>CM075071.1:74613847-75990097 GCA_037428765.1 Rubia yunnanensis | reverse complement strand
TCCTCCTTGAAGTTGCATTATTATGAGATTTAAATCTTCTTATACATCGTGTTAGGTGTAGGAGCATCACTTTGTGTAAGTTATGTGAGAGTTTCACCCCATCTTTGTGTGAGGCACAGGGGAGCCTCACCCCCTTTGTGTGAGACAACATGGATTTGAATAAAGTGTGGAACACCTTCAAAAAAATGTGAACTACACATAAACTAGCTACTCCATCCGTCACAGCCAATTCTGCACAAGTTGACGTTCGTCAGTTGATTTAAAAAAATTTTGATCATTGATATCTATAATTGTGTGTAAATACATATTATAAAAAGTTGATATTGTAAAAATTCATATCATTACAAATCTAACAAGATCAAATATGACAATATTCTAACTTATTTATCGAATCAAATTTGAGGTCAAAGTTAAACAATTTTAACTAATGAATAGTTAAATTACAGAAATGACTGGACCAGAGGGAATGGTACGAAACCATGTATCCCATTTTATATTCATGTTATGATGATATGATCCATAGGTGAAATTTCAATGGAATTCCATTGCAAAACCAAACCATGAAAAAAAACAAAAACAAACCATTTCTGACCCTGCATTTTGATTTTGGGTCTGTCGGCCAATTTCTTTATATTATTTTTAGTTGGAAAAAAAATCTCATACGTTAGATGATCATACTTTCTATTTGTGCCCGTTTCAATCAAAAAATATATTTTAATTAATTTTTTATTTAAATTTACTTGTGGTTGGAATTTGATTAACTCATCATAATAACTCACTTACCGTACCATATCAGCATGCATAAAAACTGTTTAAAAATGTAATAGAAATCTTTGAATGAGACCGAGGAAGTATTAAAGTGGATATCCCATAATCAAATTTTGATAGATGTTTTGTGTCACAAAACCAAGATTTATAGTTAGAATTTCACATCCTCTCCATCCCGTTTTAATTTACAATTTAATTATTCATTTAGTTAAAACTTTCTAACTTTGACCCTAAAATTGAATTGGTATATAAGTATAAGTACTACTGTGTGCTACATTGTTAGATTTATTATAACATGTATTTTTTAAATATCAAATTTTCATAAATTTTAATTATTCTTAATGAAAGATATAAGGATCAAACATTTTTCAAGTTAATTATTAAAAATCAAAAGATGAACCTTGAAATGGGACAAATGAAGTATATAAAAACTCAGGTTAGACAATCTCATCCAATATATTTCTTTAAGTAAGAGAGATGGTATGAAACACTGTTTGTAATATTTAAAATTATACTTATCTCCCGTATCAGCATAAGCTATGACAAGATAATCTAATAGAAGAGAAAATCTCCTATAGCACCATCTTATCATAGTTTATGGTGAGATTAGAAACTAAGTAAAATTTTAAAAATTATAAAAAGTATCCCTTATCATTTTTCATTTAAAAAAAATTATATTTAGTACAAAAATTCTGGTGAGACGGTGTCACTCAATCTTATGATGAGAAGGGGGTTTAGATATAATTATTTAAATATAGGAAATGACATCATCTGATAGTTTTTTGTAATTTTTAAAATTTTACACTATCAATATAAGTAATAATAATTCGGTCTCATATGTGTTTTTCTCTATTTAGATATTGATTTTCACCATAAGATCTTTGTTAGTAATGCAAATTGGCCAATCAGGCCATAATCATTGAAGGAAAAAAGGAAAAACTTTACCTTTACTCTTAATCTTATATTAAAAATTTAGAAGGGATGTGTGTAGTTTAAATATGAAAATGCTTCCCTACTAACTTGAGTGAGCAAGAGGAACAAAGATCCCTCGTGCACACTGCCACAGCCGCTGACAGTCCGAACGTGGTGAGGCGGGGCGGGGCGGGGCGGGGCAGGGCTTGAGCCCATATTAATATTTTTGGTCCGGATTAGTTTGAGAGCGCAGCTTTATGAGGCTTCTCAAATAATCAATCATTTTTAACTAAAAACCTTATTTTCTCCCTATATTTCAGACGTGGTTAAACAAGCTTGAAACTTTCTGATATGGTAAGAAATATATTTTAACCCTTCAGTCAAATTACGTTAAAATTGGATTTCAACGTGCTTCCAAATTTTAATCAGTCCCTGACCATTTCTATCTTTTTGTAAGTCGAACGGGCTTCTGAACTGCTCCATGTTCTCCTGCTATTGATTTGCGGCTGTTGATTTGTGCCCTTATCAAAGGTGAGTTCTTGAGTAGTTAAGAGGATACAATTCACTTCTCTCCTTCTTCCCTTTCATTGTTATCAAACCTCCTCCCCTGCTTGAGTGCACGAGTAAGGGGGGTCTTTGTGGTACCTTGGGAAACAAACACTTATGTGGAACCTTGCACCACGGGTTAGGCAAACTTTGTTTCAAAGACAGATACATCACGCCCACAGTTTTGGTTTTCAAACAAAATATTTTCTTCCAAATTCGTTTTAAAAAATCTACATTTTGTTATACTGTTTGTTTACAAAACCAGTGGACCATACATTGCTTGACGAACATTGTTACTCAAATTTTACTAACAGTTTTGAAACGGAATTTTTTTATCCTTGTTCGAAAAATGTGCTTGATAAAAAAATATTTGTGAATAATTTTTTAAAAATACCACTTTTGGATGATGTTAACTATAAAAACTGGTCTCAGAGGTTTTTGATTTTTCTTGAACAACTAGAAGTGGACTATGTTTTGTTTACTAGATCCACCCAAAACCACTACCCCTGTTCCACCCACTACTGAAGGTTCAACTGAAGCGCCTGATAAGGGTGTTCAAATGCGGGTACCCGCATGTGTGGGTAATTAAAAATAGGTCCCATGGCCCGGCTCGAAAGAACAGGATGCCCGCAATGTGAGTACCCAGATTGTCCGAGCCGGGTAACCAGGTACCCGCTTACCCGTTTAAAATTAATGTTTTTGAGATAATTTTTTTATGTAACATAAATTTGTATTTGTGTAAGAAAAATGTCTTTACAATGATCATAGTACTTTAGTTTAACAATTGAATGCCCGTGACATTTTTTTGTACAAGTAATTATCACATTTTATCATTAAAAAATTCAGCATATAATGATCACTAAAGGTAACAAGTTCTTAATCATCGTGATTATTCCCTAGTTTGGATGAACATAAAAAAATATGCTGAAATGACAAGAATAAGATTATTGTGCTAATAAATTTTAATTAAGTGGAGATATGAAAGTTTGATAAGAAATTTGTGATGGAAAATCAAATATATTTTTTTATCAACTTGACTTACTAGCTATTATTAGAATACGGTTGTGACAGTAGTTATAATTAAAAATTCAAGGCTGAAAAGGAAGGGCCGAAACTTAGAAGGAACAATTGAAAATTCATAGTTGAAAGATAATGCTTGAAAATTTGCACTGGAATATTATGTAAATTTGCATTATTTAATAATTAATATTACATAGATATGGACAATTGAGCATTGATAGCAGATGTGTAGAAAAATACTAATTAAAATTAAAGTTATTAAATATATTTTAATTTTCCTGAGTATCCGAGAATCGCATTTTTGCGGCCCTGGCCCGTTAAATGTAAAATTTCATGGCCTTGAAAAATAAAAAAGTACCTGATTATATGGGCGGGTCAGATATTGATGGCATGTTATTTTTCAACATCCCTAGCCCCTACGCCTCCTTCTAAGGATGTTACCGAGTTGATTCTCAATTTTGAGAAAGAAAACAAGACCGCCAAGGGCCATATTCTAAAAAATATGACGAATCCCATATTTGACTTGTTCATCACCAACAAATCTGCCAAGTCAATATGGGAGACATTGGAGAAGAAATATGGTGCTGATTATGCAGGGAAGAAAAAGTATGCAATTGGGAACTGGCTCAAGTTCCAAATGGTGGACAACAAAGAAATTATGGACCACGTCCATGAGTACAAATATTTGACTGTCGAAGGCATGTCGATGAGCAACATCCTTCAGGCCAACGTACTCATCGAGAGATCCCAGATTCCTGGTCCGATTATCACAACCACATTAAGCACAAGAAACATGATATGACTTTGGAAGAACTAGTCAGCATGAAAATTGAGGCAGCCAATCACCTCAAAGATACTAGATTCTCTTCCTTTTCCGATTCGGTTAAAGCTAATCTTGTAGAATCTGGAAACGTTGACAGGTCTAAGTCCCTCGGTACCTTCAAGAAGAGAACCAACCCGGTCAAAAAGGTTGGCACCTTCAAGAAAACTGGGCCAGCTCTAAAGAAGTCCAAAACAGCCTGCTACGTCTGCGGCAGAGTCGGTCATCGAGCCTACCAATGCTACCAGCGCAAAGACGCCAACAACAAACCCAACAAGAAAAAGAACAAAAACAACAAACCTCAAGCTAATCTCACTGAAGATTAACATGTGGAGACACGTTTTGTTGTAGTCTTTGAAGTCAATTTGGTCAAAAATAAGACGGACTGGATCGTTGACACTGGAGCCTCCAAGCACTTTTGCGTAAACAGAGACCTGCTCACAACTTTTGAGGAGGTCGCTAATGGTGAACAAGCATGCATGGGAAACTCAATCAGGGCCCTAGTTCTTGGCAAATGAAAGGTTATTCTCAAACTGACTTCCGAAAATAATTTATCGTTTTCAAACGTTCTCTAAGTTCCTTCTTTGCATAGAAACTGAATATGTACGAGTATGTTTAACAAGGCCGGTCTCAAACTGGTGTTTGAAACTGGAAAACTAGTTATCACTCATAATGGCCAATTTGTGGGAAAGGGATACATGTCTGGGGGGTTATTTGTTATGAACACCGCTGCTATCAATGAAGCACCTACTTTTGCTTATTTCGTTGAATATTTTAATACTTGGTATGCACATTTAGGACATGATAGTACAAATTACATGAACTTGCTACCTAACCTGGCAAAAATTCAATTGGAAAAATGTCAAACTTGTGTAGAAGCTAAAATCGCTAAGAAACCCTTTAAACAAGTAACTCAACGAGTAACTGAACTTTTAGATCTAATTCACACAGACTTAGCAGATTTTAGAATCTTTGAAAGTAAAGGTGGAAAACGATACTACATAACCTTTGTAGATGATTATTCAAGGTACACTAAAAATTACCTTTTAAGAACTAAAGATGAAGCAGAACAAAAGTTCCTAATCTACAAAGCTGAGGTAGAAAATCAACTAGCTCAGAAAATAAAATGACTTAGGTCAGATAGGGGAAAAGAATACAGTACAGACTTTCTTATAGAATTTTGTGAAATATAATGGCATAATTCATGAGTTTACCACACTTTGCACTCCACAACAAAATAGAATAGCTGAAAGGAAAAATAGAACTTTAAAGGATAGGATGAATGCACTACTTTTATGTTGTGGATTAACTAATGAAATGTGGAGGGAGGCTGTTTTATCAGCCAATCATATTCTAGATAAGGTGCCTCATAAAATATTAGATAAAACACCACAAGAATTGTGGAAGGATGTACCCCTAACTTGAAATACTTAAAAGTGTTTGTGTGTGTGTGTGTGTGTCTGTTTGTGTTGATGCCATATTTGTGGGATATGCTGAAAATAGTACTACTTATAGATTTATGCGATTACATGATAAACCAATGTTCGAATATAAAGATGTTGAATCTTTTGAATGCATATTTCCTTTAAAGAATATGAATGATCCATCTTCCAAAGTGATTCCTTGTTTCTATTAGTTCTACTTCTGTGCATGTACCAACACGTGGTAATAATAAAATTCGAAGAATTAAGAGATGTGGAAAAGAAACTAATTTGGAACTGATTTTGTGACTGAACTCAAAGATGTTGATGAATTAAATGATTCGGTAATTTTTCTTCACCTTCTTGAAGAAGATCCTAAAACTTATGAAGATATTATGAAATCTATAGATGCTAGCTTTTGGAAAGAAACAATTAATAGTGAACTTGAGTCAATAATGATTAATAATACATGACACTGGGTAGAATTTCCCAAGGGATCAAAAGCATTAAGTTGCAAATGGATATATCTAAAGGAAAACAAAGAACTGACGATTCAGTAGAAAGATTTAAGGCAAGACTTGTGATTAAAGGCTTTACCCAATAGTTTGGTGTGGACTTCTTTTATACTTACTCATCCGTAACTAAAATAGCCACAATTTGTGCACTATTTGCCTTGGCCTCTGTACATAAAATGTTAGTCCATCATATGGATGCTAAAACCTATTTCTTGAATGGTGATCTAGAAGAAAAGATATATATGATACAACCCCCTGGGTACACCATAACAAGCCAAGAAAATAAGGTGTGTAAACTCAAAAAGTAATTGTATGGTTTAAAACAAGCACCAAAACCATGGTATGAAAAGTTTCATAAAACTATTATTAGTTTTGGTTTCATCGTGAATGGATCTAATGCTTGTTTTATTCAAACTATTTGATTCTGAATGTGTAATTATCTGTCTCTATGTAGATGACATGGTATTAATTGGAACATACATTGATGCTATTAATAAAACCAAAAGATTCCCATCCTTTAAATTTGAAATGAAAGATTTAGGGGAGGTTGATGTCATTTTAGGGGTCAAAGTTACTAAAAAAAGATAATAGTTTAATTCTATCCTAGTCTCACTATGTTAAAAAAGCGTTGAGAAAATTTAATAGCTTGATATAGTGCAAGTAAGAACTCCTTATGACTTCATTATTCACTTAAAGGAAAATAAAGGAAGAAATGTGTCTCAAGGGGACTATGCAAAAATTATTGGTAGTTTAATGTTTTTCATGAACTACACTCGACCTGATATTGCCTATGTTGTGAGTAGACTAGGTAAATACACCCACACTCCCAGGGGGACATTTACTAAAATATCTAAGAGGTATAATGGGCTTAGGATTGCATGTTGTAGGATTTCACACTGTTTTCGAAGGGTTTTATGATGTGAACTGGGTAACCGATAATAATGAAGTAAGTTCCACTAGTGGTTATGTTTTTACCTTAGGAGGATCTGCTATCTCGTGGAAGTCTTCAAAACAGACTTGTATAGCTCGGTCTACCATGGAGTATAAGTTTATAGCTCTAGACTTGGCAGGGCAAGAAGCTGAGTAACTCATTGCTCGGTCTACCATGAACACCCACTCCACCTGTCTCACTTTTTTGTGACTCTTAGGCAGCCTTAGGTGTTGCCCAAAATGAATCTTACAATGGTAAGAAAATACATATACACATTAGGCATGAATGTGTGAGAAATATGATAGAGGTTGGAGTTTTGGCTTTGCAATTAATAAAATCAAAAAGAAATTTAAACGATCCATTTACTAAAGGACTAAGTAGAAAATAGTCCAAGATTCATTTAGGGGAATGTGGTTGATACCCTGCTAGGTGAGGAATTTTTGGTGGATACTCCTCTTGTTTCTCAAAAGACTTGAAGTCAAACGAAACCAAGAAAAGACTCACAAACGTACAAACCTACCCATTCCTATAAGATATGTACGTTGCGATGATGAGCTTAAAGCTCTTAATGAATCCAAGATAGTTCTAATTTGTGACGGACTTATGGGATTCACCAAAAATTATGTGAGGTTGAACGATTCTAATTTGTGACGGACTTATGGGATTCACCAAAAATTATGTGAGGTTGAACGATGAATCGTTCTTAATCTTTCTAAAGCCCTGATTGGGTGGTCTAATAAGACTTGATGGAAGGACCTACTTGAGTACAATGGACTGGCCTTCTTTTTATGAAAGACTTTTGAGGGTTGTCTTCGTAGAGCAATTATGAGTTTTTCCAAGAAAATTGTGGCCACTATAAGCTGTTGATTATCAAGTAAGACACGTGTTCTTGGAATGAGCAACCAATTTATGATTTCCAGATACATTCATTCCGAAAACAAGTCGATCATCCCAATTCACTACGCATTAGTTCAATCGTAAGATACTGACGCTTAAGTGTCGAACATTCACATAGAGTTTGATCAATCGTAATATTAAGTGTTACTGCATTTTGGTGAGCGTCGTTTTACTCGCCAAATAACCTGCAAATTCAGATTAATATTAATTAGCACAGTGATAGGCAGGGTCGATCCCACAGGGAGCAAAAGCAATAATCATTAATTATTTTTCCTACTAATTTTTGAAAACCTTTTAGTGATGCCACCACGCCTTGAATGTAATGATTTTATTAACTCTAAAAATGCAAATGAAAACTTAAACTTATGAGAAATAAATATATGAATGAATGATATCGGCTAAGAATAACTCATGCTAGTTATTATCGATCATAGGCGCAATAATGAATCAATTCCTGCACATCTATCGGTTATAGGGAAGTAGATACGCTTAACCCCCCAATTCTTTCTTACTTTATCGACAGTCAACTAATTACGATTAATTAACTGTTTCCCTTACCAAAATGTTCCCAGAAAGTATTCGCTAAACTAGAACACATTTTGATAGCATTACGTAATAAAAGAACCCGATACAGCAATTACCAAAGTAAAAGCAAATAGTAACGCACACTCGATTATTCCCTATCTTGCTATTACAGTCTTAGCTAGTTAGCTGTTTTTCGCAAAACTGTGCTACTTACTAATCCCATCCAACAATTACGTATTGGCGGAAATTAGATAGCAGTATTCTAAAAACATTTAAGTTGATCAGGCTTAAACATATTAGAAATAAAATTCAACCAAGAACAATCAAGAACATGCAAGAATCAATTATAATGCAATTAGGCCTCACGATTTATAAACTAACATTTGTTATTCTCTGCCGATATATGAATTAGCTACTCATGATAATTAAACTAAACAAATATATATAATAATATATAAACATGCTTATTGAAATTGAATGAAAAGACAAGCAATTAAATGAAACAAGAACACATGCTTCAGTACTGTATAACGTCTGGAAAAATATAGCAACACAGGGAGAAGAGGAAACCAATGTTAAAACTGCTCCTGTTGACTCTTTCGTCCAAGCCAAAAAGGAAAAAGAGAAGAATGTTTGTCTTCTTCCTCCTAAAGCTACTTCCGCCCAAATTACAAAAACATAAAAAAGCAAATAATTCGTTGACTTTTTCTTTCCCTCCAACTACTAGCCTTCTCGAAAATACTACCCAAAACAGCACACACTTTTTGTCTTCCTCCGCAGCAATGTTTATAGACTGCCATTACAAAATAATGTCCATATT
Source organism: Rubia yunnanensis (assembly GCA_037428765.1). Taxonomy (NCBI): domain Eukaryota; kingdom Viridiplantae; phylum Streptophyta; class Magnoliopsida; order Gentianales; family Rubiaceae; genus Rubia; species Rubia yunnanensis. The sequence continues at coordinate 75,980,922 of CM075071.1, read as the reverse complement.
GGACTCTTCCAAATAAAATAAAATCTTCCCAAAATTAAATTCTGATCCAATCTTCACATTGTCTTCAAGAATATTTCCAAAATTATCAATCCAATCTGCTCCAAATAACTTGCTACGATTCTGATCTTCATTTGATTGCTCCATTTGCAATAATTGCCCGATTCTCCCTATTTTCCTCCAAATTCCTCTTGAGCCCAAAAACTGTGATCTGTTACAAATAAAACATTTAAAGTGCACATTAATCACGTAAAATCACAGTTAATTCCCAATAAAATAAACGACATAATTAACACACATCAACTACGCATTAGTTCAATCGTAAGATACTAACGCTTAAGTGTCGAACATTCACATGCTCAAAAAAATTTACCTTTTTCCCCTTTTACATTAGTGGAGGATTGTTGGTAATGCAAATGGGCCAGTCAGCCCAAAATCAATTTTTGAAGGAAAAAAAGAAAAACATTTTCTTTACTCTTAGTCCCACATGGGATGTTTAGAAAGGATGAGTGTAGTTTAAATATGGAAATGCTTCACTACTACCTTGAGTGAGCAAGAGGAATGAAGACCCTCTCGCGCACGCCGTCGCTGACCATTCGTGGCGAGGTGGGGCGGGGCTTGAGCCCATATTAATATTTTTGGTTCAGATTAATTTGAGAGCCCAGCTTTATGAGGCTTCTCTAATAATCAAACATTTTGAACTAAAAACTTTTTTTTCTCCCTATATTTCAGACGTGGTTAAACAAGTTTGAAACTTCCTGATATGGTAAAAAAATTATTTTAACCCTTCCGTCAAGTTACGTTAAAATTGGTTTTCAACATGCCTCCGAATTTTACTCGGTCCACGACTGTTTCTATCTTTTAGTAAATCCAACAGGCTTCTGAACTGTTCCACGTTCTCCTGATATTGAGTTGCGCCTGTTGATTTGTGTGCCTATAAAAGGCAAGTTCCTGAGCAATTCAGATGATACAATTCACTTCTCTCCTTCTTCTTACTTACTGCTTGCAAAACCTTCTATGTCTGAGTAAAATACTTATGAGTTCATCCTCGTCTGCTTGAGTGCCTGTGTAAGTGAGGTTTTTGTAATACATTGGGAAACGAACATCTTTGTTGAACCTTGCACTACGGGTTATGCGGATTTTGTTTTAATGGAGTGATACATCATGCCCATAGTTTCAATGTTCAAACAAATTTTTTTTTTCCAAATCCATTTTCAAATATATGCATTTTGGTTTACTGTCTTTTTTTTTTTTACAAAATCATTGACCATGACCCCAGATTGTTTTATGGGCATTGTTACTCGAATTTTACCATGTCACCCAAATGTTTTTATTATATGTAATTAAAAAAAACAGCCACTGCAGCTTAGGTAAAAGTCTTTACAAAAGTCCAAGATAGCATTCTTTTTCATGCCAAAGGCTGGAAATGCCGAGGATAACTTTCTTTTTATTCTTTTTTTTCCAACCTCATGCACAGAATCTTTCGCACTTTCTAATGTCAATTGCCTCGTGACAGAAAACAAATTAACCAAATTTATTATATACATGAGACAAAATATAATCTAAAAATTGAGGCAACAAAATTTTTGAGTTTGTTGGCCGAGTTTCTCCACACCTTTTACCACTCATATATTCATACTTTTGAGTTTATACTCTTTACTTGGGAGCATTATTCATTGTTGCTTAATCCCGCAGGTTAATTAAGTCTCAATACATTTGATTTGCAAACTAATCCTGCAGGCAATAGGCTAGTTAGTGAACAGATCTCAAATCGAGAGTAATCCCGAGGGCTAGTTACTGATCAGTTTGTGCAGCTATACTAGGGTTTGCGAAATCCCTCGTTTAGTCAAAGATTTAAATTCTGCAATCCAGAGTCGCAAGGAGATTCATATAATTTGTTATTAGAGTGAAGCAAAAGTTTCTGTGACCATCATATCAGTCGTCATCAGTTAGTATCGAAGGGGGATATCAAATGTTACCTTCGTATCGGTGTTTTTATTTTCGGAGCAAGAAAATCTATATGTTGGCGCTCAACCGACCTAAAGACAAGAGTTTCATTCTTGCTGATTTTTTATCTTCGAAAAAAATAGAACGCAGAAGATCGCCGCTGCTAGACATTCTCGCCGCCGCCTACACTTAGCATCTCTGATGATCCCGTCGTCGCACCGCCATTCTCTTTATAATCTGACCGTCATAAGTTCATCGTTCTGCTCGCTGCTCAACTTTGGATCTAGTCAAACAATCTTTCGCCGGAACAACTTTCTTGGCGAGTTTCCCATTTTTTCGGCGATCTCCTCGGCATTTCTCTTCAGAGCCGCTAGCGCCACAACCAACCTTACTTGCTCTGTTGATCTCCGGTGTGCATCTGCAATACTAGTTCAGTGTAGAAGGCAATCATGGCGAAGAAACAACCCAATAGTAAAGAACAGTCGGAGCATGACACACACGCGCGAGCCACCAACAAGGCGAATGAATCTCACGCGCGTTCGCCACACGCGCTCAGTAGCAGCTCTCGCGAGATATTCAATTAATCGCGTTCTGATCAATTTTTTTGTGATTTAATTGATTTTCTCGTCGACAAGTTTAAGCTGTTTTTTGGTCCAGCCAACATTCTGTCACTGCCTAGTCAGCGTCCAATCACTGTTTATTAGCCAAACTTTGCAGGGATGGCTTGAGACGTTTATCTCCATTTATTTTTGAAGATCATTCACGTTTCGAGGACAAAACTTTTCAACCACGGAGGGAGTTATGCAAATTAGGATTTTTTTATTTATTTATTGTATTTGGGTTGTAGGTGGATAACACTATACTCTTTTTCCCACTGTATTTTTTATTGAGGCAGCGTGATCATGTAACCTATTGTAAAATTATTTTATTTTTAAATTTTAATTTAAGTTCCGTCCATGTGGGCTTTAAAGAGGCTTAATTTTGAAATTAGTCCATTAGGGTTTAAGAATATTTAGGTTTGATTTGACTAGAATTAGATTTGGTATGATTAGATAAGATTTGGTGTGTCTTGGAAGAATTTGGCCATGGTTCAGTCTGTTTTAGGTATTTTAGTTAGATATAATTTTTGCTTCTTCAAGTTGCCATAAGTCTATTCAGTTTTTGACAGATCTTACCAAATCTCGTTCTGATTGGGATTAGGGTTTGGCCAAACCAAGTCCTATAAATAGGGGTGCTTGGCCGAGTTTCTCTACACCTTTTATCAATCATATATTCAAACTTTTTGAGTTCATACTCTTTGCTTGCAAGCATTCTTCATTGTTGGTTAATCCTGTGGGTTAATTAAGTATCAATACCTTCGATTTGTAAACTAATCATGCAGGTTGGTTAGTGAGCAGATCTCGAATTAAGAGTAATCCCGAGGGCTAGTTATTGATCAGTTCATGCGGCTATCCTAGGTTTTGTGAAATACCATATTTAGTTAAAGATTTAAATTCCGCAATCCATAATTTTCGTAAGGAGATCTATATCACAAAGTAGTTAACTAACTTACATTAAGCACAAAAATGTTCAATTCTTTTCGATTTTGTTTGCCTTGAAATAATAACATTAATGTTAATGAATGTATACACAAATATTGTGTGAAAACTTTGGGGGATTAAGTGTAATTTCATTGAAACAAAAAGAAGGCAAAATCCCTCCGGTCTCATTATTCTAGCATTATGAATAAATAAAGAGTTTAACCCGACGTCAATAGTCAACTATCTGTCAGTGTGTCAATATGTAAGTGTGTGCTAATGTGAGAGTATGAGTGTGTGTTAGTGTGAGAGTATGAGTGTGTGAGTGTGTTGGTGTGTGTGTAAAATGTGTGTGTGAGTGAAGTGTGTGTTAGTGTATATGCGTGCAAAGTGTGTGTTAGTGTATATGCGTGGAAAGTGTGTGTGAGAGAGAGAGAGAGTGAAGTATTTGTGTGTATGTGTGTGAAGTGTGCGTAAGTGTGTGTGAAGTGTATGTAAGTGTGTGAGTGAAGTGTGTGCATTAGCCTGTGTGTGTGTGAAGTGTGTGCATTAGCCTGTGTGTGTGAAGTGTGTGAGTGAAGTGTGTGCATTAGCCTGTGTGTGTGTGAAGTGTGTGCATTAGCCTGTGTGTGTGAAGTGTGTGAGTGAAGTGTGTGCATTAGCCTGTGTGTGTGTGAAGTGTGTGTAAGTGTGTGAGTGAAGTGTGTGCATTAGCCTGTGTGTGAGTGAAGTGTGTGTAAGTGTGTGAGTGAAGTGTGTGCATTAGCCTGTGTGTGTGTGTGTGAAGTGTGTGTAAGTGTGTGAGTGAAATGTGTGCAAGTCTCTGTGTGTGTGAAGTGTGTGTATATGTGTGTGAATAAAGCGTGTGTGTGTGAAGTGTGTGTATGTGTGTGTGAATGAAGCGTTCGTGTGTGAAGTTTGTGTAAGTGTGTGAAGTGTGCGTAAGTGTGTGAGTGAAGTGTGTGTGTGTGTGTGTTAGTATGTGTGTGTGTGAAGCGTGTGTATGTGTGTGTGAAGTGTGTGTATGTGTGTGTGAATGAAGCGTGTGTGTGTGTGAAGTGTGTGTTAGTGTGTGTATGTGTAAAGTGTTAAGTGTGGGTGTGGGTGGGTGTGTATATGTGTATGTGAAGTGTGTGTGTATGTGTTAAGTGTAAGTGTGGGTATGGGTGGGTGGGTGTTTGTGCATGTGTGTTAGTGTGTGTGTGTGTAAAGTGTTAAGTGTGGGTGTGGGTGGGTGTGTATATGTGTATGTGAAGTGTGTGTGTATGTGTTAAGTGTAAGTGTGGGTATGGGTGGGTGGGTGTTTGTGCATGTGTGTTAGTGTGTGTGTGTGTGTGTGTGTGTGTGTGTGTGTGTAAAGTGTGGGTGTGGGTAGGTATGTGTATGTGTGTGTGTGTGTGTGAAGTGCGTGTGTGTGTGTGAAGTGCGTGTGTGTGTTGTGTGTTGTGTGTGTGTGTGTGAAGTGTGTGTGTGTGTGTGTTGTGTGTGTGTGTGTGAAGTGTGTGAAGTGTGTGTGTGTGTGAAGTGTGTGTGTGTGAAGTGTGTGTGTGTGAAGTGTGTGAAGTGTGAAGTGTGTGAAGTGTGTGTGTGTGAAGTGTGTGAAGTGTGTGTGTGTGTGTGAAGTGTGTGAAGTGTGTGTGTGTGTGAAGTGTGTGTGTGTGAAGTGTGTGTGTGTGAAGTGTGTGAAGTGTGAAGTGTGTGAAGTGTGTGTGTGTGAAGTGTGTGAAGTGTGTGTGTGTGAAGTGTGTGAAGTGTGTGTGTGTGAAGTGTGTGAAGTGTGTGTGTGTGTGTGTGTGAAGTGTGTGTGTGTGTGAAGTGAAGTGAAGTGTGTGTGTGTGTGTGAAGTGAAGTGTGTGTGTGAAGTGAAGTGTGTGTGTGTGTGTGAAGTGTGTGAAGTGTGTGTGTGTGTGTGTGAAGTGTGTGAAGTGTGTGTGAAGTGTGTGTGTGTGTGTGTGTGAAGTGTGTGAAGTGTGTGTGTGTGTGTGAAGTGTGTGTGTGTGAAGTGTGTGTGTGTGTAAGGTGTGTGTGTGTGAAGTGTGTGTGTGTGAAGTGTGTGTGTGTAAGTGTGTGTAAGGTGTGTGTGTGTGTGAAGTGTGTGTGTGTGTGTAAGTGTGTGTGCAGTGTGTGTGTGTGTAAGTGTGTGTGCAGTGTGTGTGTAAGGTGTGTGTGCAGTGTGTGTGTGTAAGGTGTGTGTGCAGTGTGTGTGTGTGTAAGGTGTGTGTGCAGTGTGTGTGTGTAAGGTGTGTGTGTGTAAGGTGTGTGTGTGTATGTGTGAAGTATGTGTGTGTGAAGTGTGTGTGTGTGTGTGAAGTGTGTGTGTGTGTGAAGTGTGTGAAGTATGTGTGTGTGTGTAAGAAGTGAAGTGTGTGTGTGTGTGTGAAGTGAAGTGTGTGTGTGTGTGTGAAGTGTGTGTAAAGTGTGTGTGTGTGTGCGCATAAAGTGTGTGTGTGTGTGCATAAAGTGTGTGTAAAGTGTGTGTGTGTGTGCATAAAGAGTGTGTGTGTGTGTGAAGTGTGTGTAAATTGTGTGTGTGTGTGTGTGCATAAAGTGTGTGTGTGTGTAAAGTGTGTGTGAGTGTGTGTATTAATGTGTGCGTGTGTGAAGCATGTGTGTATTAATGTGTGAGTGTGTGAAGCAAGTGTGTATGAAGTGTGCCTGTGTGTGAGTGAAGTTTGAGTGTATTTGTGTGTGAAGTGTGTTAGTGTGTGGGTGTGGGTGTGGGTGTGTGTGTGCGTGTGCGTGTGCGTGAAGTGTGTGTATGCGTGAAGTGCGTAAAATGTGTTTGTGTGTGAAGTGTGTGTGAAGTGTTAGTGTGTGTAAAGTGTGCGTGTGTGCATGAAATGCATGTGCGTGAAGTGTGTGTGTATGTGCGTGTAGTGTGTGTGAAGTGTGTGTGAAGTGTGTGTGTGTGAAGTGTGTGAAGTGTGTGTGTGTGTGTGTGAAGTGTGTGAAGTGTGTGTGTGTGTGTGAAGTGTGTGTGTGAAGTGTGTGAAGTGTGTGTGTGTGTGTGAAGTGTGTGTGAAGTGTGTGTGTGTGTGAAGTGTGTGTGTGTGTGTTGTGTGTGTGTGTGAAGTGTGTGTGTGTGAAGTGTGTGAAGTGTGTGTGTGTGTGTGAAGTGTGTGAAGTGTGTGTGTGTGTGAAGTGTGTGTGTGTGTGAAGTGTGTGTGTGTGTGTGTGAAGTGTGTGTGTGTGTGAAGTGTGTGTGTGTGTGTGAAGTGTGTGATGTGTGTGAAGTGTGTGAAGTGTGTGAAGTGTGTGTGTGTGTGTGAAGTGTGTGTGTGTGTGTGAAGTGTGTGTGTGTGTGAAGTGTGTGTGTGTATGTGTGTGAAGTGTGTGTGTGAAGTTTGTGTGTGTGTGTGAAGTGTGTGTGTGTGTGTAAGGTGTGTGTGTGTGTGTGAAGTGTGTGTGTGTGTGTAAGTGTGTGTGCAGTGTGTGTGTGTGTAAGGTGTGTGTGCAGTGTGTGTGTGTGTAAGGTGTGTGTGTGTATGTGTGAAGTATGTGTGTGTGTGAAGTGTGTGTGTGTGTGTGTGAAGTGTGTGTGTGTGTGTGTGAAGTGTGTGTGTGTGTGTGAAGTGAAGTGTGTGTGTGTGTGTGTGTGTGAAGTGTGTGTAAAGTGTGTGTGTGTGCATAAAGTGTGTGTGTGTAAAGTGTGTGTGTGTGTGTGTGAAGTGTGTGTAAAGTGTGTGTGTGTGTGTGTGCATAAAGTGTGTGTGTGTGAAGTGTGTGTAAATTGTGTGTGTGTGTGTGTGCATAAAGTGTGTGTGTGAAGTGTGTGTAAATTGTGTGTGTGTGTGCATAAAGTGTGTGTGTGTGTAAAGTGTGTGTGTGTAAAGTGTGTGTGTGTGAGTGTGTGTATTAATGTGTGCGTGTGTGAAGCAAGTGTGTATTAATGTGTGCGTGTGTGAAGCAAGTGTGTATGAAGGGTGCCTGTGTGTGAGTGAAGTTTGAGTGTATTTGTGTGTGAAGTGTGTGTTAGTGTGTGTGGGTGTGGGTGTGTGTGCGTGTGCGTGAAGTGTGTGTGTGCGTGTGCGTGAAGTGTGTGTATGCGTGAAGTGCGTAAAATGTGTTTGTGTGTGAAGTGTGTATGAAGTGTTAGTGTGTGTAAAGTGTGTGTGTGCGCATGAAATGCGTGTGCGTGAAGTGTGTGTGTATGTGCGTGTAGTGTGTGTGTATGTGCGTGAAGTGTGTGTTAGTGTGTGTATGTGTATGTGCGTGAATTGTGTGTTAGTGTGTGTGAAGTGTATGTTTGTATGTGTGAGAAGTGTGTGTTAATGTGTGTGTGCGAGAAGTGTCAGTTTCATCATCATCCATCTTCTTATAAAATTTCAGATATTTTTTTGAAAAATTCTTCCATTTTTTCCAACTTTCCAATTATAAATATGATAGATTCTGATCGCTGAATTTTTGGAAATTCATTGTGTACTCATTTTTTCTCCAAAAATGATAAAAAAAATTTTATACAACATACCTTTGATCATCATCCATCTTCCTACAAAATTTAGATTTTTTGATAAGTTTTTCTATTTTTTCCGACTTTCTAAATGCGAATATGTCAGATTCCTATCCACAAATTTTCATAAATTTGGTGTGTACTCATTTCTTTTTCAAACATTATATAAATTTTAGAAAACATACCTTTGATCATCATCCATATTCCCACAAAATTTTAGATTTTTTTGATAAGTCCTATTTTTTACGACTTTATAACTGCGAATTTAGCTGGATTCTGATCGCTGAATTTTCAAAAATTTGATGTGTACTCATTTTTCCTCCAAAAACTATGAAAATTTTAGACAACATACATTTGATCATCCCACAAAATTTCAGATTTTTTTCAAGATGTATTTATATTTTTTCTGACTTTTCTTTTTTTTATTTGGTGAAACATAGGTTCTGACACCTACTCTCTTTTTTTTCATTGAAATGAGACCATGAAAACAATTCCACCATTAAAAACTTACGATTTTTTTGCTATACTTTTTTTTGTACCAAAAGGTAAAATATATTTGTCATAATTTCTGATCGGAAGTCTACTTAGGGCATTTTTGTAGATGATTCCATTTTCCATGTCTCTGTCCCTCGTGTTAACATGGGTAAATGGCCAGATCTCCAAAAAGGCTCTAAGTAAAAACGGTCCGAGTGTTGGAAATCCTGTTTGTATCTTGTGTCTCGTCATTTTCTTTGCCGCCTGGTTCGAGTGCTTGAGTCTCAAGGTTCAAGTGCTCGAGTCTGGAGGTTCGAGTGCTCGAGCCTGGAGGATCGAGTGCTCGAGTCTGGAGGTTCAAGTGCCGTCTGGTTCAAGTGCTCGACCTTCCTCGAGTCTGGAGGTTCGACTGTTCGAGGGCCTGTTGGGTCGATCCTCGAGGCCTTATGGTTCAAGTTCTAGTGTGCAGAAAATACACCCTGGTGTGCAGTAGACCTGGATTCCACCAGTGTTCCATCTTGCGTGTCCTTCTCTTTGCCACCGCCACTTGATTTGAGTGCTCGCGGTTCTAGTGGTCGCTGAGTTTTTTTTATTTTTTCTGACTTTTCAACTGCAAATATGTCAGATTATGGTCGCTGAGTTTTTGGAATTTCGTTGTGTATTCATTTCTTCTAAAAAATCATGAAAAATTTAGACAACATACTTAAGATCATAAAAAATCTAAAATTTTCACAATCAAAGAAATGTTATCTAAAATTTTCATAACCAATGATATGTTATCTAAAATTTTCATAATTTTTGGATAAGAAATGAGTACACAACGAATTTCCAAAAATTTAAGCAATTTGAATCTAGCCAAATTCGCAATTGAAAAGTCGAAAAAAATACAAATACTTATGGAAAAATCTGTAATTTTGTGGGAAGATAGATGATGATCAAACATATGTTGTCTAACATTTCCATATTTTCTTGGATAATAAATGAGTAAACTATGAATTTCTGAAAAATTAAGCGACCATAATCTAACATATTCACAGTAGGAAAGTCAGAAAAAATACAATGACTTATTGAAAAAATATGAAATTTTTTGGGAGGATGGATGATAATAAAAGGTATATTATCTAAAATTTTATAATTATGGGAGAAGAAATGAGTATACAACGAATTTTCGACAAGCAAACAATATATGACATATTCTTTTTGAAAAAGTAATAACTTCATTAATACCCCAAAACTTTGAGCTCAACTCATTTAGAGTCACTAAACTTCTCCACTCTATCTCAACCATAGCTTTGCATATTTTACTTTTAACTTTGGTTTAAGCCATGCTATGGGCACAATACTTTCCAAAATCTTGCTAACTACTTTAGTTCCCGCCTCCTTTGCCAAAAAACTTTTCTCATTCCGCCACTTCCAAATCCAGTTACCGTCTCCGAGATAGAGATCTTCAACATCGGCACTTTCGTCCCTTTGCCTTTGCAGTTTGCTAAGATCCAATTCACCCCCATCATCCCATCCGAGTTCTACCCGATGTCTCTTTAACCACCTCAAAATACAGCTCCAAACATATCTAGTTTGACATCATTCAAAGAATAAATGTTGTATCGATTCATCTTCATCACAGAATGAGCACCTACTATCAACATTAACTCCAAATTTCCTCAACCTATCCCTTTCTACTAGCCTTTTGTAACAACACAACCAAAGAATAAATTGAGCCCTCGGTCTCGCACAATTCTCATAAAATATTTTGCTTCATACCTTAGCCGGTCTCTCCATTTTCAGGCCTTTGTATACTTTTCTGGAACAGAACTTCAAATTCCATTTTTGATCCAGCCATGCTTCCACATTAAGCAATCCCTGCACTTGCTCAACCTTTTAACCAGCCACAATGAACTTGCTGGAAATTTTGCCTCCACTATATCCCTTCCACGTAAATAATATGTGTGGAGCCATTGAATCCATAGCCGATCAGACTTTCTGTTTAAGTTCCATAGCATCTTACTGATGCACACCTAATTCCACTCCCGTAGAGATAATACATTCCACCCTTCTTTCTTCTTTGGTTCACAAATATTGCCCCACAAAATTGGAGATTTTTTGGAAAAAACCTCCCCACTTGTCTACAAACAAGACCTACAAACAGCTTCAATATATTTCAACATAGCTTTCAGTAAAGGAAATACTTGCTTTTTTTTTTAATACAAACCACCAATAGGTGGGGGGACTTTATTATGGCTCCCCAAACCTCCAAATTGGGCTTAAATCCCATAGAGTTTATCAGACAGTTAGATACATGAGAGAATTGGACAAAAGTTGGACAAAAGTTGTCACAGTTACAGCAGCATAGGCATATGCCATATACAAAAGAAGCCTGTACAAAAAGAAAGTGGAGAGTGACTCTCCATTCGTGTGTTCAAATCTGGGAACAGGAGGAGCTCTTCTGTTTGTGTAAGACTCCACAACCCCAAGTGTCGACTTACACTCCAGCCTAACCTAGCCAAACCTGTGTTATGCCCTGATTCTTCTCCAAGAGTGGGGATTATCCATCAAAAGCTTCTCTCTCAGTTGTGGAAAGTGTCTGAGATCAGTGAGATGCCGTGTTTCCCTCCTTTGCTGTCCATACTTTGCTAAAAAATCAGCAGGGCCGTTGATTTCTCTGTAGATGTGGAAAGCTTGGATGTTGTTCTGCCTCATCAGATCTGCCACTTGTCTGGCCAATTGAAGACAGTTCCACGGAGGCTCCAATTTGCCATTAATGATGTTCACTGCAGGTTGACTGTCCATCTCCAGTGAGACATTGTTAAAGCCGTGTTCCATTGCCAATTGGATACCCCGAAGGGCTGCTTGGAGCTCCACCTGCAAAGGGGAAACCCCGTGTATTAGATTGTAAAATGCGAACCTGAAACTTCCCCCAGTGTCTCTTATAAGACCCCCAACAGACGAAGAGTTTTGTTTAAAGGATGCATCAACATTCAACTTGAATCCAATATCAGGGGGTTCCCACTTGATGGGGATTAGTCTTGTTGGTGGGGGTGGATTCAGAACAGAGATTAGTCCTCTTTGGATCCATTTGCAATCAGAGGGATTGGCAGAAGCAGGTGGCCTTGCTATGGAGATTAGTCTACTGTTTGCCTTTACCTGATTCCAGGTGTGTAAAGGAGTTTTCTTAACACCCTGGTATAGTACCTGGCCCCTAGCTTTCCACAATTCCCATAAAATTAAACATGGTAGGGAGCAGCATAGGTAAACATGCAGTTTTGACAGATGTGATATACTCCAGTATGATGTTAATCTATCCCATAGATTAACAAAGTGAATCTGTGGTAGTTCTAAGATAGCATGCATTTGTTTCCATATGAGAGAGACATAAGGGCATGTGTTAAAAAAATGTTGCAATGTATCCTCATGCTGACAGAAAGGACATTTTGATACATTAATAATCCCAAAATCTTTAAGCATATCATCCATTGGCATCAAATTATTAAGGATTCTCCAAGTAAGGAAGGTAATCTTCACAGGTAAGTTTAGAGATTGTACCTTCGTCAGTGATGCAGATTCTCTATGCCTGTGTCTCAAGCTTTTATATGCACTTTGAATCGAAAACTTACCTTGCGGATTTGGGGTCCATACCATGATGTCCTTGTCCTCAGTAAAAAAGTGCTCCCTTTGCATCTTCTGTATCATATCAGCAGAAATGTATGGTGCCAAGAAAGCTAATATTGATACCTTATTAGTGTAAAATTCTCTAACTGTCAGGTTAGGGTGCAAAGGCCTGATTCCATCTAACTTATCTATCAGCATTCCATCACCAAGCCAGTTTGAGCCCCAAAAACTGCCGGTACCATTTCCTAGAATGATTCTAGTGTGGGATTCTGCAAAGTCAGAAACTGACTTCACTCTCTTCCATACATCAGAAGTTCTTCTGTGGTTTGGAAGAGACCAAAGGAACTTGGTCCAGAGTGCATTGCCCTGCTGCATTTTCCACCAAAGCTTAAGGGAGTATGCATCTATAATGGAGTCTAAGTTTTTAAAACCTATCCCATTTTCTTGTTCTGGAAAGGCCATTCTTTCCCAAGATCTCCAATGCTTATGCTTCCTTCCCTCTGTTTCCCCCCATAGAAAATCTGAGCATAGCATTTCAATTTTCCTAAGAATGAAACTAGTTGGTTGCATCACAGCAAATACATGTTGGGGTATGGAGGAGAGAACATGCTTGATAAGTATTATCCTTCCCCCTCTAGAAATCCATTTAGAGTTCCATGTATTTATTCTAGCACTTATAGATTCTAAAGTTCCATGAAAATGTGCATTAAGTTTTCTACCCTTATATATGGTACAGCCTAGATACTTAAAGGGAAAACTACCCTCCTGCATTCCCAAAATTCTCTTAATTTTACTTTTATGTGCTCTACTGCTTTTATCACCTGTGTAGAAGTTGGATTTTTGCATGTTTACTTTTTGCCCAGTTGCCATTTCAAATGAGGTGATAAATGCAGCAAAATTTTTAAGAGACTTATCAGTTGCTTTAAGAAATATACATGTGTCATCAGCATAGATTAGATGTGTAAGTGGTGTAGTGTGCTGTGGCAAATGAAATCTAGCTAATGTACCAGATTCAAATAGGATATGGAGCTTCCTGGACATGAGTTCAGTCAAGATGTTAAACAAAAAGGGAGACAGAGGGTCACCCTGTTTGAGACCTCTTGATGGTTTAAAAAACCATAAGAAACTCTATTTATGATAACAGAAAACCATGCAGATGCTATATTAGACATAAGTATTCTGACTAAAGTGCCATAGAATCCCAGTTTGAGCAAAAGTGAATTAAGAGCCGGCCAGGAAACCCTATCAAATGCTTTGGTCATGTCTAATTTGAGGATAAGGTTGAGACATTCTTTATCTTTCTGCAAGAATCTAGTAGACTCTTGCATCAGGATGACATTGTCTGCTATTTCCCTCCCTTGAAGGAATGCTAATTGTTCACTTGATATAAGTGAGGGCATCAGTAGTTTTATCCTTTCCATCAGTATCTTGGAGCAAACTTTATTGCTAAAGTTTGAGAGGCTGATTGGTCTGAACTCACTAAAGGTTGATGGTTGTTGGTTTTTGGGGATAAGGACTATGTTTGTGGAGGCCATTGCCCTTGGGATTGGTGTACCAGCTTGAAAATCCCTTACTGCCTCAGTAAGGTCCTGGGCTATGATGTCCCAACTGTTTCTATAAAACAGCCCATGGAAACCATCGGGACCACTTGCACTGTTTTCTCCAAGACTAAAGACAACAGCTTTGACCTCATCAGTTGTGACTGGTTTCAATAGCTCTGAGTTGGTCTGGGGAGTAATCAAGGAGGGAATATCTGAGAGAAAAAAGGCTAGGTTTTCACCCTGCATGTCTGTATTCTCATCCTGCAGGAGATTTTTAAAAAATCTTTCCCCTGCATTTCCAATAGCATCCTGATCAGTTAACCAGTTCTGATGCTCATCCTTAATCTTTTGTATGGACAATCTAGAGTGCTTCTGTTTTACAGACTTATGAAAGAACTGACTGTTGCAGTCCCCATCTTTCAGCCATCTAACTCTACTCTTTTGTTTCCAGAAAATGTCTCTCTCCTTAATTTTGAATAGGAGGTTGGTTCTAGCAGTATTGAGAGCTTCTAGGGTTAAGGGGTTATCAAGATTATCATTCTCAGCTTCCAATCTATCTACCTCCTGTTCTGCTTCTTTTATGTTTTGGAAAACATCTTTGAAAACTTCCCTATTCCACTGTTTAAGAAAAATTTTGAGCCTTTTGAGTTTGTTACAGAATTTTAACATGCCATAACATTCTATAGGCTGCTCCCAGTTATTTCTTAGAACCTGTTGGAATCCTTCTCTCATGTACCACATATTTTGGAACCTAAATGGCTTTGGGTAGATTTTGGCCTGATTAGTAAAGCTTGCTAAGAGGGGGCAATGGTCTGAAGTGGTCCTATTCAGTACATGGATTGAGGTGCTTGGGTAGATTTGCCTAAGTTTCAGGTTGACTAAACCTCTGTCTAGCTTTTTAGAGACTTTTTCTTTAACCTTTATTCCTTTCCCTTTTAATCTGTACCCAGCCCATGTGTAAATGTTCCCAACTGTGTGAGGTTCCTCCAGTTCCATTGCATTTATAAAGATATCAAAATCCATTATTCACCACCGCAAAGGAAAGGAAATACTTGCATCCAATAATTCACCACCGCAAATAGCACACTCTTTAATAGTTGCTTTCATCCTGCATAACTGAGATGTTTAGTGATACAGTGTTTCACCCTATTCACCATTTTCTCAATAAGAAGTTGGCACAGTTGTATAGTTAACTTTCGGCTGGCTAATGGGACTCCCAAGTATCTGAATGGCAATAATCCTTTACTGACTTGAAGACCTGTGGATTCCTCAAAATTCCTGTAAGCTCGCATCAGAATCTCCACAGAGTGCTTTCCCCCCTTGAATGCAGTAAAATATCAACAACGAAACTTAAACTGACAAACCCCAATAAGTCACACTTAGGATGGAATTTATACATCTGAATCATACTAGCTATCTGCAAACATCTCGTCATATACACCATTTCCAGTACGAACAACTGTGGAAAAATCTGATCACCCTATCTCAATCCCCGCTTGGCCTGCACTAATCGAGTTAATTTCTCATTAACCATGTGCCTGAACGAGACCAATGTTGTGCATATCATTATCCATTTCAAAAATCCACAAGAGCATTATATGTTCCAATGCCGCCCAATCGACCGTATCGTACGCTTTCTGGTTATCCATTTAGATAGTGCATCTAGGGCTACCATTTTTATGCTGTATCCCCGGACAAGTTCATGGCTAGCATCATATGGTCATGTATGCATCTATCCAGAATAAATGGTGCCGGATTACCCTACACAATGTCTTCAATTACACTCCTCAGCTCGTCAACACTTTGAGATAATTTTATACAAAGTGGAGCAATAAGAAATAGGGCAAAAGTCTTTAACCTTCACTGTAGGACTTTTCGGGATGAGTGTGACTATAGTACTAGTAATAGCTCTAAATAGTCTCCCATTTTTGAAAAAAATCTTGCACTGCAATCATTACATCTCCTCCAATAACTACCCTGTTCGTTTTAAAGAATTTTGCATCAAATCCATCTACTCCAGGGGCTTTAAGGTTGCCAATACCTTTCAGTGCTGCTCTAACTTCATCCTCCTATACTGGCTTCACCAATTTTCTCCTGTTTTATTGCACAACATTCTCCCTCTTCTAATAGCCTCAACATCAATGCATTCTATTCTCTCACTCTCCTTCCCCACCAAATTTTCATAAAATCTGACTATCTCTTTTTCCATCCTATCGTGATCAGTAATTAACCCCCCATTCTCAGCATTCCCACTGCTTTGTTTTTCCATTTTACATATGCTTGGAAATAAGCATTATTTCCATCACCTAAGCGTAAACAATACACTCTTGACCTTTGTATAACAATATTCTCATCTATACAGTTCCACTGATACACCTCCTCAATACATGCTATCACCTGCTGTATTTTGTCCCCATTCATCCTTTGTTGAATCAGGCCCTTCTTTACAGCCTCCAGATCACATCTGGCTTTTTAAAGTTTTTTTTCACACCTCCCAACTGTCTTACATAGCCCCTCAAATCACCCTGCAATCTGATTAATTTTCTCCATAACACATACATTAGTACGCCCTTCATGGGCCTTAACCAGCGTTCTTTAATAGCCATCAGAACCTTCTGATTCTCAAGCAAGTAGTTTATAAATTGAAATTGTTTAAAATGTTTCCCATTCTCCTCAAAGAGATCCAGTCTCAATAATCCATGATCACATACTCCAGCTCCAATATTCTCTACAAGTTCCTCTGGAAACTTCAAAAACCACTGTGTGTTTCCCGGTGCTCTAGATCACACTATCTATTTGTCTATTAGTCCAAGTAAAGAAGTCACCCAAGCTTTCACACTCACTTTACCTTGTCATGATCATCATTTGTTCAAGGTCCCAAAATTTTCCTAATTGTACCTCATTGCCACCAATCCTTTCCCCCTTATTCAGCACGTTGTTAAAATTGCCAATGATGATCCACAACCCCTTTCAATTTCAGTCCATAACTCCTTCCTCCGCTTCAGCAAATTTCCCGCATATACAGCTGTAACCTAGAAAATGATCTCTCCATTCCTGTCACATACCTAGAAAAATATCATCTATTATGTAACTTTTTCCTTTCTTACTTCCATCTTATTTTGATCCTACAATACCCATATTCTACCATAGGGATATGATTCATAATTGTCTTCTATCCTCCATCGACCAGAAAAGATTTTTCTTACCTCCCTAACATTTTCCTTTTGTACTTTTGTTTCTACTATTACAGCAAGCATAAATTCAGACAAACCTCTTAAATGGGAGTTGATCTCTCTCTGCTTTGCTGCATTATTTATCCCCCTGACGTTCCATGATATTATCATGGGACAAGCCCATATCGCTCCGGAAGCTTTAAATCACTCCCTAGAGACAGTACAATAAGCCCTTCATCTCTATCAACTAGCAAACTATCACCAACACCACATTCAAATGTTTCTGTTTCACTGCCCATGTAACTAACATTTTCCTGCAGCACCATTTTCCTTTGTTCTTTGTTCTAACCACTGTCCACTCACCACTCTTCCTTTCTTCATTCAAAATCACTGGATTTTCTTGCATTCCTTTACCTTGCTTCTCATCCTTCCTTTTCAGTTTCCAAACTTGAATATTCTTCCTCCTATCTTCGTTTTCCCTGCATTTATGTCCCCCGATCTGACACTTATCATAGAACAACGTCTTACCCTCCAGCTCCACTTTCTATTTAATTTTATTTCCCTCTACATCTATTATGATCACAGAATCAAGGATCTTCTTGGATATGTCAACTTTCACTAGAACTCTAGTGTAGGAAACTCTCATTTTGTTTTAAGTACATTCGTTTGTAAACAATGGTTTTCCCACTGCACGGCCTATTTTCCCAAGACTCTTTGGCCCCTATAAGTGCAATGGCATGTTTGAAGCTTAACCCAAATTGGTAGGGTTCTAACAATATCCCTCTCCAGCAAAAAATTAGGCTTCCAAATCTGTAAGAACATTGACATCTGGTATATGATATAGGGACCCCTTCCCAGCACCTCATCTCTATCATGTTCAGTCTTAAATCTTAGGATAAAATTGATATGAATCTCTTTGCGAAGATTCTGGATTGCAGAATTAAAATCTTTAACCGAATGAAGGGGGTCTGAAAACCCTCACCAAGTTGTACAAAATTCAAGAATCTGGCCCTTACGATGCTCTCAATCTCAACTTTCTCTCCAACTAGCCTGCGAGATCAGATCACAAGGTTTACTGATACTTAATTAACCCTCAGGATTAAGAAACAATGAAGATAGCTCGCAAGTTAAAAGCATGAACTCAAAAAATTAATATATTTGATTGATAAAAGTGTGGTATTACTCTCGGCCAAACCCCTTAATTTATAGAGAGAGTTTCAGCTAAACCATAATCACAAACATAATCTGAATAAACTTATGACAACTTTGAGAAGCTAAAACCATATCTAACTAAAATACCTAAAATAAAACTAGTTATGGCCGAATTCATCCTAGTCACACCTTGGATGAATATTGCCTTGTCTAATCTTACCAAATCTAATTCTAATAAGAATATAACTGAATATTCTAAACCCTAATGGACCGTATTTTAAAATTTAGCTCTTCAAAGCCCACGTGGCCTAGCTTATCAATCCTAAACTCAAAGTGAATTAATTTTACAATAGTTTACGGTGATCACACTACCTCATTAAAAATCTGTTGGGAAAGAAGTATAGTGTTCTTCATGATGTCTTCATTTCTTCGACAGTCTTGAAGAATAAATCCAAGATGTCGATGATGACTCCTTCAATTCTTTATCATAAAGTCAATCAATCAAAACATTTAAACCAGCATCTCTAGGATTAGTCCTTGACCTAGTCATAGGTCCCGCCATGTAACTTAGAGGATCCCGAACATAACCTTCAAATATTTGATCAAGTCGTGGAATGTCTTCATTTATGGTGGTAGTAGCCTTGGCATCTCCATCATTCCCTCTGTGGTCGAAAGGTTTTGCCCCAGAAACTGAATCGCCTTCAAAGTTAAATGGAGATAAACCATCAAAATTGAAGGTTGCACTAACACCATAATCATCTAGTAACTCAATCTTGTAAGCATTGCGTTCACACACGCCAACACTTTAAAAGGACCATCTCCACGTGGACTCGACTTAGATTTCCGAGCATTTGGAAACCTTTCTTTGCGCAGATACACCCAGACATAATCTCTTCCTGGAACCTCAGCAATTTTTGGCCCTGATTATGTCTGTCAGCATTTTGTGCATTTGCCCGTTCAATTTTCATTGTGTTTGCTTCACAAAATTAGCTTTCTTTTCTCCATAAAGATTTTTAACCTGTTTACAATTCAAAGGAAGTAAGTCAACAGGTGTAGTACGTAGAAAACTATAAACAATCTCAAATGGAGGTAAAGAAGTAGTAGAATGAATAGTGCGATTATAAGCAAACTCTGCTATATGAAGGCATTTTTCCCAATTCTTCAAGTTCTTCTGGACTAAGGCACGCAGGAGAGACCCTACGGTTTGATTTGCAACCTCTGTTTTTCCATTAGTTTGAGGATGACTCTCAGTAGAAAACAACTACTTTGTCCCTAATTTTCGCCACAAGGTATTCCAAAAGTAGGATAAAAATTAACATAACGATCAGAGACAATGGACGCAGGAATGCCATGTAGATGAACTAATTCTCTCAAAAATAGATTTGCAACATGCTTTTGCATCGTCTGTCTTCCTACAAGGAATAAAGTGTGTCATTTACAAAAATTTATCCACAACCACAAAGATAGAATCATTACATGACTGAGATCATGGTAAACCGAGGACAAAATCCATGGAAATATAAACCCATGGATGTGTAGGAACAACTAATGGAGTATAAAGTCCATGAGGCTTAGTTTTTTACTTAGCCTTCAAGCAATCAAGACAATTCCTACAAATCCTGTCAATAGCTAGTGCTATTTTCGGGCAATAAAAGTGTTCTCGCAATAAATTATAAGTTTTAAATGCACCAAAATGTCCCATTAATCCACTTGAATGAGCTTCTCTTACAAGTAACTCACGCATAGAACATTGAGGAATACATAACCTATTATTCATAAACAAGAAACCATCATGCAAAAAAAACTTTTCTTAAGCACCATTTTCGCATGTATGTAGCATAAACAGATGAAAAATTAGGATCAGACGCATATAAATCTCTAATGCACTCCAATTGTGTAAGTAAAACATATCTATGACTCAAAGCATCAACAACAACATTTTCTTTACCCTTTTTGTAACGTAACACATAAGGAAAAGATTCAATGAAACTAGACCATTTAGCAAGATGCTTATTCAACTACATCGACTCTTCAAATATTTTAATGACTCATGATCACTATGAATGAAAAATTATTTATGCAATAAATTATGTTGCCAAGTTTCCAATGCACGCACAGTTGCATAAAAATCTTTATCATAAACATGATAGTTTAGAGCACCGTCCTTTAGCTTTTCACTAAAGTAAACTATAGGTCGATTCTCTTGCATCAAAATAGTAGCAATACTAACACTAGAAGTATCACAATGAATCTCAAAAGTACCATTAAAATCAAGTAAAGTAAGACTAGGAGCATTACATAATCGTACTTTAAATTCAGTAAATGCATTCTTTTGACTTTTATTCTAAACAAATTTCACATCGTTTTTAACTAGTTCATTTAGTGGTGCAACAATAGATGAGAAATCACGCACAAACCGTCTATAAAAGTTAGCTAAACCATGAAAATAACGCACCTGATTGGCATTGGTAGGTCTCAGCCAAGTCTTGATAGCCTCAATTTCGGATTTGTCGACTTTCATGCCCTACTTAGAGTCCACAAAATCGAGAAACACCACCTCAGAAGCGCAAAATGTGCACTTCTTGATGTTTGAATATAAACAAGACTCACGGAGTGCAACAAGAACCATTTTAACATGCTCAATATGTTCATCGGTAGACTTAGAATAAATCAATATATCATCAAAATACACCACAAAAAAATGTACCAATAAAATTTCTCAAGACATGATTCATCAACCGAAAGGCATAATAGTCCATTCATACAACCCAAACATAGTCTTAAATGCATTTTCCCATTCATCCCCTCATTTATTCGAATTTGATGATAACCCTGAGTCAAATCAATCTTAATATAAATCACAGATCCATGCAAATCTTCAAGCATATCTGACCTAGGGATAGGATGGCGATACTTAATAGTAATCTTGTTAATAGCACGACACCAAGGTTTATCTTTCTTAGGAACTAAAATGACAGGCATAACACAAGGACTAAGGTATTCTTGCACATAACCTTTTTGAAGTAACTCCTCGACTTGTCACTGTAGTGCCTTTGTCTCCCCAGGGTTTGCTTTATATGCTGGGCAATTTGGAATAACCGAACTTGGAACTAAGTCAATCTGGTGTTCAATACCTCGCAATGGGGTTAAACCTGCAGGTAAAGCTTCCATAAAGACATCCTCTTATTCCTGTAACATCTTATCAAACCGTGGGGGAACATGCATAGGAAAATCATCAATGGAAAAATAGCTCTCTTTAAAATGTATAATAAGAACATAAGAATGATTAGTAAAAGCACAATTCACATCCCTAATCGAATCATAAAATGATCAACCAGAATCAATAGGAAGTTCACGTCTCATCATGTAAATCGATGGCAAAGGACTAAGATGTGAAGATATAATTTTACACGACTTATAAGAATCATTGTTTGACTTGCCTAGCTTACCTGGATCGGCCTTCCCTGACCTGTGATCAAAATTGTTAGGGTTTTTGCCTCCTATGTTCACCTTGTTGCCTAGCTCCCTCAAACACTGACTCGGGTTTTTTTTGGCCACATGTACATCAATTGCAAACTTCTCTTTGTCTACTTTCATGCGTCTTTGTGACTCTAAGACTTCCACTGGAGATAATGGAGTCAAAGTATATCTTGTTCTATCCTTAATCAGAGTAATTTTGTTAGTGTAACCATCATGTATAGATTTACGATCAAACGGCCAAGGTCTCCCAAACAAAATATGACTATCTTTTATAGGTATAACATCACATACGATAGAATCATGATATTTTCCAAGCTTCAAGTTAATCATGCATTGTTTGTTAACCATAATTTCACCATCACCATTTAACCAAATAAGTTTATATGGTTATGGATGAGTAGTCACATGCAAAGACAATGATTTAACAAGAAGATTTGACACAATATTAACACAAGAACCACCATAAATAATCAGTAAGCAAATCTTATCTTTCACAAGGCAACATGTATGAAAAATATTAATTCTTTATACATCAGTTTTGGCCATTTGAGAGTTTAGGAGTCTCAATGACACGAAATTACCTTGTGTTCCAGGACCTTGTTCACCGTGATCATTTATAATTATCTATTCATCTACCTGCTCTTCACCACTTTCATTCAAAGCTGGCATATCACTATATTCTTCTTCTTCATCTGATATGAATCTCTTTGAGAAGACTCACGATTGCGGAATGAATATCTTTGATCTAGTGAAGGGATCTGCAAACCTTCACTATCTCGCACGAAATTCAGGTGTCTAGCCCTCAGGGTATGCCTAACTTCGACTTGCTCTCTAACTAGCCCCCGGGATCGGATTACAAGGTTTATTGATACTTAACTAGCCCTCAGGATTAAGCAACAATGGAAGAAGCTCGCAAGCAACAAGAGTATGAACTCAAGGGTTTATATTTTTGAATGATGATAGTGGTGTAATAAAATCGTGAATGACCTCCCCTGTTTATAGGGTATAATTCAGCTAGTAAAAATAGAAATTGGAATAACTTATGGCGGCTTTAAGAAGATAAAACCATATCTAACTAGAATATCTAAAAAATGGATATTGTCTTATCTAATCTTACCAAATCTAATTCTAATCAAATAAGAACTGGATATTCTAAATTCTAAAATAAATGCATGACCGAAATTAACTGCTCCAATGCCAACATGGCTGAGTTAATGGGACTTATTCTAAAATGAATAAAATAAATGATTACACTACCTCACTAAAAAATACAATGGGAAAAAGAGTATAGTGTTGTGCTCCTAAAAATACTAAACTAAGAAAATTGTAAATAAATGATATTTTGATATCATATCACCTTTTGAGTTCATACTCTTTGCTTGCAAGCTATCTCCATTGTTGCTCAATCCTGAGGGTTAATTAAGCCCCAGTAAACCTTGTGATCTGATCCCGCGAGTCAGTTAGAGAGCAAGTTAAGATTGAGAGCATCCCGAGGGCTAGGTTCTTGAATTTCGTGCAACTTGGTGAGGGTTTGCAGATCCCTTCATTTGGTCAAAGATTTTAATTCCGCAATCCAGAGTCTTCACAAGAAGATTCATATCAGTTGGTATCAAAGCAAAGTAAAAGATCTACTGGTGGCTAAAAGATCAGTTAGGTTTTGCAGTCATTTATTTTCAATTTTTAAAAAAGATTTATAAACTCTTTCGTATCGTATTTTAACTGTGTTTGCTTCATCTTTATTATTAGGAGGATTGAATCTAGAGTCAAAGGGTGTCAAAGGGTCCGAGAGTTAGAATACTTCGGTTTTACTATCGGCCTTCACCTTCATCAATCGAGTCAGGATGATGTTGAAGAGTCTGAGGGTTAAAACGTATTATCCGCCTTCAACTCCCGGTCAATTTCATAGTTTTTAGGTAGTTTAAACAGTTTATGTGCTTGTGATATTATTCTTCCACTCTTCTGAAAAATTATTGCATGCTCATAATCTTATTTTCTTTCTTTATAGTTCTTGGATTCCGTGATCTTGAATTGTTCTTGAATTGTTGATTGCATCTTATACAAAATAAATAGAGTCTTTTGTGTCGTTTCCAGATATAGTGTCATATTCTTGATCGTTACGATCTTGAATACCTCGAAGTTCATTTGAATCAAGAAGAAGTTGTCGCAGATTTCTTAATCTAAGTTTTGCATAGGCAATTTTTGTTCCAAAACATTTCAAAAAATAAAATCAAAGGGAATCAGATTTTGGGTTTTAAAGTCGGAAATCAGGGTTTTAAAATCGAAATTTGGGGCTGATTGGTAATTTTTGAAAGTTTGGGGATTGTTTTGCAGTTTTCAAAAATTTGGGAATTGTACACGGTTCTCAATTGATTGGGGAATAAGATTCTGATTGTGAGTGTTATATTGAGTGGAAAAATTGAATTTTTAGCTGAAAAAGAAACAAGAAAAAAAAGGAAATCTGATTTGAAAGAGGAAAAGAAAAGTCCAAATCCTAATCAGAAGAGGAGAAAGGAAATAGAAGCCAATTGAGAGAGGGGTTTGAATTGAATTTTTCGACTTGAGCAGCAAGAAAGTCATTAAAATCCTTTACCACAAAGGATTCTGGTTTGAGTTTCTAATCCAAATTGACTTCGCAAAAGTTACTTGAATTTTCGGGACTTATTTGCGCCTATATAAAAGCATTCTTGTTTTGATCATATCTAATTCAATAAAGCTCCGATTCATGCCATTCAAATTGAATTTTGTTCCTTATTCTCTTTAGAATATGGAATTCTAGATTGTAGAGCCTAGTTTTGAGTTTACATATTTGTAGAAGTTCGAAATAAGTTATGCGCTGCTCTTCTCCATATTTTACTTTGAATTGCAGTGAATTGATCAATTGCACTTGCATTAGCCTTCAGCTTGTGAGTTGTGAGTGATATACACTTGGTGAGTGACCTTACTAAACAAAGGGAAGGGGGACAATTTTTATACTAACCGTTTATTTTTCTTAGCAGTTTAGTGGAGATGGAGGATGACAATCCATTCATCCCACCTATTGTTAGCGATCCTAAAAATTTTCCATTAACAAACATCTCTGATGGCAGACGTGGTGAGCATCCACGAGATGAGGCTCAAGACAGTTAGGAGCGACATCGAATTAAACCTAATAAAGCCACTGATCAAGATCAAATTGTTGTCGCAATAAACGATGATATGAATCCCCTTGCAAAGAATCTGTATTGCAAAATTAAGATCTTTGACAAAACAAGGGAACTCGCAAACCCTAAGTTTGTCGCACAAAATTCAATTGTCTAGCTCTCGGGGTATGCCTGATTTCAACTTGCTCTCTAACTATCCCCCATGATCATATCACAAAGTTATTGGTACTTAACTAGCCCTCAGGGTTAAACAACAATGAAAGAAGTTCGCAAGCAACAAGAGTATGAACTCAAAGGTTTGTATATTTGGTTGATAAAAAATTGTACAAAACTCGAAAATACAATCCCAATTTATATGGCTGAAATCCCCAAACTCTAATCCCTAATTAGAACGGGATTTGGTAATTCTGTCAAAAACTGAATAGAATTATAGCAACTTTAGAAGGCTATAATCATATATGTACCTAAAATAGACACAGCTGGCCGTATAATAGACATAGATGGCCGAATCCTTCCAAGACACACCTTGGATGAATATTGTCTTATCTAATCTTACCAAAACTAATTCTAATCAGAATAAAACTAAATATACTAAACCCTAATGGACTGTAATTTCGAAATTAGCTCTTCAAAGCCCACATGGCCGAGCTATCAGTCAAATAAACCCAAAATGAAATAATTTTACAATATTTTAGAGTGATCACACTACCTCATTAAAAACCCAGTGGTAAGAAAGAGTATAGTATTCTTCATGATGTCTTCATTTCTTCGAAAGTCTTGAACAATAAGTCAAAGATGTCGATGATAACTCCTTCTTCAATTCTTCATCATAAAGGCGATCAATCAAAGCATTTAAAGAAGCATCTCTAAGCTTAGTCCTTGACCTAGTCATAGGTCCATCCATGTCACTTAGAGGAACCCGAACATAACCTTTAAATGTTTGATCAAGATGTGGAATGTCATCATTTATGGTGGTAGTCACCTTGGCATCTCCATCATTCCCCCGTGGTCGAAAGGTTTTGCCCTCAAAACTGAATCATCTTCACAGTTAAATGGAGATAAATCAGCAACATTGAAGGTCACACTATAACCATAATGATCTAGTAACACAATCAAGTAAGCGTTATCGTTTACACGCTCAACCACTCTAAAAGGACCATCTCCACAGGGACTCAACTTAGATTTTCGAGCATTTGGAAACCTATTTTTCCTTAGATGAACCCAAACATAATCTCCCATATTGAACCTCATTAACTTGCGACTTTGATTAGATTTATCAGCATTCTGTGCATTTGTTCTTTCAATTTTCATGTGCACCTTCTCATGAATTTTCTTCACAAAATCAGCTTTCTTTTCTCCATCAAGATTTTTAACCTGTTTAAAATTCAAAAGAAGTAATTCAAGTGGTGTATTAGGTATAAAACCATAAACAATCTCAAATAGAGGTAGAGAAGTGGTAGGATGAATAGTGCGATTATAAGCAAACTCTGCAATCGGATAGCATTTTTCCCAATTCTTTAAGTTTTTCTGAACTAGCCCCTAGAGTTTGATTGGTTACTTCTATTTGTCCATCAGTTTGAGGATTACTGGCAGTAGAAACAGCAATTTTGTCCCTAACTTGCGCCAAAAAGTCTTCCAAAAGTAGGATAAAAATTTAACATCGCGATCAGAGACAATGGACACAGAAATCCCATGTAGCCGAACTACCTCTTTCAAAAATAGATCCTCAACATGCTTTACATCATCTGTAATCCTGAAAGAGATAAAGTGTGCCATTTTCAAAAATCTATCCACAACCACAAAGATAGAATCGTTACCTGACTCAGATCATGGTAAACCTAGGAAAAAATTCATGGAAATATCAACCCAAGGATGTTTAGGAATAGGTAATGGAGTATAAAGATATGGAGGCCTAGTTTTAGACTTAGCCTTTAAACAATCAAGACAATTCCTACAAACCCAGTCAATAGCAAGTGCCATTTTCGGCCAATAGAAGTGTTCTCGCAACAAATTATAAGTTTTAAATGCACCAAAATGTCCCATTAAACCACCTGAATGATCTTCTCTAATAAGTAATTCACGCATAGAACTATGAGGAATACATAACCTATTATTCATAAACAAGAAACCATCATACACCAAAAAAATTTCTCATAAGCACCATATTCGCATGCAGCATAAATAGATGGAAAATTAGGATCAATCGCATATAAATCTCGCATGAATGAAAACCATAACATAATGCATTCCAATCGTGTAAGTAAAACATGTCTATGACTCAAAGAATTATCAACAACATTTTCTTTACCCTTTTTGTAGCGTAGTACATAAGGAAAATATTTAATGAAGCTAGACCATTTAGCATGACACTTATTCAACTTCATCTGACTGTTCAAATATTTCAATGACTCATGATCACTATGAATGGCAAATTCTTTATGCAATAAATAATGTTCCCAAGTTTCTAATACATGCACAATTGCATAAAATTCTTTATTATACACAGGATAGTTTAGAGCATCGCCCTTTAATTTTTCACTGAAGTAAGCTATAGGTCGATTGTTGCATCAAAACAGCACCAATACCAACACCAGAAGCATCACAATGAATCTCAAAGTGCCATTAAAATCAGGTAAAGCAAGAACTGGAGCATTACATAATCATACTCTCAATTCATTAAATGCACTCTCTTAAATCTCAGACCAAACAAATTTTACATCATTTTTAACTAGTTCATTTAGAGGTGCAGCAATAGATGAGAAATCACGCACAAACCGTCTATTAAAACTAGCTAAACCATGAAAAGAACGTACCTGGTTGACAGTGGTAGGTCTCGGCCAGGTCTTAATGGCCTCAATCTTTGTTTCGTCGACTTTTATGCCCTCCTTGAGAGACCACAAAATTGAGAAACACTACTTCCAGAGTGCAAAATGTGCACTTCTTGATGTTCGCATATAAACAAGACTCACGTAGTGCAACAAGAACCATTTTAACATGCTTAATATGTTCATCAATTGATTTAGAATAAGTCAAGATATCATTGAAAGAGACCAAAACAAATTGACCAATAAACTTTCTAAAGACATTATTCATCAGCCGCATAAAAGTACTAGGTGCATTAGTAAAACCGAAAGGTATAACAATCCATTCATACAACCCAAACTTAGTCTTAAATGCAGTTTTTCATTCACCCCCCCCCCCCCCATTAATACGAATCTGATGATAACCCTGAGTCAAATTCATCTTAGTATAAATCACAGATCAATGCAAATCTTCAAGCATATCATCTAACCTGGGGATGGGATGGCAATACTTAATGGTAATCTTGTTAATAGCACGAAAATCAATGCACATACGCCAAGTTTTATCTTTCTTAGGAACTAAAATGACAGGCATAGCACAAGAAGATAGAAATTCTTGCACATAACCTTTTTGAAGTAACTTCTCGACTTGTCGCTGCAGATCCTTTGTCTCCTCGGTGTTTGGTTTATACGTTGGACAGTTTGGAATAACCAAACCCAGAACTAAGTCAATCTAGTGTTCAATACCTCGCAAAGGTGGTAAACTCGCTGGTAAGGCTTTCGGAAAGACATCCTCAAATTCCTGTAACATCTGAGTAAACCGTGGAGGAACATGATTAGCAAAAGCATGATTCACATCCCTAATCAATGCATAAAACGATCTACCAAGATCAATAGGTAGTTCATGTCTCATCATGAAAATTAATGGCAAAGGACTAAGGGACCGTTTGGTTCAAGCAAAGAAAGAGAAAGGAATTAGGAAAGGGAAAGGAATGGAATAACCCCGATCTTTCAAATCTGTTTGGTACAGTTACGGAAAGGGAATCGAATTCTCTCTCATTCCTTTTGTTTCTGTTTGCTTTACAAAAGGAAATTAAACATTATTTTCCAGCATTATTTATAAAATAACATACATAAGTATAAATTATTTTGTTTGTGATTAAAAAATGCAAATCTATTTATAATTATAATAATGATGTTTAAAAAATCACATGCGCAATTTTTTAAAGAATAGACGTCCCAGAGGATATAAATATCGAATTCAATATTTTTCAAAAAACATAAAATCGATGAAAATTCAAAATATTACATAATGTATGATATCCACCAACACAATATTTATCTAATGATATATTCAAAATTTAAAAATGAAACATCGATTATTCGACATTGAAAACTATACGCCCCTAAATATCACCACCACCACCAGAAGCATCAGAACCAAGTAAAGACTTCACATATTGCCTTTTCAACTGAGTAGGACAACTAAAAAAGATATTCGCTTTATTTGGCTGAGCTGTAAGAATGTTTACTGCTTCCATCACCTCACTAGGTGATAAGCCATCTAATTCAAGTAACTCCCCCAAAACTTTGTTACACTTATCAGATGTGCTTGCTAACGATTATTAGCATGAACCGAAACATTAGCCATTGTCAAAAGATGACCATTCATATCTTTCATAAAAGGTTGTAATCTTGCGAGTTCCGAGCTGCTAGAACTCTCGGTCACCTTTACACTTTTCCTCTTTTTAGAAGTGTTCTCTATTTTAGCTTTATTCAATGGAGGAGTGGGCTCAATATTTTGAGACTCATTATCATCACCACTCGACTCAATGTCAACTTGCACACTTTTCTCCTTTTCCATGTTCCTTAGAGCATCTTCAAATCCCTCAGTAGGCTTTATAGTTGCATAGTCTTTACCATAAATTTCCGCCATGACATGAAAGTTAGGAAAGGGTACTCCATATAAATTATTGCGTGTAAGATGAGCCTGAAAAAATGATGAAGGTATAAGCATATAAAAAGTAAAATGAAATCAATTCTGTAAAAAATGTAATCTAAAATTATTTCACCTTGAAATATTCATCGTACACTGATCTTTCCACAGATATTACGTGTCTCTCATCATCCCATTTGAATCCACTTGTTCCCAGCATTTGAAGAATGGCTCTGAATTTGCTAACTAGAGTTTTCAGCTGAGAATCAGTGTGAGGTGTAGCTTTCAAACCACAATCGGGCACTGCCTTGCCAACTAATTCCTCCAAACAAATCATATAGCCATTTCTAAACCCATTCTCACATTTCCAATGAGAATCAGTGGCTAACTCATTCAAACCTCCTACAAGTGCCTTATCTTCTTCACTAAACCAAAATCGCTTATTTTTACCTCTTCCACTGCCACCAATTGACATAATTTCACTCATCCTATTTTCAAATGTAATTCATCATCAATTAACAGCACTATAATGTATGCATATTTTTTTAAAGTATTAATCAAACATCGAGTAACTTATAATCGATCAAAAAGACATCCAACATCTTGTTCCAATAAGAAAAGGATGATTTAAAAATAGCAAACAAATAGTTCACCAATTAAATATGGGTTCACGACATAAGTATTGTCTCAACGGTCCTAGATCCTATGAAAATAAAAGTGTAAAGACATAATGGAGCAACACATGTTCAACTCAATACAAGATTTCAAAAATCAATCTCCTCGACCTCTAGCTTACCGGTTGTTGAACATCATTTGAGCCATTGAATTTCTAAAATAAGTCCAAGGATTAGACGACTCAATGGACGTTATATACTCAAATTCAGCATCTTCTCCATCGCCACCCCCATCAGAGTCACAATTCTCATCATCAAATATATCGTACTTTATCAAATTCAAATTATGCAATAAACATGTCATAACAATACGACCGTGGGTTCTTAAACTAAACGAAGAAGGGCTTCAAGGCATCTTCCCTTGAGTACCCCAAAACAGCGCTCTATAACGTTTCTAGCCATTGCATGCCTTACGTTGAAATACTCTTCCGCGCTTTGTGGTTGACGAGGACCATTGTTCCACTCTCTAAGGTGATATGTATGACCTCTAAATGGTGCGAGAAAACCTTCTCCATTAGTATATCCCGCATCACATAGATAATAGGAACCTTTACACATAAAAATATTTTCTTAGTTCTTAATTTTATAGTTTTAAATTAATATATTAATGAAATTTAATTACCTCTAGGAATTCTTAAACTGCCAGGCCTAGAAATAGCATCGCGTAGCACTCTACCATCATGTATAGACCCTCCCAACCAGGTAAGACGTAAATGAATTTCATATCCGGTGAGCAAACTCCTGAGACATTCATAACAACTGTACCCTTTCTTGTTCGATATTTAAAGCGATCCTCTGATGGTACAGTTACATTAATCATTGTACCATCAAGTGCACCTAAAAAATTCTAGAAAGTACACATAGTTTTAGATGATTTAATATTGCAATAATTAATCTTAAAGAAATATGGTAATTATTTATAGTACCTCCACCTATCATCATCACAATCTTCTGTTATAGGCGATGGCTTCTTAAGAAATACGACGTGCAACTTCATAATTCCTCCAAACACAGTTGAAATTGTCTACTGATGTCTCACCACTTTTATAAAAATAAGCCCCTACAGTTCTATTCTTTTGGTGGTGTGCTATTGTATACAAGAAATATGCAGCCATCTCTTCTATAGTCAAATGCCTAGTACCCCTTAAGCCACTAATATCTCTAACCATCTCACAAAGCTTGTTAAAAGCACTTCGATCCATGCGAAGATGACTCTTACACAAAACATCACTAACTCTTACTAATCTATTCAAGTTCATCATTCTCTTTCTTGTTCTTCTACTTGTCTCATTTTCAGACAATAGTTGTGCACTATGCAATGTTTTACTCATCGGGTAAGATGTCAAATATACCAAAATCACAACATTAATCATGAGTATTATGAATCAAGGAACTCCAATTCTCTCATTCTCCTCAATGAAAGACCAAGACGAGCCATTTCTGTGTATAATTTTCCAAAATATTATAAGTCCATAAAATCTCTATCTTTAGCAACACAAAGAAAAGAATAAAAAAAGTCACAATTATACATTACAAGCAACATAGAGAATTTTATGGTATTCACCTCAAATTTGAACTGACCACCTAGTTTGAGCTTTGCTTCAAGTTCTTTAAACTTTGTTCCACTCTCAAATCTTTAGCAACAAATAAGCCTTCCTGCAGTTTAGTTACGGAAATTTGGCTTAACTAGTACATCATAGCATGCCAATGCATTTGTACATCATGGTGAATAAAAGAACAGGGCTCACAGGTCAATACAACCATGTCAATAAAAGAACATAGACCAATGTCATTAAAATCAAGCAGACTTCATTATAAATAAGTCTACAACTCCCTCCACAACTAACTTAATCTATTTTCTTGAAGAAAAAAGAAAGGTTAAAAATTACTACCTCGTCATATTAATTTGGTAGAAGACAAAGTTACTAAAAGTGCATTGTACATCATGGTGAAACAATGGTAGTAGTGAATCTAATGATACCAGTGAATGAAAATTTATTGAAGGCTTTATGGTGTTTATTCCTCACGTTGTCATAAACAAAATCATGTTATAAAGCTTCTATAAGATGGAAGCTTAGCTAATGAAGTACCTATTAACCATCAAAACACTATACCAATCAGGATTAAGAAGAGCACCAAAGGGTGTCCAAGCTGACAAATAGAGCAATGATGGCAACGAGGCGAGCAGACTCCATCATGTCAATACAGCTAGTATAGGTGAATAAAAGAACAAAAATTGTCCAACAAGACACACCACGCCTACTTCATTTTATAAGCATATGGGATATGGTGCAAGGGCAC
Organism: Rubia yunnanensis; assembly: GCA_037428765.1. Classification (NCBI taxonomy): domain Eukaryota; kingdom Viridiplantae; phylum Streptophyta; class Magnoliopsida; order Gentianales; family Rubiaceae; genus Rubia; species Rubia yunnanensis. The sequence goes on along the minus strand of CM075071.1, from coordinate 75,948,733 downwards.
TCTGCTGCTATGATAAATACCTATTCTGTTTTTTACCTACTATAAAGCTTTGAACACTCATCATCATTCACAGAGCTTTGATATTTGAGATTATACTCCAGATAAACACCTAAACAAATACTCTGCTACTTTTCTTTGAAAGAAAATAAAATACCACAATCCTAAATTCATTATTCTGTAAAAACAAAATCCAAGGCAGGGGAAAAATAAAAAAACAAAACCACGGGCAAAAAGTGCAAAAGAATCTATTCGGAAAACTCAATAACCCTTTCGGCAATAAAAAAATATGCACCATTTTGGCAATAAAACAAACACAATATTCCATAGAATATTGCAATAAAATTTCAAAATCGATAGAATAGTGCAAGAACCAACTTGTTGCAGAATATTGAAATAATACGATGTCATACATTCTAGATTACCCAATTTTTGGAGTTTGTTGCAGGAATTTTGTCATTGAGACATGAAAATAGAGCTCAAGAGGTGGAATCCCTTAGAATAATGGACGACGATGGTGAAGGTGGAGGTTTTGTGGAGAAGAAAGGCTTGAAAGAGGTGGAGAATGCGCACAGTGTTTTTTCTTTTTTTAATCAATCAAAACTGATGACTAAGGAATGTGAGGAATCCCAGTCCCAGGGTGATACAAGAGAATCACGATACATCCATTTGGCATAATTAGAAAACTAAAGAATGGGAAAGGGAATGATTAAAAAACCAAACAAAACACTAACTAAGGGAATCAATCTCTCGGATTCCCTTTCCCTTTCCTGATTCACCCCAACCAAACGCCCTCTAAGATGTGAAGATAGAATTTTACGCGACTTATCAAAATCATTCTTGGACTTACCTGGCTTACCTGGATTGGCCACCCTTTATTTTTGGTTGAAATTATCAAGGTTTTTGCCTCCTTTTTTCACCTTGTGGCTGAACTCCCTCAAACCTGGTTAGGGTTTTGGTCAGCCACCGGTAAATCAGTCACAAACTTTTCTTTGTCGACTTCCATGCGTCTCTGTGCCTCTAAGGCTTCTACTGGAGATAATGGAACCAAAGTATATCGTGTTCTATCCTTAATCACAGTAATTTTTTTAGTGGAACCATCATGCATAGATAAACGATCAAACTGTCAAGGTCTCCCTAGCAAAATATGACTAGCTTCCATATGTATAACATCACATAAGATAGAATTATGATATTTTCCAATTTTAAAGTTAATCATGAATTGTTTGCTAACACTAACTTCACCACTACCATTTAACAAAAATAAGTTTATATGGTGATAGATGAGTAGTCATGGGCAAAGACAGTGATTTAACAAGAAGATTTGACACAATATTAGCACAAGAACCACTATCAATAATCAGTAAACAATTCTTATATTTCACAAGGCAACGAGTATGAAAAATATTAATTCTTTGTACTTGTGTTTCAACCATTTGCGAGTTTAGGACTCTTAATGACATGAAGTTACCTTGTGTTTCCGGGCCTTGTTTACCATGATCATTTATGACGATCTGTTCATCTACCTGTTTCTCACCACTTTCATACAATGGTGGCATATCAGTATATTCATCTTCTTCATCTCCTTTCTCAATGATTTTTAATACTCAAACATGAGGACAGTTACTACGGACATGTCCTCTATCTTTGCAATGGAAACAAGTAAGTGTATTGGCAGAAATTGAACTTGACGAAGTAGCAGTGGTTTTACCTGGAATTTTTTAAGATTGCTGGGGTGATGGTGTCGTCCTTCTTTCACTTGGAGCTTAAGTTGGATTTGTATAGGACTGAACCAAACCACTTCCTCTCATGATCGTTCCCCTACTTCAACCATAACTAGGGTTTTCGGAGTCAAACCCTGGCCTTTGACGAGAAAATCTGGGTTGTGGCCTCCTTGGTCGCAGGGTACTCTCAATCAACCTTGCTTTCACCAATAAATCATTCATAGATATGTGATGTTGAAGCTTGGCTGGCGTTTGAAGCTTTTTACGCAAGCCTTCAATGAATCAATTTTTTATGAATGTGTCGCCTTCTTTCATTCCAACCCTTCTCATGGTCAACTCAAGATCTTGCCAGTATTCATCAACTGTAAAATTTCCTTGCTTCATGTTGGATTAAAAGAATGTTGTTCCATCAAGTAAGTAGGCGGAACATGACATTAGCGAAGCTCGGATCTCAATCTCTCCCAGGTGGAGATAGGTTTTTTTCCTGAAAAGATATCACCTGTAACACCCCAAAACTCGACCTAACATAAGTATTGGGCTGGACCTAGGTGTGTTACTAAGAATTCAATGGATCAAATTTCTTACATGCAGTAACGAGTAATACAGATTGTGCAAAAGCGAATTTAGAATTCAAATCCTAACTTAGTATTACAATGAAATTCTTATAATAAGTGTTCGACATGGTTTAACATTAAAAGTTCTATAGATTCAAAAGTCTATCCATGATCCTATCCCAAATGAAGTAAAGGCTTTATGCACGAGCTTTCACTTTTTCTGCTCAGCTACACCTATTAGGGTTCATTAGACTAGGGTAAGCTCATTCCTTACTGAGGTTTCATCGCCAGTATTTACTAAGGGAGTTTTAGTGATCACGTAAAACAAATAGCCACATAAATCCTAGCACATAGTAAATGGATGCGAGTGGTTAATGCCAAGTTGCAGTCAAGTACCTATATGGCAGCTCTGAATTACATACAAGGCATAACCCTTTCAGTAGTACACGAAGGCTATCAGGATCAAGAATTCACTCTCAACAACCATGCCCAAATTAGATGTTCAAATACAAGCTCGTATCAAATCCAAATGGTTATGCTTGCATACCAGAAACTCCATGCGTAGCCGGTCTTATCAGACGGTCCGGCCTAAGCTGTTCTACACAATTGCATCGGGGACCGTGAAAATCACATACAAACAATCATATAGCACATACTCCAGGTTTGAAACGGCAAGATAAAGTACAATTCGGTCATCCATATAAAATATCAGAGCAATTAATTCACTCGGTTTCACAATTATTAAGTATATTGTGATAAAGTACACACTGTATTCAATTAGTATGAAACCAAATACTCTCTCCGTCCCAGCTCAAACTGCACACTTTCCTAATTGGGTTGTCCCACTCAAAATGCAATTTCCGATTTTGCCAAAAATGGCCTAGTTGACTTGGCCCAAAATTACTAAAATACCTTTTGTTTATGCTGAAATAACAAATGGACATGGGCTTGTTAAGGCTAGGGTTTAGGTGATAATTTTAAGTGGCAAACATGTGGCTCTGTCTTTGCCTTAATAACATTGGGTAATTATTAATTACCCAACACACATCCCACGCGTTCTCTTTTCTCCCCTCTACCTCTCCCCTCCATTCCTCAAAAATCCCAAATCTTATCATCTCTTTTCTCTCAAAAATCCCCCATCCCAACGCATTCTTTTCTCCTCTCTACCTCTCCCCTCCATTCCTAAAAAATCCCAAATCTTATCATCTCTTTTCTCTCAAAAATCCTCCATCCCAAAGCATTCTTTTCTCCTATCTACCTCTCCTCTACATTCCTCTTGAATCATATCCTGAAACCCTTCCTCCTCCCCATCACAGGTCCGAATATCCCCCTATTTTCGCACATATTCTGATTCTGTCCTTATATCCAGCTTCCCGGACTATGTTTTTTTTCAAATTTGTTCGAGTTTGAAACTGGGTTTGTCAAATCCTTGGTTTTCCGAAGTCCATCTGAGCTCGGATTGTGTCATTTAGGTCTAGTTCATGCCTTTTTGGCTATTTTCATTCTTTACTTTTCATCATTTTTAAATTTTTTTTGGGGTTTTCATAGATCTATATACCAAAATTGGTTTTAAACAAATAAACTTTCTTCTTCTTGACCGATTCGTATATTTGATGACCTTTTTCAATGATTTGTAAGCTGGTTTTGTTATTTGTTGAGTTCATTTGGGTTTAATGTGTTGGGTCGGGTTTATGTTCGTCTAACCTTAATGCATATTCATCTTCTGATTGAAAAAGACTGAGATAGGGACTTATGTTTTTGGTTTAAAACTGTTGGTTTTTATTTGTATGGTTGATATTTGCATCTGTAGCTTTTGGTTCGGATATATCTTTTTTTGTGTTTTTGTTATGGCCCTATGCATATCTTACTTTCTTATTTCATTTGTCTGGGTGTTAATTAATGTGTACATTTCTGTTTATTGAAAATGTGTTTAATCATCTAATTTCGGGATATCTACAACTGATGGTCCTTTTTCTGTGTGTGAAATGTTTGCATGTGTACTGCCTTGTTTACTTAATCTGTATTTCAGATTTTGATTGAGCTTATTGATTGAACATGTGTGTAGTTGGTCCCAATTTGTTTCATTCAGTAACTCATGTTGTGATTTTTTTTTGTCATTTTGTCTACCATCACAGCCCCTACTCCTTTTAATAAGTACACCTAATGATGAGCCCAATCACTTGTCTCACTCATGTGCCAGAGCTTCAAGCTCTAAGGTGCTGATGAACAGTAACAAGGGTGAGGATTCACCTTCATTTTGGGGATCTATGTCTGATTCGAATATTTCGATAGCCACTCATTTCAGTCCAATCAACTTTGCTGACTGGACTCCATGGTCATCGGAGACCCCTGTTGATTATTCTGAGGTTGAGTATCCTCTGGACGCTGTCGACGCCCCTGATGATGGTTTTGTACTTGATAAGAAGAGTTGGGAAAATGCAGATTGGCTTCCAAAGCTTGAAGGTGTTCATTATTATCGCACCATCAAGTTTGTTGAACCAGGATTCTATGAATATGGATCATGCTATTTTCAAGGTAATTGGCCTAAAAAAATGACTCGAGGCAAGAAGAAGTGGTCCTTGCGTAATTTGCCCCAAGATGTTCTTGATGATATATCCTATTGGGAGAATATGCCAAAACCTGAAGGGTATGTGCCGTCCGAGTTGAGAAAGGGAAAACCTCCCAAAATTAGCTTGAAGGCACTACTTAAGGTTGCATCTTGCCTTTTAGCTATAGTTTTATCTTGACTTTATGGCACTTATGAGTTGCAATCATTTTAATAATTTAATTTTCTGTACAGGGAGTGGATGACGGAACTAGCAAATCCAGTGATTAACCTTGCGGGCCATTGGTTAAATACTGATGATGGGTTATATTAATCCTGAGTGTTTAATTCATGAGTTGTTTTTACATTATGGACTGCTAATATATTATGTGGATTGTTCTTATGTGGACTGCTTTATTTGATTTGTTATACAGTCGTGTGGAACTGTCTGGGCTAATATTTTTTAACTGTGATACAGTCGTGGGGGACTGTCTGGACTATTAGTTTTCTGCATTTCTATCTAACTACATGTTTTGTTTTATGTGTATTGTTCTTTTTGGAAAGTGTATAACATGGAGTGTCAGATATGGTAAGGTTGTGAGATTAGAGTTTGTGACCGACATATAGCAGCCATGCGGTTGGGTCTAAAGACTTGGCTGTTCTTGGTGGGGCAGTGTGATCGAGTTGGAATATAATTAATTGAGTCACGGTAGATATAGTAGGTCATAATCGATGATGAAGTTGTAATGTATGATTCTTATGTTATGCAGCCATGGCTATCAGTTAAGAAACTGATTTGTTCTTAGCGGGGCATTCATATGATTTGAAAACAACCTGAAAATTAATGTTCTAATGACTTCGAGATCTGGAATCCTGTTAATAATAATGAGAAATGAATGAAAAAATGGTTGAACACAACCTGGTTTTGTTAATTCAAATCCCTTTGGATGGCGTAATGATGTTGTTTTGTAATTTTCATGTTCATGTAGTGTGCCAAACCAGTATTTGCAGCTTCAGTCATGTGATTGTTTCAATCTTAGACTTGGGGTTTTTGAAATAGAAAATGCATTGATTCATACATACAAACTGATTTTACATCCAAAATCAAACAGGGGAAATACCATCCCTGTTTTACAAGGTTGCACCTTAAACATGACTAAGAACACCAAAATGCATCTTTATAAAGATTTCCAAGCATAACCCTACAAAATATTTTTCATGGCAAACTTTTTCAGCCTATTTCCATGCTCAGCATGAGATCTTGAACTTGTCCAGTCATTCCAACAGCAATCAGGTTTTCCAAACAGTTTCTTACAATTTCATGATCCACAACCAAGTTTTTTGGCAAAATCCCCAGCCTAATCAGTCTTTGCTTACCCATATGTGGCAGTTTAAAGTTATTTCCCCCTTATCTTTCATGATTTCAATCATCAAATTTTGCCAAAAAAAGAAAATCTAGTCAATTTTTTTGGGATCCTCTCTTTCGAAAGCATTGTATACATCTTGTAAAAGTCCCTCTAAGTCTGTGCTAGGGGTTTCATGTTGTAAACTTTGAATGGATGCAAAAAAACCCCATGTCTAGGATGTTTAAATCTGGCGACCTAGCTGGTTGGCACACCAATTTAATTGTAAAACCATATGAATTTGCAGCTGCTATGAACTCAGGGTCATTGGACAATATATGGGATGTGGCATTGTCTTGTTGTATTGATATATGTTTGCTTAACCAAACAGGCCACTTAACTTTAATTGCAGGGATGACATTATAAATAAGTTTCTTTCTAATGCATTCCCTATTAACCTTCTTAATTGGTGTTAAAACAAGGGTTCCCCTGGGCCTATTGATACTGGGTTTTTTTTTGGAGCAACATATTCAGTGTAAGGAAAGACACCTACTTTACCATCAAAGACACAATTTCCCTCATGGTCAAATATAGGCCTACAAACTGCACATAAGAACATCAACTTGGGTATGTAATGCTTGTTATGTTGTGTTCTATATGGTTCGGGTTCTTCAGGGGCAAGTAAGTACCTTGTGGTTGATTCAGTGAGGTAGAACCATTTCTCATCAATGTGATGATGTTATGCATGTCCTTTAATTGCATGTTGCATTCTATCCTTGATAAACACCATTCCATTCTTTTTAGCTTGGCTGTTGTTGATAAGAATGGATGAACTGCGTTGTTATGTCTCCTGATTTCCTTGTTTATCACAGCCCAGTGAACGATACTCTTGCTAATATGTAGAGCAGCAGCGGTTGCCCGGCAGGTACTTTGCTTTGGGAGAGATATATCCATCAATGCTGCTCTTCCATGCCGCAATGATCTTGCGGATATTGTTCCCCCACCAGCAATCTATTGCTTGACTATCGCCCAAATGGTGCTGATGGTACGGACAGAATACCGCCATTGATTTGCTGCCTGAACTCGCTGGTCATCCCTGATTTTGCCTTCAGTGATGTGCTGCAACATAAATTGTGTTATTTGCTGTCTTTCCGCATCTGTGAGATTCCTTCCCACCATTACAGCCCCACCAACATTAAAAGTCCAATGAGGATCTTTAAGGGACCAGAATGTGTTTAATGAGAAGGAATCTGAGGGCTTTTAATGTTGCAAAAAAAGAATGAAGTATTCAAGTTTTGGAAAGGTGGAAGTGAGGTGAAAATGTGCAGAGAATGAAAGCTTTTATAGAGAAGAAAAAGTATCTTCTGAATTTGCAAGTTTTATTTATTTTTTGGGCGCCCATTCTCTTTTTTGGCTCCAAAAATAAAATTTTGGAGCCAATTCTGAATTTTTGGAGTCAAATCAGATATTTTGGAGGGAAAGGTTAACTTGTAAAAGCAATGTAAAAATATGATTACCAAATTAGAATTTTACTATTTACAGTCTTGTCCACAGTTTTTTAATCAGCTTTTTCTGTACTTTTTTCTCTGTACTTTTTTCACTGTGCTTTTTTACCACCTCAATTTCTCTTTCTGCAAATTAAGGTGGGACAGAGGGAGTAAGATGCATGAATAGTACCAAATATTTTAAACATTTTATATAACATATAAAATTCTAAATTAATACATTTAAATTTAATGGATATAAAATTATATATATATATATGTATAATAATAATTTTAAATTTTATTCGTGTTAGGGTGATGAAAACACCTACCTAGTTGGACGGAACTTGTTTGTTTAGAAATGATCGCAAGCCCACCGTTCTTAAATTTTTCTGCCTATTCTTTGTAGAGGGGATGATATAAGAATTCTAAAGAATCATTCCCCCTATTTATACACCCCGAAAGGCCAGGGCCTGGATTTTCTTAGTTCGCATGGGACACATACGTGTAACCTTATGAACCAAACTAAATGAGTGACAAGGCTGAAGACACGTATTTTGTACGTGTTCAGGGGTGCCAATTTCCTATACTCCGTCCCAAATTAAATGGCAATGCATATTGTTTATGGTTGTCAAGAATTATATTTTATCGTTAATATATTTAATTACGTATAATATCGATAAATTAATTTTTTTTTAAAAAAACTAGTTATCATGAAAAATTCAACAATATAATATATGATAATATTATTGATTATATACCTATTTAAATACATGATCAAAGTTTGATTGATAGTGAATAGTATTAAATAGTAAAGTATGCCGTTTAATTTAGGACGAAGGAAGTACAAAATTTTGTTTTGTATCAATTTTATTCTTTGTTCATTATTTCACGTGCTCTCCTTTCTTCTTCTTCGTTTTCTCCGTTCTTCTTTCTTTTAATTTATTAACTACAAGAATTTGTATATACATGTATATGCACATTTTACCTTTTTTTTTGTTTAACTTATTTATTATAAAATTTTATTTATCTATTTAACATTTTTATTATTTTATCCCTCGTAATTTCAATTAGGTTTGCCATATATGGTCAATTTATTGATTTCACTTGTACCAGTAAAATTATGAGATTTTACATCTTTTTCGATAAAGTTATATTAATTATAGAATTTTTATTTAATATAAATTGTTATATGTGTCAGTCTATTGAAAGACGGTCTTTGCATAAGTTATGGAAAGACCAATGTTTAAAGTGCAAATTAAAATAATGAAGATAAAGTATTCGAATTGCATGACTCGGGTTATAAACTTTATAACTACTACACGTTGCTTAACAAATCTCATCTTTCTATAAGCATATGGAAATATCATCTTTCCCAAGACTTTGCCTTATGATATTACTAACCTGAGTTATAACCATTTAATTAAAACTATAGTTGTCATTTCTTACTTCGTTAAATGCTTAATTCTTAATACTCCCTCTGTCACAGACCAAGCTGCAATTTTACTATTTGACAAATCAACACATTCAAACTTTGACTACGTATTTGAATCGATATATAGACAATAATATTATCATATGTGATATTGTTAGATTCGTCATAATAAATAGTTTCTAAATATTAACTTTTTATTTGTTGTTATTATACGTAGTTAAACATATTAACGATCAAACATGTTTTTCAAAGACCGTAAAAAAATATTCTATGCAGCTTGGTATAGGACAGCGGGAGTATAACTTTTACTTCTCAATTTCTCTCTATTTTAGCTTATTATATTTCGGAAGGATTTCCTTTATTTTCTTACCCATTCCTAACTATGTACCTGTTGTAACAAAGAAATATATTAAGCTTAGAATTTTAACTTATTAGTAGGATTTCATATTGTTTAAACTTAAAATTATAGCGGGGAATAGACTGAGGAAGTAAATAAAATCAGATTGTTTGGGGTTGAACTTCACTATTACATACGTATTGAATTCATTAAGGTTGAAGGTTCACATCGCGGCTCTTTTTTGTTTTTCCACCATTTAGCCGCATTGTGAGTGAATGAATACTGTGCCACCTTGACTTTTTCTTTCTCCCAATAATTGTTGAAATCAAACAGATTCTCAATTTGTCGCTCCCAATCAAGATACTTCACCGGATTGTGTTGACCATCAAATTGAGAGATGTCATACTTCAATCCCTTGATGTCTCGAGTATCATCTGAATACGAACCAGATCCCGAGTTGCTCTTCACTCTCCTCTGGGAATGATGTATATTGTGGTGGTGCCTCCTAGAAGATCCTCGGTGTGATCGCATTTCCAAACCATCATCAGAATAGCCATCTGAACTGCCTGAACGGTTGAATTGGCGGACATATTTTTAGGTTTCTTCCCTCTTGGCCGATGATGCAGGTGTAGGCGGTGACATGCTGTCAACTTTTCTCGCCAATCATTGCACATCACTCATAAGTGCATTTATTGTGACAGCAAACCGATCTGGATCATTGGCTTCATTAGGTTTAATTCGATGTTGCTCCCAACTATCTGGAGCCTCTTCTCGTGGGTGTTCACCGGCCTGCCATCATATGTGTGCATTAATGGAAATTTGTTAGGATCGCTAACAAAAGGCGGGATGAATGGATTTTCGTCCTCCATCTCAGCTAAACTACTAAGAAAAATAAACAGTTAGTATAAAAAATGTCTCCCCTTCCCTTTGTTTAGTAAGGTTGCTCATCAAGTTTATTACACTCACAACTCACGAGAATTAGGTTTAATTTGATGTCGTTCCCAACTATCTGAAGCCTCTTCTCGTGGGTGTTCACCATGCCTGCCATCAGATGTGTGCGTCAATGGAAAATTGTTAGGATCGCTAACAAAAGGCATGACAAATGGATTTTCTTCCTCCATCTCTGCTAAACTGCTAAGAAAAATAAATGGTTAGTATAAAAAATGTCCCCCTTCCATTTGTTTAGTAAGGTTGCTCACCAAGTTTATAACACTCACAACTCCCAAGTCAAAGGCTAATGTGAGGACAGTTGATCAATTCACCGCAATTCAAAGCAAAACATAGAGATGAGTACTCCAGAACTTATTTTACAATTTAAAAATATATAAACTCTAAATTGGGCTCTACGATCTATAATTCCAAATTCTATATAGAATAAGGAACAAAATAAAATTTGAATGGCACAAAGCAGAGCTGTAATGAAAAGGTTATGATCAAAATAAGAATACTTTATATAGGTGACAAATAAGTTTTGAAAATTCAAGCAACTTTTCCAAAAAAAATTTGGATCAGGAACTCAAATCCAAATTCCTTGTGGTAAAGGATTTTGAAGACTTACTTGGCCCCCAATTCGAAAATTCAGATCAAATCTCCTCTCAATTGGCTCCTTTTTTTCTTTTTCCTCTTCCGATTAAGATTTTGGCTTTTCTTTTCCTTTTTCAAATCGAATTTCCTTTTTTCTTCTTTCTTTTTCAGCCACAATTTTGATTTTTTTTTTCACACTATAAAACACTCACAATCATAATATTGTTCCCCAAACAATTCAAAACCATGTACAATTCCCAAATTTTCAAAAATTGCAAAATAATCCCCAAACTTTCAAAAATTACAAATCAGCCTCAAATTTCTGATTTTAAACCCTGGATCATGATTTTAAAGCCTCGGTTCTGATTTTAAAACCCAAATATGATGCTTTTTTTTAAAAAAAATTGGAATAAATTTAGCCTATAAGAAAACTGAGACATTTTCCTCTTGATTCAAATGAACTTTGAGGTATTCAAGATAGTAGGGATTAAGAATATGACACTATATGTGAAAAATGATACATGACTCTTTTTTTTAATAAGGTATAATCAAGAATCAAAGAACTGTTCAAGATCACGGAATCAAAGAACGATAAAGTAAACAAATAGGATTACAAGCATGCAATACTTTTCAAAAGAGTGGACGAAAATATCACAAGCACATAAACTGTATAAGCTACCTAAAAACTACAAAACTGACCAGGAGGTGAAACCGGATAATACTTGTTAATGCCCAAACCCTTCGACGTCCTAACTCGGTTGATGAAGGTGAAGGGGGATAGTAATACCGAAATATTCTAACTCTCGGGCCCTTCGACGTCCCTTGACTCTAGATTCAATCCTCCTGATAAGAAAGACCAAGCAAACATATAGTTATAATATGACACAAAAGAGTTTATAAACCTAAAAATTTTGAAAAAAAATAAATAAATGCAAAACCCAAAAGCCCTGATGAAATTTTTGGCCACCATTAGATTTTTCGCTTTGCTCTGATACCAACTTATATGAATCTCCTGGTGAAAACTCTGGATCTTGGAATTATATATTTTTGGCAAAATAAGGGATTTCGTAAAACCCTAGATTGGCCGCACGAAATTTAAGATGTCTAGCCATTAGGGTACTCTCAATTTTGACTTTCTCTCTATCAGATCACGGGGTTATTGGTACTTAACTAGCCATCGGGGTTAAGCAGCAATGGAAGAAGCTCGCAAGCAACAAGAGTATGAACTCAAAGGTTTGCGTATTTGATTGATAAAAGTGTTTGAAATTCGTCCAAAAGGCCCCCATATTTACAGTGTTACAATCTCGCCCCAAACCCTAATCACAACTGGAAATTGAATCAACTTATGACAGTTTTAAGAAGTTAAAACCATATCTAACAAAAATACCTAAAATAAATGGTAATCTACGGTAGTTCAGTCAAATTCTTCAAGAGGTAACCTCGAATAATATTACCTTATCTCTTACCAAATCTAATTCTAATAAGAATAAAACTAAATACACTAAACCCTAATGGACTGTATTTTTGAAATTCACCTCTTCAAAGCCCACATGGCCGAGCTATCAGTCCAATAAACCCAAAATGAAATAATTTTACAATATTTTACAGTGATCACAAGACCTCATTAAAAACACAGTGGAAAAAGAGTATAGTGTTCTTCATTATGTCTTCAGGTATTCGACAGTATTGAACAATAAATCTAAGATATCGATGATGACTCATTCTTCAATTTTTCATCATAAATGCAATCAATCAAAACATTTAAAGTAGCATCTCTAAGTTTCGTCCTTGACATAGTCATAGGTCATGCCATGTCACTTAAAGAATCCCGGACATTATTTTTAAATGTTTGATCAAGATGTGGAATATCTTCATATATGGTGGTAGTCGTCTTGACATCTCCATCAATATCATTCCCCTCAAAACCACATGGGTGACACTACAATTTATTGATCCATTTCACTTATTTCTATAAATTCAAATTACCCAACTATTTTTCTTTAAGAGTCTGTATCTTGAAAGACGGTCTTTCCATAAGGCATGGAAATACCAAGGTTTAAAGTGTGAATTAAAAGAAATAAAAATAAAATTTTTGTGTCAAATGAATATGGTTATAAACTTTATAGAGAAAAGTGCAAATATAACCCTATGTATTTGAGAAAAGTGCAGATATAACCCTGCAATGTTCGAAAGTGCAAATATAACCCTATCTATTCAGGTTATGTGCAAATATAACCTTTTTAGCCGGTTTGTGGCTGGAATGAAGTGAAATGACAAATTTGTCCCTGACGGATTCTTTAAAAAACTGGAAATAGCACCATTTTTCCAAATGACAATATTACCCCAAACCGCATTAATATCCCTTTTGTGTCTTCCATTCCCGCCCTAACTCAAATTCTCATCTTCTCTCACTCTTCTCAGCGCCAAAAAGAATCAGAACCCAGACCCTCTCAACCCGTTGTACTCATTCTCGCCGGTTGTGGTCGATCTCCAGTTGCAGTCCGGCGAAGACATGGGTCACCCACTGAGGTTGACGAAGGGAACCCGGTTGTGGTTGTGGTGACGTGAAGGAAACTCAGAATTGCTACAGTAAAACCCCCAAAAAATGGCATGCCTTCGTAAATCTGTGGGAATGTGCATATTTTTGCTGTTCATGAGTATGTTTTTTGTGCATTTAACCTTTTCAACCCTTACATATAGAGAGGCCGCAGAGTTCTAATGAAACCAGGGTTTTCAAACCCTTCTAGTTCGATTTTATTGCTTATCATCTGGATTGGTGCTTTGAATATGTTTATTGTTATGCGTGTGGCTGTTAATCTGCTCTGTTTCTATGCCTAGGGTTTAAAATGTTGATGGTTGAGAAATTCGTTGAAGGGGTACTGTTTTAACTATTTCGTGGTTGTGATGGTACTCTTGGTAGTAGGTTTCATGCTGTTGATTCTGTTTTGTTCTGTGGTAGGGTGGAAATGCACCATTCTGTTTTGTTCGTTGAATGTGTGGAAATGCATTATTGTGGATGATGTTGAACATGTTTGTGATTTATCACTTCTTCTGATTATTGTTTTGACGTGTGATAATTTTGAATGTTTGTGATTTACCACTCCTTCTGCTTATTGTAAATGGAGTAGGTGGTTTGGTCCAAGTTTGTGAACTAGATTTAAGAATATATTGATTGTTATAGATGGAAAAGGTGGTGAAGTTTCTAACCAAATGCCGAATGTTCAATGTTTCTGTGACTGAACCTTGACATTAGGCCCTCTTGTTGGTTAACCAAACAGTGAATGCAAGTTTGATGAATCTGCTCTTTGTAAATTGTTTCCTGTTAGTGCAGAAATAACCATGTTTGTTCTTTATATGTGCATATATAACCCTGTATGTTCAAGATAAGTGCATATATAACCCTGTATGTTCCAGATATGTGCATATATAACCCAGTACGTTCAAGATATGTGCATATGTAACCCTAAAACTCAACTAAAGTGCAATGTTACCCTTGACTGTTTCCTAACTGTGCAAATGTTACTTTGTGTATATCTTATATGTTCAGATATCACCCTGACTACAATTATATGTGTAGACATAACCCTTAGATTATCTTAATGTATTCATAATTTTGGATCTGTCTTTTAATGTTTTAGGATGAAGTGTATACGATTATCCTCCGTCATGGTACCCATTGGAAGAGGCTTGACGGTATTGATCCCGATAGATACTCTCTTGTCATCCTGAAGTCAGATTGCACCGAGCATTTCTTTGGGGACGCCGACGCATGGAAATCAATGGATTTGATGTTGAGTTTTGGGGATGATCGGGTTAGCCTACAATCAGAAGAGGATGTCACAAAAATGTTTGCCTCAAGCCGCGGAGGAAATAATTTAGAGGTGTATTGTCAGGTCCTTACCCCGACTGAAGGTAGTTCTCGGGGTGAGAGCAGCAGAATGGGGAAGCAGGAAAAAACGAGGAAGATAGATAGTGGAGAAGGTGGTAGAGTTGTGGCTGAGGGTTTGGTGGAAGAACACAGCTGCGAAGATGAAGATTATGTGCAACCCAATCCTGAAGAAGGCCACAAAGAACAAGACTGGGACTGGTTTCATCGGTACGTTGAGGCAGGTTCCGAGATTGAGTCGGATGGGGATGGTGGCAGTGACAGAGGGCGGGGTTTGGACGAAGATACTGATTTGGATGATGATCCCATGAACAACTGCACCAACAAGGACAAGTTTGAAGTCAAAGCTGGGGATAAAATTAAACTATTTAAGGGGATGGATTTTCAGACCCAGAAAGATTTCAAGGCTGCTTTTCTCGACTACTCATTGCAGGAAGGATTTGTGTTTAAACATGTGAAGAGCGAGTAGAGTAACAGTGACTTGTGCGGCGGATAACTGTGGATGGAGGCTCCATAGCTCGACACTCCCCGACGGCCATACATTTAGAATTCGTTCAGTGGAAGGGAAACACACCTGTATGCAAGAGGTGAAGGCACCGCAGGGATGGATAGCGAAGAGGATTGCTAAACTGCTTCAGGCTGATCGGCAGGTGTCCAATGAGGTGCTGTTGGAACACCTGACATCTTTTGGTGTTCAGCCTAGCCGCTACAAGTTGATGAGAGCAAGGCAGTTGGCCGAATTATTGCTGGATGGTAGCCACGGTGAATCATTCAAAGTGCTGCCACAGTATTGTGAAGAGTTGCGTAAGAGCAACCCAGGAAGTCAAGCAATGATGCAGTACGGCCCGGGCCAATCAGTTCCATTTGTGAAAAGGGTGTTCATTGGTTTTGAAGCTGTGAAGAAGGGACTTCTGGCTGGATGCAAGCCATTTCTGGGGTTTGATGGCTGTCATCTCAAGGGTCGGTACGGTGGGGTTCTGCTTAGTGCAATTGCCAATGACCCAGATGATGGCATATTCCCCCTCGCTTTCGCTTATGTGGAGTCTGAATCCAAAGACAGTTGGCTATTTTTCTTCAAACAAATGGAGTTTTTGTTGGGAGGATTAGAAGAAAACAAACTGTGGACATTCATGACCGACCGGCAGAAGGTGTACTTTTCTATCATTCTCATTTTGGTGACTGTTTAGTTTAGGTCTGGGGTTGATGAATCGTGCAGATTCTGTTGTAGTAGCTGAATAATTGACTAATGTGCAGTTTTAACCCTGACTGATTGATGCATGTGCAAATATAACCCTAAATTATTGACTTATGTGTATATATAACCCTATATGATTAAATTATGTGCACATATAACCCTTACTGATTGATTTAATTATGTGCATATATAACCCTATATGATTAAATTATGTGCACATATAACCCTGTATGATTAACTGATGTGCATATATAACCCTGTATGGTTAGCTTATGTCCATATATAACCCTCTCCGATTGATTATATTATGTGCACATATAACCCTGCATGATTAAATTATGTGCATATATAACCCTGTATGATTAACTGATGTGCATATATAACCCTGTATGATTAACTTATGTCCATATATAACCCTCTCCGATTGATTATATTATGTGCATATAAAACACTGTATGATTGAAGTTTGGGCATATATAACCATATATGATTTGACTTATGGGCCTATATATCCCTGTATGATTGACTTTTGACCATTTCCGATTTCACCCTTTGTTGTTGTAAACTAGGGCCTCGATAAGGCAATTGCTGAGATTGTGCCACACGTTACGCAGAGGAGATGCAGCCGTCACATCTATGCAATTTCCGTAGAAAGCACCCTGCAGATATTTTCAAGAAGTTGTTCTGGAGAGCGGCAATGGCGTACAATAAAATGGATTTCACCAAAGCAATGGTTGAGATGAAGGAATTAAATGAGGAGGCTTATCTTTACTTGAATGACACCGATGATGATTTGTGGGCTGGATACACCTTCTCGATGGCCTTGAAGTGTGACAACATAACTAACAATCCAACAGAGTCTTTCAACAATTGGATTGGAGGGTTGAGAAACCAGCCTGTACTAACTTTGATGGAGGGGTTGCGGAAGAAGGTAATGGCAAGGTTGGAAGAGCGTTACAAGAAGTGTGTATCCTAGGATACTGTAATGTGTCCACGGACTGAAGAAATCTTAAAGCTTGTTTCAAGACAATCTTGTCGAGTTACCTTCACTCCATGTTCGGATACAAATTATGAAGTCGTACACGGTGATCTTCATTTCAGGGTGCGGCTAGATAAGCAGTCATGCGACTGCGGTGTTTGGGATCACATGGGTGTACCATGTAGACATGCGGCGGCGATACTATTGCACAAAAGACACCCCCTCCACGAATCATGTGATCTCATGCTATCTAAAGACACATTTTTGAAAGCCTATTCCCACATGATCGAACCCTTGCCTCACAGGGCGTTCTAGTCGAAAAGCTCCACTGCCCAACCGTGCCAACCTCCAGAATTACATCGTCAAATTGGGAGACCAAGGACAAATAGAATAAAAGAGGATTGGGAGGGAGCGGGAAGCGGCAAGAAAAGGAAGTGTAGAAAATGTGGAGAATTTGGTCACAATATAAGGGGATGTCAAGGTAGACCTACGACCAAAGAAAGAAAGGCCACTACGGAATGCATGTCACAGGCCACTACAGAACGCACGTCACAGGTCACTACAGAATGCACATCACAGGCCACTACAGTATGCACTACCGAAGGTACTTCACAAGCCACACAACGTGCTGGAATCAAGAGAGGTAGACCAGTGGCCAAGAAAGTTTCTAAGCAACCACCAATTCGAGGGATGTCTGTGGCGAGCCAGGCATCAAAGCGAGGGAAAAAACTGGTAGTTCCACGAAACAAAGAAAGGTACAATTTGATGCAGAAGTGCGAATTCAAAACAGGGACGAGGCTCCAACGGATGGTAACCAGGCTGTCGAGGTATATCTGAACTCACTTAAGTTATGTGGGGTTATGTCTGAACTTTCTAAAATTTTGCAGGGTTATATCAGAGTTTAATAACATGAACAAAATATTGGTTTTACGAACTGTAGGATAAAGTAGATGATGATACATGGTTGCAATTTGATACGGAGATGCAATTCCCACCACCATGTTTGAACAAAACAGAAGTACAGTTCACTGTCTTATGAATATTCCAAATTTTTTGTGCGTTCTGAATCAGATATGTCTTACTAATATGGAAATATTCTATTGATATGGTAATATTGTCTTGCAGATAATGGATGTGATGCCTATCATTCAACAAGTGGAGAGTGAAATCGCTCTGCCAGAGGCACGGTCAAAGAATGTGCAGAAATACAGGAGGACTAAGCAGAAGGTTAAGCGTAACATATCAGAGGACGCTTCTGACTACGAGGTAAGACATTAAATCAAAATCAAATAATTCTGATCAATGTACTGAAATCGTAACTGGCACTGTTCGTTAGGAGGAAGATGAGTTTCAATGTAAGGATGGGGGTGAAAGGATGATGCAAGCAACACTAGATGCCGTCGAGCAGGAGTTCAGCATCCAAGATGCGACTATCACATGCAACGTCCATGACAGGAATGGGATTCCAGTGCAAATTCTTGTGGAGGAGACACCAGTGGTGATGGAAGGACAGGCATCGTTGGAAGGACAGCCATCGTTGGAAAGACAGGCATCGTTGGAAGGACAGCCATCGTTGGAGGAGCAAGTTGCGGGGGAGACTGTTGTGGAGGACCTTCAAACGGAAGAGGACCAAGATGTATTGGTGGATGCGGACACTGGCAAGAATAAGGGTATAAAACCAAGTGCTGGGACTCGGACATGTTTACCACGCCAATTCAGTGCTGAGGTATTCTAATTTTCCGTGTTCACATTTCTTCATCAAACAATGTTTACAGATCACAGTTATAGCATTATAATTAATTCCATCATTTTTACGATGCTCAGGATTTCCCCCTTCCAATCGGAGGCGTAGGACCAGTCGTATTTCACACAATACTGGGTAACACTGTGATTGAAACTGTCAACCATCTCGATCCATCTAACCCACTGGTAATTTCTATATACAGGGTCATAATTGCACTAACATTCCATAAGATAGGGTTACATCTGCACATATTAATATTATTCAGGGTTACTTCTGCACATATTGACATTACTTAGGGCTACATATGCACATATTGAAATTATGTAGGATTATATCTGCACATGTTGATAACGTGTACGGTTATATCCGGATCCCATAGAACTGATTATATCGGCATCTTCTTCTATTTTCAGCTATCTGCCCCTCCCCCAACAACAGAGTTCCCTATATTTGGTATTAATGTGGCGGCTACCCGCAACAACATTTGGGGAAGGACTTTTCTATACAGTTCGAGGACAGCGCGTTTGCTCGGCACAACTTTGGCTCCGTCGGTGAATACCACCCCCAGTGCTGATGTCCCACGTTCCAGCTCATAGCCACCTCCTTCTGTCCCACTCGACCCAGAGAAAGAAAGAACAAGTCCAGGAAGAAGTGCTTCACAACCACCGCCAGATGAACGCGCTTGAACTTATGAACACACTTGACAATGTACTGTTTCAATTGTAGCAGCTTCTGTAGCCCTACGACTGTTGTAGGTTACCTGTTTTTGGTTATTTTGCAAGCAATGCTGAGTTCAAAATACGTTCATAGTAACTATGTGGCACACTATACATTGGGTGTGGTCCACTTCAATTATCATAAATTTGAACCTATGTTCATGCAATGTCATGTGTTGGTAATTATCGCATGTGTAGGGATAAGTGGTTTTTTGTATGGACAGATTACCTAAACCTAAGGTTATATAACGAATAGTTCTACGGAATACCTAAACCAACAGAATATCTGCACTTTTATTGACTTATGTAAGGTTAAATCAGTACTAGTGCAACTCATGATCACATTCATAAATCAGCCAACAAATGATCACATTCATAAATCAGTACTACTGCAACAAATGATCACTTTCAAGTGCTAGTGCACCTCCAATAAATTGAAGACGAACATTCGACAAGTCTAAAAGCTACATAAGTATAAACAGAATGCAAACTGAAGCAACAACTACAACATGTTTGTGTAAGTCAAGAACTGAATGAAGCCATGTTCGCACCATGCTGCACTGGATCCTATAAACCAAATGTTCGCACTGAGGATGTTCGCAACCCCAACAAGAACATAGCCATGTTCGCACCGAGGAAAACGAAATTCATTATGATCAAAGCCTTCAGAATCAATGAGAAGTTGCAACCATGTTGCGGTGCGACCAACATTCACTTTCCAATCAACCCCAATAAGAACATGGCCATGTTCGCACCAAGGAAAACCAAGTTCATTACAATCAAAGCCTTCAGAATGAACGAGCAGTTGCAACCATTCAGCGGTGCAACATATGCTTCACCGGGCACAACCACAACTTCTTCGACCTCAATATGGCCAGCAGTATTGCCTCTTGGAACTCGACTACGAAACTTGTGCTGTGGCAACGAACTTCACGTACTTCCTCTTCCCGAATCAAACATGTCGGACACAACCCTACCCTGAAATCCGTGATTACGAGGGCACCGATAATAAGGTCTCCCGGATTCTTGGCCGAGCGGGACACACAAACAATCGTTGCCTTCTGACAAACCCGGCATTCGAATCCTTCGCAAAGCACACCATTCATACTGTAACTTGACGAAGCCATTCTAATCCCTCGCCAAGAACAGAGAAACAACTACTTCATTCAACACAACACTCTAAACATAATTAATTATCATATCCGAAGTTTTATCCACGGAGATCAAGAAATCGCTATACCCAAATTCAAATCTAGGGTTCAATGGAATAAATGAGTTACCTTCAGCAGAGAACGAACGACCTGAATCTCCGGGAAGGGATGCCTGAACTATTGACGGGAAAAGGATGGGGAAGAAGACCTAGGCAACCGCGGCGGCGAAGTGGAGGATGAACGTGGTGGTGCAGCCTCCTGGGATTATCTGCTTTGGTGGAGAAGGAACGGCCAGGTTTTTCAAAAACAACGAAGTGAGAATGGTTTTTTGTGGGGCCTTATAATAATAAGGGCAAATTTGTCACTCCAGGTCATGAGTTTAGAAATAAGGGTATTGAGGTCATTCCAAGTTGGTCAACTGTCGGATTCTGATGGTCAACGCCGGAAACATGGCCAGAGGGTTATATTTGCATTTTCCTCAACATATAGGGTTATATCTGCATATTACCCAACTTTATAACTACTGCATGTTGTATAATAAAATATTAATATTGCAACTAAAATCTTTTACCTTTCATTATTTAATTCAATTCCATATTTTTCATAAAACTATAGAAATACGGTCTTTCCCAAGAGTTTGTCTTTCTTTAAAGTCTCTTTTAATCAATCAAGCACTATTGGTTGAGTTCCCAATCAAAATGGAGAGGGTGAAATGTGGATTTGTCAAAATGTGACAGAACGATTAGTAATATGTAACAAAGGCTTTGGGGGTGGTAGACGTAATTAACTAATCCTATAGGGTAAACTTCTTCTTCACCTCATCCTTCCGTTTCTCCCTATCCACTCGCCGGCGGCTGAAAATGGTTCTCCGGCCACACCTTCTTCCTCATCCAATAAACTACTTCACATTCTCCGGTAGCCATAACCATTCTCCGACGCTCTTCTACTGCCAAAATGGGCTCAAATCAAACCACCCCGCCGCCGCCATCGCCGCCTCAGACTCCGGCATGAAATTCCGGGAGAAAATTCTCTACCTCGAAGCTCTGAACATCAACATAACTAAAGCCCTGGAGAAAAACCCAGACATCCGCGCCGCAAAGCTGCCATCTCTCCAATCCGTCGAGCTCTGCATCTCCTCCATGGGAATAGACCGTTCTGCCCTCAGCCGGATTCTGGACATGTTCCCGGAGCTCCTCACCGCCGACCCACACGCCGAAATCTACCCCGTCTTGGAGTTCTTACTAAACGACGTCGGAATCCCATTTCCCGACATCCGCACCTCCGTCACCAGATGCCCCAGGCTGCTGGTTTCATCCGTCGAAAACCAGCTAAAACCCGCTTTCCAATTCCTACAGAATCTCGGGTTTTCCGGCCCGGATAAAATCACCGCGAAAACGACTCTACTGTTAGTCTCCAGCGTCGAGCATACGCTGAAACGGAAGGTTGATTTCCTGATGGGGTTGGGGTTTTCGTACGAGGAAGTCAAGGGCATGATTCTCCGGTCGCCGGGGCTGCTGACGTACAGCGTGGAGAACAATTTCCGGCCGAAACTGGAGTATTTCTTGTCGGAAATGAAGGGCGATGTTGCCGAGTTGAAGAGGTTTCCGCAGTTCTTCTCGTTCAGTTTGGAGGGGAAGATTCGGCGGCGGCATCGGGTCCTGGTGGAGCATGGATTGTGTATGCCCCTGTCTACCATGTTGAAGGTTAGCGATGGCGAGTTCATTTCCCGGCTGATCGAATTGCAGTTGCAGAGAGCTGAAGAAACGACAATGTAGAATTGATTGTATATGTGTGTGTAATTGATTTGGAGGCATTTGAACTGGAATTAGTATGATCCTATTATGCGGAGGATCGTTTTTGGGTAAATCAATTTTTGAAATGTTTGAAAATTGATAGTTGCTGTTGCTGTTGCAAATGTGTAAAAGCTGTACTTGTGTGTGTTTAGGGTGGGATATTTGATAATCATGCGATTGTAATGTGTGTGGCTAGATTTTGAGCTATAGTGCAGTCTGGGATATATTTAAAATCAATTGGTACTAATTGAAGGTTATTTAAGGTTTTATTTCATTTTTAAGAAGTTGATGTGGGATATATCTTTTAACGAATATAATGGTCGAAAATTCGACATTTTGCATTGTTGAAGATCTAGTTTAGAGTTAATGGGCTCTTTTTGAGCGAGTATTCACGGGCAAGAGGCAGTTTGTAACCTACAAATTGACTAGAGAGCTCAAACCACTCTCGTCTCTCTAATTTACCGGTAGGTATTAAGATGTTTTAACTCATGATTGACTTGCTCAATACAAAAATTAGATAACGAGAGCCTCCCAATAAAATCCCTCCCCATCTCTTGCCCTAGTGAAAATTAAACTCATGACCTCATGGTAATAGTATTAAACTTTAACAACTAGGCAAACATTCAATTCCCAAACGAGAACCTGATTCACAGATAATGTCTGCCTGAGTATCTCTAATAAAAAAATACTTAAACGTACTCCATTCCAAGAAAACTTGCTGAATTTGTTTTTGTTAAAATTATTAGGTAGAATACTTTGGTTTTTTTTGGCAGGGTTTATAAGTGTTTTGATTATAATGTAAGCACATATTTTGTGTTTGGTAAACAGCAAAAAAAAAATATTTATTTGGAAAGCATGAACTATTTTCAAGGAAAAAATAGAATCTAATTTCTCTATACTTTCAAAATAAGCTAGTTTTACCTACCAGCACAATTCTGACGAACACGAATTTTATGTCCACTTTGAACGGGCAAGAATGAAAGGGGTTAAACTTTCTGCTACAACCTCCTCCCCTAACTTTCTGCATCTAGCCACCATTCGACAGCTCAAGCTCTCACGCTGATATGACAGCTTGAGTTCTACATTGGGTTGGGATATTAACTTGGGCTAATCAATTTCATCAATGGCCCAAATCATTTTATTATGCTCTTAAAGTTGATGGTACGAGTTACCTATTAGAGAAAAGTGCAGATATATTCCTATATAATTGATAAAAATGCAGATATAACCATGTGTTAATTAAAAGTGCAAATATAATCCTATCTATTCAGGTTATGTGTAAATATAACATTTTTCGGCAATTTGATGTCGGAATTAGGTGAAAAGATAAATTTACCCTGTCGATTTATGTTTAAAAACAATTGAAAATTTCAAATAAGGTAATAACCATATTGCCCTTCGTCTCCTTCAAACCCTTGACCACCTGCACCTTCTTCTTTCTTTGTTCGTTCTTCTTTTTCTTTCTCCTCGTTTTTTGTCTGTTCTTCTTCTTTCTTCTCCTTCTTTTTTTTCTTCTCCTCGGTTTTTGTCTTTCCGGTTTCTCATCTCTTAACCTAACCACCTTCTCGATGCCAACCATCGCCGTCGTCACCCTAATGCTGAAGGACCGAGGTTTGGGGCTCTGATTAAGAGCAAGATCTGCTCTTCGGTGGCTTGATGGGAGGCGGTTATGAAGGTTGCTGGTGGAGGCAGAAACGATGATGGTGGAGGCGCATGTGATGGCGGGGCGGGGCGGGGCGAGGCTGAACTTGGTTTTGGGATGCGATTCGTGCCGGGGTGAATGTGGTGGTGGCTGGGAGAGCTTGGTGGTGGTGGCCTAGGATTGGTGTTGGTGGCGGCCAGGGATTGGTGGTGGCGGTGGTGGTGGTCAGATTTTGTCGAATTTTGCAACCGTCGAAGTCAAAATCAAAGTCGGATCTGTTCGGATTTTGTCTAGATTCGAGGCAGCTACTCGTTGGTTTGATTTGGCACACGCCTGACCGCAAAATTCATAGAATTGGAAGCAGTGGAGAGGACGCGCATCGTATTCGAAGGGTCCTTCAGATACGATCAATTTATGGTGGATTTGAGTTGGGATTGAGTCACAAATTTAGAATTTCAGTCTAGGGAGTCGTCATTTTGGCCACAGAGTCGAAATTTAAGTTATGATTCCGGTGGAGTGAAATTTTCCTTATTGTATAATGTTGTCCTTTGATTTGCGTTGTTAGATTATGGTTGTGATTCCCTTGTGTTGGTTGTGGTCGAGTGAGGTTAGTGGTGGTCAGTGGCGGAACCAGGAGTATATATTAGGGGGGGCAAAAAAAAGGCTAAAATTTTTTTTGCAACGCTAAATAAAATATTTTTAAATATGTTTAATTAAATATATCTAATTAAATATATCTAATTAAATATGTCTAATTAAATACGTCTAATTAAATACGTTTAATTAAATACGTCTAACTGCAAAGTTGTGGGTGTATCTAACGACAGACACTTGATCACTATTAGATATACAGAGATCCAATCTTAAAGACATCTCGATATTATAAAATTTTACTTTTCAAAAAAACTACATATTACGGAGAATCCAAAGACATCCCATTTAATATCTATTATTGTATACAATAAAAATTATCGATGATCAAATATAACATGACAAATGTTTAGGGAGTATATGCCCATTCATATTGCTTACTATCTCTCGAGACAAACTAATGTGGGAATTGAAACCTTCTTAATGGAGCCTTTGCCTTTAATAATATTCTCAACTGATTTTCCAGCTCAATTAGTTGACCAAGAACTTGATTTGGTTTAAGATTTTTCTTGTTCTTTAGTCTGAATCTTAATTAGATGACTAGTCATATTATGGGTAGTGGAAGAATGAGTCTTTAGTTTTTACTTCTCCATGAATTCCACCTTTTGTAAAATTTTACAATTTCTTTGTTTGGGCCAATTGGGTTTCAGCCCAATTGGCCCTTTAGTTATAAAAAAAAACCAAAAAATGGCATCATCTTCAAGCTCGGACTCACGGCCTCCTTCCGCCCACTGCCCGCTCCGGCGCCGACGATTCAAGGGGGGGCGGAATCCGGTGGCTTCCGGTGGCTCTAGGCCTAAATTCTGGGCCGCCGGATCTTAGGGGAGGCGCTAGCACCCCCTCGCCCCTAGTTCCGCCATTGGTGGTGGTGGTGGGGTGAAGATGAACAAAAGCAGACGGGTGGTGGTGGAGCAAGTTGGGTGGTGGTGGTGGCCTGGCGTTGGAGGTGGAGCCAAGCGGGTGGGGATGGTGGTGGTTGGCGGAGAGGGCAGAATTGTCCTTCTCATTTAAGGCTTGGGTCAGAAGGGTAATTTAGTCTTTTTAAGTTGGTCAATGGCCGAAATCAGTTGGTCAACGCCGGAAATCATGGTCGGAGGGTTATATTTGCACTTTCATTCAATAGTCAGAGTTATATTAACAATTAAGGGTTATATTTGCACTTTCCTCAACATATAGGGTTATATCTGCATATTACCCTAACTATTAAGATACAATTAGAGTGGATTTTACTTTTGTACTCCTCAATCCCACCTGAATTTGCACCCTCATCATTATCACGTTCTTCAATAAACATGTTTGATCGTTAATATGTTTACCTACTTATAATAACGGCAAATAAAAAGTTGATATTAAGAAACTACTTGTTACGACGAATTGAACAATATCATATACGATAATATTGTTATTCATATAGCTATTCAATTATGTGGTCAAATTTTGATAGAGAATAGTGTCAAAAAATTAAACCAAATTCAGGAAGGACAGGGGGAGTAGTGACTATTTTTTCATCAACAAGAAAAACAAAGGAAGAAAGAGCATCGATACTGGAGTAGCTCATTTGCATTCAATGTCTATCACGCTCTTCAAGAAATATGTTTGACAACTAATGTGTTTACCTACATACTATAATGGCAAATAAAAAGTAGATATTAAGAAACTACTTGTTACGACGAATTGAACAATATCATATACGTTAATATTCTTATTCATATATCTATTCAAATATGTGGTCAAACTTTGATAGAGAATAGTGCCAAAAAGTAAAAATGGGACAGAGTGGGCCCGTTAAATGGGTTAGTTAGATTAAACCATTATCCAAACCCAATTAACCCATTATCTAATGGGTTTTTATCCAATTAACTCATTTATTAATGGGTCATAATGAGTTGGATCATAAATGGGTTGGGTCATTAAATGGATAACACATTGGGTAACTCATGAGATGCCTCATATGACCCAATGAGTTACAATATATTATCCAATAAATCATTATCCAATAAGTCATTATGTAATTAACCCAATAAGTTATCATTCAATTTTTTTTTCTGATTTGGGTTACAAGTTGTCATTATCCAATGGGATCGGGTTTTAAATACTCATTAGATTTTGGGATTGTGCGGGATGAGAATAATTAAATTTTTATCTCAATATGTCTCATACTCCCTCCGGTCCTCTAATATTGGCCCCCTTTCCTTTTAGGGAAGGTTTTTTAATATTGGCTCCTTTCCATATATGGCAAATCCTAGATTGTTTCATCCACTCAATTTACTTTTTGTATTTTCAATGCAATCCTCACCATTCATTTCACTCTTTATAAAAAAAAGTGTCCAAAAGTAGGAGCCAATATTAGAGGACTAGAGGGAGTATTATGTTAACTCAATGGAACCTAACAAATGCCAAATAAATGTCCAAAATTACCCAGTTAAATCCGTGTGTAATGTTTAACATAAAAAATCACTATAATTCACAAATTATTCGAGCTCAATCTTATGCAGTATTTGAGTTCGTATGATATTCAAGCTCGTACAGTATTTGAGTTCGTACAGTATTCGCGCTCAATCTCGTACAGTATTCGAGTTCGTACAATATTCGAGCTCAATCTCGTGCAATATACGAGTTCGTACAGTATTCGTGCACAATCTCGTACAATATTCGAGCTCAATCTCGTACAGTATTCTAGTTCAATCTTGTACAGTATTCGAGCTCGTACAATATTCGAGCTCGTATAGTATTCGAGCTCGTATAGTATTCGAGTTCGAGCTCGAACCCAACTAATATTGTTCGTTAATTTCGTCAAGTTTACAAAGCCAACATATTATATATATATATTTTTTATTTTTATTAAATATAATATAATGTACATAATATAATAAATGATTATATATCAGGGAAAAATTAAATCATTCGTAGTCAAACTTGTGAAAAATTAGTTATCTTATAATATGAAATTATCCACGGGTCACCAACCCAACTCGACCCACCCAACATTATCCAACGAGTGATCCATTATCCAACCCAACTAAACCCAATAATTACAACTCAATTGTATCCATTAATCCAATGGACTATTATCCAATAAATTTTATCCAATGAGTGAAAATAGTATATGAATAACGATTATCCAATGGGTGACCCGACCCATTTGACGGGCCTACGACAGAGGGAGTAGTAACTATTTTTTTTAATCAAAAAGAAAAAGAAAGAAAGAAAGAGCATAGCTCATTTGCATTCAGTGGTCCATTTTACAAAAAATTGCTTGGGCTTATTGAAACTACACATGGGGCCGAATAACACTCCATTGAGTAGCGAACCTATCGAAATGCTGCGATAGCCCTGGGCTGTTAGATAAATTTCTCAACGAAATTGAAAGAAAATTTCAATTTTCAAAAGGGTAGGAAAAAATGCAGAAGAAGATGAAGTAGACATTTGAAGGCGTAAAAACAGAATTTGACAAGGTACAAGAGCATAAAATGAAATGTAAATTGGGTCTGGTTTATTGGTGATCTACGCTCTCAATAGTTGGGAGGTTCAGGTTTCAAATCACACCTCTATAAAAATTGTAAATAGTAGAGCAATTACTTGATAGAACTAGCCGGCGTCATGAAATCGTGTTAGTGATCTTCTCTGTAATTTTCCAACCTGCAGGTGGTCGGTGAAACTGAAATCATAGTGGTTCTGATTTCGGTGGCGGTTCCGATTCTTTGATAGTTTCCAACCTGCAGACGGTTATTTCTTTCTAATAACGAGTTCCCAATCTGTAACACGGAATCATCTTCTAACCATGTGCCGGTAGACCATTTTTCAGTAATGTGTCTTGATCAAATGAAAATTGACTTTTGCAATTAATGTCATGTAACCTTAATTTGTATTTTGCAGTTTCACTAATCTGGCAATAAAATTACCCACAATTATTTGTTGAAAGCCTCGGGGATTTGGATTCCTGCCATTAATTTTTTACCAGCATCATTGGTAGACTTGACCTTCGTCTTTCAGCTTCACCGGCCCCTTTCCATTTCCAATACAACCGGGTTTAAAATTTTCTTATTTTGTCCCCACCGACCTCCATTATCTCTTCAGAAAATATTTTCCTTTGTCCTTTTTGTACAGCCCTAACCTAGGCTAGGGCTTATCTCCAACTGCAACCCTGGTCTGGTGAAATTTTTTGATTGGTTGCCTCTGACATCTTTCATTAGTTTGCATTATTTCATATCGCGGTGAAAATTCAAAGATGGGAAAATGACCATGATAAGATCCTTTGGTACATAAATGAGCCAACGCCAAACAATTAAATACAAGACGGGGCATGGGTTCTATTACGTAACGCTGATACGGTGGCCAGACCTTGCTCCGAAATGTCGAACTTGCACGGTAGAGTTTCGAGGCAATGGAAGACTCTCTGATACTAAAATTCGGAA
This sequence comes from Rubia yunnanensis, assembly GCA_037428765.1. Taxonomy (NCBI): domain Eukaryota; kingdom Viridiplantae; phylum Streptophyta; class Magnoliopsida; order Gentianales; family Rubiaceae; genus Rubia; species Rubia yunnanensis. The sequence continues at coordinate 75,919,618 of CM075071.1, read as the reverse complement.
AAAAGTGTTTGTTGCATTTTGAGTTTTGAAAATAGACTCTTGTATTTATTCCCTATAAATTCACTGAATCATACCAGTTTGGATATAGGTACTCAATCTACATCGAAATGTGTATCTTACCGTAATAAACTTACTATAATTCATAATTCCATTTTTTTTTGATTAGGAGATCTTTAGGTCATGATGAACCCCAATTTAGTGTCGTCGTGACCTAACCGCTTGGGTTTTTGACCTACCCATCATCTATAAATAATTTTTTTTCATCTGAATCTTATGCTCCTATGAATATACGGTTCAAATTAACAAAAACAACTATATGATCCAATTCTACAATCCTTATATGAAGTATTACACTTTACACTTTTATAAAATTGAATTTAGGGCTTAGGATTCGATCCTTTCTGAAAACAATCATATGTAGAATCTGGATTTTGTAAAGCATCTATAAAAAGTCAAGATAGTTGGATGACAAAACATAACAAAATAAATCCCTAGCATGTATCTTTTGCCATTTAAGAATGAGCTGCTCAGACATTAGACTTAAGCTAGTATGTGAACTAGAGCTTCATCCAAGTTTCACACATAGCGCATTAAAGTCCTCTTCAGTTCAAATTAATTCCCAACGCACTCCAATTCAGTTCAGTTTAGCAAAGCTAGGCAAACGCTATAGAATTTGGTAAAAACTGATTGTTGTATTTCATTGATAGAAACGTATCTATTTATACAAGTTGTACTTCAACTAATTGATCCCAACTCTCTGGGATCATGGATTGCGTCTGACTAGCTAATCCTATTGAATAGGTCTTATAGCTGACTAAGTTTACTAAATATACAAAACTAAAAATAGAAAACTAATATTTAAAACTAATATTTATTCTACACCCCCCCTCAAGTTGAAGTCGGGGGAGAAATGTCGAGCACGCCCAACTTGGAAATAATGTTTCGAAAAATATCTGCACCAAGAGGCTTGGTAAAGATATCAGCAAGTTGATCAGATGAACGTAAGTAGCTGGTGGAGATGAGGCCGGATATCATCTTTTCGCGGACGAAGTGACAATCAAGTTCAATATGCTTCGTACGTTCGTGGAAAACAGGGTTACTGGCAATGTGAAGAGCAACTTGGTTGTCACAGTAAACTCGTATAGGTTGTCGAGGAGGAAATCCAAGGTCAGAGAGAAGATAATAAAGCCATTGTATTTCAGCAGTGAGAGTAGCAAGAGAGCGATATTCAGCTTCAGCGGAAGAGCGGAAAACTGTAGGTTGCTTCCTTGTTTTCCATGAAATAGGACTAGAAGCAAGCATGGTGATGTATCCCGTGGTAGAGCGACGAGTAGTGGGGCAACCAGCCCAATCAGAATCAGCAAAACCAACGAGAGAAAGAGAACTATTTGATGAAAGTAGTATTCCCTTATCAACAGACCCTTTAAGGTAGCGGAGAACACGATTTGCCGCATCAAGATGGGTAGAATATGGATTTTGCATGAATTGACTTAGAGTATTAACGGCATATTGAATGTCAGGACGTGTGACCGTCAAATAGAGAAGACGACCCACGAGGCGTCGATAAATAGATGGATCAGGAAGGGGTGTACCTTCATTGGGAAGTAAATGAAGATTTTGTTCCATGGGAAAAGGAGAAGAGCGAGAACCCAGCTGTCGGGAATCAGAAAGAATATCGAGAGCGTATTTATGTTGACATAAAAAAATACCTTGTTTGGAACGTGAGACTTCAATACCAAGGAAGTAACGAAGAGTGCCAAGATCTTTAATAGAAAAGGAACTAGCAAGAAATTGTTTAGTCTCATTAATGATGGACAAATTATTACCAGTAATGATGATATCATCAACGTAAACAAGAACAAATACAGAGATATTGTCTTTGATATGTGTGAATAGACTATCTGCAGTCGATTGATGGAAACCACGTGATTTAAGAGTAGAAGAAAATTTATAAAACCATTGTCGAGAGGCTTGTTTAAGGCCATAAATGGATTTATGTAATTTACAAACAAGATTACTATTCTTATGATGAAAACCGGGAGGGGGCTTCATATAGAATTCTTCATGAAGGTCACCTTGGAGAAAGACATTATTGACATCAAGTTGATGAAGGGTCCAACCGCGAATTGCAGCAATTGAGAGAAGAAGACGTACAGTGACGAGTTTGACAACAGGTGCAAACGTGTTGTGATAATCAATTCCTTCAATTTGATTATAACCCTTTGCAACAAGACGGGCTTTATAACGCTCGATTGAGCCATCAGAATGGTATTTTATTTTGTAGACCCATTTACATCCAATGGATGATTTTCCAGGAGGTAAATGGCATAAAGACCAAGTACGATTAGTTTCGAGAGCATGAATTTCAGAGGACATAACATCTCGCCAATGAGGAGATTTAACTGCCTGGGAATAAGTTTTTGGTTCTGTGTGATCAATTATTTTGGATATAAAATCACGATGAGTAGAACTTAAAGTGCTTAAAGAGAAGTGTTTGGCGAGAGGATGTGGAGTAGACAAAGAGACATTGGTGCAAATAAAATCATTATAACGAGACGGACGACGACGATCTCGCACAGGACGGTCAGGCCTGGAAGGAGTAGAATCAGAAGTGATAGGCGCAGGAGAAGATGGTGGACTCGGAGCTGGAATGGAGTCAACATTAGTCGCAGGAGATGGCGACGGACTTGAAATAGGTTCCAAAATAGTATCAGTAAAATCATCATTTAAAGGGGTGATACTAATTGGAATAGGAGGTGAAGAACTAGATGAGGATGTATTAGAAACATTGCTATAAGGAAATATGGATTCATGAAAAATGACATCGGGAGAGACATAAATTCGACGAGTAGAAATATCATAAACTTTATATCCTTTTTGACCAAAAGGATAGCCAATGAATATACCAGGCTTAGCACGCTGGTCAAACTTATGTCGTATATACATATTTTTGGCAAAACATAAACAACCGAATACTCATAGTGATGAATACGATGGAGATGTGCCAAACAATACTTCATGAGGAGATTTAAAGTGAAGAATCTTTGTGGGTAATTTGTTAATCAAGAAGGCAGCAGTAAGGATGCATTCACCCCAAAATGAAAGAGGTAAATGACTTTGAAAATGTAAGGCTCGAGCAACATCCAGAAGATGACAATGCTTACGTTCAACGATCCCATTTTGTTGGGGGTGTTCCAACACAACTACGTTGATGAATGATTCCATGAGTTCGACACCAAGTTTGAAATTTGGTGCAGAGAAATTCAGCTCCATTGTCTGAACGAATGACTTGGAGTTGAGGAAGAAAAATTCCACCACTTCCGGTGTTGATTTTGGAGATGTTGCCATTGAATTGACGATTAATATGAGAGAAAAATTGGGTTATCATATGAAAAAATTCAGACTTTGTTTTCATGAGATATATCCAAGTACAACGTGAATAATCATCTACAATAGTTAAAAAATAACAAGATCCATTTGTAGAAGGAACGGAAAAAGGCCCCCAAATGTCTACATGGATTAACTCAAAGCATTTTATAGAATGAGAAGTACTTGTTGGAAATAATTGACGAGATTGTTTGGCTTGAGGGCAAACATCACAAGTGAAGTTTTTATTCGAAACAATATCAGAAAATTTGCTTACAAGAAATTGAAAACGAGAATTGCCTGGATGACCAAGGCGTGAATGCCATAAATCAAAACTATTACATTGATGGAAAAACAATGCTTTATTTGAATAAGCAGGAACATCATCTAGATAATAGAGGCCATTTCGCATACTACCCCGACTAATCTTCATCTTCGAGGAAAGGTCCTGAAATAGACAATGATAATAAAAAAAATGTGACTACACAACCAAGTTGTCGAGAAATTTGAGAGACAGATAGTAAATTAAATTTGAAAGATGGGATATGAAATACATCTTTCAAAATAAGATTTGTAGAGTGTTTGATTACACCAACATGAGTCACTGATGCTATTGATCCATCAGGCATTTGAACATGAATATGCTTCTTTAATGGATAATATGAAGAAAATAATGAAAGTGACGTGCAAATATGATTTGATGCACCTGAATCAATAATCCAAGAAGAAGATATATAATTTAGAGCTTTATCTGCTAAATGGGAAGAATAGAAAATTTTATAAATAAATTTACCTGCTAAATGAGCCGAGTGAATTGACACCCGGCCATGATTGAGAATTGACATGAAATAGATTGAGTAGAATATTGTAGAGAGAATTAATCAAGCTCTGATACTATATAGAATTTGGTAAAAACTGATTGTTGTATTCCATTGATAGAAACGTATCTATTTATACAAGTTGTACTTCAACTAATTGATCCTAACTCTCTGGGATCATGGATTGCGTCTGACTAACTAATCCTATTGAATAGGTCTTATAGCTGACTAAGTTTACTAAATATACAAACTAAAAATAGAAAACTAATATTTAAAACTAATATTTATTCTACAAACGCAATCTTGAATCAACAGAAATAAGTTCCGTTTAGCAAACTCGATTTCAGCTCAGCAGATTTCCGTTGAACTAAACAGAATCGAAGCGTGTGAGAGTGAGGCATTGATGATTCAACATCCAATGGAGAGAAATGACAAAACCTTAAGTGATGAGTTAGGTTGAAAATGCTGACATTCTGAAGCAGTGATGTAGTGCTTGCTTGCTTCAACAATCTGACTCAATGCTGAGACAAATAATTTGCTGATTTTATGATGCATTTGTTCTTGGAAATGAACAACGTGGGAAAGTTTGGATTGGAATTGCCCTTATCGCATCATACAAATAATTTCTGCCATGCAATTCAATTCCCCTCGCCACTTCAGTAGCATTAAATAGGCAACGGATTTCTTCTCTTTTCCCTTTCCAAATATCTTCCAAACGTGTGAGTACTTTCCTCTTTTAGCTTCATCCACAACTTCAGAAAAAACATTTCACTTTGATCATTCAATACATATAAATGATTCTGTTTACTCGTTGTGAGGGCCGTATACATTTGATTTGTTTGTGATTTTATTAATAGAAACCATTACTCGTATTAATTTTATAACAGAAGTTATAGTTATTTGAGAAACGTCATTGAAATAATTTGATGTGTTTCATGGTAAATGGCTATTTGACAGAGAAGAATTAACATATGGTCAGAAAGTAGTATCGTTTTCATGTTTCAGACTATACTCCAATTTGTCTATATATTTAACTTATTTTTTAAAGTTTTGCTCATAGATTTGAAATAACATGTAACAAGAATATTTTTGTATGTTATAACGTATGTTTTAAAATACTAGTCTTTTATAAATTTTAATTATCACAGTAAAAATAATTAATTATTAAAAAACTTGATTAAGCATTGAAAATTAAAATGTAGTGTTTAATTTGGTACAGATGGAATATGGTGTTACACAAAAACCGTGTCAACCGTTGGAGTTGTTTATGTCCCTTTGGAATAGAACATAGGATGCTACACAGAAAATTTTGTATGTTAGGAAAATAAGTATAATGAGATGATGGTCCAATCACATTTGGATAAGTGTTAAATAAGTAAAGAAAATAAAAGATAAAAAAAATTAAAAAAAAAAACTATCTTTAACTTCCCACCTCGTTGCCGCTTGTTAAAATATGATTGGACTATCACCCCCAACATACTTATTTCCCTATCATACAAAATTTACTGGCTTGCTGCATGTGCACGTGGACATGAAGAATAACAAGAGATTTTCAAATCCTTCGCTTTCAATTTTGTTCTCGAATTTTATATTATTTCGTGAGAAAATCTGAAATGAGATCAAAGGACTGACTATCCTTTTTCTATTATGCTTTCTTGAATTTAATGCAATGTGTGTATTACTGTTTACTCATCTCTCCGTCCCACTCGAATCTGCACACTTTTTGATCAACTTTTTCAAGGCATGTTTGACCATAATTTTCAACTAGTATATAGACACCAATATCATCATGTGAGATATTGCTGGATACCCTGCATGATGTATTTTCTAAATATCAAATTTTAACATACCGTTAATAAACGTAACTAAAGTTATCGTTGGTCAAACATGACCTGACAAACTTGACCAAAAAGTGTGCACATTCGGTTGGGACATAGTAATAGTAAATCGTTTTAAGCTTCTTGAATTACAAGTGTTTGGTTACATTGTGCTTATAAATAACACCTTACTTAGCTCATATTTTCTGGAGCTTATCTAATCTGATATGGGGTGAATTGATTTGAATTGAATTGAGCTGAACTAGACTTAAAATAAGTTTATTGAAAATTAGTAGTATTATGATTAAACTAAACTATATTTCATCAATTAAACTTTTGTTGATCTAAACTAAATTGAATTGAAGTGCGGATAAACTTCGGAGAACATAACCTTATTCTGACTTATTTTAAAAGTTTGGGGAAACCAGTTTCTACTTTGCTCCAATAATATCTTCTCATCCAAAAAATAAATAATTTTTAGCAATTGATCAAATACTAAATATCAGGCAAAGTCTTGGGAAAGACCGTCTTTTCATATCCTTATGGAAAGATGAGGTTTAATTGAAATAATAAAAAGGTAAAAGGGTTTATTTGTAATATTAAAACTTTATTATGCAACGTGTAGCAGCTACAAAGTTTATAACACGATTAATGCAACCCAAAAATTTTATCTTTATTTCTTCAAATCTGTAGTTTAAACCTTGGAATTTCCACAGATCATGGGAATACCGTCTCTCAAGAGACGGATATTAAACCATTTATATTTTTTTAAATGCATATTTTTTAAGCAAAACGCTTTATTCGATGATTTCACGTGTTACCAATAGTACAAGAAATCAACAGAACCTAATATGATGGACACAATGGAGAATCATGAAGGATGATAGTAGAAGTATAGGTTTTTGGATGTTGGCGAGTCGGTTTTCAATTATCTATGTTACGGTATTCCAATTGTGGTGATAATTTGATTCTTATCGCTACATGTTGCACAAATCCATCAAAAGAAAAGGGAACAACGTTTATTACTTTCCCTGAACATGGCACATATTGCAAATCGGCCCCACGTTTTACCTGTATTTGCTATCATAGCGACAAAAGTCCTCAAACCAGTTGTAGTTTGGCCCGTTTCTTGTGACCTAATGGGAGACTGAATCTAGTGATTTAGATAACATTTCCATCATCATTTACCTATTTGTTGCTGAGATTCTTACTTGATTGCATGTCTGAATGTAAACTTTTTGAAAATTTAGGAATTGATTTGTAATTTGTCCACAAAAGGAAAAGGTCAAAAGAGGTATTCGCCGATTGGCTAAAACAACCAGTCTCTTTTCTCTTTTCTCTCCAAAAAACAACTTAAACCTTCTGCACTTCCCGGCGGGGTGGTCACCGGCGATCTCCGCCGCGTCGGCCACCCCCGCCACCCCTACCAGTAGTATAGCTCCAGACCACCTCCTCCTTCCCCTCGCCAGAAGCCGTTACAACTCCGCACATCTATGGCGAAACCCAGCAATCGAGCTCGAATCAAGCTAAAGACCGGAGATCGTTGCCGGGGGGTACAGATCGGCGCCGATCTGTGACGTCACCCCACCGGTCGACGTTGCTCGATTTCTTCCAACACAGCTCAGCCCACGCGCCGGAGTTTCTGAAGCAGCTCGTAGCCGCTGCTCATCTCCACGACGAAAGGCTGGAGCAGTGCATCCACGCCGGAAAGCTTGCCGACTGCTCAGCTGGACACCTCGTCGGACAAGCTAGGAGGTGATACACCGGAGTTAGTCTGCAAGGTGAAGAGGAGCCTAAGCCGCACTGGTCCCGCGCTGCTCCTCCGCTTCTGGCCGGTCAGATGCCAAACGCGACGACCACGCGCGGCTCTGCTCGGCCATGTCTGCCTCTCTCACGCGCCACCGCGTCCGCGCGTGTGGCCCACGCGCCACCGCGCCTGGCTGGGCTGCCAGTGCGCCGCCGCGCCGGTGTTGGGTAGATGCAGTCACACCTCCGGGATGCCACCACTGTAATGGTTTCTATTCTTTTTCAATTACTTTTGTGTCCTTTTTCAGAATATTGTTGCTCTTTTTCTAGTTCAGTGTTAGTTTTTCGGATTCTGTTTTTTTGAATTCGGTTTATGGGGTACGTGCTATGACGTTAGGTTTTTGATATAGTACTGGATTCGTCTGTTGTCCGCCACCATACTTTTTCCGATCAGTTTGGAAAAACTATGCTGGCTTCTGATCTGATTCAATAGATAGACAGGAGAAATCCAAGTCAAGGGAAGTATAGACTATCCCATTGGCGACTCTGTCTGAACCAGATTTGTAGTCCGTACAGGTTGAGGTGTCTTTGACACCACTGCTTGATGCGGGTGGGCAGCTCACCGGCGTTCTGATAGTGTGTAAATGAACTGGGAAAGTCTCATACTGTCATAGGGAGCCACACAGTGACTAATCCGGCAGAGCGAGGACGATTAGCTTTTAGCGAGGAATGAGACTTTTCTAGGGAGTGATCATATTGTTGGGGACGTCAGTTCAGTATTGTAGTTAGTATGTGATGGCATCCTGCTGGCTACGACCAGGATATTTACCCTTTTTTTTAGGTTTTAGGTTTTAGGTTTGCATGTTGCCTCCCTGTGTGGAGAATTCTCATATTGCCTCCCTGCGTGGAGTTTTAAACACAGAGATAGTATAGTCAGTCATATCTTTAGATCTCTGTCAAAAATTGCCTCCTTTATGGAGTTTATCTTGGGTTTGGGGAGCCTTATATACATCCCCACTAAATTTAAAAAAAAGTAATTTGTCCACAAAAGGAGGGAGGTAAATGCAGTTATTTGAGCCAAAATCAATACAGAGTTGGATAATATTTTTTGAGCAAAATGCATATATAATCATATATAATTGACGAAAGTGCAGATATAACCCTGCGATAATTAAATATGCAAATTTAACCCTAAATACTTAGGTTATGTGCAAATATAATTTTTTTGGCAATTTGATGTCAGAATTAGATGAAAAGACAAATTTACCCTAGTCGGTTTATGTTTTTTAAAAATTGAAAATTCCAAATGATGTAATGACCACATTGCCCCCCTATCCTTCGTCTCCTTCAAACCCAGCATCTCCATTGGCCTTCGTTTTGCTACCACCACAGCCACCAGCATCCCCACTGGCCTTCATTTTGTTGCCACCACTACAACTAGCATCTCCAACGGTGGCTCGACGATGGGGTCGGCGGTGGAAATGAAGATGTCGATGTCGGGGAGATCCAAGAGGGCTTTCAGATTGTGCAGCTTTGGGTCAATTTTTCGAGTGTCAATTTCCCGGCGCTTGGCTGAGCGGCACCAAAAATGGTGACCAGTGGTGGCGGAGGTGGGTTTAGGTGGCGGAGGAGAGAAGAATGGTGACGATGGGAATAGGTGGTGGTGGGTTTGGTGTTGGCGAAGGTGGTGGAGTTCGTGGTGGGCGACGTGAGGTGGTGTCTGTGGTGGTCGTGATGGCGCTGGAGAGGTGGGGTTTTGGTTGATAGCAGCGGATGGTGGCGTGGGGCTCGATTTGCTTGGTCGGTGTGGGGACCGATGGTGACCGATTTGCTTAGTCGGCATCTTAATTTTCTCATCTTCATTGCTTGGCCCGTCATCTCAATTTTCCAATGAGGCGGGGCTAATAACATCGGTGGTTGAGCGGGGCTAGTAACAGAGGTGGTGGGACTAATAAAAGAGGTGGCGGGTGCTGGTGAGATTGGTGGAGGGATGCCAAAATTGGTGAGATTGAGGGGGTGGAGCCAGGCGAGTGGTGGTGGTTGTCTGTCAGGTGGTAGTAGTGGCCTGACGGCGGAGGTGGTGGCCTGGCGCTGGAGGTGGAGCCAGGTGGGTGGTGGTGGTCAGCGGAGAGGGCATAATTGTCCATCTCATGTAAGGCTTTCAGCATAAGGGTTATTTAGTCTTTGCAAGTGGTTCAATGGCCAGAATTTCTTAGTCAACGCCGAAAATATGGTCATAGGGTTATATTTGCACTTTCACTCAATAGGTAGGGCTTTTTTTTTGCGCTAAAAATAACTCAGGGTTGTATCTACACTTTCTCTAACATATGGGGTTATATTTGCATATTACCCCTTTTTTTCTTCAATTTAACCGCATTATAGTTTATTAATTTTAGTGTGATGAAAATGAATATAATCTAGTTATCATATAACTATTTCCCAACTTTATTAACTTCGGTAAAGTTTATTTCGTACATCTAAGTAGGGGTGTAAATGATCCAAGTCATTTGTGAAAAGCTCGCAAACAGTTCGAGCAAAAGCTCGATTCAAACTCGAGCTAGGCGAACACGAGCCGAGCTTGAGCTAGCTCGATTATAAGGTGAGCTCGAGCTCGAGCATCTTCATTCTTGTTCGGTAGGCTCATCGAGCTTCACGTGCATGTACCAATATAACTATATTATTTTAAATTTTTTAATTTTATATAAATTAGAGGGTTTTATTGGTTCGTTCGAAGGTAACGAGCTCAACGAGCCAATCTTGTTCGCGCTCGAACTCAAATTCAATCGAGTTATGAAACGAGCTCAAGCAAATCATAAACAATCAAGCACGAGATCAAGATAAATTTTCTGGTTTCGAATGAACTCGAGCTCGAACACGAACACAGTAATTTTTTCGAGCTCGATCTCAAACACACCACTACTCAATCTTGGCTCGATTTGTTTACACCCCGACATCTCAGTTATTATTTATTTTATATTTCCATATTTATGCAAGAATAACAAAAACCATGTATTTTGGAGCAATGCATAATGGGGTAACACAATTTTGGGCCATAGTGTAATTTTTCAAGAATGTATAGAAGTAATCAATGTTGACTTTTAAGACCCTTCCGTTCACCCATATATACCCAAATTGCAAAGTTGTGATTATATATTATTGAATTGCATTCTGGCTCCGCTAATTTCGTAATCCGACGACTTCAACTTTTTTGGAGGAACCTAAGTGTAAAAAGTAAAAACTTTACTCGTAACTTCAAATTGAAATTTGCTCGAACGTGATCCTATCCTATACACCCTCATTGTATTTTCCAAGTCCATAAAAAAATACTTATCAACAAATCGGGCACAAGAACATATTCATAATCCTTTCCGATTTCCCTTTCTATCTTCTAAGTAATCAACTCTAGGTTACAATAGAACATGTAGTACTCCCTCCGGTCCTCTATTTATGGCCCTCTTTGACCAGAAACTTTTTCATGGCATGTTTGACCATCGATAACTTTTGTTGTATACAGTAATGAACACTATTTGAGATGTCTTTGGATTCTCCGTAACACATAATTTTTAAAAAGTAAAATTTTATAATTTATGATCATATGTAACAAAAGTTATCGAGGGTAAAACATGGCTTGAAAAATGTCAGAAAAAAGGGTCATAAATAGAGGACCAGAGGGAGTAACGTTTTTCAAAATTTTATAATTTTTTTTCTATTTCTTTATTTATGCAAGAATAACGAAATTTGTATATTTTGGAAAGAAGGATAGTGTCGTAACAAATTTTTGGATGATAGCGTAATTTTTCAAAAATATGTTAGAGGAGCTTCCGTCCACCCATTGTACCTCGAATTTTAAAGATGCACTCATCTCTTATTTGATTGCATTTTGGAGTCTTCAATTTTGTGATTCGCCGCCTTCAAATTTCTTCTATGGACTAACAGTAAAAATCAAAAGGTTAACTTAGAGAACAAATAATACTAGCAACAACATTGTTTTTCATTCAAACCAGTGCTATGTTATGGTGGGATAGTGAATTTTTTAAATTTTCATTCCAAATTTTGTAGAGATTTTTAAAATTTTTGAATGAGCACCGGTATTAGTTACATGTGCACCAATATTTTAAAATTTTCATTCAAGGTTTGCTCTCGGGTTCAATTTGTTTTTTTAAAAAAACCATTCAAAGAAGCCCGAAGCAACTGCGTTTCGTATGTTTATTGCACCGGTATGAGTATTTTGGGCACCGGTTTTGTACAGGTGCTCAACACTTAGTAAAAATTTCCAAGGTTTGCCCTTGGGTTTAATTTTTTTTTCAAAAATAAAACCATTCAAAGCAACTCTAAGCAGCCTCGTTTCGATTTCTTAGGCACCAGTATGAGCATTTTGGGCACCGGTACCGGTGCTCAACATATTTTTTAGAAAAGAACCCAACTTGGTTTCATCAGAACCGTTGAATTCTTTTGTTGATTGCATCTCAACCGTTAAAATTTTACTACCCCCTGAAACCCTAAATCCACCCACCCTCATTTCTATCCTCTTCATCTTCTCTCTTCTCCTCCCCTCTCTGCTTCGACGTAGCCACCGATGCCATCCCAACGCCATCTCCGGACACCATCCTGACTCCATTTCACAGACCATCCCGACGCATCCCCGATGCCGTCTCTGCCCTACCCCCGTGCACCATCCCCAGCACCATCTCCATGCGCTCTACTCGCTGATCGGAGTTGCGAGCTCCACCAAGATCTGAGTCACCTTCACTGTTTTGGTTCGTTGATGTTATGTGGGGTTTCTTGAAATTAGGTTCTAGTTTTTATGATGATTAATGTTGTTAATCTATGTTTAGACATAGCTTGTTTCATGAATTAAGAGGTGTTATGTATTTTCAATTATATGTACTGAACATCTGGGCTGTGGTATGAATTTTCCAGTTTTTACTTGAGCTTTTTTTTTGTGTTCTGATCAATCTGGGTTTCATATTCTGGCTGGTGAGTTTATTCTCACTGGCCATATTTTTTTTAAATTGATTGCCTATTTACTAGCATCGGTATTTCATGCATAGGCACCGATAAATGGTCCCGGTGCTGAAATATATTCTAGCCCCGGTACGATAAACTGAAAATTGGGCACCGACAAGTGATATCCGGTGGTGGCTTAAATTTCTAGCACCGGTACCACATACCGGTGCCTATGTCTCACATTACTAGCACCGCTCACATACACACCATTATGAAAATTTATAAAATACTGGTGCCTATGGTATGAAAATACCGGTGCCTATGAGGGTACTTTCCAGTAGTGTTTCTTGAACATTAATGAGTTACATATAAGGTCTTGAGTAACCTCCACTTAGTACCAATTGGTTTCAAGATGGAAGCCCAAGATGCCTTAAAATTTATTATGGTATCAAAGCAGGTTCGATCTGGGAACTCTTATCTTTAGCTGTATCCGCGCTGCCACTGCCGCCCTCATCTTCTCCTCCACCGTCGTGAACTACACTGCGCGCAACCAGAGAAGCCTAGCACCGCCGCTGCTTTGTTATCCATACGCGTCACTGCCGCATTTAGTTATTGTTCTCACGCGCCGCCCGCAAGGATTTCTACAAATAATGCTCTATCGCTACTATTGTTATTGGTTTCAAAGTCTACTTGGTAAGTTGGGCATTTAGAATCTTCATGCTCTAACTTTAGGAGGAGTGATATGAATCTCCTTGCGAAGACTCACGATTTGCAGAATTAATATCTTTGATCTAGTGAAGGTATCTGCAAACCTGCACTATCTTGCACGAAATTCAGGAGTCTAGCCCTCGGGGTACGCCTAACTTCGACTTGCTCTTTAACTAGCCATCAGGATCAGATTACAAGGTTTATTGATACTCAACTATCCCTCGGGGTTAAGCAACAATGGAATAGCTCGCAAGCAAAGAGTATGAACTCAAAAGGTTGTATATTTGTTGATGAAAGGTTCTAAGGTAAACATGATGTTGAATACCACCCCTATTTATAGTACATAGGTATGGTCTTCAAAAAATACAAATAAGAAACTGAAAAGGATTATGGCAGCTTTAAGAAGCTAAAACCACATTTAACCAGACTACCTAAAATAAATGACTATATTCTTCAAGATAAATCTTGAATGAATATTTCCTTATCTAATCTTACCAAATCTAATTCTAATTAAATCAGAACTGAATATTCTAAACACTAAAATAAATGCATGACCGAAACATTAATTCTTCCAAGGGCAACATGGCTGAATTAATGGGTCTTATTCTAAAATAAAATAAATGATCACACTACCTCATTAAAAAACTCAATGAGAAAAATAGTACAGTGTTATCTTCTAAAAATCCTAATAATAAAAAATAAATAAAGAAACCTAGATCGTATCGAGGAGTGTAAGAGATATTTTGTAATATCTTCTGCAATATTATGTCTTATCTTCTGTGAACATCCTTTAAGAAAATATAAAATAGTTTATGGTGAAGTAGGTGGCGGAACCAGGACGTTATGTAAGGGGGGCTGAAAAGAGAGGCAAGAATTTTTTCAACGCTAAATACAATAATATTTTAACTAACAATGCTTACATAATAAGATGAATACATAATAATTAGATTTTTACAAGTACGACAAATCACTGCATAAAAAACTACTTTATAATACTTGTGTTGCTAGTAGTAGAACCACTAACTACCGGAGACAATTGTATCACACAAGTTATGATGTTCAATTCAAATAAGCTATTCACAATCCACATAATTCAAGTAATCCATTCAAATTCAACACAAGTCCACACAATTCTTGAAGAGCAGAGCAAAGTACCTTGCGAGTTGACTGTGAGTTCATGGAAAATCGCAATGAAGCAAGTTTTTGGTCCTACCTTTGCTCTGTCTGCAGATTCTAATGCTCGATTTCGTGCTGCTGTAACATCAGTATGTCCAAGAATGTCAAAAGTCTTCAAACAAAGCAATGATTTCTCTCCACTGATCTCAACAAGTAGACTAATTAAACAAAACTACACACATACCCAATCACAGTCAAATATCTTGCAAAAATAACATCACATAACTTATAACTTAGTCATTCATAGACATAAGATTCTTAACAAATTGTTTGAAGGTAAAACGCTATATAATTCAGTTCTTGATGAACCTCTAACTAGTTCCTATCTTATATAAATATGTAAATGAATTGTTTCATTAAATTAAACTTTCTAACTACTTATAAATACACAAGAGTTACATCACCACAAAAAAACAAAAATCAAATCAAATCCTTGCATACCTTGTCCGGTTTCCTTGGGTTTAGCTCGGACTCGGACGCAGTTGCTGGCTGAGGTCGGAGACGAACGGCGGAGCACTCGTCGGAGCGGCTGATAGACGATCACTAGTCACAGACTCACGGCGGTCGACAGAAGTGAGAAGAGCAAAGTTTGAGTTCTGAGATTGAGACGCTGAGAATTGGAAAGGTAGGGTTTTCACGTTTGTAATTGGGACAATTGGGTTTCGGCCCAATTGGCCATCCATTCATTTTTTTGCTTGTACATTAACAAAACGGCGTCGTTTCACTTATGGCAAAATGACATCATTTTGTTTAGTGAGAAAACCAAAAAAAAAGAAAATTGTAGAACATTTATCGTCTTCTTCAGCTAGACGCCGGAACAGAGGGCGTTGCTAGAGTTTAAGGGGGGCGGAATTCTACGGCTCTAGGCCTAAATTCCAAGCCGTCGAACCTAGGGGTGGCGTCAGCACCCCCTCGCCCCCTGGTTCCGTACCTTGGGATAGTTATATATAGTAGAAAGTAATATTGAATGGTATAGGTGTTAGTTCCCTTATATAATTAGTTTCTTTGCAGTATAAATTATAAATGGTAGTTTAATATCTTATTTCTATTATACTTTAGATTGTAACACTATATATTGTAAGTCTCATTATGAATGAAACGTGTCATTGATGTTGTTGGTATGCCTTGCATGCTGTAATAGCCGCTTCTGCGACCCTGGCCTGGGGGTTCGGGGGGCGGCAGACGCCCCCGGCTAAACGGGGGTCTCGCTTGTTGATTTGGACTACTATTGATTTGGGCCGAATTGCATTTTGGCCCAGTTTGTGAGGGTTTAGTGAAGACAGCATATAAAGTGTCTCTCTCCTCTCTGTAAACACAAAAAATTCTGTTCAGCACTTAGATAGGTAGATATCTGGCCAATTTCTTGGCGTCTGTAACTTGCTACCTATTATAGTGAATCCGTCTCCCGTGGATGTAGCCAAATTTGGTGAACCACATAAATCTTGTGTCTTGTTATTTTCGTTCATATTTTCTGTTCTTTCTCCATTCCACACAACATATGTGATATCAATGCACCATTAATAAAGCCTTTTTGTGACAATAGAAGAATACACATAGTCAGCTTATTATTGCACATAATGTATAGTTATGAATAGTCAGCTTAGAATATGAATAATCCCTCCTTAATAGTCTGCTTATTAGTCCCTCCTTAATAGTCAGCTTATATAATGCATAGTTATGAATAGTCAGCTTAGAATATGAGTAGTCCCTCATTGTACCTATAAATTCTCTACCTGATCCTATTGAAGGTGTATCTTGGAATTCACTGTTTTATGGTATCAGAGCCTTTCCCTTCTTCTCCTCTCCTCTTTGCCGCTTTCCTCTTCTTTTTTCTTCATCGACATTTTTTTCTTTTTTTTTGTGATTTTCTTGATTAATTGATCATGGCCGATGATAAGAGTTTGCATAAATTGCCCCTCACCACGTTGATTCGTCTTCTCAATACCAAGCTTGAAGCTGCTACGTATCTGCAATGGAAGCAACAGGTTCAGTTTGTGCTTCGTTCACAGGGTTTGTTTAGCCATCTAGATGGCTCCTCTCCTCTCCCCAGTTTTCCGGTGATGCCAAAGTTGGATTCCTCCTTCTCCACGCCGCCAGATGCCGCCACCGTTAAGGCCACCGAGGATGTCTACTCCGCTGCTCGGAGCGCCTATGATGCATGGGTTCTTGATGATCAGCGTCTCTGTAGTCTTCTTTATTCCTCTCTCTCCGCTGAGGCAAAGAATGAGATCTCGATGTGTGAAACCGTGAAGGATATGTGGGATACCTTTGCCACCGTCTATCAGCCTGCAAGTTTGGTCAATGCCTTCAGCCTTCGTCAACAAGCTACTCTCCTTCGAAAAATGGGTACGGTTCACGATCTTCACCTTGCTTTACTGGCTATTATTGATAAGTTGTCTGCTATGGGTGATCCTGCAAAGAATGAGGAAAAATTGTTATGGTTTCTTGCTGCTCTAGGCCATGATTATAAGGATTTTAGTGCACCTATCGCTAATCGTCAACCCCTTCCTGCTTATCTTAATGTGGTTGACGAAGCAAAGGGATATGAATCATTTTTGCTTAGTTTGGAGAAAACTAGGGGTATTTCTGCATAGGGTTTGAGTACAGGTCCTGTCGCTTTCATGGCGGCCGAGCAGCAGCCTCCTTCTGACGCCGCGTGGGCTCACGCGCCTGGTGAAGCCACGCGTGATGGCGGTGCATGGCATCCACGCGTGGCTTTTTCTGGCCGCTCCGACGGCCAGCGTGGTGGTCGTCGTCCCTGGGGGTCTTCTGGTCATCAGCCCTGGTCCAGATCGGCCACTAATGGTGGTCAAGTTCAGTGCTTTACCTGTGCGGGCTTCGGTCACATATCGAGTCAGTGTCCCTCGTCCGTTCCTCGTCATCTGGCTCATGGTGCTCCACAGTACTTGCCACCTGCTGCTTCGTATGCTCCGCCTCCACAGGCTTCAGTTGCTCAGCATTTTCTTCCTTATGCTCCTCCACAGCTTCCGGCTCCTCAGGCTCCTCAGGCTCCTCATGCTTATCTTGCACAGCAGTTCCTGTCTCCGCCTCCTCAGTCTGCTGCCCATTTACTGCCTTATCATGCTCAGCCAGTTCAGTCATCTGCTACTTCAGACTCTTCGTCTATTCCGGACTGGTATGTGGACTCCGGAGCTACCAACCATATGAGCTCTTCCGTATCGAATCTGTCCAGTGTCACTCCTTATCAGGGTAACACTCTTGTCTCTGTTGGTAATGGTGCTTCCCTCTCTATTGCTGCTGTGGGTGATGCTCGTCTTAGTTCTACATTACACTTATCTGATGTTTTATTTGTGCCTGCTATTACTAAAAATTTGTTATCCATAAGCAAGCTTACTCGGGATCTTGGTGCTGTTATTTCCTTTGATGATCAGTCTTTTGTGATTCAGCACAAGGTCACCAAGGCGGTACTGGGGCGGGGGCACAGTGAGAATGGTCTTTATGTGCTAGATCGTGGTGAAGAGGCGCTTGTTTCCTTTGTTCGTGAGAAGATTAAAAGAGCATCTTTCGAGACCTGGCATGTTCGTTTGGGGCATGTGTCCCCTAGTATTATTTCTTTGTTGCATAAGACTGGTTCTGTTTCTCTTACTTCAGTACTTCCTAAACCTACTGTTTGTGCGCCTTGTGCTATGGCAAAAGGGCAAAAATTGTCATTTTTTGAGAACTCTAAACGCGCTAGTCATGTTCTTGACTTAGTGCATTGTGATTTATGGGGACCCTCTCCAGTGACTTCTAGAAATGGATTCTCTTATTATGTTGTCTTTGTGGATGATTACTCACGGTTTTCATGGTTTTATCCTTTACAACGGAAATCTGACTTTGTTGATGTCTACTTCCGATTTGAGGCACTTGTTGAGAATCAATTTTCTTCGCGCATCAAAATCTTTCAGAGCGATGGTGGTACCGAGTTTCTCAATCCCAGACTCCAATCCCACTTTGGCACTTGCGGCATCCATCATCAGGTTTCCTGTCCCTACACTCCGGAGCAAAATGGTAGGGCTGAACGCAAGCACCGCCACATCGCAGAAATGGCTCTTTCCATGATGTTTCATTCTCACATGCCCCTCTCGTATTGGGATGATGCCTTTGCTACTGCGGTCTTTACCATTAACCGCTTACCTACTCCGGTTCTCGACAATGTGTCTCCCTTTGAGGTTCTTTTTGGCCGCTCACCCGAGTACTCCAACTTTCATCCCTTCGGGTGCCGGGTGTTTCCTTATGTTCGCCCCACTGCGGCTCACAAGCTTGCCCCTCGTAGTCTTCCATGTGTTTTTCTTGGATACAGTGCGCACTACAAAGGGTTTAGGTGTTTGGATCCAGCCTCAGGACGTACTTACATGACTCGTCATGCTCGTTTTGATGAGTCACTTTTTCCCTTTTCCACGGCATCTTCGGCAGCCCAGTTTACATCCTTGGATGTCTCCTCCTTTTTGGACCCTACTGACCCTGACCCATCCTTCACTGTTCATGTTGATGCTCTTGCTGTGAATGATTCCGCTTGCTCGCTGTGTCCTGACTTGTTGCCGAAGACTGTACCGTCGACACTTGTTGATGACGATCCTATTATCACTCCTGCACGTTCTCCTGTGTCTTTGAGTTTCTCGTCGGCCTCTTCTGATGGTACCTTGTCGGTCTCGGGCTCCTCGTCTGTTGTCTCTTCAGCGCAAGAGTCTTCGTCGTCTCCTGCGCCTCGCACTCATCGGATGATTACTCGCCTTCAGGATGGGACACGTGTGGCTCGAGATCTTGGTCCTGACTTTGTGGCCACCGGATTGGTTGTTGAACTCCTTCATCAGCAGGAGCCTCGTACTTACCGCGCTGCTGTCAGGGATTCCAGATGGGTCGCTGCCATGGATGAGGAAATGACTGCTCTTCGTCTTCAGCACACCTGGGATTTAGTGCCTTGTCCGCCGGATGTTAATGTGGTTGGTTCCAAGTGGGTCTACCGGCTTAAGTATCGGCAGGATGGGTCTATTGATCGCTTTAAGGCTCGTCTGGTTGCTCAGGGGTATTCTCAAATCCCAGGCTTTGATTTCGATCACACCTTCAGTCCGGTGATCAAGTCTGTAACTGTCCGCACTGTTCTCGCCATTGCCACTATGAGGAAGTGGCCGCTTCATCAGCTGGATGTCAAAAATGCCTTTCTTAATGGTGTTCTTGACACTCCTGTTTACATGGCTCAACCTGCTGGCTATCAGGATCCTGCTCGCCCTACTCATGTTTGTCGTTTGCGGAAGGCTATCTATGGTCTTAAGCAGGCACCCAGGGCATGGTTTGATCGATTCAGTGCCTTTGTTCGGCTGCTCGGTTTTGTTGGCAGTTTGTCGGATCCTTCTCTCTTTGTGTTTTCCAGGGGGACCATTACTCTTTATCTTCTGGTCTATGTTGATGATATTATTCTTACCGGGAATAACACTGTAGCCATCCGCCAGTTCATTGCTCGGGCTGATCGTGAGTTCTCGGTCAAGGATCTTGGTCCTCTTAGCTACTTTCTTGGGTTGGAGGTTATCCCCACCTCTACTGGTCTGTTTTTAGGACAAGCTAAGTATGCCAGAGATATTCTTCTGCGTGCTGGGATGTTGGAGGCTTCCCCTGTATCTACACCATTTTTGCCGCTGTCGCAGCTTCACAGCAGTACGAGTGGACCGTTTCACAATCCCAAGCTGTACCGTTCACTCGTTGGTGCCCTTCAGTACCTCACTATTACTCATCCCGATTTGTCCTTTGCGGTCAATTCGGTGAGTCAGTTTCTTCAGGACCCACGAGATGATCATTTTGCAGCTGTCACTCGGATTCTCCGCTATGTTCGTGGAACGCAGCATTGTGGTTTGACCTTTTCCTATGAGGGCATCCCAGAGGTCCTTGCCTATTCTGATGCTGATTGGGCCCGTTGCTTGGAGACACGGCATTCTACTTATGGGTATGCGGTCTTCCTTGGTGGGAATTTAGTTTCTTGGAGTGCGAAGAAGCAGCCTACGGTCTCTCGCTCGAGCTCGGAATCTGAATATCGTGCTCTTGCCAACACTGCTTCGGAAGTTGTTTGGCTCTCGCATCTTCTTCGTGATCTACAGTTTTCACTGCAGGGTTCCCCGTTGCTCTTATGTGATAATAACAGTGCTATCTTTCTTGCTGAGAACCCCGTTGCTCACAAGCGAGCTAAGCACATCGACGTTGACTATCACTTTGTGCAAGAACTAGTGGCTGCTGGTAAGCTTCGTATTGGTCATGTCTCCACGTCATTACAGGTAGCGGATATTTTCACCAAGGGGCTAAATCGGGTCTTGTTTGAGTTTTTTCGATTCAAGTTTCGCGTTTTGGTCAACTCGACGCTTCGCTTGAGGGGGGTGTGACAATAGAAGAATACACATAGTCAGCTTATTATTGCACATAATGTATAGTTATGAATAGTCAGCTTAGAATATGAATAATCCCTCCTTAATAGTCAGCTTATTAGTCCCTCCTTAATAGTCAGCTTATTATTGCACATAATGCATAGTTATGAATAGTCAGCTTAGAATATGAATAGTCCCTCATTGTACCTATAAATTCTCTACCTGATCCTATTGAAGGTGTATCTTGGAATTCACTGTTTTACTTTTGTATTTTATCAGGATAACAACGTTAGAAAATCGGAGGAAATAATGCAAGAGTTGTCATACATGACACACATCCAAGAAAGAGATGAAATAGTGGCATGCATGAGTTGTTAACATCTAGCAAAAGAGGGGAAAATAAACTAGTTGAGGTAAAACTAATCAGTGCATTAGTTTCCATTTATAGGAAGAACACTGGAACATGATGTAACCCCTGTTTTATTTCTCCTCCTGTCTTGCATGTCAGTACCTGCGAACAGTGCAACGAAGATTAGCATTATTACACCTACAAAAACAGTTCGGTAATGCAAGAAAATTGCAAATAAGTTCCATTTATGGAAGCATTTCCTCATAGCTCCATCTCCTTGTTTAGGATAAGTCACGGAAAGTAGGTGAACAAAAAGCCCTAGTTGCAGTTCGGCCGATGAAGAATCATCAATGGAGCATTGCTACTGTACTCATGAATCATCATAAGTACTGAAATATGTGTAGAGTGGTACAACTAGTGGTAGTCCACAAAGCCCTACTCAGATTGTTGGAATTCATGAATGGTGTTTAGCTAGCAGTTGTAGGCTTTGCTGTGTTGAAGAAAGAAACTGTGACTCTCTATCTTGACCAACTGTTTCCACTATATATAAAATGATAGGTTTACTTTTGGACCAAAATTTTAAGAAAGTTGATGCGGCAAAAAATAATTATGGAAAGCGCGAATATTTTGAAGAAGCAGTAGATCTTGTTTAGAAGTTGTTAGAATTGTGGGATTTTGACAACATAATCCGTCATTTTTAGTAGTTGTCAAAGCATACCATTTTAAGTAAGACGGACGAAAATAAAAAAATACGCCATTTATCATGAGGCAGACGAAGCATCCCTTCATACCCCAAATTAAATTGCATCTACGTGACTCATATATAATGAAGTGAGACTTCTACTTGACTCGTATAAACTAGAACGAGTCTTCCACGCGAACTGCACACCACACTATCATGTTACGTAGGAATTGGAAAACGCCATACTCAATAGTATTACAATTCCAGAAAGAAGAGAAATTGATCTCGAATTGCACCGTGACCGAAAACAACACTCACTGCAGTTGGCTTTAGACAATTTGTTAGCCATTACATCTAGTAATCCAACAATTTACTCCTATATTTCTAATTCTACGTCTTCTCAAAGCACTTTTGGACAGCATTAACATTTGTACGTAAAGAAGGGTGGCAATGATGATGTTGTTAAAAACCAAAAATAAGAGAGGTCTTGTCAAGATTCATGAGATTAGTTTGATGAGACGGGTCTGTAGTGATTTATTTATTTCACTCACTCCCGTAGTATTTTGATATTTATATATTTTGTGAAAAGTGTTGCTTTATAATGAAACACATGAATTCTCTCTTCCAAAAACCTATGCCTAATCGCCAATGGCTACTGCTACAGTATTTGGAAAGAGGTAGTTGGTGCTTTGGCACGCACATTTACTTATATGTCCTTTCTTTCTGTCTACCCTATTTGATTGGATAGTTCAATTACTGCCTAGTATTTTCTATTTACTGTTTCTTCACATCTATTGTCTTCTTATTTGGATTCTTCACCAAACCACAAATATTTTCTTCAAATGTACAACTCTACTACGATCACGAAATTATTTGCTTTAAATTCTAGAAGATACTCCCTCTGTCTGAGGTCAAATGTTATAGAATTCTTTTCCAAAATTTATCTAACCATTAATATATTTAACTACATATAATAATGATAAATAAAAAGTTGATTTTGAGAAACTACTTGTTATGACGAATCCAACAATACCACATGCGATAATATTATTGCTTATATATCTACTCAAATATGCAGCCAAAGTTTGATAGAGAATAGTGTCAAATAGTAAGTGTGCAGTTCGAGGTGAGACGGGGGGTGTATCATATTGATTGCAAACAAAATTATATTTTACTCCCTCCGTCTCAGCCGAATCTGCATACTTTCCTTCTTTGGCTGTCCCAGACAAATCTGCACACTTTTAAAATTTTCCTCATTTGGTAAAGAATTTCATTAGAAATTGCCACATCACCCTTACTAGATTTATCATATTACTAAAAGGTCACTCATTTAACAAACAAATCAGCCCAAATTACAAACCCAAATCCACTAAACCATACCCACTAAATCAGATTTTAAAACATCCCATAATCTGCTCCCATTTCAAATTTACTCTCTCCTCTTTTACTCCACCCAACCGACAGAAGTGGCCAATTAAAGCTTCTTGGGCAATGATATCTTGGGCAGTGAATTCACATGCCTTACTCTCTGATTTCTCACCGCTCTCATTCATTATTCATCTTCCTACTCATCTTCTCGCATTCTCTCCATGTTCTCCTCTGAACCCTAGTTCAGATCTGCTCTAATCGGTCCAAATTTGTTAACCGATCTGGCCATTTTTTGTTCTCATCATCTTCCCCAGTCCCTGTGCTTCGTTTAGGATGTCGATTTCCACCTGTTCTTCTGGTCAATCATGCCGGAGATGCTCATTGTGTTATGTGTCCGACACCTTCAGTCCGTCTGAGGTCGTTCCCGAGACGGAGGTGGATGATGCGACCTCTATTTGGAGGCCTGACGCCATCATCGGGGAGGCGACAGTGGCGAAACCTTGTATCGGCCATCAAAGGTCAGATCCGGCTCTGTATGACGTTGTCGTCGATGTTGTAGAGGTCAAGGCGTCATCTCCGGTAAAGCATGTTCACCCTGAAAACCGCCCTCGCCCCAGTGATGTTGGTTCCGGCGATGGGTCGCAAAACCCTAACATTGGGGTCGACGGTGGTGGACCAAAAGCCTTTAAAGGCGAGTCCCCGTCGAAGCCGGAGATGGACGGAAGTGACTCCGACGACACCCACCACGGGAGCAATGAGATGTTATATTTGCTCTGTCATTGGATGAGGGAAGGCAAGAATGCGAACCGTCGGTGCCGAAAGTGATGAATCCCGGTAAAAAAATGTTATATTTGCTCTATCCACTACCATGAATGCCTGAAAAAAGATAAGTGGCTTCACGGTTTTGGTATATTAAGGTTTCATATTATAGGTGATTCATACTCTATTTGTGTCTAACTAATTTATTTACTTGTTAATTACTATAGTTTTGGAAGTATGGAAACAATGTGCTGGGGAAGATGCTACGAGCTAAGTGAAGGGGGAAACCCTCGAACCTCTTACTATGATGCAAATTTGAAAGATATAATCGTGACTGCAAATCAGGTGATTTTGCTCCATATCTGCCTTCATTATTTTGATCTGAAGGTTTTTTGGTAGCACTAGGATATTATGAATGTTCCGGCTTGTGTTCACGTTCTTCCTATGTCGTCCTGATCAATGGCTGATTTCGTATCTTCCCTTTGCATTTGGCTTGCGTGCTCAGTACTTGTGTTGATGTTAGTAGCATCTTCCCTCTTCTAGCTGTGCTCCCCTATCTGCAGGTGACCCTGTGCTCCCATGTGAGATGCTTGTGTGTTGTGTATTTGTGTGCTCAGTACTTGTGTTGATGGTGTGCCTGTCTCAGACAGTTGCATCTTCCCTCCATTATCTGTGTATTTGTGTGCTCAGTACTTGTGTTGATGTTGTGCCTGTCTCAGATTGTTGCATCTTCCCTCTGTTATCTGTGCTCCCCTGTCTTCAGGTGAACCTGTGCTCAAATGTCAGTTGCTTGGGTGTTGTGTATTTGTGTGCTCACTACTCTTTAACTAAACCTGATCAGTATTATGTGACTAATTCTGTGTGCTCAGTATTGTGAGACTAAAGCTGATCAGTATGCATCTTCCCACTGTGGGTAAACTTGATCGGTGCATTTTTGTGTGGATATTGTTAGTGGATGCAATGTTTAGTGGGCTTTCTTGTTCCTAGAAGATGTCATGCATTTTCGTGAAAATGAAAAAATGATAATAGAGTCACAAACATACAACTTTTTAAAAAAGGGTAAATGACATTAGCTGAAAATGTACATTTATCCTGTGTTGGTCTTGGAACATCCCATTCACACCAAAAGTGGGATGTTCCTGGCTTTCAAAATTTGCCAATTGACCAACCCCCAAAATGTTTTACACTAGTGGACTCACGGTCTATAACCTAGGGCATGCATCAATGGTATGATGGTTTCATCCAGTGCCCTCTTGTTGATCAGATGTTCAATGCTGCCCCTTACTACCTCTTCATCTACCTGCAGTAACCTTGGTAGAGTCCCATTCCTTATGTGCATGTCCTTGTTCATGTGTGGCATCTTGTACTTGTTTGATCCAGTATCTCTATCATTGACTGCTGATGAGTGACAAACACTTTGTTCAAAGTGACTGCATTTTCCTTTTCATATGCTAATTGCACTGCTTCGATTAGTTGCCCCACATTTGCTGATGCTTGTTCTTGTTGTAAGCTCTGAATTGAGTTAAAAAAACCTAAGTCGAGTATGTTGCAATCGGGTGAATTTGCAGGTTGACTAACAAGTTTCATGTAAAAATCATTCATTTCTGCCACTGCCCTAAAATCTGGATCATTATTGGAAATATGTTGCTTTGCATTGTCTTGTTGAATGTGGATGAACTTGCCCAGTAAATGTGTTGGCCACCTTGCTTTGATTGCTGGAATTACTTCTTCTATTATCTTGGCTCTTGTCTTATCTCTTGTTATCTTTGGTATTGGCACCTTTTCTACTGTACCTGCTGGCCTATTTTTGCTGTTATTGACTGCAACTTGATCTTGCACAAATGGAAATATACCTAGTTTCCCATCAAAAAGTAGTTCACCATCTTCCCCCCAAATTGTCCTACTTACTGCACACATGAACATCAATTTTGGTATGTGGGATTTGTGTTTACATGTTCGGTATGACTCCTGTTCATCTGGGGCAAGTAGGTACCTAACAGTTGGTTTACTCAAATAGAACCATTTTTCATCTATGTGAATGACATGGTCCATGGACCTGAATCTAAGATCTGGATCTAACTTTTCTAAAACAAACCACATACGAGATACCGTATTATGTTCAGTGAGGGCAGGTTTGATGCTATTTGTATGACTTCTTATGACCTTGGATGCGACGGCACGTTGAACGCTGCTCTTCCCTATGCCTAATGCTTTCACTGTACCACTTATGGTTCTTCTCTGTATTGCAGGCAACATCCTCAACGCATCCATATCGATGCTTTTCTTATTTTTTGGAGGATGACCCGTCATCCGATGACGCACGTCCAGTGGGACTCCAGCTGCCAATTGAGCTCTAGTCAGTGCCTAGATTGTGCTGACAGTGCGAATGCTGCAATCGAACATAGCAGCTGCCTCTTCCCTTTTTGAGTGCTGGATCTTACCATCTTTGTGGTGCTCCAACAGAAATTCTGCCATGAACTGCCTCTCTTCATTAGTTAGATTCTTAACCCACATTGCCCGTAAAAAAACCCGATGATGATGGGAAGATGCACAAATGAGAGCAACCAGCACCTACGGGGCTCGGGACGGCTCGATGACTTGTGATGTTCTACCTGAGGGTTCCCCAAAATTACCCAAACTTTTATGGGTTTGGGGTTTTGGGATGAAGTTAAATCTTTACACAGCTTTTTGTATTCATTTACACAGTTTTAGTTCATTGATGGTAGTAGGGATGATTGTATAAATAGGGAATGTGTCTTCATTTTTGAGAATTTTGGTACTGTATGAACAGTACCACATTGTACAGTATTGGCGCCTTCCCAGCTCATTAATCTGGCGGGAAGGGAGCCAATTACAGAAATGGGGGAATGATTTACTCTGTCCTAATTTTGATTATCCACTGCAAAAAAATTTGGTTAACAAACAGCACATGGCTGCTGACATGGTGGGGCCCAGGGGAAATCCTGAGGAGAGATTTCTCTCTCTGCAGGTTCCCCTGGGACAGAGGGAGTAGTAAAGTTGTTCATTAATCCATGGTGGTCACCCGCTATCATATACGACGACGTAACATTGATGTTACCTCTAGTTCTGCCGCCAACCAGTCGATAATGGATAGCTGTTACCAACCGCTTTTTTTCTCTGGTAAGCATCGTGTACATTGAAATAAGTCAAAAAATGTACAAATTTTTTATTGTTGCCCTCAATTTATTACAGTCTCCATTTCAGCCTATAATTACAAAGCTAAAACTCTAAAATTTCCTTTTTGGTCTATCCCTCTTTGAGCCTTCTCTAAGTCTCCATTCAACCTCAATATTGACTTGAAACCCAAGAGTATCTGGCTTAAGCTCCCCTCCATTAAATGTTCTCCTATTTCTCCCCTACCGCGGTGTTACGAGGTGGGGCTCAACACCCAATCTCAACGCAACCCCATGCCCGTATCGGTGCCAAAATGATATTGCGGTCCTGTGTCGCTCAATGCGTGTCTGTAAATCGATTTCCCTTGACCGCATCGCACACTCCTTTGGGTCATCCAGTGCCGACCGCCTAACCGCTCACGGCCCGTGATGTTCCCTTCCTGCGCCTGTGACGCGCTATGCACAATGCTCGAGCCGTCTGTGCCCAATGTTCGTGCGCACATCACTATAATAGCATATATATGAAGTACTGAGCTGCCCACACCCGGTTATCATTTTGCAATATACTAAATTACGAGCGTTTGCTCCCCAGTGTTGGGCTTTTTATTGCATTTTTATCTTGTATGTGTGAAGCCATGCTCCTAGTTTAAACTCGTGTGTGTATTTATGCTTCATACTCAACCATGTCCCTCTAAAGGCTTGGTGTGCTGCGAGCAACCAAGCTGAGTGCGACGCACGTGGGATCTAGGCAGTAGTCATGACACGGTTGTACACGGCTAGGCTACACAGTTAGCACCCTTAGCGGGCGTCCCGTGACAGTTGGTATAAGAGCTTAAGCAATCCTTGAGTGCATAGTGAGTGGTCGTCGTTATATCTAAGAAGGTGAACCGGTTGGAGAACATTGAGAGGGTTCTTTTTGGTGAGGCACAAGGGTCCGGGAGCCTAGCTGACCAACTGGATCAGATAGAAACAGATGTTTCCATTATCAGTAGAGATATCGAAGTGGCCAACGCGAAGGTTTCGCGTCAGGATAAGGTGATCGCTGAGTTAAGGGAAGCCTTGGTATCTCGTGAGACGTTGCTGAGTTGAGGGGCAATATCGAGAAGCTTGGTGGAGACGTGTGCATTCTCATGCAGGTTGTGGCCAACTTGTCCCAAGGTGGGGGCGGTGGTGTCTGTGTTATGCCTAAACGGAAAATCCCAGAACCTAAGAAATACGGTGAGGCATATGACGCGAGAGATCTTGATAACTTCTTGTATGAGTTGGATCAATACTTAAAGGTGACCGGGATGGATTCAAAAGCTAAGAAAGTCACTGTCGCGACTATGTACTTTGAGGGCTCTGCTATGGTGTGGTGGCAATCCCAAGACGCGGAGATAAGGACAGGACGCCTGGCCATCGACGCGTGGGATATATGAAGCTCAAGGTGAGGCAACAGTTCATGCTCACCAACGTGAAGGAACATGCTTTGTTAAGATTGAGAACCTTGGTGCAGATCGGCAGTATTATGGGGTACGTGTCGGCATTCCAGGCTAGCGGGCTAGATTTTCCTGACCATCCGGAGGAATACAAACTTCATGTCTTCAGCCAGGGATTGAAGCCATGGGCTAGGCTTGAGCTAAGGAGAGCTCGCTGCATTGGCTATAACTCAGCGGTTGCGTTCATCGAATGTCCGGAGGGTTGTAATGGTGGGGGATCACAAAGAGTTGATAGGGAGGTGTGTGGTTCTACTGTTGCCAAGGTGGGTAATGGTGCAGGTGCAAGTTCTCCCAGGATGGGGGGTAACTTTAGACCTAGTCCAGACAGCGGAGGTAGCCACATGCCCAATTCAGGTGTTGGAAGGAATGGGGGAAGCCCGAGTGTAAGCGCGACGAGTTCAAGTGTGTCCAAACCAAGATGGAATGGACAAACTAGAAAGGCGCGACTGGTGTGTGAAACGTGCAAAAGGGAACCATACCCTTGTTAATTGTCCAACAGAGCAGAGGATCACTGCTGTGGTGCTCGAGGACTCGAGACAAATCAGGGAGGCACTGAGCGTGGTAGTTCAGGAGCAGTCGGCTGAAGAGTCTAGGCCCAAAGAGGAAAAACCTTGCTCTATGGAGGCATTGAATCTGCTGTGTAATTCCATGGTGGGATCAAGTGAGTCAGGGCGGTTGAATATGTTAACGGAGCCTGAGATCGACCGGGTGGTTGCTGCAGTGAGATAAAAAAGAACCACAAATTGGTCAAGCAAAATGGGGAAGGTCGCACTGAAGCTTGACGAATCTGAGATTGTCCGTGTGAAGCTAGTGTGACAGAAGAATGAAGAATTGGTGCATATGGACTTGCGTGTGAATGGAAATCCCATCCGAGCGATGGTCGATACAGGAGCTAACAATGTGTATGTCTCCGAAATGAGGCATCAAGATTGGGGCTCACGTTGGAGAAAGTTGTGGGCGGAAGGCCATTAAGAGTATAGCTCAACTGGTACAAGGTATTGTGAGGTGATGCTTGGTTTAGGTTGGCACCATGAAAGCCAAAGTGGATTTTCATGTCGTTAAAATGGATGACTTCAGTTTAGTCCTGAGCATGGATTTTCTAAGAGATGCACGGATTGTCGTATACCCATATGGCAACTGCTTTTACGTCTTAGGCACCAATTCGTGCACAGTCAAAATGACTACAAAGAGATCACCCAGGGATAAACTCTCGGCTTTGTAGCTCGTCATGCAAATATGACAAGATGAAGACTGTGATTCATCATATCACAGTGGGGAGAACAAAAATGAAGGGTCAGAAGGGTCTACACCAGCAATGGGTTTGCCCGATAGATCTGTGGAGCTTTTTGAAGCAAGTCTGAAGACTAAGCATGTTGTGGGTCGCCCCCCAGCTGTAAATGACGAAGATTTGTTGAGCAAGGAGGGTAGGAAGCATCTGTCGGTTGCCAAGAATATTTGGATTCCAAAGATGTATCTGTCAGCTGGCGCATCCCATCAAACTTTCTGTTTCGAGTCGTTCAAGCAAGCTAAACCTTGTAAAAATCGATGGAGAAAGATGAGTCATCTTCACATCAGCAACCTCTTGTTGTTCCACAAGGCAGGAAGCAGAAACGTGAATGTATGCTGATGCATATCTGACAGCATCCAGAGTTGGACATTCCTTCGGTCGTTGATCAGGGAGTAGGTGCTATAAAACCAAGCCAGCTCAAGCCGGAACCGAAGAGAAGCTGAGAACCACGGATAAATCAGAGTACACCAGCGCCAACATTTGAATCAACCCCTTTTCTAAGGCAGAAGTGTAAAAGAAGAATGTGGGTAGTGAAGCACCTTGGAGAATTGATGGCTCCGAGGATGTTTACCGAATTGAGTGGGGGAGAATGTTACGGGGTGGTGCTCAACACCTTACCTCAACGCAACCACATTCCCGCATCGGTGCCAAAAAAAATGATGCGGTCCTGTGCTGCTCAATGCGTGTATGCGAACCAGTTTCCTTCGACCGCGCCACACATGCCTCTAGGTCATTCAGTACCGACCACCTAACCGCTCACGGGTCGTGATATCCCCTCCCTACGCCCGCGATACGCTGTGCACAACACCAGAGCCATATGTGCCCAACGTCCGTACGTGTAGTGCCCGGTCGCCCACCAGGCATGCGCCCTAAGTGCTGAGTCATGGCCCGAGAAGACATGTCCCGAGCTCCTTGTCCCAGAAGTCTTCTCTTTTGCTTGTAAATAATTGTAATAGCTTAGTTAGTAGTGTAGCATAGCTATTTTGATCAAGTCCAGGCATACGTGCCATTTTAGCCGTTGTAGCTGGCACTCGTGATAACATTTGCACAACATATATGTGAAGTATTGAGCTACCCACACCCGGTTACAGTTTTGCAATATACTGAATTGCGAGTGTTTGCTCCCGAGTGTTGGATTTTGTATTGTATCTCTTGGCTTGTGTGTGTGAAGCCATGCTCCTATTTTAAACTCGTGTTCGTATTTCCGCTACATACTCGACCACATCCCTCTAAAGGCTTGGTGTGTTGCGAGCAACCAAGCTGAGTGTGACGCATGTGGAATCTAGGCAGTAGTCATGACACGATTGTACACGGCTAGGCGGCACGGTTAGCATTCTTAGCGAGCAACCCATGTCACGCAGGTTGTAATAACATGATACCAACTTCATCACCTTCTTCTCATGTTTCCTATGTCTTCGTGCCTTACATTTAAAACCCTTTTCAGATTGATCTCGATATCACTCGATCTAGGTTTCAGCTCCAATTTTTCCTCCCCCTTTGTGAGTACTAATTCTTCTGCTAGTTTTGTAATTGTCTTATTCACGCCTTTCTTTTTACCCGATTTCCCCATTGGAGACGCCGCTCGAGAGCTCGCTGATCAGGAAAAAGGTACAGATTGAGAATCGCACATTGTAAGAATGTATTTGCATGTACTTAGTAGAAACCCCTTTTTTAACTATTACCAACCGTCTTTACTAGGGTTCTAAACTCAAAACTATTTAAAAAGTTGCCAACAAGTTCAATAAGAATTAAATAGGCCTTACATTTGCAGGTAAAGACCTCCAATCAATACCATCGTGGTTCAATCACCACCACCAACACCCCACCTTCTGTTTCACGAGAACCAAACAACCATGGCTTTTAAATTCTAGTTCAATAGGTAGACATGCTTTGATTTTGGGGTGAATACCTTATAACCATTAACCGTCTTTAAAACCTCACTTTAAAGTGGTTCAATCATGAATTGCTTTTGATACTTATTTTTAAAGCATGTTCAGTCATGAACCATCTTTAAAAACTCATTTGTTAAAATGGAATGAATTCGTTAAAAATAATCAATTGAACCGCTTGAAAACATAATTCTGACTTGGCTTCAGAAGTATAAATTGACAACAATTCTAAAACAATGTGAAACATTCCTTCTAATGTCGTCTTATTGAACCATATGAATTGCTTGAAAGTATGATACTTCAAGTTCAGGGGGTCAAACGGTTAATATATAAAAAGTTCTTGGTTGGAAAAATGTGAATGAAATATCCCACCAAGTTGAATTGGGTCCATAAATCTAAGAAATAGCGAGAATTCTCTCTCTCTCAATATACTGTGTCACTTCAAAATCCAACATTTGAATAGAATTCCGTTCATAATCCCCCCCCCCCCCCCCTCGATTTGATCTTGTAGATTAAAAGTTCATTTTTACATTGATAAGACCGATTAATTTTAAAATGAAAATTGTTATTATGATAAACCTCTTTAAAATATCATTTCAACTTGTGGTTCTCAAGTCTCATTTTCAGAAATCATTTCAACTTGTTTTCTTCTTCTAGAGTTTAATTTTGATATAATTTGATGAGGAGAAAGATATTAAATAAAAGTCACCATACTCACTCTAGTCCTAAAATATTGGCACCCTTATAATGGATACTTTAAAAAAATGGGTTAAAAAGATGGTATTGATAAAGTAAAAAGTAAATTTAGTGGATAAAAATAATATAGAATTTATCAAAAGAGTAAGGCAACAATACAAAAAGATAATCTAAACAAAAAATAGTGTCAATAGGAGTAATTTTAATCATCCCAACACGAAAGTGATTGTGCAGGATATCTTCTACTGTATTACGGCCTTCTGGTCCGTTCTAACGAGTAACGAGTTTTGTCAGTTGACTGTTTGACTGCATTTAAAAATTCTGAATGTCGCATAATCTCACTTAACTCCTTTATGAGCATTCACTATTAATCCTCCTCTATTTATTGGTCTTTATTTTCGCATGAATCCGTGAACATAAATTTTGTTTGACGCAATGTTTTCTTTGAATCAAATTCAACTGTCCTATTAAATGAGATTAATTTGTTGAAGGTATAACTTTTATTTGACTTCTTCGTATAAATGTGTTAAAATTTGTATTTTCTTTTCTCTCCCTTCATTTTTGAATTCATTTCTAATCATCCTGCTAATTCTGGGCGTGAAGAATAAAAAGGAAATTATCTTTTACATTTTTCTTCAAATTTTGGATTTACTAAGAACAAACTATTTGTAGTAGAAAAGGAAGAAAATAAAAGTTTAGATGTCCACTCTTAGGTAAAATTATAGATTTTGGTCTTCTTTTTGCATAATGTTCCTGAAAGGCTCCCAGATTATTATGAAATGTTCTCAATTGGTTCATTTATCAATCATAATACACTTTAATTAAGTTAATGGACCAGTCATCAGTTACCGAGATTTAAAATATTATAATTTAACAAATTTTGAGATAAAATTATAATTCTAAAGGTCGACTAAATGTCAACACACTTAAACTAGCAAATAGTATGTGAGAATAAATTGAGAATATTTTATAATAATATGTGAACGTTTTGAAAACAATACTAAAAAAAGGGATCAAAGTCTGTAATTTTACGTAAAAGTAGATATCATAACTGTCTCATTTTCTCGTAGAAAAAGAACCACCGCCGCGCTAGAAGTTTTAGCTCATGTTCTCTAAAATTTATCTTAATTGTGAATTGATACGTGCCTCCCCCAGGTACTGCCACTTTCTCATTTGATTCTTTATAAGAATATTTCACCTGAAGGCATTTTCATAAGGTTATGAACATGTCATTTATCTTTTATCTTATACATTATATTTATTAAATTATATATAAAATTTAATATTTTAAAAAATATTATTTTATACTTTTACCTTTAAATAAATATTATTACTCATTTTAACTTATAAAATAAAATATAGTTCGATATAATAGCATTTAATAGCCCCATCTCATACTAGTGATACATCGTGTCAGCAAGGACGGATCTAGACGGGAATTATGGTAGTACATTTTTTTTTCAAAATTTTATTTATCAGCTCCATCTAACATAAAAGGAAAATGGGAAAATAATGTGTTTTTACGTATCAGTCCCATACATATTTTCTACCTTCGCCTATGGCCCAGTGTACGTTTTTTCTAGACATGCCAATGAACGCACCATATCCGAGTTTAATTGAAGGTATTTGATGTCTATATGGGCGGCATTTACTAATATCTTAAATTAAAGATTTGAAAAATCAAAGCATTTATGTTGGTCTAATTTTCTCCCAAACAATCATTTTTTAAGAGAAATTCTTGGGAAATGCGGTATTTTCATAAGCTTATGGACGGTGTTCAGGGGGTATTTGACTTAAATATTGTAATTTTTTATAAAATTTAAATATTATATTTTATAAGTTAAAACAAGTAATAATATGTATTTGAAGGTGAAAATATAAAAATATACGATATAAAAAATATTTTTAAAAAATTTAAATTTTGCATGTAATTTAAGAAATGCAGTGTATAAGATAAGAAATAAGTGGCATGTCCATAAAATTATGGATAGACCACCTGTTATGAGACCCACTCTTTTTTAAATATGATTTACTCACACACATTATAGCTATAATGGTATTATAAACGAGTTAGTTAATTAATCGTGACCTCACCTTCCAAAAAATAGGAATACTCCGTAGTTTCCAAGTTAGAATGGTAATTTTATATATATATATATATATATATATATATATATATATATATATATATATATATATATATATATATATCAAACAATAATTCATGAATTTATAATCTAATAGCATCTACAATGGGTGAGTTTTGAAGAGTGGGCGAGAGAGAAATGGAAATGTCTCAAGAGAGGAGAGTGCAAATTTGTACTCTTGAAAATTCTCCCATGGGTGGGTCCCATTTGGTGAGTGGAAATATTTAATGAGATAAATTTTAAATTTTGGTATGATAGTATTGTGTCATATATTTTTCCTAATTTGTATTTTTGCTCTGATTGATTTAAATGGATAAAACACCATTATCTTCAACAAAAAAAAATGACACCAAAATTCTTTCTTTAGAAAAATCTCTATAAATAGAGATCAACATTGATATATTTCTCACATCTCTTGCAAGTTCTATTTTCCTCTCAATTCTAGCTTGTAATTTGTTGTTATGTTTTTTATGAGGTTACTATAAGTATTATTTTTACTAAGGTTATTAGTTTTTCAATTTAATTATTCGGATACCAATTTTTTATCATTTTATATGTTTACAAAAATAATATTCTATGGATATATTAAATATATATATACACATTTATATACATCATATTCAAAAAAATATATAAAATGTGTGAAAGAAAAAGGAAAAAGATGTGGGAACAATGACGGTGTGGAATTGAGTTATGATTGTAGGGTAAAATTGGTGAGGAGAGTTTTGGTGAGTGTAGTTAAGGAGAGAGAGTGGTTATATTATTTAAAAATTGAAAAAGTTGGAGTTTTGGAGAGTGGCCATTGTAGATGTTCGGTTTATCTATAAATAGTACTTTCTCTATCTCATTCATATCTGAACACTTTTTTGTTAACTTTCTCATGCCATGTCTGACAACCGATGACTCTAGTTATATACTAATGGTGTATTAACATTTAATACTTAGAAAATACATTACGCATGAAATCTAATGTTATCTCACATAAAGATATTGACATCTATAGATTAGTTAAAATTTATTATCAAATATGTATTGAAAAAATTGATCAAAAAGTGTAGAGTCGAAATAAGTACAACAAATGCTTAAATTTGTAATAATGCTGATGACTTTTGTTATGGACGTAGTTTCAAGGGAACAGACCCAACAGAATCTCATGGAGCAGTCTGCTTGTTGTTTAGTAAAATGGAACCATAGCTTCATTTTTGTGGGTCACTCATGCCCAAATCTAAGTTAGAAATCGAGTTTAAGAATATGGTAAAACAACAGTGAAAATAACCTGAAATTAGTGATTGTGAAGTTGACAATACCGATTAAGTTAAGGTCAGGGAATTAGTTAGCATTCGATCACGAAAATCGGATATTGTTCGTAGAGACAGCAATTATATGAGACCTAGCTAGTAGTTAATTAGTATACTTTTGTCGGTTTAAACTTGTCATTATGTGTTGATTAGGTACTTCTAACTGACTCGCGCTTTGGATTGACTAATTAACAATTTGGATTGGGCACCACGTGTTTATTAGAAAATTTGAAAGGTCTCCCCAGTCACAAAATTTTGTACTGACGTTGGAAAATATTCTCTGTTTATGGTGAGGCGGCAAGTAAATAAGACTATTTTTTTTTTCTCTACAAAGTATTTTATATTATATTTTGGTCCCCATTTACAAAATAATCTTCAGACAGCATCAAACAAATTCAGAACAATTTATTTGTTCTCCGGTGGTGATTTTCAGGGAAAGTCAACAGTAAAATTGGTCAAAATATGTAAAATAACCATTATACCCCTAAGTTTTAAAAAAAAAGTCTTCGTCTCGTCTTCTTCACTTTAGTGGCGGATTCTTTGCCGGCGTTTTCTTCGCTCTGCCTCGTCGGGAGGATCCTTCCCTTGAGAACGCTCTGCCTCGTCTTCTTCGCTGGCATCAACCCTTCAAAGCAAGCAATCTAAGCAGTCTTCTTCGCTCGTCTTTTGCTCTGCTTCGTCTTTTTCGCTCGTCTTCTCCACCGTCGCTGTTGGAACCAGATCTGGAGCAAGGCGAGTTGAGATGCCGGGTGGAGGTCTCCGTCGCCAAGTAGAGTTTCGAGATGCCAGGTGGAGCTCCAAGAAAAGTCCTCGAGACACCGGGTGGAGGAGCTCCAAGAAAAGTCCTCGAGACTCTGGGTGGAGGAGCTCCAAGAAAAGTCCTCGAGACTCTGGGTGGAGGAGCTCCAAGAAAAGTCCTCGAGACTCTGGGTGGAGGAGCTCCAAGAAAAGTCCTCAAGACTCTGGGTGGAGGAGCTTCAGGAAAAGTCTATGTCTCGTCTTCTTTGCAGAATCGCGAAGATAAACTCATCCTCTGTAATTGTGGAACGATCGACGGAGACGAGGCTCGCCGGTGGAAATTGAAGGTGGCGGTGGCAGGCGGCGGAAAAAGTAAAGAAAAAGAAAATTTAAAAATTAGGAATTTTTAATATAAAATGTTTTTGAGTTAGTAAAATTACCAT
Organism: Rubia yunnanensis; assembly: GCA_037428765.1. Classification (NCBI taxonomy): domain Eukaryota; kingdom Viridiplantae; phylum Streptophyta; class Magnoliopsida; order Gentianales; family Rubiaceae; genus Rubia; species Rubia yunnanensis. Next base: position 75,882,421 of record CM075071.1, on the reverse strand, counting down.
TATACCCCTGACTATACCAAAAAACCATTTAGTCTTAACTAAAAATCACCTTTGGGGACCAAACAAATCGTTATGAATTTGTGGGGTACTGTCTAAGGGTTAATTTGAAAATAATGATCAAAATATGGTATAAAATACTTCGTAGGAGACTAAAAAAATAGTTTAGTCATTAAATAATGACAATTGTCAAATGAGTTGTGTACCTGTTGCTTTCCTGCATTCCAGTCCCTTTTTTTTTTCTTATTTTAAGCAATCAATTTGACTTGTGTTAAAATTTGATTGACTCCTCACTCAAAAATAGAATGTTTCCCTACATGCAAAATTTTCAGCTCATTAGTCTTAGCCATTTGGAGTCAAATTCAGTTTACTTCTGCTTCACATAATTTCTTTTTATTGAACTGAATTTAATTTATTAAAAATAAAAAAACTAGGAAAATAAGTGGGGGAAAATACACATATGTATTGAATTGAACTAAAATCATTAAAATGGACTGTACTGAATTTAACATAACTAAACTCGACCAAATCAATTGAAATGAAACGAACTGGCCTAAAATGAATTGGGTTACATCAGAATGAAACAAGTTAATTTGAACGGAAATGGCCTAACCAGATCGAATCAGGCAAAACCAGTATGCATTGGAATGAACAAAACTTGTCTGAAATGTGCACTAAACTGGATCTTGAACTCGACCGATATGGATAAATTTTTCCTGAAATGATTCAAATTTTAGGATAAGCGAAAAGTTTTTCTACCATTATTATCGGCTCATTCAATGAATTTCAGAACAAATACAGCAAACAAATTTGAAGGGATTCGATTATCGAAAGCAAAAGGAAAAAGAATAAGAGGAAGCAGGTAGTGGTAAGGGGATACACGTGCGGATGGCAGAGATTTACAGAGATCACACGTGTACGCAAGGTAAAAAACAAAAGAACAAATAGAAAAAGTTTAAACGAACAAACACAAAATAGAAAAGAGCATAAGGTGCAGGAGTGCAATAATGCAAAAATAGGGTGAGTACCACCGAACCTCAGGCTTTCCCGGACCTGCAGCTTTGGACTGTTTGCTCAGACTTTCACACCGGTCAAAACGCCACCCACACGCACGGGTTCATTCATTCAATCAATCAATTATTCACTAACCAAAATTTACCCTCTTTTGGTCTTGAGTCGGCTCGAAAAATGGTTTTTCCATAATCACGGAAAAAATTATTATTTAAAATATAAATTAAAAGAAATAAAAATAAAATTTTTGAGTTGTCCGAATCTAATTATAAATGTTATGGCTACTGTATATATCACATAATAAATTATTAATATTATAATTAAAATATTTTATTTTTTATTATTTTAATTAAACCTATTTTTCTATAAGACTATGGAAAGGCAATATCCCCGTCACTTTGCCTTTACTTTTTACATTCATTTTTTTGGTTTTGAGTGGCCTGAAAAGTGTAGACATGAAAGATCCTGTTTTCAATCCATTTCTACTTGTACCAATACTTTAATATTTGAATCAGTTGATATTAGAACTATATAAGCGACTGATACTATGTAAATATGACTCACAATTTTATAGTCTATCGTCAATGTGGGGCTCTTAACGATTAATACTCTCCTTGCTCTATTAATTTTGCTTCATTGTTTTTCTACGATATTCAATGATCATGCATGACCGTCTATATCTCTAATCACATATAATAATTATGAATGAAAACATGATATTTAGAAAAGACTAAATTATTTTTTTAGTCCCCTACAAAGTATCTTATACCATGATTTAGTCCCCGTTTGCAAATCAACCCTTAGAGAGTACCCCACAAATTCAGAACGATTTGTTTGGTCCCCAAACATGACTTTCAAGTAAGGTCAACGGTAACACTAGTCAAAATCTGCAAAATGACCATTTTACCCCCGAATTTTTAAAGAAAGGGAAAAACACTTCTTCTTCTTCGTCGTTCTGAGCGTGTCATCTCCTTCTTTGTTCTAAGCCCTAATACGAATCAAGAATATGAATCGTTTTAGGAATGTCGTGCAAAAACACGAGTGAAGTCTGTAATTTTACCTTGTAGCGAGCATCCACACACATGAATGGATGAAGTGTCTTTTTTTATCATCAAATTGAATGATTTGATGGAGAAAATGGGAGAAAAGGGGATGCACGCGTTTGGTTGGTTGGTTTGGGATTCCGACGTGGGATGCAGGCTATGTTGTTGTCCTCACTCGTAACTAATCCCATCTCATCATCGCATATCTTTGCAATATCTCCTCTCACATTTTGTTTGTGCTTTGGTACACACATCAATTTATGGTTGCATTATTTACTCTTTTCCATTTGCCTAACGTACACCATGAATAGTTTGGTGCCTCTTGATATCTCCAATAGTTACTCCCATAATAGTCCACCAGCAATGGCAGCAGCAGTAGTAAAAACTTTCTACACCCACGGGTGTACCCAAGTGGTTGGGAGATGGGTGGGTAAGTCAATGATCACAGGTTCGATACTCGGCAGCGGCAGTGTGAGGAGTTCTTGCTTTGCAAGGCTTCCTTGTGCGCACCGAGTCCATACCAAGCACATTGGTCCTGGTGCTGGGCTACCGTGATTTACCTCTCATACGTTGGCCGGAGTGTCGGTTGGTATGGGCCGCTGAGCGGATCTTCGCCTTTAGCCAGTAGTAAAAACTTTCTCACCCCTCCCCTTTTTTCCGGATAAAAACTTCATTAGCCAACATTAAGAATGATAAACCCTACACGTTCCTTTATATTTGTGCTTGACTTAGGTTCAAGTTTTACTTTTGTGATTGATTGAATCGGATTTCATTTGTACAAGTAAAACTAGACAGGGGCATTATGGCACTCATAATCAAGCACGGTTGTACTAACCATTGAGTGGTTACCATTTCCTTCAGTTCAATTGCCCTTGCAATCATTTGAATGCTCCTAGCTTCTTAGCTACTAATTAGCTACTAGTAAAAGCACTTCTTTCTTTCTTCTTTTTTAATACTGTCGCAATTTTTATTTTAGTAATGTGGAATCTCTTTTATGATGGTGAGAATCATTTTATATATTTGTTTTCTTAAACTTTCTTCACCTAATTTTTTTAATATTTTATTTTGAATAAAATTCATTCTAATAGTAAAGTATTAGTTTTAAGAGAATCGAATAAGTGTAATTAAATTCAAGGGAAATGTGCAAAAATGATCCTATTAAACAAAGAAACTGCAAAATTAATTATATGTTTTGATCAAATTGTGCAGTTTTACCCAATTTGCACTATTCCTTCATAGATTGAATAAATTCAGGCATGGATCATTTATGAAAAAACAAATATATCCCTACTATTGAAACGAAAAATTGAATGACAAAAATATCCCTCAGTTCTCTTTCTCCCTCATCTTCAAACTCGCTGCACCACCAGCTCCGCGCGACCCCACCTCCGCCGACCACGGTGACCGCTGATCGCCGCCTCCGTCACTGTCACCGTTAAGCTGGAGGGCGAAATGGGGAGCAGTTTCCCCGCGACGCTTATCCCCGTTAACTCCACGTTGGAGTGGCGGTCCACCAGGCAGTAAGAGAACGACGTCGCTTTGATCTGGGAGGAGAATGATAACGGCCCGCCGCCGAGGCCCAGCAAGCCGGCGGCGGCGACGAATAAGCCCTCGTTGTTGTAGCCGCAGCCGATGGTGACGTTGTCGACGGCGGCTGAGCTGCCGAGAGTAATGGTCTCCGTGGCGAAGTCGCCGACGGTGTAGGACCCGTCGCCGTAGGATACCTCGTAGAGACACGTGCCGTTCCGCATTCCGACACATCGAGAGATCTGCACTGCTGGGCGTCGCAGGTGAGCGGCGCGAACGTCGCCGAAGAAGCCGACTGGAAAATGGGGGGTCGGCTTGCTGGTAGCAGTCAGCGCACGGCGCGCATTTAACCCAATTTACATCACTAAGAGGTGGAAATGGACACATCACGAAACACCGTTCTTGTTTTTCTAGATCTGGGGTTTCGATTGGAAAGAAGGGGGAAAATGGTAAAAGGAAGGAAGAGTGGAGGGTAAAATTGTCTTTTACCATTTTTTTAATAGAAGGGTAAAATGGCCATTTCAACGAGTTCCGGCCAATTTGACCATTGACATTTTGGTCAACGAAATCTAGGATTCTTTCTGCACTTTTAAATTTTACAAGATCAACTCTGTACTTTCACCCGAAACATAGGATTAAAAACGCACGTCACCCTGAATTCAATGATACGTCCCTAATTAAGATGTTGAAGGTGAAGACCGGAAGCGGCAAAATGAACTTGCAAATCACGGGTAAAATGAGTTGCTCTATTTTTCACCCACTTGAAAACAAATAAACATATAATGGGTCAAATGAAATATTTTTAAAAGCATGGGTTGGGTCTAATTTTCTTTTAAGAAAGGAAAACTAGACCACTAATGAAAAATCACATGCATAGGAAGATGAAGGGATTCAGTGTTGGCATGAGGAAGTGTGTGCAAGCTGAGCCTAGTTTCACATCACATGCATGTAACTGAACTTTATGATCAAGTTGTGTACAAACACATATGACCCTGTATTGTGTAAGAAAGTAGATATTGACACAAAAAACATGCCCCTTTGGTTGGGGCCCTACTGGAATCCAGGTCCAATTCTGCTCTAAATTGGAGACAATTCTTTCAATGCAAGGCTCCTTGTCATTGTTCTTATTATTTTTCTGATAGAAAAGATGAATTCAATATTTCATGTTTCAAAGTTTTTGACCAAAATGTTTCATCTCACTGAAAACGTAGTACATTCCTGTTACGCTGACATAATAATAAATGAAAGCGTATACTACTGGGTTTGGTCATTTGGACTACATAAACTTGAAATCATTACACTGTTTTCCAATAGTTCGTCTTTTTCTAACTGTTTTTGCTTTTTAAAAAATCCCCTCTTCTTCTTAAGGCCAAACTCCTTTGACAGGAGGAATGACCCCAAGATTGTGGGTGAGAGTTGTCGCTTAAATCGAGTATTAAAATAAGCTAACTCTGGGCTAAATGTCAATACAATCCTTCAAAATGAAATCATGTAAAATAATCCTAATTTTATGATGGATATGCCAATCTAACCCTGAGCGTCACTGGCTTCCATTGTCAACGGCAGATTTGGCCGGAATGTGAGGAAATGATAATTTTACCCCTGGTTTAAAATGAGTAAAATGAGAATCCATCTTATGAAGTAAGGGTATTTTCGTCATTGAAAATCCGCTCAACACCCAAATTGATGAGTCGGCGCTAGAATACTGATAAAAGGTTATAACTGCACATTTTATCATAAAGTTAGGGTTATTTTGGCACGTTCTCATTTTGCAGGGTTATATTCGCATTTTCAGCCTAAAGTTAGAGTCATTTTATCTCATGACTCTTGTTTTTCATATTGTAGAATGGTAGTATCGATTTTTTTTTCCCATAAATGTGTCTTAAGAGTTCGTCTCTTGAAAGACGGTCTTTCCATAAGTTATGGAAAAAACTAAGGTTTAAAGTGCAAATTAGAAGAAATGAAGATAAAATTTTTGGGTTACATGAATTGGGTTATAAAATTTATAACTACTGCACGTTGCACAATAATTTTTAATATTGCAACTAAGAGCTTTTACCTTTTATTATTCTAATTAAACCTCATCTGATACGATATCAAAATATCATTTATTTACAGTTTTCTTAGTTTAGTATTTTTAGTAGGATAACACTGTACTCTTTTTTCCGTTAGGTTTTTTAATGGGGAATTGTGATCATTTTATTTTATTCATTTTAGAATAAGACCCATTAACTCAGCCATGTTGGCTTAGAAGGGTTTTGGTTATATTTTAATTAGGGTTTACAATATTTAAATTCTGATTTGATTATAATTAGATTTGGTAACATTAGGTAAGACAATATTCACTCAAGATTTATCTTGAAGAATATAGTCCTTTACTTTATGTATTCTAGTTAGATATGGTTTTAGCTTCTTAAATCTGTCATAAATCATTACAGTTTCTATTTGTACTGGCCGAATTATACCCTATAAATAGGGGAGATCATTCACGGTTTTATACAACACTTTTATCAATCAAATATACAATCTTTTGAGTTCATATTCTTTGCTTGCGAGCTATTCCATTGGTGCTTAACCCCGAGGGCTAGTTAATTATCAATCAACCTTGTTATCTGATCTTGAGGGCTAGTTAGAGAGCAGGTCGAAGTTAGGCGTGCCCCGAGAGTTAGACTCCTGAATTTCGTGCGGCACTGTAAGGGTTTGCGAGTTCCTTTATTTTGTCAAAGATCTTAGTTATGCAATCCACTTTTTTCACAAGGGGATTCATATCACTGTCTTTCCATAAGTCTGTGAAAATACGGTCTTTCACAATACTTTGTCGTATCCGAATACCCAAACACCTTAATTTGTTAATTGTAATGAAGGTTTATGTTTTATAATTGGATTTCTAACTAAATACTTTGAGGAATTAAAACACAAAATGACCTAAAACAAGAGTGAGGTAGAAACAAACAGAGTACAACAACTGCTATACAATCATTCTCATTAAATAACCATTCCAATTGCCAAAGATCATATTGAAAGTATTTGACCACAAAATTGTTGACCAAGAACCTGGTATACGATGCCAACTACCTAGCCAGTCTTACATTGTTAGTTTGCGCGCACTTAAGTGCTACTTTTAATGTTTCCAACAATTTTCTTTCTTCATTTATGCTTATATTTTGACTCGTCCTCTGGTTGCTTGTATGAACGATATTGAGTGTTTTGGATGCCAAAATGCTACATGAATATGCATTTCACCTCAAGAATGTTTGATGAGAAAATTTTGCACCGTTGAAATTTATGGAGAAATTGCTATCGGATGATGGGATGGATGGGAATCACATGAGCGTTTGAGCAACTTCGTTTAGTCAACAACAGTTTGGACTAGACTTTTTTTCTTTTTTTGGTTAGGTCTAGTTTTTAATTGGGGAATAGATAGTTGAAGTGTAATCTTTTAAGTGAAGTTCATTGTTTTGCAATAGTGACGTTCATTGTTTTGCAATGTGTTTTCAAAAAGTTTTTAATTATTAGAAAATATTCTCAGTTGATTTATTTACCAGATATACCAAGAGAAATCAACCTGTATTTTGACAACTTTAAGATCAAATTAATGGTTTTAAAGCTCTCTCTCTTTTAAGTGTTTTCTCCACTGTGTCCGGTAATCTCTTCCAACATGTTTCAATCGCCACCTGTTGTGTGTACTCGCGATTTTATTTTATCGTCATTTATTTCTATTTTACCTGTTTGCAGGTAGTGTAATATTAACCCTAGAAACGCTGACTAAGTTAAACCGAATAATAGTTTACAAAACTATTTAAGAATATTTTGTAATAATTTTGAGAACATGTTGGAAAAAAAGGAGTAATTATTAAACATGTACTCTGGAAGCAGGTACTTAAATTGTCATTTCGTCTTTTGAAATAAGGTTTGATCCTGGAAAAGTCGTCATTTCTCATCAGTAACATAACAACTATATTTTTAAAATTTTAAAATATTATACCTTTTAATTCCATATTTCCAGAGTTCCAACATATTAATATAACTCAAAACGTGTCTAACTTAAAAATATATATAATATATTTAAATTTAAAACTATTAATAATTTATACTCCCCATGTTTTCTTTAGTTTGACGCGCTTACCATATTTGTATTTTTTTCTAAGTTTGCCACATTTTCTTTTCTGGCAAAACGTACATCACTCTCAACCGCTCATTAAACTTTTTACTCTATTCACTCAATCTTGTTCACACATTTCAATTTTTTTTAAATATCAGTTAAACTCATGATATCAAACATAGTAAAACGGAGGAAGTGGAAAAAATGTCCTACACCATGAACTCTCGACGAATGTAGCGGTGAAGGTGTCATTTCCACCGTAGAAATTAGAGTCGGGACCAAAACGGGTCACAAGATAATTAGTTGGTTAAAAGTGGTACGAAAAAAAGGTTCACTTTCAAGAAGTTTGTTAAAGTGGTATAATCAAGCTTCATTTCCAACAAAATTGACAAGATAAAGCTGTCTAACGTTATTACAAGCTAACGAGCACCAGACATCATATTTGGAGCCTCTCTTGTCATTGTCTGGAGAGACAGCCTAAGACCATCATCTTCACATCTTAATTCCCCCATTAGTACTGCTAATCCTAATTACCCTACTAATCCAATAACACAATTTATGCATTTTAGCAATTCAACATTTGACCTTACTAATCTTCAAAATTCTCTCCAGTTTTTCACTAAGTTTTGATTACCAGATTCACTAGAATCGCTACGTATCTAACCGTATTTGCATTTTCTTCTTTCATTTTTTGTGGCATGGGTTAGAATAAATCATACTCCTGATTAGATTATCATTTATTATGATTATACTTCTTTTCTTAATGCACTTCTATTATACTATCTATATATTTAGATATCAATAATATAATTCAATACGGCAAATCACTCTGACATGGAATCAGAGCAAGTTCTGATCTTAAGCCCTAAATTTTAATATTGTTCGGCGCATCCCTCCTTCTCTCTTTTTCGGCCCTGATTCCGGCAAAGTTCCGGTCATATTCCGGCAACCTCGGGCGGCTCTGTTCGGCCCTGATCGCAATCGTCACTGGTGAATTCAAGTCCTTCATCGGAGTCGTCGTCATCGCAATCGCCACCGCACCACCAACAAGTGGAGGCTCAAGTCCTTCATCTCCGGCGTTCTCTCAGGTCTCGATTTTCCGGTGGTTTCCTCCAGCGAAGAAGTTTCGTTGGCATTCTCTTCTAGAAGTCCGAACTCTGCTCCGACGTCTAGAAGTTCGTTGACATTCTCTTCGTTTCCATCTTCTAGAAGTTCGTTGGCATTCTCTTCGATTTTTCGGCGAGTTCTTCCAGCGCCGACGTCTTCATCAGCAACATCCAGCTCCAGCGCGAGATCAACGCGCCTTGTCTTCCAGCTCCAGCGCGAGATCCACGCGCCCGTCTTCCAATGCATGAAAGTCACGCGCCAGCTCGGCCGAAGAAGAAACCTCCAGCGCGTGCAGGACACGCGCGAGTTGACTCGTGCAGCAAGTGAATTTCTCGCATCCTTCAATTTCTCGCGAGTTGAACCTGTTTCTTGCGAGTTGAACCTGTTTCTCACGAATTACTCAAATTCTCGCGAGTTGAGACAATTTCTCACTAGTTGCTCAAATTCTCGTCAGCACCCAGTCAATTTCTGTGCAATTCGGTCTTTTGCTATGGTTTATTTGGGCCCCATATCTCGGGAAGATTTCTCTACTAATTGGATTGCGGGCAAGGTGTTGTTTCAGGCCAGTTTGAATGGTCCCAACCGCTATTCTTCATCGAATCAGTGGATCGTTGATTCAGGTGCTACATCTCATATCACTGCTCGCACCAGTCATCTTGATAAGGTACAATGTTATCGCGGTTCTGATTCTATTCTTATTGGAAATGGTGAATCATTATCTATTTCTCACATCGGCCAATGTCATTTATCTGGTTTCTCTGTAAATGATGTCCTTGTGGTCCCTAAGATTACTAGAAGTTTATTGTCTATTAGTAAGCTTCCTCGTGATTTACCTATCCGTGTTATATTTGATGCCAACGCATTTTCCATTGAGCACAAGCATACATGGCAGATAATTGGTAACGGCAGTCATAGTTCAGGTCTTTATTTTCTTGAGACTGGTGATTCCAGCTTTTTAGGTGAATTATGCTCTGGAAAACTCCAGGCTTCTTTTGAGCAGTGGCACTCTCGCCTCGGTCATGTGTCTCATGATACTGTTCAGCTGTTAAGTCGACGTGGATATATTACTGTCACTTCCGCTATGTCGGCATCTGTTAGTTGTCTCCTTGTCAGATGGCCAAGAGTAGCCGTTTACCTTTTCCCCCTAGTGACAGGTGCGCTACTGGATTGTTGGATAAGGTGCATTGTGATTTGTGGGAACCAGCCCCTGTCTTATCGGCAGGTAGTTTTTCTTATTATGTCATTTTCATCGATGACTTTTTGCGATTCACATGGTTTTTCCCGATGCGGTATAAGTCGGACTTTTATGACACATTTATCCAGTTTCAGAAATTTGTTGAGACCCAGTTTTCTACTAGGGTTGAAAATTTTCAGACCGATGGTGGCACATAGTTTACTAATCATCGACTTCAGGCTCACTTCATATCATGTGGCATTCATCATCAGATGTCATCGCCCTATACACCTGCTCAGAATGTCCGAGCTGAGCGGAAGCATCGTCACATCACAGAGACTGGTCTTGCCATGCTTTTTCACTCTTTCGTGCCACACTGTTATTGGGTGGAAGCTTTCTCCTTTGCGGTTTACACCATTAACCGTTTGCCAAGTTCAGTTCTTGGTGGAAAATCACCTTTTGAGGTTGTTTTTGGTCATGTGCCTAACTATACCTCCTTTCACCCATTTGGATGTCGTGCTTTTCCATGTCTGCGAGCCACTGCTGCTGATAAGTTTGCACCGCGGTCCATTCTGTGTGTTTTTATTGGCTACATCCCTCGTTACAAGGGCTTCCAGTGTCTCGACCCCACTTCTAGGCGTATCCATGTTTATCCGTTCGCTTTGATGAAACCTTATTCCCTTATGTCTCATCTTCCGCGGAATGTCGCTCTATTTCAGATCTGGAGATTTCATCATTTTTTGATGGAGCTGTTACTTCATCGATTGGGGCTATCATGCCTATGTCTGTTCCAGCCGCCCCTCCATCTTCCATCTAGATGGCCGACCCAGACCCAGCTTATCGGCCAACGACCACCACATCTCAGCCACCGGCCATCACTCCTCAGCCACCGTCTCAGCCACCGGCCACCACGTCTCAACCGGTATCGGCCATCCTTTCTTCTCCGGTGACTTTCGACAGCCACTCTCCGATCAGTGCAGCTCGATCTTCCTCGGCGTCGTCAGCTAGTTCGACTTCTCCAGCTTCGTACCCATCGGATGGCCACTCGGTCTTCTATTGGTGCTATTCAGTGCCGGGATTATTCGAATATTATTGCTCATGGTCTCACTTCCGCACTCCTCTCTCCGACAGAGCCCACTGATTATCGCTCTGCCCTTCAGGATCCAGCCTAGGTTTCAGCCATGGATGATGAGATGGCCGCTCTTCGTGGTCAGCACACTTGGGATTTGGTGCCTCGGCCTTTGAATGTCAACATTGTTAGCTCCAAATGGGTCTATAGGCTCAAGTATCGACCAGATGGCACTATTGAGCATCACAAAGCTAGACTGGTGGCGCAAGGTTTCTCGCAGATTCTAGGTTTTGATTTTAACCACACTATCAGTCCTGTGGTCAAAGCCTCCACTGCTAGGAAGGTTCTCGCCATAGCCACCATGCGTTCCTGGCTACTTCATAGTTGGATGTCAAGAACGCTTTTCTTATATGTTCCAGTCTACATGAAGCAGTCCGTTGGTTATCAGGATTCTATCCATCCAGACTATGTTTATCGCTTGCGAAAGGCCATTTATGTTCTTAAGCAGGCTCCCCGGGCTTGGTTCCAATGTTTCAGCAGTTATCTGACATAACTTGGTTTTCGGTGCAGCTCAACTGATACTTCTTTATTTGTCCTTTCGAGAGGGTCGTCGTTACTGTACCTACTTTTGTATGTGGACGATATCATTGTTACAGGCAATAACTCGACTCTTCTTCGCCAGTTCATTGATCGGAAACACAGAGAGTTTGCGATCAAGGATCTTGGTGCTATTCTTTACTTTCTTGGTCTTGAAGTTTCGCCTACCCCCCCAGGGTTACAGCTTGGCCAAGCAAAGTATGCTCGTGATATTTTGAATCGGGCCGGTATGTCTGACGCAGAACCTGTTTCTACTCCATTTGTCGCTGGTTCTCAGCTTCACAGCTCTACCAGTCCTCCATTTCGGGATCCTACACTTTATCGTTCTCTTGTTGGTGTTTTTCAGTATCTCACCATCTCTCGCCCGGATTTGGCATTCTCGGTCAACACGGTGAGTCAGTATCTTCAGGATCCCAGAGATGACCATTTTGCTGCTATGACTTGGATTTTGCGGTATGTTCGTGACACTCTTCATTTTGGTCTCAGGTTTTGTTCTGCTAGTACTCTTGATGTGTTAGGGTACTCTGATGTTGATTGGGCTCGCTGTCTGGAGACTCATCGGTCCACTTATGGTTATGCAGTTTTTCTTGGTGGGAATCTGGTTTCTTGGAGTGCCAAGAAACAACCCATTATTTCTCGCTCTAGCACTGAGTCTGAATACCGTGCTCTCGCCAACACTGGCTCAGAAGTGGTATGGCTCACTCTTTGCTTTGTGATCTTTCGGTTCCGCTTTCTGGTTCTCCACTGTTGTTATGCGACAATAGTAGTGCTATCTTCTTGGCTCAGAATCTGGTGGCGCACAAGCGGGCGAAGCACATCGACCACCATTTTGTTCGTGAGTTGGTGACATCTGGAAAGCTGCGCATTGCTCATGTCCCGACTTCTCTTCAGATTGCAGATATTTTCCCCAAGGGGCTCTCTCGTCCACTGTTCGAGTTCTTCAGGTCCAAGCTATGCGTCGGCGAGCATCCGACGCTTTGCTTGAGGGGGGTGTTAGAATAAATCAGACTCCTGATTAGATTATGATCTATCATGATTAGAGTTCTTTCTTTATTACACTCATATTGCACTATCTATATATTTAGATATCAATAATACAATTCATTACGGAAAATCATTCTGTCAGCATGTGTCACCACTAGAAATGTTAACTCACTTAAATCGGAAAGGAGTCTGTAAAAAAGTTAAAAGATAACGCTTCACAGTAATTTAGGAGCTTTCTAGAAATATATTGCAAAAAGACGAATAAGATATATAATATCACCCAAAATTAAAATAGTCTCAATTCCTAGTTAAGTCTTATCACAATTCCTTTTATGGCAAAACTCTTTTTATGACCATTCACAAATTATTTTTTCACTCTCTTCACAAATTTTAACTTGGGTAAAAAGATTATGATTTAAATTATAAAATAATGTATGCATCATTTACATGCCACAATAAGGAAACAATTTTGTTCACACCATAATAAGTCTACCTAAGAATAACAAAACGCACGTACCAAGGTTGTTACTATTGAATGGTGTGGTTTAGTTAGGTTTACCTATCACCATTTTAGCAATGAATTTGGGATAAATAGAAACAAAACTCATTATGAGAACAGTATAAATAATTGTAGCTAACTTTTGGAAGTGAGCCAGTCAGTGAGGATCAGTCCACTCAGGTTGGTTAATAATCTCCTCACTCACACCAAAACTTTTTCCCTCTTCTGTTGAAGACACTTTTGGTGTTTTTCTTACATTTCTTGATTTATTCTCCCTTCTTCATCAGCAACTTCACTCTCACTCTCTTCTCACATTGGTCCCTAAATCTTACATTAATTTCCGTTTAAAAAAATTCCCCCACTTTTTCACCAAGTCATGATCTCCATGAATATGACCTCCCAGCAGTTATTCTCATCGTTCGGCTAATTGTGACACACTTTTCAACATACGTTAAAATACTCTCGACGGTCCATTTTTACATTTTTTTATTTCCATGCCCCACATAATTGGTATCTTCTGAAATATCGAGTCATAAAGTGAGGTGTTACGATTAGCGGGACAATAATATAAGAGATTAAGAGTGATAATAATAAACCATCCTTTTCTGTCAGCAGTAAGAACTCATGGACACTAATTACAAGTGTATATATCCATCACTCCTCCCTTCATCCCCATCATTTTCTCCTCTCCCAAAACCTCCTCCAATGGGTATTTTTGCAGACTTGGGCTCTCTTTCCATAACCCACAGCAACAAAAACGGAGCCCCAACTTCTTCCTCCCTCTCTTCTTCTCAGGAGGGTTCATTTTGCAAGAGCGCCGATACCATTCTCGACTTCTCTTTCTTCGGTAAAAACTCCTCCGAATGCTCCGACGGGTTCGCAGAAAACGGGTCCGAGCGCATTGATCTCAATGCCAGTTTCAGCCAAGAAGAGAGCCACAACAACGAGACTCCGGCGAACTCCGGCCAATCCAAGCTTTGCGCTCGAGGCCATTGGAGACCCGCAGAAGACTCCAAGCTCCGAGAGCTCGTAGCCCTCTACGGCCCCCAGAACTGGAATCTCATCGCCGAAAAACTACAAGGAAGATCAGGTTTTCACTCTCATTTTCCCTTTTTTTAATAGAATTTAAGAAGGATCATTGTCGAAACTGGCATGAAAAGAGCGTGTAAGTAAAGAAGGATCATTGTCGAATTCTGCATAACAGGAAAGAGCTGCCGGTTGAGGTGGTTCAACCAGCTGGACCCGAGGATAAACCGTCGGGCGTTCAGCGAGGAGGAGGAGGAGAGACTAATGGCGGCACACAGGCTGTACGGGAACAAGTGGGCCATGATTGCTCGCCTTTTCCCCGGCCGGACAGATAATGCGGTGAAGAACCACTGGCATGTGGTGATGGCGAGGAAGTACCGGGAGCAATCCAGCGCTTACCGGCGGCGGAAGATGGGACAATTCGTGTGCAAAAGGGCCGACCAGGTCGCCGGAGAAGACGGTGGCAAGTCGGGATTACCAGCGCCGCCGCAGTTTTACGGTACTGGGTCACTTCTTGCCGACCTTCCGGCCCCGGGCTTTGATGGCGGCGGTGGCGGTGGGGTTTATGGCTCTCCGGCGGCCCACATGATTGCGGGTGGGGATGCAGTTTCCAACAGCTCTGCTGCCACTGGTTTTTACTCCCAACCAACTTCTTGCGAACTCTTTCCTGGTGAGCGGCCTGATTTCTACAGCTGAACTAAAACGTAACGAAGTACAATCAAAGTCTTAATTAAAAGTTTGACTAAGATGAAGTATAGATAATCTCGTGAGAATATGGCCTTAATTTTGTCTCCTCTTTGATGGATTGGTTTAATACGCTCGACTTTGCTAATTTGTGTGGCCTTTGGTATTTTTGTCTTCGTTTTAGAATGAGGCATTGGTGTGAAGAGTGAGAAGCCGTTTGCATTTAACCAAATTTATGTCGAAATGAAGACTAGGGCTAGTTAATCACCCGTTTAGTGCTAATTTTTGGGTAATTGTGAATGCTTTGACACAATTAATATTTGTTTTTGTTGGTGTACGTGTGGTTGAATCTTGATTTTAATGTTGTCATCAGAGTCAGAAGTCTTGAACTTGGGAATGAGGATTCATCTGACAGAGGCATTAGTAGTAGTGACAAATTAGACATTGTTATCACTCACTATAGCTTTCTCTCAAAAGCATGCACTTTTTGTTCCTTTTTTAATGCCAAAACTTGGCTCATTTCTGAACAAATGCCATTTTGTTGTTTTGTGCAGGTAGCTGCAGCACTGGCATGATGAATATGTTCAATTACCATCACCAGAGTTGGGATAGGCCAATAGACCTCTACAACCACCACCGCGGCGGCGTTCCACCGCCCTCGATCCCTCCCCACCACCACCACCACCTCCGCCCCGAGTACATTGATGGCAATAACAGCGACGACAGTGTAACGGTCGAGAAGCATCCAAATGACACCATTGCAGCGCCATTTATAGACTTTCTTGGAGTTGGAGCCATATGAATGTGGCTAAAATGAGAGGTGGAAGTGGAAATGGGCGTTTTTAGGGTAGTAGAGTAGAAGGAGATGGAGATGCAATTGAGGGTCAAAGAAGTAACAGTGTGGGAGTTGATTCAGGTGTGGAACAGTGAAACATCAAAGTAGTTGCTGATCTCTATATATCTTTCAGAGTCATAATCATCTTCTCCCCACCAATGTTTCTTCCTTTTTTTCCCTTCTTTCCATTAATGTACCCTTCTTCTTTTTCTCCACTTTCTATTTTGAACCTCTAACGTTCTGTGATGACATACATCAATAATGTGCTACTTGCTTTCTGTTACGAGAAAGTCTCGGGCTTTTACTTAAATGTTGTAGTTTTTTACAGTACTTAAATGTTATATTTTATAACTTAAAACACATAATAATACGTATTTGAAGGTGAAAATATAAAAATATATGATATTAAAAAAAATTTTAAAAAAATTTAAATTTTGCATGTAGTTTAACAAATGCAGTGTGTAAGGTAAAAAAATTAGTGGTATGTTCATAATCTTATGGGCATGCAGCTTGTCAGGAGAGCCACTCTTCCGCTATTACCTTCCGTTTGTATCTTTCGTTTGTTCATCAATGCTTGAAACTGAATTAAATTGAACCAAAATAATATTATAAAAAATAAATTAAATTTTCATCCAAACTAAGTTAGGTAAATTGAATTGAACCGAAATGCCATTGAGTTAAGATAAGAAAACCTTACATCATATTTAATTTTATGTCTTAAATTTAGTTCAAAATATGTTTCTACTTTTGGAAAGTTTGATAATTTTGACCAATTTTTATTGAATTCTAATTAAACTAAAATGTTGTTATATGAATAGTAGTTATATTCAAACATGAGAATGAAATCTTTGAACAATTTAGGACCAAGTATTTTCTTCTGAGTTTATTTGTAATTCGCTTGTTTCAATTGGTAGAAATTTTATTTGATGAAATCCAGTTTATTTCAGTGTAATTTAGTTTAGTTTAGTTCAATTGAATTTCATAAAGTCTTATTTTAGACCGACTAACCGTTTGATATATTTATTTTTTATAATTGATGTAACTATTTAGGTGATTTGATGTTTGTTTTTATTTATTGCACGAGGTTCTTATAACTTTGGGAACTATTAAATGTATGCATTGTGTAAATAACTTCAATGCCAAAAATTATTGAAATGAATTTTTTCTTAATCGGTCTAACCGTTAATCTGTCTAACAGAAGATTTTCCCATTAAATTTAGCAAAAATAAATTTGAAGGAAAGGGCTAATTGACCGGAATCTAAAATAAAATTGGCCAACGTAACTGGTATTTTCTTTCTTATATGAGAGAACAAGTCAATAAGTTAACCATGTTTCTCATAAAGACACTTTCTTTGGATAGTTAATGAGGTATTTATAAGTTATTTTACTTATGATCTTAACATTTGTTCTTAAAAACTTATTCATTTAAATGTAGAAATAAATTTTCATATTTTTAAAATAAGTTAATTTTACACCAAACACGTTCTAACATCTTCAAATTGGTCACATTCAATCAAGGAAAGAAAATGTGTCCCGATTCAAAGCATGAAATTTGCAATTAATTAATGATGGATATATGGATTGGTTAAGGTTTGTTACAAAAAAATAAGGCGGTGAGATATGTGGGGAGCAAAAATGATGGGATAGAAAGGGAAGAAGACAAAAAAAAGAGGTCTGTGGAAATCTGAAGACATCCTTTTCTCATGGGCCTGCAAAAATCAGGCACAAATTCTGGGGTCCTGAACACAAAACCAATTGCTTTCCATTCCCATATTTGCAGTCATTATGGTAACTGTTTATCACCCCTTGCCTCACCAACAACCACCTTCATACTACCCACATGGAGTGGTTCTATGTCCCAACACTCAAATCTCACCAAATTACTGGGAAAGACACTGGTGATACTATTACAGTGGTGTAGATCTGGCCTATCTGTAACTTGAAAGATGTATGGAATCGTCTGTGATATTTTAGGATCAAAATGTTCAATACTTTTAACCTGTATCTATCGACTCGATTTGGCAACATATTGAGATATGTGCTATTTCCTCATTGCCAATCACCAAAATAAGTGTATTTAGTGAAGATGTGCTAAGTTGAATTATTTTTAAGTTATGGGAGGTTAACTTCTATTTTACATTATAAGGAAACGATGTGGTGACATTGTTACAATGTGCGTGAATTTAAATATCACTGGAACGAGTGTTTTTTAAGCTGTAATTTGAGTTTTTTCGTTATAGCAAGATAAGATTTGAGATAAAGTCACCTATACAAAAATGTCGAAGATAAAATTTCTGAACAATTACCCATATGCAAAATAATAGATGCAACAAATAGTTGGTGGTCCTCTATCGTCAAAATGTCAACATGTTCGACCCAAGTTCATTGGTCGAAGTAGCAATCACAGGGACAACTAGACAAGTGTATTTAGTGGAAATGTGCTTAAAAGGAGTAATTATCAAATCCCATTTTCCCTAAAAAATGCCATCTGTTTTTTAATGTAATTAAATTTCTAGTAATATATTAAGTACTCCCTCTGTCTCATAGGAATCCGTGGAGGGAGAAAACGCACCTTTAAATTTTGAAGGTGTGAAAACACACCTCGTCGCGCCTCCGCCTCCTCTCCCCCTCTTGTCGCGCCTCTGCCTCCTCTAACCTTTTAGATCTGAAAACCCTCGACTGCACCTCTCCACCGTCATCTGCGTCCTCCACCGTTCGCTTCCTTCTGCCACCCGCCTCTTCCTCTCTCCGCAGCGAAGCTCCACTTCGTGGTGCGGCAAAGCTCCACTTGATGGTGGTGACCGCTACGGGAAGGCGGTGGAATGTTTGGGAGAGTTAGGGTTGAGTGAATCTGTGGTGATAGTGAATTTTCTGATTTTAAGTTTTGTAAAATTTTAACTATTTAGGGGGTAGTAATGTCTTATGATGCTTTGAATATCTTCTTAAAAGGGGTGTGTGCAAATTTACCTTAGACAGATCAAAAATAGAAAAGTGTGCAAATTTAGTTGGGACGGAGAGGGTACTATTTTATTTATAAATAAAATAATTTATGAATCTTGGAAAAGATTAAAACTTGATTCCTCATTATATGAATAAAATAATTTTAAATCTTGGAAAAGATTAAAATTTGATTCCTCATTACATCAAATGAGTCGTTTAGTCCCATGAGGAATTGTATAACATTATTAGCATCCATTCTTACATTCAAACACAGTTAGACATATTTGAATCATCATCTATTTTTAAGAAAAGAACAAACTAAGACATCATGTAAATCTCTGGATGAAGCAAATGATTTTCTGCGGGGCATTATTAAATAAATAGGAGTCCATCCAAATGACTCAGTCAATTTTCTATTTTTAGGAATGCAAATCTCATCAGCATTACATCACCTTCTATAAATGAGTTTTACTTTGCTAGTATTTCTGATGTGTAAACCGTTTGTTAGCACAGTACTACTACTTGAATTGGTATTTTTATTAAGAGCAGAGAGAATATATAATCCAAATAATTGACAAAATTACAGATATAACCAAGCGATAATTAAAAGTGCAAATATAATCCTAGATATTTAGGTTATGTGCAAATATAATATTTTTCAGTGATTTGAGGTCGGATTTAATTGAACAGACTATTTTACCCTTAAAATAAAAGAATAAAACAAAATATAAAATTGCTCGCTTGCTCGCTCCAATCTCCATCCAATCTGCTTTCCCATTCCAATCTGCTTCTTCCGTTCTTCGTTCGCTTCAATCTTCATCCAGAGGCAGCGTTGGGTGGCGACAATATGGGTGAAGGAATCCACGGCGGCACTGCTGAACGCGTATCTCCATCTCCTATCTCCGCCATCTCCAATCTTCTTCTTCCGCTCTTCGCTCGCTCCAATCTCCGTCCAGAGGCGGCATCGGGTGACGATGGAGTGGGTGGCGCAGGATGGTGAAGGATTCCACTGCGGCGCTGCTGACCACATATGGAAGTTAAGACGATGATGATTCAAGGTCTAGGATGGGTCGCGGTGGAAAGATGTTGGTGCGCGACGGATGCTGGTTGATGGTGAGGCGGGGCTAGGGTCTCAATCTTTCGGCGCTTGGCTGAGCAATGCCAGAAATGATGGCCAATGGTGGTGGAGGTAGCGTGGGGCCAGGGTTTTTGTATAGGACTGGGATGGGGCTGCGGGAGGCTAGGGCAGGAGAGGTGGAGCGTGGTAGATTGTTGTTGTGCTGAGGGGTGACACGTCGTCACCGGTGGAATGGAGTGCTGGTTCAACGAGGAATTGATAACGAGCTTTTCAATGGAGAAAAGCGACGATTCATCTTCGGTGATCGATGCAAGCTCCGACCCGGTAATAGAGAAGAATGGGATGGAGAATAACAGAGGAGTGTGTGACTGTGTGAGAACGGAGATGGTGGTTTAGAGGATTCCGGGCAGGAGATGGTGGTTTAGAGGATTCCGGGCAGGAGGTGGTGGTTTGGAGGATTCTGGGGCAGGAGGTGGTGGTGTTAGAATGGAGATGGTGGTTTGGAGAATTTCGGACAGGAGGTGGTGGTGGGTCAAAGGGCATGTTTGTCTTTTGCTTTTTTTAGACTGAAGGAGCATTTTGGTCATTTCCAGCCATTCAATGGCTGGAAAATGGTTAATCAACCCCGGGAATGTCATCAGAAGGTCATTTTTGTACTTTTGTTAAATAGTTAGGGTTATATTTGCATTAAAAATCATCCCAGGGTTATATCGGCACTTTCTCAATTACATAGGATTACCTTTGTATATCACCCTTTTATTAATATCTGTTCGGGCTAGTGGAAATGAGCAGAGTTGTACACACGGAAAAACCTACTTACTCGTGGATCAAAGTTTATATACTCCCTCCGTCCCAGCCTATTCTCACGGAATCTTTTCACGGTCTCCAATAAACATGTTTGACTGTAAATATGTGTAGCTACGGACAATAATGACACACAAAAATTTAATTTTTAGAAACTACATGTTACGACGAATCTAACCATATCTCATACAATAAAATTATTGTTCATATACATATTCAAATATGAGGTCAGAGTTTGGCATGTTTGACCAAAAAAAGATTATGTGCATAATAGGCACGGAGGAAGTAGAGTAATTTTAAAATTTAATTCAAAAATATAAACAATCATATTACTATATGAGATCTGTTAAATTAGTTTATCAACAAAAATATATTTTGTAAATGTTAAAATTTTATAATTTTTAACTATGGTATAAATAATAAGTTTTTCTAAAGATCATGTAAGACATTGCTAGGTTTACTGAGTGAGTATAACAAGATTCATTTTCTTGTTGATCAGCTCAAAAAAATTGTTCTAATTAAACTACAATAAATTGGTCTATTATGACACTTTATATAGAGACACTTTTTCAAAAAGCGTCCTAATAAATGTATATTAACACACTTATAAAATTAAATGTCCTTCTACTGTGTGATATATATTAAAACTATCTCAATATATACTATATATATATAATTAGTACATTATAAAGCGACCCAATATTAAAAATTTTGGGACATTTATAAGTGTCCTAGCATATGGATATTATGACGCCTATAAATTAAATGTCTTAATACATATGTAATTAGGACATTAAAAAACAATATGGTATAATAGGATGTAAAAAAATAACCCTATACTTTGTCTATAGAGTCGCTTAATATAACGACCCAAGATTTATAGGAACTCATGATAAGGGAATATTTTAGAAGTGTCATATGAACGGAAGCGTACCCATGAATACTTATTGGAACACATTTTAGTGTCCTAATAGAATTTTCGTATTGTAGTTATATGAGTACTCCCCCCGTTCTACTATTTATGACACACTTTTCACCCTGTTTTCTTAAGAAATGTTAGACCACCACTACTGCAAAACATGTACATACGCACGGGTAAAAAATCATGAGTATAAAATATCAGTGCAAAAGTATACAATTGCACCGGTAAAATCAAGAAAACAAAAATACCGGTGCTGAAGTATACATACACACCGATATAATGTCAACCTATGTAGATGTTACTAATTTTTGCACTGATTATATTTGAAGTGGTGGTAATGACCGGTGCTATTGTTTTCAATTGCACTGGTATAAATTCACCAGTGTAGAAAAGTGGTGCTTTTGTATGAATTTGGTGCCAAAAATATTATTTTCAAACTTGTAAATTATTTTACCAGTGTAAAAAATTTAAAAAGCGGGAAATTGGTAGAATCTCTACTCCGGTCCATGTTATACCGGTGCACAAATTATTGATTTTAGGAAAAAAAAGTTACATACGCACCGGTATTATCTTTATATCGGTGTAAAAACGTGCATTAAATGCTTACATACCACATTTTTTGGCGGGTTAAAAATTAGATTTTTTGGAGAAGGAGTTCATTAATGGTGTTTTTTTGGTTGATGAAGGCATTGAATGATCCACAATGAAGACCCTATAAGGTAATTTTAAAAAAGTTATTTATGGATATTAATGATTTCTTGGATGGTTTTGGTTGGTAGAGATATATATCTTGTGTGTTTGATCATTTGAAGGTGGTTGAGGTAGAATTTTTTATATTAGTTTGTGATTTGTTCTCAAGGTTGACGTAGTTATAATGCTATGGCTATTAATTTTTATATTGTAGGACATATTATGAATGTGGTAATTGTGATTTTGAAGATTGGTGTTTATTGTGCATTAATGATCTTGCATGGTTTGGATGTTATCATTAAATTCTATTGTCATAAATGTGTTTAAGTTTAATTGTTGGATATTTATTGATATGTAGAGTTGTATCGTGTCATCGAGGGGCGTAAACACGTGTATGCCAATGTTAGTAGGGTGAGCGATGAATATATTATCTTCATGGATGAGTTCTTGGACAATGTTTTTAGTCGTGAGAAGCAAATGTTATGTCCTTGTCGTGATTGTAGAAATCAAAATTGTACTGATAACAAGGACATGCTGAAACTCCATTTGTATAGTTGGGGGTTTGCGAAAGATTATGTTGAGTGGGCATTTCATGGGGAAAAATCACTACCGAAGGTGAAAGTTAGTTGAGAGAGAGAGTGTTTTGGGGATGCTAAGTTGGATGACATGTGTGGGGAGGTAGTTAATGAATCTAGAGGGAGACCCAAGGTTTTGGCTAACTAGAAGGTGAGAAGGATAGACCATTGTATCCCGGTTGCAAGAAGAAAGACACAGTCATGTCATGTTTGATGGAGTTGTTTAATTTGAAAGGTCTTGGGTCATGAAGTGATACTAACATGAATAAATTGCTTAAGTTTTTGAATGAGAAGTTTCCATCCGGCAATGGGGTTCCGAATAACCTTTATGAAGCTAAGAGAATTTTGTGTCCGATGGGAGTGGAGTATGAAAATATACATGCTTTTTCGAATGATTGTGTTATATAGAGGTGACCTAAAGGATAAGACTATTTGTCTAGTATGTAATGTGTCGCGTTATAAGAAAAAGAGAAATGTGGCTGTTGGTGGAGAGCATGTTGTGTCAGTGAGGAGGCGGGTGCCCGCCACATGTATGTGGTTCCTCCCGATTATTCAGAGGCTATGAAGGTTGTTTAAGAATGATAAGGATGAAAAGAACTTTACATGGTACATTGATAGGGGAGGTTGTAAAGATGATGATACGATTCGACACCCGGCTGACGCGGACCAGTGGAAGAAATTTGATAAGATGTATCCAAAGTTTTCATCCGAACCTAGGAATTCGAGAATGACTTTATGTAGTGATGGTATTAACCCTGAACACAGCTCGTTGCCGGTTATGCTTACCATTTACAATCCCTCCGTACTTGTGCATGAAGAGAAAATATGTGTTGATGCCCATCATGATTTCAAGGCCCAAACTGCCTGGAAATGTCATACACTTATCTTACCCCTTTGATAGAAAATTTGAAGGTGCTATGGTCGGTTGGCGCCTTAATGTTTGATGGTTTTTGTGGTGGAGAGTTTACATTGAAGGCCATGTTTTTTTGTACCATAAAGGATTTCCCGGCATATGGTAACCTTTTCGGATATGTAGTCAATGGTCACAAGGCTTGCCCTGTTTGTGAGGATGAGATAGATTACCATCAATTGAAAAATGAGCGTAAGACTGTTTATTTGGGTCACCGTAAATTTCTGCCTTTGAAGCACAAGTTGCGGAATAACACGGTTGCATTCGTTGGTGGGAATGAGAGGAGAAAGGCACCAAAACCATTGTCTAGAGTAGCTATTCACAACAAGGTGAAGAGATTGATTGTTGTTCTTGGTAATAAGTTATCAAAGGTTGGTGGGGTTGTAGATGGACCGTGGAAGAAAAGGTCTATTTTCATTGATTTGTCGTACTGGGAGAATTTGGAGGTTCGCCATTGTTTGGATGTAATGCATATCGAAAAGAATGTTTGTGAGACTTTGATTAGAACGCTTCTAAACATTCTCAGGAAAAATAAGGATATCATAAATGCAAGGAAGGATTTAGTGGACCTTGGTATTCGGTTGAATCTAGCACCGGAGGTAAGAGGCAAGCGAACGTACCTGCCTCCCGCTCCTTACAAGATGTCACTTGTTGAGCGGAGATTGGTGTGTGAGAGCATCCAAGGAATGAAGGCACCGCCTGGTTACTCCTCTAATGTTAGTCGGTTTGTGAATGATGAATTGTGTCTTAATGCTTTGAAATTGCACAATTCTCATGTCCTTATACCGGTATATGATTCAAAAAAAAATTGGCGCCAGTTGAAATTTTTTCAATTTTTCAATTTTTTGTGTGGGGAAACTTTACATTGATAATAGTTATAATAGCACTGGTACTTTAACCGGTGCTCAATACGAAGCCAATTTTTTGGCCAGTTACTTTCGGGTGTAAATTTTTTTTAGCATTAATTGACTAAAAGAAGCCACACACAGGTGCTTTTATGAATTTTTACATCGGTATAGCAACTTTTAGCACCGGTCAATATACCGGTGCACGATACTTAGCTAAAATTTTACTTCATACTCTCAGGTCAACAAAAGAAAATTTTAAAGCAGCTGCTCCCACTTTACACCGATAGTTTCCTTTTAGGACCGGTATGCTGCACACTAAGTATTTTTTGAACTAACTAACATACCAAGGTCTCTACTTACACACCGGTAATATCTACAATACCGGTGTAAAAAAGGCGGTCATATAAAAAAACAAACATTCAAGCGGCCATGACCGCATTTCCTCATCACACTCCATCAATTTCTCTCCAAACCCACCCTCCATCTCTTCACCCCTACAGTTTCCACAACATTTAACCACCATAACTTCTCATCAAACATCATAACTTCCCACCACATCTCTTCCTTTTTCCTATAAAAGGTTGAACAAGACACCATCCTTGGCCAAGTACAAGAGAAAGAGGAACTTCCCTAGCTTCACCAAATTCAATTTCTTGAGGATTCAAGTGGAGGAAGTTTTCCCATTTTCGTTGCATCGGTGAAGGTAAGTACTTTTTGTGTAGCTATGTATGGGTTCCCATATCAATTTCTTATCAAAGAATAGTGAATACCCTTATGCACTACACAAGTTTGACAAAATGCCTCAACGAACACAAACTAGTTAATGAAGAAAACTTTAAATGATATCCATGAATGGGAGGATTATACAAGTGTGTGGATTTCAAGTTTTACTAATTTTGTGGAAATGTGTTCCATTTCTTAATTTTTTTGGTTTGTGATAATGTTCATAGTCACATTAGAAGAGATTGATACATGCTCGTATTTAGGGTTGCTTGTGCGTTTAGGGTTGTGTTGTTCAAGTTTTATCAACTCGTATCAAGTTCTACGTTACGTTATAGCAAGTTCTATGCCACATTTGTTCAAGACCTATGTCGTGTTATATCAAGTTCTATCGCATGATTTTCAAGTTTTATTATTGTATTGTTTAATTTCAATACCATGTTGTATCGAGTTTTATCATTTTGTTCAATTTCTATGCAATTAGGAGCTTTTAAGGTTGATAATCAATTACATATTGTTTGGTATAATTTTGTGGGCCAAGGGATTAATTGACTTATTGGATTAACAATTAACTATTCTACCGTCGTAGATTCCATCGAAGAGGAAGCGACTTGTAGCAAAGAAGAATGAGGAGGTCGATATGGTCGATAATGAGGTTGATGTGGCTGAACAAGAACCCCCACCAAAAAGGATCTCATTGCAAATCCAATTTGAGGAAGAAGCAATGCAAAAAAATGACTCGACCAGTGCAGAGAAAGAAGAACCGCCCCTCATGGATATGATAATGAAAGGGATGTTGAGGGAGAAGATGCGGGTGAAGTGGTGGCCCAACTTAACATCGGCAAGGGAAAGGGGAAGGCCACCCTCAAATCAAGACCGACTATTGATGAAGCGGACAACGACTTGTCAAAGGCTGGGGGCAAACATGGAGAGGGATTTGACAAGTTTGAGATAAAAAGTTACATGCGGAGACGTGGAACTAGCACGTGCTAGTCTGTGATGTTGGCAAAGCATAACAAGTTGGCCCCTGTGGCATTTGAGTTCCGTGGAAAACAAGTCATTTGCCCTAAAAATTGGACAACGTGGCACAGTTACAATAATTATGCTTTCATGTGGCGCATCGGATTTGGCGCATGCAATCACTGGTGCGATGTGTCAGATGATGTTAAGCTGACGTCGTGGAAAGATGTTTTGATAAGCTATTCAAGGCTCGACTAGTGCAAAAACTTTTTGTTTATCTATGTCATATTCAACACATGATTAATGACTACTTGT
Organism: Rubia yunnanensis; assembly: GCA_037428765.1. Taxonomy (NCBI): domain Eukaryota; kingdom Viridiplantae; phylum Streptophyta; class Magnoliopsida; order Gentianales; family Rubiaceae; genus Rubia; species Rubia yunnanensis. The sequence goes on along the minus strand of CM075071.1, from coordinate 75,856,003 downwards.
TCATGTGTTTTGTTTCAGGAGAACTTCACAATTGAAACACCCTTGACTAATGCTCAACTTCAAATGGTGAAGAAGGATTGCACGGACAAGGCAGGAGACCAGCATAGGAACTGAAGACAAAAGTGGCAAACAAGTTCATCCACGACGTGGACAAAGGCAGAAAAAAATAATGAGTTTTACCGTGGGAGAAGTACAAGTGGATGGATGAAAAAGAATGACATTTGTTTGAGCGAAGGCGTCATACGCCAGAATTTCAGGTATAATTAGGTTTCTATTGTGCTTATTAGAAACTATGTTGCCAATAAATTCTATTAAACTAAATTTGTATTTATGATAACAATGCCAGGCACTTCAAGAGACAAATATTCAACACAATGAGAGTAAGGATTACACCCACCACACTGGGGGGAAAGGTAATCGATATGTCCTCCACAAATTGACAGATGACCTAATGGAAAAGGAGAGAATTTGGTTGACTGGTGAGGGATTCAATGATTAGGAGATTGAGTAATAGCTCAGTCAGAAGAAGTTCACACCGGGTAGATCTCTTCTCTACCTTGAAGCAAATAAGGACAAGAAATGGTTATACACATCAAAAGAGGTTGAGAATATCCAACTTAAATTAATTTTTACATAGTTTGTTACATTATTCTTATAGAAATTTGCTATCCTAATATCCATTCAGTTGAAATTATACAATCTGAAGGAAAAAGGAACATTGGTACTGGAACAGGGCGAAGACACATCCTCATAAAAGTTACAAGAAAGAAGGATCGCGCAGGAAGATACAAGGGAACTCAGACGGGTCTACCCACATCAGTGGTTGTTCCTCATTTTTCCCGCAGAAAGTGCGGTAGCAGGTCCTCAAGGGTTATGTTAAAATATGTATATGCAGGCCCATTGGAATGCACTGGCTGTACCTATTTGAGCATCACATAGCTATTTTCAAAGGTTATGTTCATAATCGTAGCTGGCCAGATGTCTCGATTGTTCAAAGGTACGTCACTGAGGAGATCATTGAGTATTGTACATCGAACTTGTTTGGAAAAAGAGCAGTTAGTGTTCCTGGTGGACCACGCTGCGGAAGGCAGAATAAGACTCCACAGTCTAAGGGTACGCTTCATACACCCTTGCATGTTGAGTTGATGACAGTTCACTTGTATGTTTTACGTAGTAGTAGTGAGACAGCAATGTATGTTCAAGAGCATGTTTCCATGTTGGAAGAGATTCATCCAGACTGGCCCTCGAATAAGATACAGGTAGAGTATTCTTCAAGGTTTGTTAACTGGTTTTACAAGCGTTGCAATGTCAAAGTGATGCCCAGTAACCTACGTGCGTTTGCAAGGACACCAAACTGTATAGTAAGATGGTACCTTGGTTGTGACATTAATGGCTTCAGTTTCTCAAAATTGGAGAAGGATGAGAAGAGCACGATGCAAAACAGTGGTGCTTATATTGAATCTGAATCCAAGTGGCAGGCAAGCAAAATAGATAAACATTCGGTTGTTGATATGATGCCTTTCTATGTGGCGATTGAGGAAATTTGGGAGTTGGATTATGTAGTGTTCAAAGTTGTCGTGTTCAAGTGTCGTTGGGTGGAACATAGTTCCGGTGTTGTGGTTGAAAAGCCCATGGGCGACTTGAGTCGTGTAGGATATGAAGATGACAAATATATCTTAGCTGCCCATGCACGACAATTTTTTTCAATCAAGGACCCTTCAAATGAGAAGTTTCATGTGGTGCTATATGGGAAGAAGTTTTACTTTGAAGAGGAAATTGATTAACCAGTCGTAATTGATAATCAAGAGTTTCCATCAGTATTTCCTGGTCTGGAGGATGTTGAGGGAGCAGTGGTGGGAGGGCAATCTTAGGGTGATGGGTTGTGGGTTGATAAGAGTGGTGAAATAGTAGGTGGTGACAATGTGTTGAAGCGGAAGCAATATATAGTAATTGACAAGTCATTGGTTTGTCTACCAATGTTTTGTGTAATACTCATCTGATTATGATGTCAATTAGCGTGAGATGTAGTTGGACCCCTCTTTATTTTAGAATTTCTTGGTATGATCCGTAATTTCATTGGAATGTATGTGAATTGCATCGATGAAAATGTAGAGTAATACATTTTCAATTTTTTTTGTATGTATGTATGCACCGGTATAGTACTAAAATATTGATGTAAAAAAAACAGAGCAATTATTCTATTTCTTACATACGCACCAGTAATTTGTACATACGCACCCGTATTTATACCGGTGTTGGATACTTAGCCAAAAGTTTAGTTTTATCCTCTCGAGTAAAAAAATGTTTACTTGTTTCCAATAAAAGAAGTCTAAAGCAACTGCTTCAGGCTATTTTTTCGCACCGGTACTCTTTACATACGCACTGGTATAAATACCGTTGCTGGGTACTTAGCCAAAATTTTAGTTTTATCCTCTTGAGTCTAAAAATGTTTATTTTTTCCCTTCAAAAGCTGCGTAAAGCAGCTGCTTTAGGCTATTTTTTTCACCGGTACTCTCTACATATGCAACAGGTATTAATATTGGTGCTGGATACTTAGCCAAAATTTTAGTCTTTTCCTCTTGGGTAAAAAAGTGTTGATTTTTTACCATTGAAAGCAGCTTAAAGCAGCTGCTTTAGGCTATTTTTTGCACCAGTACTCTCTACATACGCTCGAGTATTAATACCGGTGTTGGATACTTAGCCAAATTTATTTTTTCCTCTCCCAAAAATGTTTTTAAAAATTTCCTTTAAAAGCAACCTAATGCAGCTACTTTAGGCTATATTTACACCGGTATTACTCATTTACCAGTGTAAAAAAATGGGATGCCATTATATTCATCACAGAACCCCTATTCTCACTAAACAATTTTAACATCTCTTACTATCTAGCATCTTCTTCAAAGGCATATCACTTCAAATCAGACAACGGGTGGCAGTAGAATAAGGTAAATCACTTCAATGCCTACTCTATAAGATTAATTAATATTAGGATCTTAACTACATTCATTGACAATGTCATATAATGAATAGCTTAACTTGCATGCAAGGTGTTTGATAAATTGCTTCAATGTGTTATATAGGAAATGACTTCTATATCAGATTTGAAAAGGACACGACTTTCATAAAGTGTCATCGCACACTTACCCGGATGGTACCTTTGTGACCGATGAGGCTAGGTTAGTACATATATCATACAATTGACGTTATCATCACCCAGAGAGAGGAACTGAGGCTTCTCCCCTGTTCGAACACACTGTCCGCACGCTTGGGTGGGAAAAATTATGTGAGACTCCACAACCTTTCAATCTTAGTATTGTAAGTGAGTTTTATGCAAACTTGAGGTGCGGCCCGAACCTCGGTCAGGTGTACTGTCGAGGAAAAAATGTCTATGTCACACCAAACGCTATTAGTGGTTTGTTTGGATTGCCCAATGTTCCAAACAATGAAAATGAGTTTCTCGCACTCCATGTTGACGTTGGCAACAACTATTATCTGCAAGATGTGGTTGGGAAAGAGATCGTCGGGACAGTGGCTAGGCAAGGTACAGACATTGATGAACTAGTCAATCCTAGTTGGACAAAAATACGAAAGATGACTCTAACTCTAGAAATGAATGGGTGGTATCACTTCGTGGCGTCTAGGATTGACCTGGTAATTGTTAACACGGAAGTACACAAAAGGCGACTTCGATACTTGAATTCAATAAAGAAGGAACTTCGGTGGAATGTTTATCGTCGAATTTGTAGCACCTTGAAGGTGGAACATGATAAGATGGGTTCATGTGGTTTTTACAGTATCATTTCGGCCCTTTGTTCAAGAGCGGAAGTTAATGCTTGCCCACACAACGTTTATGGCCATCCAATGGGTAATATTTGTGTGGACTCTTTCTACATACAATCATTTGACATGCATGTCCCTACCATTGAAAACAGAGTCGCTGCCTTGGAAGTCAGTGCACAGAAATTTCTTGAAGAATCAAAGTATTAGAGATCGTGGTTTGACCACATGGCCAAGATTATGAATTATCAATTTCCTAATGTCGCGAACGCTATTGGAAATTTCCCTACCTTCTGTAAATGCAATGTGGAGGACATGGATGTGGGTACAAGTACCCGTGATAGGGATGGAACAGGAGAAGATGATGACGTCGAACCATTTTCTTGTTACTATATTTAGGAAACATATGGTAGGTGTACTAAATTTATGATCCTCGTACTTTGTTGCACTTAGAGTGTCAGACATTTGTATCGAGTTTGAATCTAATTCATTTCAGCTGAAAAGAAAAAGGGTACGCTTGATGGGACGAGTTATAAAAATTTATAATCTTCATGGTTTTTTTTGAGTGAAATTACTCTCAAATCTACAAATTATGTCTAAAACGTATAGTTGGGCTACAACAAATAATGAAACCATATTTGAAAGCTTCATTAATCTACATGAATGGGTATAATTGTCAAACAAATGTTCAATTAGGAGCTAGTGAGGTTCCCCATATAAATTTTGGGGCCATAGTGCAAATTTGGGAAGTATAGTGCAAACCTTCAATCTAGGTTTAAGAGATCCTTCCGTGCACCCGTTGCATGTAGAAATGCATGAGCATGATCATATTATATTGAATTGCATTTATATGCTGCCAATTTTTTATTTTGTCGCTTCCAAGATTCTGGGAGGGACTAAAGTGCAAAAGGTAAAAGTTTACTTGTACATCAAAATTGAAATCCCCTTGAACTAGATGGTACTCCAAACATCCATATTGTGTTTGCAAGCTACACAATTGGGGAAAATTGACAGGCTCAGACCTTGTATTGAATTCGGGAGACAATCGTATTTCACATTAAAACTATGAAGTAAACCTTTACCGTTTACTATAGAACATGTACTAGCGCTTTCGGTCAATTTACCACCTAGACACATTTTTGTTGCAATTCTGATTTGAGCTTAGAATATTAAATTTGGTAAATTATTTAGTTTCCCAACGTGTGGTAAATGCATTTCTCATTTGAGGGACCTAATTGCAAGAAATGAATATGAACAATTTTGAGAGTCGTAATTACCTAGGAGGTCCTAAAACAGTACTTCTTAAGTATTGTGCGTCATAGAATCGTATTCCGATCCATAGAATAGTGGTCGACGAGGTGAATAAAAATGTTGGGGTCAAAGTGGAACAATGCTACTTATAAAGTAAAACAATGCTTCTTATTTTCATCGTACGGGGTCCATGGTTAGTCAAGATAAGGTTGAAACAACTAGCACGATGTTTGATTAAATAAAATAAGCGTCAATTTTAATAATTGGGGGGAAATGAAAAATTACGATATTTTGTTTTATAGTCACTTTGTACGTGCACCGGTAATATTTTAAATTATACCGGTGTATGATTCAATTTTTTTTGGCGCCAGTTCAAAGTTTTTCAATTTTTCATTTTTTTAGCACGAGAAAATTTACACAGGTAATAGTTACAATTGCACTGGTACTTTAACCGGTGCTAAATACTTAGCCAATTTTTTTGCCAGTTACTCTAAGGTTAAATTTTTTATATTAATTGACTAAAGGCAGCCACACGCAGGTACTTTTATGAATTTTTACATCGGTATAGCAACTTTTAGCACAGGTCAATATATCAGTGCACGATACTTGGCCAAAATTTTACTTCATACTCTCAGGTCAACAAAAGAAAATTTTAAAGTAGCTGCTCCCATTTTACACCGGTAGTTCCTTTTAGCACCGGTATGCTGCATACTGAGTATTTTTTTAACTAACTAGCATACCAAGGTCTCTACTTACACACCGGTAATATCCAAAATACCGGTGTAAAAAAGGCGGTTATATAAAAAACGGACATTCAAGCGGCTATGACCACATTTCCTCATCGTACTCCATCAATTTCTCTCCAAAACTGCCCTCCATCTCTTCACCCCTACAATTTCCACAACATTTAACCACCATAACTCCTCATCAATCATCATAACTTCCCACCACATCCCTTCATTTTTCCTATAAAAGGTTGAACAAGACTCAGCCCTTGCCCAAGTACAAGAGAAAGAGGAACTTCCCTAGCTTCACCAAATTTGATTTCTTGAGGGTTCAAGTGGAGAAAGTTTGCCCTTTTCCATTGCATCGGTGAAGGTAAGTACTTTTTGTGTAGCTATGTATAGGTTCCCATATCAATTTCTTATCAAAGAATCATGAATACCCTTATGCACTACACATGTTTGACAAAATGCCTCAACGAACACAAACTAGTTAATGAAGAACACTTTAAATAATAGCCATGAATGGGATGATTATACAAGTGTGGGTATATCAAGTTTTACTAATTTTGTGGAAATGTGTTCTTTTTCTTGATTTTTTTTGGTTTTTGTTGTTCATAGTCACATTAGAAAAGATTGATTCATGCTCGTATTTAGGGTTGCTTGTGTGTTTAGGGTTATGTTGGTCGAGTTTTATCAACTCGTATCAAGCTCTACGGTATGTTATAGCAAGTTCTAGGCCACGTTTGTTCAAGACCTATGCCGTGTTATATCAAGTTCTATCGCATGATTTTCAATTTTTATTATTGTATTGTTTAATTTCTATACCATGTTGTATCGAGTTTTATCTTCTTCTTTTTTTCAATTTCTATGCAATTAGGAGCTTTCAAGGTTGATCATCAATTACATATTGTTTGGTATAATTTTGTTGGTCAAGGGATTAAATGACTTATTGGATTAACAATTAACTATTCTACTGTCGTAGATTCCACCAAAGAGGAAGCAAATTGTAGCAAATAAGAAGAAGGAGGTTGATGTGGTCGATAATGAGGTTGATGTGGCTGAACAAGAACCCCCACCAAAAAGGATCCCATTGCAAATCCAATTTGAGGAAGAAGCAACGCAAAAAAATGACTCGACCAGTGCAGAGAAAGAAGAACCGCCCCTCATGGATATGAGAATGAAAGGGATGTTGAGGGGGAGGATGCGAGTGAAGTGGTGGCCCAACTTACGGTCGGCAAGGGAAAGGGCAAGGCCATCCTCAAATCAAGATTGCTTATTGATGAAGTAGACGGCGACTTGTCAAAGGCTGGGGGCAAACATGGAGAGGAATTTGACAAATTTGAGATAAAAAGTTATATGCGGAGACGTGGCACTAGCTCGTGCCAATCTGTGATATTGGCAAAGCATAACAAGTCGGCCCCTATGGCATTTGAGTTCTGTGGCAAACAAGTTATTTGCACTAAAAAATGGACAACATGGCATGCTTACAACAATTACGCGTTCATGCGGTGCATCGAATTTGGCGCATGCAATCACTGGTGCAATGTGCCGGATGATGTTAAGCAGGTATCGTGGAAAGATGTTTTGATAAGCTATTCAAGACTCGACTAGTGAATTTTTTTTTGTTTATCTGTCATATTCAACACATAATTAATGACTACTTGTTCATGTGTTTTGTTTCCAAAGAACTTCACAATTGAAACCCCCTTGACTGATGCTCAACTTCAAATGGTGAAGAAGGATTGCACGGACAGGGCAGGAGACCAGCATAGGAACTAGAAGACAAAAGTGGCAAACAAGTTCATCCACGACGTGGACAAAGGCAGAAACAAATCATGAGTTTTATCGTGGGAGAAGTACAAGTTGATGGATGAAGAAGAATGACATTTGTTTGAGCGAAGGCGTCATACGCCAGAATTTCAGGCATAATTAGGTTTCTATTGTGCTTATTAGAAACTATGTTGCCCATAAATTCTATTAAACTAAATTTGTATTTATGATAACAATACCAAGCACTTCGAGAAACAAATATTCAACACAATGAGAGCAAGGATTACACCCACCACACTGGGGGGAAAGGTAATTGATATGTCCTCCACAAATTGATGGAGGACCTAATGGAAAATGAGAGAATTTGGTTGACTGGTGAGGGATTCATTGATGAGGAGATTGAGCAATAGCCCAGGCAGAAGGAGTTCACACCGGGCATATCTCTTGTCTACCTTGAAGCAAATAAGGACAAGAAATGGTTATACACATCGAAAGTGGTTGAGAAAATCACACCTGATGTTGTAATTTACACAAAATCTCCAACTTAAATTAATTTTTACATCGTTTGTTACATTATTCTTATAGAAATTTTCTTTCCTATATCCATTCAGTTGAAATTAAATGATCTGAAGGAAAAAGGAACATTGGTACTGCAGCCGGGTGAAAACACATCCTCGTAAAAGTTACAAAAAAGAAGGATCACTCGGGAAGATACAGGGGAACTCAGACGGGTCTACCCACATTGGTGGTTGTTCTTCATTTTTCCCGCAGAAAGTGTGGTAGCAGGTCCTCAAGCGAGCAGACCCCCCCAGAGGATACCCTCTAAGGATCAACCAGTCATTAAAGCCATGGTATCGTACCTCGAGCAGTTGGTGAAGGGCATCGCATCTGCAGGCGGTGTTCAGCTTCCGCCATGCCTTGACGATCCCAAGAAGTTTATCAAGAAGGCGAAGGATGACATTGCTGTGTGTGCTACAAAGTCGGGTGAAGAGCCCGACGATTGAGAAGGAGATAAGAAGGCACGCCAACATAAATGTGTGCATTTTCTTTACATTGAATTAATCATCTTAAAATCTCCATAACCAATTTATCATTTTACTTCACTTTTTTACGAACAGGATGGGGAATGAGTGACTCTGTATGTGAAGGACATTGTCGGTAAGAAGAAGATGGTCACACATGGGTTGCGACAGATACCTCGAGGTCAGGATGGCCAATAAGAAATTGTGGCTCGTGTGAGACTATGCGAGCCAGTCTACCATCCTAGGGCGGGATTACCCTTGGCGTACCACCAGTTCGATAACATTGGAGAGGCCTTGAATAGCGTCGTGGATAGGTCGGTGTCTTTGACAGGCAAGGAAGATGAGCAACCAAGTGACATCAATGAGAATGGTGCCGGTATGTAAATGGACGACAATGATGAGGAGGTTATGATTCTCACCACTGATAATAAGGTACAATCTTGTAACATTATACATTTCATTTCGTACATATTACATTGACATGCCCATAAATATTAATACTTGTTACAGGGTGATGCTGAGAAGAAATCCCATTCGAGCGAGACCAAAATTCAAGAGGCTACCAAAACAGGTGGTTCACTAAACCGCAAACATTTATTATTCATTGCCTAACAGTTTGTTTCTATATACTTAAGTGAGCATTTCCTGTAATTTTGCCTCCACAGATTATCAACAGACGGGATCTGGAAAATTGGCCCATTATGGTGAGATTCATCTAGGAAGTCAATGCTGCTATACTAGAAATGATAAAGAAAAAGGATTGCATGTTCTTCCCAGTCTTTCGACCATCGACATTTGCACGCCATTACACCAGCAGTGTTGGAATAGATGTTCTGGTAAATTTCGGGAAAAAGACTCGGGAATATGCATTCGATGACCTAAATCGATAATGCACAAATCGATGTGTGAATGGGGTGAGTTTCAAACCTTACAACCTTAATTCATATTTTTAATCTATTAGACTTTCATTTTGGGTATCATTAACGGCACATGCACCTCTGGGGGAAAATATGGGAAAATAATGCAGGCCGCGTCCAATTCCGCCCTTGCAATTGTGGAAACTTGTCCAACTTCAAGCAGGAGGTCAACCTGCGTTTCAACCTCATCTGGGATACAATGAAGGTAGCGGATGTTGAGTTCTACATTATCCCATGCATTAGAATGTAAGTAACAACCATTTTTCCCAATATTACTTTTATATTTCAAACCACTTCCATTTCTATCATTAATTAACAACCATTTTTCGCTAGCAATCGTTGGCACCTCATCATTATCCATCCCAGAATGAAATAGGTCTTCACGCTAGACACTTTGTCGGGGGGTATCAAACCAACCAACTTGTGTGAACTTATGGTCATTTCCAGGTATTACAATTATTCAAACAATACATCCAGTTTATGAATGTACTAGAACAAGTAAAGATTTTCATTTACTTTCTTGATAGCCTTGCAAGTGCATACCAAAGGGGGAAGAACAAGAAGGAGCCAGAACCCGACTACACTAGAAAAATCAAGAACATTAAGGTCAGTTTTTCTATCATTTCATCCACACCATTTATTATGTTAAAAATGGGTAATGATATATTCCATTCAATGTGCAGTACCGAACCCATAATGATTTGTGGCAATGCGAGTACTCCATAATGCTCTTCATGGAAGAATTTGTTAATCACCCGAAGACAAACAATATCTTGGAGGTACAAATTAGATCTCAAAATTAGTTATTCTAAGTTTTCATTAGACAAACCATTCTTCACTAACACTGTAAGTTTTAAATTAATAGATCCTCCCAGGAGGCCAAGGACCGAACCATGTACGACATTCAAACCATTGCAGGGAGATGGTGCAGGGCTTGGCTCGATGAGTACCAGCATCAGGCGAACAGTTCGTTGCACCTTGTGGATGATAAGAACGAAATAATATGTTGATAATTGATTTTCAGTGGTTGATCATATTAGAATTCCGTTGTTGGTGTTTGGTCATACAAAACTTGTGTTGCTTTTTAGTTTAGGGATAAGTGTCAATATAACACTATCTACTTGAGTAAGTGTCAATATAACACTATCTACTTGAGTAAGTGTCAATATAACACTATCTACTTGAGTAAGTGTCAATATAACACTATCTACTTGAGTAAGTGTCAATATAACACTATCTACTTGAGTAAGTGTCAATATAACACTATCTACATGAGTAAGTGTCAATATAACACTATCTACTTGAGTAAGTGTCAATATAACACTATCTACTTGAGTAAGTGTCAATATAACACTATCTACTTGAGTAAGTGTCAATATAACACTATCTACTTGAGTAAGTGTCAATATAACACTATCTACTTGAGTAAGTGTCAATATAACACTATCTACTTGAGTAAGTGTCAATATAACCCTCTATGATAATTTTTAGTGCAAATATAACCCTAACTAGTTAATGAAAGTGCCAATATAACCCTCAGACCCCATTTCCGGCATTGACCTCAATTGTTTGGTATTGACTCTAAGTAAATTGACTAAAATACCTTTCGGGCTAACTCTGAAATTAGGTGGACAATTTTACCCTCATAGTTCGCCGGACCGCCGCAGGAATAGGTAGGGTTATATCAGCGCATTATGCAATCTTATTGGGTTATACCATCACATTCCTAATGTTTGTAGGGTTATATCAGCACATTCCTAATGTTTGTGGGGTTATATCAGCACATTCCTAATGTTTGTAGGGTTACATTAGCACATGTCTAATGTTTGTAGGGTTATATCAGCACATTCCTAATGTTTGTAGGGTTACATTAGCACATTTCTAATGTTTGTAGGGTTATATAAGCACATCCTAAAAACTTATAGGGTTATATTGGCACTTTCACTAACTAGATAGGGTTGTATTGGCACTTTCGAACATTGAAAGGTTATATTGGCACTTATGTCAACTATGTATGGTTATAAAAGCACTTTTTTCTTTAGTTTATTTCCATTCATGCTGAAGATACTTTTTCTATTCATCGCTTCAATAAATTATTGTGTTTTTCGATCAATATTATCGTAGGTGTTTGAAGTTTCTTACAATTTCCAAGATTTTAATTTTATAACAGTTTCGATTAAAGTATTTCTGGTTTTTGTTGCCCTAGAAATAATCTGGGAGGGACCACCGGAAAACAAATTGGCCAGTGAATTTTTTTTCCAATTAATACACCGGTAGATAGTATTCCTATTGGTGTAAAAAATAAATCATATTTAAATTATTATTTTTTTGAAATGAAATCAAAATTACACCGGCATTTCAGGAAGTTGATTACATACCGGTGTAATTTAAAATACCAATGCACAAAATATGTTGGTTTATGATTCAAACCGATGTAAATTTCTAACAACTGGTGCATACAATTTACACCGGCTTTGGCCAACCTACCAAAACACATACTATGTGCTCCCCTACCCTTTTAAACTTTTTACACCGATTGCATATATCAGTGCATATAAAAATTTTTACACAGATATAAATTACCAGTGCAAATACTACGTTCCCCCCCTCTACATTTTCAAATTTCCTACACCGATTGGATATACCGGTGCATAGAATTTTTTTTACACCGGTGCAAATTAGTTACTTTTTTACACCGCTATACTTACGCACCAGTATTTTGGGGGGTCAAAATACCGGTGTTATTGCCTCTGTCCTTCAGTAGTGGACTAATCATTTTTGTTACCTATGCATGTAAATTTTTGATATTTAGAACGTACATATTGCAAATAATATAATAATACCTTGCATGATATTATTACTACTTATATAATATATGAAATTTATGGTCCAGCATGGGTTGAAAAAGTTGACTGAAAAGTATGATAATATTAACTGAACGGAGGGAGTGCATTAGATTCGTTCTTTCCACCTAAACGGATCTGAATTCAGTTTAACTGAATTTAACTATGTATATTTTATTACTATAGAAGAATAAGGTAATTCATAATAGGTTAAAATAACATATCCTTGAGTATTGATATTTTTCTTAATTTGTGAGTTAATTAAAAAAGGGTTTGTCTACGGGACTAAGGTTCTAATCACTGAAACTTATTTTTACGTCAGTTCACTTAAATCCAGTTTAATTCAGTTTATTTTGCTGAAATTTAATTTATTTTAGTCATATTATTACTATTTTTCAATGTATTTATTGTAGTTCAGTTCAGATAAACTCAATGAACGGGTCTAACTTCATTACAAATTTCAGCCTAATTTTTTAGTCTCGCTCCAACGCATCATAAATGTCCAACTATAAGGTGTGGTGTGGATCCAAAAAGTTTTGGCCTTATTGGGTTTATAAGTTGATTGGTGCAATTTCTTGAAAAATGCCAACTGACTGAAGTTGGAAGCAATTTCTCACGTGGAGGCAATCTGAAGGAATGTGTTGTAAAATCATCCTTTAGGTGCAAAAAAATATGTGTTTTTTTGTACTACATATTCATTATAATTTATAAGCATACAATTTTGAAGGGCTTTGGAAATGGGCTTCTCATTTCATCATCTTGGGCCTCTGCTCTAGGCTTCAACAGTACAACACTGTGTACGATATTGGGATGTTCAAGTGAGATTTAAAGTGAGGTTCAGAAATTTGCACAGTTTTCATTCTCGGTTAAATCATCACTGGGCCAACATCAGTCAACGGCCCAATAATGAATCATCATTGGGCCAACGCCGCCGCCTTCATCCTCGTCCTCCACCACCAGCCGAACACGGCAATCTTCTCCTTGTCGAACAAAAGCCTCAGCTTACATTCTTCACTATAACTTCAGTGGCTCCATAGAATCAGAATCAGCAGGACCAGAATTGGGCAAAAGAAGCTCACCCGACTCGAAATTAAGCTCCTGAACAAGAGCTCGGCCACTACTAGCGCTAGCCTATGATTTCATTAATGAAACCAAACACATCACATCACAAACTGCGTGCGACTGGCAAACCCCAATGGTACAGGTTCCACAATCAAAACAAAATTAGTGCCCTAATTATTTTGGGCTTTGAAGGCCGGTGGTGGAGGACGACACAAAATAAGTGCCGGTGGTGGAATAGGCAGAGAAGCGAAGAAGACGAACAAGAAATAAGACTTTTTATTTTTATTTTTTTAAACTCAGGGGTATAATGATCTTTTTACATATTTTGACCAAGTTTACCGTTGACTTCCCCTAAAAACCACCTCTGGGGACCAAAACATATCATTTTGAATTTGTGGGGTACTGTCTGAGGGTTGATTTGCAAACGGAGACCAAAACATGGTATAAGATACTTTGTAGGGGACTAAAAAAATAATTTAGTCTAAATTTAACTAAAACTTAGTCCAATTAAAAGATAGTTAAACTCCATGTGTCATTTTCAAATGAGGCTGAGACAGCAAACTAATAGCTGACAAACAACTAGTCATGCTTAAAGGTGAAATAACAGAATGAGGAATATGCCCCCTTTTTTTTAGTTAGAATCGTCACTAAGACGAGGGTTTATAGGGTTCTCATCCCTTTTATATTAAGCTCAAATTTGCACAAAGTTCCATTACAACATATGATATGAGATTAACCCATTTACACTAAGACGCTAGCTAAATATTACATTTATCATCTCAGGTTTCAACGATATAAAGAGATATATACACATAAGCCCTAATGAATATTTCAATAATGAGCAAAAGCATATGTGACAATGAGGATGAAAAATATCTAAGCTAAGGCTAAAGGGGGGGGATGAGAGCATAATGTCCAGAACCGACAGCATTTTCAACTAATTCGGCTCGAACTAGTTGGCTGCAAGCTGGTGCGCAACATTGGACCAACACCGTAATACAGCGATCGTTTTTCGGTCAACCTCATTAAACATTATGTAGTCTCCACTCTAAGCAAGTAAGAGGTTTTCCGGATCGTTTTCATTATATCATAGGCATTTGAAAGTTTTCCAACACGAACCAAGCTGAAGAATCAAAGATTTCCAGCTCGTACGGTCTACAAATCTATTTCATTAGCTATGTACGGACTCGCCAAAAGTAAGCACTTAAACTACTCTGACTTAGATTTCTCCTTACCGACATATGAAACATATCATAAACCAACAAAGTTTAGCTGAGCAATAGGAGCCGTCAGAGAAACTATGAATTGGCAGATAAACAGTCACGACCGATATCAAAAACAAAATGACCCAGTTTAAGTTCATACCCCATAGTTATCAAATTGAAACAAAATTTAAAATAAGCCTCCCACCTGAAAATAAAAATAAAAGCAGAAAAATCAAATTAAAAAATGGAGAAGTACCCCTCTATAGCCATGATTTCACTGGAGATATACTCGTAAATAGTTTATCTGAGTTGACTCGTTCCCACTGAGTCAAAATCGGAAACTCTCTAGCCTTGTCATTTTCCTGTAGTATGTGGAGAGAAAAAATGGGAAACTGGAAACTCTCCACCTAAAAGCGCAGGTCACCGTCGCCTTCTCTCGGCCGTCATCGAAGAAAGATGTTGCCGGAGGATGCTATTACTGGAGAACGGCATTTTTGGTCTTAGAAACCCTAGATCTTAAGAAAGGTCATCGTGCGTTGGTCCGCCGGAGTACACCTTCTCCGTCTCTGAGCTGTCACAACCACTGTGAACCCGTCTTCCGCTGGTCATTGTGCCTGGGATTTGCCTCAGCATCGTTGTCGCCTTGTGAGTTTTCATGCGCCGATGAATACTCTATGTTGGCTCCGACGAAGTTCAGCTCTCCGGTTTAACTCCGGCAAGAAGAATTTGGGTTGAGGGTGGTGTAAAATGGGTTTTCTTCTTCGTTGGTCTCCGGCGGGAAGCTTGGTACTGGGGGTAGGGGTGTTGGGAGGTGGGATTGGGGTGGGGGACCATTGGGATTTGGTTGTTTTCGGCGCCGGCAGCCCCCTAGGGGGTTGAAATTAGGGTTTGGTTAGAAGAGAGAAGAGAGGACTTTGAATTCGTTTCATGCACGCTCATGAGGAATATGCCCTAAGAAACTATGCCAAAGCCCGAAAGAGGCTCTGACTTTATTCGAATTAACAAAATAAGCCAAGGCAACAACACCATAAATCTATAAGGTATAGACCCCTGTCATCGTGTCTGCGGTCAATGAGTTCCTTGGTAACCTTGTTATGAAAAAGAATCATCATCAAAACGAATAACAATATTCAAATCTCATATTAATTTGCTCATAGAAAGCAGATTCTTGGTAATATTGGAAACGACCAAGACATCAGATAAAGTAAGAGAATCTGAAATCTAGGAATTGTCATTATGCAAAATATTCTATTAAATATGCGTTGCCAAAATAAACATGATAATTCATGTGATAAGGAGTGACGATATCCAGATTCGAGAAAGCGGATGTCTTAAGATTGGTAGTGACAGGATGATTTGCCGTGATGAATTGTATTATTGATATCTGAATATATAGAGAGTACAATAGAGGTGTAATAAGGAAAGAACTCTAATAATAATAAACCATAATCTAATCAAGAGTCTGATTTATTCTAACACCCCCCTCAAGCGAAGCGTCAGATGCTCACCAACGCATAGCTTGGACCTGAAGAACTCGAACAGCGGACGAGAGAGCCCCTTGGTGAAAATGTCTGCAATCTGAAGAGAAGTCGGAACATGACCAACGCGCAGCTTTTCGGAAGTCACCAACTCACGAACAAAATGGTAATCGATGTAATTTGCCCGCTTGTGCGCCACCGGTTTCTGAGCCGAGAAGATAGCACTACTATTGTCGCATAACAACAGTGGAGAACCAGAAAGTGGAGCCCGGAGATCACGAAGCAAATGAGTGAGTCATACCACTTCTGAGGTAGTGTTGTCGAGAGCACGGTATTCAGACTCAGTGCTAGAGCGAGAAACAGTGGGTTATTTCTTGGCACTCCAAGAAACCAGATTCCCACCAAGAAAAATCACATAACCATAAGTGGACCGACGAGTCTCCAGATAGCGAGCCCAATCAGCATCAGAGTACCCTAACACATCAGGAGTACTAGAAGAACAACACCTAAAACCAAAATGAAGAGTGCCACGAACATACCGCAAAATCTGAGTCACAATAGCAAAATGGTCATCCCTGGGATCCTGAAGATACTGACTCACCGTGTTGACCGAGAATGCCAAATCCGGGCAAAAGATGGTGAGATACTGAAGAGCACCAACAAGAGAACGATAGAGTGTAGGATCCCGTAATGGAGGACTGGTAGAGCTGTGAAGCTAAGAACCTGCGACAAATGGAGTAGAAACAGGTGCCGCGTCAGACATACCGGCCCGATTCAAAATATCATGAGCATACTTTGCTTGGCAAGCAGTAACCCTGAAGAGGTAGGCGAAACTTCAAGACCAAGAAAGTAATTAAGAGCACCAAGATCCTTGATCACAAACTCTCTGTGTGTCCGATCAATGAACTGGCAAAGAAGAGTCGAGTCATTGCCTGTAAGAATGATATCGTCCACATACACAAGTAGGTGCGTACACGACGACCCTCTAGAAAGGACAAATAAAGAAGTATCAGCTGAGCTGCATCGAAAACCAAGTTGTGTCAGATAACTGCTGAAACGCTGGAACCAAGCCCGGGGAGCCTGCTTAAGACCATAAATGGCCTTTCGCAAGTGACAAACATAGTCTGGACAGCCAGAATCCTGATAACCAGCGGGCTGCTTCATGTAGACTGGAACATCAAGAACACCATTAAGGAAAGTGTTCTTGACATCCAACTGATGAAGTGGCTAGGAATGCATGGCGAGAACCATCCTAACAGTGGATGCTTTGACCACATGACTGAAAGTGTGGCTAAAATAAAAAAACCTGGAATCTGCGAGAAATCCTGCGCCACAAGTCAAGCTTTGTGACGCTCAATAGTGCCATCTGGTCGATACTTGAGCCTATAGACCCATTTGGAGCCAACAATGTTGACATTTGAAGGTCGAGGCACCAAATCCCAAGTGTGCTAACCACGAAGAGCGGCCATCTCATCATCCATGGCTGAAACCCAAGTTGGATCCTAAAGGACAGAGCGATAATCAGTGGGCTCTGTCTGAGAGAGGAGTGCAGCAGTGAGACCATGAATAATAATATCTGAATAGTCTGGCACGGAATGGCACCTGTAGAAGACTGAGTGGCCATCCAATGGGTACGAAGCTGGGGCGGCGAGGCCAGAGGAGTCGAACCAGCTGACGACACCGAGGAAGACCGAGCTGCCCTGACCGGTGAGTGGTCGTCGAAAGTTGCCAGAGAAAGAATGGCCGATACTAGCTGAGACATGGTGGCCGGTGGCTGAGGTGTGGTGGCCGTTTGCCGAGGAGCTGGATCCGGGTCGGCCATCCAGATGGAAGATAGTGGTGAAGGAGGGGCGGCTGGAACAGGCACAAGCGTAATGACCCCAATCGATGAAGTAACAGCTCTATCAAAAAGGATGAAATCTCCAGATCTGAAATAGAGCGACTGTCCGCATAAGATGAGACATAAGGGAATAAGGTTTCATCAAAGCGAATGTGGCGAGAAACATAGATATGCCTAGAAGTGGGGTTGAGACACTGGAAGCCCTTGTAATGAGAGCTGTAGCCAATAAAAACACACGGAATGGATTGCGGTGCAAACTTATCAGGAGCAGTGGCACGCAGACATGGAAAAACACGACAGCCAAATGGGTGAAAGAGGGTATAGTCAGGCACATGACCAAAAACAACCTCAAAGGTGATTTTCCACCAAGAACTGAACTTGGCAGACGCTTAATGATGTAAACCACAGAGGAGAAAGCTTCCACCCAATAACAATGTGGCACGGAAGAGTGAAAAAGCATGGCAAGACCAGTCTTTGTAATGTGACGATGCTTCCGCTCAGGTCGGCCATTCTGAGCAGGAATATAGGGCGATGACATCTGATGATGAATACCACATGATATGAAGTGAGCCTGAAGTCAATGATTAGTAAACTCTGTGCCACCACCAGTCTGAAAATTTTTAACCCTAGTAGAAAACTGGGTCTCAACGAATTTCTGAAACTGAATAAATGTGTCATAGAAGTCCGACTAATACCGCATCGGGAAAAACCATGTGAATCGTAAAAAATCATCGATGAAAATGACATAATAAGAAAAACCACATGCCGATAAGACAGGGGCTGGTCCCCACAAATCACAATGCACCTTGTCCAACAACCCAGTAGCGCGCCTGTCGCTAGTGGAAAAAGGTAAACGGCTACTCTTGGCCATCTGACAAGGAGAGCAACTAGCAGATACCTGCATAACGGAAGTGACAGTAATATGGCCACGTCGACTTAACAACTGAACAGTATCATGAGACACATGACCGAGGCGAGAGTGCCACTGCTCAAAAGAAGCCTGGAGCTTTTCAGAGCGTAATTCTCCTAAAAAGCCGGAATCACCAGTCTCAAGAAAATAAAGACCTGAACTATGACTGCCTTTACCAGTTATCTTCCCTGTAAGCTTGTGCTCAATGGAAAATGCGTTGGCATCAAATATAACACGGACAGGTAAATCACGAGCAAGCTTACTAATGGATAGTAAACTTCTAGTAATCTTAGGGACCACAAGTACATCATTAACAGAGAAACCAAATAAATGACATTGGCCGATGTGAGAAATAGGTTATGATTCACCATTTCCAACAAGAATAGAATCACAACCACGATAACATTGTACCTTATCAAGATGACTAGTGCGAGCAGTGATATGAGATGTAGCACCTGAATCAACAATCCACAGAGTCGATGAAGGATGACGGTTGGAACCATTCAAACTGGCCTAAAACAACACATTGTCCGCAATCCAATTAGTAAAGAAATCTTCCCGAGATATAGGTGACTGGGTGCTGACGAGAATTTGAGCAACTCGTTAGAAATCTTCTCAACTCTTGAGAATTTGAGCAATTCGCGAGAAACAAGTTTAACTCGCGATAAACAGGTCCAACTCGCGAGAACATGTTCAACTCGTGAGAAATTGAAGGCGCGAGTCAAATCGCGAGTGACCTTTACGCGCTAGAGGTGTCTTCTTCGGCCGAGCTGGCGCGTGACCTTCACGGGCTGGAAGACGGGCGCGTGGATCTCTCACTGGAGCTGATGAAGAGGTCGGCGGAAGAACTCGCCAGAAAATTGAGGCTTGAGAAGACGCCGGGGATGAAGGACTTGAGTTCGCCAGAAAAGATGGTGAACGACTCCGATTGCGATGAACGACTTCGACGGTGGCGATTGCTCAAATTCTCCTGATTAACTTGTTTGATTAGCGATGATGACTCTGATGAAGTTGTTGGACGAGCGGAAAATGACGACGCCGACTGGAGCACCAGTGGACAGAAAAGAGCTGCCGGAGGCTGCCAGAGTTTGACCGGCTGGGATCAGGGCCGGAAAAGAGAGAAGGGGGAAAGCGCTGAACAATAAATTAAAATTTAGGGCTTAGGATCAGAACTTGCTCTGATACCATGACAGAATGATTTGCCGTGATGAATTGTATTATTGATATCTGAATATATAGAGAGTACAATATAGGTGTAATAAGGAAAGAACTCTAATCATAATAAACCATAATCTAATCAGGAGTCTGATTTATTCTAACAAGTAGTTCCAAAATTTATGTACCAATCAGGAACAACACTAACATACTCTTGATTCTAACGTACTGCCTCCGTCCCAGATATTTCTGCAAATTTTAACTTTTTTAGATTGACCAGAATGAGGAATACATATCTAGATTAATTCTCTCCATAGCCTTCCACTTATCCCTACATCGTATTTTTAGGTTGTAAACTCGGTCAAACTCTTATTGCATTAATCAAATATCCAAAATATACATGAGCATATACAAAATATTGGTAATCTCAAGGCAAAAATTAGAGCTTTATAAAGAATGGAAAAAATTGAAAGATAACTGCTTTCATCTTTCTATTTGGCTTCAGTTGAAACATGAACTGCAAAAAATACCAAATAACCTTCATTCCACGACTATTATGGACACTAAATCAACCGGAAATTTTGGGGGAAATGACTAACCATTATCGTAGTGCAATAATCGCTTCTTCAAACTAAATCATCACATGTGTCACTGATACACCAATAATCACTCATTGTCGTCGATTTCACCAATGATCACCGAGTTCTGTGAAGATAAACGCCGGCAAAAATGCAGATTGAGGGTTTAGTTCTCCTTCGTAAGCCATTTAGTGAACAGGAAATGTGTTTTCTGAGTGGGAAAGGGAAACAACGGGATTACAAGAGAAGAAAGATGGGGCACAAATGTCCTTACAAAATTTCATAATTTTCCAATTTTTTTCATTGGGGGCAAAAATGACATTTCATTAGAAGTTGGGCAAGACCAAAGTTGACCTGGTAACCCCAGGGACATATGTACACTTTCGAAAACTGGAGAGCATATTTGTACAAACACGTGAATTGGGGTATAAATGCGCACTTTTCTTTAAATATTTTAAATAAGGAGTAAAACATAATTTAGATGACATAAGGCCTTATAAGTTTGGGCCTTATGAAGCTTGTACTAAATAGTTTGGGCCTTATCAAATGGAAAGAGTATGGAGAGAGGTTGGGCCTCTCCACTGTTCCTCTTCAAGCCTTATACGTTAGATGACATAAGGCCCAACTGATTCCTGGGTGTGAAGAAATTTTGATCATGCCATCCAAATTTTGTGAAAGTTATGTTTCTTCGAGCACGATGAATAAATACGTGCAGCATCCGTCCTAGCTAAGGTTTATATTACTCTTCCATCCCATATTTATTTGTACTCTTACTTTTTTTTTACATTATTCTTTATCAAAGTTTGAATATAAAGGTATGAACAACATTATTATTATATATGATTTTGTTGAATTCGTCATTAGAAGTACAATAGTTTATCAGCATTTAATTTGCTGATTATTATGTGCGTAGACATATTAACGATCAAACATGTTTGTTAAACAGCGTAATAATAATTTCTATGCAAATAGAGCTAAGACAGGGGTAGTACCTTTTTTGCACGAACATTTATACACACTAATGTGATAGAAAAATTAGAAAATTAGAATGGGTGGTCAAATTTGAATCACGAATTTGAGTCTAGATAAAAAAAAATACCTTCTCTATTTACCAAGTATAGACACCGACCAGAGGGAACATTTTTTATGGCTCCTCATATTTTTTGTACTTTCGACCTGGTGAATTGACATTAGTGGTAGGGCCAATTGAAAAGTGGGAGAGTTAAATATATGTTGAAAGATATATCACACATTGGTTTGTTAAAAAGTAAATGACTTATATATAAGGTCTTATGTCACCTCCACTTAGTACCAATTGGTTTTAAGATGGAAGCTCATGATACCTTGAAATTTAACATGTTTCTTGGGCTTCCATTCTAAAATCAACATGTTAAATTTCAAGGTATCTTGAGTTTCCATCTTTAAACCAATTGGCACTAAGTGGAGATGACCCAAAACCTTACATGAAAGTCATTATCCTTGTAAGAAATCGACGTGAGATATATCTTTCAACACGCCTCCTAACGTGCCAAAGTGGAAACACTCCACGACCCACATCGGACCAAATTAAAGGAGATCCACACGTCGGCCCAATAAACCTAACTTGGGCTCTGATATCATGTCAAATTTTAAGGTATCATGGGCTTCCATCTTAAAACCAATTGGCACTAAGTGGAGGTGACCCAAGACCTTATATGTAAGTCATTATCCTTGTAAGAAACCGATGTGGATATATCTTTCAACATCGGTTTGTTAAAGACTGAATGACTTATATAAAAGGTCTTATTGGTATATAAGTTGGGTTTATTAGGCCGATGTGTCAAAAGATATATCCCACACGGTTTCTTAAAAAGGTAATGACTTATATATAAGGTCTTGGGTCACCTCCACTGAGTACCAATTGGTTTTAAGATAGAAGCCCAAGATACCTTGAAATTTAACTTGGTATCAGAGCCCGGGTTGGTTATTGGGCTGATGTGTGAATCCCCTTTAATTTGACCCGATGTGGGTTATAGAGTGTTTCCACGTTGGCACGTGAGAGGGTGTGTCAAAAGATATATCTCACATTGGTTTCTTACAAAGATAATGACTTATATATAACGTCTTGGGTTGTCTCCACTTAGTACTAATTGGTTTTAAGATGGAAACCCAAGATACCTTGAAATTTAACATGGTATCAGAGCCCAAATTGGGTTATTGGGCCGATGTGTGGATCTCCTTTAATTTGGCCCGATATGGGTCGTGGAGTGTTTCCACGTTGGCACGTGAGGTGGCGTGTTAAAAGATATATTCCACACCGGTTTGTTAAAGACTAAATGACTTATATATAAGGTCTTGTGTCATATCCACTTAGTACCAATTGATTTTAAGATGGAACCCTAAGAATACCTTGAAATTTAATAGCATACAAGAGGATAGAAATCTATAGTAATTGTTAGAATTGGATAGGGGTAAAAGTACGTGGAAGTTTAAAATATTGTCTCCAATAGGGAAAGAGTGCCAGCAAAAAACTTCCCAAAAGGAAAAGAGTGTCAGCAAAAAACTTCCCAAAAGGAAAAGAGTGCCAATATTTAAAAATCAGAGGGATTAATTAAAATTTGAACATTAATTAGAACAAACAAAATTAAAATATAGGAACTTTTAACTGAGCCAAGTACGTAGATGAAACGAAATAAGAATAATAATAACTAAAATAATATATATTGACGGGTGAGATCTATGATAACTAGTACTCCTTTCATCCCCCAATACTTTGCTTTTCCAAGAAAATTATGTCTATGTTATCATCCAAATAACATAAGGGTTACACTTGTAGAATGTTGAAGAGATTAAATTTTGGGTTAAATATTTTTTCAAACTTACCTTTATTTTGAAAATGTTAATACAATCTTATAAAAATAGAAAGTGTCAAATTATTCTTAACTTTATAATAAATTGTGCTGATATAACCTTCAGGCCACATTCCGCCGTTGACTCGCCTATTTGGTTGTTAATCGAACCAAAAAAGACAAATTTACTCTCAGGCATTTCATTTTACACATCCTTATTGCCCTAAGTAACCACCTCCCGTTGCAAGCCACCACCTCCTGACACCCTCTCTCAGCCACCTGCCACCACCCCCTCTCTCAGCCACCCGCCTCCACCCCACAACCACCCTCTCTCAACCAACCGGCACCACCTTCTCTCTCATCCCCCCGGCAACCACCCCACAACCAACCTCTCTCAGCCACCCCCACCACCTTCTCTATCAGCCTCCTGTTGCCACCATACAATTTCAAATCCAATGCCCTCCCCACCGACCCAGAAGTTGATGCTAAAATCTAATTGCCCTCTTCACCGGGGTAACATGGTGGAGGCGGTGAAGCTGTTGCAGGCGAGGAGGCCACGCCAACTCCATCGGGGAAGAAGAAAAAAAGGGAACGACATAGGGGGTTTAACAGAGAGGCTAGGCGAAGGGTTTGGCGGAGAGGTTAGGCGAAGAGGATCGATGAAGGGTTTAGCGCAGAGGATGGGCAGAGGGTTTGGCGCGGAGAAGAGGACGAAAGCAAAGAACCGCTATGGGAGGGAGGCGGCACAGGGAGCGGGATCGACTTGGGGGAGGGGCAGAGCAGTAGGGAATTGTCTTTTAAATTTAGGGGTAAAATAGTCATTTAATATAAAATTGGCAAATTCCTGCATTGACAACTGGAGCCAACGCCTCCCAAGGTTACATTGACACATGTTTCATAAAGTTGGAAATATTTTGACATTTTTTTATTTTACAGGATTATATTAACACTTTAAATTTAAAGTTGGAGTTACTTTGTCACTTTACCCTTAATTTTATCTTCAATTATTTACTACCTCCGTCCCAGCCGAATCTGCACACTTTTTGGTCAACTTTCTCAAAGCATGTTTGACCATAATTTTCAACTAGTATATAGACACCAATATCATCATGTGAGATATTGTTGGATACCCTGCATGATGTATTTTCTAAATATCAAATTTTAACATACCGTTAATGTACGTAACTAAAGTTATCGTTGTTCAAACATGACCTGACAAATTTGACCAAAAAGTGTGCACATTCAGATGGGACAGAGTAATATATTTTAAATATTCTACTGTTAGTTTTCAATTGCCCACCACCTTACATACCTGACTGTATCAACATTTCTGCAACAAAATTAGTCTCTAGATGACCCAACTCAAGGATGGTTTAGTCAACTTAAAAGCGGGCCGTTTGACTGTTAAAAATTTCAACATATATTTGATCATTAGTTGTACTTCCTCTGTTTTTCCATTCAATTAGTGACTTCATATGTGTAGATATTTGGATTTACGTGAACAAAATGAGTGATTTAAATTAAATGTAGAAAGTAAAAAGTAGAATAAATAAATGAAATTAAATAAATTTTACTAAAAATGAAAGTGTGTCATTTAAAAAGTACATTTCAATAAGCATGGGCAGAACTAGGGGGGCGAGGGGGTGCTAGCGCCACCCCTAGGATCCGGAGGCCCGGAATTTAGGCCTAGAGCCACCGGATTCCCCCCCCCCACCCGAGGCTTGCAGCGGTCAGCGGTGAATGGGCGATTTGGAGAAGATGACCATGTTTTTTGTTTTTTTTTCTAACTAAACAAAACGACGTTGTTTTGGCTTAAGTGAAGCAACGTCGTTTTGTTAAGGTAAAGCCAAAAAAAATAAATGTGGCCAATTGGGCTGAAACCCAATTGGCCCAAATCAAAATTTAAAACCAACTCAGCCTATTAACCCATGGCAAGGATTCTTGTCTTCCTCCATTTCTGCCAAAACGCAAAGGAGATCCATCCGCCTGCTTCCGCTGTCCGCCTGCCGTCGTTCCCTTCCTCAACCACAACCAGCGACCGCGTCCAAGCCAAACCAAACCAAGGGCAAGGTATCAAGGAGCCAATATTTTTTTTGTGTAATGTGTGTTGAATAACTTGAATTGAATTGCTTATTTGTGTGAAATTGTGAATACTGAATAGTATATACTGATATACATATTTAGTGGTTGTGTTGAAATTGTGAAATTGTGCTAAATATAGATACAAATAAAATAATTTGACATATTTATTTTGACATATTTTTGACAAATAGTGAATGCTGAATAGCCCTCACCAAACCCAAGTATTGGAACGTAATTTTTTATGCAATGATAGTTCTTTGTTGTAAGAATCTAATTATTATGTATTCATATTATTATGTAAGCGTTGTTTGTTAAAATATTGTTGTATTTAGCTTTGGAAAAAAAATTGCCTCTTTTTAGCCCCCCTTAACATATCGTCTTAGTTCCGCCACTGCCAATAAATTAAGTGTCATTAATAGAAAAACGGAGGTAGTATACAACAGACATTTGAGATATCTTTGGAGAATTTTTGAATTTTTCACAATGTACAATTAGTAAAATTTAAAATTTTATAATTCGTTCCTATATGAAATTAAAGTTGCCGGAGGTTAAATATACTTACTCCTATACAAAAAAAAAAAAAGCAAAGAAATCAGATGGAGATTTGTTGTGAACTCGTGGCAGCAGCAGAAGAAGAAGAGAAGGCAGTCACGGGGCTCCAGAATCCAGAAAAAGCTGAACTGACACTATGACCCATGATATTTATTTTGAACAACATTTTTAGGTTTACCTTTGACTAGTCCTTCTCAATTCTCATCAATCCTCCCGCCAATTCTTTTCTTATTTTTATTTGAGTTTTTAACCTTTGGATTCTAATCGTTTCCATCTTCTATTTGGCATTCAAACTTTGAACCTTGTGATTGACTTTTAACCCTTCCTTTAGTTTAAGCTTGGAATACCAAGGCGGATTTTTGTTTACAATTATGCGCCTTGAAAGGAAAATTAATTTGAGAAGATCTTTTGAACCATAGTTTTTTCAAAACTATGGGGCAACTACAACTTTTTTATTTTAACATTTGTAAATTAAATACTCTCTCGTTCCTGCTGTTTCTTCGGACTCTTTTTAAAATCAAATTTCTCTGGTTATATGTGATGTTACGTATATTAATGGTGTATTAAAATTTAATATTTAAAAAATACATGATGCATGGAAACTAATAATAACTCACATAATGATATTAGTGCTTATTTACTAATTGAAATCTAGTGTAATGAATTGGAAAAAAAACTACACCAGTTTAGTGTTGTACTCCTTCCGTTTCACTAAGAGTGGCACACTAGGTTTAGACTCTTGGATTAATGCGAAGAAAATGATAGGTTAAAATTGAGGGCAGAAAGTAAAAAGTAGAATGAGTGGATGAGATTGTAGGAATCTTGCCAAAAATAAAAAGTGTCATTTAAAAAAAATATTCTAATAAGGCAAGTGTGTCACTCTTAGTGAAATGAAGGGAGTACAGATTCTTTTGTTCAGGTTGCACTAAACTTAATGCAATGAGTTTGATGAGACTCAGGGCATTAGTACTCCCACTTTTCTTAAATTTCCCATACTTACTATTTCCTCCGTCCCAATAATAATGGCATGATGTTTGACTGTCAATATTTTTAGCTACGTATATAATTTTTGCATAAAAAATGTTATTTAAAAAATATATGTTAAGACGAATTCAAAAATATCTCACATGATATATTTATTACGTATATATTAATTAATATTTATGACCAAAGTTTAACAAATTTGACTTCAAAAAAAATAAATATATCATTACCGATGGGACTGAGGGAGTATTTTTTATATGCTTTGTTATGATTGGTATATCCCTTTTTATGGCAAAAAGTGAATCTTTTTTAATCACTTATTAAATTTTTATTCTCTTCACAAAAATCTCTCCATACATTTAACATTTAAAGTTATGAGAGAGTATTATTATAAGCCAGTGATTTGTAAGGACAAGGTATCCTTGGGAGATTTGCAGTGACCCTTCCAATCTATTGAAGAATGTGTGAGGCAGTTCTGGAATGAAACCTAACTTTTGCTCAGATGTTGCATAGCAGAAAAGCCTAGATTAAAACAGAGACCTTTAACAAACAAAGAAATAAACCATTCATTGTGTAATATGCATTCAATCGAAACAGAAACTTCTGTTACACTTTTATGTGACTTTATGTGTTACACCATTAGAATATTGTCACGTATTCCTTCTAAATAAATTATACTAAAATAAAAATTATTAAACTAATTTTAGCTAATTTAGGAGGGATTCATGATAAAAATATAAGAATATAACGTACATTGATACACAAAAGTATAATAGAATATCATGACCCCATTCAATCTCATTTTTCCCCTCAGTTTTACAGTATTGTAGTCAGATTTAGTCACCGATTTACTAATAGTCGAATCTAGTGAAAATGATTCGTACATTTCTCTATCATGGAATTTTAAATTATCATGTAACCTTTTGGTATTTCTATGTCCCCAAACATGATTTTGAAAAGATTGATCAGTAGATTTGTCAAAAGTATGGAAATAGATGTGATTTTCACTTGTCAATAAAAGCCCAAACAAGCATTTGGTGAGAATTGACTCTACATGTGGACATGCAGCTTTCAATAATTTACTTATCAGGACCTAATCCCCACATTTTCACTATTTACAAGTTCATTTATAAATCTTGCATTTCCCATTATAGCCTTATATGTACTCCACCCACCTAGAACTCCAAAAATCTTTTTGACAATTATCAAAAATATTCCATGAAAGATAACTGCACATTTGCAATGGAGGAATTTCAAGACTCCTAATTGAAACTGCACCGTTAATTTTTTGACACTATTATTTATTAAAGTTTATCCATATATTTAAATAGATATATGAATAAAAATATTACTGTAAACGATACTGTTCAATTCATAACAAGTGATTTTTTATATTAACTTTTTATTTACCATTATTATACGTACGTAAATATATCAACAATGAACAATATGATAATGAGTGTAGTACAGTTTCAAATAGGGCATATTAATCTTCAAATGTATAATCACATCTTTTATTGCTCTTTGGTAAACTCCACAGTTGGTCTTGAATCATGCAATTGTCGAAAAAGGGAAATCAATTAGAAATAGTTGCACTATTGGATCGCAAAAATGCTAAAAATTGGATTTTACACCAAAGTTACCATCCAAAATAACCATTACACCAAAACAAAACAATCCCATTAAGCGGGCGGTACATTTCATCAGTCCACCTCTTGCCTTCTTCTTCATTCAAGAAACAGAAGAAGACATTAGAAAACACAACCCAAAAGAAAGGGTTTAAAGAAAAAAGAATCGGACCCAAAATGCAAGGTACAATCTTAAAAAATGCCCTCCAAGTTAGGACCAATACCCTACTAAACCCTAAAATATATATTCCCCTCACCTATACTAATAGTTAAGCGCGGCGGCGAACCTCTAATGGTACCTTACCACAGGGTCCAACTCCAAATTAGTCACTATACTAATACTTAGTGACCATTGCTAATAACACCTAATAAGATAAATCAAAGGCAACAGCCCCTTAAACTGTAGGGCGCCCTGCCCTTCAATCCTCAGCGGAATTGCCCTCCAGAGTAAGTTTGACCGAAAGACCATCCCCCCGGGGCGACGTTGTTGGACACAACAGTACGGCCGTCGCTCGTGGTGACCTTAAAAGATAGGGCCTGCCCTGTAAAATCCGCATTGCTTTGCCAATTTTGCCCCCAGTTCCTTGACATCTGTTGCCATCCGGTGCGGGTCCCCTTGATTGCGATAGAGCGGACATCTCCGGCGCCACCAACGTTGGTCACGAGGACGAGGTTAAAAAAGGCATGTCCGTTAATTGTGAACCTTATGCCTCCCCTTCTCTTGCAGGGAACCCTACAAAACCCAAAAAAACACTAAAAATAAAAATTTCATCCTTATTTTTTTAAACAATTCTTATGCCATACTCTGAGATATAATGGTTGTATATTATAAATAGAATGTGTATTTCAATATTAATATTTGTGGGTATAATATTTATATAATAATAACAATCAAATTAGAGAGGGTCTCCTGACAGATGGTCTGTTAATAAGCACTTATTTCTTACCTTATACACGGCATTTCTTAAATTACATGCAAAATTTTGAAATTTTAAAAATATTCTTTTATATATTTTTATATTTTCACATTCAAATACATATATTACTTGTTTTAACTTATAAAATGCAATATTTAAATTTTATAAAAAATTACAACATTTAAATCAAATGCCTCTAAATACTGTCCATAACCTTATGAAAAGACGGTCTTTCCTGAGACTTTTCCATCAAATTATACTAATGCACGCCACATAATGCACGTCCCTTACTATATGAAATATGCAATATAATTTGCTTTTAAAAAAATGCTGAAAGCGGGTCGGGTCGGGTATAATTTTTATGACCCGGTCGAGAAATGAAGGGTTGTTTTGTACCTGCGGTAGGCGACAGCGACGATTCCGGCCCTGTACTGCGCAATGCGCTGGTAGATGGGCTGGGAGAGGTCGAAGTGCTGGCGCGGCGCGTTGCACCAACCGCCGTTGTTGCTAGGCAGCGCGTTGTTGGGCGGGCAGAAGTTGGTGGCGGTCACGACGATGCTTCCGGGTAAACACGACCCGGACCCGACGCACTTTATCTCGAAGCACGACCCGCAGCTGAGCCCATTAGCGAACAGCGCCGTGCTCAGAGCCGCGGTGTTCGTACCGTACCCGGTACTGTAGAGATTCCCGTACCCACAAGCTCCACCTGAGAATCCGAATCAAAAACCAAACTAAGAACACACAGAACAACACACAAATGGAGTTATATTGTGCATGTATATACGTATGTGCATACCCATTGTTCCGGAGGCGTCGCTGCCGCCGTAGAAGGTGGCGTGGGCGTTGCTCCACCCGCCGTAGCCGCCGTGAACGGAGGAGGCGGCGGCGAGGAGAGCTACTAGGAGGAGCGCAATGGGAGCCATTTTAGGGAGTGTTGCTGAAGATGAGAGAGAGAGATGAGAATGGAAGGGGAAGTTTGGGGGAGCAGGGGTATAAATAGGAATATGGAGGTGGGCTTTCGGCTCTCCGAGCTGTAGAATGGAGTGTGGAGTAGTAACAACCATAACTGCTGCTTTTTTAATGTTGGGACCACCAACTGCTGCTTTTTTTACTAACAACCTCAAACCTTTGATTCTCAGTTTTTTTTCCAAAGCCAAAAAGAACAACTCTTGATTTTCCTTCTCTCTTTTTTTCCAATCCCAAATTCAAATTTTTTATGTTCTTCCTCCTATGCAGAAATCGTGTCTCGACACAAATGTGGGATGAAACTCTGCATGACTCACACTAAGTAGCGTAAGTTTTATAATTGGTTTAGTGAATGAATCGGGAATGAGATGGACATGAACAAATACCCATACAGGTCTATTATTCACGAGTCTTGATTGATATTACTTGCATTATAAGTCTCGATCTTTTCTCATCAAAACTACATCTATCTCATTCCAATAGAATAATGTGGGATGGACGTCCACCAAAACCGTCCCACTGCCACTTCTTACTATCAATGATCACAAACAACTGGAAGTGATACTTGGTTGTGTAACCATCCTCTTGCTATGTATTCAAACTTACGGTCCTTTTTATGTCAGACTCACAGAGTTCACTGGTTTATACATTGATTTTTTAATTGCAAGTTCGCTAATAACTTAACTTTCTATAAAAATTCTGTGAATAAACATACATTTATGTACAAATACAAAACTTCCAAATTTCCATATTGAAATGCTTTTACCAAACGAAAATCCATGCATGTCTTGCTATAGGAATAATAACCTATAAAATAACCTATATTGCCTTTGATAGAATGATTTGCAGTAATTAATTGTATTATTGATATCTGAATATATAGAGAGTACAATAGAGGTATAATAAGAAAAGAACTCTAATCAGAATAAATCATAATCTAATCAGGAGTCTGATTTAGTCTAACACCCCCCCTCAAGCGAAGCGTCGGATGCTCGCCGACGCACAGCTTGGACCTGAAAAACTCGAACAGCGGACGAGAGAGCCCCTTGGTGAAAATGTCCGCAATCTGAAGAGAAGTAGGAACATGAGCAACGCGCAACTTTCCAGATGTCACCAACTCACGAACAAAATGATAGTCGATGTCGATGTGCTTCGCCCGCTTGTGCGCCACTGGATTCTGAGCCAAGAAGATAGCACTACTATTGTCGCATAACAACAGTGGAGAACCAGAAAGTGGAACCCGAAGATCACGAAGCAAATGAGTGAGCCAAACCACTTCCGAGGCAGTGTTAGTGAGAGCACGGTATTCAGACTCAGTGCTAGAGCGAGAAACAGTGGGCTGTTTCTTGGCACTCCAAGAAACCAGATTCCCACCAAGAAAAATCGCATAACCATAAGTGGACCGACGAGTTTCCAGACAGCGAGCCCAATCAGCATCAGAGTATCCTAACACATCAGAAGTACTAGCAGAGCAAAACCGGAGACCAAAATGAAGAGTGCCACGAACATATCGCAAAATCCGAGTCACAGCAGCAAAATGATCATCTCTAGGATCCTGAAGATACTGACTCACCGTGTTGACCGAGAATGCCAAATCAGGGCGAGAGATGGTGAGATACTGGAGGGCACCAACAAGAGAACGATAAAGTGTAGGATCCCGAAATGGAGGACTGGTAGAGCTGTGAAGCTGAGAACCAGCAACAAATGGAGTAGAAACCGGTGCTGCGTCAGACATACCGGCCCGATTCAAAATATCCCGAGCATACTTTGCTTGGCCAAGCAGTAATCCTGAGGAGGTAGGTGAAACTTCAAGACCAAGAAAGTAGTGAAGAGCACCAAGATCCTTGATCGCAAACTCTCTGTGTGTCCGATCAATGAACTGGCGAAGAAGAGTCGAGTCATTTCCTGTAAGAATGATATCGTCCACATACACAAGTAGGTACAGTAATGACGACCCCCTCGAAAGAACAAACAAAGAAGTATCAGCTAAGCTGCACCGAAAACCAAGCTGTGTCAGATAACTGCTGAAACGCTGGAACCAAGCTCGGGGAGCCTGCTTAAGACCATAAATGGCCTTTTTCAAACGACAAACATAGTCTGGATGGACATAATCCTGATAACCAACGGGCTGCTTCATGTAGACAGGAACATCAAGAACACCATTAAGGAAAGCGTTCTTGACATCCAACTGATGAAGTGGCCAGGAACGCATGGTGGCTATGGCGAGAACCGTCCTAACAGTGGAGGCTTTGACCACAGGACTGAAAGTGTGGTCAAAATCAAAACCTGGAATCTGCGAGAAACCCTGCGCCACAAGTCTAGCTTTGTGACGCTCAATAGTGCCATCTGGTCGATACTTGAGCCTATAGACCCATTTGGAGCCAACAATGTTGACATTTGAAGGTCGAGGCACCAACTCCCAAGTGTGCTGACCACGAAGAGCATCCATCTCATCATCCATGGCTGAAACCCAGGCTGGATCCTGAAGGGCAGTGCGATAATCAGTGGGCTCTGTCTGAGAGAGGAGTGCAGCAGTGAGACCATGAGCAATAACATCCGAATAATCCCGCCGTTGAATGGCACCAGTAGAAGACCGAGTGGCCATCCGATGAGTACGAAGCGGGGGCGGCGAATCTGGAGGAGTAGAACCAGCTGATGACACGGAGGAAGATCGAGCTGTGCTAACTGGAGAGTGGCCGTCGGAAGTCACCGGAGAAAGAATAGCCGATACAGGTTGAGACATGGTGGCCAGTGGCTGAGACGGTGGCGGAGGAGTGCTGGCCAGCGGCTGAGATATGGTGGGCGTTTGACGAGGAGCCGGGTCCAGGTCGGCCGTCCAGATGGAAGATGGTGGGGAAGTAGGGGCAGCTGGAACAGGCACAGACACAGGCGTAGTGGCCCCAATCGATGAAGTAACAGTTCCATCAAAAAATGATGAAATCTCCAGATCTGAAACCGAACGAATCTCCGTGGAAGCTGAGACATAAGGGAAGAAAGTTTCATCAAAACGAACATGGCGAGAGATATAGATGCGTCCAGACGTCTGGTCAAGACACTGAAAACCCTTGTGACGAGGGCTATAACCAATAAAAACACAGGGAATGGATCGGGGTGCAAACTTATCAGTAGCAGTGGCACGCAGACATGGAAATGCACGGCAACCGAACGGGTGAAAGAGGGTATAGTCAGGCACATGACCAAAAACAACCTCAAAAGGTGATTTGCCACCCATAACTGAACTAGGCAGACGATTAATAATGTAAACCGCAGAGGAGAAAGCTTCCACCCAATAACAGTGCGGCACAGAAGAGTGAAAAAGCATGGCAAGACCAGTCTCTGTGATGTGACGATGCTTCCGCTCAGCCCGACCATTCTGAGCAGGTGTATAAGGCGAGGACATCTGATGATGAATGCCACATGATATGAGATGAGCCTGAAGTCGGTGATTAGTAAACTCGGTGCCACCATCGGTCTGAAAAATTTTAACCCTAGCAGAAAACTGATTCTCAACGAATTTCTGAAACTGGATAAAAGTGTCATAGAAATCCGACTTATGCCGCATTGGAAGAAACCATGTGAATCGTGAGAAATCATCAATGAAAACGGCATAATAAGAGAAACCACCGATAGATAAAACAGGAGCTGGTCCCCATAAATCACAATGTACTTTATCCAATAAACCAGTAGCACGCTTGTCACTAGTGGAAAAGGGCAAGCGGCTACTCTTGGCCATCTGACAAGGAGAGCAACTGACAGATGCAGGCATAGCAGAAGTGACAGAAATAAGGCCCCGTCGATTCAATAACTGAATAGTATCATGAGACACATGACCGAGGCGAGAGTGCCACTGCTCAAAAGAAGCATGAAGCTTTGTAGAGCGTAGTTCGCCTAAAAAACTGGAATCACCAGTCTCAAGAAAATAGAGACCAGACCTATGACGACCTTTACCAATCATCGCCCCTGTAAGCTTGTGCTCAATGGAAAATGCATCGGCATCAAATATAACACGAACAGGTAGATCACGAGTAAGCTTACTAATGGACAATAAACTTCTAGTAATCTTAGGGACCACAAGGACATCATTAACAGAGAAACCAGATAAATGACATTGGCCGATGTGAGAAATAGATAATGATTCACCATTTCCAACAAGAATAGAATCAGAACCACGATAACGTTGTACCTGATCAAGATGACTGGTGTGAGCAGTGATATGAGATGTAGCACCTGAATCAACAATCCACTGTTTTGACGAAGAATGACAATTGGGACCATTCAAACTGGCCTGAAACAGCACCTTGTCCGCAATCCAATTAGTGGAGCAATCTTCCCGAGATATGGGGCCCAAATTAACCATAGCGGAAGACCAAAAAATGGCACAGAAATTGACTGGATACTGATGAGAATTTGAGAAACTCGTCGGAATGTGAGCAACTCGCGAGAAACTGCTTCAACTCGCGAGAATTTAATTCAGCTCACGATTAATTGATTATATCGCGAGAATTTGAATCAACTCGCGAGAACTTCCTTCTGGCGCGAGATGACTCGCGAGTGGTTTTCACGCGCGAAAATTCCTTCTGCCGCGCGAGATGACTCGCGCATGGCTTCACGCGCGAAAATTCCTTCTGCCGCGCGAGATGACTCGCGCGTGGCTTCACGCGCGGGCGAGATTTCCTTCTTCTCCTTGACGCGATCGGCCGTTCTTCTTCCGATGGCTTCCGTTCTTCTTCTTGACGCGATCGGACTTCGCCGCTGGACGTCGCGATCGGACCGGAGGAGGAGGCCGCCGCTGGACTTCGCCGGAGACGGACTTCGCCGCTGGACTTTGCCGGAGTCGAACTTCGCCGCCGGCTTCGCGATCGGACTTGGACTCCGCCGCTGGACTTCGCCGCTGGAGGAGGAGGCCGCCGCTGGACTTCGCCGCTGGACTTTGCCGGAGTCGGACTTCGCCGCTGGACTTCGCCGGAGGAGGACGAAATTTGACCGGAGCTTCGCCGGAAAAGAGAGAATGAGGGAGGCGCTGAATTAAAATTTAGAGGTTAAGATCAGAACTTGCTCTGATACCATGATAGAATGATTTGCAGTAATTAATTGTATTATTGATATCTGAATATATAGAGAGTACAATAGAGGTATAATAAGAAAAGAACTCTAATCAGAATAAATCATAATCTAATCAGGAGTCTGATTTAGTCTAACAGCCTTGAACTTTTGAACTCTAGCTTAGAAATGAGAAGATAAAAAACAGAAATTCAAGTGGGAAATTATTTTTTTTGAAACAAATAGTCGGACTCCTTCACATTAAATAAATCCACGTTGCCCTACACGAAGGGGGTGAGTCTCCCCGGTATTTCACACAAAGGTGGGGTCACACAACTCACACGAATTAGGCTCCTACACTTAATACAGTATAATTGAAAATTGAACACCAGAAACTTATCCCATACCAGAATCGAATCTGGGGTACTCATGGGGCGAGCGTGAGCCCTGACTACTGGACTATTCCCAGTTGGTTAGTGGGAAATTTTAAAGGCCGTTGAATTTAATTTTCAAGTGAGGGGGGAGGGATTTTTGGAAAGCATGTGGTTTGGGAGCTTTTTGGTGCCAAGTGGGGTCCAACTTGATTTTTTACTTACAGCTCTCAGGAACACACAAATCTCTGCACATGCATGCCAAGATTAATTTCCAATTTCTTTTTAAATATATATTTCTTCCTTCAGAGGAATTTAAAATGAGAAAAGGGGAGAAAATACAATGACATTTTGCCGGAGATGCCCTTTTCTTGGTTAGTTGTCTGTTAGTGCGCACTTTAATTATTTTAAGCATTATTTATTCCACACTCTAACCTAACTGTGATTCCTTTTCCCTTCTTTTCTAATTTTGTGGACGGATTTTTCGTTAAATAATTACTCAGAGCCATTTTGAGTTTTGAGTCTGTCCCTTCAAATGTTCTTTTCATAAGTTATGAAAACATAAAAGTTAAAAATTAAAGAGATTAAAATAAAAATTTTAAATTGCATTAATCGAGTCATAAATTTATAACTATTGCACGTTATATAATTTATTTTTAATATTGCAAATAAAACCTTTTATCTTTCTATAATTCTAATTCAATACATATTTTCACATCCCTATGAAAATCCGATATTTTCCAAGAATTTGCCATTTTAATGAAGCCAATTAGCAATAATAGTGAGAAAAAAAATCCAATTATCACAATATTTTTACTAGTCTGTCAATGATATCCCCTTCATCCTATCTCTCACTCTTACTTTTTTTTTCCCATTCTCCATTAAAGCTTGATCACATACTTGAATAGATAAATGAGCAACAATATTATCATACTCTCTTTGTCCTAACATAAGCTGCACATAGTTTTTTTCACGGGCTCCGAGAAACATGTTGCACTGTTAATGCATTTAACTACGTATAATAACGGTAAAATAAACAGTCGATCATTAGAAACTACTTATTACGATATCATATACGATAATATTACTTTTTATATATCTATTCAAATATGTGGTAAAAATTTGACAGTATTAATAGCAAGTGTACACATTATTATGAGACATGGAGAGTTTATGATATTGTTGGATTCATCATAGCAATTAATTTTTTTATTTGATGTTATTATACTAGGTGAACATATTTACGGTTAAAAAATATTGTTTGAACAATGTGGTAATGACTGTAATGCAAATAGAATTTAGACGTAGGGAGTTGAAGTGATTAGTACATGATTTCATTTGATTTGTGTAGGCAACAAAAGAGAGGCAACAAAAAGTGGTTGCGGTGAAAGTAGAAATAAATATGGTACGTATGGAGTTTCACCTCAGAGACAGAGAACTGACTGTGCAGCAGCGGCCAGGCGCGGGAGACAGTAAATACT
The DNA here is from genome assembly GCA_037428765.1 of Rubia yunnanensis. Taxonomy (NCBI): domain Eukaryota; kingdom Viridiplantae; phylum Streptophyta; class Magnoliopsida; order Gentianales; family Rubiaceae; genus Rubia; species Rubia yunnanensis. The sequence goes on along the minus strand of CM075071.1, from coordinate 75,818,621 downwards.
TGCCGGGGGGATTTAATTAGAGCGGGTAGAATGAATGGGATTCCGAATCTGCCCTCATTAATGCAATTTAATGGTAAACTACTTGCATGGTTTCGATACCTAAATTCCCACACAGGTCTGCACAACAATTTGTAGGGCGTTTGGTTTATGGGTGGACATTTGATTTCAATACTAAGACACTTTGATTCAGGTAGGTTAAATTCATTATCTCCATTTTATTGAGTTTGATACGCTTTTTTTAAAAAGAATATTTGTACGGATTCTGCACATCATCCTTTTTCGTAAGATTATTTCAATTTTATCTACTAATTTTATTACCTAAATCCATCTAAAACTATTGTACCAAACCCAACAAAATGGACGTAATTGTTTGGACACTTCATGAACTTAAAAGGTTAAAATGGGTTGTAGGAAATAAGGGTAATGATCTGTGTTTATTCATAATCTCAGGGCACATCATATAGCAGTACAAAATACCTATACAAGTTAGGAAAAGGAAATAGAACATAATTACAATCACAAGTAATATTTATATTCCTTAATACCCCCTCTCAAGTTGAAGCACGAGGATCAGAAATGTCCAATTTGCCAAGTTATGAATGAAACTAGTTACATCCAAGAGCTTTGGTAAACAAGTCCGCAAGTTGATCTTTAGTGCGGATATGATGAGTAACTATAGTACCAGACTGCATAAAATCCCGGAAAAAATGACAATCAACTTCAATATTCTTCGTACGTTCACGGAACACTGGATTTGCTGCAATACGAAGAGCAGATTGACTGTCACAACACAAACACATAGGTGCAGTATGCGCAACTCCTAAGTCTTTCAGTAAAGACATAAGCCATAACAACTCACAACAGGTAACAACAATAGCACGATACTCCGCTTCAGCAGAAGACCGAGAAGCTGTAGGTTGCTTCTTAATCTTCCAAGAAACCGGAGAATCACCAATCATCACAAAGAAACCGGAAAGAGAACGCCGGGTAATAGGGCAATCAACCCAATCAAAATCACAGTAAACAGTCAACTGTAACGTACTACGGGAAGAGAGAAATAAACCTTGACCAGGATGACTCTTCAAGTAGTGCAACACACGAACTGCAGTTTGCCAGTGAGGAACACATGAATACTTCATGAATTGAGCAAGTGTATGAACCGAATAACTAAGCTCGGGACGTGTAATGGTAAGGTATAGCAGGCGCCCAACCAGTCGTCTGTACTGCTCAGGATCATGGTAAAGCGGGCCGTCAACACGTGCCAGATCGTGTTGCTACTCCATCGAAAAGTTAGTCAGTTTAAAGGCAGATAAAACTGTATCAGATAAAATGTCCAAGGCATATTTCCTTTGGAAAGAAGCATCCCCTCCGGTCTTCTAGCAGTCTTTATGCCCAAGAAATACTTAAGTAAACCAAGATCTTTCATATGGAAACAAGAACTCAAGTATTTCTTGAACTCGGAGATGAACGCAAAAGAGCTACCAGCAATGACTAAACCATCAACATACACCAGAACATACAAAGAAACGATCCACAGGAAAAAACAAACAAAGAGTAATCTGCCTTACTCTGAACAAAATTAAATGCTCATAAAGCCTGAGCCAATTTGGAAAACCAATTTCTAGGAGCCTGGCAAAGACCGTAAAGAGATTTCTGAAGGTAACATACCTAACCATAGGGTGCGGCATAGCCTTGTGTGGGTCACATAAAAACATCTTCGTGCAAATCACCATGCAGGAAAGCATTATGGACATCCATCTGATGCAGTTTCCAACCACGAATGAAAGCAACAGATAAGAATAGGTGAACATAACACATCTTCGCAACCGGAGCAAATGTCTCAGTATAATCAATCCCTTCAACCCAGCGATTCCTGAGAACCACTAGGCGCGCCTTATGACATTCAATAGTACCATCCGACTTAAACTTCGGCCGGTAAACTCATTTGCAACCAATCGTCTTCTTATCCAGAGGCAGAGGGGCCAAAGTCCAAGTCTGATTGCCCCCAAGCGTAATAAGCTCTTCGGTCATAACATCTCGCCAGTAAGCATGATGTGATGCCTCGGAATAAGTAGTGGGATCAGCACAAGATGTTACTGCACCCAAAAATCTAGAATGCATACTAGAAAAAGTATCACAATTTACATAATCAGTAAGAGTATAGAGAACACTTGAGAATAATGATGGCGTAGGTGTGAACGTAGCAGTAGGGGGGTCTTCAGTAGTAAGAGAACATGCATAATCATCACAATCATAATCTCCCAAATAAGAGGGAGGTCGGCGAGCGCGAACACGCTGTCTTATAGGAGGCAACTCAGCGGTGGGAAGAAACGTTGGAACAACTACTGAAACAGGCGGTGGGGCTGACAGAAGCAGACAGTGAGCAAAATCAGTCGAGGCCGAAGACATCACGTTGGGCGGTGAAGCAGACAGAGTAACCGGAACTGGCGGCAAGTGAGATGCGTGATCGCCATTCGCAGGTGGCACGTGAAGCATGTGAGACAGTGGTGTCCCAGGCGGTGCATCGTTAATCTGGATCGACAAGGGTAATCGGTGATCTGGGTCGGTCACCGGAATTGGAGAAGCAGCCGACGGTATGGGCGCGACAGTATCCGGTGGTAACGGTACGATAACGACTATTGGGACAAGAGCGTCGGTGACTGACAGCATAGGGTTGGCAGCGGTCGGTGGGACCAGTGGTGCCGAGATCTGGGCATGTGACTTCGACGGTGGTGGAAGTTATGCTGGCGATGAGGTGGTGGAAGTTATGCTGGCGATGAGGTGGTGGAAGTTATGCTGGCGATGAGGTGGTGGAAGTTATGCTGGCGATGAGGTGGTGGCGGCGCCGCCGGGATCTATGGAAGAGGCCGATGTCGGAGTTGCTGCATACATGAACTGAACTTCAAAGAAATCGACATCCCCACTGTTAAAGATGATGCGGGATTCTAGGTTAAAAAGGCAATAACCTCTCTTTTTGGCAGGATAACCAAGAAACAAACATCGCCGACTTCTTGGCGCAAACTTGTCTCGGTGTCTGGGAACGTGAGCAACAAAACACAAGCCTCCAAATACCTTTAAAGATGAGTAATTTGGAGCTTGTCCATATAGCATCTCAAAGGGAGTGCGACCATTGAGATGTTTCGTCGGTGTCCGGTTAATCAGATAAGCAGCAGTAAGAACACTTTCTCCCCAAAACTGAATTGGAATACTGGCTTGAAACCGTAAGGCACACGCCACGTTGAGTAAATGGCGATGCTTTCATTTAACTCGGCCATTCTATTGTGGTGTATCAACCACAGATGTCACAAAAATGATCCCAGATGCAGCAAAATGAGATCTCAAAGGCAAAAATTCAGTCCCGTTATCAGCTCGGACACGTAGTATAGTTCGGCCCCATTGATTCTCGACTAGAGCACAAAATTCCAAAAATCTATAAGCTACCTTTGACTTAGCCACTAATAAATAAACCCAAACAGCCTGTGAATAATCAACAACTATTGTAAAAAAATATAAAATGCACCACTAGAAGATAGTGTTTTATAAGGACCCCAAACATCACAATGTATTAATTCAAATAATGAAGTAGCATTTGTAGAGCTCAACGGAAAACTATGTCTAGTCTGTTTTCCTCTATAACATACAGAGCAATGTATAGTAGTATTATTTGTGCTAAAATCAAGAGTAGGAACAGAAGACAACACCGTAGATGATGGATGACCACAACGTTGATGCCATAAATCAGATGAAGAAACTGAAGCAACTGTCGGAATAGACTGCATGATATGAGAACGATGCGAGTATCTAACAGACAAAGCCAATAAACCCCCCTTTCTATTCACCCACGCCAATCACAGTACTCGTACTGATTTTCTGTAAAATGCAACAATTTTCAGTAAACAAGGCTAGACATTTTAAGGCAAATAACAATCTAGAGCATGAAAATAAATTGCATCACAAAGTAGGTATGTAGAGCACATGAGTAAGGGTGACGTCGCCAAAACAAATAGAACCATATTGTGTAGCAGACGCACAGATCCATCAGGTAGTATAACATTCACATAATTGGTAGCAATAGTGATATTAGTAAGAGAAACCTTGTCACCAGTCATGTGATATGAGGCTCCCGAATCAAGAATCCGGGGTAAAGTAGACTTACCTGACCCGTGGTCAGATAACGTATTAAACGGATTAAATAAATGTATGGCCGTACTCCATTGGTCGTCAGACAGAGCAGGACCGAAATCAGATCAAGTAGGAGTGCCAGAGAAGGCAGCCTCCGCAAACCCTTACGGCGGCGTCACTTAATTGACAAAAATAGCCATAATATTTTGTGTAATAAATAAATGTCAAAAACAATTTCTTTGCTCAAAATGAAGCAGTCAAACAGCAACTTCGTCCGGTATTTGCACCACACAGTGCGTGGAAACACGTGCACCTAGAGGGAGTGGCGCATCTGGTCAACCGGCGCGTGAAGACACACACTTATGGAAGCTATTTGAGGGCTTGTGAATCTGAAGTGCGCTCTTTCGTCTGTCGAACGAGCTTGCCGGAGCTTGCCGTTGAACGAGCTAGGTGCAAGAAGAAGCAGGAGGTCTAGCAGCGGAGCACCGACACCGACAACGGCAGTGGCGCACGACACGAAGAAGTTGGAGGCGCAAATACCGAGGCTCATCGGCAAGGGAAACTAAGGCAAAGCTAGCATCGGAGAAGCAGCTCGTCGGCAGCGGAAACTGAATCGGCTGGAGAAGCAGCTTCATGGTGGCGGAAGGACGGATCGGAGACTGGAGGCGGCGGGCTGGTGGTGAACTAGCAACGCCATTTTTTCCTTTTTTTTTAAATGTCTAAAAGGCCGCTTTAATCAGCGGCGCGCGAAGGTTTTGCACCGACGATGTAGTGGAAAAGTTAGTATATAGGATTTTTTGCTCTGATACCATGTAGAAAATAAGAGTAATGATCTGTATTTATTCATGACCACATTGTACATTATATAACAGTACAAAATACATACACAAGCTAGAAAAAATATATAACCTAATTATAATCACAAGTAATATTTAACATGCGCATTAATAACTTGGAAAAACAAATCGGAAAAAGAAATTACACCCCTATTTCTTGCCCAAAACTTTTGGTGGCTGGTGGGCAGTTCCTACGGCTGTTTTTATGGCGGGAGTTAAGTCGAGGGAGAGGTGTGATTTCATTCACGTGAGGCTACGGTATGACTATAAATTAAAATTGCATTATTTACACTACGAGTGGCTAAATTACACTTCAAATTTACTCCATGATTTAAGAGAACGGCGATTTAGAAATGTGCAAGTTCAAATAGCAAGAACCGTAGTATGCTTGTGCATAATTTATTCATGTACGGAGAGGAAGTAAATGCAAAATAAAAATAAAAATGTCAAGTCTTAACTAGAATACTTCCCTCTTTTATTATGTTTGACACTATAGTTTTACGTGTGCTTTTTTTTTGCCGTTAAAATGTACTCCCTCCCGTTTTTTTATATTGACACACATTTATTTTTGGATGGTCTTTTTATATTGGCACCTTCCTCGTTTAACAAATCCTAGATTATTTTCATCCATTAAATTTACTTTTTACTCTCTCAATACAATTTTCTCCACTCATTTTACTTTTCTCAAAAAATGTGTCCATGCCAATATTTTGGGACCAGAGGAAGTATGAAGGGAATTGAATGATGAGGTAAAAAGTATAATGGATGGTTGAGAATAATTCACTTTTTTGGCATAAAAGAAAGAGTCTGTCTCTTGAAAAATGGTCTTTCCATAAGTTATGGAAAGACCAAGGTTTAAACTGTAAATTAGAATAAATCAAGATAAAATTTTTGGTTTGCATTAATCGGGTCATAAACTTATAACTACAACACGTTGCATAATAAATTTTTAATATTACAAGTAAACCCTTTCACCTTTCTTTAATTCTAATTTAACCCCATATTTCCTTATGCTTATGGAAAGACGGTCTTTTAAGCAAAGTCTTGGGAAAGACCGTATTTCCATAAGCCTGTGAAAATACGGGGTTAAATTAGAATTATAGAAAGGTAAAAGGGTTTACTTGTAATATTAAAAATTTATTATGCAACGTGTTGTAGTTATAAGTTTATGACCCGATTAATGCAACCCAAAAATTTTATCTTAATTTTTTCTAATTTGCACTTCAAATCTTGGTCTTTTCATAACTTATGGAAATCTCACCTTTCAAGAGACGAACTCACACACATTTATATATACACACACTATGTAGCATTTAAATTATTAAATTCAGTCTTTTATTGTGTATTTAATTTTTTCCACTCATTACATCTATTAAATCCCAGTAGCTAAGAGTGAAGTGACATAATTAAGAAAATGGATACTATGTTTATTGATTTAGATGCTCGAATATAAATCAAATAATAAAAGCGTGCTCGATTCATTGGGGGAGGGGGCTCCAGCCCGCCAGCAATTTTTCAAGAGGTTTTTAAGACTACAATTTTTTAAAAATTATCCTTTCAGCCCATTAGATTGAATAAAAATATGTTTATTAAATATTATTTTACTGAAATTTAATTAACTAGCCCCGCCAGAAAAATTTTCTAATTCAACCCCTAGCTCAATTACCAAATTTTCATATGACTTTTGCCTTTTCAGTTTGATCAAACAAGTCTGCTAGCTTTGTCAATAAAATAATGAGTAGCTAATAAGGCCGTTTATTTGGATAGACTCTTGCGTTTTAGTCAATATTTAACATAATAAATAGTTAATCAGGTGGGTAAATCAGCAAATAAAACAAACTAACTTACATTTATCAAAAAAGGGTCATACGGTAGTTTTTATAAAATTATGTTGACCAAATGAATGATCCACATTAAAAGTATAGGGATGAGGAAACATCAAATATGAAATAGCCACTTGCAAAGGGATTTTGACTTCAAAGCATTTTAAAATCACTTTTATTCTTTTTCGGGCGTCGGAATATAATTTCCTTATCAATAAATGGGGATGGAGTTGTCGTTTTCTTGTTTATCACCAAGGATATCGGTCTGAAATACACTTTCGAGTTTTTGGAATATATACTGGAGTGGTTAATCACCCGCCTAGCTTTTCTCGAGATTATCAAAAGATAATGAAGAGATAAAAAGTTCTGAGGAATCAAATTTAATAAATTCGTCATGCAATTTGTTGCATTTGTTTTGTCCGTCGAAAACGGTGGCAATTTGTTGCATTTGTTTTGTCCGTCGAAAACGATGGCAATTTACGGCGACCACATGCAACGTTTTTTGTCATTTGTCTGTTTCTTAATTTCTTCAAATTCAATTTGAAATTCTCCTTCCTTGGCATAATGTGATCACGATGTCTTGTTTTTAAAATGTATCAAAACATATAAATAATTATAATTTAATTTTAAAAGTGGTTGAAATGATATTTTCCATTAATGTTTAGCAGTTAATCGATTTAATTGGAGATTTTTATTAATGTCAGGGTCGGCTCTAAAGTTAATCAAATGAAAGGTTCATCTCAAACCTCTAATTTATTTAACTATAATGGACCTCCTTTAAAAAAAAAAAAGAAATGTACTGCATATGTAGAAAAAATAAAAAAATATTAGAATTCTAGGCACCTCAATATTATTCTTATTTTTTTCATATGAGACCCCATTTTACTAATATTATATACTCAACCTAAATATTTTATGTGAGGCCCAATTTTTCAGTTTGCTCCAGGTCCCTAAAAGTTTAGGGGCGGCACTAATTAATGTGATTGATTCTGAATCATTAATTCCATTTTCATGTTTCATACGCAATATACGGACATGATGAAGCAAAGTCCTTTAACATTAATTCCATTTTTAGGAGTAAAATTTGTCCTTTAACATTAATTCCATTTTTAGGAGTAAAATTGTGTCTGATCAAATTTTACAAATGAATCAGAATATTAATGTGGTGTACACACGCCAAAAAATCATTTGGGATTAATAGTTTTTGCTTATTCTCACGCTAAGTGACTTTTCTTTTTCGGGTATATCTTATATGAATCGTCCATTTCCAAAATTAATCTGATCGGATAATATTGTTTCGATTTGGTTGATTTCAAATGACCTTTGGAAGTAGACAAGGTCATGTCAATTTTCCCGTGGTCCGAATTCTGATTTCCCTAGGATTCTGACAAGAGATTTTCTCTAATACGTATTTACTAATATATGGCAAAATATCATAAAAGATAGTTTTTTTCATACCCATATGAAAAAACGGTTGAATTAGAATTATATAAAGATAAAAATTACAAGTTGCAATATTAAAAATTTATTATGCAACCTGCAATACTTATAAATTTATGATTCAATTAATGCAACATAAAAATTTTATCTTAATTTTTTTTAAATTTCAGTTTAAATTTTGATCTTTCCATAATTTATGAAAAAATAGTCTTTCACGAGGCAAACTCTTAATTAATCAAGGATAAAATTAATTTTTTTTCTTATAATCGAAAATAATGCCTTCACCTCCAACCTATTTGTCTTATACGACGGATATTCATAACCTTAATTGAGTGGTTCTCTTGACAGGTGGCTTGTCCATGCTTATGGACATGTCACTTGTTTTTACCTTATATACTGAAATTGTTAAATTACATACAAAATCTAGATTTTTTTAAAATGTTCTTTATATCATATATTTTTATATTTCCACATAAATACATATTATTACTTGTTTTAACTTATAAAATACAATATTTAAATTTTATTAGAATATTCATTCAAAGTAAAAGCTCCTTTATCCATAAATTTATGGAAATACCATCTTCCCTGGTACTTTCTCAACTTAATTAGTCCACAAATAAAGCCAGTATGTACAGTACACATAAACCAATTTTCATTTCATATTATATTTTTGTAAAATATAGTTCTTCAAGGCCAGTTGTGCAAAAACAGAACCTTTATGCATGTGAGCTGACCACAAAATTAATTCATCGACTACTTAATTAGTACTTCTCCCAATCATCAGACTATTCTTTAAAAATTTCGGTCATCTACATGTTGCATTAGCTAATATCAGCTTCAAGAACCCTATATATATAATAATAATAAATTAATAGAGATCCCTAATTTATAATTATAGCCTAAGACCTCCAAACAAACTACTCATCGGCCAAGTACCGTTACGCCAACAGTTCACTTAATTTCAGTTTACTTAACTTAATTAAATCCCGATCCTCTAGCTCAATTGCCTCCCGTCGCTCCGTCTCCAACCCTTCCCATCGCTTTCTTTACTTTCTAGTAAAGAAAGGCTTGAAAGCTTACCTTCTTATTAGAGAAAGGTTTGGAGTTTTCGCCCCAACCTACTACGACTAGTTTGCCTCTTCCAGTCCCGAGTAATTAGGGTCTGGCTTCATGCGGATATGTGGACACTTGCAATCGAGAGTTTTTATTGAGAGTTTTTATTTCGATGGAATTGAGGGTTGATTAGAGTCTGCGGAATCGAGGGTTTTTATTTTGAAAGGGCAAAACAATTATTTTCTTTTAATCCGACAATGACTAAAGTTGACCAATTTTTCATATGGCACTAGGGGCAAAAGCACTTTCAAAAACTGAAGGGTATATATATGTATACAAACCAAAACACTCAGGGGCATAGGACACTTTTCACAAGCATCATATAATAAAAATTGTATGCTTTCTGGATGGTGCTGCCAACCGGGGGTATTGAAGTCATTTTGGCTAACATAAATCCAAGTTATCTAAAAATAACATACTAATATTATAATATGTTACTGATTTTAATTCTTTACTATATATAATTAATCATAACTTGTTAAAATATATAAATTATTACAATATAAATAAATCATAAATATCTCATTGCACTATATATATATATATACCACTGGAGAAAATCCAAAAAAATACATAATGTGAAATAATAAAATGTTCAGATTTTTTTATACATTGATAGAGTAATTTTGATAGAAATATGTATACATATTATTTATTTATTTATATATGACGCAATTTTGTTTTATACCGACTAACTGTTAAATGATGACATTTTATAGTTAGTGAGACTAATAAGGTCATTTGATAGTATTTACTTTTATTTATTGCAATGACAAACATGTACTTATGATAGCCTTTTAAAATAAATCTCAACATATAAAATATTACTTTTAAATAATTTGAATGATATATTATAAAAATAATCAAATTTTATTGTATTCAATATTTAACAATTTCTAACTATCTAGCATAGTGTTCCTTAGATGACTAAACTTTAAAATTTTAAATAAAATTCTTTGTTTTGAATTTAAATGTAAGATGCAACATGTACATAAAACTTAATTCTAATATTTTGATTAATAATACCACACAATGCGCGAGGGTACTCTGCTAGTTTTTCTAAAAGAATATGACAAACTTTTGGGAAAGACGGAGTTTTATTGGAACAATAAAAAGGTAAAAGATCTTAGTTACTATATAAAAAATTTATTATACAACGTGCAGTAGTTATAAAGTTTATAACCCGATTCATACAAGATGAAAATTTTATTTTTATTTCTTTTAATTTGCACTTTAAATCTTAATTTTTCCATAAATTAGGAAAATACAGTCTTTCAAGAAAGATGGACTCAAAGAAAATCCCTTAATACTCCCTTATCCCTTAATACTCAAAGAAAGGCCGTCTTTCGCTTTTATTTGCTCCAGATTAGTTAATTATATTCGGCCGATTGTTATTGATTTGGAATGGAATATTAGAGATCAAGAAAATTGTCCTCTTATGCCAGCAAATTTAATTTTAAACTCGATATGATTATAACATTGAGTGGTTTCCGGTGGAAAGATTATTAATAAAATCTTCACCATCTTTTCAAAATCTAATAATTGGGACATGCACATGGATGGTTGGTGATATATCCGCACGTAAATAATGATGGTTAATTAGCCAGTCCAACACCTCTCCTAAAATTTTTTCCGAAAATAAAAATTAATATTTTTCATACTTTTTTTACGCAACTTCAATAGTTTCCTTATTTTACTTGATCTTGCATTTATTACATTATAGTTACTTTTTCATTTAAATATAAGAGTGCGTCTCTTGAAAGACGGTCCTTCCATAAGTCATGGAAAGACGGTCTTTCCATAAGTCATGGAAAGACCAAGGTTTAAAATGTAAATTAGAAGAAATTAAGATAAAATTTTCGGGTTGCATGAACCGGGTTATAAATTTTATAACTACTACATGTTGCATACTAAATTTTTAATGTTGCAACTAAGACCTTTTACCTTTTATTATTCGAATCAAACCCCATCTTTCCATAAGCCTATGGAAAGACCGTCTTTCCCAAGACTTTGCCTAAATATAATAGTTCACTTTTAATCTCTTCAATAAATAAATAAATATAGAACTAGTTTTCTTTTTGCATTCTTTTTTATATATTTCACCCGATTTGAAATAAAAGGTAACATTAAAAAAATTATACATTATAAAGTAGGGGTGACAACTGGGCGGACATGTCAAATATGTGTTGAGTAAAATGGGTAATTAAAAATATGAGACGGGTCAAAACGGGTCGAGTTGAAAACGGAAAAATCATTTTTAACTCACGGATAAAAAATGGGTAAAACCGCGAGTTTCAACCCATATATGAACTCATATGAGTTTATGTACCAACTCATATGGGTAAAAGTAACGGGTTTCAACCCATATGGATAAATCCGTGGCTAGCCCACAAACCCAACACGCCCAACCCATATTTAACTCATCACTCATTTTACCCATGCCCACCTAAATTTAACAATAGACAAACCGCTTGACCTGCGGGGTATGAGTCTATTTTGCCCAAGAGAGTAACTCCAATCTTCTAAACAAATTATTATTGACAAAACCCTACAAAAAATATAAAGAAGCATCCGACATGAGTTTGAGATTATAGTAGTTTTCTCCATTAAAAAATTGTTGGAAGTCGTAGGTATTTTTTAGTAGAAATGGAAGAATGAAGGGAATATGAGAATTAATTTTTTAATAGAAAATGAAGATTGTGTTATGATTTGATGCATTCAATTGGAATTGCATTAAATTTTCATTCCCTATAATTTTTTTCTCTTTCTACAAATTTAGGGAAGCAAATATTCTCTCCCATCAGAATCCCTATTTTAGGGAATGAGTTAGGGAAGCTGTTGGAGTTGAAAAACCATATAGAATCTCTATAATCAATGAAAATCCCTATTATAGGTAAGCCGGTGGACTTGCTCCAAGATCATGTCCAACAAATTCTCCAATATTTACTCTAAAATAGAGAGTGAAAACTCATATTCTCTATATTTTTTGCTCAAACTCCAACAAACTCTCCATTTTGCAGATTTTAACATTTATTACACAATAATGATTTTTTTGTAATTTAAACCAAACCCTTATATTTACTTGAAAAAAAGTTTAAAATGGCTAATTTATTGCTTCATTTTAAAAGATAATTAAATATCTTATAAATATTTATTTATTTTAATAAATTTAAAATAACGACTACTAATAGATTCATGAAGCTCATGATATTAGGCTAATACAAACTTTTTAGTACAACCAAAATAAAGTTTCCTTTTAGAATCTAAAAAAATTATAGAAGTAAAATTTTAAAATATATCCTTTTTGATGTTTCATTATTTCTCATTGAGTCAATAAAGAAGACAATAACTAATCCCTCAATCATAGTCATGCTGCGATTCATGTTAATTATTTTTTGAGATTCATAAGTTTAGAATATCAAAAAAATAAAAAAAAACGATAACTCAAATGAATACTTAAATTTGCTCGAATACACATGTAATTTTCAAGAGTCAAATTTCTTAAGTTTGACTCAAATCTCACTGAAAAAATATATATCAACAATTATATTATTATGCGTAATTTTTTAAAATTTGGTAGGAAGTATACTATTATTAATTATTGGATTTTTATAATATTTTATGTAATTCAAATATTAATCGTCAGGCATTGAGCATTGTGAAAATTATGACATTTTAGGATGTGGAAGTGCAAAAGTTTAAATTTAGAATTTCTTATCATGTTTGAAATGTTGGTATTAATTTAAGTTGTTAAATGAATTATTGCATTGATAATGATATTCTTCAAATTTTCTCTTCTCTCTCTACCAATATAGAGAACCAAATTTCAATTTCAACAAAATCTCTATTTTGGAAAACCATATAGAAAATCTGTTAGAGCAAAACAGCTGTCCAAAATCTCAAAAAAAATTTGAAATCCTCTATTATGGAGAATCTGTTGAACTTGCTCTAATTAACTCACTCGGGGATTGCATAATTACACTTGAAGCGTATATTCTATGCCAGATGGTTTATTCACAATCCCTTAAATTTTAAAATATTTAAGCTCCCATCTTTTCAACTTAATTACTCTTCAATTCATTTTAGTTCAATTTATTTCGATACTCATTCAACTCAATTTAAACTAATTTTAGTTTAATTAATTTAAGATAAGTTCTATTAAGATGAAAAGAGCATAACGTGTAGCATATCTGATTTTCAGTCATCCTCTACCGAACAATGAGAAAGTGATTCTCTACCGAATAACTAAGTATATATACTATATATGAAATGAAATTAATATGTAAAAATTAAATAATGAACTTTTAGAAGATGAAATTGCGAACCGACAATTTGCAATCACGTTCTTAATCATGTCATATTAAGACCTGAATAAAAGCAAACATTAATTTGTGGCTTAGGCGATCATCCGCTCGCCCTCGGCGGCCCATACCAACCCACACCCAGGCCATCATATGAGAGGTAAATCACGGTAGCCCAGCACTAGGACCCATGGGCTTGACATTGCCTCGGTGCGCACAAGGGAGCCTTGCAAAGCAAGAACTCCCCACACTACCGCTACCGAGGATCGAACCTGAATTTATTGACTTTCCCATCCATATCTCAATCACTGGGGTACACCCGTGGATGTTAATTTGTGGCTTAGGTGGATCACAATAAGTGGTACTAGGCTTTCGAAATAAAATTCAAAAGAAATCGATCCGCACAGGATTCCATATCACAAAGTTTCCAGCGATGTCAGTTCAGATGATTTCACGACTGTGTAATCAATTTTTTTGTTCAACTTTTCATTGGCAAAAGCAACTGCATTGCATTGTAGGTTAACCACTTTCTTATGAGCACTAATCACCTTAATAAATCCACAAATCAATAATCATAATCTTCAAAAGTGCAAATAACTATGAATATATTACTCCTTTCGTTTCAGCTTAATCTACAATTTAAAAAAGTTGCTTAACTTTAACTTCAAAACTAAATTGATAAATAAGTAAGGATATTGTCGTACGTGATATCATTAGATTCGTAATAGGTATTATTAAAGTATCAACTTTCATAAATTGTATTTACACATAATTATAGATATCGATGATCAAATTCTTTTGAGCCAACTGACGAAAGTCAGTGTGCAGAATTGGTTGAGACGAGATAGTGTTTTCTTTAATATCACATGACCATTCACTAGTAAAATTGAATTTCCACTGAGAATGTTATTACTCCATATATTAAGAAATGTATAAATTTAGCGATTTCCTTCTAAAGAAGGTATTTTCATATGTTTTTGGCTTGCAATTGAAGCCGCAAACCCTCTGCCGCAACCCTCTCCTTGCCGCAACCCTTCTTGTTCAATTTCTTTCCCCATCTTCCCATTAGGGGAGATGAGGAACAACATATTATTTTAATTTATATTTTTGTTATTGAATAAGTGTGAGATTATCTCCACATATTAGTTTTATTCTTTGATCTGATCGTTGTGTTCATGATGATAACTCGATTTAGTTGTTCATGTTGATGTATTGTTCTCGATCTGTAACTTATTCAGATCGCGTGTCCGTACTTTTGTTTGTGGCTTTATTTTTTGGGTTTCCATTAATTTGGATTCATCAGATCTGTGTTTTTCAAGGTGTTTACAGTTTGGACAACGTAGATCGTGGTTGGATCAAGTGGTGTTACAGTTGTAGAAGATCCATGTTTGGCACAGTGATATTGATGCGTGATACGCTTCTTTCTACCAAGTGGTCATGATTTTCGCGGGAAGCAAGTTAATATCTCCGAGGGCAATGTTACAGTTATTTATTGGATCTCTGATCTGTAATAGTACAGACGATCAGTCTGGTTGACATGTAATTTAGACACCCTTGCAATATGTTAGTTATTGCTAGATGCTAGTTAGGTTGGATGTCAATTCCACTCATTATAATCGCCGCTGGACGCTTTCCCATCATCTTGGAATGAATGATTGATTTTCAAAATAAAATAAAATACATTAAGAAATTTATAAATACAACATGAATTTTCCCTGGGAATGTTAGTACTCTATCAAGAAGTTTATAAATGCAACATCCTAGTATACAATATCGTATCCGTAATCAAAGGGAATTTTGGTCGGTGTCCCTCTAGATGGATTCGCTGTCGTTAACTGCCTTTCTAAAGTGACCTAACTAACACAACCACCGTGGGATTATTCTTCATTTATTTAAAACAGAAAAAAGAGGGAAATGTAGAATTGATGAGCATTTCATTACTTCAGAATCTTGCCCCAAAAAGCACTTCCTAGACCCAACAAGGAGCTAAAGATCTAGGATTTTGTCGTCCAAACTAGCTTTTTTAAAGCGCAACATCTACCACCTTATATGGCGTAAGGTGAAGGCAAGTAAAATCACGCTTTTAAGGAATGAAAAGAGGAAAAGGGTGAGGAGTACTCCATAATAAAAGATGATATTGCTCGTTTATAACAATTTAAATAGGGAAAAACTTAGGAAATGCGCCATTTTCATAAGCTTATGAATAGTTCACAGGGACATATAAGTTAAATGTTGTAATTTTTTAATAAAATTTAAATATTGCATTTTCTAAGTTCAAACAAGTAATTATTTGAAGGTGAAAATGTAAAAGTATATGATATAAAAAATTATTTTTCCAAAATTTAAAATTTTGTATGTAATTTAACAAATGAAGTATATAATGTAAGAAATAAGTGGTATGTCCATAATCTTATGAACATGCCGTCTGTCAGGAGACATACTTATTTAAATACTGGACAAATACTTTTATAGTATAATAGTACGAATTTTAATAAACGACAAATAATATATTAAAACGAGAAATTGTGAAAATAACTATAACTTTATGATGTGCGTACCAATATAATCTCGGCCGCCGTTGACTTCAATTGTCAACTGGAGATTTGGACAGAATGTAAGGAAATGATAATTTTACCCCTAGATTAAATGGGTAAATGAGAATTCAGCTTTTGGGTAAGGGTGTTTTTGTCATTTCAGGTCCAGTCAACACCCAAATTGATGAGTCAACGCCGGAATAGTGACAAATTTAGGATTATTTTGATCTTTTCTCATTTTGCATGATTATATTGGTACGTTTAGTCTGAAATTTGGATTAGAAGTAGTATAAAAATCCCCAATTTTTAATTAGCTTATTTTATAAAGACATCTAACCTATTAGATTTACTTGATCCCTCTTTAAAATATAATACATCGCGCTTAATTTTATTTGATTTGTGACTTGCAGTTTCAACTTTGAAAAGCTTGTAAATATGACTTCCAATAATAAAAATTAGTTCAGGACGTCTAAGACTTTAGTACTACTATTTAAGAATTACTTTGACCTGCAATTTTCAAACGTTTACTATCAAAATTCAAATATATATGTAATGAAAGTCGAATTCATGACAAATGAAATTTAATTTTCAATTTTCAACATTTCGAAGACAACCGACCGTTGAAAACATGAAAAAAAAAACCCACATAATTGTGCCTTTCTGTCCATTATTTTTTTTTTAAAGACTATTAATCAATATTTTTTTTTGCTACAAATGCTTAAAAAATATTCGGTTCTTATACTCCGCCGCCCAGGTATAGAAAAGTAGCCCCCAAATTAGCTCATTTTAGCTGTAAATTGATGTGTTTTTCATAAAGCTGTTTGCTGATTCTTGCGTGAAGTTTAGTTTTAGTGTTAGAGAAATATCAAAAAATAAATAAATGATAGAGGGGGAATGAAAGAATCAATGCGCTGTGGATACAACACTTTTGATGTGTAATTTTAATTGAGAATCATCAGGGTTTATAAAATCAAATACTAATCGGTTTGGAATATCAATTGAAGCATATATACAGCGCCATGGCTCTGAATTACAGCTTGGAGACGCTTTACTTAGTGGAAAAGCCTTTTTGTTTTGAAATTATAAAATATGTGCATGCGCCACGACATTCATCATAACCCCGTCCCACTTATTTTTACACTTTTGATTTTTGCACGCTATATAAGATGCATGTTTGACCATAAATATCTTTAGCTAACTATAATAACGGTAAATAAAAATTTAATATTTAAAAACTACTGATGACTCTCAAGAGCTCTTATCGACGGAGTCGTTTGGCACCTCGATGTCGACTCATCACATCCTGGGGTTGAAGAAGGTCCCAAGGGTTCGGATGATTTGAATAATATCATATAAGATAATATTATTGTTCATAATAGATATGTAAATCAATTAGAATTAGGATAGGAAAGGAATACCCTTTCTGATTGGTTTTGTATATATCATGTTCCATATTTGTTTAGGTCTTGTATACCATTTGTACTCACTACATATGAATACACACAGCCATAATTATTTGTGGGTTTTACATTCTATCATGATATCAGTCGGGTTTCTCTAAACTTCTCTGGCTTTTCCCAAAAGTTTCCATATTTTCTTTCCTGTGATTTCCGATCCCTAACCGCGCCCACCCGCTACCTCTTTTGTTGATCTCCACCGCTGCACCCTGCTCACCGGTGATAGCCAATCAGACTCATCTCCGGCCACCGTACGGTCCACTTCTCCGCCTTTCACGCGCCACCGTCGTGAGCTTCACGCGTCGTAGGACCCACACCTGCTGTTCTGTCGCTGCTGCTACATCCTCACACAAAGGTTTAATCAGTCGTTCACTGCCATTCATAAGCTCGTTGTGTGTTTGATGCGATTTAATTTCTCTTTTATGTTGAGATCTGTTTCTGCCTTTCCTGATGACGTCAATTACGCTTCCATCATTGATCAGCTGCATTACCACCATGATTGATGGTTCCAACTATGCTCATTAGCATACTCAAGTTACTTCTATTCTTCGTACTGTCAATTTGATTGGTTTTATTGATGGATCAGCCAAGTGCCCTAATCTCCTAGCGAGCTCGACTTCCAAAGAAATTGATGACAAGGCTTCTGAGGAGGACAAGGCTCGTGATGCTTGGATCTAGCAAGATCAACTGGTCCAGGTGTCTCTTTTCTCATTCTGTCACTAGCTGCAATGTTAGTAGTAGACGGTATGGTCACTGCTGCTCAGGTTTGGGATGCTTTAGCTACAAAGTACCAGAACAATTCTCGTTCTTGTCGCATTTTCTTTGTTATCGTTTGTACGGCGTTCGTCAAGATGACCATTATGATGAGGATTATTATTCTTGTTTTAAGGACATGATTGATGAACCGCGTGTTCTCAAACATCATCTCCATGATGAGGATGTTACTGTTATTTATTGTCGTGGTTTGAACAAAAAATTCTCTGAGTTTTCCAATTTTGTCATGTTGAGAGATCCATTACCACCTTTATACTCTATTGTTGTTGATACTGAGGCTTTGGAGTTTCATCTCAAATCTTGTTCGTCAACTTCTGGACCTGCACCTGCTACTTTTTCTTCTAGCCAACAGGCGTCCGGATAGGCTAACTGCGGCAAGGGAGGCCACGGTATTGGACGAGGAAGAGAGAGAGGCCGCGGTCATTGCCGTGGCGTGGCGGTGGCCGGAATCCATCGCTAGATGGCAGTCCTTCA
This sequence comes from Rubia yunnanensis, assembly GCA_037428765.1. Lineage (NCBI taxonomy): Eukaryota > Viridiplantae > Streptophyta > Magnoliopsida > Gentianales > Rubiaceae > Rubia > Rubia yunnanensis. Next base: position 75,799,744 of record CM075071.1, on the reverse strand, counting down.
TCTGTGCCAGGTGGTCGTGGTGGTGGCACCTAGCCAGTGGTGTCATCGTCCTGGTCGTCTTGCTGAATTCTGCTACAAGCTCTCTCATGTTGGTTGCGATGATATTGCAAATACCGCGGACACAGCTCAGCCACAGTAATATCAGTAAAATAATGCAACTCCAGATTGGTACATGGATTCTGGTGCTACCAATCACATGACTGCTTTTACATCCAACCTGGATAGCATCGCTCTTTATAATGGTAATCATCGTGTTTATTTTGGAAATTGTGCATCTTTGCGTATTTCCCATATTGACAATTCCCGGATTTCTGATTCCCTTACTTTATTTGGTGTCTTGGTTGTTCCCCACATCACCAAGAATTTATTATCTATTGCCAAGTTGACCAGGGGTCTAAATGATGTTGTTTGCTTTGATGACAATGTTTTCACTATTCATAACAAGGTTACCAAGGAGCTCGTGGGCCGGGGACACAGTAAGGGAGGTCTCTACATTTTAGATTATGGTGGTGCTGCTTTAGTGTCTTTTGTTAATGCAAATAGAGCCAAAGCCTCATTTGAGCATTGGCATAGTCGTTTAGGACATGTTCCTTTTAATGTAATTTCTGCTTTAAGTAAGACTGGTAGTTTGTCAGTCACTAGTTTGCTGCCTAAGCCTCATTTGTGTTCTTCTTGTGAGATAGCTAAGGGCATGCGTCTTTTTTTTAATGATAATTTAAAACGCACAGAATGCATAGTTGATTTAGTTCATTGTGACCTCGTGGGACCCTCACCTATTGTCCCTCGCGTCGGGTACCTTTTTTATATCATTTTTATTGATGATTTCTCTCGCTTTACTTGGTTATTTCCTCTACGATGAAATTCTAAATTTGTGGAGGCATACATACAATTTGAATCTCTTGTTGAGAATTAGTTCTCTACCATCATCAAGGTATTTTAGAGTGATGGTGGAACCGAGTTTTTAAATCATCGCATGCATACTCATTTTACGTCTAAGGGCATTCATAATCAGCTTTCCCATTCTTACACTTCAGAGCAAAATGGTTGTGCAGAGAGGAAGCATCGTTATATCACGGAAACAGGTTTGTCGATGCTCTTTCTGGCCTTCATTATTCATTTTGGTATGATGCTTTCTGTATGGAGGTTTACATCATCAACATACTGCCACTCCGAATTTATCTGATCATTCTCCACTGTCTGTTATTTTTGGTACTACACCTGACTAATCCAATTTTCATCCATTTGGCTGTCGAGTTTTTCCTTATTTGAGGCCCTATGCTGCTCATAAATTGCCCCCCTCGGAGTATGTCTTGTATATTTTTGGGATAAACTTTTTAGTATAAGGTTTATCGATGTCTTGATCCTCTTACAAAGAAGGAATACATCACTCGCCATGCTCGGTTTGATGAGTTATTTTTTCCAGCTACCCGTACTGGCACTGTTACAGATTCTCCATCACTGGATGTTTCTTCTATTTTGGAGCCTTTGTCGGTTCCATCAGAAGTGTTTGAGCCATCTTCTATAACACAACCACTCATTCTTTTGGAAAATTCAAATTTTCCAACTATACCGGAAGCTCAGGGTTATTCAGAAAATTGAATTTGTTTGCCACAAGGTGACCAGCAGCGTGTCCGATACCATCCAGCACCACCAGCACAGCAGACAACGCTGCCGCCGCCGACTCACGCGCTGGCCACCTTGGCCTCACATGTACATCATGCGCCGTCTCTACATTCGTCGATGTTTACACCACATTCATCGGCCGCCCCTGCTTCTCCAGTGTCGTCATCACCGCCGCCTGCTGGGGCACTGCCGTCAACCTCAGATTCTGTGCCAATTGCCTCAACCTTTGCACCATCCTCGAGATCTGTGCATTCACCAGCTGCGGGTCCCTTCTCTGGCATCTGATGACTACTCGCCTGCACAGTGGTTCTCTTCGGTACAAGAATTTTTCTGAATATGATATTTGTTGTGTACTGAGTGCTTTATTTTCTAAGACTAAGCCTCAGAGTTATTGTTCGACTATCAAGAATCCTGAATGAGTTGTTGCTATGGACTCAGAGATGGATGCTTTGCGCACTCAACAGACATGGGAGTTGGTTTCTCGTCCTTCCCATGCAAATGTTGTTTGTAAAAAATGGGTTTACCGGTTGAAGTATAATCTTATAGCACTCTTGACCAACAAAAAGCGAGGTTAGTTGCTCAGGGTTTTTCGCAATTGCCTGGTTTTGATTATGATCATACTTTTAGTCAAGTGGTGAATGCCTCTACTGTTCGTACTGTTTTATCCATTGTTGTTCATCGTAATTGGCCATTGCGATAGCTTGATGTGAAGAATGCCTTTTTAAATGGCATTCTGGAGTCTCCGGTTTACATGGAGCAGCCTGCTGGATACAAAGTCCCTATGCGTCCTAATTATGTTTGCCATCTACGCAGGGCCATTTATTGTTTGAAGCAAGCTCAACGAGCTTGGTTTCAGCATTTCAGTTCCTTTTTTATTGGCTTGGTACTTCCAGTTTTTTATGCAGTTCTTCAGATACCCCTTATTTGTTTTCTCACAGGGTGTCTTTTTACTCTATTTATTGGTTTATGTTGATGACATTATTCTTCCTGGGAACGGTGGTCGTCTTATTTGGAAGTTTATTGACCGAGTTAATCAGGAGTTTAAGATTACCGATCTTGGCACTCTGCAGTATTTTTTGGGATTGGAGGTTGTTCGTACTTCCAAAGGCTTATTCCTTGGTCAAGCTAGATATGCCAGGGACATTTTACTGCGAGCTGGCATACAGGACTCTGCGCCTGTTGCTATTCCATTTGTGGCCTTTTCGCAACTATCTAGCTCTTTCGGTAACCTGTTTGGAAATTCCACACTTTATCGTTTCTTTGGTTAGTGCACTACAGTATCTATCAATCACACATCCCTACTTATCCTATGCTGTGAATACGATCAGTTAGTATATGCAGGCTCCTACTGATTACCACTACCAAGCTGTCAGTCGAATTTTGCGCTATGTTCATGGTACACTCCATTATGGTCTTCAGCTTCACGCAAACTCCTATATTTGGACTCGTAGGTCTACGTATGGTTATTCCATTTTCCTTGGGGGCAACCTGGTTTCCTGGAGTGCTAAGAAGCAGCCTACAATTTCTCGTTCCAGTTCAGAATCAGAGTATTGTGCCATGGCAAATACTGATGTGGAGTTAGCTTGGTTGATGAATCTTCTTTGGGATTTACATGTGACGTCGTGCTCCCTGCCCATCTTGCTATGTGATAATAATAATGCTCTCTTCTTGGCTCAGAATCCGGTTTCTCATAAGAGAGCTAAGTACATTGATATTGACTATCATTTTGTGCCTGAGATGGTGTCTTCTGGCAAGCTCAAGGTTGCTCATGTTTCTACGGACTTGCAGCTTGCTGATATCTTTACGAAGGGTCTACCCCGTCCTCAGTTTGAGTTTCTACGTTCCAAGCTTTGTGTTACGACCAGTCCTATGCTTCACTTTAGGGGGGGGGGGTAAATAGAGATGTAAATCAATTAGAATCAAGATAAGAAAGGAATACCATTTCTGATTAGTTTTGTGTATATCATGTTCCATAATTGTTTAGGTATTGTATACCCTTTGTACTAACTATATATATGTGTGTGTGTGTGTGAATACACACAACCACAATTATTTGTGAATTTTTATATTCTATCATTTCATATATCGATTCAAATATGCGGTCAAACTTTGATAGATAATTATCCGTAAAAGACAAAAGTGAAAAAAGGTGGGAGGGAAAGAGTACCTAAATTTCCGCTTTGTCTATATCAACCACTCTTGTACTCCTCCAATTTGTTTATATTGACACCATTTTTTTTTTGGAGTGGTCTTTTTATATTTGTACCTTCATTTTTTAGCAAATTCTAGATTATTTTCATATACTAAATTTACTTTTTACTCTCCCAATACAATGTTCTCCACATATTTTACCTTTTCTTAAAAAAAATGTGTCCATTGCCATGGTACCAACATATGAGGCTAGAGGGAATAAAAGGTTTACCACGAAATCTCACTACAATGCATCATCAAGAATAAAAATTAGTGTTGTCATACTAAAAATTTAAGTGATCAGCTGAGCATAATTAATATTTTTAAACTTATTTTTATACTGCCTTCGCGTTAATTTGAAATGCTGTATACTATTATTTGACCATTAACATAATCAAACTTTAACTTGAATAAATATATAAACAATAATATTATCGTATGTGATATTGTTGGATTCGTTATAGTAAGTAGTTTCTAAATATCAACTTTTTGTTTGCCGTTATTATACGTAACATAATGACGGTCAAACATATTTCTTGAAAACCATGAAAAAAATCATTTGAAACTTAGTCTGAGACAAAGGAAGTACATGTAGTTGTGCTGCTTATCTCTCTAGGGATTCTATAACTTTCAAATGAAAAATGTCATATTTGATGCCTGTTATTGTGACCGGTTTGAGTTGAGGCACTGTCTCGAGTCAATGAGCTTAACTCTCGGTAGGTTCACATCGATTTTGCTGGACGATTGCACAATAGAAAGTCAATTACCATCTTATATGGTACCTTTCTTTTTGCGACATAATCAATGTTTAGAATTTAATGTAACACTCCATATTATGTTGTAAAAGTCACTAAAAACTTATGTTAATTATTGAATTAAATTAAATAAATTAAACTATAAATATCAATAAAATAAACGAAACTGAATTAAAGTTGCAAAGGACGCAAATTTAATATATTCTGTGAAATGGTCCTTGAAATGAGACATTGGATGCGATAGAATTCAACATGGATTTTCAGTATCCCAGTAGAGATTTGTTTGAAGCATGTCAATATCTCGAATTTAATTACTTGTTCGTTTTTTGTCCATTGGATCAGACCTGTGCAAGTTCTTCACACAATTAATTCACTTTCGACTCATGGAATATTTGTTACTAACTACTTTCTCGTTACACTTTAAACTTTATAATTAATTTTTGGGGAGTCAAACTTTTTTACCTTTGACCGTAAATATTTCTAGTTGCCTATAATAACCCTGCATAAAAAATTGATATTTAAAAATATATATTAAGATGAATCTAACAATATCTCACATGATATTTTTATTATATATAGATTAATTTATATTTACGGTCAAGGTTTGAAAAGTTTGACTTCCCAAAAATAAATTAGGAAGTTTGAAGTGGGACAGAGGGAGTACTTGGGTTTACCTCTCTGGATTCTTAGGGATTGAAATATTCTTGCTCATTTGTAAGCTAGTTATGCGAAGTCGAGCAAGCACTCGGAGTATGTATGAGTCACTCCCCCAGGTTTCCTACTTTCAGACGATACTGACCCATGTGACCCTATGTTTTGGTCAAAAGTGTCAATATAACTCAACAAGATCAGAAAGTGCTATTTTAACCCTATTATTTGCTCGAAGTGCTAATATAACCATGGAGGCCTGAATTTGAGTGAAATTATATGAATTGACTATTATACCCCACATTAAAAAAGTAAAATTCAGAAAATGTGAAAGGACATTTATGCCCTCATTGTCTATTAACCCAGACAATTTTCCATTTTTTCTCTTCCTTCTCCACTTTCTTCATTTTCTATCGATTCCTTCTTCTCGATGCTTCACCACCGCCACTCGGTCTTCTTCTTCTTCTTCTTCTTCTTTTCCACTCTCGATCACACCATCCTACTCCGTTCACCATAGTCGAGGTCTCTATTTTTTGGCGCTTGGCTGAACGGCACCAAAAAATGGTGGCGGATGATGGCATGGGGTTGTGGGGCTAAGGGATGGTGGCATGGGGGTGTGGGGCTTGGGGATGGATGAGCTAGTGCTGTTGGTGTTGCTAGGGTGAGGGGCTAAGGAATAGTGGCGGGGTGGAGATGGCCATTAAGTTATTTCTCGGTTCTAATTCTCTAAAAGTCAGTTACTCGTTTCTTCTCGATTCTATTTTCTCAAATCTAGCCGAGGTGGGGTAGCGCAGGAGCAGCGGGGTAGGGTTAGCTCTAGGGTTTTACCATGGTGGGGTGGTCTATAGTAGCACAAGGGCAGCGGGGTTGGGTGCTCTAGGGTTTTTCCATGGTGGGGGTGGTCTGTGGCGGCGGAGGGGCAACAGAGGTAGGGTGGTCTATGGTGGTGCAGGGGTAGCAGAGGTAGGGTGCTCTACGGTGGTGCTCTTTCTTTTTGATTATGTGGAGATTTTCGTTCTGGAGCCTCTCTGTTTGGACTGTTGTTTAAAGCTTGCTATGAATTGCCCAGATTGGCAAAATAAATTACCTCCATATGTTCATCAATGGGCAAGTTATCATTTCGTATTCAACAGCTAGAGGGTTATAGTGCTAGTTTGGTTGCTATATGATATAGCATTTGGAGGTAATTAACAATATGATTAGAATATGTCACAGAGGCAAAACTTAATGAGGTCTGTCATGGTATTGTTCTATGCTTGATGATGTTTGATGATGTGCTTGTTGCCTGTACAATAAATCCAAATTACGTTGGTGGTAGAACGGCGATGATCCGACGGCGGTGGTGATGGAGTGACGGTGACCGGGCGGAGGTGGTTCTAAAGGTTTTTTTGAAGATGAAGATGATGAAGAAGAAGGTGGTGTGGAGGGATATTCTTGTCTTAAAATTTTTTAGCTATAAGACTAGGGGTATTTTAGTCCTTTTGTATTTGGTCAATGCAAGAAAATACAAAGTCAACATCAAAATAGTTCCAAAAGGTTATATCGGCACTTCTGATGTAAAACATAGAGTTATAATAGCACTTTATGATCTTGCAGGGTCATATTGGCACTTACGACGAAAATATGGGGTCATATATGTATTTTGCCCTATGAAATATTTAGAGAAAGGTGCATATATAACCCTATATAATTGACAAAAGTACAAATATAACTCTATCTATTCAGGTTATGTGCAAATATAAACTTTTCAGGCAGTTGGAGGTTGAAATATAGTGAAAAGACTATTTTGCCCCTCTGTAAAAGAATAAAAATATAGAAAAAAATTGATTTTTTTCTCCGATCTCATCTTCATTTTCTTCCTCCTTTCTTTTTGGTTTTCTCGAAAAAATTGAAGGACAAGAAAAGCGAAGCTACCGAAACACTGAAAAGATTATTTTGAAAGCTACTAAAACACTCAAAGCAACTTTCAAACATGAATGTTGACCACCACCACATATTCTGGTCGACATTCATACCGCCTCACCACCCAAACTCGCCCAATGGTTAAGAAACTCTGGTGCTTGGCTGATTGGCACTGGGGGCTGAGTGGGCGTGGGGCTGAGCGGCGGTGGGGTGTTCAATCGGCGGGGACAACTAGGGTTTTCATTGGTTGAGAAGGGGATAGGGTTTTCATTGTTCAATTGGCGGTGAGGAGGAGGGGATAGGGTTTTTGTTGGTGGAGAAGGGCAGCGGTGAAGAGGAGATGGGGTTTTCATTGGTGGCAAGGCGGGCGAGCACCAGTGGCACTGCGGGAGAGCTTCGGTGGCGAGGTGGGGCTAGCGGTGGTGTGCTGGTGGTGGAAGGTTGTCGATTACGAGGAACTTGTAGAATTGTAGGATCTGGGAGGCCTAGAAGAGGTGTCGGAAGATGGGGTGCTTTCGAAAACACACGACATTGATTCTGATTGCGTGAAATAGGATGGAAAGTCGAGATCCCTCCGCCGACTGAATGCGCAAAAGGAGTACTTAATGGAAACTACACGATTGACCAAGTTTTTTTTATGAGGATTCGATTATGGAGTTTAGGGATGCGTTTGATAAGTTCCTGATTGTTTACCCGAAATACCATTTGTTGGAGAGGATTGATCAGCTGAGATCAGATGAGTACGAACATCTGAGTGAAAATGGTGCTAAGGTATGCCTTGATTACTGTGGCTATGATGGTGGAAGGTGATGGCAAGGTTGGTGGTGGCCTGGCGTTTGAAAGATGGTGGCAGGGGTTTGAAGGTGGTGGTGGCCCGGTGGTAAAGGTGGAGCCAGGCGGGTGGTGGTGGTTGGCGAATAGGGTAAATTTGTCCTTCTCATTTAAGGCTTGGGGTAGAAGGGTATTTTAATCTTTTTGAGTAGGTTAATTGTGACACCCCAAACCCACAACATACCAGCTTAATGCTAGTATCGGGTCGGGTCCGTCGTGCTACCGGGAATTCCAGCAGTAACGAGCAGATAGAGTTTATGCGGAAGCAAATTTAGGAAAAAATTCAACACATAAATTACTATTACAGTGAAATTGTTAATACAAGTGGTAATCAAGAGTTTCAACTAAATTTCTTTAGACAAAATTTCTAAAATATCCGATAAGGATCAGTTCACGTTAATATTTTACATCCTAACCAAAAGCTCTAACGGTCCACCCATGATCTTTTCTCAAAAGAAGTAAAGACATCAAAGCACTTTTCTCTACTCACATGAAAATGGGTTGTTTAACTAGGGTAAGTTCCTTGCTTAGTGAGGCTCCATCGCCAGTGTTTACCCAGTTGAGTTTTAGTGATCACAGAATAACAAATAAAAAATAGCCACATAAGTCCCAACACAGTAAAAGGATACGGTTGGTTAATGCCAAGTTGCTTCCAAGTGCCTATATGGCAACTCTGACTAACATACAAGACATAACCTTTTCAGTAGTGCCCGAAGGCTATCAGTCCAGAATTCAATTTCGCTAACCACGCCCAATCAGATGTTCAATTACGAGCTTGTATCAGTACAGATGGTTATGCTAGCATACCAGAAACTTCACGAGTAGCCAGTCTAATCAGACGGTCTGATCTGTACCGTTCCCCGTCGACTTCAACCGAATCACAATCGCATCGGGGGCCCTAAAATTAGAGACAGGTAATCAGGTAGAAGATAATTCAAGTTTGACACGGCAATATAAAGTACAAGCCGGTCATCCACATTACATATCAGAGCATTATATGATTCAAGTTTGACACAGCAAGATAAAGTACAAGCCGGTCATTCACAAAACAATATCAAAGCAGTTCATAAATTCGGTTTCACAATAATTGAGCACAGTATGATAAAATACACACTTAATTTAACAGTCAGTATATACCATCATTTAAGTTTAACTGTCATATCTCTCTCTAATGGGGTTCAAGTATACATGATTCAAGTAAAGAGTAGAAATGTTCGAGTATAAGGTTTCAAGTACAGGGGTTTGAGTAGATGGGTTCGAGAGGTAAGGTTCTAGTTCAAGAGGTGGTACTAGTGGCACTAGTTCGAGAGGTAAGGTTCTAGTAGTGAGGTTCCAGTGGCACTAGTTTGAGAGGTGGTACTCTAAAATTTTCCAGTGGCACTAGTTCGAGAAGTAAGGTTCGAGAGGTAAAGGTTCCAGAAGTAAAGTTTTGAGAGGTGAGTTCGAGAGGTAAAGGTTCTAGTAGTGAGGTTCCAGTGGAAAGGGTTCTAGAGGTGAAGATATCGTGGTTACTAGTTCGAGGGGTAGGTTCGAAATATAATGTTTGAGAGGTAAAGGTATCAGTGGTAATAGTTCAATAAATAGGTTCGAGATGTATAGTTCGAGAGGTAAAGGTATCAGTGGTAATAGTTCGATAAATAGGTTCGAGAAGTACTGTTCTAGAGGTAAAGGTATCAGTGGTACTAGTTCGAGATGCACATGTTTTCTCTAGGGGTTTGAGAGGTGAAGTTTTCAATAGAGGTTCGAGAGGTGAATTTTTCAGAAGGGGTTCGAGAGGTGAAATGTTCAGTAGGGGCTTGAGAGGTGAATTTTTTAGTAGGGGTTCGAGAGGTGAAGTTTTCAGTAGGGGTTTAAGAGGTGGAGTTTTCAGTAGGGGTTCGAGAGATGGAGTTTTCAGTAGGGGTTCGAGAGGTGGAGTTTCATTAGGGGTTCGAGAGGTGAAGTTTTCAGTAGGGGTTCGAGAGATGAAGTTTTCAGTAGGGGTTAGCGAAGTTTTCAATAGGGGTTCGAGAGGTGAAGTTTTCAGTAAGGGTTCGGGAGATGAAGTTTTCAGTAGGGGTTCGAGAGGTGAAGTTTTCAGTAGGGGTTTGAGAGGTGAATATTTCAGTAGGGGTTCGAGAGGTGAAATTTTCAGCAGGGATTCGAGAGGTGAAGTTTTTAGTAGGGTTTCGAGAGGTGAAGTTTTCAGTAGGGGTTCGAGAGGTGAAATTTTCAGTAGGAGTTCGAGAGGTGAAGTTTTCAGTATCGAGAGCTCAAGTTTTCAGCAGGGGTTCGAGAGGTGAAGTTTTCAGCAGGGGTTCGAGGGGTTCGTGAGGTGAAGTTTTCAGTAGGGGTTCGAGAGGTGAAGTTTTCAGTGGGGTTCGAGAGGTGATGGTTTCAGCAGGGGTTCGAGAGATGATGGTTTCAGTAGGGGTTCGAGAGATGATGGTTTTAGTAGGGGTTCGAGAGGTGATGTTTTCAGTAGGGGTTCGAGAGGTGAAGTTTTCAGTAGGAGTTCGAGAGGTGAGGTTTTCAGTTGGGGTTCGAGAGGTGAAGTTTTCAGCGAGGCTTGAGAGATGATGGTTTCAGTAGGGGTTCGAGAGATGATGGGTTCAGTAGGGGTTCGAGAGATGATGGTTTCAGTAGGGGTTCCAGAGGTGAGGTTTCAGTGGTGTTCGAGAGGTGGAGGTTTCAGTGAGGGGTGCGAGAGAAGGTTCGAGAGAGTCAGGTTCTGATGACATCATATATATATATATATATATGTAAACATATACCCAGTTTAACTCAGTTCGTGCTAAGGCGATGCAACACTCACCTCGGTTAGACTTGGCTTGGGCAACCTCCGCTTCTACGTTATCGCTGCTCAACCTCCGTTCTTATTTTGGTACTCAAGAAAATATCTTAAGGCTGTAATTTTTGAGAAGACAGTAATCGGTATTCATACTGATGAGAACATAGGGTTCTCACACCTAAACCTAGAATTTTATCCATTTAACCCTCAAGTGCCTACGTCCACTTGCCCAAAAATTACTTTGGATAAATTTCTCTCGTCTTCTTGCCGGCTCTCTCTTCCCATTATATTATTATTATTATTATTATAATCATTATTATTATGACTTTCTTCCCAATATTTCTCTTCCTGAATTTCACTTTGGATAATTTTCTGATCCACTTACCCAATTTTAAATTTTATTTTCTGATCCACTTGCCCAATTATTTCTTTATGGTACCATATCCTAGCGTACCATTTGTTTTCCCTTTTTTTGGTGTTTTATTTTGTTTGTTTACTTATTGTCTCTTCACGTTTTTTATCCGTTCCTTTATTTTAATTCTTTGTTTATTGGCTTTTCTTTTTTTTTTAATTTACAATACTTAAAATCAATTATATATAAATATAATACAATTATATTCCTTGAAATTAAAATAATATTAGAATGATAATTTATTTATTTTATTATTATTTGTAATTACATATGGAAATTACTATTATATAAAATTGTGATAAGTATGAAAAAATATTTGAAAGTTATAAAATCAGTGTTCCTCAATAATTTAAAGGAATATTTGTTTTAGAAGAAGGTGCAAGGTAAACTATTGGAGATGCTTTTATAAAAATCCTGCATAATTTTTTAACAACTCAATTTATCATTTCTTACTTTACTCTTTTTTAAATGTGAAATTTGTATATCTCGCTTTCATTCTGATTCGACGTACTATTATTCCCTTTCTCTTTCTTATATCCCGCATTCTCGAGGGGTAGATGGTTCGAGGGGTCGATGGTTTGAGGGGTGGCGGCTCGAGAGGTAGCGGTCTCGAGGGGTAGATGGGTCGAGGGGTGGCGGTTTGAGTGGTGGATGGTTCGAGGGATTGATGGTTTGAGTGGTGGATGGTTTGAGTAGTGAATGGTTTGAGGGGTGGATTCGAGGGGTCGATGGTTTGAGAGGTGGGTGGTTCAATGGGTGGCGGATCGAGAGGTGGATGGTTCGAGAGGTGGATGGTTCGAGGGGTGGATGGTTCGAGAGGTGGTCTCGAGGGGTTGATGGTTCGAGAGGTGGATGGTTCGAGGGGTGGGTTCGAGTGGTGGATGGTTCGAGGGGTGGAAGATTCGAGGGGTGGACGATTCGAGAGGTGGGTTCGAGGGGTGGATGGTTCGAGAGGTGGATGATTTAAGGGGTGGGTTCGAGTGGTGGATGGTTCGAGGGATGGATGGTTTGAGGGATGGATGGTTCGAGGGATGAATGGTTTGAAGGGTGGATGGTTCGAGTGGTGGATGGTTCGAAGGGTGGATGATTCGAGAGGTGGATGATTCGAGAGGTAGATGGCTCGAGTGTAGGCATCTTGAGAGGTGGATGGTTCAAGAAGTGGATGGTTCGAGAGATGGTTTATACGAGGGGTGGATGGTTCGAGGGGTGGCGAATTGAGTGGTGGATGGTTCAAGTGGCAGGTTCGTGTGGCGCCTCGAATGGTTGATGGTCTAGTGTGGTGGATGGTTGGAGTGGCGGATGATTCGAATTGCGCCTCGGGTGTTTGATGGTTCCAGTGGTGGATGTTACGTGGAATTTATGGTGTCACAATTTTCAGGTGACATGGCTATCTAGCGCCACGGTTTTCAGGCGCCATGAATGTCTGGTGCCACGGTTCTACTAGCGAGAAGGTTGGCTTCACTGGCACCATGGTTTTTGTAGGGATGGTTTTCTATAACCGCGGCGTTATGCCACCATTGCAACCTGGTATCACAGTTTTTAGCATCACGGTTATATGGAGCCACAGTTTTCTGGAGACAATATTGGCTGACCCTATGGTTTTACTACACCAAGGACTGTGCATTTCCTCTAAATGTGCACTCGTGTCTAGACATGTAGTCCAACCAGAAGGCCTTGCCTTGGAGGACTTACTTGTCATCCTTAGGGGTGGCTAGCATGTAACATATTACCAAGGAATTGACAGAATAGTGGCTTGTCCGCTACATTCAGGGCAAAAGGAAACATGGTTGGAATGTACGTTCCTCCCATACTTTTCCTAGCCTAGGTTGTTACTATGATATTGACGGATACATTCATGCGCTATATGCTCACGCTACCTTAGTGTTAGAAAGGCATAAAGCTGTCCATTAGCTAAAAATGGAATGGGCAGTTACAGAACCGCCACGCTAGACACATGCGGTACAAGTTGTGCCCATTCTCCAAATGTTTCCATGGTGTATTTGGCGGGTCTCACAAGAGCACTTGGCAATGCCTCGTCTTGCTCTTGCCACCGATATATTCATGGAAAGAGAACGTATGGAAGACCAATAACACTCCTCTTTCCCCACCTTAGGAGTGTATATGGTAGAAGCTGCCCATCATGCCGAACAATGGTACATAGGTGATCTCAGCTTCAATTTTTTTGCATCACACAAGACTCCCATATTCAAGACCTAAGTCCACTGTTCTCGGTTGCACTAGGACAGAGTAAATCGGCACCACGACTACGACCTCTTGAAGACATGGGATAACTCTCCCCGGTGGAGACCATTTTCTCAAGATTTACAAGACCCGAGACCACTAACCTCGGCTGCGCATATGATGACAACATTTGGTGTAAGTAGAGCCAGTACCCTCTCTGGTTAGTATGTATGGGTTTGGATTGTCATCTCAATCTTGACTCGCATTTATGCTGGAATAATTTCTCAGCGGATATAGAAGGCCTTGGATGCATGAGGTAGAAGCGGTATCTTAGAATGGGGTAGTGAATTTGTTTTCACCCCCATTCATTATATCTTTCTTTACCCTCTAGTTTTCCCACTCACTACAGGGATATGCATGTAGTCCACCCCGGCTCATCATTAATTAGCTTGGGGCCAGAAGGACCCATATTGTAGTACGGGAGGGTGCATTTTCAAGTCACCCACCCGAACGTTCCACGACTTTTTTATTTACCATTTTATCATTGAGTAAAGTACATTCATGCCCTCGAGTTCTTTATGTTATTCTATTTTATACTTTAAATTTTGATCTTTCCATGCCTTATAGAAATATCGTATTTCAAGATAAGTGCTCTACCCTAAAAGGATCTTACAAAAGACGAATTATGAATATTATTATTTTTACCATACGAACTCTTTTTATTAGCATTAATTAAGGGACCCGTAGTCATTTTCAAATTTCCGTCTACGGTGGTGGCTAACAACTGGGCTCTTTAAAGCTGATATATATTGTTGTAAATTGACTACCACGTACGTCCTTATTTTAGTGGGTTTGATACACTTTTTTCTATTAGTTATTTTCATAGGTATGACATATTTTTCTTGAATCAGTATATTGAAATATGATATTTTTATAAATCATGAAAATATTAAGGTTTAAAGTGAAAATTAGAATATATAAAGATAAAATTTTTGGGTTGAATGAACGGGTTATAAATATTATAACTACAACACGTTGCATAATAAAAATTTTAATGTTGCAACTAAAACCTTTTATTTTTTATTATTTTAATTAAACCATGTCATTCCATAAGCATATGGAAAGACGACCTTTCCTAATACTTTACATTTTTTCTTTGGCAAAATTCCATTAATTTTAGGCAAAGTCTTGGGAAGACGGTCTTTCCATAGGCTTATGGAAAGACAGAGTTTAATTACAATAATAAAAGGTAAAATATTTTAGTTGCAAAAAATTTATGAGTCCGTCTCTTGAAAGACGGTCTTTCCATAAGTTATGGAAAGACCAAGGTTTAAAGTGTAAATTAGAAGAAATGGAGATAAAATTTTCGGGTTGCATGAACCGGGTTATAAATTTTATAACTACTACATGTTGCATACTAAAAGTTTAATATTGCAACTAAGACCTTTTACCTTTTATAATTCTAGTTAAACCCCGTCTTTCCATAAGCCTATGGAAAGACCGTCTTTCCCAAGACTTTGCCAAAATTTATTATGAAATGTGTAGTAGTTATAAAGTTTATAACCCGATTCATGCAGCCCGAAAATTTTATGTTCAACTCTTCTAATTTGGACTTTAAACCTTGGTTTTTCCATGACTTATGGAAAGACCGTCTTTTAAGAGACGAATTCTAAATGTTATCCATTAATTTTACTCTTATTTTCCTTTCTAAACCCAATTTCATTTATTCATTTTATTCGCCTAAATTCAAACACACGAAAAAACTGCGGCGTGAAACCTAATTAAATGGAGGCAGTACGAGCGGTCCAATTCATATGCTCAAGTTACAACAAGAAGTTAATTCAAAGCACATGGGAAAACGCGGTTTAAATTGTACATCCGTGATCGAATAGAGAAGATAAAAACAAGACTATTTCCTCCGTCGGCTTGTAGCTTCCCAAATTAGGACGCAGTAGCAAAATGTGGAATCATGCTAAAGTTTACGCAACCGTGGAAACTGCTAAAATTAACGTTATGTAGTACTGTACAGCTCCTTCACATGACAAAATTACGAATTTAGAGGCGGAATCAAATTTTGATATTAACATGTGCTTTTCGATACTTTACATCCATTCACAAACAATGAGAGAGAAAATATAACCTGGTTCTATGAGAGACGTTTCATTCGAAAGCTACAAATGAAATCAATTAAGTACATGCGCCTTTAGCCTAGGGATTGAAAGAAATAAGCGTGACAAATATTAGTTGAGGAACTAGAGAATGGCGAATACCATGTGTCACACTTGCCACACTATATGTTGAAGGTTGGACGATTGTTGTTGAATAGAAGTTTTGATGTTAAAATTTTTAGGCATTTGTCCAATCACCGGCGATCGATGGTGTGGCAAGAGATGACACCTATCAAAAAAAAAATGATGTGTCTTTATAAAATCGAGCCTCTAATTTCCATTAAAATTAGAAAGTTTAAGATGAATTGATTTGTTTGGAAGAAATTGACTGATATAATTGATCAACATAAAAAAAAGAGTCATGCCACCACCACAATTGAATCACCACATTTATCGGTATCAACATCGCCACCACAATTATCAGACTCGGCATCATTACCACGGTCACCATATTTTCAAAGGCCATGTCATTTATGTAATTAGGGGCGGATGCGTTTAAGGGGAAAATACCCACCCAAAAAGAAGAAATAGTTATGAAACACATCACCGTGTTGTATACGAAGCGGTAGCTTCCCCCAATTCATAAAAAAACAATTGTTACAACCTACTTTGATTCAAAAGAAAGGCGAAGAAAAATGCAAGCAAAACAGATATACTAAGCTTTTGATTTTATCAAGGCCATCACTTCCGTTCCTCACTTAAACAAGTTAGCTATCTGTCCGGCAAGAGGAACACATTCATGCATTTACGATCCATGCGACACTATTGAAATCCTCAAATTTTAGGCGGGATGGAGATTTTAAGCATTTTACTTCTCGAGGTATAATGACGTATCAGGAGGGTTGATTAGAGGGAATCGTGATATCCAGGACTGTAATTGATTCTCATGACCAAATATCCAATCCATACTTGGTGCAAGCGTCAGTTCAAAGTCAAAATCCCCCATCTTAGCCAGACAGAAGATGAGATTGCGCCCTTATTCCAATTCACTCTCAAGTTGTGCTTAAAACGTATCGCCTTACTTTCAAGTTGGTCAACACATTACCTTATTTCTTTTTCATTCAAAGCACATCACTCTATTTAACTTCTCCGTTGCACTAAACTCTAAATCTCAAATCCTAAACCTTGAATATCTTCATTACACTCAACTTTCCATTCGCTTTAAAGGATATTTTCGTAATTGTATTTACAAAAAATGTAGTAAGCGTGGCACTTTAGGACAGGAGCAGTTGATGATGAAAAAAGAGAGCACTTACGTAAATAAAGCAAATTTAGTGCTCCTTTTCTGCTAAAACCCTAGTGGACGATTCTTTTGTGAGACACTTGGACATCTGACATTGGGTTTAATAAAATTGGAAGGAAATGACCTTTGTAGTCACGCTTGAGGGCGGGGCCCAGTATGTTTGAGGGCACGAGAAGGGTTATCAATTGGAGGGTTCCTTTGTTTGACTGTAAAGGATGCGACACCGTTAGAGACGGCTCAAGCCATTTCTCTACTATTGGACCCCACCTCACATGCTCTCTTTAATTACCTTCTCATCGCCGTACATTATCAGCACCTATTTGGATTTGGGGGGAAAAAAACCATTTTAGACTTTAAACACTTTTAACGAATGACTTCTTAACATATTATCGCCAACTTTAGTAATGTAAAATTTGTTACTATTTCGACCGAAATTCACTCTCGCCAGCTCTATCGAAATCCACCACGTCTCTATGCAGAAATACTCTCACAACCGAGCTCCAAAATGTTGGGTATTGCTATATCACGTCTTGTATTTTACTATCTTACGCCCTAATACGTATGTACACGTATAATATTAATATTAAAATTTCAAAATAAAACAAAAATAAAAAACAAAAACAAAAAAACCGCCGCCGCCGCCGCCCGTCCCTGCTGTCCCTTCTTCTCTTCTTCTTCGTCTTCTCCGGCAGTCTCGCCACTGCCGCCACCGTGCCTCCTCCTCCGCCGTCCCTCGTCCGCAGCAAACCCCAACCGAGCTCCTCCTCCGCCGTCCTCGTCGAGTGAAACCCTAGCCCAGCCAAGCTCCTCCTCCGCCATCCCCGTCGAGCGAAACCCCAACCGAGCTCCTCTTCCGCCGTCCCCGTCGAGCGAAACCCCAACCGAGCTCCTCCTCCGCCATCCCCGTCGAACGAAACCCTAGCCCGAGAGGAGAACGACGGAGAAGCGGCGACGGAGAAGCTGGAAACGGTGGAGCGCGGAGGAGAACCGTGCGGAGGGGAGTAGAACGGGAGAAGGAGAAGGAGAGGAGAACGTGAGAAGGGGAAGGAGAGGAGAGCGGGAGAAGGGGAAGGAGAGGAGAGCGGGAGAAGGGAAGGAGAGGAGAACGGGAGAAGGGGCGGAGCAGCGACGGCGGAGCAGCGACGGCGGAGCAGGAGCAGGAGCGGCGGCGGCGGAGTATAAATTAAATAAATAAATAAATTTAATATTAATTAATTTAAATTATTTAAATTAAATTAAAAATACATACTGTATATTAAATAGTAGAACATAATCAAGTAAAATACAGGGCGTGAAATAGCAATTCACAAAATGTTTGTGAAACCCACCACCACTCTACTCGCACGAAGCACTAATAGCCCGCAACTGAAGGATAACTGGCGGCGAATCGGTGGAATGATATCATCCTTGCTTGGCAAAAGGACCACTCAGCTGCGGTGTGCACGTCTGCTAGAGAGTTGTGTTATTCTCCCACCGATGCTGAAACTTTTTACGAACAATTTTTTTAGTTTGAAATTCACGCTGATGTATCATTTTTACGAGACTCATTAATCAGAAAAATGTAAGACTCAATCATAAAATTTCTTTAAAAAAACCAAAACTTTTATATTCAATCTCAACTTTGTTTATTGAAATGCAGGAAATATAGTAATTCAAAAAGGAAATATGCAAATATAACCATATATAATTGAGAAAGTGCAGATATAACCCTGAGATAATATTTTTTTCAGTGCAAATATAACACTAACTACTTAACGAAAGTGAAAATATAACCCTAAGACACTATTTCCGGCACTGACCGCACCCTCTAACCTTTTTTTTTAATTGGGTAATAACTCAAATGAGCCCCCAATAAAATCCCTCCCCTCCCCTTTCCCTTGGTGGAAATTGAACCTATGACCTCATGGTAGTAGCACTAGACTTCAACCGCTAGGCTAACATTCAATTCCCTCTAACCTAAAACCTAAAAGTGTTTAGGCAATTTTCCCCCAAACCATATCAGGAACCACCAGCCCACCACCACTTTCCAGCAACCACCAGCCTACCGTCACCACTGCCTAACAACCACCAGACTACTGCCACCACTGCCTAGCAACCACTAGCCCACTGTCACCACTTCTTCTGACTTCGGGTCCAGGTACGGGTCGTCGATCTCGAACGACCTCCAGCTGCATCCCACCGTCGAAACCTTCAGCGTTTCCGACAGAAACCTGCAACCCTAAACTCGCCCCCAAAACCTACTCATTGTTGCTCCGGCTGACCTCCAGAAGCTTCCAATTTGCTCGCCACCCATCATTTCGCCGTTCCTCTTCTCCGACAAGCTTCTTTGTTGTTCCATATATGGTTTTCTTCTCTGGTCGATTCCGCCACCGCCGAACCCGTCAATTTTTTGGTGTATTTTACTCTTCGGTCGATTCTCGTTGCTGCTCTTGTCGCTCGCCGCCGAAATCCATCAAATTTCTGGTGTATTTTACTCTCCGGTCGATTCTCCTTGTTGCTCTGGCCACTCGCCGCTGAACCCCTTCGATTTTCTCGTGGAAAAATGGGGTTTGGGGGCATGTTCTCGTCGTTGAACTCTGCTAAAAACAATGAAGGGATTTTCTCACCACTGAACTTTGCTGAAAATAGAGAGAGTGGGTTTTCTTGAAAATAGTGATGGGTTTGGGGGAAAATAATGATGGAGAAGGAAAACAGTGAAGGAGAAAGGAACGTAGGTAAACGGCGAAGGGAAAGCACAACGAAGGATTATATCAATGATAAATCGATGTTGTTTGATGGTGAATGGTCGATTCTCCTTGTTGCTTTGGCCAGTCGCCGCTGAACCCCTTCGATTTTCTTGTGGAAAATGGGGTTTGGGGCTTTAGGGGAATAAATGTAATTTCAATTATTTTTTTGTTTTTTTATTTTTTTACAAAGGGGTAAAATTATATTTTCACTAAATTTTGGCCTTAAACTATTGGGAAAAGGTTATACAACTATCTAGGGTTATATTTGCACTTTCAATTATACAACTATCTAGGGTTATATTTGCACTTTCAATTATCACAGGTGATATGAATCCCCTTGCAAAAAATCTGGATTGCAGAATTAAGATCTTTGATAAAACAAGGGAACTCGCAAACCCTTAGTGTGCCGCACAAAATTCAGGTGTCTATTCATCGGGGTACACCTAATCTCGACTTTCTCTCTAACTAGCCCACTGGATCAGATCACAAGGTTATTGGTACTCAACTAGCCCTTAGGGTTAAGCAACAGTGGAATAACTCACAAGAAAAGAGTATGAACTCAAAATGTTATATATTTGATTCATAAGAATGGTACAAAACTCGAAAATACAACCCCTATTTATAGGGTTGAAATCGCCAAACCCTAATCCCTAATCAGAACGGGATTTGGTAATTTTTGTCAAAATCTGAATAGAATTATGGCAGCTTTAAGAAGCTAAAATCATATCTACCTAAAATAGACACAGTTGGCCGTATAATAGACATAGCTGGCTGAATCCTTCCAAGACACACCTTGGATGAATATTTTCTTATCTAATCTTACCAAAACTAATTCTAATCAGAATAAAACTGAATATACTAAACCCTAATGGACCGTAATCTCGAAATTAGCTCTTCAAAGCCCACATGGATGAGTTATCAGTACAATAAACCTAAAATGAAATAATTTTACAGTGATCGCACTACCTCATTAAAAACACTAGTGTTCTTCATGATGTCTTCAGTTCTTCGACAGTATTGAACAATAAATCCAAGATGTCGATGATGATTCCTTCTTCAATTCTTCATCATAAAGGAGATCAATCAAAGCATTTAAAGCAGCATCCCTAAGTTTAGTCCTTGACCTAGTCATGAGCCCCGCCATGTCACTTAGAGGATCCCGAATAAAACCTTTAAATGTTTGATCAAGTCGTAGAATGTCATCTCGGCCATTTGAGAGTTTAGAAGTCTCAATTGCATGAAGTTACCTTGTGTTTCCGGACCTTGTTCACCGTGATCATTTATGATGATCTCTTCATCTACCTGTTATTCACCACTTTGATACAATGGTGGCATATCCACATATTCATCTTCTTCATCGCCTTCCTCAATGGTTATTAAGATCTAAGCATGAGGACAGTTATTACGGACATGTCCTCTTTCTTTTCAATGGAAACAATTAGGAGTATTAACAGAAACCGAACTTGATGAAGTAGTAGTGGTTTTAGTTGGAATTTTAAGAGATTGCTATGGTGGTGGTGCCATCCTTCATTCATTTGGAGCATAAGTTGGATTTGTATAGGACTACATTGAACCATGTCCTCCCATGGTCGTTCCCCTACTTCGGCCATAACTAGGGTTTCCAAACTCAAACCCTGGTCGTTGACTGGAAAATTTGGGCTGTGGCCTCCTTTGTCGCAGAGTACTCTCAACCAACCTTGCTTTCACCAATAAATCGCTCATAGATACGTGATTTTGAAGTTTGACTAGTTTTTGAAGATTCTCATACAAGCCTTCAGTGAATCGATTTGTTTATGAAAACATCGTCTTCTTTCATTCCTACCCTTCTCAAGGTCAACTTAAGATCTTGCCAGTATTCATCCACTGTGAAATTTCCTTGCTTCATGTTGGATATATAAGAATGTTGTTCCATTGGGAAAGTAGGCGGAATATGATATTGGCGAAGCTCGGATCTCAATCTCTCCTTCCGGCAAGATATTGCAACTCTTTTTCATTTTTTCCACCATTCAGCCGCATAGTGTGCCACCTTGACCTTTTGTTTTTCCCGATAATTGTTGAGATCAAACAAATTCTCAATCAGTCTCTCCCAATCAAGATACTTCACCGGATTGTGTTGACCATTAAATTGAGGGATGTCATACTTCAATCCCTTGATGTCACGAGCATTATCTGAACCTGAACCAGATCTCGGGTTGCTCTTCACTCTCCTTCAAGAATAATGTTTACTATGGCGATGCCTTCTAGAAGACCCTCAGTGTGATTGCCTTTCCAAACCATCATCAGAATAGTCATCTGAACTGCCAGAACCATTGAATTGGCGGACATATTTATGGGTTTCTTCCCTCTTGGCCGATGAAGTAGGCGTAGGAAGTGCCATAATGTCAACTTTTCTCGCCAATCTTTGCACCTCACTCATAAGTGCATTTATTGCGACAACAAACCGATATGGATCATTGAATTCATTAAGTTTAATTCGATGTCGATCCCAACTATCTGGAGCCTCTTCTCGTGGATGATCACCATGCTTACCACCAGTTGTGTGCATCAATGGTAAATTATTAGGATTACTAACAAAAGGCGGGACGAATGAGTTTTCGTCATCCATCTTCGCTAAACTGCTAAGAAAAATAAACGGTTAGTAGAAACATCCCCCCAATCTCCCTTTGTTTAGTAAGGTTGCTCACCAAGTTTATAACACTCACGAATCACAAGGAAAGAGCTAAGGCAAGGGCAATTGATCAATTCACCGTAATTCAAAGCAAAATATGGAGATGAGTACTGCAGAACTTATTTTGAAATTTAAAAATATATAATCTCAAAATTGGGCTCTAAAATATAGAATTCCAAATTCTACAAAGAATAAGAAACAAAACGCAATTTGAATGGCACGAATAGGAGCTGTAATGAAGAAGTTAAGATCAAAATAAGAAGGCTTTATATAGGCGACAAATAGGTTCCGAAAATTCAAGCAACATTCTGAAATCAAATTGGATTATGAACTTAAATACAAAGGGGATTATGAACTTAAATCCAATTCCTTTGTGGTAAAGGATTTTAATGAATTACTAGCCCCCAATTCAAAAATTCAGATCAAATCTCCTCTCAATTTGCAATTTTTTCTTTCTTCAAATCAGATTTCCTTTTTTTTCAGCCACAAATTCTATTTTTCCACACTATTAAATACTCACAATTATAATCTTATTCCCCTATCAATTCAAAACCGCGTACAATTCCAAAAATTTTGAAAATTGCAAAATAGTCCCCAAACTTTCAAAAATTGCAAACCGGACCCAAATTTCCAAAGCCCTAAATTCCGATTTTAAAGCCCAAAATCTGATACTTTTGGTTTTTGTTTTCTAAGAACTTTTGGAACAAATTTAGCCTATATAAAACTTGGAATAAGAAATATGCGATAATTTCCCCTCGATTCAAATGAACTTCGAGGTATTCGAAATCGTAAGGATCAAGAATATGACTCTATATAAGTGGAAAACGACAAAAAGACTCCTTTTTAAAAAATAAGGTGAAATCAGGAATCAAAGAACAATTCAAAATCACGGAATCAAAGAACGATAAAGAAAACAAATAGGATTATGAGCATGCAATAATTTTTAGAAGAGTGGACGAAATATCACAAGCACATAAACTGTATAAACTACCTAAAAACTACAAAATTGACTGGGAGGTAAAGGCGGATAATACTTGTTAATGATTAGACCCTTCGACGTCCTCCTGACTCGATTGATGAAGGTGAAGGTAAATAGTAATACCGAAGTATGGTAACTCTCGGACCATTCGACTCTAAATTCAATCCTCCTTGTAAGAAAGATCAAACAAACACAATTAAAATACGACACGAAAGAGTTAATAAACCTAAAATTTTGAAAATAAATAAATGCAAAAACTCAAAAATTCCAGAGTAATTTCGGCCACAAGGATCCTTTGATTTGCTTTGATACCAACTGATATGATTCCCCTTGCAAATAATCTGGATTGCGGAATTAAAATCTTTGACAAAACAAGGGATCTTGCAAACCCTTACTGTGGCGCACAAAATTCAGGTGTCTAGCCCTCGAGGTACGCCTAATCTCGACTTGCTCTCTAACTAGCCTCACGGACCAGATCACATGGTTATTGGTACTCAACTAGCCATCGAGGCTAAGCAACAATGGAATAGCTCGCAAGCAAAGCGTATGCATTCAAAAGGTTGTATATTTGATTGATAAGAATGGTACAAAACTCGAAAATACAACCCCTATTTATAGGGCTGAAATCGCCAATCCCTAATCCCTAATCAGAATGGGATTTGGTAATTTTTGTTAGAAACTTAATGGAATTATGGCAGCTTTAAGAAGGTAAAACATATCTATCTAAAATACACACATTTGGCCGTATAATAGACGCAGCTGGCTGAATCCTTCCAAGACACACCTTGGATAAATATTACCTTATCTAAGATTACCAAAACTTATTCTAATCAGAATAAAATTGAATATACTAAACCCTAATGGACTGTAATCTCGAAATTAGCTCTTCAAAGCCCACATGGCCGAGCTATTAGTCCAAAAAACTCAAAATGAAATAATTTTACAATATTTTACAGTGTTAAAAACTCAGTGGGAAAAAAGAGTATAATGTTCTTCATGATGTTTTCAGTTCTTCGACAGTCTTGAACAATAAATCCAAGATGTCGATGGTGACTCCTTCAATTATTCATCATAAAGGCGATCAATCAAAGCATTAAAAGCAGCATCCCTAAGTTTAGTCTCTGACCTAGTCATAGGTCCCGCCATGTCACTTAGAGGATCTCGAACAAAACCTTTAAATGTTTGATCAAGACATGGAATGTCTTCATTTATGGTGGTAGTTGTCTTGACATCTCCATCAACAGGGTTATATGTGCTCTTTCGTGAATTATATAGGGTGCATTCGCTCAATTCAAAATGATATAATTGCACGATGTATATAAGTAAAAGATATTAGTGCTTATAGAACCCCATATAATTTACATAAGTGTCAATATAATATTTTAACAATTGAAAGTGCTAATATAACTTTAGATAATAAGTGAATGTGCAAAAATACTCATTCCGACAAATTTGAGCCTAAATTAGATGAAATGTCAATATTGCCCTTTGAAAAAATAAAAAAATGATTTACGATCATACCCCTAAATCCTGACCCTAACTGATTGCTTCTTCTTCTTCTCCCCCTGTTCTTCTTAATCTCTCTTCCATTCGTCAATTTCTTCTTTTCTGTTTGGTGGGTTTGGGAATCAGGCTAGGACTAGGTTTGGGTGGGGTTGGGGATGGGTTAGGATAGCAGTGCTGGTGATAGTTTTATGGATTTGGGTTGTGGTTCAGTGGCAGCATTACGATGGTCAGCGGCGACGAGGTGGTGGTGCGGCAATGGCCGGCAATAGCTAGGTGGTGGCGGTGCAGCAGTGGTGCCGGTAAAGGTAAAATAATCCTTATAAATTAAGATTTCACTTGAGGGATATTTTTATCATTTCAAGTATGATCAATGGCCGAAAATACTTGGTCAATGCAGGAAGTGCCAACTGAGAATTATATTGGCACTTTCATCCGGACATCAACTAGGGGGATTAGCCATCATTGTTCATAGACTAGGCCACGTTGCTTATGGATCTCTCACTTTCAATCGCCACACCCCTGAAATCGCATTCAACATACGGATTACGGTCCACGGACCGTCTACGTGGTCTGTCCGCGTTCATTTGACTCCAACATCTGGGTCGATTTAAGTCCACATCGCACAAAAAATTCCCTTTTCCCTTTGTACATATCATGGGTTCAGCCCATTCTTAATCAATTATTTTGATGTTTTAGTTACCAGAAAGTCTGTACTGCAGAAAATCTGTCAAATTAAAAATGAGTCTCCATGCAGTATCATCAAATATGCAGCTTCTCTTTACAAATTCATCAAATTAGATCAAGTGGTGAATCATAGATAACACTACAACAAATTAGAATTTAGATTCCAATAACCTACCAAAAGATCACCATCAACACAACACTAAAATGAATCTGGAAATCTTGACATTTTCATCGATCACTAGAAGCTATTGCCAGATCCCGCTGCCTTCGAAGATCCACCAGCTCCATGCTCAACCGCTCCAACAAACATCTCCGAAGCAAACGAGCTGCTTTTCCTCGCCTTCCCGGGAAATTCTTTGCCCACGTTACCCTTCATTGACAGGTTCTTCTTGATCCTGCTTCGGGCAAGTGACAACATGGTGGAACGAGATGGCGCGTGCAGAGCTCCCTCGACACAATCTCCCGCTTGCACGCATCCCCATGCCTTCGAGGAGGAGGACGATGATGTTCCATCTTCGGAGAAAGGTCTCAGCCGGGGAAAGAACTTGGAAAAGACCCTCGGATCTGGGGAAGCTTCTTCTTCGACCTTGGTGCAGATGGGGCAGGGAGGGTCGCTTTTGTGCATCTTTGGTGTGGTTTGATCGAGGCATTCAGCGTGGAATACGTGGAGGCAGGAGAGGACCCCAGCAACTGGCATGTCGCCACTTCTTACAATGCGCCGGGAGCTCCATGGTGATCTTTGTGAGAGAAGGCGCTCGCACAATCCGCACCTGAAAGTATCAGGTGGGTTACGGGGTCTAGGGGCGAAATCAGCCTCAAATGGCTCTGACATGTCTGTGAGATCGAGACTGCCACTTTCGCTGCTCAGTCGAGATTTTTCTCTCCGGGGAGTAGCAGCATCGTACTCTAGAAACGTGGCAGCGTTGCTATCAGTTGCCTCTCTTCTTGGTGTATCGGACGGAAAGGACAAAGGGTGAACGGGCTTGGACATAAAACAGCGGCGACTTGCAAAATTACGATGAGAGTGATGATGTGTTTTGGTCATGGAGTCATAATCGCTACTGTCTGATCTAGAGGACGTTGAGCCTCTGCTATCTCTAGCTGCCGAAGTTCCCTGTAAAACATAGATTTGGTTAATTTAGGCACCAACCACGACCAGCAAGTGGTGAAGAAAAGAAAAAAGCTACTTACTTCCATTGCTGGTGAAAAGGGCAAGGGCCTTAAATCTGCATTTGAACAAGGAGAGGATTGAATGTTATAATGCACATCTGTTTTATATTCACAAAATACATAGCCGGGGACTATTTATTCAGAACGAATTCAACTCAAAGAGTACAAAATCTTCAGCTAGAAAAGGAGACTGCAGGAATGTCAAAAATTAATGGGAAATAATGCCAGCTGAAAAATAAGTAGACAATTTCTGACCATCATGTATTACAGTCTGTTTGGTAAAACTATTCTTTAAATCAATACAGAGATGAAGCATAAAGCCATAAACAACCCAACACCTGATGAAACGAATCACACAAGATAAGATTATAATTTGCAGATAGAGTACTAAATTTCAGTTCAAAACTCTATTTCCACCGACATACCAGTCCAGCTATGCATACTTCCCCTCTTCATCGTGGACGTTTACAGGTAAATTGACTTTTAGAAACATCTCAAAGTTACAATTACAGGATACCACGGTGTGCAGACACAAGCCTAATCTATAACGCCTGTTCTATGAAGCCCCACTTCGGACAAAAAATTGTTCCCACAGACAATCTAATAGGAGACAAAGGAGAGCCAAATTTCCCTGATCCACCTCAAGGCCTTACCATCTAAGCCACCACACATGGAGGAGGTATGAACAAAAGTTTTAAAAGATATGATACATGATACACCATTGCAGCGATATATCCTATCAAGCAAGTTTATGAGATGGGAATCAAAATGTTCATTCCATATACCATTTAAAGCTCAAGTAAGAAGTTCTGTCATAAAAGTTGCGAATAAGTATATTGAGTATTCAGCTTGACTTGCTTTATGTAAAGCTAGAGATACCAAATATAGGGTAAAATTGACAAACACCTCCAACATTAGAGAGTAACCAAACGACATCATGTCTCAAGAAGCTGGAGAAATAATGGTATGAAGTGACCTGGTAGAGAATCTAGAGATACTGTGTAAAGGCAGAACGAAATGTAAGGGGAGGGAGGGAGGGAGGACCTAAAATGCATTGCAAAGAAACTTCTAAACTACATAACCGAATTTAAGAAGCGGGGAATAATCGAAGAAAGAAAAAGCACATTACTGTCAAGGAAAATGGCAGCTCAGGATAGTGGACGTACCTCTGGTAGAGGCATGAAAATCATCGATACTGATTTCCTGAATTGCAGGTGGCGTCCACTGCTGCATAGGAGATATGTCAGATGGACTGCTAAAGTATGCACTACCACCATCATTCATGGTAAACTGATGGTTTGGCAGTTGATTGCCTCTCAACCAGCTTCTACTTCCTCGACTATTTGAGGAGGCCGACGACCCAACCAGTTGAACACCATCATGGGAGCCAAAAGACTGTGCTTCAGATTGAAAACGGAAGTCCCATCTTGATGGCGGAGGCGAATAACTAGAGTTTGTCCGCCAGTAAGGCTCCTGTGGCCCCATGGACCAGTCCCTGCTGGTAGCATTTGATCCATGTGGCCTTGCAGCCACACAACACAGGGACCCCGTTTTAGCTATCTTTCACAAAACCCACCCTAATTCTCTTCACCTGAGCTTCAGTTCTTCAAACCTCTTGGATGTATTCACAATACACGAAACATCATTATGGACCTCAAATTCCTCGAATAACGGTTTGACACAAGGCATTCATCTGCAGTCAATGGAGACGACAACCCCTTCCTTATCCCAAATGAGCAGTCACCAACAGCTTCTCCGCAATGAGAACAATCAGGCAATCATCCAAAACGCCTTACAATTATTAATCCAACCAACAAGATAAACTCTTTTCACATGCCAATGCTCATTTTAGAGTTGTAGATTTGAATAGCCTGCCATCAGAAACTTAGACAAGATAAAAAAAACAAATAAAATAGAAAGTCCAAGAAATATTCTCGTTCAAAACACACAATTCATACTGTTAGCATCAGAAAAACATCTATCTGAGACAAGCCAAACAAAATGCAATTTGGTCAGATGAAAACGTAAGCACTATTAAGCAAACAAAAATGGACAAAATCCAAACTT
The DNA here is from genome assembly GCA_037428765.1 of Rubia yunnanensis. Taxonomy (NCBI): domain Eukaryota; kingdom Viridiplantae; phylum Streptophyta; class Magnoliopsida; order Gentianales; family Rubiaceae; genus Rubia; species Rubia yunnanensis. The sequence continues at coordinate 75,771,221 of CM075071.1, read as the reverse complement.
TATATTGTAAGGCACCTTAAAATAGCAGGAAAATGACAAGGAGAAAAATAGCTAATTTTTCCCAATTCACCTGTCATCATTTTTTGGATAACTACACCAGCAGAGTATATTTACCTGCAATTCCAACTCAATTTTATTCCTAAAATAATCATTTACGACTAACTGTCCGCAAAAAAGAACAAAACAAAAAAAACAGCCACAGTTTCCATTTTCCCACCTATACACATACATAAACGCATCTAAATGAAAAATAAATAAAAATACAGCTAAGCACAGAACTATTCCCAGTCATCAGAACCCAAAATTTCAATATAACAAACAATTACAAAGAACCCATAAACAGAAAGCTCTAAAAAAACACTAAAGATTAACTAGCGAAAAGGAAGTTATGCAAAAATTACCTTTTGAATAAATATACAATCTTTCACCCAATAAATGGACCAAAAACAGTAGATATTCAACAAGATTCGTAGGTTAATTTCTAAATAGAGTAAAAGGGGTTGCAAATTAAGGTGGGTTTTGTGGGTTCGTGAGGAGTGTGAAATGTGGGAACAAAGAACTGTCTGCTTTGGGGAGAAAATAAGAACCCTAAACTAACGGGGCAAGCGCGATTATTTTAAGTGTGGGGTTTTGCTAATTCGGCCTCATATTTTGTTGAATTTATGGGTAGGTCTACATACTCTTTGTGTCCCAGTATGTTTGTCCTTACTTTATAAAAAAAACATTTGATCACTAATATTTTTACTTATACACAGAAGAGAGGTCTCCAGTTGGACCGACTCAAAATTAGCCTAATTAACGGTTAGATTAATTATTAAAGTACTTCATTTTTAGAATTTCTAAAGTCATATTATAATGAGATTCATTTAAAAATATTTTCATAATCATATATGGTTGATTGTAATAAGTTAAAAAATATTAAATTATCTTATTAGTCATATTAATCATAAAATGAATTCGTCTAACTATTTTTCGGTGTAAAGATAGACTTTGCATTGGAATCAAGATTTTAAAAACTACAATTATATTAGGCCCTTTAGTTTCATGCACGCTTTTACCAATTTCTCTCTCTTCATTTTCGGTCTTGAAAATGGCAAGTGATTGTTTGGAGTAAATATACATTAAAAAAATCAAATATTAAATGAAAAGCAGTGTAAATTTTTGTTTTTTTCTTAAAATCTGCAAACAGCCCATGCTGCCTTTTTCTTTGTTGAAAGGTTAGTTGTTTCAGAGTCAACAAAGTTCAAGCTTTGTTGCTTTTCTGGTACAATGGTAGTAATGTTCTAGGGAGGAATACATGGGTGCTGTCTAGCACACACTCGCACAGTATCTCATCACTTGTCACCTCAGTTTCTGGCCCCTTTTGATATTATTATATTCCACCTTACTTAGACTAAATTGTTAGAAATATTTTCCACGGTCTCCCAAAAACATATTCAACTATTAATATTCTTAACTACATGTAACAATATAAACTATATTTGTTATAATGAATCTAATCATATCAAATATGCACACAAAGTTTGACTGACAAATAGTAAACGTGCGGAGTCACTCTTTGAAATGGCTTAACTTTTGATCATCATAAAACCCACTACATTAAGTATCAACCACTTTAAAAGAAGATCAACCAATGCAATAACACTTTGAAAATTGTAGAATTTTTTTCCCAATGAATCAGATGAAAATAATAGAGCAACAAATCTACACATTAGTCACTACTTGTAAGCTATCCCATAAACATGAGGGTTTAGTATAGCAGCAGTCTTCAAGAAGGACTGCTTAAGCTCAACCTTTGAAAAGCCAGCCTCAGCAATAATGCTTCCTGTTTTTCTCGTCAAATGGCAGCTATCAGCAAGGATCTGTTGCAGAGGATCCAGTATTCCCTGTGCAAATCGTCGAATTGTTCCATCTATCGACTCGAATATAAAGAGTGTTACCAAACTTCAACCGGCCTTATGAACTACCAAGATGTGAAAAGTAATCGCTAACGGGCAACAACAGAGGAAGCAGGATGTTAAAATACCTTCTGCAGCGACATGTTCGACGAAAATGTATAATCCACCAGGCTTAAGCACCCTCATTATCTCTAAGCATGAAAAAACAACCATTTCATCATCACCTGATTATAGTTTGGATCGAAAACTACCAAGTAGACAGTATAATATCTTTGATTTTGGCTCTTTGAAAGTTACCTTTTAATGCCAAATTAACATCTTTGACAGAACATAGTACGAGAGTGCCTATGACAGCATCAACAGATTCATTTCCTAATGGAATACCTTCTCCAACCTGCATAACAACAGAAAAAATTCAGAAAAATTGGCAAGATTTCAGTTTTCTTATATTCTCATTCGTTAGATAATCAAACACATCATGCATCAGAAAGTTCCATAAGAATGTTCAGCCAATTCAGCAGAAAACAGATTCATGGTTGTAGGAACTACTACTCATACTGCTTGAATAAACTTGAAGCTTGTAGATGGAAGGCCTGCAACATCTGCTGCCGCCCTAGCGTATTTCTCCATTTTCATATTCGGATCCACACCAAAAACTTCAACCCCGGGTTCATTCGCATAGTATTTGAGGTTGGGACCTGTCCCAATGCCAATCTCCAAGATTTTTTCTGCATTTCCTCTCAGATTAGCAAAAAGGTCCGACTTATAACCCGCGATCTAACACAAGAACAAGCATACTTTCAGTGATTCATATCTCTCAACTTGATCACACAATATAAACTACTGAAAACCAAGAAGTACTCTCAAACCACCAACCTCAGCCTCGTAGGATCCCGTGCACTTTTGCAGGACGAATGCATATAACTCCTCATACCAATCTGGTTTTGGAGGGTGCATCTTATTCAGCATATCCTGCATTGAAATAAGTAATAACATATTACATCTGTAAACACAACCTACCCTATAATCTGTAGCATTTTTTTTCTTGTTCTGCAGGTTGCAATAGGTACTAAAACCACCAGAAACACATCAAGCAGCACAAAATTGTCCTTCAAATGGATCACTTCTCATCAAGTATCACAAAAGGGCATACATTATTACATTCCCTCATGAAGAATGTAATCAGACATTTCCTCTACCCGTAGAGGTAGAGATACTGTTTCCGTTAAAACTCAGACTTGTGCTGTTTAATCAAATAGGGCTCAAGTTGAATTCAATCAAAAGGGTTCTACCCTAAATAAGCCTAGCTAAACCAACTTAGCATCTAACCGTTAAGAGTCACGGGCTTCTATCGTAAAATCAATGGGTACTAAGTAGATGTGACCAAGATCTTATACATTAAGCTACCATCAATGTGGAATTCTTAGCATTAAAAATCACCGGAAGCTAAAGAACACTACAAAAAGATTCGAACTTTGAGATACTTATCATACTATGGGATCATTTGGAGATGAGGCAGAAGAAGTGGGCAAAAGGGCAGCCCCAATCCCTTCCATGAGATGTCTTCTGGAAACACAAGTGCAGAATCTTGCAGGGCATGCAATGGGGTTGGAGCTTTTACCTAGTTCTAGTAAATTTCTTGTTTTGGAAGATGTTCTGACATTATTTAAGGTTGCAGTACTATTGATGGTTGGAGAAGGAAATTCAAGAATCATTGTTTACGTACGGAGATGAAAGTTGAATTCTGGGAAGTGGAATTAATCCCAAAGGGCGGCCTGGATAACCCTTTATGTTAAGAAAGTACGGATATAATATTCAATTGTTTTTTAGTGCAAATATAACATTTACTATTAAATGAAAGTGTAAATGTGATCCCGACCATGATTTCGGCATTGACTAACGTATTTCCGGCCATTGACCCATTTAAAAACACCAAAATACCCTTATACCCCAAGCCTTATATGAGAAGGACAATTCTACCATCTCCGCCAACCACGACCACCACCCCCACCCACCTGGCTCCACCTCCACCTCCACCTCCACCTCCACCGCCAGGCCACCACCACCTTCAAACCCCCGCTACCACCATTCAACCACCACCACCTTCAAACCCTGCCCCACCTTTCAACCACCACCACCTTCAAACCCCTACCACCACTTTTCAACCAACACCACCTTCAAACCCCCGCCACCACCTTTCAACCCCCGCTGTCAGCATTCCTCAATGCCGGACTCCGACTGAACCCTATCTGAGTCAAGACGTCAGTCTTCCACCACCAGCACCACACTGCTTGCCATGCCTTGCCGCTGAAGCTCGCCCTGCCTTGCCGATGAAGCTCGCCCTGCCTTGCCGATGAAGCTCGCCCTGCCTTGCCGCTGAAGCTCGCCGGCCTTGCCACCGAGCTCGCCCGCACACCACCAATGAAAACCCCATCCCTCCTCACTGCTACCCTCCTCCACCGACGAAAACCATACCCCCTCCTCCTCACCGCCGATTGAACAACGAAACCCTATCCACTCCTCCACCAACGAAAATCCTAGTTGTCCCCACCGATTGAACACCCTGACGTCGATCAGCTAAGTGCCAAAGTTTTTGAACCATCGGGCTAGCTTCGGTGGCGAGGCGGTATGAATGTCGACCAGAATTATGTCAGAAGAAGAAGAGGAGAATGGATCGGAGATGAATATGAGATCGGAGAAAAAAGATTGGAATCTCCCAAATTGAGATGAAGATGAGATCGGAGAAAAATGGAAAAGAGAATAAATTAGGGTTTTAGGGGTAGGAATGTAAGTTTAATGTTTATTTCTATGCAATTTCCATTTTTCGATTTGAGGTCATTTAAGACCTCAAAGCAATTTACTGTTTTTGAGTGTTTTTTTATTTTCGTTTAATTTCGTAATTTATTAATTCTAAATTTCCTTTTTTATTTTTTATATTTTTCTTATGAATTCAGTATTTAAGGACCTCTTGTATTTTTGGAGATATCATCTTTCATAATAATATTTTTTGAGAATAATTTTCTCTCTGGTGGATTCCGGAACCAAAACCTAGGGTTTGTACTTGCAGCCCTTGATTGTTCTTTAAGATTCGTGCTTGCGAATCTTTTCGATTATTCTGACTGCGTCAATTGGTATCAGAGCAGACTTTTCCTTGACCTTTTCCATTGATTCATGATGAGTGATCAACCAATAACCCAAGCAGAAGGAGCAGTGATTACCGCGACACTTGTTGTTTTGAGTAAGCAGATTGAGGCATTGTCGACGCGGGTGGAGACTCTGAGCAATAGTGAGTAATCGGCCAGGAAGAATCCAAAGGGGAAGAATATTTTTGAACATTCATTAAGTTTGGATAAGGAAGAAATCGTCACGGAGACTCGGACAAATCAAGGTAATCAACGGAATAATCCTGATTACCGGGTTAAGGCTGATATCCCCTTGTTTTATGGATGCATGAGCGTAGAGGAGTTGTTGGATTGGAAAATCGAAGTGGATCGATTTTTCAATGTCATGGAAATCCTGGAGGATAGGCAAGTGAAGTTGGTCGCATTGAAGTTGAAGAGTACGACCGATGTGTGGTGGAAAAGGCTGACTAACTCAAGGTATAAGCAGAACAAAAATCCGATCAATTCATGGAGAAGGATGGAGCATATGATGTTGGATCGATTTCTGCCCGCTAATTACGAGCAGATTTTGTACAAACTGTACATTGAGTGATTCCAGGGAAGGAGATTAGTTCAATAATACACAGCTGAATACATGCGTTATTGTGAACGCAATGAACTTGGCGAGTTTGAGAATCAGAGGGTGGCTAGGTATATCAGTGCCCTGAAACCTTCAATTCAGGAGAAGATGGGGTTACAGACCACGTGGACTCTAATCGGGGCTCAAATTTTGGCCATGAAAGCAGAGATGATAGAGAATTCCACTTGTGGCGGAGTTGGTGATTTTTCTGACTTTCGGAAAATTCAGACCCAAAGCAGTTTCGAGTCGTCTGGAAGCAAGGAGCAGATCATGGTAATCGAGGACCCCAACCTTGGTGGTGGTGCTAGTGCTAGTGGTTCAGGGGGGTGTGCATGATAAGAGGGTGTTCCAAGCCAGAGTACCGATGCAGAGACATCCAAAACCGTATACTAAGCCACGTGGTGACAAGTGTTTCCGTTGTGGTGGTGTGGGGCACATGTTGAATGTTTGCCCATCAAGGATCATGGATTTTCTAGAAGAGGATGGCGAGAATGATGCAACGGATGAGTATGAAGGAGCTGAGTTCGCTGTAGAGGGGGCAACTGAGAAGGTCAACATTGTGGTGCAGTGGATTCTGTTGTCATCCAAGGACGAGGGACATCGTAAGAATCTTTTCAGGACCCACTGTTCAATTAATAAGAAGCTATTTAATTTAATTGTGGATAGTGGTAGTTCTGAAAATGTCGTGTCTGCAAAGTTAATTAAGTATCTGAACTTACCCACAGAGCCTCATGAAAAACCTTATACCTTAGGTTGGGTTAGTAAGGGTAATCAGGTTAGGGTGACGTTAAATTGTAGTGTTCCTATTTCAATTGGGAAGCAATACAGGGAGAACGTAATATGTGATGTACTGGATATGGATGTATGTCATGTGTTGTTAGGGAGGCCTTGGCAGTTTGATAATGACGTTACGCACAAGGGGCGTGACAACATCCTGTTGTTTTCATGGGGCAAGCATAGGATTGTTGTGGCTCATATTCATCATTTTGACAGTGTCGCAAGAAGTAAGCAGTCAAATTTTCTGGTTATGACACGAGGTGAAGAGGAACTTGATGAGGCTATTGCTGAAGCTGACTATTTTTATCCCGTGGTGATGAAGAGGTTGCTGAGTGTTGAGAAAAAGGGGAGTACCGATTCCAGTGGAAGTGCAGGCGAAGGAGAATGAGATTCTGAGGGAACAAATTGAAGATTTGCTAAAGAATGGTTCATTTGTGAGATTATGAGTCCTTGTGCGGTTGTTATTCTTATTGTTCCGAAGACAGGAAATCGGTGGCTGACCGGGGGTCGAGTTCTTCGGAGGTGGAGGAGATTGATGAAGGGAGAATGTCCACAAAGGTCCGATACGGTTTTGAGCATAACTTTTGCGTTCAAACTCAGAATCGGGCAATTTTGGTGGCGTTTTGGAACCGTCTCAACGAGCACTATAGGGGTTGTGTTTTCCGATTTGAGTTCATTTAAGGCCTCAAAATAACAATTTACTGTTTTTTAGTGTTTTCCGATTTTCATTTTATTTCGGAATGTATTAATTCTGAATTTCCTTTTATTTTTTTCCATTTTTCTTCCGAATTCTATATTTAAGGACCTCTTGTATGTTTGGGGATACCATTTTTCATAATAAAAATTTTCAAGAATAATTTTCTTTCTGGTGGATTCCAGAACCAAAACATAGGATTTGTGCTTGTAACCCTCGATTGTTCTTTAAGATTCGTGCTTGCTAATCTTTTTGATTATTCCGACTGCATCACAACCCCTTGAAATATTTTTTTCCCCAATGAAAAAAAACTAACATTGAAGAAAAACAGTTGGAGCAAGATGTTTACTCCCTATGGTCTTTTTATATTGACACCTTTCTCTTTTGGCAAATCTTAGATTATTTTCATCAAATAAGTTTACTTTTTACTCTCCTAATACAATCTCATCCACTCATTTTAATTTTTTTTTTAAATGTGCCCAATGTAAATGTGCCAATATTTTGGAACCAGGGGAAGTATTTGTTATCTGCAATTTGGATGAGTCGTTACTGAATTACTGATGAGATTCACATTCTACTTCCGGCAAAGAGAACTTTACACGAATACTCTTTTCTGTCCAGGTACATGTACATGTGCAATAGAGCCGAAAACTCTAAAGTAATCAACCTTTGGCTTTATACCTTCAACAGAGTCCCTTCGCGGTGACCGGGGCCTGTATAAGCCATCCCTGAAAAACAGAGGGGTGTGAGAACAAACTCACTTGCCTCCTCACTCCATTTTACATCCATGCTACCGGTGGTGTGAATCGGCTCTTGCGCCGTGGTTTGCTCCCCATGGGTGTCTTCAAATCTGAGAGTGGTCTCAGTCTTCCAATGAATGAAGTAGTATGATCTGTCCTCCTAAAAGGGCTTGCACACCACTTCTACCATGTACACCTCTAAGATGAAGATAAAGAGGTGTTATTGGCCTTCGATAACGGTCTCTGGATGAGGGCTGAGGCTTTCTCTGTGGGGTTGGGAGCAGTTTGACTATAGTACGTTGTGCTCCCAAGTGTTCCCCGCGGATAGACCTCCTAGGCATAAGAGACCGGGCATGACTTCTACCGCGCACGCCCCGCGTAATAGTTTTGTAACCGTTCCTTCCATTTTAGGCAAATGGACAGCCTGATGCCATTTTGCACTTTTCAGTGCAGCGCGGACAAATAGTGCAACCGTTAATTCCAAGTGATACCTAGCAAGGGGTTAATTAATTTGCGTACGCAGAATTAATTTACCCCCTACCCAACCTACATGGCCATGCTACTACCATGGGAAATCCTGTCAGCCATATGGAGAGAAGCTGCTGCGGGTTTTTTTTTCCGAGCAGTAGCCATCCCTCGAGAGCATTTCCACGAATTCACCCTCGAGTACTCGAAGTTACACTCAAAAGCCCCCCTCGAGCACTTGAGGACATTCGGTACATCTCGAGCATCTCAAAACATCTCCGACAGTCGAATCCCCCCTCGAGCACTTGAACACTTCTAGCTTTCGAATTGCCCTCTCGAGCACTCGAATGCCTTCAGCACTCGAATACCTCAGTCCATCTATCCTACAACCACCCTTCGGATCTCGGTCCACGAGCACTCAGACATTCGAGTACTCGAGCACTTCCAGCATTCGAATGCCCATCTCGAGCACTTGAATGCCTTCAGCACTCGAATCCCACGAAATCACCTTCAGCCCTCAAACCATCCATCTATTTTCCCTTCGAGTATTCGAACCTCCCCCGCTCGAGGACAAAGAACTCGAACACCTTCAACCCTCGAATGCCCACCACCGAGCACGCGAAGGCTTCCAACACTTAAATGTCCCCCTCGAGTACTCTAGCACCTCCAGCGCTCGAATACCTCAATCCATCTAACCGCAAACTACCCTAGAGTACTTGAGCACTTCCAGCACTCGAATGCCCATCTCGAGCACTCGAATACCTTCAGCACTCAAATCCCTCGAAATCTCCTTCAGCCCTCGGACCATCCTTCCATCCTCAAACCATCCCTCAACTTCCCTTCAAGTACTCAAACCTCCTCCCCTTGAAGGGTTACTATCCAGCATACCATTCGAGTTACCACTGCCAACTGATAGATGTGATTGCCGGACCATATTTTTCGGCGTTATTGAGTCGCCGAAAACTGGGCAAAATTTGAGAAAACCACCAATTACGAGAGTCTGATCTTCCATTCCTCTTCTTCTGGGGATTCTTATGAAACTGAGAAACACGACCAACAAATTGGGAGTACTATTCTTTATGATTCCGATTAAAACAATCCACCATGGCCGACCGCCAAACCAACCAACACACAGTGAAACTTCTCATAACATCTATGATGAATCCGAATAGCCCCAAAGTATGTGCCACCTCAACTATACCCAGAATGAAGATCGCCGTATGAATGTTCATGAGTGAGAGAAAATTTTAAATCTGTGTTTTCGGCATAGAGCATCTAAGTGCAGACTAGGTCAGGGAACACAAGACCGGGGGGTGTCCGGGTTCTGAACACAAGCGAGGCTGAGAGTTTACCGGGTTCTGAGCACAAGCAAGGCCGGGAAAGGAACTGGGTTCTGTTCACTTGCAAGGCCGGAGGTTTCCCAGGATTTGAACACACACTTGCCCGGAAGGTGGCCGGGTTCTGAGCACTAGCGAGGCCGGATGATCAGTCCTGGTTTTGAACACAAGCTAGGCCGGTGGGGTGCCCGGGGTTTGAACACAAGGTACCCTGAATCAGTTTGGGTAGCCTGTTGGTCTAAGCTCCAATTTAAATTCGAGTAAACAAGGTCGAGCATTTTTCGGGTTCTGAGCACGAGTAAGACTGGGTGAGTTACCGTGAGCAAGGCCGGGCGGGCAGCCCGGGTTTTGTTCACTTGCAAGGCCGGAGGTTGCCCAGGTTTTGAACACAAGCAAGGCCGGAAGGTGACTGGGATCTGGGCACTAGCAAGGCCGGGGGACAAGGCCGGGGTTTGGACACAAGCTAGGTCAGTCGGGCTCGAGGTTTGAGCACAAGTTTACCCGAATCGATTAGAACTGACCCTAATGCTAACAATTTCCATGCCTAAGACCCTTCATTAATATTAATCTCCTACGAACATCATATTTACAGGCCACTTTCAGTAGGAGTGGCGCACTAACCCGCACAGATTCTCATAAACAACCCTTCTCTTCCTACCAAACCTTCCCAGCATGCATCGACAATCCACACATTCTATAAAATTAGATATGCAAAGCTTCTCCTGTTCCCAGCAAAACTACTCAGAACAGAGTACCACAATAATCCACACAGGTTTAGCGTACGAATTACTTCTTTCCACAAGAGGCCTCACCAAAAATAGATTCTATACAAAAAGCACTAAATGAAACCGAGGACAGCTTCCCAGACGACAAGTTCCTCTTCAAAAATTCGCACAACAAATCCCCAGAAAATCCGCACAAGAAATTCCTCCATTAAAGTCCACACAAAATTTATATAGTGCAAGACTTACATGGGTGTTCACCAAGCTCTCCATGTTTGCATCGGGTACGGGTCTTCCTCCTCCGCCATAACTTCGTCTTCCTCCTCCGGCAGAAAATTCCACTCATCAAGACCGGTGGGCAGGTCTTCCTCCAGTAAAACCCATCGTGGATCCATGGGTCTTCAAATTCCAGTTCGAAAAGTCCGATATTCGAACTTTAAGAACCCAAAAGCTCCTAGCTTGAAGACCGAAAAGCAAGTCTTCATCCCAGAGAACCCATAAAGAGGCTATGGGTTTTCCAAGTCCATGTTCGGACTGCGGATCTTCCTCCAAAAGTTCAAGAATCAAACTTTGTTTTGCAGAACGAGGACCCAGATCCCGAATTCAAATCATCCAAACCAAGGCAAACCATACATGGAAACACTTCCAGCGAGGAGCCCAACATTAATGTCGGGCTCCTCGCTGGAGAAGGGGAGCTGTGGAAGAGAGACCCGACGAAAACCTAACACGATGAACAGTGCAGGGCTGCGCCCTATTTTCCCCTCAGAGCTTCTCCTCTTCAGCTTTTCGCCCTGAACAACATTCCTTTGTCAATTGCTAGTGAGAGACCCCAAACACTCACTAATTGCAAGAGAACATTAATCCTTCTCCTGTTGGTGGAGAGGGAATCACATAGCCTCGCTAACTGATAACAAGGGGATCACAATCCATCTCTAACTCCTGGAGAGGAAACAACAATCCCTCGCTAATTGTGAGAGACCCGTAACCCTTATCCAAATCACTAACATTATTCGAGAAATCGTAATATGTGGACTGGGCTAGACAAAAATTTGGAGATCGGCTGGCAGATATTAGCAAGGACCTAGAAGTAGAAGATCAATAAATAAACTTTTTTTTTCACCGAATAAAATTTTATATAATGACTCAAACTCTCCGTTTAATGCATTTCATTTGAAAATATAAATACAAAGTTATAGTTAAAAATAGAGTAATAAAATTACAATTTTTAAAAAAAATGTAGTAGCATAAAAAATAAAATTTTATAATTTAATTTTGTTTAAAGATAAATTATATTATTAACATATATTCACAAAAATATTGTTAGATTCACAGTCATGGGTATTATCTAGCAATATTCTAAGTACACACCTAAACCATTTAATATACTATTTACCTTTTTTCTCAAGCTGGCAAGACTTTTAATTTTCTTACTTTTCAGTTCAACCAGGGCTCCTCCAGAAAATACAGCATTACCAAACAAAGAAAAGCATGGTCCAAATATTTTCGGTGAGATTATTCTAGTACATGGATATTTCTGTAAAACAAGGCTCCAACCCCTGTACCCTAAATAGGCTAGAAAGATTGAGTACCCAACTGCAACTTCACGTCACCAGAAGCGGTTATATTCTTTTCACCCTTTTGTCTTCCCCCCTACACGTCTAAATCTTGCCTTTTAATTTCAAGTTCCAATCTTTCTTACCGTGAAGCCATTGCCACTTCTCTGTATGTTGAAGCATTCCGTTGTGGTGAGTTTTCTTAAATTCTGGGGTTTCTCTTACATGGAGTTCGTACTATTCTTGATTGAAAAGTCAGGAACTTTATGATTTCATTGAGTTGATTTTGCTGTATTTTCATCGAATGGTCAGTTGAATTGTGATGATATTAGCTATGCATTGAATTTGTGTCCCGTTGAGCTTGTTTTGCATTTTTTTGAGGGTATGTTGAATTATTGTGTATTAGCTGCAGAGCAATATGATGGTAGCTATGAATTGAATTTGTGTCCCCTTTGAGCTTATTTTGCACTGTTTTTCTTTTGATGGTTCCCTTTACTGATTGAAATTTTATTTGGAATAGCCTAGTAATGGCTGGTCAGACGAATGATTATGGTGAAAGAATGCATTCTCAATCTGAAAACATGACGGTGGGTGAAGGGAGTAAAAAAAGAAATCCAAATGATGAGAAGGAATCCAATGCTATTGGGCCCGATGATACAGTTTATCGTTACTTGTGTCCGTTGAGAAGAATTGGTAGCATTATTGGTGTCGGTGGGGATATTGTCAAGCAATTAAGGGCTGAAACCAATGCAAAGATTAGGATCGGTGAGATACTTCCGGGCTGTGAAGATCGAGTAGTAACCATTTATAGTTCTAGTGAAGAAACTAATAGCTTTGGAGATGATGGCGATCTAATTTGTCCCGCACAAGATGCTCTTTATAAGGTGCACGATCGTATTGTGGCTGAAGAGGTTGCCGTGGATGACGAGTTAGAGGCCCCTCTGCAGCTTACTATTCGACTGCTTGTGCCATCAGATCAGATAGGCTGTGTGATTGGCAAAGGTGGACAAGTTGTGCAGAGTATACGTAGTGACTCTGGTGCTCAAGTTCGAATATTAAGCAGTGAACATCTCCCTCCTTGTGCTTTGAACTCAGACGAGTTAATTCAGGTAAAATGTTTGTTCAAGTTATCCTTGTGTGAGATATCAAAATGTAGTGTTTATTGCTAATTAGAATCTTCAAACTTGTACTTCATAGCCTGTCATCCCTAGTATGCAGTTCTACTCGTAAAGTTGCTGATTGAAACTCATTATCCATTTATTGTTTCATTTTGAGAGTACTCACTATATGGATGCAAATAGGTTAATTACAAGTTTTTTGGTGTCAAATATTTCAAAGAAAAGGTGGCATTTTAACTCAAAACAACATCAATTCTATGCAAGCTTCTTCTGCTGATTTGTATGTGTGCAGGGGTAGGGACTCCATGGTCACTGATGGTTACTTCTGTTCATAAATATATGGAATTACAGATAAAGTCCGAATCTTGATGCATATCTATACGCTTGTACTTATGCACATATCTGTGTCTATGGTGTTTTTTTATTTACAGATTGTTGGGGAAGCCTATACCGTGAAGAAAGCTCTTTACCAAGTGGCATCTCGTATCCATGATAATCCCTCAAGATCGCAGCACTTACTTCTCTCTTCCTTCAGCATATACAGAACTGGCAATGTATTAGTCCATCCCGGTATGGGTGCCCCATTAATAGGTTCGTTAGTGGGTCCTTATCGGGGTTACAAAAGTGCCGGAGGTGACCATTCTGCAATGAAAGAGTTCTCTCTTCGTTTGGTCTGCCCGACTGAAAATGTTGGAGCAGTAATTGGAAAAGGTGGTGTTGTTATCAAGCAAATAAGACAGGAATCTGGTGCATCCATCAAAGTGGATACTTCAGTTGAAGGGGATGAGTGCATTATACTCATATCATCCAGAGAGGTGAAACTGATTCTAAAATCTACTTTTGAGTACCTACTAAATTATTTTAATTTAGCATCCATGGCATTGTTGATAACTTAATTTCATGTCCCAGGCTTTTGAAGATGCATCACCTACCATTGATGCCACAATGCGTTTGCAGCCACGGTGCAGCGAAAGGACTGATAAGGAATCTGACGATCCAATAATCATTACTCGTCTTCTTGTGCCTAGTTCTCGGATTGGATGTCTGATTGGCAAAGGTGGGGCTATTATTAATGAGATGAGAAGCGTTACAAGAGCAACCATCCGCATTCTTTCTGATGAAAATTTACCCAAAGTTGCATCTGAAGAGGATGAAATGGTGCAGGTAAATTAGCAAAATTACAGAACATGTATGATTGTTCAAGTAGATGAATGTGCCTTCTATGCCCTCTTTTGTCCTTTTCATTGCAAAACCCTAGTCATTGTTGTGCTTATATAACTTTACATGCTTGAGTCACTTTAATCACGAAGTTTTCTGGCCGCCAGATAACTGGAGATTTAAATGTTGCAAGTACAGCCTTGCTACAAGTTTTGATGCGGTTGAGGGGAAATGTATTTGAGATGGATGGACCTGTAGCTTCAGTCCCACCTTCGGGTCATTCTACATACGCTGGCGGCTATGATTCCAGTGGCATATATGGTAGTCCTCAGGTATAGCTCAAAACAATCCCAGATTCAACTAATTACAACTATTAATTACACATTTCAATGCTTGGTTATTTGCATTGAACAAGTTCTATTTTCATGCGATATTTAGTTGGTTCTTGGCTCATCAATTAAATTTTCATTTCAGACTGGCGGGAGAAGTGGATATGGAGGTTATGGAAGTTATTCTAATCGATCTAGTGGTTCGGGGTAATATATTCTGACCTTCTTGTGTGTTCATCCGGGAAATTTAACCTTATTCCGTACCCTTCTATTGATGTCCTTTAATCTTCTAATGATATCCTTTAATTAGCAACCATCGTTTTTGTTATATATTTAATATGTGGTTGCTTTTCAATGTGCTTAGCCAAAACCACTTTTCGCACGGAAAATCTTATGGACATTGAGTTCCCGTTTGCGGTGAGAAAGGTAACTCCTTTATCTCTCGTTGCACATATTTTATGGATACGTTGTGCTTAGCGATGATAAGAGTGCCACTGCCAGTTACTGTAACTTTGAACCATTAGTTGGATTCTAATACTCTCTTTTATTTCTACCTTTCCTTCTCTCGACTAAAACAGTTACGATATATGATGCCCAAAGCCAGCCAATTGGCCAGCCTTCAACTATGTTCTGCAGACCAGAGGAACAAGATAAAGAGAAATTTGAGTTTAACTGAGCCCTCTTACCAGATTTATTTTTCGCTGTTTATGGTTTTATTAGCATTAGGAAATCTAAGAGTTCTACAGCTTTGTATGCTGTAATACCAAGCGTTGTATCCTCTGATTTCTTTTTTTTTACTATAGGGGTTGGTTTGGATCTGCAAACATCATTCCCATGCAATTCAGTTTCATGTAAACCTTAAAATGCTGGTGTCCGAAGTTTTTCATTTAAAAGTCATTAGACAGAGTCGTGATACAAGAGTGATAATGTTAAAGACATTAGATAATGTCGTGATACTGTTAAAGACATTAGATTATGGCGTGATACTGAATGATACTGTTATGTAGACACACACTACTCAATGAAAATACACTATTGCTTATTCTGGAAATGCGATTTATGTGATAGTGTATGCATATTCTAGCACATCGGGAACTTTAGGTTTCCTGAGATGGACCGATTGGATGAACATGGTCGGAAAATCCATGCCCAATCTCGCCTTCATCTGAAAGTTTGTAGCTCTCATTGCTATCCTCAAGACCACCTGTGGATTGATCAAAATGACTAATGGTCTTTTTCATTTGACAGAGTGATTTTGCAGGGCCATAGTTTGCATACCTTCATGACCATCAGCTTCACACGCATAAGTTGAACGCCCAGCTCTAATGTGATGGTGTGGCGAAGGCTGGGATGGCATTCAGAGAAGAAAAAATGTGTAAGCGTTGGTTATTTCAGGTGGAAAATCAGTTAAAAGTCTGAGTGAGAAAAAGAAAATCAAGAACCTGCAACTTTGGACGAAGCGCCTCCAATGGTCCTTTGTTCTTCTGCGATCCTTGCTGAAAAAAAATCGAGCACGAGGTGCTTAGGAACTCGAGAACAGGTGAAAAAGCACGCTAGTGCGTGTCATGATCATGATCGAATGTAAACATTCACCTTTCCGAGTGCCCAATCTGCAGAATCGAAGAAAGCATGTTCATGGTCCTGCCAATATGGAGATGTTATTGTGATTTGTGACCATCATATCACTATTCAAGAGAAAATCTGGTACTAGTATTATTTACCCTGGATATGAGTGGTGGCCTTTTAGGTTTCAGTTTTCCATACTTTGTCTTGATTGCTTCTTCTTCTGGGCATGACGATGATTCTTTCTTCCCCAACTCTTTACCTTCTGCATCTGGATCAACCTTCGATTTTGGAGCATCATCACTCTCCTGTTCTTGCTTCTTACTTTCACATGGACATTCTTCAAACACTGATACCTCGGTTGAGTTTTCTACGCATCATACAGACATAAAAATGAGATGTTCTCGAAAATATACGCGCGAAAACCCGAGGAGAAACTATAAAGTACCTGAATGGCTCGCCATGGCTGCAGAAACTGTAGCTTCTAAATCCCACAGAGCAGTACAAGAAGAAGTGGATGGAGAGGAACAAAGCAGCGTAGTATCTCATTCTGAACAAGATTCCCACTAAGAATATATGCTTTCAGAATTTGAAATAATACCACTAGAAAACTAGAAAGAGGATAGCCCTGCAATGTGGCGAAACTTCTCATAAGAAACCCAAAACACAAATTGCCAAGGACCAAGCCTTGCCCATGTAGGAAAGAACCCCTTCCAAAGGGCCCTAAGCCCTTCATTTCTAACAGTCCTAACAACACAATCATAAGAGCCCTTGTATCTTCCCACCTCGTTCATCATCCTCGTCTTGACTACATCAGCCGGGCAACTCAAAGTGGTCGCGCAGAGGCCAGACACGATCGAAGACAGGGTGTGAGCATAGATGTTATCTTCAGCCACCCGGTTGCGTATGATGAAGTGTTTGGCATGATCATAACAGGCTAATTCCCCCATGTTCACCAAGAAGGCTCTCTGCACATTTGGTATTACACCTCTCCAGAGTCCCCCGAAGCCTTCATTTGATATGATCTTGTTCAGAGCATCGAAAGGGCCTGAGTACCGGGGTTTGGCGATGGTGCCATGGTCAGCCATTCGCCTGTCGGCTTGCATTCTCACTTTTATCAAATCTGCAGGGCTGGCTACTATCTGAATATGATACCAAGTAATAAGACTGTCAATAAACCTTCAGAAGAATCTAAAGCAGTTGAATTGCTAAAAGACAACAACTTGAATTCGTAAGCAAATTGAATCATGATGAAAGATGAGGATGCCAAACAAGAAAATCGTATTTTAGGGTCCAACATGGAACCTTAACATCGAGACAGTCTAGTAAGAGCAGTAGTAGCACGATCAACACGAACATCTGCTGGCCATTCTTCTATTATAGGTCTACCATTCTCATCAAGCCAATCATCTTTAAAAGCCATTGAGAATCATCTTTCAATACTCTTATGAAGCAAGTTCACGATGAAGACCAGAATATGCAGAGCATATAGGGAAAGAAAGCATGATGAGATATGAACAATGCCAAGAAGTAAACTACATCAGATAGAAACAGCATAAGAACACCACCATCATCTCCATAGCAAATCAGCATATAAGCAGTCTTTTGGAAGATTTGTTCTAACTTTTCAGGATTCTAGATCGATATAGCTTCTGCGCTACATCAATAACCTGGACGAGAAACATGAAAAAAAAAACTCTTTTCATTCTGGCCCAACTCTATTAGATGAGTGTCTCCTCACATGCGGGATGCCCATAAGCTTATAAACATATGTCACTTTACAATGCATTTGTTAAATTAATACTAAATTTAAAAAAATAAGTATATTTTCTAATTTAAATACATGTATTATTGAGATAAAGTCTTTAGGAAACACAGTCTTTCCATAGGCTTATGGAAAAACGGGATTTAATTCGAATAATAAAAGGTAAAAGATCTTAGTTGCAATATTAAAAATTTAGTATGCAACGTGTAATAGCTATAAAATTTATAACTCCGATTCATGCAATCCAAAACTTTTATCTTCATTTTTTCTAATTTACACTTTAAATCTTGGTCTTTCTATCCACAGACTCTATTGATTGTTTTAACTTAAAAAATACAATACCCGTATTTAAATTTTATAAAAAAATACATGTAAAGCCATGTGAAATATCAATAGGCTCCTGAAAATACCGATTTCCTAACCCTTTCTCATATTAGATTACTCTTGATTCTTTGGCAAATGTATCACGTTGAGAATCATGATTCTAATCATCAGTAGAAAGTTTTTAGAATTTACCTGAGCAATGGCGCCAGAAATGCCACCGATTACCGCTTTTGAATAAAAAGTAAGTGGCCGATCGGGATCGACAAACCGGGTCCTCAAATGCTCGTACCCGACGATCCGAATCGGAGTGTAAAAGAGGTGTCTAATGATAGCCGGAGACAAACCGGTGTAGAAACCCAAAACGCCGTCGTTCCGGAGGATCCCGGAGGCGACCTTGAACGCACCGGTCGGCTGATTCGCACCGTGGAGCTGGAGCCGGGTTTTGACGAGGTCGATCGGGAACGTCGAGGTTTCCGCCACCATTGCTGACAGTGACGTCAACATGATCTTCTTAGAATTGTTGGAGTTACGCCGCTCGCCGGTGGGCTTCATGGTCGTTTCCGATCGAGTTCCGGCGGCGCAAGAAGATTAACCTGCAGACTGAAAAATGACTACAACGGTGTCGTTTAGTAATTTGACTTCTGTGGTTTGTATAAACCCAATTATTTTTTCTTCTTTTCTATTTCCTTTGAAAGTTAATTGGATCCTAATTATTACTAGACGGGCTTAATCCTGAAAATGTTTATTACTTTATTTTATAAGATTTATCATTATTATGTGATATAAGTTAGGCAAATTCTTGGGAAAGACGGTCTTTTCATAGGCTTATGGAAAGATGAGTTTGATTAGAATAATAAAAGGTAAAATGTCTTTGTTGCAATATTAAAGTTTTAGTATGAAATATATAGTAGTTATAAAATTTATAACCCGGTTCATGCAACCCGAAAATTTTATCTTAATTTCTTCTAATTTACACTTTAAACCTTGGTCTTTCCATAACTTATGGAAAAACCGTCTTTCAAGAGACGGACTCTATAAGTTATTTGAAAATATTATAAGGCATTAGAAAGGCAAAATCTTGGAAAAAATTATTTTTCTATAGGTATATGGAAAGACTGACCTCGATTAGAATAACAAAATGTAAATTTTTTAACTGCAATATTAAAATTTTATTATGCAACATGTATTGTAGTTATAAATTTTATAACCCGATTCAAACAATCCAAAAGTTTTATCTTTATTTCTTCTAAATTGCACTTTAAACCTTGGTATTTCCATGATTTATGAAAATACTGTCTTTCAAGAGATGGTAGTAGTACAATGTAAGTGGAGAAAATGGTAAAATTAAAATCAATTTATTGTTAAGTTGAATACAATATCTTCTTTTTATGAGACAAAGAATACCTTTAAAATTTTGGGAAATATACAAATATAACCTTATATAATTGAGTAAGTGCAAATATAACACTGAGATAATTTTTAGTGTAAATATAATCCTAACTACTTATGAAAGTGCAAATATAACATTCTGGTGACATTTCCGGCATCGACGGTGTTTTTCTGGCGTTGACCCCCCAAAAAATGATTAAAATGCCCTAAACCCAAAAACTAAATTTGGGTGGACAATTATATGCTTACCCATTGTTGTACTGTCGCTGGACCGCCGTCGGACCAGGTAGAGTTATATCATCACATTATGAAATTTGATAAGGTTATATCATCACAGTCCTAAAACTTAAAGGGTTATATCAGCACATTCATAAAAAAATGTAGGGTTATATCAGCACATATTATTAAAAAACAAAACCCATCAACATTAAAAATCATAGGTCGAAAAACACAACAAAATAGCAACTACACACAACACTAAAGGTTATCCAATCATTAATTCAGACTAAACTCAACAAAATTTTTTAAAAAATGTCATCAAAATCCTTATATTCAATACCATATATACCGCTTATATCTATTCATGTGATGAGAAGCAAAAGAAAACCACAAAATCAAACTCAATATTGCATTAATTTAGTGAATTAAGGGAAATTTTGGATGTAGATACCATTCTTGAAAGGTTCCCGCACTTCCACTTCAATGTCCGCTGCGTCGACCTTGCCAAATCTCTTTCTTCAAACTAGAATCACACTCTGGAACGTCGGCAATTGGTAGAAGAGGTTGAAATGGCAGTTGCATGCGATTGACGTTGATTTTGTACCAATATGACACTTTGTTTTTATAGTATGTGCACATATAACTCTACATTTTTTATATAAATTTGCTGATATAACCCTAAAAGTTTTAAGAATATATTGATATAACCCTATCAAATTTTATAATGTGCTGATATATCCCTACCTGGTCCGACATCAATTTTTAGGTATAATGATGCTAAGGGCAATAACATCATTTCCTATTTTAAAAATATTTTTGTTCAGAAGGATAAAAATGTATTTTTAATGAAATTCAGGCTAAAAGTTGTCCAAAAAGGCTATATTTGCACTTTCACTTATTATCTAGGATTATATTGGCACTTTCAATTATTAGAAGGTTATTTTTGGACTTATGTAAACTATATGGGTTATATATACACTTTCACTAAAACTTTTTATGATTAATTGATGATCTTGAGACCTAATAAAATAGGTTCCTTCAATGAATAATCGTAGTTTTATAGATTTATATTATAGTCTATATGGATAAGTGTTAATATAACCCTATCTATTTGAGTAAGTGTTAATATAATTCTATGATAATTTTTAGTGCAAATATAACCCTAACTAGTTAATGAAAGTGTCAATATAACCCTCAGACCCCCATTTCCGGCATTGACCTTAATTTTCCAGCGTTGACTCTATTTAAATTGACCAAAATACCCTTTGGGTTAACTCTGAAATTAGGTGGACAATTTTACCCTCATAATTTTTCGGACTGCCATAGTTCGCCGAAATTAGGTAGGGTTATATCAGTACATTATGCAATCTTCTTGGGTTATATCAGCACATTCCTAATGTTTGTAGGGTTATATCAGCATATTTCTAATATTTGTAGGGTTATATCAGCACATCTTTAAAACTTATAGGATTATATTGGCACTTTCACTAACTATATAGGGTTATATTAGCACTTTCAAATATTGAAAGGTTATATTGACACTTATGTCAACTAGGTAGGGTTATAAAAGCATTTTTTTCTAGTCTATAAATGTTTTAATGGATTTTTTCAATAATGAAACACGAAATGTATTTTTCTTTTGAGTTTTCTAATTATAAGAAAAGAGAAAATCTTTGTTAGACTGACTAACAATTAGATCAATTATGAAAAATCTCGTTTCAATGACCTTTGGCGTCAAATTATAATTATTTATACATTGTGATACATTAAAAAAAATTCAAAGTTACAAGAACCTCAATACAATAAATAAAGACAAGGATAAAATAACTCCATTAGTTATTATATCAATTATTATAAAATGATTCCGTCTAACTATTAATCGGTGTAAAATAAGTCTTTGTGTAAGAAAATATTGTTTTCATTCGATCCTATTATTTGTGCACTTGTATTTAACTTAGTTCATTTTGTTAGATAAATTTTAATTTAAATAAGGTCTGTTATCACTATTTTTAACTTTATTTAATTTTTATTTAGATTAACTGAATTAAGTTATAAGAAACAAGTGGAGTATCATCGTGCGTTGTGCGATATCATTAATTAAAATATTGAAATTAAGTTTTATTTAAAATTTTAAAGTTGAGTCAGTTAAAGAAAGTTATATGAGTTACGAAGTGAAATAATTATTTTAGTTAGAAACCGTTAAATACTGGATATAATAAAAATTACTTAGTTTTTAAAATATTTCAGTCAAATTATTTAAAAAGTAGTTATTTATATGTTGAGATTCATTTTAAAAGGTTATCATAATTATATGTATCTCATTGCAATAAATAAAAGTAAATGTCAAATGACTTTATTAGTCTCACTAATTATAAAATGTCCCCATTTAACAATTAGGCGATCTAAAATAAGACTTTGTCATACATTAATAAATAAATAATATGTGTACATGTTTCTATCAAAAGTACTATATCATTGTATTAAAAAATTCAAACATTTATTATTTCAGATTATGTGTTTCTTTGGATTTTGGTCATTGATATATATGTATGTATATAGTTTTAAATATATATTTAGAAGTTATATATTTTAACAAGCTATTACTTATTATATATAGTAAAGAATAAACATCAGTAATAAATTATAATATTAGTATGTTAACAAAGTATGATTGATTCTATATATGGTAAAGATTCTACATATGGTAAAGAATTAAAATCATTAACATATTATAATATTAGTATACGTTATTTTTAGACAATTTCATGTGTTTAGAAAAGTCAAAATGACAAAATCATCCCAAAATCAAACAATTTCTATTACCTGGTTGGGAAAAGAATGAACCTGAGCATAAAGTCAAATACGTATAGAATTTGGTTTAACTTTGAGATTCTTACCCAAGTCACCAGATCCACAATTGAACATAGATACATAGTCTTACATTATTTAGATGGAACAGTTAGAACAATGAACAACCCATTCCACTAATTCAGTCCTTCGATCCATGGTGTAACACACTAATAGAGCAGGTGAACTTTTTAAAATCAATCTCTAATTCTGCTGAAATGACAAAAAAAACTACTAATCCACCATACATTTCCACCTATAAATCACAACACATTTCCACTCTTCTTGCATCAACCAAAAACAAAGAAAAACTCACAAAATGGAATCAGCATCAGTGAAGACAGTGAAGCTTGGAGCAGCTGAAACTTCCTCCAAGGTGAAGGGAGGAAACCGAGGTCTCGGCATCTTCGACCTCGTGCTGCGAATCATCGCCATTGTCGGGACCTTGGGAAGCGCCGTTGCAATGGGAACCACTAGCCAGACGCTGCCGTTCTTCAGCCAGTCGGTGCAGTTTCAGGCGCAGTACGATGATTTCGATACCTTCAAGTGAGTTGTGTTGAGTTTTTTCCTGATTGATTGATTTGGTTATGTTGAGTTTGGTTGGTTGATGATGATTGTATTGTTTTGAAGGCTGTTTGTGTTTACGAATTCGATCGTTTGTGGATACCTTGCTCTGTCTCTGCCGTTTTCCATCTTTCATATCATAAAGAGCAAGGCGGGAAAGAGTCGGATTGTGCTGCTCGTGTTGGACACGGTAATGTTATCTTCTTCGATCGTTATTCATTCACCTTCATATCCGATTACCTTTGTGCAAAATATAGTTGAAAACGAGTTCCCTCCTCTCTTTCTTTAAACTCATGTATCCGTTGCACACTTATATCACGCTTCTCTAGAGGCTTGGTGTGTCGAGAGTAATTTCACAGTTAACCTAGTCAGAAGGGTGACCACTACATTTGGTTGGAAAATTGAAATCGTGTCGAGGACACGGTCCCTCAACTTTGTTTTTATAAAGGATGATTTGTGAGAAGAAGCGTCTACTTTGTATATGTTAAAACCTCAATGTATCTTATATGCTTTACGCCTCTAAGGTTTGTGTAAACGTCAATTCGGGCTCTGATACCATGTCAAATGTCAATATACCCTCAACATTCATCTTAAAATCAATTGATATTAACTGAAGTAACTCAAAACCTTATATACTAGTCATTTAGTATGCAAAAACCGATATTTGAGGGGTTTTTGCAACATTTGTAGATGATGCTCGCACTTCTCACCGTCGGAGCATCAGCAGCAGCAGCAATAGTGTACTTGGCACACAACGGGAATTCATCGGCGAACTGGTTTGCAATCTGCCAGCAGTACACGGACTTCTGTCAGCGCACATCTGGCTCTTTGATCGGCTCTTTCCTCGCGGTTGCTGCTATGGTTCTCCTCATCATCCTCGCTGGAGTTGCATTATCTAGGCGCTGATTCTCTCTTGTAATTATGCAATTGTGTGAAAATGTTGTGTTTGTCGAGTTGTTTTGCTGTCATTTTCTTGTATTTGTTTTCTGATGAATGTTTATAAGTTTGTGCCTACCTTTGGATTCAAGTGATTAAAGACACCATTTATTCGTTACAATAGCATCCATATATCTTGTTGTAGTTATACGATTACAAACATGATTGTTTTAGGAAACTAAATCTTTTTAATCGTATTCATAGTTCAGTTCATATCAGATCATTACAGTTTATTTGAAAGGGGATCATAATTCCATGAGATTAAGGATATTTCATGCACAATATATGCAAACATCATGAAGTTCCAATTGGCATATCTCAAAACAATGCGCTTAGCTCTGCCCTGTTAAGGTAGGAATGTCACGAGGTCATCAATTGCTTTGAGAGACTTCTCGTAGTACAAATACGACTCGTACACCTTTGGTGATCGAACATATTCATCCAACTGCAACACAAAGTCAAAAATGATTAACTAAAATACACGAGTTCATTATCAAACTATTAAGATCTCAATCCAGTTTTGTAAATTTTGGATTGATGTCATTCAGTTTATTTTTATATATTGTTGCCATTTTTTATTATGTTCTGTTCAGGAAATAGAAACTTTCATCTGGTTACTATATAAAAGGAATACTTTGAAACGGCACGCTTGTGCCAACTGTCGTCATAGACATAGTGGTCATTTCCCAGCAGAGCCAAGCGTGTGCCCTTGTATGTGCTCTCAAGTGGCCGTTCAAAATGACGTCGTTTTGGGCACCACTTTTGTCCTCTTGTGAATCCCATTTGTCAAAAGTTGCGGTGCCTCCATGTGGGCCAGCATGTGCTGGCAGGTGGCCAATGAAAACGACGCCGTTTTGGGCACCCCTTCGAGAACACAAGACCCCTTCGAGGGCACGATGCACTGCCCCTTCGAGGCCACAAGACCCATTCGAGCGCACGAGACACTACCCCCTTCGAGCCCACGAGTCACTACCCCTTCGAGCCCACGAGACAAAACCCCTTCGAGGCCATGGTGCACTACCCATTCGAGGCCACCACCCCTTCGAGCCCAGAATGAACAACTTCTTGGAGCCAAGAATAAAAAACCCCATTCGAGCAAGCGAGGCACAACCCCTTCGAGCACACGAGACACAACCCCTTCGAGGGCACAAGACCCCTTCGAGGGTTTAGGGTGCCTCTATCGAGGCCACGATGCACTTCCCCTTCGAGGTCACGGTACTACCCCTTCGAGCGCACGAAACATATACCCATTCGAGGGCACGAAGCACTACCCCTTTGAGGGAATGATGCACTACCCCTCTGAGGCCACGAAACAACCCCTTCGAGGCCACAAGACCTTCGAGCCTAGAATGAACAACTCCTTGGAGCCAAGAATAAAAAAAACCCCTTCAAGCCCACGAGGCACTACCTCTTCGAGACACTACCTCTTCGAGCACACGAGACATAACCCCCTCGAGGCCTCGAAACAACCCCTTCGAGGCCACGAGAGCCCTTCGAGGCCACAAGACCCATTCGAAGGCACAAGACCCCTTCGAGGATTTAGGGTGCCCCTATCGAGGCCACAAGACCCCTTCAAGGCCACGAAACAACCCCTTCGAGGCCACGAAACAACCCTTTCGAGGCCACAACACCCCTTCGAGGGCACGATGCACTGCCCCTTCGAGGCCACAAGACCCATTCGAGACCACAAGACCTCTTCGAGGCCACAAGACCCCTTCGAGGGCACGATGCACTGCCCCTTCGAGGCTACAAGACCCATTCGAGCGTACGAGACAATACCCCCTTCGAGCCCACGAGTCACTGCCCCTTCGAAGGCACGAGGTAAAACCCATTCGAGCCCACGGTGCACTACCCCTTCGAGGCCACGGTGCACTACCCCTTCGAGCCCAGAATGAACAACTCCTTGGAGCCAAGAATAAAAAAACCCCTTCGAGCCCATGAGACACTACCCCTTCGAGTACACGAGACCCAACCCCTTTGAGCCCACGAAGCATATACCCCTTCGAGGCCACGAAACTACCCCTTCGAAGCCACAAGACCCCTGCGAGGCGACAAGACCCCTGCGAGGCGACAAGACCCCTGCGAGGCGACAAGACCCCTTCGAGGCGACAAGACCCCTTTAAGGGCACGATGCACTCCCCCTTCGAGGCCACGAGCCACCACCCCTTGGAGCCTAGAACGAACAACTACTTGGAGGCAAGAATAAAAAACCCCTTCTAGCCCACGAGGCACTACCCCTTCGAGGCCACGACACAAAACCCCTTCGACGACACCATTCACTGCCCCTTCGAGGCCACGAGACCCATTCGAGCGCACGAGACACTACCCCCTTCGAGCCCACGAGACACAACCCCTTCCAGCCCACGAAGCATATACCCATTCGAGGGCACGAAGCACTGCCCCTTCGAGGGAACGATGCACTACCCCTTCGAGGCCACGAAACAACCCCTTCGAGGGCATACGACACTACCCCTTTGAGACTATAATGCACAACCCCTTCGAGGCCACGACACTACCCTTTCGAGTCCACGACAGAACCTCTTCAAGGTCACGGTACTACCCCTTGGAGGCCACGAACCACCACCCCTTCGAGCCCACGAGGCACTACCCCTTCGAGCCCACGAGGCACTACCCCTTCGAGCCCACGAGACAAAACCCCTTCGATAACACGATTGACTGCCCCTTCGAGGCCACGAGGAACAGCCGCTTCGAGGCCACAAGACCCATTCGAGCGCACGAGGCACTACCCCTTCGAAGGCACGATGCACTGCCCCTTCGAGGTCACGGTACTACCCCTGCAAGGCCACGAGACACCACCCCTTCGAGCCCAGAATGAGCAACTCCTAGGAGCCAAGAATAAAAAAGCCCCTTCGACCCCACGAGGCACTACCCCTTCGAGGCCACGAGACAAAACCCCTTCCATGACACGATTCACTGCCCCTTCGAGGCCACAAGAACCATTCGAGCGCACGAAACAACCCATTCGAGGGCATGCGACACTACCCCTTCGACACCACGATACACAACCTCTTCGAGGCCATGACACTACCCCTTCGAGTCCACGATACACAACCTCTTCGAGGCCATGAGACTACCCCTTTGAGGCCAAAACCCACCACCCCTTCGAGCCCAGAATGAACAACTCCTTGGAGTCGAGAATAAAAAACCCCTTCGAGCCTACGGGGCACTACCCCTTCGAGGGCACGAGCCAAAACCCCTTCGATGACACCATTCACTGCCCCTTCGAGGCCACAAGACCCATTCGAGCGCCATGAGACACTACCCCCTTTGAGGTCACAAGGCACTTCCCCTTCGAGGGCACAATGCACTTCCCCTTTAAGGTCACGAGATAAGACCCCTTCGACGCCACGAGCCATTACCCCTTCGATCCCACGAGGCACTACTACTTCGAGGACACGAGACACTACCCCTTTGAGAACACGAGAACCTGCCCCTTCGAGGCCACAAAATGACCCCATCGAGTCTACGGCCCTTTGAGACCACGAGATAAGACCCCTTCGAGGGCAACAAACAAGAACCCTTCGAGCCCATAAGTCACCACCCCTTCGGGCCTAGAATGAACAACTCCTTCAAGGGCACGATGCACTACCCTATTGAGGGTATGATGCACTACTCATTCGATGTCACAATGCACTACACCTTCAACGCCACGACACTACCCCTTCGAGGGCACAATGCATTGCCCCTTCGAGGTCACGAGATAAGACTCCTTCGACATCACGAGGCACTACCCCTTCGAGCCGACGAGGGATGGAATCTTCGGTCCTCGAAGGGGTCCAGCTCTCAGGCCTCGAAGGGATGGAGTCTTCAGGCCTCGAAGGGGTCTAGCTCTCAACCGTCGAAGAGATGGGCTCTTAGCCCTTGAAGGGGTCCAGCTCTCAACACTCGAAGGGGTCCAGCTCTCAGCCCTCGAAGGGATCTAGCTCTCAACACTCGAAGGGATGGACTCTTCTATCCTCGAAGGGGTCCAGATCTCAGCCCTCGAAGGGATGGACTCTTCTATCCTCAAAGGGGTCCAGCTCTCAGCCCTCGAAGGGGTACATTTATAGCTTCAATTACAACTCTTTTAACTTTCCTAAACAATTTCTATAATTTTTTATCAAAATCACCGCGCAACGCGCGGTGTAGCCACACTAGTTGTAATAAAAATTATAAATGATAGTTAACTTATAGAATTATTTTCTTATAGAATTAGTTATATATTATAATTTTCTTATAGATTTTAGAATCCTATTCATGTTAGACTTTGGTTTGTTGTAGCCCTATATATTGCAATCCTCATCATTGATAAGATGTGTCGTTGATATGATATTAATGCACCATAATAAAGCCTTTTATCATGTTGAATTATAATTCAGTCCAATTTAAATCAATAGATTACAGACCAAGAGAGTAGGGCCCAAGTCAACATACTCCCTCCGGTCTAATAATAATGACTCACTTTGCTTCCAAAATTTTTATGACATGTTTGTCTATCAATAATTTTTGTTATATAATAACGGTCATCATGTGAGATGTATTTGAATTCTCCATTACTTTTAATTTCTAAAAACTAAAACTCTATAGTTAGTTATCGCATGCAACTAAAGTAATCAGTGGTTAAATATGTCATGAGAAAATATCAGAAAAAATGGTCATTATTAGTGGAATAGAGTGGAGTATATTAACACCTTCAGAAAACATGTTTCACCGATACTATTTTGATCTAACCTAACGTATAATAAGTTGATATTTAGATATCATCATATTACATACTCCCTCCGTCCCTGAGAAATCTGCACACTTTCCTTTTATGAGTGTCCCAGACAAATCTGCACACTTTCCTCTTTAAGTAAAATTTTACATTTAAAAAGATGGATCTACCCTTTTTAAGTCAAAAATTTACTTTCCCACCAAATTTGCTCATCCCCACCCATTTCTTTTCATCCATTTTCTCCTGTCCTTTCCCCGACCCTTTTCCTCCGTCCTCTGCCGACAGTCCCATGCTGGAACCCTAGCCTCTCTTCACCATACTTCCTTCGCCACCATCTCCACCTCCCCTCACCTCCGCCCTACCCAAACCCAACTTCCCTCACCATGCTGGAACCCTAGCTTCCCTTCGTCGTTGCTGACGTTGAATACTAGGTCGGCCTAGATCCTCGTTGTTGCTAACGCTGATGTTGAACACCAGGTCCTCGTCATTGCGACCCAGATCTGATGCTGATTTTTTATTTTCTGATATGGGTTCTGATGATCTTTGTGAAATGGTTGTTGTTTTGATCAAAAGTTTTAATCTTTGTGTTGTTCTTCTGAGATGGGTTCTGATGATCTTTGTGAAATGGATTGTTTTTTTAATACAGGAAGAAATGAGAATCCATGGATCTGAGAAGTAGGGATTTGATTTTGGGTTCTTTGATTAAGGTTTTTTTTTTGTGATGAGATTGTTTTTTATTATGTTTTGGGGTATGTGTTTATACAGTTGGGTGATCATTGCCTCGAAATTCAAGGATAAGACAATGAGGCACTACTGACGAGCGGCAGGCTTGAGAAGGACGAGCGGTGGCGAGCTTGAGGATGACGAGCAACAGATTTGGGTTTGGGGTAAAGGCAGGGATAATATGATAATTTCACTGGGGTCAAATCTGCAAAGAGAATTTCTCTCTCTGCATATTGCGTTGGGACGGAGGTACTAAAATTCAATTAGATCACATATAATATCATACTTATATATCGATTCAGATATATTTACAGATTGATATGGAGAAATTTCTATTTCTGTTGCAACAGTGTTGCACAGTGGACGCTAATACAGAGGACGCATTTACAAAATGCGTCCTCTTCCTTTTGTTTTATTTTTTTTCTCCAGTTTTGTGGTGCATGTGGGATGTTGACGTGGCGGAGAGGACGCATTTAGCAAATGCGTCCTCTCGGTCAGGGAGAGCAGCGCGTCGTCAGGCGTCAGTGCGTCAGTGCGACAGGCGGCCGGGTCACGGACGAGGCCGCATTTAGCAAATGCGGCCTCTCGGTCAATGAAGACCGAACATTCCTCTCTCCTTCCTCTTCCGCCTATTTATCCAACTCTCCTCTCCTCTTTTTTTCTTACCTTCCCTTGCTTGTTTTTGCCGAAAGCTTTGTCCCCATTTCTCCCTTTTACTTGGCCGAAAATTTTCTCCATTTCTCCCATCTTCCTTTCCGTCGTTGCGCCGGTTGTTGTACGCCTTTCCGCCTGTTCACGTTATCGGTAATGTGTTTTTATGTTTTGAAAAATCCTACATTTTGCTCTTGTTTTATTTTGTCAAGATTTTGTATGAGTAAAATTTGCAACGGATTTGTGCTTGTAGATATCTGAAACGGCCTGAAGTTCGTGGCGTTGACCGGACTTGACCCGTCGTTGACCCGCCGTTGACCTCCGTTGACTTCCACGTTTGTCACCTTGTTTGTGAGTGTTAGACTTCCACCCCCCTCTTTTTTATTTTGTTGATGTTAATTGAACCCAAAATAAGGTTACGAATGTGTTCCACGAATGTGTTCCACGAAGAAAGTTTCTGATATTTTTGTTAAATTGTAAGTTGCGGAGCTACGGAAATATTGTAGTTAATTCGGATGTGTTGTATGATTGTGTGTGGTTTTAGCGATTAAGTTTGGTCCGATGCTGTTATAACGTTTAATGCTCATGCGTGATGAAATGAAGTGACGAAGTGAATTGTTGACTGATAAATGTATTTAGTTTGTAGCAATAATAATGACTTTTGAGGATACTACGGGAAGGAATGTCGGGTGAGAATAAAATAGAAGTGATGTCTTTGCATAATCGTTTACTTGTTAATGCATTATGTCTGTGTTAATAGTGCTGTTGATGTGGTCTAGTGGAGTGCATGTACGTATTTGAGGGTGCAATGAAATGAATGTAGAATGAAAATGAACTGAAAGTTATGTATTCGTGTATTGCAGTCGTGCGATGTTTTTGACTGTGTATATGTATAGAGGCGGTCAGATCAAGTTCGATTTGACCGTGGGTGTGTATTATGATCCTCCAATACCGGAGCGAGTTCTGACTCTCGAGAGGAGGTTGAACCACTCAGAATTAGTTGATGTAATTGTCACGAGGCTTGGCATTGCCAGTGAGGGGTATATGTTGAAAATATATTACCGATGTCCTGAACTGATTGGTTCGGCTGTATACTATCGGTGTTATAATTTGGAAGATGACGACTCAACGACGTTCTTCTTCAACATTGTTGATCGATTGTCGTTGTCGTCCGCGGATTTTTACGTTGTTATGGAACAGTTGGCAAGCACTAATGATTGGCCACGGCCAATGACGTTCATGTCGTTGTTGAGCAACTTCCAGAACTTGGCTGATGCACCATGCGTACCACCACACGTTCGTAGCCGGGGTTTAGAAATTGGTGAGTCCAGCCAACCTTCTGCTTCTGGGTATGCTCCCGTGGATTGTGCTCAGCCGTCCACAAGTGGTGGTATGTATGGTATGGCCCGTGACGAGCAGAATGTCTTGGATGATGATTATGTGGGACACGTTCGTGACCTTGTTGGTAGGGATGACGGTGGCGAAGACGATGATGTCGAGGGTGAACTTGATGGTGGAAGTGAGGATGATTGTTCCTTATCAACTGATTCGAATCCTGGGGACGATGAAGAACAGGTGGTGTGCACGAACAATGTACCCCCGGCGTTTCATATTCTGGCGAATCCAGATACACAGGCCTACTATAGGGATTATGGTGGCCCGGATGAGGATAGCTATGACCCAACTCATTTTGGGTCCGGAGTTTCTACCTACGATCGAGAGACGGGTGTAGTGGATGTGCGTATGCGATTCCAGACGAAGGCCCAATTGGTTGAAGCTATCTCTAGGTGGAGTTCCATGATGAACAGGGAACACAGGGTTGTGGAGAGCACATCACGCACACGGTATGCGAAATGCAAGGACGTTGTCCAAGGAACTGGGAATTGTGTTTGGGTTGCCAGAGCTTCCAAGAAGGCGTCACATGGCATGTGGGAGATCACCAGATGGGCAACTAGCCATGGGTGTGTTGGTGCTGGTCGATCTACGGGTAACGTGAATCTGACGTCGGTGATGATCGCCCGTTCAATCCGCCACCACATTGATGTAAACCCTTCTTACACAGTCAAAGATGTGCAAGCTCAAGTGAAGGAGGAGTTCAATGTAACCATTTCCTACAAGAAGGCGTGGTATGCACGACAGAAGGCAATTGACATGGTGTTCGGGACTTGGGAGGATTCTTTCGAACAGCTCCCAACGTTTATGGATGAGCTAGTCAGGGCCAATCCGAGCACCGTTGTAGACTGGGCTGACGTACCTGATAGAATACACGGCCACGGGTCGAGGAAATTTAAATTTGTGTTCTGGGCATTTGGTCCGGCAATTGAAGCCTTCCGCCACTGCAGGAATGTCATAAGCGTGGATGGCACTCATTTGAGAGGGGCATATAAGTCCACAATACTGGTCGCCGTGGCGCACGATGCAAATGATTACATCCTCCCCATCGCTTACGCTATTGTTGACGAAGAAACAAATGAGAGCTGGAACTGGTTCATGGGGAGACTGCGTCTTCACGTCGTTGGTGGTGCTAACACGCCAATCTGTGTCATATCCGATAGGCATGCTGGACTCATAAATGCGATGACGCATATGGAGGAGTGGATGGAACCGGCTGGATACCATCGAATTTGCCTGCGGCATTTTCAATCCAACTTCCTATCATATGATAACGGGAAGTTCAAGAATGCGCTTTTGAAGACTCTGGTGTGGCAGCTTGGTTCTGCTAGGCGAGAGAGCAAGTGGAGGGGGTACAAGGAGGAGCTAGAGAGTACAGATCCATCTGCTTGGGATTGGCTGGAACGGCTAGATAGGAGTAAGTGGTGTCTTGCATTCGATGTGGGTGATCGACGTTGGGGAATTCTGACGACGAATTTGTCTGAGAGTTACAACAACTGTTTGCGCCGCGCACGCCATCTGCCGATCACAGCTTGTGTCAAAGCGACGTTGGAGCGAACAGTTGAAATGTTTGCCCAGAGGGTTATGGACGCCACGAATTGGAGGTAATTTGTCACTTACGTATCCCTTTTCTGAGTGTCTGCAAAACAGTTAATGTATTCTAAAATGTTGCCCGTTTGTCCAGGTCCGTGTTTCCCAGCAGGATCTGGAAAAAGTTTCAGAAGCAGGAGCGGTTGGCGCAGGGACATATCGTGACCGTGTTCGGTCATGCATCGCAGACTTATAGGGTTGTGGTTAGGAACATCGATGGGGGCATCAGTGACCGGCAGTACACGGTCAAATACCGAAGAAGAGAGTGTACTTGTCGTGAGTGGCAGATTTTCCGTTTCCCTTGTTCCCATGCCTTGGCCGTCTGTCGGCATAGGCGTGACGATCCGGCTACTCTATGTGACAGGGTGTATCTCACGACCACATATGTGCAACAATATAGTCAGGGTTTCATGCCTGTAAGAGATCCATCGCTCTGGCAACGTGCCGCATGGAGGTTGGTTCCTGATGGGGAGAAGTTCCGCAGTAGGCGTCGTGGACAGTTTGCGGAGAGAAGGATAAGGAATCAGATGGACGAGCGGGTGCCGGTTGAATCCAGGGGCCGCCGTAGGCGTGGCCGTAATTAGTGTCATGTTGTCGTGTAGTGTCTGTAATGGTACCTCGGTCATATGTTACTTGCAAATGTACTTTCGTCCATCGGAATATTATAGCTTGTTACTTGTGATGTTATTGCTTTTTTTGCCAAATATGTTTGCCACTCTAATCGCTTCAGTAACTAATTTTCATATGTCGTAATTGTGTACAGGGGCAACACGATGGACCATTGCCATCCAGGACCCATGGAGGATGATTTGTTGTACCTTCACGAGGAGCATCGTGCCCGGGCAGTGTACAACAGACAGTTACAAGATGAGGCAATGCAGGTCCGGCGATGTGATGGGGCATGCTGGACCGCAGATGTGCCTGACCCAGTTCTGAGCTACGTGCGTGGCGTAGGATTCCAGGGACTCCTTGATTCTGCATCGATACGGATTGACCATTCACTAATCACTGCCCTAGTGGAGCGGTGGCGGCCCGAGACGCACACATTTCACCTCCCGGTGGGGGAGGCTACGGTCACGCTGCAGGATGTGGGGATGCTATGGGGTCTTCCGATCGATGGGATCCCAGTCACAGGGATCGACACCTGTAGGCGTACTGAGGAATGGATGGTAGTTTGCACGGACTACCTAGGTGCTACACCTGACCCCGGAGTTATCCGAGGGGGTCGCATTAGGGCGAGCTAGTTGGGAGATTTGTTGGGCAGTCCGTTCCCTACTCACCCTACTGAGGTCCAGTGTCAACAGCGGGCGAGAGTTTTCATTCTGCTGCTGGTTGGGGGAATGCTCATGTTAGACACATCGGGTAGTCTAATTCCACTGCTCTACCTGTCGATACTGATGGACCTAGGTGCAGCACGTCACTACAGTTGGGGGAGTGCCATTCTTGCACACTTGTACCGGTGCTTATGTGACGCTGCAATCCCACAAGTAAAATCCATTTCTGGCCCCCTTGTCCTGCTACAGGTAAAGTAATTTGTCACTCCACTCATTCGTACATAATGTCCTCTTTGTTACTTTGTATTACATGTAATTTAATTTGTGGAACAGTTGTGGGCATGGGAGCGCATCCCATCCATCCGACCCGCAGGAGCTCTACCCATATCGGCGCCGATGAATGCTGTTGGGTCCCGGTAGGTGCCGAATAACACTAGCAGTCAGTTTTTGAAACTGTGGTCAATTCCATATATTTGCTAATATAGTTCACTCATCACCGCCCGTAGGTGGAGAGCCCCTCACGATTTATCACACTCACCGATGCATGTTTTGAAAGTGTATCGCGATCAGATCACATCTCTCAGTCAGAATCAGGTATGGGTCATCTTGGATTACAATCTCCTGATTTCGTGCGAAAAATGGTATTCAAGACCTAACGGGACCACTATGATGTTCTTTCAGTTTATCTGGGAGCCATACACGCCGAACATCGTGGCCCAACTCCCGTGGTACTGTACTGCTAGTAGTAACAACTGGCTGCTGTGCGTCGACCTCATCTGCTGGCATGTAGTGGAGTTCCACCACGCACATCGGGTTCTCAGGCAGTTCGGCCTGATCCAGCCAATACCCACCCAGCTGGTCAGTAGGGAAGAGTATAAACTGCTTCATGATATAGACCGTCGCGGCAGGTCTGGCACTGATTGGCGTGCCGAACTAAGAAGATTTCTCGTTGAGTGGGAGCAACGATCTGGTCGACAAGTACACCCACTTGGGTATGCAGATCCATATTGTCCCAGCCGTGAATACATGGAGTGGTACTTCCGCAAGACGGTGAGCATGATTGATCAGCCAGGACGGCCTACCACGGCTACAGAGGGTTTCCATGGAGACAGTGCAACTGCAGAGTACTTGGTATTTCCTACAATCATAACATTCTCAAGAAATAATGCTACGGCTTTCCCCTATATTGCATAACTAACATATTTATCTCGATTCTATAGTTGCAGATAGTCACTGAGGTGTACAACATGTCGAACATTCCGTTGGATGGATGTCCCCCACAATTCGCGGCCGCTCTCAGCGGAATCCATGAACTTGTCACACGGGGTCTACAACACGCGCATCAGGCCTCCAGACTACAGTACTATCAGCCGCTTGTGCACTGTGAAGATCCTCCCCCTGGTGTCAGATATGCAGACCTCAGAAGCGACCGCCAGGCTCCACCAGCTCGACAGGGAGGTCGGAGGCGGCGTCCTAGGGGCCGGGAGGAACACGTTGGTCCATCACAAGCTGGCCCATCACATGCGAGTCCACCGATTGCCGGCCCATCACACGGTGAACCTTCACATTACGGTATGACTCCATCGGAACACACTGCATATGTCACTCCAACATCGAGTCATCAGTTCATGTCACCTGATGCTCCATCACATACGGGTAGTGTTCCACATGCCTATCGTGAGGATACGGGAGACGAAATGGAGGACGAAATACCAGAGGGAGTTCCACTTCAGGAAGTGCATGTGCCTACACAGATGGCTGTTCCTCGACGGACATCTAGGACCGTACGCCCTCCACCGTGTGGAACGGGCGGAAAGCTTTGCAGGGATCGTCATCGTCACTAGGACAGAGCATGCCACTAAACACCGATTTGCATTACATTTCGCACGTACTGTTCGGCTATTGTACATTTATGCTAATTCATACTCATTCTAACTATGCAATACTTCATTCCGGCACCCTTATTCAGGACTAGTTACCAAACAGCAACTCACGCTGTCCTAATTTATCGTTCAACTAGTTCACAACATACAATCAGACAAACACGAGAATAACCATTTCGCCCAATAATTAAAATTCTCCGGCCGATGCCGACACCCCGGTCTACCGAACAATTAATTTTCCAAATGCGTCTTCCATTATTTAAAGCTACAAAAAATACTATTACATTACCGATTTTTTTTATACTACCTTCAAAATGCGTGGCTTCTATATATATTAGAGTTTATATATATCTTTATTTATATTTATATTTATGTTTATATTTATTTTTATATTCATATGTATGTATATTTTTATATTTATATATATTTTTTATATTTATATATATATATATATATATATGTATATCTTCATTTATATTTATATTTATGTTTATATATATATATATATCTTTATTTATATTTATGTATGTGTCTTTATTCATATTTATATATGTGTATATATTTATATTTATATTTACGTATATATTTGTACACATTGACGTGTGTGTACATCCACACATTGACGTGTGTGTACATCCACACATTTGCGTGTGTGTACATCCACACATTTACGTGTGTGCATATTTATATATCTTTATTTATATTTATATTTATATTTATATTTATATTTATTTTTATATTTATATGTACGTATATTTTTATATTTACATATATTTTTTATATTTATATACATTTACATATATATATATATATGTATATCTTCATTTATGTTTATATTTATGTATGTGTCTTTATTTATATTTATATATGTGTATATATTTATATTTATATTCACGTATATATTTATACACATTGACGTGTGTACATCCACACATTGACGTGTGTGTACATCCACACATTTACGTGTGTGCATATTTATATATCTTTATTTATTTTCATTTTTATTTTTATATTTATCTGTACGTATATTTATCTTTATTTATTTTTATTTTTATATTTAACTTGCCAGAAAAAATGGAAAAAAATTAGTTTCCAAGAGGACGCATTTTGTAAATGCGTCCTCTATTTATTCTACCGAAAAAAAAAATTAGTTTCCAAGAGGATGCATTTTGTAAATGCGTCCTCTATTTATTCTGCCGAAAAAAAAATGATTTTCCAAGAGGACGCATTTTGTAAATGCGTCCTCTAATCATTGTGCCGAAAAAAAAATTGCAGCAGCTCAAAACGGAAAAAAAAAACATTTTCGAGAGGACGCATTTTGTAAATGCGTCCTCTACATTGTTGGCCAACCTCACAAACCACGGTATTTGATGCCAACTTTCAAATTTTTGCTATACTAAAATCAAGAACTCATTGATATGAGATGGAGTTTATATACCTCATTCATGTTAACCACCAACTCATTGGCAGCAGCAATGTACCCTTTCCACTGCCCTTTAGGAACAACAGTGATGGCATTCTTCATGTCCCGATTAAGGTAATCCTGTTTCTGTCTCAAATAATAGAGCACATATTTCCACGACATGGCCTCCAGCATGTCCCGGAGGCTGTGGAGACCCTCAGCCGTTTGCCGGATCCGGGACGCCGCGTCTTCGGGGGACAGGCTCGGGGAGAAGTACTTCTCCAGGATGAAGGAGCGGGTGCCCCACTTCTCCGCCGCCGCAGCCGCCGGAAGCGCCGCCGTGGAAGCGGCGGCGGTGGCGGATAAGAGGGTGGTGATGATGTGGCGCCGAAGGGTGAGGGACGCCGTCGCTGCATTGTTGTCGTCGTGAGTGTGGGATAATGAGGGTTGGGTTTTCGGGATTGATGGGTTTTTGGATGCTTGGAAATGGGGATTGAATAGGGATGTTGAGTTCATCATGATTGAGTGAATGTGTTAAAGTTTGGAATTGAAGAACATTGGAAACGGAGGGAATTTGGATGAGGGAAATGCGTTGCCCGTTGCTATGAAGGTGGACCTTTGGTTTTGGTTGACCTTATCTTCTTTTGTTTTTGTTTAGTTTATTTGGAGGTGTTTTATTAATTCTGCAATGAAATACAAGTATTGGTTTGCTTTCGGTTTTTTGATGATTTTTTAATATTGGCTCCATCGCTTTTTTGGTAAATTCTAGAATATTTTTATTCATTCAATTTACTTTTTACTTTTTCAATCCATTCTCGACCACTAATTCTACATTTTCTAAATCAAAGTGTAAAAAGTAAGCGAGTCAATGTTAGTGAACCGGACGGAGTATACTATGTGTAGTATTTTATGGATTTTTTTATGAGAATATGTTTTGAATTACTCAAGAGTCTTTGTGTGAATGGAAAAAACTTAAAAGTTTGGTTCATGAATGACAAAAATTCAAATGTTGGAAACATTCGTTCTAAATTACCTATAGTTTTCAAACTAAAAATTTAGTACTCCATAGGATTCTTCTTCTTCACTCTTCTTCATCTCCAAAACCGCCACTGCTCCGCTGCCACCCGCCGACCAAAATCTCGATTTTCTTTAACAAAAGCTTTGTCGGTATGGTGAGTCCATTTGCTTTCTACTGCAAATGCAGATTTGTTGAATCGTGAGTCATGTTGTTCCATTTTCTCAGATCTGATTTATGCCTTCTCTGATGTGCCCACCACCTCACCATCAACTGTGTCTCACTATCCACTGCCATCTGGAGTTCCGCCACCCTACCCCAATCTCAGATTCCCAATTCTCAACGCCACCTTTGCCCCTCCTGAACGGCAGATCCACCCCTGCCAAAAAACACTCTGGCCCCTCCCGTACCTCACCATCCGCCGCCTCACCACTGTGCCTTACCATTCACCATGCCTCACTATCTGCCGCCTCACCATCCGCCGCCTCAAACAACTCGCACCTCACCATCCGCCGCCTCAAACAACTCGCACCTCACCATCTGCCGCCTCACCACCATGCCTCACCCCTTCTAGGAACCCTTCAGCCACCACCACCTCGTCCCACTGACCACCACCTTGCCCAACGTCACACCAGCCCCGGGATCACCGACCTCCACCCCCAGTTCCCACCGACCTCCACCCCACCCGATGCCACCCAACCCTGGCACCATCGTGATGCCACCCTAGCCAATCCAACCCTGATGCCACCCCATCCCGATGCCACCGCAAACCCTTAGCCTGATGATCCCACCCAACTCGATACCACCCTAGCCAATCACACCCTAACACCACCCCATCCCGGTGCCAATGCAAAAACCCTAGCCCATCGACTCAACCCTGCCTGACGCCACCCAACCCAATCCCGCCCTGACGCCACCTCATCCCGGTGCCAGTGTAAAACCCTAGCCTGCCGACTCCACCCCACTCGACGACACACAACTTTGGCACCACCCTAGCCAATCCCACCTCGACGCCACCCCCCCAAACGCCACTGAACCCCAACGCCACCCACTCGCCGCTGCAATAAGAAGAAGAGGTGGGATCTAGTGTGAGGTGCAAACAAAGGTGGGATCTGGGGAAGTGGGAGAACGAAGGTGGGATTTGGTGTGAGAGAAGATGAAGAGAGGATTTTCAAGGGTAATGTAGTATTTTCCAAGTTTTTTAGTTTTAAAAAATTTTAAAAACAAGAATATAAAAGTCAATTCACAAAATTCTTG
This sequence comes from Rubia yunnanensis, assembly GCA_037428765.1. Taxonomy (NCBI): domain Eukaryota; kingdom Viridiplantae; phylum Streptophyta; class Magnoliopsida; order Gentianales; family Rubiaceae; genus Rubia; species Rubia yunnanensis. Next base: position 75,731,181 of record CM075071.1, on the reverse strand, counting down.
CCAAATTCAGGTTCTTACAGTTAGATTGGAACTTTCAGCAAATAATAGGGTTAGAATTGCACTTTCAAATTTTACAGGGTTAACAACCAAAACATAGAGTTATTTTAGCACTTAACTCAAAGAATAAAGAAAACTAAAATCTAGGTTTAAATTAAAATAAAAGTCGGTAGAAGGAGGGAACATTACTCTTTAATTATGTATAGATTAAATTTAGGGCAAATAACTCCGGGGGCCCTTAAACTATTGCGATTTGACCATTTTGGTTCCTTTTTATATTTTTTTCGATCAGTTTCATCCCTCAACTAATGAAACTGTTAACTTATCATACTTCCGCCCATTATCTCCGTCTAATTGAGATTTTCCTCCATTTTCTAAAGTCAACTTGACTTTTCCAGGGGTAAAAATGTCTTTTTTTCAAAATCTTCCTCTAACTTCCTTATTTTGGAACGAAGTTAATTTTTTTGTTTTTCATTCATTCAAACTCCAAACTCAGAAAAAACTTCCCATTTTCTCACCTTTTCAAACTCCTCTTCACTCACGAATCGTAAACTACATTTCCAATTGATGTTAATCTTATCAAATGGCGCAGTAATCGTTAAAGTTCCATTGGCGAGTTGCACTGTTGGTCTATTGCCAAAGATGGTGTGGGTCATTCGTTCAAGGGGTGCTCAATTTGACCATCGCAAGGAGTACGGTAAGCTTTCATCACTCCTTAATCATTCGAAAATGTAGGAAATTTAAGCATTTGCAACCAAATTTTAGATTAGGCGTTGTTTCTCTTAGGGTTAGGGTTTTCATTCTTAAAAAAAGTGTTATGTCGGGGATATGCTTGGGGTTTTGAATTTCTGACACTTGGGTTTTGATGACTAAGCATTATGTTGGGTTGAAGAGCTATAAAAATGAGTCGTTTGATGTTAATGTGTTAGATCCGTGGATTTTTTTGTTTATTTGGTTTGACTGAATAAATATATGACATGCTAATTTTTGTTTTGTTTTGTCTTGTTTTGAATTTGATGATGATAATCAGTGGGTTTCATTGTTGTGCAGAAGGTTTGTATCATAATTTTTCCATTGAGCTAAGACATTGAGGGCAGTTTGCAGGCGGTGAGGCAATCCGTTGTGAGGGAGGACAAGTGGATTATGTTGACAATGTCGACAAGGACATGTTCTCCCTGGAAGAGCTTAAGGAAATGGCAGCTGAGATTGGGGTGGAAGGGAAGTTGAAGTTCTTGACAGTTGAACATGGTTTTCCTGTAAACCTAGGATTGTATCGTATACATGGGGATGTAGAAATTAGGGATATAGGCACATGGGTAAAGTTCAACAAAATCATTATTATAATTTGTGTGAAAGATGGGATGAGAGAGGGTATTACAGAGAAAGGGGTGGCTGAGACTGTTTAGATAGACTTGTCTGATAGTGGTGAGAAAGGGGTGACTGATAGTGATGGGATAAAGGTGGCTGATTGCGGTGAGAAAGGGGTGGCTGATAATGTGAGAAAGGGGTGGCTGAGAGTGGTGAGAAAGTGGTGCATGGGAGTGGTGAGAAAGGTTTAAGGGCTGAGAGTTATGACCTAGGGGATGTTGTAAATGAGGAAAATAATGAGGGAGAGGATGTTGAAATATATGGGGGCCAAGGTCTAGAAACTAGAGAAGATGGGGGGAAATGTCTTAAAACTGGAAGATGTTGAAACACGTGGGGGTCAATGTATTGAAGAGGAAGGGGTTGTAGTTTTGGAGGAGATTACGAAACTAACAACAGTAGCACTAGTGTAGAACCTTTTACTGACAATGACAAATTTTGTGTCGCTGATGACCTGGAGAAGAGCTCGTCGGATGGCGGTAGCGAGGGTGAAATAGAGGTTGATGAAGATGAGGAGACACGTGACTTGGAGGTGATAATCTGAATGGTGTTGATAGTGTTGTACATGACTGGAATGCAAGGAAAGTAGGTTTAGATAATGCTGGGAATTTTGGCATCGATGATGATGAGTTTGACAGCTGGTTGGACTCTCAATTGAGTCAATTGACACAGTTGAAGAAATCTCATAGTCGCGCTCTTGATAATAAAGCGACTGGAAGTGGTGATCACACAACATAAGTTTCGTATTCAGGCTGCACCAGAGCAGCATACAGGTACTGAATATGTTGATCAGGCAGCAAAATAGCCTACTCAGCCCACATATGAGCAACATAAGAAGACTGAACCTGCAAAAAAAACAAATAATGGTAAAAGAAAGGAAATGATGGAGGATAGTAAAGGAAAGGAAAAAATGGAGAATTTTGATGATATATTGGATGGGGAACATAATGAACATAGGGGAATGGAGCAGGAGGGGAATAAGGTGGATGAAAAAGCCAGTTATTGTGAAGGCGACGATGGAGTGCATTTTGTCGATTTCAACCCTGAAAGAGACATGTTGAGGCCCAGATTTGAGATTGGGATGCGATTTTCTAGCTTAGAGGAGTTCAAGGAAGCTATTCGACATTATGCTGTTTGGATAAAAAAGGACATTAGTTTCCGAAAAATTAAAAGCACCGGGTCAGAGGTAAGTGCAAAGAACCATGTCCTTGGGTTTGCTTTCCATCAAGGATCAATAAGCTTCGTACTAGTGACCTGTATATCCAGACATACAACGATGTCCATGAGAACTGCTCTCATCCGTAGAAACAAAATTTTCTAAACTCTAAATGGCTTGCCAAGAAGTATGTTGGGAAGATTAGAACAAACATGGCTATACCGATTAGATGCATTATGCAGACTGTTGATGAAGAATTCAAGGCCACAATTACAAGAATGTGGCTTATATCACTAGGAGTTGGGCTATGGAGCTGATAGAGGGGGATGTTGTAGAACAGTAGAAGAAAATTTATGAGTACTGTGATGAGGTTAAAAGGAGGAACCCTGGGACGACATTTGAAGTTGAGTTCACACCATTTAGGACTGAAAGTGGGAATCCAAGATTTATGAGAACGTACTGTTGTCTGGGCCCTTTGAATGATGGATTTAAATTGTGTAGGCTGATTATTGGGTTGGATGGGTGCTATGTTAAAGGGGTATATCCGAGGCTGATTTTGGCAGCAGTGACTATTGATCTAAAAAATGGTTGGTGGCCTCTTGCATGGGCAGTAGTTGAGAAAGGAGCAACCGTCCAGTGGACCTGGTATTTAGAGCTTATGAGGACTGATCTGGACATCCAAAATGAGCATCACTTCACATTTGTGTCTGACCAGCAAAAGGTATTATTTTATCACTTAATATTGATTTTGTGATGATTTAGTGTTTAGGCTTTCTTTCCACATAATGTGCTGTTTTTGTTGTGTTGTTGGGATGATTTTGTGAAGATGATGTGATTACTTGGTGATTATTTCTCTAATTCTGTCATGATTTGTGATGAGGCAGTAATCATTTAGGCTGGTTATGGGATAATTTAGTAATGATCAAAATGCAGATTTTGTGCCATGTTATGGAAACATTTATTATTGATTATGGGATAGTTTTGTACTGTTTTAGAGCAGATTTTGTGCTCATTGTTGGATCCTTTAGAACTGATTTATAGCACATTTTGTACTATTTTAGAGCAGATTTTTTGTTAATTAGTGGATCATTTAGTACTGATTTAGACCACATTTAATTTGCTGATTAGTGGATCATTTTCTTAGGTTGATTTAACATGTTGTTTATTGTAGGGCCAAGGCTTTGACTGAGGTCATGGAGCAACTCACCGCTACTGTGTGGATCACTTGTACCGCAACTTCAAGAAAAAACGTGGAGCAAGGTGTTGAATGGGATGTTGTGATCAATTGTTGGGAGTGCTACGGAGGAGCTATACAAAGAACAAGCCAGAGCTAGAGGCCTTTGACCCCGCAATATACCAATCTGTGAGAGAAGCTCTTCATCCTATGCACTAGTGTAAGACCTTCTTTTCACACCATACTAAGTGTGACATGCTGGCTAATAATTTTTGTGAGGCTTTCAATGGTTACATTTTAGATGCTAGATATAAGCCAATATTGACCTTGATGGATACAATTAGGGAGTTTCTAATGGACATGATTCATAGAAGGAGACTCAGCATGCTTAAATGGAAAAATCCTATTAGGCCTCTTATTTGGAAACTATTAGAGATTAGGATTAAGTCTTTTTATAAATGGACTTCTGTCTTTAATGGAACTGATGGGTTTGAGGTGAAGGGCCCTGATGGTTATATGTTTATTGTTGATGTTAGGAAGAGATGTTGTAGTTGTGGTGTTTGCAGCTGACTGGATTGCCATGTACTCATGCAATCTCGGTGATGAAACATAGAGGAGTTGAGGTTTATGACTATGTGGATGAATGTTACTCTAAGGATAGATTTCTTGCTATGTATGAGAATGTCTGGTGTCCTATTAATGGCCAAGAGAGTTGGCCAACTTCGATAAATGGCCTAATTCTAGACCCACCGGTCCCAGTTAAACAAATTGGTAGGCCTAAAAAAACCAGGAACAGGGAGAATGATGAACCAAGGAACAATGGCAAGAAAATGAAGAGATTGGTAGCAATTCACTGTAGGATATGCAAAGTTGAGGGTCACAATTCCAGAAAATGTCCACAAAAAGCTGTTACTGCTGCCCAGGTTTGTATTGCAAATTGTTAACAAAATTTTCGTTCAATTGTTCAACATTTGACTAAAAAATTTTTAACTCACTTTTTTTCAGACACCAAATGTTGCAACCGATGAGCAACCCCAGCAAACAACCCAAGATCTATCACCACCAACTGGGGCAAAGTATTATACAAACATTATTTTGTTCCTTTCATTTTCAAAAATTATGCTTAAAGCAAATTGTACAAATCCGTATAAGGAAGAGAAGAGGGGTTACTGACCAAGACAAGCACAGAAAGGGGAAAAAATTCAGGTTCAACTTCTTTTTTTCAACGGATAATCTGATTGATTGCCTTTTTTTAACGAAATCATAATCTAACCTGCATTTCCTCCTCTGTTCTGCTTCCCAAAAACCTGATGTTGCCACAGTAACTGAAGCACCACTCCATCCTTCTACTCCGACAGAAAATCCACACCCACACCCTCTCAGGAGATCACAAAGGCACCTGTGACAGATAAAGATAAGAGTGCAATTAATGCAAACTGCGCTTACTTGGGGCAGCCTATACCATTCACCGTTGGCAATTAGAAAAAGGGTGGAGGTACGGCTGCTGGTTCATGAAGGAGAGGGAGACCACCAAAGAAAAGGGAAAGTCAAGCTTAGATTTGTTTGGGATAAGGAATCTTCTTCTTTTGCTATTATCTTATCTTTCGTATTGTAAAAGATTCCCACTGATGGGAGTACTTGTGCCCACTTTTGTTGACTGATTTCTTATTGTGTGTGCTGAATTGGTAGGAAAAAAAGGGGCAGGACATGTAAACCCCCCTTTCTTTTGTCTTAATGCAATTAGTGCATTTGTTGAATTTGTAAGATGTTGGTTTGTTTACAATGAGTGTTCAATTGAGTGAATGTTATGGTTTATTCTCTTTTGCAAATCAGTTTTCAACATATTGTTTCTTGGCCCTAATACATGGACATTTCGCAGCTCTATTTTTATACACCAATACACACCAATGCTCTATTTTTAAACACCGGTGAATTACAAACACCACAAATATGTTTCAATTTTCTTTCAATTCTTTCAAGCAGATCAAAACCCAACATCACAAACATATTACCATTTTCATTCATCTTCTTTGGGCAACTCAAAATACATGAAGGTCTACTTGCAATAACATTAGGCAGGAAATCAAAGAGAAACAAAACCTACTACAATTGCACTAAATATGACTAGAATCAACCAAACACTAAACCTAAAATTCCATGTCTTGCAATTTGCTTTCTCCAACATAGTTTCTGCTTCTTTTGCATCTTCTTTCAAATTGTGAACTTTTTCCTCCAAACAATTGATTCTCTTCAACAATCCAGGAACAACCTCCACTGCCCTAGGACACATTTCAGGATCGATCCACTCCCAAAAATCACAACCATCAGCCTTCAATTCAGAAAACAAAAATTACGCAAATAGATTAACTAGACATACAAAAAACACAATTTCTTATTCCAGATTATCAACAAATTCACAGATTTTCTTAATCCACATAAGAAATTCGAATGCACTACTTTTTCTCACTTTGGCAACCGGAAGCAAATAAATCACCTCCCCGGATCCCTGTCCGTCCAAGACATCAACATTTTCACCCGGAGCCCACAGTTACAGATCAAATTTTGCGATCTATTTTCAAAGCCACGCTCACTTCTACGACCAATCCAACTGGTACTAAAGCTGCCAGAGTCGTAACTACGAGCCATCGGAAGAACTAACCGAATTGGAACGAGATTTAGAGCAGATTTTTTGCGATGGAGAGATTTCCTAAGAGGGTGAGAGAATTTACAGATGAGGGTTTGGGTGGGGGAACTTATATGACACAATAAATTAGGAAGTCAGAGGGAGATTTCAAAAATGACATTTTTACCCCTGGAAAAGTTAAGTTGACTCTAGAAAACATAGGAAAATCTCACTTAGACAGCGAGAATGGACGAAAGTATGATAAGTTAACAGTTTCTTTAGTTCAGGGACGAAAGTGATTGAAAACATTTAAAAGAAGCCAAAAAGGTCAAATCGCAATAGTTTGAGTGCCCCTGAAGTCATTTTCCCTTAAATTTATAAGACTAAATTATTTTTTAGTCCCCTACAAAATATCTTATACTATGTTTTGGTCCCCATTTGCAAATCAACCCTTAGACAGTACCCCACAAATTCATAATGATTTTTTTGTCCTCAAATGTGGATTTTAGGGAAAGTCAACGGTAAAACTGGTCAAAATATATAAAATGACCATTATACCCCTGAGTTTAAAAAATAAAAAATAAAAACTCTTCTTCTTCTTCACGCCTTCTTCTTTGCCATTGCCGTTGTTGGAATCTTGAACTCTGCCGCCGCCATCATTGGAACTCTACCGCCGCCATCATTGGAACTCTGCCGCCACTGCAGATGGTCTTCTAACCTCGGCATCTTCGTCGGATTTACATAAACTACCATGATCAAGTCCACTTGCGACAAACAAGAAGCATTCTCGTCCTATTTGTATTCGAAACAGAGGATCATTTTTCTTGTAGTCAGATTATTTTTTTATTCAAAGCATCATTTCTGGAGGAAAATGATTCCTGTTCGCCATTGGAAGAAGAGGTGGCGAGAGGCGGCGCCGCCGAGGAAACCGACGGCGACGGACAACAAGAAGCCCACGGAACCACCTGATTCTCCCCGTCTTCTTCCTCCTCCTCCTTGTCGGAGCTCGCCGATGACGAATCAGTATCATCATCATCAGTATCATCGCCGATGTCGGAGCCGCGCCTTGTCAGAATCGCACAACATCCTCGCCGGAGAACGGCGGAACAGCTCGCAGCTCCTCTCCATCTTCGCCGGCGAAAAAGACGCGAAGAAGACTCTGCGGCGGCGGAGATGAAGGAACCATTTAATTGAAAATGGTTTTTAATTAGAAATTTCAAAGAAAACTTTTAAAATTAGGAATTTTTAATTGAAAGTTTTTTTTAATTAATAAAATTACCATTATACCTGTGACTATACTGGAAAACCATTTAGTATTCCCTGAAAACCACCTTTGGGGACCAAACAAATCGTTCTGAATTTGTGGGGGACTGTCTAAGGATTAATTCACAAATAGAGACTAAAATATAGTATAAGATACTTTGTATGGGATTGAAAAAACAATTTAGTCAGTTTATAAATGTGTTTTAAGCCTGAGCTTCAAATGTTAAACAGACAAAGTTTGGGTTGGATATTCTTAGGTGGGCTATTTAAAACCGGTGATTGGATATTTTTAGGTGGGCTATTTAAAACCGGTTAACCCGAAACCGTTCGGCACATCTGCCAGGCCCAGTATATAAGTATATCACCCATATTGTAGAAATTCTGAATTTTTTTTCTTTGAAAAATGAAAACGCTAGAAGGAGGGCTTGAACCTCCGACCTTGTGGTTAACAGCCACACGCTCTAACCAACTGAGCTATTCCAGCTGATGCGAGGCTAATTATACATTCAATATGAAATTGAAAATTTAAAAGTTTTTACAAATTGGTGAAACTTTCATTACTTAGAATTCCGGTTCCATCGTGCATATTAACATGGTGATCATGTTTTCATCATCTTTCACAAAATTATTTTAGGTTTGTATCGAACTCACAACTTTATATTCGTATTATCAAATTTCAACCGCTGAGATAACATTCGATCTTAAAAGATGTCAAGTTCATGAGATTTTGGGTCAATACATATCTATTTGTATTTCTTTCTCAAATATACCATTCAAAATTCAAGTACTCAGATCAATACTCCAATTACATAAGATGGCAATTTCTTGGCTAATAATTTTCCCTTCATAACATCTCTTTTTAAGGCTCACTAAGGCCTTCTCAGAATTGAAACTTTGAGTCCATTTTTCATGGACAAGATTGTCATCATCCTATACTTCACTTGATGGCCAGCAAGCAGTTCAAATTTGTAGAATCTACACAAAATGGCTAGAGCCATCTTCATCTGCAGATATGCAGAATCTTTCCCCAGGCATATTCTTGGTCCAGCCTACAAGTAAGGGGAAAAAATGGTTACGTTACGATTACAAATAAAAAGTTTACATGTATGTCACTGGAATATGATGCTAAGTCAATTTTAACTAATCCAATAGTAAATGTTAGGATCGTATATATTGTCCGATCTAACTCGACCAAAACATACCCAATTCAAACGGATCAGGTTAAAATTAGCTAAAAATTAGGTTGGGCCGAGTTTGGATCGGATCAGATCTTGACCCAAAGTAAAATTGTTTATCTTTTAAAATATTATAATCTTTTAAAAACCTAAGATCGGACGTGGGTCAAAATTGACACCCTATGCGCATTAGTTTGGGATTATGGGATTGTACCTGAAATGCAGTGAATTTGAATGGAGAAGCACTCTGAAAGCATCCATCTTTGAGCCATCTTTCTGGCTTGAATGAAGGAGCATCAGGACCCCAGTTGTACTCCATTCTCCCCATTGAATATGGAACATATGTTACCATTCCACCAGCTTTCACCTTTGTCCCATCTGGTAAAAAATCATCCTCCAAAATCCCTTTTGGATCCTGCATACATACATATGCCAGTCTCACAAACTTGATCCATTCGAATCGAAAACCAAAATGCAGCTCATGAGTTTAACCTGAGGAACAGCTGGATACAGTCTCAGTGTTTCTGTGATCACAGCATGCAGATAATGCAGTTTTCCCAGTGAGTCATAGCTGAGCAGCCCTGCGAATTGCATCGCTCTTCGATGGAAGGATTCTTGATCCTCAGTTTCATATGGATCCAAGCGGGTGCTTTCTTCTAATGATTTTAGTTCTGAGTAGAGCTTTTCTGCTACCTCTTTATGTGACATGATCATGTAAATAGCCCAAGAGAGCGTTGTCGCGGTTGTGTCCCGCCCGGCTATCACGAAGTTGAGGACAACATCCCTCAGGCTTTTGTCTGTCATATGGTTTTCTGGATCCTTGCTTAGCTCTATGAATCTCGAGAGAATATCATGTTTCTTGATCTGATTAATGTTGTTTGGTGCATTAGTACTTTTAAGGTTATAACAAATGGTTAAGGTACTACTTCGGTTACTATGATCATTTACCTTATCATCATCAAACTTACTAGCCTCTTCTAATTCTGCTTTTCTTCTCCTTATGACAGAATATGTGAAGTCATCTATGATCTTGATGCTTTGATCAAGAACTGCCTCAGATCCCACATTCAGAAACTTCTTGATTTTCCACAAAGGATCGATGAATCGCAGCGTGACAATGGTGTTTGCTGTGTCAAATGCTTTTGCAAAGAGATTATCTGCTAAGTCTGGGGTCAAAGTTCCAATTTCTACCCCAAATCCCACTTTACAGATGGAGTCCAAAGTCATCCTCATCAACAGTTCCTGTAAGAAGAACATTCTTGATAGGGACAGATGGCCTTATTATAACTGGTTGTTACATTGACTTCTGCTAATGTGGTAACTTTCAGAAAAAAAATATTACATAATCACACGTGTTATAGCGTGATTAGCGCGAAAGAAAACCCAGAAGAGCTTAATGGATGTAACAAGTTACCTGCATGTCCATTCCTTGATTCTTGAAAGAAGCTTTGCTTAGAATTTCTGAGAGTTTAAGGCTGTAATCTCTGAACACAAGTGTGCTGAAATCCCGTAAATTCTTCGAAGCAAACTCGAAACTGGCTGTCTTTCTCTGCTTCCTCCACAGATCTCCATCAACATTAAAGATACCATCTCCCAGCAAGACTTCCATGTATGATTGATATGTCTCACCCTATCATATAAAAAGCAAAAAAAAATTTTAAAAAATAAACCAGAAGCTCCCCTTTATGTATATCTACCTAAAAAGACGAAAAATTCTTCTGTTCTTTGAACATAGCCCTCCTTCCATCTCATATCCAGCTTCCAAGTGGCGATTCTTCTCACCACATCGCGGTCCCTTAGACTACTCCGGACAGAAAGTCATGTAAATCCAAACTAAACATCACATTCATACCTTTGGATAGTTGCTAAAGTTGGTTTTTAGGACATGTTCTACATTGATTGGATCAGCAATGTAAGTGTAGGTAGTGAACGGCATCGGGACCACGACGGCCTTCTTCGCCTGAGCCAGGTAGTTGAGGATCCAATCATGCATATTGTCATAGTTCACTAGCTGTTCTATGGCTGCCCCTACCAATGGCCATGTTTTAGGCTGTCCTTTCCTGTTCCATTGCTTCAGCCTGTGGAGGAACACCCACGAAGCCATGGCAGCCATGCAAGAAACCGCGATTATCGACATCGATGCCATGGAGTTCTGGGGGCCATGGTCGTATGATGAAGCAGGAAAGAAGGGGATTGAGGTGGGAGGGGAGTATTTGGCATGGCTTTCCATGTTTTTATGTTCTTAGATGTGTTGGAAATGTGGATTCTTAATGTGAAGATGGAATTATGTGAATAAATATGTTGGTGGCAATTTGGTTGCTGCTTAAGCTTAACCAATACAATATTGTCAATCATCTTTGTGTGCTCCTCTGAGTTTGAAAAAAACAAGTTCATGCTCTTGCTGATCCTTACCTAAATTAGGAGAATTTGTAGCAGGAATTATTGGTTGTTTGTGTGCAGAAATTAGTTTGCTATTAGGGTTACGATTGTGTAGTAGAATTAGACATGTTCATTTGGATTTTAGTGGAATCCAGTTCACATTCAATTCTATTTAGAATTTTTTGAAAGAATCATTCAAAGTGTGGGGGGGAATGTCCAACAACGATTGCAATAAATGGAGTTGGCATCCAACTCAATTACACTCTAGCAATAACTAAACTGTTACAAGGATATTTAACATGCATGCCAAACTGATCTTGTGTACTACTGCAGATTATAGATCCAATAAAACTATAATACCACTCTCGGGATACTAACTCATTTCCCATAAAAATCAAAGAGAATCGCACCACGCATCAATATTAATGTGCTAAGTAGGGATCTTCAAGACATTTTAGCGTTGGCCAACTCGACTAAACTCGCTGCTTAAATCTGGCCTGATTTTTCCCCACAATTAATTAAGTAATACTCCCTCTGTTTCATTGAATATGACATGCTTTCCTATTTTAGTTGTTTTTATGAATGTGAGACACTTTTCTTTTATGGCAAGATCCCTTCTTCTTCCGCTCATTCTATTTTTTATTTTCTATTTCAAACTCATTTTATTCTCCTAAATACAAACTCCTGAATCTATAGTGGCACATCCAACGAAATGGAGTTAATACTCCATTCATAAACTTTCTTGCACACTCTGCATGACTCTGTGAGGAACTTCAGTTCCAGCTTACTTTTTGTTATTTGATAAAATTGGAAAACAAACTAAAGTACTCCCTCCTATTCACTAACATTGATCCTGTTTTCTTTTTGAAATAATTTTTTAATATTGGCTCTTTCTCCTTTTAACAATATCTAGATTATTTTTATCCACTCAATTTTCTTTTTACTTTTTCAATGCATTCTCCACCTCTAATTTTACTTTTTCTAAATTCAAGTGCCAAAAGTATGTGAGTCAATGTCAGGGAACCGGTGGAGTAAAAATAGCCAAACTTTTGTTCTTTTCTTGTCATTCTAATTTATCCATTAATCAAAGTGGATCGTTATATCATGTCATGTATTTGTACCAGTGAAAATACTATATGTATTTTTAATATATTTAAATGAATAATATATTTAATTAGTTAATAACAAGGCAAAGTCTTGCGAAAGAAGGTCTTTCCATAAGCTTATGAAAAGACGGGGATTAATTAGAATAATAAAAGGTAAAAGATCTTAGTTGCAATATTAAAATTTTATTAAGCAACGCGTAGTAGTTTTAAATTTATAACTCGATTCATGCAACCCAAATTTTTTATCTTCATTTCTTCTAATTTGCTCTTTAAACCTTAGTCTTTCCATGTCTTATGGAAATACCGTCTTTCAAGAACGGACTCTAATAACAATTAGTTATAATTAATAATAATTAATTAGTCCAAGTAACAGCATATCTGGTCACTGGAGTGTTGGTCGCTGGAGCTTTTGCCCTCTGCTCTCCCGAGCTCCGTCTTCCTCAACACTACCAGCCCGCCGTCTCTCACCCGCCCAGCCCACTGGAGCTTTTGTTCGCCGGCATCTTCTCCGTGAGCTTTTCCATCTCTCCCAAGCCCGTCGGATCTAATTTTCATTCTCGAAACGGTTCCATCTGATTTTCATTCTCGAAACGGTTTCATTCTCTCCGGATTTGATTTTCATTCTCCAGATTTGATTTCCTGGACCGTCGTCCCCCTCTTGTTCTCCGGCTCTACCTCTGGAGCCCGTCGACGGTGGTCTCCTTCTCCGGATCTCGTTTCCCAACCTCTCTTTGTTCTTCTCTCGTCGCTCTCCTCTCCCCATTCTCCTCTCGCCGCTCTCATCTCCCCGTACTCCTCTCGCCGCTCTCCTCTTCCCATTCTTCTCTCCCCGCTCTCATCTTCCAATTCTCCTCTCCTCGCTCTCCTTTCCCCGTTCTCCTTCCAGTCTCCTTTCCCACCCGTTCTCATCTCGCACAGCCAACGCCTCTCATTTCTCCCTCCTCTCCACCCAAAATCCGACTCAATTTCGACGAATCTGACTCAAATTCCAGAATCTGAAGATTTCCGACGAATATTCCAGATTCAATCGACATTTCCGACCAAAAAATTGAGATTCATCCGACATTCACAGCAAAGAATTTGATTTTCATTAAAAAAAAGTCACTTTTCCGGCGAGATTCCTGCGACGTATGGCACCGAACGATGGCATGGGGTAAGCGGTGGTTGCCGGCAGATGGTGGCCGGAGGTGAGTAGTGGTCACCGACAGATTTAGGTTTAAAGGAAGTGGAATGGTGAAAAAGGAAGATGAAATTTTATTACTAATTTTTTTTACCACATACAATTATAAGTAAAATTATTTTCACAATAAAAATATAAAAATAAACAATAATAATATAAATATATATATAAATATAATATATATATATATATATATATATATATATATATATATATATATATATATATAAAAGATTAAAGGTGTTGCTATAACCTAGCTTGTATTTTACTTGTTTACACCCTATATATTAATATGGTGTAAACAAGTAAAATACAATGTAGGTAATAGCAACACTTTTCATCTTTAATCAACCTTTAATCTTTAATCAACCTTTAATCTTTAATCAAAGTGAGAAGGTGGCGGCTGTAAAAGAAGGACAAGTCACAAGTAAGGATAAAGACTCGTAAACAATAATGGTACACCACAGAAAATGTTTTAGTAGTGGTAATAATTTCAAGTAGTTCCCATATGTTGGCAGCGACGGCCACAAGGATGGCACTATCGGACAAACCAAATGAACCAAAAATAGATGAAACCAAAATGGAATAAAAAGAGAGAAAAGAAATAAAAAATATATTATTCTAAGTGGGCCTAACCTCATGCTTATCTTGGGAATTTGGGTTAGTTTAGTGGTAAGTCGCAATCTCTATAATCTCTATACCTTGCAGGTCTAGGGTTCAAAACAAAGTTCCATAAAAAATTGTGAATATTAGAATAATTTCTTGATGGAATTACTCTCCATTGTGGGACCTTATTAGTGGGCCCCACTGTAATTTCTCAATCTAAACCTACAGGTGATCGATCATAGTGAGATCGTGGTGGTTTTGGTATCGGCGGCGGTTCAATTAAGATGTTGATGGGGATTACTCTATTGAGTTTCAACAAATTCAGCAGTGATGTCTCCTAGTTAGGTCCTAGATTAGGATGTTAATTGTAATTTGATTGTTTGTGTATATTTTCTAAGGATCCTGAAAAGTGTGCAATCTGAATTGGAATAGATGAACATTAAACGATGGTTTGTAGTGATGTCAATCCTCTTTGAACCAGCAAAGTGCAATTCATTTACTTCCAGATTAAATTACACAAGATCAAAGATTACTAAGAAATTTTTGACTATATATTTGAATAGATATATATATTTATATATATATATATAAACAATAATATTGTTGTATGTGATATCGTTGGATTCGTCATAACAAGTAATTTCTATAAAGTGAATTTTTGTTTGCCGATATTATACATGCTTAAATATATTAATGGTCATACGTGTGTGTTGGAGACTGCGAAAAAGATTTTATTCAATTTAATTTGATACAGAGGGAGTACATCATTTCATTGTAGACTCAGATCGAAGAGGAGGTAAATCACGATATTCTAGCGTCATTATACCAAATTATTTGTACCAAAACAATAAATATTAAGTATAAATGACTTTCATATTTGAATATTCATATATATATATATATATAAACATTAATATTATCATATGTGATATTGTTAAATTTATCGTAATAAATAATTTTTAAATATTAATTTTTTTATTTATTATTATTATACATAATTAAATATATTAACGGTTAAATATACTTTCCAACATTTGTAAAAAAAATATTCTATGCGGCTTGGTACATGACAGAGTATTATTATTTGTAAATGTGAAAATATCAATGTCAATGTCGAAAGCTTTCTGCTGGTGCATGCACCTGCAGATTAAGTTCTTGACTAGCTGGCACTGTCACTCAAAAGAAATTGAAACCCAAATGGAATGTCGTACAGAAACTACTACAGCTACACTTGTACCGACTTGTTTGATTGAAATGAATTACTCCCCATCCCAGTCGAATCTGCACACTTTTTTTTATTAATTTTCTCAAGACATATTTGACCATAAATTTTAACTAGGATATAGACACCAATATCATCATGTGAGATATTGTTGGATTCCCTGCATGATGTATTTTTTAAATATCAAATTTTAACACATTGTTAATATACATAACTAAAGTTATCGTTGACCAAACATGACCTGAGAAAGTTGACCAAAAAGTGTGCACATTCGGCTGGGACGGAGGGAGTAGTTTTTTGTGGAATTTTTCATTGATACTCCATCTGTTTTACTAACGGTGAAATATTTCATTGATACTTTCTAATTTGAGATGTTTCTTTTATATTGATACTTTCTAATTATGACAAGTAAGGTTATTATATCCATTTATTTTACTTTTCTTTCTTTCAATTCAATTCCATCTACTCATTTAGCATCTCCCAAATTTTATCACCCAAAAGTGGTGTCCCACCGATAGAGAAATAGAGGGAGTACTATTTAAGCAAAACAATTATTTATTATTTGTAATGTTATAAACTCATTGTAGTGTATTATTTTGATATGAAATATTTTTTTTTGCTATTTATGGCTAAAATAATAGCACAAAGTCATGTTTTAAATCAATTAACCGTTAGATGGAGTTATTTTGTAATTAGTACTCCCTATGTTTCATTAGATGTGACGTACATTCTTTTTTTTTTAATGAATTTGACACAATCTCGTTTTATGGCAGGATTCCTTCCAATGTCTTCCACTTATTTTACTTTTCTCCTTTTTTCTAAATTTAATTGCATCCACTCATTTTTATTCACATAAATCCAAACATCTAAACTCATAGTGTCATATCCAATAAAATGGATGTAGAATATAACTAATAGGGTGACTTAATATTTGTTTATTTATTTTACAATGGGTTACCTATAATTATATAAAAAATTATATATATAATTATAATTTAATTTAAAAGTTGTAAAATTAATTTTTATTTTTATAATTTTATAATTAGTCTAAGTTACCGTAGACCTTCTCAAATAATATGATTAAATAGCATTGCAAAATCAAGATGTGAAAATCATAAAAGAATGTGGGGAGTGCCACACTTTGACTGCTTTAACTTGTCTGAACTCATCTCTGACTGGGCTTCACTTTTAGTAATTATCCCATCTCTACAAAAAAAATATATATTGCTGTCACTTTAATTTAGTTGTGCTTCATTATTTGCACACTTTAGAGTTTGAGGCCTTACCAAACTTTCAAATATTGGAGAAAACGATTCATACTCTATCCGTTTCTTATTTATGGCATTATAGATTTAGATGTTTACATTTAAGTGAAGAAAATGAGTGGATGTAATTGAATATAGAAGGTAAAAAATAAGAGTGGATGAAATTTAAATAATCTTATCAAAAAATGGAAATAATACCAGATAAAAATAAATATTCATTTATAATAAGTATGTCATAAATAAATAAAAAAATAGAGGA
The DNA here is from genome assembly GCA_037428765.1 of Rubia yunnanensis. Taxonomy (NCBI): domain Eukaryota; kingdom Viridiplantae; phylum Streptophyta; class Magnoliopsida; order Gentianales; family Rubiaceae; genus Rubia; species Rubia yunnanensis. The sequence continues at coordinate 75,714,411 of CM075071.1, read as the reverse complement.
AAGGAGTACTCCCTCTGGTCCTCTAACATTGGCTCCTACTTTTGGGCATTTTTTTACAAAGAGTGAAATGAATGGTGAGAATTGCATTGAAAATACAAAAAGTAAATTGAGTGGATAAAATAATCTAGGATTTTTCATATATGAAAAGGAGCCAATATTAAAAAACTTTTTCTATTAAAAAAGGGAACCAATGTTAGAGAGTACCTCTTTTTATCTTTTTAGAGTTAAGAAGCCACTGATAGACCTCTAGACTAGCAAGCTATTGATCTTTTTAGTCCGCAGTTTCATTTGCTTTTACATGTAGTATCTACTTTTTGAAAGTCTATTCATAGAGTGGAGAAAAGGCTAATGTATCTTTCACAATTTTGTCTAATGATCATAGGGCTATATATTTTGGCTATAATAACCCCGCTTAAAAAGAAGTATAATACACCTACTATATATGTATATATTTTTAAATTTGTCATTTTTTGTATGGTAAAAAGTAGTACATCATTTTCAACCACCCATTAAACTAGGGCATTACTATATCTCGCCCTGTATTTTACTATTCTCGCCCTAATACGTATAAATACACGTATTTTGAATTAAAATAAAATAATTTTTAATTTAAAGAAAACAGAAAAAAGAAATAAAAAATATGAAAAACCCTAAAAAAATCTATAAATACCCCTCCCCCCTCCCTCTCTCCTTCCCTCTCCCATTCCTTCCCTCTCCCACTTCCCTCTCCCCCTTCCCTCTCCCCCTTCCCTCTCCCCCTTCCCTTCCATCCGCCCGCCTGCAGCCCGCCGCCCGGCGCCGCCGGAATCTCGCCGGAATTTCGCCGGAATCTCGCCGGAAAATGTAAGTTTTTGAGAAATTTTTTTTTTCTTTTCGTGGGAATCGTTGCCCGATCTATTCGAATTTTGTCGAACTTGTCGGAATTGTTAGAATTTTGTTGAGCTTGTCGGAATTAATGACATAATTGGACATGATGACATAATTGGAAGCTTATTGTGTTTTTTAGTAATTATTTAGTTTAAATTTGGCCATAATATTTTAGAAATTGTATTTTTTAGAAGTTGGATTTTTTAGAAATTATGTAGTTATGTGACATAATAGAAATTACTTAGGAATTATTTGTTTAGAATTTGTGATGTTCTAAATTATTTAGGTATGTGACATAGTTGGAATTAAAACGAAGAAATTGTGTTCTGTGTAAATTACTTAGTTTAAATTTGGACATAATATTTTAGGAATTATTTTTTTTAGAAATTGGGTTATTTAGAAATTATTTAGTTATGTGACATAATAGAATTTATTTAGAAATTCTATTTTTTAGATATTGGGTTATTTAGAAATTATTTAGTTATGTGACATAATCGGAATTAAAACGAAGAAATTGTGTTTTGTAGAAATTACTTAGTTTAAATTCGGACATAATATTTCAGAAATTGTATTTTTTAGATATTGGGTTATTTAGAAATTATTTAGTTATGTGACGTAATTGGAATTGAAACGAAGAAATTGTGTTTTGTAGAAATTACTTAGTTTCAATGTGGACATAATGGTTTAGAAATTGTATTTTGTAGAAATTGGCCAATTTAGAAATTATTTAGGTATGTGGCGTAATTGGAATTAAAACGAAGAAATTGTGTTTCGTAGAAATTACTTAGTTTAAATTTGGACATATTGTTTTAGAAATTGTATTTTTTAGAAATTGGGTAATTTAGTAATTACCTAGTTATGTGTCGTAATAGAAATTATTCAGAAATTATTGATTAGGAATTGTGTTTTTTGGAAATTATTTAGTTATGTGACATAATAGAATATAGTTCTATGTAAACAAACTTTAGTAATCCGATGTAAACAATTGTGTAGTAAACTGTTACGATATGTTTTAACTATTGTTTCCTTGAATGTTAATAATAGTGCGATGTGGTAAGAAAATAAGATTATTTAGTTATGTAATCTCCAATTTGTAACTAGAAAAAATGTTCCAGTTCGTTGATGCACTGTTCGAAAAATCAGTTCACACGTTGTTGAAATGTATGTTAATTTATCTTATCATATCAGTTTGATTCACTTGTTGTTATACTAATTACATATCTTGTGTCGTAGATGAGCACTGGTGGTCAACCTGACGGTCATGGTCGTTCCATACGACGAAGATGTGTTAGTGCCTCGGCGAGACAGGCTAGAGGCCGCGTGGTCGAGGATGAACCGTCGCCTCGCCCGCGGGAGTTTGATGTAGGAGCGGAGCAGCCTTCTCCACCGAGCGTTCGTGCATTCGATCCCATGCCGACATGGGACGGTCCGGAGATTAACATCCTCGCGCCCGGTGGTATCCGTCATGAAAGTGATTGGCAGATGAATTATGACCTGCCCGCAGATGTCCCCCCGGTGGGCCAACCTGGTTCGAGTGTTCCATTGGATGCCGGGATCGAACGTTATGCTGAAGCTGGAGCCAGGCACACCGTGAGGAACAGAGCTGGTCAATTCGCACAGTCTTCTGGTGGATCGTGCAATGCCGGTGAGCCTAGCACCGGAATGGCACCGAGGAATAGGAGGAAGCGACCCGCCGCCGATGAGACGTGGCTAGTGCGGGGACCAGTGGCTGGTGGCCCGCAGGATGACCTCGTCATACCAAGCTTCGGAGGACACGTCGCGCTTGACGTTTGGAATGGTATAGAGCGAGGTGTGTTGAGATGCCATGCTCGGTCGCCGCTATGCAAGCAGCTAGTCGACACGCTCCCCGAACTGAGCGATGTTGCACAGGCCCGGATACATGCGACCGGGTTGGGCCACCTGCCTGCGATTATGTTCCAGTTCCTTGACATGGCACTGATATCCGCTTTTGTCGAGAGGTGGCAGCCGGACACGAACACGTTTCACATGCCGTTTGGGGAGATGACCATCTTGATGCATGACGTTGAGATGATTCTTGGCATTCCCATCGATGGTGGCGCTGTTGCGAGTACCATTTCGGCGGAGACTATTGAGGAAGCGTGCGCCGAACTGTTTGGGAAAGACGTGGAGTCCTTTCTCGCGGAAGACTGGAACGGGGGTAACATAGATGCCCAATCTTTGATGGCGAGGTGTGTAGCGGCGGGGCAGAGCCAGAACTTCCAATTTATGTGCTACATGCTGACCCTGTTTTCATCCACGCTTTTTGTGGATAAAACTGGGAATAAGGTTAGAGCCAACCTTCTACCCCTGCTTGATTCGCAGTTGTCGCAGTTGTCGTGGGGCTCGGCGACGTTGGCCAGTTTGTATCTGCAGTTGGGAATTGCGTCCCGGTCCAAGGCGCGCGGCCTATGCGGATGTTGCACGCTGCTTCAAGCATGGATATACGAGTACTTTCCGATGTTTCGGCCGGGACCGAGTACGTTGCCAGCTCTTCCGGGTCGCGCCAGTCGGTGGCACACAGGGGTTAGATCGGGGAGGGGTACGGGGAGGCTCGGTGCCATCAGGCGACAGTTGGATGCCTTACAGCCCGACCAGGTATGAATTCCATGCTTTTACTCTTATTCTGACAGTAGTAGATAGATCGGATTCCATAGAAACGTAACATGTCTGTGAAACTTTTTGCAGGTGGATTGGTTGCCATATGGAGTGGACGTGGTCAGGGCTGCGGGGGGGAGGACTCACTACCGCGGCGTGATCCGATACCTCGACGCAATGGAGGCGTACATGCCAGATCGCGTTGTGCGGCAGTTCGGTCTCCTACAGGGTATACCACAGGGTCTTGCTATTGCGCCGGAGCCTTGTTTCCGCCCGGCTGATCCAGCCGGCTATTCAGTGACCTACCCAGGGAGGCTGCAGTTGACCCTATGGGAGATGGCACACACTTGGCACAAGGAACGGCTTGCGGCGTTCCCGGTAGCCACGCCCCAATCAGAGTGTACCATGGATTACGAGGACTGGTACGCGACTCATTCGCACCCAGTGATCGCAAATCCTGAACATGCTGTCGCGAGTGGCCCGGACAGGACACATCATCAGTTATCGGTAAGTTTTCACTAACTGTTTGCTTCGAGTAATTATATTACATTTTGTTGTCTCGTTATTGTAAACTCCGTTTCCTGTGTAACAGATGCTGAGTGACGTGATGAGCGCACTGGATCCGTTTGGCTCGGCGACCGTTGATGGACTCGGCGACCCCAGCATGAGGGAGTTGATGACGACTCTGCTCGGTCATCGCGATGAGTATCGGAGGCTCGGTTATGGACCCATTCCTTAGTCGAATGTTTGTTTATGTGTGAGCTCACAGTTGTGCCATATTCTGCTCATTTATGTAATCGGCTATGTTTTTGCATATCACATTTATGCGTCATTCATTTTTGCATCGACAACGCTTTCAAAATTAATTACGCGACGCGTAGGCAATAACTGTAACGGTTGCGTACATGCCGAGTTAATAACAACAGTTAATTACTCTGGGAGTATGCTCTTCTCCAAGCGCTTAGCCTCCTACGAAAGGGTAACTCCCAACCTACGACATCAGGCTTCCTTAGCGTGGTCCACAGATTAACCACGGGGGGCATGGGACAGTTTTCCTTCATGTTTACCCGGACGAAATGGCTTGCACTGCGAACGTATACAATGTGCAGCTCCCTACTTGTTCCAGCCTCGCCCCCACCTGCCCTCAGTGGAAGGACTGTACAGCAATGGTCTGCCGACCCGTTCTCTAAAATGTAATATAAAACCACGACCGTGTTGTAGTAGGTGGCGACGGGAAACATGTCCGCAATGACCGTGAACCAATGCTCTGGACCACATGGACCGCTGGTGTGGTGTATACGGGCTCTGGCGAGTTCAACGTCATTTTGCGAACCGTAAATGGGAACGTAGTCAGGCCAATGAGTTGATATCTCGTTAAATACTGCCCGTCGCGCTGTGGACCATTCACCTTCACCGTCTACGTGGAACGCATCAGCAACGCATCTGAAGCCACAGTTACCATCACTCACGACATCGTTCCAGCCTCCGATGTAACGCCTGACAATGTGGGGGACACTTTCGAGGAACGGGAATGTCGCTGCAGGACAACACATTAACATAAATATCTTGTGCAGGCGGCGATATACATTTAGATAAACAATAAGATAAACATGTTGTACTTACCGTGGCGGCGACCGCTCCCTGAAGCACGCCCCGGGGACCTTGAACTACTCCCGTATCGCCTGTTCACGTGCTCGTGGTAGCTCGGTGAACGTCGGGTTGATCTTGATCGGGGGACCTGCTCGCTTGGTCTCCCACGTGCACTGGTACAGATGTCCGGCTCGCCAATGCCGCTCTCCTCCAGATGCAACTGCGCATCTACGTAGGATGCAACTCGTCGTCGGACCGAAGGGTCGCTGCGTGCCAACTCCTCCAGCAGAGTGTCGAACCGCGACTGATCCTGTTCGGCCCTCGAGCTGTTCTCCGTGCTCTGCGAGTGATCACCCAATGCCAGGCTCTTAAACAGCGGATGAATGTCGTCCAAGTACAAGGGGATTCCTTCAGCAACTGCCGCGGCCATGACGCATGCACACGGTATTCCGTATGTCGAGCGCAGCACACAGCCGCAGTAAGCATATACCTGTGCTCCCAGTGCATCAATCCTGCGGTACTCGACCCTCAATTTATCCAGGCAGAATTTGGACACATTGTTGATCAAGTTGCTGAAAACGGCCATACGGTGCAATCTTCCGATACACGTTCTTGACTTCTCGAGGCCGGTCTTGATCATAGTAATCTGCTGGGCTATCTGCAGGTCGACACGCCTCCATACCGTGTCCAGTGAACCAGTCGACGTTTGTAACCACCCTTTCAGTGACGAGTGTGCACTCTCGACCCTGCACGTAGTTGTGTTCCCGAAATGCAGAAATCTGTTCGTCCATGCCCTCACAAATTTCTCCTTATGGGGTGTGAGCCACGTCGTCTCAGCGTAGCTAATAACAGCCACGCTCCAAGACCATGCAGCCCTCATATCAACCAAGGCGGTTTCGTACTCTGTAACGGTGGACGCATTGTAAATCCGGAACCATGCACCGTTCTTGAACCCTGACCCGTTCCTCTTACTCCCCGTCAGCACGGTGACACGTGCCTCCACATCCTTGTTGATATGCCAGGTGCAGAGCAGATGTTTCGATTCTGGAAACACAGTCCGAAGTGGCCTAATCAGTCCCATCTCCCGATCGGTGACCACAACCTCAGGGAACGGTCCATCCACAAGCAAGTTCTTCAGAGCGTTCAGCACCCACTCATAGGTGTCTGCCGTTTCGTCAACAACAATTGCGTAGGCGATCAAGAAGTTTGTGTTGCAAGGGGACATCCCAACCATCTCAATGAATGGCATGCCGTACCGATTGGTCTTGTATGTTGAGTCGATGGCCACAACCCACGGAAACGTGCGAAATGCCACAACAGCATCGGGATTGGCCATGAATAAATGAGTCAGAGTGCCATCACCTGCTGAGCGGTGACTAACTACATACCCTTTCGCGGTGGCCAGATGCAAACAATTCTCCGCCGTGTTGCGCCCGCCTCGCCTTTCCGTTACATATGCCGATCTCTCATTGTACACCTGCCTAATGTTCTGATGCAGGTCCGGAAACGAATTACTGAGGCTGGCATTGATATGCCTTGGAGCTGTTTCTGAATCTGTCAAATCTCTGATCATCTGCTTCGCGTCCGCATGGAGCTTGGAGCTCTGTCTGTGACCCTCGGGGTACACTGAGAAAGAGTGGTTGTGCGTCCCTCGTCTAGGATCCTTACACGGCACTACATTCCAACCATTCCCCGTGATTCCCTGTTTCAAGACAATCGCGAATGGGCATTCACAACTTCTGGTCGAGCTGCTACTCCGTCGGACTACATCAGATTCGCTCGTATCTACAGCCTTATCCTTCCGGCCCCGATTGCAAATGCAATATAACCTCAGCGGACCATTCCTGTTCTGTTTGTAGGACCCCGTCACAAGTTCAAATCCCACCTGCAGAGCAATCCGCTGCAGGTACGAATAAGCCTCGTCAACATCTGGGAACACAGCTGAGGTGGCAAATGGAGAGTATCCATTCCGCCCTGCAGTAGCTTCACATGACTGACTGTCATCCTGAAACAGCAATAAACATCAGGTAATTAGTAGGACAACAAAATCAACGCTACAGTAATTAATCGTACATAAATTATTGTACACAAATTCAAAACAGCATTACGTAGTTAAATTAACATAGTATTTTCCATCCAATCAGAATTACAACGGAACAACCAAAATTAACGTTACAATAATTAATAGGGCATAAATTATTGTAGATAAATTCAAAACAGCATTACGCAGCTAAATTAACAACAAAATTAATGTTACTGCAACTAGTAGGAGATAAATTCATAGGAGATAAATGCGCAATAATTTCTACATAACAGTTAACAAATTAAAACACAAAGAGTAGCACAAATTTCTACGGCAATAATTAACAATTTTAACAGAATAACAAAAGCAACGCTACAATAATTAATAGGACATAAATTACTGTACATAAATTCAAAACTGCATTACGTAGCTCAATTAAGAACAAAATTAACGGTACTGCAATTAATGGGAGATAAACTCGTAGGAGATAAATGTGCAATAATTTCTACGTAACAGTTAACAAATTAAAACACAAAGACGGGCATAAATTTCTACAGCAATGCTTAAGAATTTTAACGGAACAACCAAAATTAACATTACAATAATTAATAGGCCATGAATTACTGTAGATAAATTCAAAACAGCATTATGTAGCTAAATTAACAACAAAATTAACGTTACTGCAACTGATAGGAGCTAAATTCAAAGGAGATAAATGTGCAATAATTTCTACGTAACTGTTAACAAATTAAAACACAAAGACGAGCACAAATTTCTACAGCAAAAATTATTAAATTTAACAACTACTTACGGACAGAAAACTAATTAGTAAAATTACCTCTGAAGACATGGAATTTGTAACACCCTTTTTGGAGTTTTTTTTCCTCGTCTCGGACTGCAAAAAAATTCAAGTGCCATTGGAAAGAATGGAATCCGAGCACATTTATAGAAGTCAGATTTTTGAAAAAAAAAAAAAAAAAAAGCCTGGCACGGCTCGCGCCCAAGCCACGGCGAGCCGAGCCGCGTCCGGCTCGCACCCACGGCCTGGCGAGCGGACCGCGTCCGGCTCGCGGCGAAGGAACGGCGAGCGGTGGCACGCGCGCTGGCGAAGGCGAGCGGCGCCGGTCCGGCTCGCGCCCGGACCGTGGCGAGCGGTCCGCCGGCGGCACGCGGCCTGTCCGTGGCGAGCCGACCGGCGGCGGCTCGCCGTCCCGCGGTGGCAACCGGACCGCCGGCGGCACGCGGCCATGCCGCGGCGACCGGACCGCCGGTGACTCTCCGCCACGGCTCGCGCCCAAGCCGTGGCGAGCCGACCGGTGGCGCCTCGCGCCCAGGCGGTGGCGAACCGGGTCCGGCGGCGGCGCCCGGTGGTCCTTCGGCGGCGCCCGGTGGTCCGGCGGCGGCGCCCGGTGGTCCGGCGGCGGCGCCCGGTGGTCCGGCGGCGGCGCCCGGTGGTCCGGCGGCGGCGCCCGGTGGTCCGGCGGCGGCGCCCGGTGGTCCGGCGGCGGCGCCCGGTGGTCCGGCGGCGGCGCCCGGTGGTCCGGCGGCGGCGCCAAAAATTTTTTTTTTCCCCCAGATTTTAGCTTTTTTAAAAATTAAATTTTTAAAACTATAATATAGTTTAATTTAGTTATTCAAATTAAATTAAAAATATATACTGTATACGTATTAGGGCGAGGATAGTAAAATACAGGGCGAGATATAGTGATCCACTTAAACTATTTACCTTCCTCACTCAATTTTCTCCACAAATTTCAACTTATAAAAAAAGGGAAAGTCTCAGGAAAGGCGGCATTTCTATAAGCTTATGGACTCTCAGGGACATTTGCCTTAAATGTTGTAATTTTTTATAAAATTTAAATATTACATTTTATAAGTTTAAACAAGTAATAATATGTATTTGAAGGTGAAAATATAAAAATATATAATATAAAGAAATATTTTCAAAAATTTTAAATTTTGTATGTAATTTAAGAAATGCAGTGTATAAGGTAAGAAATAAGTGGCCTGTCCATAAGCTTACGGAAAGGCCGCCTGTCATGAGACCCACTCTAAAAAAAATAACACATAAACCTATGGTGTCAAACATAGTGAAACAGAAGAAGTATATTACTTTATCTATCTTTATCGATGTTCCTACTTTCCATTTTCATCAATATTTATCTTCTAATCTTTTAATCCTTCAATTTTAATTATATTTTATTTGGGCTATAATATGCGATAGAAATTTGACCCGTTCATTTTAATTTCTTATTTTTTCTATTACATCAGCATTAATAAATTCTCGTAAAAAAATGTGATAAGAATCTTATACTCCCTTCTTTCAAGGGAATCTGTACACTTTCATTTTTTTGGCTTTCCATGCAAATGTGCAGACTTTCTCTTTTAAGTAAATTTTCACATATCATAAGACATAACTGCCCTTAAAACATTAAAATTTTACTCACTTTCTCCACATTAAAATCTTACGCAATTGCCTCACTTTCTCCTCCACCTTCCCACTTTCTCCTCCGCTGCTATATGACGTCGACCTCCTCCACCAGTGGCGGAACCAGAAAAAAATTTCAGGGGAGGCTGAAAAAATTTTCAGCGGCGGAGACCTGGTGGCGGACCTGGCGGCGGTGGCGGATGCTCTGCTCTGCTCTCGGCTTTTTGGCAGAAATGGATTATTGGATTGGGTTCAATTTTGGCCCAATCCAATACACATTTCGTTTTTATTTTTTTTCTTATTACAAATGAAACGACGTGGTTTCACTAACGTGAAAATGACGTCGTTTTATTACTTAGGAAGCAAAAAAAAGAGAAGGCCGCGAAGCAGCCTTCTTTCCGAGCAGAGGCGGCCAGTTGCCGGAAGACACGCCAAGCTCCGACGGAGACGCGCTCGACGGCCGGACCAGTGCCTTCTACCTCCGAACGGCGATCTAGGTAGGGCTGGAGCCCTACCTAGCCTACCATTGGATCCGCCCTTGTCCTCCACCACTTACCTTCCCTTACCTTCCATGCATCTCTGCCACCACTCCCCTCCCCTGCTTTCGTCTCTGCCTCCTCCTATTTCACCCTATCTTCGCCACCCCATTTGCCCCTCCCTACGTCTCCGCCATGCTCACCTATCATACCCACCTAACTCACCCATCGGACCCACCAGATTCACCCACGAGACCCACTGCCTCTTCCACAGACACCCACAAGACTCACCACCTGCGAGGCGAGAAAGATGGATTTGTAAGCAACACAGAGAGGGTTCGCCGGGGAGAGGCAATGTGGGGAAGACATATCTGGAGGTCACGCGAAGAGAGTCTGCTGGAGAGAGCAGGGTTTTGGGAGAGGGGAAAATGGAGAGTGTGGAAGGCGGCAAAGGTGGGAGGCAATGTGGCGGAGGAGGGAGGCAAAACGGGAGGTGATGTAGCAGAGAAGGGAGACGCGGGAGAGAGATTCAGATCGGGAGAAAGGAGGTTAAAGGAAGGGGCAATCTCATCTTTTCACATGGGTCAAATCTGCAGAGAGATTTTCTCTCTCCCCAAATTGCTGTGGGACGGAGGGAGTATTAAAATAGAGGCATCTAAGCATTTTAGGAACTGAGTGAAGCATGTGCTTTCATGTGAGACCAGAAATATATCACCACTTTTAAAATTTTGATGAGTCAAGTGCTCATATGACCCTATGTTTTGAGGGTTTGTGCTAATATGACCCTGTGAAGTTGAAAAGTGCTATTGTAACCCTGTGTTTTGCTAAAATGTGCTAATATAACCCTGGAGACCTGAATTTGGCCGGAAATACTTGAAATGACTATTATACCCCTATTTTTTAAAAAAAAATAAAAAAGGTTAAAAGATAATTATGCCCTCAGCATCTTCTGCTCTTTTCTTCTTCTTCCTCTTTTCTTCCTCGTCTTCTGCTCGTTTCTTCTTCTTCCGCTTTTCTGCCCTCAGAAGTCTTTTCTTCTTCCTCTTCTGCTCTTTTCTTCTTCCTCTTCTGCTCTTTTCTTCTTCCTCCGCTTTTCTTCTTCCTATTTTCTTCTTCCTCCACTAGCCTTCAACCCAAAATCTGCCATTAGCTTGGGTCGGATTCGTCCAGATCTTCTTAGATCTTCTTCTTCTCGAGCTTCTCCGAAGAGGCATCGGGTGGCGTGGGTCTGGAGATTTGAAGAACTTCAAGGTTAGAAAATCGCTTTTTCTTGGCTGGCTTACTTGATATATTCACGGGTCTTGGAAGCATCACTTGATAGCTGTGGTCGGGTTCGTAACTATGGAACTCGGCCGGCCTGTTTCAGGGTTCTTATTTGGATGCCGAAGTGCAATTGTTTTTGGCTCCTCCAAGCCGGAAATAAGGTTCACGATGGCCGGAGGAAGGATTGCTATAGGAGATAAGGCAAGACTACAACAAGATGGAATTCGGAGGTGTTAGAATTCAGAGTTTTCGGTCTTCTGAGAACTTCCGTTTATCCCTCCGACCAAATAGGCCGGAATCTAACTCTCCGGTGAAGTCGGCGCTCTGACTGAAGCCCGCAAATCATGGTCTCCACCTGTGCCTCCTCATCGTCGTCCTCGACCTCCTCGGACTCCGGTGCGGAGTAGGCGGAGTTCATAGTCTTGAGAACACCAGTGGTGCGAAAGGAGACGGTTTTCAGGTTAGCAGTGAAAAGATGGGATTTTTTGTTGTTCTTGAAGTATTGGTAATTAAGTATAGATAGGTTCAAATTAGCTATCGTGTTGGTAATTAGTTATTCTCTGCTTCCATTTTTAACATGACTCTGGTTTATAGCTGTTTTTGAAGTGTTGGGCAATCTGGGCAATGAAAAAATGGGGTTTTGAGGGCTGTATTGAGACCGTGTTCTTGGGGTGAATTGGATTTAGAGGTGAAACTTGGGATTTTTCATTGATGTGCTGAGTAGTTAAGAATTTCTCCTGGGTTAAGAATTTCTGTGGATAATTTTTGTCATTTGTGAGAAATACGGAAATCCAGATTCCAGCGGTGGTGGGCGGCGGAGGTGGTGAAGCGACGGTGGAGGTGGTGGTGCGGCAGAGGTGGTGGCGGAACAATGATGATGAAGAAGAAGAATGTAGGGGTATTTTAGTCATTATATTATTAGGTTTAAGACTAGGGATAATTTAGTCATTTTAGATTTGGTCAATGCCGGAAATTACTAAGTCAATGCCAGAATAGTGCCACAGGGTTATATCGGCACTTCTGATGCAAAACATAGGGCTACCATAGCACTTTTCAACTTCACAGGGTCATATTAGCACAAACCTCCAAAACATATGGTCATATCATTATTTTGCCCAATTTTGATTCTATTTACAAATATCAAAGAACTATGGTTGTACAAAAGACCCTAGAATTTAGCGGTCGAGGGAATTATATGGCTTAAATTCACTTTCGTACCCTCATTTTTTAAAATTTGAAATTTCATTATTGTTAGTATAAACATTTTAAATTACCATTAAACTCCTTTTATGTATGGGTCTGGTTTTATGTATGATTTCATTTACCTTACAAGGTTATTTTTCTCCTCTAAATTTGGCACACTAATTTTAGGTTCGTTGCAAAACAATTTTCATTCTTCTCTATTTTGTAATTAATGAATATTTTGGATCACTACTTTTCTGTCACTTTAATATTACTTTTTACTGACGAATTCATGGCTTTTATCAAGGACCTATTAGTGATAACTCATTTTATTACTGCACATCAATTATATCATTAAAAAATGTTATGTTTTTATGACGAGTGAATAGTAACATCGTCACCATATCTTCACCACAAAAAAAATTTAGTGGTGATGCATATTTTGTGACTAGATAAGGAAATGTTACAATATTCGCTCCACCTTCAGGTTTACAAAATATTTCTAACGTGTGCTTATGTTACTAAACTGAACTACTTCCTCCGTCTCAGTGAAATATGTACACTTTTCTTATTTGGGTGTCCTAGAAAAATTTGCACACTTTCCTTTTAAGGAGACTTTCTGTATGCAATAAGACATAATTACCCTTACAGAATTAAAAATTTTACACAACTACATCACACCCTCAAAAGTCCTCAAACCCTAAAAATCATACCCCCAAATCTACAACCACTGTATTCATCCTGTCGACACCAAAAATTCACCCACCCGCCCCAAATATGTCGCCACCATATTCATTCCCCCAAATCTCGCGGGAACCCTAACTTCACCCTCATCTGCTACCTTTTCCCTTGCCTGTACCACAACTAATTTCTGGAGAGAGGGCTCGCAACGCATCCTCTTTGGCTTTGCGGAGAGAGGTGGAGTCGGAGAGAAGCTTAGGTGGAGCGAGGCGAGGAGTCGGAGGCGAAGGGGAAGACATATCTGAGGGAGAGGGGCGGAGGCTCAAGGCGGTGGCGGTGGAGGTGGAGTGAGGCAGAGGCGAGGTGGCAAAAGGTGGAGAGAGAGGTGAAGGCAAAAGGTGAAGAGGGTGGAAGGTGAGGTGAGATGAGGAGGTGGAGAGGGGTGGAGGCAGAAAGGGATGACGGGAAGAGGAAATAGATCTGGGCGGAGGTGGCGGAGAAGAAGCAAAGTGGTGGTGGAGAGAGGAGGAGTTGAGTGGTGGTGGAGAGAGGAGGAGCTGAGTGGTGGTGGCGAGAGGGAGAACTAGGCGGGAGGAGAATTGGAGAAGACAAGGGCAAAAAAGTAATTTCACCAGGCAAAAAATTTGCAGAGAAATTTTCAATCTCTGCAGATTCCCCTGGGACGGAGGGAGTACTACATCTATCCATGTTACAAAATTTAATGACACTTTAAATTGAACTGCATATTAAAGTGTCACATACATATAACGACACTTTTAAATCGAACTGCATATTAAAGTGTCACATACATATAACGACACTTCAACATGTCACAATATTTTAGTGTCACGCTAAATAGAGGCATTCACAAGGCATCACTAATAATTAAAGCAGCGCTTTAATTTGAATGTCACAAATGCTCCAAAAAAGCATCACAAATAGAAATTTTTTTATAATACTTTTAGATGCTTTCTTAACGATTCTCTGACGATATTTTTTCATCGGTAAGGGATTTTAATGACGATTTTTGGAACTTTAGTGACAACTTTTGATCGTCACTAAAAACTAATTTTATTTTGGGAAAGTCTCAGGAAAGGCGGCCTTTCCATAAGCTTATGGACAGTCTTCAGGGGCATTTGACTTAAATGTTGTAATTTTTTATAAAATTTAAATATTGCATTTTATAAGTTAAAACAAGCAATAATATGTATTTGAATGTGAAAATATAAAAATATATGATATAAAAAATATTTTTAAAAATTTAAAATTTTGTATGTAATTTAAGAAATGCAGTGTATAAGGTAATATATAAGTGGTCTGTCCATAAGCTTATGGACAGGCCGTCTATCAGGAGACCCACTCTTTTATTTTTATTATAATCCTTCTTGTAGTACGTAAATCCGTAACATAAAAAAGTTGGAGTCCGTCTCCTGCAAGACCGTCTCATATTGAGACCAGGGGAAAATTAAAAATAAAATACACATAAAATAACAACTTCTTAAATGTTGGGGGTTAATGTTATAATATTTTATTTTTGGGGTAAATACTAAAATATTCACGAAAGTTTAGGGACCTCTTTGCAAATAACAAAAATAGGAAAACCCTTGTCTTCCCCGTCAAGCCTCCGTCGCTCCGGCTCTGATTTCTGGCATTACAGTCGCCGGATTTGACGATAGATTCACTGTGTATTCGTCGATGGATTCCCTGGACTCGATATGCCGGTTGGATTTTGCCGTGAGATAGCTCGATTTGCCGCTGGAACTCGCCATACGGTTGATCGATTTTCCGGTAGGAGTTTGCCATGAGATCTCGATTTGCCATTGGAATTCTCCGTGGGCTCCGGTAAATTCCTCTGTCATCATTTTCAACGAAATCTGTCGCGCTACGGAGATTGAAATCTCGCCATGGTCAAGGAAGGGTGTCACCGTCGAAATCTTCGAATCCGCTGTAAGGATTTGAGGTCATTCACGCTACGGAGGTCGTTGTTCCAATGCTCAGTTCATGTACCAAATTAAAATACACAATGCTCAGTTCGTATAAAATCAGCTTGCTGGGACTTGATTATTATTTACTGTCATACTGTGATGTTACACAGTTATGTTGTGATGGTTCAATTTTTTGTTTGACGTTTTACAAAAGTATTGATGAAAATGTTGATTTAAACAAGATATTCAAATGCTCTACTGCACTTATACATTCCACCGTTGTTGCATTTGAAATAACTTGTTAAACATCATTTATTATAAAATGATTCAAATGCCCTAAGATATCACTAACATAAAAACTGAAAAAAATTAAATAAACCTAAAACATCCACTAAATCTAGTGCCTCGGCTCTAACAAATAAACCAATATTTTTAAAACATCATTCTCAAACAATATATCTCAAGCAATCAAATTTTATGTTTCCCCCCAATATATTTCCCTTCGTTGCTCGCTTATTCACAGATTTGCCTTCTCTCCTGCTGGTTTTGAAGAGAATGACTCTTCTACTCCACTAACTCCAAGATCAAAGGTCGGCTCTGATTCTATGTTCAAGGGAGCATCTTCAGGAGCATGATTCCTCATAGCATTTTTTTTATTATCTCACCAATGACATCGTGGAGCTCTGCCTTAGAAAGTGTTCATGTGAAAAAAAATATAAAACATCACATACAGTAACAAAAACATCAATATATGAATTTAAAACACCATAATAAAACACATAACATGACTGACAACAACATTGTAAAACATCAAATACAATACTTAAAACATCAACAACAGTATCTAAAACATCACAGCTGAAAAAGAAAAAAAACTTACAGATCCTCCTTCCTTCTTGATTGCAGCATAAGTGGGCAAGTCTTCTTCGACATCTAAGAGACAACAACACAAAAATTAGCACAAATCGTAACAAAATCCTAAGATATCACACACAATCGAAATTGCACATCAATTGCACACTTAAGCATGAAAACGTGACCACACACATCAAATGCTAAAATTAAAACATCACACCAACACAGATAACAAAACTTTAAACCTAAACATGAATCATCAAATAGAAAACTAGAATCATCAACAACAATATGTAAAACATCACAGATGAAAAATAACAAAACTTATAGATCCTCCTTCTTCTTTTTATTGCAGCAGCAATGGAAAGTGTTTTTAGACATCTTAGAAACAACAATACAAAAATTAGCACAATCATAACAATACCCCAAGATATCACACACAATCAAAACTGAACATCAATGGCACACTTAAGTATGAAAACAACACAAGCATCAAGCGCTAAGATTAAAACACCACACCAACACTGATACAAGCACTTAAAGCCTAAAACATCACATTGAAAACGAGAAACATCATTAACTATACCTAAAACATCACTGCTGAAAATTAAAAAAACTTACAACTCGTCCTTCCTTCTCGATTGCAGCAACAGTGATGCAAATCTTCTTAGACATCTAACAAGCAACAGTAGCAACACAAATATTAGCACAAATCAAAATAAAACCTTAAGATATCACACACACAATGAAAACAACAAATCTGAACATCAATTACACACTTAAAACTACAAGCATCAAATACTGAAATTAAATCATCACACAAGCACAGATACAATACTTGAACCCTAAACATGAAACATCACATAGAAAACCTAAAAGGTCAACAATAGTATTTAAAACATCACATATGCAAAATAACAAAATTTACAGATCTTCTTTCCTTCTCGATTCCAGTAACAGAGGCAAAAGCATTCTTAGACATCTAAGGAACATCAACAACAAAAATTAGCACAAATCATAACAAAACACTAATATATCACACAATCAAAACTGAACATCAATTGCACGCTTAAGCATGAAAACACCACAAGTATCAGCACTGAAATTAAAACACCACAATAACACTGATAACAGTATTTAAAGCTTGAAATGCCAAATTTTTGCATGTTTCCTTATTTTTTTTATAATGGAGTTGGCTATCTCTGGAGCATCGATTATACAAGTTCGTGAAGAGGGCTGGACGAGTGGAATGAGGGTGAGTGGCTCGATCGACAAAAAATAAGAGTACCCCCCATATAACTGCTTGCCACCTACACGCCGCCATTCATTCTAAGTTTAGGAACCTAGGTAATAGTATCCTAATCAAACAGCTGACGAAGGGGATGTGCACACTGAAAACCTGAAAGATCAATACATGTACCTAAAACACCACGACCAAAATTTCAGAAAACGTACAAACAATTCTTCCTCCTTGATTGCAGCAACAGTGATGCAAATCTCCTTAGAAATTCAACAAACACCAACAGCAACACAAATATTAGCACAAAAACAACTCACAAAACACAAAAAATAGAGAAATCTCCAAACATTAACACATTGAACAACATAAACCCTAGAAAACCACAAGAAACAAAAAAAAGAAAAGAAAAATTTTAAAAATAACAAAATATGCATAAAGACTATGAGAAAACACATTACCTTCGAAGATTAACACAAAACGAAGCTCTATTGTGTTTGGCCACCAAAAATTAGCTAGAAAATTTGCCTGAAAACTCCAAAAATCGCAACGAATCACTATGCACAAGAAAGAGGAAGAAAAATGGCGATGATGAGTGGTTGAATCAAAGAAAACAAGCTTGGATTGAAGAAAATGGAAGAGAAATAAAGAGGAAGAGAAGAAGGAGGCAGTTGCGCAGGTGAGAAGAAAGGAGGGAGAGAGAATGAGTGAGAAAATAATGGGAGACGAAAGGAGAGAGAATGGGTGAGAAAATAATGGGAGAAGAAGGGGATATATTGCTATTTATACCTGAAATTAAATGTAAATTAATGAAATTACACATCCAATCCCTGAAACTTTAAAGATTCAATTTAAAATCTCATACTATATTCTTAACAATTTAATCTTTGGTCTCGGTGCAAGACCGTCTCGCACAAGATTTTGTCAAAAAGTTGACATGCTACTAAAAATTAAGAATTCATGTTATTTTTTTAAGATGGAGACAATACGCAACTTTCACCGAATAAATTGAAGTATACTTATAAATAGCAGAAAATTTTGCATGTCAAAGAAATAAGTATGTTAGGGTTGTATAAGTATCACTGTAGTGGGAAGTTGAAGGTAGTTTTTACCTTTTAATTTCTTTTATCTTTTATTTTGCTTAACTTATTTAACACTTGTCCAAATATAATTGGACCATCACTCCTACCATATTCATTCCCCTAACATGCAAATTGTCCCAGGTTCGATCCTCGGCAGCGGCAGTGTGGGGAGTTCTTGCTTTGCAAGGCTCCCTTGTGCGCACCGAGGCAATGCCAAGCCCATGGGTCCTGGTGCTGGGCTACCGTGATTTACCTCTCATACGATGGCATGAGTGTGGGCTGGTATGGGCCGCTGAGGGCGAACGGATTGATCTCCTTTTGCCAGCTAACATGCAAATTGTTTTGTTATAAATAGTACTCGAAGTAATTAGCTATAAATTTGACCCCAACACTCAACGCGTAGTGTCTGCTAGTGAGCATAACATCCGGCACGTACCTAGTAACAATCTTATTTTGAACGTGAACAGGATAAATACGATTCCTGATTTTGTCAACCATTAATTTGTTAAAATTAAATTTAAAACTAAAATTACAGTAAGGATGTCAACGAATTTGCTCAAAAAATCATCAAAAATATCTGCGGTTGATGCTTTCAATGGCCGCAGCCCATTTGTTTAGGTGAAGATAAAGAAATGGTCAGATTATTCCACGATACCATTCATTTCTGATATGATGTCAATTAATTACGATGGCTTAAAAGATAAGTACTCCTCCACTTGTTGCAACCACAAGTTAATTCATAATTCTGGAGATTTTATAATATTATATATAATTGTTGAAGAAACAAAAATACACAAACATTTTGGACAATTTCTGATCCTAATCTTCCAAATTCCCTATCTAACCCCACAAGCCGCAACTAATTCTGGCCATTTGAACATTTCCACGATTTCGACTCAGAATATTCTGCACAAATAATTAATAATTGTTTTTCATCATGACTGAAATTCAAAAACCGGGTTCACATGTTGATAAGCCGGGTTCATCATCAACAATCCACCTTCGTTACTCTGATCATGATATGGAGCCGAAGAGACATGGTTTACATGAACGTTGTTGCTAGGGTTTAATGCGACGTTGTTTTCGTAATAGTACGAGTTTTGCTCTCCAAAGAGCTGCGGAATCGACATTGTTGTTGGCGCATTCATATACTGATCCATTTCCCATAGATGAGACAAGGAGCACATTCTTGGGAGTTTGAATGGATTTTGCGACACTTCTTGATCGGCATTAGCGACACTTTGGTCGCGATTGCTTAGGATTTGCTCCTCCTCCTTGATTTCAAGGCTTCTCCCCAAGTTCTTCTTCTTGTAAATCCTACAAAGAACCCAATCATCCAGCTGCGAGAGCGAAAACAGGGTCAGAAAACCTTAAAATCGCGACACAAGCACGCGAAAAATGTAGACTTACTCTCATGGAACCACTGTGTTGTTTGTTTGGAATAGGTCTGGATGATTCACTCAGCCGGTATTCATGCATGATCCAATCAGTTTTGGACCCCTTCGGAGGTTTGCCCTGGTAGAAAACTAGGGCTTTTTTCACTCCCACGTACTTCGAACCGCTGTAGATGGACTTATCGGTTCCGGTTGCCTTCCAGTAGCCCGAAACGGCAGCCCGGTTAGGGCGGACCCCATTCGGGTACTTCCGGTCTCTTGGGGTGAAGAAGTACCATTCGTTTTCGCTGAACTCAGTTTTCTCTGCACGTTTCAAACAGTCAGGAGAGTTAGCCGGCAAAAACCTAATTTTAACAGAGTTACAGAGGAACGGACCAGGGAGTTCCCACGGGTCGAATTTGTAAATGTCGACTTCTGGGATGATGGTGGCGGGGCAAGGCTTGGAAAGCGCCTGATTTCGAAGGTAAAACATGATTAGTTCTTCATCAGTTGGGTGAAACCTGAAACCGGGTGGAAGATCAGAACTGTTGGCTCCTACCATGATTGCACCTTTTGGGAGAGGATATGGCACAAGTGGGGAGAAGAAGCTGAAGGTTTTGAAATGTTGGAAAGGAGAAGTCGAGGGAATTTATTTAGGAAGTCTTTTTTGTCGGCTTGCAGGATGACATCAGCACTAGAGAGAGGATGATGATGGGATTATTTTTGCCTAATTTGCAATACGGGAGAGATGGGATTGCATGGTTCCATACTTGTAGGGTGATTAGGCAAAGTGCTTTACTCTTCCTCCTCCTTGTGGATAACTTTGTGGAATAAGAATATCCCCTTTTCCACATTTTTCTTTGTGCTTCTTTAACAAACTTGTAATCATAGAGTGTTGTCTCAGTTTAACTGTATCTCATTCCTATCTTAGTTCAGTTCAGTTTAGTTCGACCAACCCAAACTCAAGCCATTTCCGAATCTTTACGTGTAGAAAATGGACATAAGCTTGTAGGACGTAGTAGTGAGTGAGAAAGCATCAAAGGTTTTATACTCCCTTCGCCCTTTTTAGCTTGCGCAATATTTTTTTACATTCTTCAATAAATATGTTTAATTATAAATACATGCAATAACAAAAAATACCGACACACAAACAGTTGATAACTAGAAAATATGTTACGACGAATCTTTTAATATCTCGCTCGTGTATCAATTATAATAGACTCACAGTTTGACAACTTTGACTAAAAAATATAATCTTTGCAAGCTAGTGAGCCCCTTTTCTTCTTCATTTCTCTTTGAGCATCAATATCCGATTCAGTCTTTATCCGTTTTAAAAGTTCTGATGGTCATTTTTATATTACTTGTGGATAAAAAAAACGTTAACCAACCTGAACACTGATCCCACTCAAAAACAATACTCGAAAATTGACGAAATTCAACTTTCACACTCATTATTCAATATTTTCCTCTTTCGAAAACTTGTAAAAATTTTATACACCGTCGAGAATCACTTTGTATAAAGAAAATCACATATAAATAAATAGTTTATTTCTATTTATATTTTGTTAATGTTGGTGTTATAGTCAAAAAGTTGCTAAAAAGACATAACCGAATTTTTGGATATGGCCGCTAGGTGTCTTTAATTAAGACCAGGTAGTTTTACTAGTAACATATTTTCCGAGCTGCTTCCTAATTAATATTCTCGTAGAGGTGATGAATGAACCCATGCGTGACAATTCAGCACATGCAAGTATAGAACGCATTTGGTCACATTTTTTCTCTGAACTCGAAAGTATTAATGTTGACATACTGTACTTATTTTGAAAAACTTTGCCCAAACTGAGAAGACAAATTCTTGTATAATACCGTCTCACGGTGAGGTCAGAGATTAAAAGTTCAGAGATTTAATGTGTAATTGTGATAATTTGTAATTTAGTCCAGTTCTATTAATTTTTTAACCCCAAATTTAACTTCGTCTTTCATATTTTGTCTCTAGTCCTTGGTCTCACCATAAGACGGTCCCACAAGAGACATACTCAACTGAGAAACATGGGTTTTATATTTGACAATGGTCCAATTAATCCATCCCCATTCGTTCACACCCATTCAAAACTGGAAATATAGTCCCTAGTCATATATTTTTATATTCATCATGATGACCAATATTTACTGATGTAATCAGGTCATATTTCTTTTCTTCAATTCAAATATATTTTTAATTTAATCTAATTCTATACTATAATTTTTTAAAGTATTAAATATACTATATTCAATTATTTAATTTTTATATTAGAATGTTTCAGATGATCAATTAAATTTATACTAGATGAAAAGAAAAGGGCCAGAGTCTAATATTTATAAATTTCAATAATTTTCATTAAAGGGATGCGACTTGCTGGGATGGACAAAATTTTGTCTTTATATAACCAATTAAGCTGGAAAGAAATTTTCAATGCAGGAGGAACGCACTTGTTGGATGGACAAAAATAGAAAGTAAATTTTAATTGGGATTGAGTGAGTACTATAATTTTAATATTTTTTTAATGTGATGCCCTATAAAATACTAGTCTAATTAATTTATTATTTGAATATATTATCATAACTTTAAATAATGTTTATTCCGCCTTTGTACTAGTGGAAGACACCTATAAAAAAATTTCACAATCGTTATACATACTCATGTGACCGGGAAAATGAGTATCGAAATTACCCAGCCAAATCAGCTATAAATTTCAACCAAAATAAGAAATATAAATCTTTAGGCAAAGTCTTGGGAAAGACGGTCTTTCCATAGTCTTATGGAAAGACGGGGTTTGATTAGAATAATAAAAGGTAAAAGGTCTTAGTTGCAATATTAAAGTTTTAGTATGAAACATGTAGTAGTTATAAAATTTATAACCCGGTTCATGCAACCCAAAAATTTTATCTTAATTTCTTCTAATTTACACTTTAAACCTTGGTCTTTCCATAACTTATGGAAAGACCGTCTTTCAAGAGACGGACTCAAATCTTTAATTGGAATAGAAGAAAATAAAAAAAATAGGAACCCACAGGTATGAAATTGTTTATTTTATATTGACATACTTTTTATTTTTTACAATATTTCTTCAATTTCATCCACTAATTCTATTTTTTTATTTTTGAAATTCTGTTCCATCCACACGCATTCTACTTTTTATTTTTTAAATTCAATACAATCAACTCATTTCATTCACCTAAATCCAAACAACTAAACTATAGTGTCATATTCAAAGAAACGGAGGAAATACATTCCAAAAAAAAACTTTCGATTCTTACGATTAAAAGAAATGTTTTCTAATGACCTTTTAAACAAATCATATCATATTTGTAAGAATCGTGTACTTACATTATAAAATCAATTGATACTATATAGGTGACCAATAAATTTATACACTAAGCAAATACTTTGCCAACCACCTTCTTACATGGATTTCTATCATAAAATTGATTGTAACTTATGTAGAGGTGACTCGTGGTCTTATATACTAAACAAATACTTTGTCAACCACCAATGTGGTACTCTCAGACAAATTCCTTACACATTGTTAGATTTCCTGCATCACGTAGTTTTTAAATATCAAATTTTAATGCACCACAAGAAAAGTTATCGATGGCTAAATATGGTAAAAGAAAGTTGACAAAAAAATGTGTCATTTATTGCGGGGGGAGTATATGGTTTTAAAGAAACAGAAAATTGCTTAAGCTAGGCAAACAAGATACTTATCTTGTTTCACAAGTGCACGACGAACACTAATTTGCATGCTAAATTAAAAGGCAAAAGCACATGCATACAAAATTGCAGTCAATGGCGTGAGAACAAGAGATTATGAGAGCTATAATTATCATGAAAAATAATTAAAATGAAACCTCAAATAAAGGAAAAATATGAGGGGACTTAGGTAGAGTCATGCGAACATAGGGAGTTCACGCAATGACACGCGTACAACGAGATTGGGTGTGGACGAAGATAAGCATCATCGTAAAGCAAGATTGGGACACTTGTCTACCATAGGACCTCTTCTCCTGGTTCTTATCTCCCCACCTCATCACCTCTTCTCCAATTAAATCATTTCCTTATTGTTCTAATTTGCATCGGTTCACCGAGGTCATTAAAGGTGGTTCTACTGTATCATGAAAGAAAGATCTTGGGCGTCTTTCCTGAATTCACCTTTAATTGTGAAACTGTCTTTAACTGGAGTTGAATTTAGTTCCAAATTCGAAACCTGTACCCAAGGGTTTAAGAAAAAAGAGTTACTCCCCCCGTCGACTGACTCCACCTTCAATTGTGAAACCGTCCTTGATTAAGATTCCATTTTATGTTTGAATTCGGAACCTGCATTGGAAGTTCTAAGAAAACGTATAGGAAATCGATATTAGTTTCCGATAGTCTTCAATTGATACAAAATTAGCCTATCGATTATCGATGGTAGATATCTCCTGAAAAATGTTGTGAGAGCATTCTTCAACCAGAATCCGAGCCCTCCGGCTCTCGAGATTCCGACGACGATCCATATTATAAATAACTTGTCATGTGTTTCAATTGGATACTCCTCACGTCTCAACTAAAGAGTCCTACTGTCTATTTTCACCTATCTCAATCAAAAGTTCACATTTTGACTATTTCTTTATTTGGACTCAAATTTGTGGCTGAAATTTAGCCAGCTCATTTGGACTGAAATTGGATACTCCCTACGTCCCAGTCAAAGTGTTAGAGTCTCACATCGGTGGTTGACAGAGTTATAACTCAATATATAAAATCATGGGTCACCCCTAGAAACACCAATTGGTTTTACGATAGGAGCCCGTCATTCTAAAGTACAAAGGTTCCTATTATCTATTTTTGTTTGTCTCAATCAAAGGTTCACATATTGACTATTTCCTTATTTGGACTGAAATTTGTGACTGAAATTTAGCCAGCTCATTTGAACTGAAATAGGATACTCTCCCTGCTTCCCAACCAAATGTTTCAACTATCTATTTTTGTCTGTCTCAGTCAAAGGTTTACATTTTGACTATTTTCTTATTTGGATTGAAATTTATACTGAAATTTGATCAATTCATTTCAATCTTTCACTTTTGACTCAAACTTGGCGACGTCTATATATTAAAATATTCGTGCAAAAAGGTTATATAAACATTTGATTGAGACAGAGATAGTTGGTACTCCCTTCGTGAGGGTGAAAAGTGAGATGAAATATTCATTTCACTGATTGGCAAGTCTTTGATTAAAAAGACCATTTTATATCCGAACTCGTATAAATAAGAGGCGCGTGCCTTTTTGGTGGGGTACTTCACTTATCCAACCTTAATTAGTAGGGTACTTCACTTATCCAACCTTAATTAGTAGGGGTCAGCATAACTTTTAAAGCTTAATTAATTTGGGGTTTACTGATTTAGTAATGGGAGGATTGAGATTGCTGAGTAGCCATTTTATCTCAAGATTTGGACAATATTACAACTTTAGTTCACCTTAATTAAGAGCGTCTC
This sequence comes from Rubia yunnanensis, assembly GCA_037428765.1. Lineage (NCBI taxonomy): Eukaryota > Viridiplantae > Streptophyta > Magnoliopsida > Gentianales > Rubiaceae > Rubia > Rubia yunnanensis. The sequence goes on along the minus strand of CM075071.1, from coordinate 75,689,305 downwards.
AATCATTCAAATTTCAAAATTATCAATTACACTTCCTAGATATTTATTTAACATAGAATATGAGGACATTTTCCCCTTCAAATTAGCTACATTGCAATTCAGGGCAAATTACATGGTATCCCTGAGTATTGCGAACATTATATCCCCATGGATATTTTGTGTATTTTATATTGTAGAGGTGTGCATCATATTATGTAAGATCGTGCATTATAATAATTTGATTGATCACCACATAAATATTGCATGCACAAATAATAATATTGAAATGCGCATTCTATATATGTACAGTGCATTATTATGATACCCTATGGTACCCCAGGGGTACGGTATACTAATTAATGAGATTAATTTATATCGTGAAATATGGATATATTCTCCCATTTAAAATTTTAATATAGCCTGGGGTACCATCCGTATTGTACCCCAGTATATAGTATACCAATTGGTATTTTAATTCATCTTGGTCCTATTTTGTTGGGTTTATTTGGTGTTCATATAAATTTATTGATATTGAATTAAGTTTATTGGTGTTAACTTAAGTATTTTTTTTAAAAAAAAGTGTTAAGTTGAGTTTGTTGTTGGCTTGAGTTTGTTGATTTTAAAATGTACTGAAAATAAACCCAATTAAACATAATGTAATTAATTTTGATTCGAATCACGAAATTCTTTTTAACATCATTTATTAGTAAAATTATTTAATTCAATTAAAATCAATTGAAAATAACACACATTATCTAGTCGATAATAAAGTTCACTACGGGGATAATAATATTAATTCTACCTACTTCCGGGGCATTCTGGCAATACTAATTACTATACACACAAAAAGTGTTATTGCTTTAATTACGTAGTAAGTGTGCTAGTATAATATTGTACAGTCCGTCAATTAGTGATTATCTACCCACAAATAAGATATACCAATGTGATTCGTCTGTATCACAAAGGCTTCCTTGATTTTGGAGACTACTACTGTTTTTATATTGCTTATAATGCTATTGGAGAATTTTAGTTTTTAAACTTCGAAGTTCAAAGGTGGATTTTATCTATATAGCTAGCTTCCAATTCGGCGTCTATGTTTATTCAATTATGTGCTTCATTTAAAAAAAAAGATTAATCATAATTCATAATGGTTAGAAAAAACGTTGAGCGACGAATCCACCCAAAACCACCACTGCCACCATCTCAACGTCTCACCGACTATCGACGCCACTCAAGAACCTCACCTAACCTTCAACAAGTCCACGAAAAACTGTTACCACCTCACCCCCCTCTACCCACTACCCAAGAGTCTCACCCACGACCACCACCACCATCGCACAACAACCTCATACACCATCACCAACAACTATACTTAACCTATCACTACCATCCCAATGCTTCACCCACCACCAACCTGAAAACCTAACCCACTGCGGCTCATCATCGACCACTCCAACCACCATTAACCTCTACTGATATGAATCTCCTTGCGAAAACTCTGAATTGCGGAATTTTAGATTTTTGACTAAACAAGGGATTTCACAAAATCCTAGCTTGGCCGCGCGAAATCAAGACGTCTAGCCCACGGGGTACTCTCAATTTTAACTTGCTCTCTAACTAGTCATCTGGATCAGATCACACGGTTTATCAATACTTAACTAGCCCTCGGGGTTAAGCAACAATAGAATAGCTCGCAAGCAAAGAGTATGAACTCAAAATGTTGTATATTTGATTGATAAATGTGTTAGAAATTCGCGAATGACCTCCCCTAGTTAAATGATATAATTCGGCTAGGAATGACTTATGACAGCTTTAAGAAGCTAAAATCATATCTAACTAGAATGCCTAAAATAAATGACTATATTCTTCAAGATAAATCCTGAATGAATATTACCTTATCTAACCTTACCAAATCTAATTTTAATCAAATTAGAACTGAATATTCTAAACTCTAAAATAAAGCATGGCTGAAACATTAATTCTTCAAATGCCAACATGACTGAATTAATGAGTCTTATTCTAAATTAAAATAAATGATCACACTACATCATTAAAAAATGGAAAAGTCTTGGGAAAGACGGGATTTAATTCGAATAATAAAAGGTAAAAGGTGTTAGTTGCAACATTAAAAATTTAGTATGCAACATGTAGTAGTTATAAAATTTATAACCCGGTTCATGCAACCCAAAAATTTTATCTTAATTTCTTCTAATTTACACTTTAAACCTTGGTCTTTCCATGACTTATGGAAAGACCGTCTTTCAAGAGACGCACTCTTAAAAAATTTAGTGGGAAAAGAGTATATATAGTGTTATCTTCTAAAAGAGTTTGTCTCTTGAAAGACGGTCTTTCCATAAGCATGGAAAGACCAACGTTTAAAGTGCAAAATAGAAAAAATGAAGATAAAAATTTTGGGTTGCATATCGGGTTATAAACTTTATAACTACTACACGTTTCATGATAAATTTTTAATATTGCAACTAAGACATTTTACTTTTTATTATTCTAATTAAACCCCATATTTTTATAACCTTATAAAAAGACGATATTTTCCAAAAATTTACTCTTATAAAAATCCAAATTAATAAAATAAATAAAATAAAACCTAATTCGTATCATCTCCCCGCCACACAGATCCACTACTATAACACCACAACGAAGCCACCACAACAGGAAGGGATAAGAATTTAACAACACAATCAAACGTCTTCAATCCATCATATAACAGCATATATAAATGTAGCCACCTCAAATCCAACGCAATCGAGAAAATGCAATCTAAAATTAATTATAGAGCAACACTCAATCGAAAAAGTAGCAAGACAATCCCCTGATCGTCGACGTCTCATAGCTTTCCAAATCAGTAGCATCAAATCTCATATGAAATTATGGTGAATTAAATTAAATTTAAATTAATTAATTATTTAAATTAGTTTAAATAAACTAAATTAAAATGCAATGCAATTAAATTAAGAGATGGTCTTCAGTGAGACACCCTAAACTTTAGGCAGTGACATTTATGCAATTCTAATAATATTCTACCTTCATTGACCTATCTCTAATAATTTTACATATCTCTAATTATTTTACAGGGGTCTATCGCTAATAACTTTCCAGGGAATTTTTCGTTCAATTTTTTCCCATCATTTTTCCGCCACGTGCAACCTGCAAAAGTAATTCAAAAAATATTTTTTTAATGTTTGAAAATGCAAATAATCAATTAAAAATTGCAGCAAAAAATCACAGCAACATTAGCAAAATAATAACAGAACAACAACGAAAAATTATAAAACATCAATTAAAAAAATGTAGCAAAAAATATACTAAAAAAACAATAAAATAGCAAAAAATACATAAAAAGTTAAATTAAAAAATTGAAAAAAGAAACGTCGACTACGACTAACAAAAAATCAACAATAAAAACTTCAACAAAGCTAAATTATCAAAAAAAATTATAAAAAAAACTACAAACATCAACCTATATCACCAAAAAGCTAAAAGCACCAATTATTGTAATCTAAACTTCACCTGAAAAATGAAATATGTCAACATGAGGAAAAAAACACTACAAAACATCAACCATATCACAAAAAAATCTACAAACATCAACCCCTATCACCTAAAACACACGTAGAAAATGAAAAACATCAACATAAGAAAAAAAACTAAAACATCAACGAAAAAACTACGGTACCTCAAGATTATAAATTATTCACTTTGAAAATCATAAAAAATCAACAATTCTTTTTTAAAGAAACTATAAATATCAACATATATCACTAAAAAAACTACAGACATCAAATCCCAACACCCGAACCTCGTCCGAAAAATGAAAAATATCAGCATAAGAAAAAAAAACACTACAAACATCAACTCCTATTACCCAACCTCAACCAGAAAATGAAAAATATCAGCATGAGAAAATAAAAAAGACACTACAAACATCAACCCCTACCACCAAAGCCTCAGTTGGGAAATAAAAACATCAACATGAGAGGAAAAACCTACAAATATCAATCCATATCACCCGAAAAAACTACAAAACATCAACTCATATCAATTAAACCTCACCTGAATAATGAAAAACATCAACATAAGAGGAAAAAAAACTACAAACATCAACAAAAAACTACAGTACTTCAAGAATAAAACTTCTTAAAAAAAACACCTAAGAGATTTGAACACTGGTCTTTAACCTCAAAACCTAAAGCAATAACCACTACACCAAAGACTCCTATTGGACATACACTCAATCACATAATATTAAACCCCAACGTGTACATCAAGAACATAATATCTTCAAAACAAATGTCATAGAGAGACTCGAACTCCAGACCTCTAGCCTCAACAATAAGAGTCCTTACCACACGACCAAACAATCTTTGATGACTTTAACCTCAATCAAATAAATATTAAATATCAGCAAGTCTTTGGAAGAAGTAAAACAAAATATTAAACCTCACATCTCAGACGACGAAGCTCAGCTCCGCTGCCACTGTCGCCACCGCCCATCGCCGCCGTCTTCGCGTGGTTGCACATGCGACCTTCTCCTTGACCGAGGCCCGTGGATCTCACACGCCTGAAGGAAAATGCAGCGCCTCGCCGCCACCTGAACGCAGTCGCCTGAAAATTGCAACACATCGCCGTCGTCTGAAGGAGAACCGCAGTGGCAAGGCCTCGCCGTCGTGGTGGAGCTGTCATCATGGATCCGTTGCGGAGGTCGTGAATCTGTCGCCTTGCCTCACCGTCTGCATCCCTAGCGCCGTCGTCGACTAACCCTAGCATCATCGCCTTGCGTTGTCACCACAGTTATGATGCTTAATGACTTCGATATGATTTCCCCGATTTGAATTGCAGTGACTAAGGCTTAGGATGCTCCGTCGTTCCGGAACAGTAACTACCGCCGCGAACAAGAAGAATAAGCTTAACATCTCGTCGGTAAAAAATGGAGAAGAAGAATGTGCGCTGCCGGTTACTTGAGGCTTCAATCTAGATCAAAATCGCCAGAGCTCAACGACTTTGATCTGAATTCGTCAGAGGCTGCGCGGTGTGGAGCTCTGATGGGAAGAAGAATCGCGATGGAAAATCGGCGGAAAATCAGTGAAAATTCGGCGGAATCTCTTGGTTGGAGGCGGTTTCCGGTGGGAGGCGGCGGTTCCCGATTGGTTGCCTAAAAATGAAATTTAAAAAATTGGATATTTTTGTGGTATTTATAGCATTTTCATAATTACGCTATAGGTCCCTATATTTATCAGTATATTTAAAAAAAAACATCCCAAATGAGACTTCCTACTCCCTCTGTTTCTCTATTTGTGGCACCATAGGTTTAGGTGTTTGGATTTAAGTTAAGAAAATGAGTGGATGAAATTTGATGTAGAAAGTAAAAAATAGAATAAGTGAATGAAATTGAAGGAATCTTATTGAAAATAGAAAGTGTGTCAATATAAAAGATTCAACCAGAAAAAAAAAATGTGACAGTAATAAAGAAATAGAAGGAGTATTATTGCACAATAATTCCCGATATAAAGGTTAGGATGGGTAAAGTAAGATTTTGTGTTAAATTAAACTGAACACGCATCTTTTAAAATGTAATCAAAAGGTTATCCACTTTATCTTCTCGGATTAGGTATCACTTATTTTATTATTAGTAAATGCAGATGGGTAGGAAAAAAACAAGAATGATTCCACATAACTAGAGTTTCTTAAACTTCACGTAAGTATGATGTTTTGACCCCAAGTTTCCCTTTGTAGAAGTGCTTCATTAAAAATTATTTACTCTGCTTAACAGGATAAATACTAGATGGTTAAATATACACCCAAAAATAAAAAGGCCAAATCAATCTTAACTTAGACAACGACAAATATTAATACTGTGCACAGTAAACGGGAAGAACGCGACTTTTGTTTTGCGCATGCTGACCACACTTCTTGTTCCAGCTGGAATTTTCTTTTTCTTCACGCACTTTTCTTCTTTCCATCCATTTTAAACTGCACATTTTGTTACCGTTAATTTAAAAAATATTTAATCATTAATATTCCGTATCTTGTACGAAGGATAAATAAAACTTACAGAATATTAATATATTAAAAGAAGAGTCCGTCTTTTGAAAGATGAAATTTCATAAGTCATGGAAAGACCAGGGTTTAAAGAGCAAATTAGAAGAAATGAAGATAAAATTTCAGGGTTAGATGAATTGTATTATTAACTTTATTACTACTGCATGTTGCATAATAAAATTTTAATATTGCAACTTAGACCTTGTTGGTATTGGTATGCCTTGAATACGTATTAGCCGCTTCGACAGGTTGTTACGGGCTGTCCGGTCAGCGAGTCGGGGGGTCCAGGGGGCGGAGCGCACCCTGGCCTGGGGGTCCGGGGGGGCGGAGACGACAGTATAGCATGTCCTCTGTTTGGGGTGTTATTGGCATTCTGTCTCCTGTTCTGGTTTGGGCCAGATTGTTTCTTGGCCCAAAGTCGTTAGGGTTTAAGGTGGAGAGGACTATATATAGTGCCTCGTCTTTTATTGTAACTCTTAAGAGATATGATTGGTAGAGAGTAGAAAATCTGTAATTCTGGCCTTTCTCTCTAGTGGAATCCGATCTTGGTCGGCCGTGGATGTAGCCAATTGGTGAACCACGTAAAAATCTCGGTGTCTTGTTTTTCGTTTTATTTTCTGTGTTTGTTCTTTCTAGGGTATTCCACACAACAGACCTTTTACCTTTTATTATTCTAATTAAACTCTGTCTTTCCATAAGTCTATAGAAAGACCGTATTTCTCAAAAATCTGCCTAATTTTACAGTGAAAAATAAAAAAAATAAAAAAATAAAATTACGGGTTAAAATTGGACAAAAGGAGTAATCGTTCTTTGCTGTGTGGATAAGATTGGAAATCTTTGACACTAAAGCATTCCTTTTTTTCCTACCCGCATGTAGTACAAAGTTGAGGTAAAATTAATTTATGTTTCCAGTCACATGACACTTTTCTATTAGTACAATAGTTTTTTAGCATATAAAAAATCCATGAAAGCACATCCTCCATATCCTACACATTTCAAGTTGACTAAATTGTTTTTTTTCCCCTACAAAGTATCTTTTACTATCTTTTGGTCCTCATTGGCAGAGGAGGTGAAGGGGCAGTTCTCGGCGCCGGTGAAGGGGCCCTGTACGGCGGTGGCGGCGCAGGGCGGAGATGACCGGAGAAGAAAGAAGAAGAAGTTTTTTTGCCTTTTTTTCTTTTTTTGCTAATCTAGGGGTAAAATGGTCATTTTATAGATTTTGATCAATTTTACCGTTGACCTCACCTGAAAACCACCTCTGGGGACCAAAACATATCATTTTGAATTTGTTGGGTATCGTCTAAGGGTTGTTTTGCAACTGGGGACCAAAAGATTGTAAAGATACTTCGTAGGGGACCAAGAAAACAATTTAGTCTTTCAAGTTTCCACCCCTATACTTTGAACTTTCATTACTGTATTGGTCTCATTTATTTTTTTAAACCAAAGAAATTTTTTTTGATAATAATGTTCCATGCTCATTCATTGATAATGAGATTGTTACATGTTATATTGCCATGTGCTAGATTATGCGCCTCGACTACGGCTAGTCTATCCACCTTAAGTATTGATAACTTGTGGAATACCATCCCTAGGATTATAATTTTCTTAACCAATTGACTTATATCTGACGAAATATCTGAGTAATTGATAATATATCGTAGCGCATTTTCACAATCTATCTCTATGAGTAGATTCGAGTTCCTTTTGTTGCTGGCCTACTTAATGGCCTGGAATAGGAAAGTGGATATGTATGAGGTTTTTAAAGATGCCACCTGTACCTCAGTTCTTGGAACCTTACAAAATGAAAATGAACTAAAAGTTAAACTTAAACTACGGATATTCTTAACAAGAGGGTGAAGATCTGGGTGCGGAGAACTCTGATTTTGGACGAGAGAAACCATTCCATTTGTAAGCAATTTATGAAGACACTTATTGGTCTCCTTTTAAGATCATCTATGTGATGAGATATTAATTATCAGGAGTTGCTGATAATTATTTTTGAAGAAATCCTTTCGCTATTCTACATGGAAAAGGAGCCTAGTATTTAAATCACTAATCAGAGAAATAAAGTTCTCAGACAATTTATAAATTTGTGCAATCATGATTGCTTGGCTCAACTCAACTACTGCCTTAATGTCACATTTGTCGTCACGTGCCATTTAGTATTAGTTTCTTTGGAAATGCGCGGCGGCTGGAATATAATAATTTTAGAAATACCAAATAAAAAGTCTAGCAAGCTGCACCATACGTATGATTTATAAATCATCATTTGATTAATAAACACTGCGCATAGAAGAATATATTTGTGACGTAAATTAGTTTTAAGCCACACGATATACAATTCATATAAATGTTTGATTAAAGTGCAGGTGCTTATTGGAGTACATGATACATTGTACTACCGCCTCATTCAAATGCTCATATTATTCTTTTACACAAACATTTATATATAGATATGACAAAAGTTAGTTAAAGGTGAAAAATTAAAATGCGATGACCAAATTTCAATCATAAACTTCATTATAAGTAAGAAAATAATCAAATTATGAACCTTTAGTTATGGCAAATAAAAATGATAAATGTGAACCTTTGATCGGGACGAATGAAGTATGCTAGAGTCTATAAGTGTATTTTTGACAGAGCTTATAAGTTAAGCATAGTTTTTAGTGTTCGATAAACTTTTAAAAAGTTGCTTATATTAAAGAGAAAAGTGCGTTTTAACCCTATGTTTTGGTTGAAAGTCCCAATATAATCTTGTAAAATCTGAAAGTGCAAAACTAACTCTATCTTTTGGTCAAAAGTGTCAATCTAACCTTGACAACCAAAATCTTGATAGAATTCTTTAAAGTGATCATTATAACCCCTTCGGGAAAAAAAGAAAATTTTGAAAAATGGAAAAAAAAAGACTATATTACTCTTCCCAAATGAAAAAATCGACACATATATGCAAGACTATTATCATGTTAAATGTTGTTGGATTCATCTTCACATAAAATTTTAAATTATCATTTTTTTACACTAATGAATAAAGATATATCAATGCTCCCTCCAGTCCTCTTATAATGAGTTACTTTTTATTTTAGGATGATCTTTTTATTTTGACTCATTCTTCCTCTTATAGAAATTCTATATTATTTTCATCCATTTAATTTAATTCTTACTCTTCCAATATAACTTCCTCCACTTATTTCAACTTTTAAAAATCTTTATGTCATTTTATAAGAGGCCATATTTAGAGGACAAAAGGGAGTACAGTTGAAAATTGATTCAGTTGACTTCCAAAAGTCAAAATGTGCCAATTTATCTAGGACAGAGGGAGTATTGAAAAAATAATTAGAAATTAACATACAAATTATAAATATATTTATGATATATTAGATTATGAAGTTGTAATGAAGGCATGTTTATAAGGAGTGGGCTCTCCTCAAAAAGATTTTTTTATGATAGTGCTGATCTGACGCTATCATTTTATATATGTGCTGATTTAACCCTGCTTGTTTTACTAAAAAGATAATATTTTTTCCCTGTCTTATTAATAAAAGTATTGATTTAACCCGACCATCATCAGCTGGCGGTGGCGACCGGGGAAGGTCTGACTTTGACCATTGTTGATCACTGCAGAGCTTAGGGGTATAATGGTCATTAAAAAAATTAAACCTAGGGGTACTTTTATTTTTTTTAGATTAGGTAAACGCTTGAATTCCTTTAGTCAACGCTGGAATAGTGCAATTTGGGTATATCTGCACCATTGCTCAAAAACTCAAGGTTAGTTTCGCACTTCAAATTTTACAGGATTATATTTGCACTTTCAAATTTTAATAGAATTATTTATGCATTTTCTCTATATTAAAAGTAGAGTGGGTCTTCTGAAAGGCGGTATGTCCATAAGCTTATGGACATGTCACTTGTTTTTTAACTTATACACTGCATTTGCTAAATTACATACTCCCTCTGTCACAGCCATATCTGCACACTTTTTGGTCAACTTTCTCGAGACATGTTTGACCATAAATTTCAACTAGCACATAGATGCAAATATCTTCATGTGAGATATCATTAGATTCTCTGCATATTGTATTTTCTAAATATTAAATTTTAATGTAACTAAAGTTATCGGTGGCCTGAGAAAGTTGACTAAAAATTGTGCAGATATGGCTGGGACAGAGGCAGTACAAAATTTAGAATTTTTGAAAATATATTTTTATATCATATATTTTTACCTCAAAATACATATTAATACTTGTTTTAACTTATAAAATACAATTTTATAATTTTATAAAAAATTACGACATTTAAGGTAAAAACCCTTTTGGACTGTCAATAAGCGTATGAAAATGCCGCATTTCCTGGGGTTTTCTCTCCTAAAAGTATAAGTTATTTTTGAGGGAAAAAACAGAAACTGCACCATTACTAAAAAAAACTCAGGGTTTATTTCATATTTCAAATTTTATAGGATTATATCTACCGCTTCAAAATTTTAAAAAAATATTTATTCCCTCGTCTCAGCCTATTCTGCACAGAATTTTTTGTTTGTCAAATATGCCAAATTTTGACCACATATTTGAATGAGTATATGAACAATAATTTTATCGTATGAGATATGGTTAGATCGTCATAACATGTAATTTCTAAATATTAACTTTTTGTGTGTCATTATTGTCTGTAGCTACACATTTATATTTTACATTTAAACATGTATATTGGAGATCGTGAAAAAATTCTATGTAGAATAAGGTGGAACATAAGGAGTACGCATTTTCCCCCATATTAAAAGTATTAATATAAGTCACCTTTGCTAGTAAATACGGATGTGCACACTTTTTAGTTAACTTTTTCAAGTCATGTTTGTCCAACGAACTTTTTGATTAACTTTCTCAAGTCATGATGAACCAACGATAACTTTAGTTTTATATATTAACGGTGTGTTAAAATTTAATATTTAGAAAATACATCATACAGAGAATCCAAAAATATCTCACATGATGATATTGATATCTATATACTAGTTAAAATTTATGATTAAACATGTCTTAAAAAAATTGACAAAAAAAATGTAGATTTAACTGAGACGAGAGAGTTCAAAACATAAATAGATTAAACAAGCAGTTTCATTGCTCATCAGACAACTCATACAGAATACAACTGAGGCTCCATACCAAGAAGATCAGGGTACACAAAATTACCCATCTACTAGACTCCTGAATGTTTTTACCAAGTTACTACCTCTGCTCATCAGACAACTCTATTTGTTTTTCTTAATCTTTAACGTACTGCAAAATGAAACTAGAGTCGCATCATCATCCTCAATATCAGGAATTCTTGATTTTTACATGCATGAAATTTGAAATTTGGATGCAGGTGTGGTTGGTGGTAAACCTGGACATGAGGGTGGAGGACGCATTCGTGAATGCGTACTCAATGTGGCCATTTTTTTTCTGAATATTGGACACATTCCAGGAATGCGTCCTCAATTTTGTGGGTTTTTTTTGCTGAATATTGAGGATGCATTCTTCGGTTCCATTTTTTTTATTCCCGAAAACTGATTCCAGGAATTTTTTTTTATTCCAAGTAATTTATCTCAGTTTAATTTTTTTGTTATTGCGTGATTAAATTTGTCTTGCCCAGAAAATTTATTATTTATTCCCAAAAATTTCAGATTATTTCTTGTCGAGTATAGCTATGTTAAATGTTTGATGTTGGAATTTTTGAAAAAAAATGTTCACAAAATTATAATGTCTTGTTTGAAGAAAATTCCGCAATGCATCTAGTTTCGTTAGAGGAGGCGTCTTGAATTTTTTAAAATCGTGTCCTGAATTCAACAAAAGCGTATCTTTCAAAATGAGTCGAATTTGAGTAATAAATTAGCAATGTATACCTTATTATTTTCATATACTTGTGAAGATTGCACATTCACCGACTGTGTTTAAAGAATGACACCGACTGTGTTTCTGGTTATTTTAAGCTCACCGCCCTCACGATGGGCTGGGCTTCCTTGGTCGGAATATGTGGGTTTGATCTAAACTACAGTCAGACAACGTGTTATGGGCCGGGTCATTATTGCAGTACCTTATTTTTTGCTAAAAAAATTCATTATTAGACTAACACCAGATGCAGTAATATCAAACAACCGCTGCATCCATAATTCTATAACATATATTTCTAAAACTGCACCCATAATATTATAGAATCATGTATGCACGGGACCAACACCAGTCACTTATATCATACAGTCGTTGCATCTATAATTCTGCTATAAAAAGTAAAGTGAGATATAGATTTGTCTCACCTTATACCATCTTGCAGGGTACACCGGTCGAACTAATAAGTTGGACTAACAATATTTTACTGCAAACATATTATTACAAGAGTGAAATCGCAACATTCCAACTTTAAACTTGCTTCTGTAAAGGTAATGAATTCTTGGACAACATATACATAACCATAAGAAATGATATACCTACCAATCAAAATTGACAACAAATACACCACTTGTTATTGGGTTAAGCAAATCCAACACATATTCAAGCTCAAAGCAGAACTTTAAAAAGTTCCAAAAAAAAAAAGGCAGTGACCAATATAACTTGAGCACAATCCATGAACAGATAAAACCAAAAACAAACTTCAAAATTCTTGGTGAACAAAAAGCTGAAGCAAACTCCTCAGTGCCTGTCTCTTCATAACTTTCCCATAAATCCCTCTCCCCAACTTCAAAGCTCTCTCCATTTCCACCATTCCAAAACCAAAATCACCATTCCTCTTCATCAGGAACAATCCTTTGATCAAAACCTTAACAACTCTTTCATCACTCCCCACAGCATCCACAACACTATCCACCACAACCTCAACCCTAGGCACCCTTCTTCCCCACCTCGCAACCATCTTTTCCGACGCGAAAACCGCCTCATAGGCTCTCCAAAATGAAGCCCTCAAGAACCCTTTCCCTTGTCCCCTCACATTCCACCTCTTCATACCTTCCTCTAACCTATACACAATGCCCCCCATATCAACCCCTTTTGCACCAACCATCATTTCAAGATCCCTCATTTCTTGGTCCTTGAAAATCCCACTTCCTTCGAATTCGCATCTCTTGCAATGGCAAGTGAACCCCCAATTTCGCGACATTTCTTGCCTAGTGCTCAGTGGCTGGAGGATGTCAAAGTACGCGAAAGCAAGCTCTTCGCCCGCCTTGACATCCCTACAAGCATGGATCGCCACATGATCGCCAATGTGCAATCGCCTCACATTAGGCTCACAAGAATGACTGATCAAAGAAGGCAATAGCCAGAGTCCAACACCATGGTAATGACTGTTTCTACCTAGTACTTTCGATGAAGTTGATGATTCCACAAATGAGTTCACATCCAGTATGCTCAGTATCTTATCCACATCAAGATCCATTCTTGAAAACATGGCTTCCTCTGCCTCGGGACTGAACAGACTTATCTCAGGAACAAGAACATCATTTCCGCTTTGGCCATCTGATAACATACGAATCAAATGATGGGTTCTGCTGCATTTTCTTGCTGATTCCACCACTTTATCCACAAAATTCTTCCACATTGCTAACTGCGCATTTTCATCGGGATCTTCTTCCTGTGGTAAAATGCCTCTCTCAATGGCAACAGCCTTTGTAACAAGCAACAAAGTGCCACTTTCTATGTTCTTCGTGGCGAACAATCCCCTTCCATTTAGCTCAGACCTATTGATCTCCACCCCACCAATGAACTCAGCGAGTTCGGGCATTTTCCCGTGAAACCCTCCGAGGATCCAATCAGAGATATCGAATGATCCGGTCCGGGAGAGAGACTCCAATTTCTTGCATCTCTCCAAGTACTCATTAAGGGCTTCGAAATTCGAACTTTCCTGAGGATCAAGGTTAGCTAATCTAAAGCACTCCATGGCGGTTCCATACCGATTGAGATGGAACAAGATCTTACCTTTGCAGAGCAAAGTCTTGAAATGGGCCCCGTCTATCCTCAACGCTTCATCACAGTCTTCAATGGCGGCCGCGAAATCTCTGACTCGAAAACGGGATTCTGCTCGATTCGAGAAAGCTAGGCAGAGAAGCTTCTGCAACTTCGAATGGGGTACGATTTCTGCTTGTTCTTGGCAGAGGGAAATGAACTGAGAATATGCTTCTATGGCTTCGCTCCATTCTTCTCTCAGAAGAAGCTCTGTGGCTTTGGATCTCAACTGGTGCAGCTTTGCTTCTTCCTCGTCAATGTGTTGGTGATGTTCTTCGACTTCAATCATGTTGAATGTGGGCGGGTTTTCTGTCCTTTGACTGTGTGAGTGTGTGTAACTGTAAAAGGAGTGAAAAACAAAAGTTTAAATCTGCCTAAATGTAACGGTCAAAATTTGGATATTATTTTGAGTGAAAGTGTAACGGGCGGGCCTAACGGCTATTGTTCTGGTGTCAGTTTGACTCATTTATAGCTTTATATATTCACACTATTCTTAAAAGAAACCGTTTCACGCTTTAGTCGGGTTCACATCCATGAAAAATCGCTCTCTGCGGCCGTTTGTATTCACGTGGAAAGATAAGCTTTAAATAAAATAATGAAAAGATAAAAAAAAATTATTTACAAATGAGTGGTAGAGATCTCTTACCAATTAAATATATTATTTTTTTCTCATCTCTCTTCCACCTCAGATTAAGAGACCACTCAAGAGACAACCCATTTTTATACCACAATGGTTAAGAGACCACTGTATACTATTCATGGAACTCACTTGATTTTCTCTATCATACTCATTAATTTGACCATTAAATTTTATTTTAAATAAATTTATACACAAAAAATAAGTTGAATGTAAAATTTAATATAATTATTAAAATGAAATTAAAAAATAAATAATAAGAGAATTCCATGTTTTTAAAATTATATAAAAACCATTAAAATTGCAAAAAATAATTATAACAACTATAAAAATTACATAAAATACTAAATAAAATATTGATCTAGTCCGACCAATTATTACAATTTGAAAATCAAAATTATATTAAAATTGGAATTCTTAAAAATAAAAAAATTTGAAAAAAAAATCCAAAAAAATACGATTGGGACACATGTAGCCACCAGAATGGGACACGTGTCCCATTAAAAAAAAATTGCAGCATACAGACAAGAAAAACCGTTGCGGACACGTGGCCCAATCCCTAGGTGACACGTGTCCGCAACAAAATTTTCAAAAAAATAGTTTCGGCTGAGTGGGACACGTGGCCCACTCAGGGGGCGACACGTGGCCCACTCAGGGGGCGACAAGTGTCCCACTCATTCAAAAAAATCAAACGCGCACAAAGGCTGAGAGGGAGCCATGTGCTTGTGTCAGGCCTTATGGTCTCTTAACCGGGCTCTTACCAAGAGCCTGGTGAATGGTCTCTTATTAAGAGACTACTCAAGAGACCACCACTGTGGTGGTTTTCGATCTCTTGATCGGTCTTTTAATTTTAAGAGACCACCATTGCCCATGCCCTAAGGCATCATGATAAATTTTATGATCCGATTAATGCAGTTCTATAATTTTATATTCATTTCTTCTAATTTGCAGATTAAACGTTGCTCTTTCCATGACTTATGGAAATATCGCCTTTCAAGAGACGGACTCTAGTAAAAATATGGAGTAAAATATAAAAGAAATAATTTTAAGTTGGAGAGATATAAGTTGTTAATTTTAAGAAAATGTAAGGTGGGCCAAATTCCTGCTAACTTCACTCGTGTTGAATCTTATGCATTCCATTCCTTAATTCATTTCCATTTTTATGGTTTAATTGAATAATTTATTTGATAATTTATTTGATAATTGTTTATAATTGTTTATAATTTTTACTTCCACTTTATTTTGAAAAGAGAACAAGTTTGTTGTCACGTTAATAAAAAAAGAATTATAATAATTTTGTATAGATATATCAATAAAACGTGAATTGTTTGAGTCTGTCACCTGCGAAAGGTGAGATTAAAAGCCGAATTAGAATCATTCCATTCATAGTCATTTGGTACATTTGGTGTGCAAAAAACAAATAGGTTTTTGAAAATGTGAAACCTAACGTAAACACAAATTTTATGTCCATTGGATGACATCTTCATTGCTAACAAATTGAACTTCTGTTGGGGTGTTAGAAATGAATGGTCATTTATGTTTGTTATGGGAAGAGAAAAGGTTGGGCATATACAAAAAGCATATACGAAAATATAATCACAAGACAAAAAACCTCTATCATAATACAAGTAAATAATGCAAAATTTTTAAATAATAGGTTCACAATTACGGAAAGTATAATCCCACAATTACCTAACTAGTGAATAGATATGAAAATAAATAACTAAACCATAAGATTGCTCCACTAAATTGTTTAAGATAATAAATAGAGAAATAACGGAATATGGATTATCCTCGACAATGGATGAATTTTGAAGCCTAAATTATCCTCCTTGTCTTTGACTTTGATTGCTCTTCATCTTCTCTTTCAAAGCTTGATGTCAAATTAAGTTGCATGTATTTGTTTCTTCCTCTTGATATTTTAACTATCAGGACTAAGGTCATCAAACCAAGAGATCCAAACCCTGGAAAAATGAATAAAAGATATCATGAGTTCGCCATTAATCATACCATATGAAGTCTCTCGACTTGAATTAAGGAAAACATAGATCTTATACCTTCAGCAAGAAATCACTCTGAACATCACCATCATAATTCTTGCAAGCTCATGCATAACCTCATTCGCTCTTGAGAGCATAAGCAACCATATCATCAATTAGACAGTGCTCATACCTGAGAGATTGACTACACAAATGCACAATTAGTAATAATGAAATCTCCAAGATATGAAACAAGAAGTAATATCAAATTGAGATATTAGCTTACCAAATTCCAGAAGCCTCCTACTTAGATTTCCAGATGGCCTCGTATACCCCTTAGAGTATGTCCCTGAACATTCACAATGAAAACATAAGTGAGAGCTCAAATAGGTTACTACAAACATAATTTGAGCTCAAATAAGTCACTCATATACGGAGATGATAAAAGGTAACAGTAGGCATGGATTAAATTTAAGGAAACCAAATAAGCTAAAAAACATACTTTAAAACTGTAACAAAGGACCGTAAAAATAAAATTTGCCACTTGAGAACTGTGGAATGCCAATAATACAGGTAGAAAAACAAGGCAGGGTAAAAACTAAAACAATAGTCAGTGCACAGGAAACAGAAGTAGTGGCATGCCTTCCATCATATTTCTTCAAAATAGTATTCTTTGTGCTAAGATAAAGTGGCCGTTTCTTCTCATAAGCGGTATTCATTGAGGCCTCAACAAAAGCACGAATATAATGGTTTTATAAACAATTGCAAAAGGAAATGGTGAAGTCGGTCCAAAGAAGTTCCAGCACAAATTTGGGATATTTTGGCTGTCTGGCAGGAGACCCACTCTTATACTATTTATAAGGGATTTGTTTTGAAATCGACTTGAAATTCACAAACAGTATTTTTGAATCGTGCAGTGCATTGTGTTTCGACTCAGAAGAGGCAGCAAACACTGATTTTCCTCACGTTTCCTTTAGGTAGGAATCACTTCTTTCATCAAGAAACTCATTCCCAAGTTCCAACATGCAACAGTCAAGAAAAACGCAAGGGCATCATGAAACAGGAGGAACCCCATAATATTATCACGTGGCACTTGTTCTCCCATGATATTAGGTAAACTGATAATGATTGACATGATTGTACAATTCCATGTGCAGCTGGGCCTTCACACCAAAATTTGCTTCAATCATGCACTTGTCTTTCACCTTAAATCTCTTCTTTCTTCACAAGATCTTCATGATTCATGAGTTTTGGGTCTCCTTTTTTCACTTTTTAATAAACCAAGTACACTGAGAAAGCAAAAGGCGACCAAGCAGATTCGTCAAACAAAAATCATTCAGATGGTACAGAGCCAATTTAAATGATTGAGCATAGTAGATCGAAGAGACAAACATTGACCATAACTGACTCACCTGAATGATTCAATTCGAGCAGTTGCATACGTAACCTGTCTCAGAAGACCAACACTCAACTCCTGCACATAGAAAAGATAACATCAAATGACAGAAGCTTGTCGACATATTTCCAAACAATCCATTTGCAATCCAAGAATTTGAACCCACATAAGAAATGGTCATCTTCAGGCCATATACTTAAACAATACCATAAACAACATTAAAACAAGAGAGTTGATTTACCAGCTTGGCCTTTATGTCTAGCCAGGTCCAACGTTGGAGTAATTGACCTCAGAATCCCAGTAGAATCAGCCTCCACTGAGCTCGCAGCAGATTGCATTCTCACAATATTAACTTGAAGATGGAAATTATTACTGTTCTTCTTGCCACATAACACCAGAAGGACACCTTCCCACCAAATTCAGCCTTTTACAACCCGAAGCAGCAGAATACCCCACCATAAAACTCCCCCAGAAACCCAATTCCAAGATTAAAAATCAATCAAGAATCGAACTTTCTGGGAAATTTTTGATAGAGAGAACTTCCTAGAAAACTCTTTACTTTTCTTGCTGACAGATTTGGCCCACCAAATAAAAGAGGCCAAAGGCAGCCCAAAGGGCCTCTTTCTGAGCCCAGTTAACATGTAAAGATGGGTAATTTTTTCTGTTTATTGCACATTTTGGTGTTTTGCAGAACTGCAAACAAATTACAGAGCAATGGGGAGCAGGGAGAAGATAAATGAATTGAGATCAGGGCTTGTGGTTATTGGGGCTTTGGCTTTTGGGTACTTAACTCTGCAACTGGGATTCAAGCATGTTCTTGAATCAACGTTTGGATTCACGCACAGATCACAAGTCCAGTTTTTTTTAAAAAAACTCAAATCAATCAACAAACAAACCCTACATAAACTATCTAAATCTATGCAGTTTGCAAGAACTAACATCAATGCATAGCAAGAATTTCCCTAAACCTTATCGAATGCACCAAATCACTCATTCTTCAGCATATTCCTGGTGACAACAACATCAAATCCCTGGCCAACTGTATCCACACCTGTTATTACATCAACACAGTCTGCCCATAAATTTACAGGCATACAACTTATTTTTTACCTTATATACTACATTTGTTGAATTCTAAATTTTTTTTTTTTTTACTTTTACATTTAAATACATAATATTATATATTTTAACTTTAAAAATACAATATAAAAAATTACATTACTTGTTCTGGGACTTTCTCTAATATATAAGTCATCATATTATATGGGACGGAGAAAATATTGTTCTCTAGATAGCATAAGATCGAGCATTGCATTCTCTCGAGATACCAAAAGAATGATATCCTAAAATTATTCCCTGTAATAATGGATACAGTGCGTATTGTACCCATTGTGTATGTATGAAGTATCAACAATGTAGTACACTCAGTACTCCCTCCGTCCATCTTAATCTCCACAGCACGATTTTAAAAAAACATGCTTGATCGTCAATATGTTTAACTACATATAATATCAGTAAATAAAAAATTGATATTTAGAAATTACTTATTATGATGAATTCAACAATATCACGTACGATAATATTATTGTTTATATATCTATTCAAATATGCGGTCAAAGTTTGAGAGCGTTGACTGCCAAGTAGTAAATGTGCAGATTAACATGGGATAGAAGGAGTATCTAATTTTGTAGCCAACCCTATTTTAGAATTTATAATCATATTCTCTAATTTGTTTCAGCATGCACCAAACACAACACTAAAAATGATGAATCTTAACTCTATTTTAGAATTTACAATCATGTCATTTAAACTGTTTCATACTGCACATCATCCTACTTGGAGCAAAAATGATGAATCTTCACTAAGTTTGATTCCTATGGAGGTGTTTAATTCGGTACAAACAGACTTTCCTCTAGATTTACCACAACGTAGAAATAAATAATGGCTTTCCTAATTTGATTTCTATCAGACCTAAGAATGCAGTCTGCACATTGAGCTATGCAACTGGAAAATGTACACTACTGCATTTCCATGACCCTTTATCACTTTCTGAGGACAAACGATCCGTCCCTAAGTTCCAATTTCTCTTCTGCAACTAATCCTGACAAGAAGCTTTGAAGCTGTTGGAGCGATTTGTCGTATGTCGGATCAGCGACACAGAACATCTGCGACAAAAAGTAGAGAAAAAAAAGAACCCTTCTTCGTTACCATCATAAGACTACCATACTGTTCCTGTGTGTCGAAACCTTTAGGCCGAGGATCATTCATACCTTGAGAGTGTTATGGATTCGGTCCAATGTCATGCTGCCGAAATTGGTAAGCATCCCCATAATAAATTTCTACAGCACAAATTAGTGACTTTAGCACATGCAGGGTTAAGCGATTAAACGGTTTGAAATAATTCTGGGATCTTGATTTGTCTGTTTTATTAGTTCAGGGTCTAAAATGACGCAAAAAATAGTAGAGGGGCCAAAAGGGAACGATGGCAATAGTTTAGGGGACACAAAAGCCATTTGACCTATCTAGATATATCAGTATTACTGAGTCCAGTGAAGAGCTCATCGAGATGAATAAAAACGGCCCAAAGAAGAATGAACTCGTGATTTTGTAGTTTACCTCATATACAGTCATTTCTTTACGCAGCTGATCCTCCACAGAGGCCACCGTTCTCTCCCCATCATCATCACCAACCATCAGCTCCTCGGCATATGCTCCGCTGGAGCCAGTTTTATCATTGTCATTCAAAGTCTCCACCAGGGTAAAGATATGGCTATTAGCATCAGCGCTGACTGATTCCGAAAGAACTCCCTAGTTCATCAAACAAATATGACACATATATGAGCAATTTCAAATATTAGAGCTCTTACAATTGGTATTGATTACCACTTGAAATGCATTAATGCATGCTCTTGTTACGAGGTAAGAGTTAATAGCTGCTAACTAAATAAAAAATGCAGAAATGGAAACAAGAATTGCCAAGCAACAAAAAGCACAGCCAATAATTCAGACAAAAACAGTCATTGAAATGGCAATTATGATAGCCCTGTAAATCCAAAAACTAACCTTGCTAATCCAAAAACTTATTCTCCTGTTCAGGACATCAACAGGTACCCCAACTGCCACAGCTAGATCATTGGAGCTCCACCTTAATATACAAACAAAATCAGCAACGCACCTCAATGAATCCTTGACATGGTTTAAAAATACACTATTACTATATGATTAAGAGGAGAACCTCTTTTCATTTTGAAATTGCACAATTATTGAAGCCTGTAGAGGAGTAGCCGTAAACTGTATCTCCTTGCCTTCAAATTGCAACTCCAGCTAAAAGAGAAAAAAATAAAATGAGAAGATAGCTTATAAGCAAATGATAGATATGAAGGATATAATTATAAACTTCATTTACAAATCCAAAGTACTAACACCCTTGTGATTTTTCCATTAATTACTGGAGTTCAAAAGAATAGAAAGCACTCATATCAAAAAAAAAAAACACCACATACAGTTAGTCTTTCGAGCAACAAACCTTCACAGTACCAAGATTTTTCTTCCACAGTAATTTACGAGGAGTCTTTATTTGATTGAATTTTTCAGCATAGTCATTCAAAAGCTTGTCCACGGGAGCAGGTAGCTTAAGAGTTTCATCCTGAAAAAAGAACACTAAAAGAATTCATACTCAGAAATTCAAACATAAATTGGCAAAAGTAGAAAACAAAAACAAAAACAAGGTAAAATTAACTGCCGGGCAAATAAGGACCTGGATAGGTGGCCAAAAATTTGAAGATATTATGGTAGTACTGAGAATATCCATAGATAACTCATCCTCCTCTAGCTCTGCAATGTCACAATCCAAATTATAATTATTAGAATCCTTCAGGTATCCAGAAAACAGAACGTCATAGAATACCTTGTGCAAAAGAAGGAAAATAATTCGTTTTAGAAACTTCTGACCTGGTTGAGGCTGCTGTTTGATAGTTGCTTTTATATTTGCATTAGTCCTCTTAGAATCAATCAGATCATTGATCATAATTTCACATCGCTGCATGCTACTCTCTCCAAAATGTATCTGTAGATAACATATGTCATTGCAAAAATAGTTATGTGAAAGACTGAGACTAATAAATTGAGCTGGACAGGAAGGTCTAGTTAGAAGAATCAAGAGAATGACAAATTATAAACTGTCAACAAATACCTTCAAGAGTTCCAAAGTACGTATTTCAGAGTCAATTTCATAATCATATTTGTTGAGAAGCTTCTCTGCCAGCATAACACGATATTCATTTATCAGCTGATCCTTTGAACCAATAATGCCAACAATCATGCCAAGTATGTCAGCCTTCCCTCTATTCCTACTTCCCTTGAAGGAATTAGCCTCTACTGGATCAGGCTCCCAACTTCAAAAGGTCATCATTAAGGAATATTCATTAGGTTAGCGGCATTATACTCTTCAAGTTGTTTTACTACAATACAATCAAAACACTTACCGCTGTATGTTGTTCCACGCTTGCAAGTCACTAGTGTTGAAGTAATCATCTACACTTGTGTCCTCTTGATTTTCTTTGTCTCTGTTTAATTCTTCAAGCAGGCTATCCCCTGTGTTCCCTGCTACACTATTATTTCCACCACTCCCATCAGTAAGCATTGTAACAATGCACTTGATGGTATCCTTCCTTCCTCTGAGGTACTCCCTTATTGGCTCGCCAACCGCTTCAAGAAAGGCACCAGCTGGATCTATTGTTCGAAGAGCTTTAATAGTTGAAACATATTGGTGTAGAATATCATAAGTGGAAGCGCCTGCTGTCAGTAGCCGATAGCGCAATGATGATATAAAAGAATCGACCAGTTTTGCATGTTGCCCTGTGTGGTTAAGACAGACTCTCAGGTCATCAATAGCAGGATCACTGTAAAAGTTTCACAGGGCGGATGTCAGCAAGTTTCGTTAGAGAGCACTCCTGCCTGTTAAGCTCTTGGTGTTAGAAAAAGAAAAATCACCTGTCTGGGTAATCCACAATAATCTCAAACAACTTGGCTATTCTTAGATCTTGTAATGTTTCATATGCAAAGTAGTCCAAGCGCAACTTCCATCTAACAAGTCCCTCAGAAGGTGCCTCAGTTCCAAAATAGCCTGATAAATGCTCTGATGCTAAAGGCGATTTCTGAACAGAGGAAGGGCAGGCAGAACCAGTAGAATCACCAAGGTAAGCCAAAAGTGCACGCAAGAACTGGAGGGGTACAGCCTGCACAGCAGAACAAAAAAAAGAGCTGTTTAGTTCCATATATGTTCTCTTGTGCCTTCCTTATGATAGAGCTCACAAGGCCAAACATGGAGCTGTACATGGTAATGGAAAATGTTGGTTTAAAACATGCATGTGATGATTATGCAACTTGATAACATACACATGAAAGTAACCTGTATCCACCCTTCAATGGAGGCTAAAGCAGAACTTCGAAAATCATCTCCAGCTAGATCTTGAACTTTAGCCTAAAGAAAGAGCATGTGATCAGTGGGAACCCATAAGATTCTTCCAAAACAATTTTTAGAATTGCAAAAACCATAACGAATAACTAAATTGCAGATAATTACCAAAACGTTGACTTGAATAAGCTATGAAATAATTTCTGAACATACCGAAGATCATAATTTCGCATAGAAACAAACTAACCTGTAACAGAAAAAATATTGCAGAAGCATAGGCATCTTCAGCCAGGGATGTCAATCCAATGCTCCTAAGATCGCGAACAACTATTCCAATATTCTTTACTAATTTGTTATTCTCTGAAAACCTTCTGATTCGATGTCCTCCATCAACATCCATATCAACATTTCGAGAAGCCGGTTTACCTGTCCCATCAACATCCATCACATCTCCAAATTTTGGATCATTGCCATCCTCATAATCATCCTCCATAAATGTACTCAGCTCCTCCAGCCGTTCCTTGAAATACCAGTGCAATATCTCTAAAGGCATAAATGAAACAGAAATCTCAGACAAGATATAAATGAACATAATCATGCAGCTGCAACACTCAAAATATTCCAAACAATGCACAACTGTAAAATGTGCACCAGCACGCATTTAGGTCTGTGTTGCGAACATGTAACCCTGCAGTCTTAAGTTCTAAAAAACATACTATGTTATCTTTTCATATCATAGCCTAAAACCCCTAGATACATTATGCAACCTAATAGAGTGTGTGCCTCGACAGGGGCATGATTCTTGGTATTTATCAATTTATCTGTACTTCAGTCAAGATGTGTGCATAAGGCATAATGTGTTCTGCTCCAATTGTGCAAACAAAGCACAGAGGCACATTACAAAAAAAATTGGTAAGCTCATAAACAAAGAAATACATACCGGGAAACTGCCTCGGAAGACTAGTCATTAAAACAGAAGCCACCCTCAACTGATATTTCTCGAATAGAGGAACCTTCAGGCTCTTAATTCCCAATTCGGACTGTAAAGCAGTAATCAACATCCACAAGCACTTCTCCTGCTTTCGTTTCTCCGATGATATCTCTTCAAGAGCCTTAGACAATACAGCCTGCATCTCATCCTTCTGTACCTATTCAAGAAGCCAAATAAAAACCGCGATTTAATTTATCCAGTCAACACATAGCAAATTAAAGATACAAAAAAAGAATCCTTTTTGAAACTAAAGCACTTAAACAAACAAAATGTTAACACTCACAGAGTCCTTGTTGATTCCAGAAGCTGTGAAATTTCTGTACGGTTCAAAGTGTCTCCAGAATCTCGCTGCCGCATTCTTCTCAAAAACTTCCTGCATCCAAGACTAATTTCAGCAATTCTAGTTCACTATTATTCATTCATTCATTCAAGTTTCAATTTTTATTAATAATTTTTTGCAATTCAGGAAATAAGAAGAATAATATAATTTGATAACTGAAAACAAACTACCTCAACGGAACGGAGGAAATGCTGCTCGATCAGAGACTGGAGCCCGTGCTTGCAGAGAGTTTGGACTATCGAAATCAATTCCGACGAATTCCGGGAAACATCGCCGGCGCCGTTCAGTACTGCTTCAGTGGATGAGCAGAAGGCGTCCCAGCTCTGAACGATTTCGCCGACCGAGTCCTGACTCAGTGAGTCCAGAACCGCGAAATCCACGGCCATTTTCGGTGTATAGGGATACAGGGGAAGCAGCGACTCGATGTCGTTTTGAAGGTATTTGGCGTTTGAAGTGGCCGCCCACACATTTTCCCTCGTATTGTTACTTGTCAGACATTTTGCTTCTATTATTATTTTGAGTCCGTATTTTAAATGTGATTTTTTCCTAAAATGTCAAAGTTTTAATTTTAATTTAGAAGAAATTAAAATAAAATTTTTGTGTTGCATTAATCAGGTCATAAACTTATAACTACTACATGTTGCATGATAAATTTTTAATATAGCAACTAAAACCTTTTACATTTCTATAAGAGAAAAACTACCGTGAGACCGTCTCACCATAGGAAATGGTGAGACCGGGGACCAAATTGCAATAAATAAGAGAGGAACTAAAAAATGGGGTCAGACTGCAAATATATAGAAAATGAGGGCTGAAGAAAACGGGTCTAAATTCGGGTTATAAGGGAATGGGTCACCAATCTGGTTCATAACCAACTGCCATATTTTGGAAACAAAAACTCCAAAATCAGGGAATCTGAATCCCTATGAAATTCAATCCGATAAAAATGGATTTAATGTCGCAAATCGCCAATCAATCCTCTGAAATCAACGGATTGTCCTCAGGTTTTTAGGTCTGCATCGGATTTGCTTCAAATTCACATCAGATTGAGTTCAGGTTGAAGCTTGCGATCTCCAAAATCAGGTCTGCAATTTTGCGACAGAATTACATCGGATTTGCGCCGGAATCGGATTCGAGACAACTTTGCGACGAAATATCAAAGAAAGCTTCTACATCTGCGAAGGTGAGAACTGGAATTTTAAGATCTTAGTTTTACAGTTTAAAATCTTAGTTTTAACGGTTGAAATCTACAATCTAAGGTGTTGCTGGTATACACTATGGAAGACGAAGCAATTCAAGGCAGTGACATTGTTCTGTATGAAGGAGAAAGCAACGATTATGTTCAATCTGAAAATTCAACTAGTTTACATCCAGGTTAGGTTTTGATTTTGTATATACAGTTAAACGCATGAACTAATTGCATGAACACATGAAGTAATGTTTATTTGTTATGAATTTTATTGTGACAGATACGGTATTCAGTTATGTGCATGTATTGAAGAAACGTTGGTGTTTTACAATTTTCTGAAACATATTAGGTAATATAAGAAACATTGGATGTAATTGCATGAACACATGAAGTAACGCAATAATATTCTAATAAACAATTCCCCAGAGGCTGAAATTTGGTTGTAGACAAATTGTTGGGAAGATGTTGATGTTTTTAAATTTTCTAAAATATATGAGGTAATATGATGAACAAATGATGTAGCTGCATAAACACATGAAGTATCGTGATGTTATTCTAATTTTTTTTGAGAAAACGTAGGTGTTTTATAATTTTCTAAAACACATGAGGTAATATGATGAACATTGGATGTAACTGTATGAACACATAATGTAACGTAAAAATTATCTGATTGACAAATCCCCAAGGTCTAAAATATGGTTATATGCAAATTGTTGGAAAAATGTAGGTGTTTTTAAATTTTCTGAAATGTTTGAAGTAACATAGTAAATCAATGATGTGATTGCATGAACACGTGAACTAAAATCAGTTACATTCATTTGGTTAAGACTATTTTCATATTTTCAAAGTTACTTTATCACAACAAGTAATACGTTAAATACACGATGTAATTTAATAAGAATATAATCTGTTGCGATTAATGTATGAAATTTAATTAGTAGGATATATTATCAAAATATTTAGAAATTGTACAAATATACTAGTGACTTAACAACTGTTAATGAATGCCGAACTAAATTGTGAAATACACGAACAAACTAATATAATAGTTGATGTAATGAGTTACTGAAAGAATGCAATTTTGCAACAGGATCAGATTCTGTCACCAATTTAAGCGACCTGTCGAAAGTTGATGTCACAATTGCTTCAAAGGTTTGAGACCAAAAACACTGTCAGAGTTCCATGATTTATACAGAAAACAGTCAAATGCATTGGGATTTGGGGTACGATGTTCAAACCAAAGAGGTAAAAAAGACGGAACCATCCTAGAGAAGTATTTTGTTTGCTCAAATTAGGGAAACACAAAATTGAAGAATGAAACACCCGACACACCTTCCAATAACAATATCATTGAAGAGGGCTCTGAGAAGAAAATAAGAAAAACAAAGAAAAATGTGGTTACAAGAACTGGATGCAAGGCTGGAATTCGGGTTAAATTTATCAATGGTGCCTATGAAGTTTTGCATCATGTGACATCTCACAATCATCCTTTCACTCTAGTCGAATGGCAGTATTTGCAGAGAAGTGAAAGGAGAATTACCGAAGAAAAAGGGAAAACTATAGAAGGAATGGAAGGTGCAGGATTAAAACCAAGTCATGGATTCAAGTTTATGGATTTTGAAGCTGGTGGAATTCAGAATCTAGGACACGCGATTAAGGATCATCTAAACTACGTGAACAAGTTGCGCATGAAGGAGATTGAAGCAGGCGATGCTCAGCAAGTAATTGAAAGACTCTCACAGAAGTGTACCGAAGAGGAAGATTTCTTCTTTAGAGTTAAATTGGATGATAGTGGTAGGCTGACAACATTATTTTGGAGGGACTCAATGATGAAGGAAGACTACTCCCTCTTTGGCGATCTAATGGTATTTGACACCACATACAGGTATGATTTATATTTTGTAAAATACATTTAAACACATGAAGTAACGTCTGGAACACATTAAGTAGTATGTTATACACATGATGTAGATTCATTACAGTACAAAAACATGAATAAAAGTAATATAATTCAACTTGATAATTCACAAAAGTCTAAAATGAGTTAACATGATCTAACTTTATTAAGTGATCTATCAACATACAAGACCAACAAATACAACTTGATCTGTGCTCCAATAGTCGGAATGAACAACCACGGCAACATAGTGATGTTTAGATGTGCTTTCATTGCTGACGAACAAGCTTCAACTTTTGAATGACTTCTTAATGTTTTCAGAAAATCAATGGGTGGTAAAGAGCCAGTAACAATATTTACAGACCAAGATCCGGCCATGGCCAAAGCAATAAAAAAGGTAACCATTCTTTAATTTGATTGATCTGGTATATAATTGGTTGATTTGTTTATGTACTTACAATTAGTATTTAGTTTAATAGTTCTTATGTATGTTCACAACATCTAATGTAATTTCAGTAATCATTGTCGATATAAAAAAACCTGATAATTGGGAAAAAAATCAGGAACAATTACATTTAAAGTTTACATTTTAGTTCGTGTTTAATTGCTTTTAGATCACAAGTTTATACATGAACTTGTTTCGAATAAAATTATTCATGAAATTTTACAGGTTTTCACAAACACGAGGCATAGATTGTGCTTGTGGCACATTACACAAAATGTCATCAGTCATTTTGGTGAATTAAAAAAGGATTGTCCCTTCAAGGAAGCATTTGAGCATTGTTTGAAATACTGTAAAAAAGAAGAAGAATTTGAAATGACATGGAACAATATGATCAAGAATTTTCAGCTTGAAGACAAGGAATGGTTCAAGAGGCTATATTCTATTAGAGATAAGTGGTGCCCTGCAATAAGCAAAGACTTTTTCTCCGCGGGAACTCTTTCATCACAACGAAGTGAGAGCACAAACAAAGCTTTGTCATTCAATGCCAGCAAAATGACAACACTAAGCAGGTTCTTAACCATCTTTAATGAGACTATTGATCGCTGGAGGGCAAAGGAAATAGCGAAGGAAAATCAATGCTCAAAATCAGTGCCAAAGTCAGCTATACATGGATCAAAACTACTCAAACATACAGCTCAAGAGTACACATTATCAATGTACTATAAGTTTGAGAAGGAATACAAGATTGCACAAGCAACAAAAGCATATAGAGTTTTCACCCTAGGATCGGCAACAAAGTATGAAGTAAGTCCAGAAGAAAATGATACAAAAGTTGAAATTGTCACCTTCACACAACAAAGTGGAATGGTGGAAGTTAACTGCTCTTGCAAAACTTTTGAAGAAACAGGTATGTACTGATGAAATACAATTTAAATGTTACCTTATATGTTAATATGTTTAGTTCTTATATATATGTCATTAGTTCTTCATTCGCATATTTAACTTTAAAATGTAGGACATTATATGCTTTAGAGCTAATTATATGCTTTAGGGTTTGGATGTTTATCTAATTAACTTGAATATATGCATGGTTATCTTTTTATGCTAGGAATGCTCTGCTTTCACTGTATCCGTATATTGCACATCAACTCAATCAGCGAGATACCATCACAATACATTCTGAAGCAATGGACAAAACTTGCTAAAATGCAAGTATGGGACAAACTGAAAGCAGTACAAGAAAATCAAGAAGTAGACAAAACCAAAGACAAAGTTCCATGGCGACACCAAATGGCAAGAAACTACTACAATCTGGTACTAAAATGTGAAGGTGACATAGAAACCCGGAAATTTTTTGAAGAAAGCTTCAAGAAATAAAATGAAAAGGTAGACCAAATTCTTGTCTCAAAAATTACAAAAGAACATGAAAATTCAAGCAGCATAGCAGAATCTTCAATCACTAAACCGCCAACAATCCAAGATCCATCTCCCACAAAGACAAAAGGAAGAAGCAAGAGAATTGAAGGATGGAAGCACAAAAAGAAACAAAAAACAAAGGAGTTTGGTACCAAGACACCAAAGCAACAAGTCTAGACCTATGAGTTCCAATTTGAGATTTATTTATTTTAACATTATGTACATGAACAAATCACTTAAATTGCCCTTCAAATGCTTGAAACACCTGAACTAACGAGTGCTGTTTAATTAAACAAAAATATATTCATCAAGTAAACTGTGTCTGAAACTAATGATTCTAAAAAATGAGCTAAAGTGAAATATACATGAACTAATGATAGAAAAAGTAAATAAAAATATGTCAA
The DNA here is from genome assembly GCA_037428765.1 of Rubia yunnanensis. NCBI lineage: Eukaryota > Viridiplantae > Streptophyta > Magnoliopsida > Gentianales > Rubiaceae > Rubia > Rubia yunnanensis. The sequence continues at coordinate 75,659,195 of CM075071.1, read as the reverse complement.
AAATTGAAGACTAAATTGTTCGAGGGCTCGAGGTAGGAGATTTGAGGGATCGAGGCAGGAGGACTAAAACCGAACTATATACCCAAATAATTGAACAATTTAACTAAAGGACACATGGCTTTGAACATACAAAATATAATTACTAGACAAAATGTCAAAATATAATTACTAGACAAACTGTTAAACTATAATAGAAACAAAAGAGATAAACAATGCAACTAAATAGATAAACATAAGAACTAAACTCATACTGGAATCATCATAAAAGAATTTAAAGTTTCAATCCATTCTAAAATCATCTAAAAAACATCATTCAGAATCAATCAATCCAACAACCTAGCAAATGGACCATTCAAAATCATCCATAACATCATTTCAACAAATTCAAACATTCAAATCACTACATAACAAATCCAAATCACATTATTCAAATCAATTCATATCTACGTTGTTTGTGGACATTCCTCCCATGCCATCCAATTCACCATCTGTAAACAAGTTAAAAGACGGAAGAGGCTCGTTCTGAGCCTGGTACTGTTTCCTTCTCGTCCATTGGTTGCATGCTTCATCAACCATAGCAATCAACTTGTCATTCCATTCGATTGGTGATTCTTCAATTGGTGGCAAGTCATCTTGCTGATTCGGAAGTTCTGCACTCGTCCCAACAATAGGTGGCAAGTCTTGCAATGATTCATCCCCAACATCAGCCTTCACCATCTCCAACCTCTGATACATATCAGCGGTAACAACTTCAAAGTTACGCTTCACGATCATTAAGGCCTCATCATAAGCCTACACAAGAAAAAAATCTATAAGTTTATACATAAAACTAAAAAAACCATATTAAATAGCCAATGAAAGCATAATCAACTAACCATAAACAATTCATATATAAACCAAACCAAACTATTAAACACCCAAACAGAAAGATTAAGCACATGAACTAACTATACTAAAAGTCAATATAAAATAATGAAACTAAATACCTAAATATGCACATAAAAATTTAAGATACTGAAACACATAAAAAATCATGCTAACCACATAACTAACAAAGCAAAGACATCATGTAAAGTTCTAAACACTTACATTCTTAGCAAGACTTTTAATCTTGGAGTCAGTCAAAACTCCACGTGGGATTTTGAACTGCAGCACTTCATCACCTTCAGGAATAGAATCAGCTCCAATCTCAGGCTGAGCTCCAACATCACTCTTACCTCTATGACCCTCTTTCACTTTTCCGGCACAATTGATTGGATAACCCTTCACCATGATTGTCCTGTCAAAACCTCCTCCAATGTACATCATCTTCACTTTCTCCCTCAACTTCACATCAGTCCAATGCTGGACTAGAGGAAGGCATGTTGGCTCCAACACACCACGGACAGGAAATCGATGCAAATATAGAATCAAAAGGATAAGGACACAAGCACTACAAGTTTGGTATTCTACATTATTCTTATACCTCCTAATCATTGAAGCCATTTTGTCTAACACAAAAGTACACCAGTCGAGATTCTTAATCTCGTCAACATTTTCAATAGCTTTAAGGATTTTCATAGCTACCTTCCCAGTAGCTATAGGAGCTAAAAAGTATGAAGAACAATAGATCACAAAAAGTCTCTTGAACTCATCCCCTCCCTCCTTAAGTTCATTTATCCTATCTAAAATCAAGTGAATGGGTATATCATGTTCATTCTCCCTACCAAACCTAGCCTTGTAACTATCCTTCAATTGCATACCAGAATTTCTCTTCTCCACAACTTCCCTGCCAGGGTTTCGAGGCAAGCACAGAATATCATAAACATCATCAGCGATAACAAAGTATCTATCTACCCCAACCAGCTGAACACATGTACCAGGGTTAAAATTACTCACCAACCAAGGCACAATACCCGAGGGAAGTGCAATCTCCAATCTTAGTTTCAAAATGCCCCCAAAACCAATGGCTTCAACATCAGCCTTCTGCTTAGCACTGAGATCAGCGTACATATCTGTGATTTTTACATGCTGGGCATAACACAAGTTAGTAAATATAACAACTGTGCATACAAACACCCAAACTAAGAGATAAAACACATCAAGTAAACATACAGTATTTTTAAAAAGAAAGTTCAATTAATAAACAACAAAATCAATATGAAATTAATAAAAAAAAGCAACTTATTTTTTAAGAAAACTAAACAGGTAAACACATAAATAAAATCAACAAGTACATAAACTATTTATACCGTAACTCTACACATAAACAATTAAAAGTATAGTGAAACAAAACACTGAAAAACCAAAGAATGACAACATACCTAAACTAATAAACTCTAAATCATTCAAATTATTATGCAAAAATATTAAAACTGAAATATTCAAAGTATACATACATACACAAAGTAAAATAAAAAATACTAAAAGTAATAAAACGTACCTAGAAACATCAGGAAGCTGAATTTCACAGACTTGTTTAATTTGCCGTGTCACTTCCATGCCATCATTAGTTTTCTTTGAGGCAGGTCCAGAAACACCATCTTCATCAAGCTTGCGCTTTCTCGTAGTAGAAGAATTCTTCGATGACCCACTCCCATCTGCAACAACATTCTCATTATTGCTTCTAAATGACTTATTCTCAACAGGATTCTTCACCGCAGACACCTTCACTGCAGGCTTCAATGCGGCCTTCTTCATTGCAGGCTTCTTAGCTGCGGGCTTCACAGTCGGCCCCTTCACGGCTGGCTCGTTTGCAGCAGGCTTCCTTGGAGCGAGCTTCTTCGCTGCAGGATTCTTCGTTGTGGGCTTCACAGCCGGCTCCTTCACAACTGGCTCCACTGCAGCAGGCACATTTGCAGCAGACTTCTTTGGAGAGGGATTCTTAGTTGCAGGCTTCACAGCCGGCTCTTTCATAACTGCCTCCTTTGCAGCAGGCTCCTTCACAGCCAACTCATTTGCTGCAGGCTTCTTTGGAGAGGGATTCTTAGCTGCAGGCTTCACAACAGGCTCTTTCACAACTGCCTCCTTTGCAGCAGGCTCCTTCACAGTCAACTCATTTGCTGCAGGCTTCTTTGGAGCGGGCTTCTTCGCTGCAGGCTTCACAGCCGGCTCTTTCACAACTGGCTCCTTCGCAGCAGGCTCATTCACAGATGACTCGTTTGCAGCAGGCTTCTTTGGAGCCACCTTCATCGCAACCGGCTTCTTTGGAGCCACCTTCATCGCAACCTGCTTCTTTGGAGCCGCCTTCTTCACAACCGGCTCATTTCCTTTCCCTTCACAAACCTTTTGTTTGCCCTCTTCATTTGCATTCACAACAGCAGGAGGCAGATCAATAAAGTCATCATCTTCCATATAATCTTCATCACTAATAATTCTTTTAACTTTAACCTTCTTCCTAACACCTTTCTTTTGACACATTTTCTGACCTACAACACACAAATGAAAAATAAATACTAAATCAAAAATACAAAATTAGAAGCAGAGAAATCAATACATACGTTTCACATCTCAAATCTTCAATAACAACATTAATCTGGGCACTTATGGGACTTGCAGCCACACAAGTAGAACTACAAATTTTAAAAATTAACAGATTCCAAATAAAACATAAAGTAATGAAAGATACACGATAACAAATATACTTAAACGTACCATCAACATTTCTTTCAACAGAACCCTCATTTCTTTCAACAGAAACATTTCCAGGCTCTGATGCAAAAAAAATACAAAAACTAATGAGTTTAATAGCAAAACTAAACAACAATAAATATGAACTAATAATTCAAATGCTAACCAATATGTTCAATATTAGTTGAAGTAGTAGGACAAGTAATGTGTTAATGCATGCTAATCACATCACATGCATCCACAATAACGAAACAAAATGCAGAAATACCAAAGGGAACGCACTAAACACATAAAAAATCACTAAACATTGAAAGTAAAACAAAGAAAATTAGAATTCGAACCAGCAACTCTATGTGACCTATCCACATTAGATTTACTAGCACTTTTACGCAATCTCCTCACAATATCAGCTATAAACAAAAATCAATTATCAGCAACACATAAAGCAATAAATTTAAAAACAACAAAAAATTTGAATAAAATTCAATCATATTTAAATACCCGTGCTAGCAGTTTTCTTCTGATTTTTTTTTGTTTTATGCAAAGGAGGTTTAGAACCTGACAATTACACAATCAATTAAATAAAAACATTAAGATTAAAAAAAATAATTTACAAACTACCAATATACATACCATCCAGCAACTTAGCCTGCAATATACTTGATTTTCTCAAGCAAATTCCATCACCTACATTTGAAAAGTAATCACATAAAAACTTAAGGTAAAAACTGAAACACCTAAAGTACACAAACCAATATAACTGTGTATATACACATACACAAAGGCAGTGAAAACAGAAAACACATAAACATGCGACCTAAACACAAAAATAGGCTAACTAAAAAAAGTGAAAACAAATAACATGCAAACTAAATAGATCCTAAACTAAACCACAACAGATCTACAACAAAGCCTGAACTAAATACATAAACAGCCTAACTAAACACACAAACAACCTAATTAAACACATGAACAACCTAACAGAAAGATAATGCAAACTAAACCGAGCCTAAACTAAACACATAAGCATGAAAACTAAACACATTAATATCCTAATATAAAGACAATTAAAAAAGAAAAAATACAAAGTAAACAGAGCATAAAATAAACCACAAAAGAGGCACAACAAAGCTCGAACCAACCACATGGACACCCTAAGTTCCTAACTAAACACATGAACTGCCTAACTAAACACATGAACATCCTAAATAATTTGTTATACACCGTTTCATATATAAAACAGAGCAACCAACACAAAAAAACAGAGCAAATTCAATAACAACGAACATCACATCAAATCAATAAATAGTGAAACATAAAAATCAAAGACACTGAACAAAAATAATAATACAAAAATTAACAAAAAGATAGAACAAACCTTGAGATTCATGCACAGACGAGGAACGAACAACATCAACAACCTCTAGGCAAACTTCGTTGGACTTCATCATATCTACAAAATGCCGAAACAATACTCAGAAACACACAATATATTAATAAAAAAAACATGCACAGCCAGATTTATAGAGATAAGCGCCGGAATGGTATAGAAATCATAGGAGACGAAGAAGAAAACAAAAAACCCTAAATATAAACCCCAAATACAGTGAAAATAAGAAATTCTAACCTCTATAGAACTGGATTGAAGAAGGCAATGTAATGCAACTCTGAAATTGCAAATTTGAACAGATTTGAGCAGTGAATCGGGAATTTATGGCAGCGGTTTTCAGAGATTTGAGAAAGGGTTAATGCGGAAAATTGAAACGGAGGGGTTAATGTGAGAGAGAGAAATGGAGGGGTTAGTTGGGCGGTTGAATTTAAATACGAAAGATTGAAAATTAACTAAAATATCTTCCATGCCCTTGAAAATATGTAATTTATGGTGAGACCCTTGGTCTCACCATAAGCTTGGGTGAGACGGTCTCACCCAAGTCTTTGTATTTCTATAATTCTAATTCAACCATGTCTTTCCATATTCCTATGGAAAGACGGTCTTTCCCAATAATTTGCCTATTATTTTTGTTATATATTTTCTTTTTGAAAATGTTTTTTTATATTTCCCCTTAAAGATATTGTAAACGTGTGTAATTATTATCTAGGTTAACCTTCACAAAGTTTATTTTAATCGCTTCATCATTAAATCAATCATTATTACATTTAATGTATAATTGGAAAGATATTTTAAAAAATAAATAAAATTTGACGGATTATATGTGTAATTATTAAAAATGCTAGATTAAAATCTATATATGTTCCTCTTTTTCTCTTATTTTTTCCTTGTGTTCTCCTTTTTTTTTCCCTCGAGTTTTCTCTCCATTCATTCTCCAAGTCCCTCTTCAAATTCTTCACATCCAATGGCATGATTCACTTTATTTCGTGATAATTTGTTTGAGATTCATCCTCCATTTTGTAAACCTAATTTTTTTATATTCTCACTTATAAAATATGAAATTGGTCAATTTCAAAGAAATTTATGTTTTTTTTTTTGGATTGGAATTGTTTTAATAACTGTAAAATGATGCATAGAGTTTTTTTTTATTGAATGTGAAACTACAAAATTTTCATAAAAATATACTATTTTAAGGCACTTTTGACAAGGAACGGGTGTCCAAAGTGCACTTCCGACCGAGAAACACGTGTCTAAAGTGCACTAAAGTAGAAAAGGCAATTGAACCGCCGTCTAAGAAAAATATGCACTAAAAACTACTATTTTAAGGCATTTTTGAGACATTTCCAAAAGAGGAACTGACTTAGGAAGTGCATTTCCAAAGGCACTTCTAAAGTCAGAATCAGTGTTTAGACTGCATTAGAGCATGCCCAACAGATTTTAATCTAGAGCATGTCCATTCCAATGTCTCTCCATCTATGTTTTTTCCATGTCTCTCATTCCAAGCAACAATTGATTTTCTTTTCCTTCATTTTTTACTTCCATCTTTCCTTACTTTCCTTTCTTTCTTCTCTTCCCCATTTCTTCTTTATTTTTGTCTTCTTCTCTCCCTCCTTCCCCAAATTTAACACTTCTCTTTTTTTCCTTTTAAATTCGTCTCAACAGCAATGACTTCTGTTTTGAAGAATGTGCGGCAATAAACTTCATATTATTTTGGTATAGTTTCTTCTTCATGTTGAGTTTGTTAATGATAAACCCACCATAAATTTGGATGGATGTTATTGTTCAACATGAATTGATGATTGTTGTTTGAATGCTTATTATCATGGGTTTGATTGTACGTGGGTTTAATGTGACTGTAAGAGATGAAAATGACGGTGGTTGTGTTGTACTGAAGATGGATGTCAATGCATGTTCATATGAAGAATAGGATGATGTGGTTGATTTGGGTTTTCTGGTTTCGATAGAACCAGATTCCATATTTTTTATATCCCTCCGTCCCAGCAGTAATGGCGAAATTAAGAAGCAGAGTTTATTTAAAAGTTAAAACGTCAATGATGGAAATTTTTGGGAATCCAACCCTTTATATCATCAGATTGACCAAATAGCCTACATTCAAGTGATTTTTACATCAAGTTATGGGACAAACTCATTTACACTAAGGTGCTAAAACAGGTACCATTATAGTTATAATCAAAGGCCTTATTGGAAATAAGAGAAGTTACACATAGTCACTTACTAAATATTACAATATTAATCAAAAGCCTAAGTGATAATAAAGAGGGTACACAAAGGATGAGTGGTTCCACAGTGTAGTTGTCTAGTAATGTCGACCCGTAGTCACCAAACAAAAATTTTAACTTGAGATAGCATTCCACCTTTAGTTGATCACAGTAATAAGAATCAGATTAAAACGCCCGAAAAATGGTACATTCACACACTTATGATACATATGAAGACAATAAAAATGAAGTAAATTAACGCTCCCCAACTATATTCAAGAGTGTCTCGATTTAACCCGTTCAGAACCTTTCATTAAAACTACGAAATCTCGGCCCATCATTTTAACTGCCCGAATAATTTTCCAATCTGTGTATAGGAAATCATTGATAAAGCACTGAAATGCCCCTAACCCACACTCAAAAGGATACCGAATAAAATGGTCTAAAGGCTTGTTAAATCGAATAAACGATCTAATTAGCCAAAACATACTAATGAGTTGAAATCTACAAATCTAATTAATTTGAATCCGCATGTACTTAAACCGATGATAACAAGTGATGCGTTTGGTGACTGTCGGCCCAAGCACAATCTTGAGCTGATCCAATACAACCTGTGATCTACAAAAGGAAAACAAACCCCGGAGAATCCAGGGGGGATTCTCCGACGATCTAGTCAGCAATTTGTAGAGAGTAAAAATAGGCAATAGAGTGTTATAAAAGATAGAAGACATACATTCCTATTTATACTATTCATAAACCCTAATATCATTGGTCTATAACCTAGCTTCTTTTGTCTTTTAATGAATGATCCAATTACAAACCCACTTATGAGTGACTTGGGTTTTGGGTCTCTGTTTAGGTTATGAGAGTATTAGCCCAAATAGGTTTTACTCCCTCCGTGCCAGCTATTTTTGTGGAGAGAGAAAGATGGAGTATTTTTAAGGATTAATTATTTAATGATTTTTGGCTCATGTGCTAGTGGGGTACTTGTATTTTATTTTCATTTTTCATTTTATTTCAACCTTACAATTGGGCCAGCCCAATTAAAAAATGAATAAAATCTTACCAAAATTGGAAATAAAAGTGAAGAGTGCAAATACGTACCAAAAAGGAAATAGCGCAAAAATAGCTGGGACAGATGGAGTAATTCTACCATGTCATCAACCAGATAAAACCATCTAATGGTACTTAAATTACAAATCACTAATAAACTAAGAAGATAAATCATGGACTAAAGGAGTGTTAGCTAGCTCCTCGTAAATGAGTGGAGACAATTTTCAAAACAAGAATTGGAACCGAAAGACGAAATGGGAAGATTCAAATTTATTTAAAATCTCTCGACCTGAGTACATCATGTTGCAGGAACCCATTAAAGACGAAATTAGTACTCATCAAACCTGAAGGTGTCCCAATGATGTGAACAAAAACGTGAACAGTTAAATTCAATCATCACTTCGAATCATCAAACCATGTTGTTTTAAGAATGAAATTAATGCACGCAGCAAACTAAGCAGACCTGATCCGATGATAACCTAAAACAAACCCGTCAGAAAAATCCCTGAACCATCACCACCGACAACATTATTCCAAGCAAACTCATCCGATTCAATAAAACCAGTAATACCATAACCAGACCAATCATCGACAGCTCCATTAATATTTCTGGTCAGACTCTGATCACTCCGGAAAAGATGGTCATTACTCACACATTCATTATCAGAGTAAACAGCGCTAGTGTGACTAAATCCATCAAACTTGTCCTCAACAGTGCTCATCCTGGGCCCTACAAGTTTCATCAGCTCATTGCAATCGTCGCTGGGCGCATTCTCGGCCGGAGCAGTAACGGCTGAGGCGGGCGTAGGCGCCAGTGGTGGACAGATGAATGTAGGATAAGTTGTACCAGCGAGCTTGGACTCGCGGGCTAGTCGGGCTTCGGCTTGGAGCCGCGCCCGCTCCCACTGCACGGTGTGGCTGAGGGCGGCGGCGACTTTTTCTTGGCCGGGGAAGAGGGCGGCGATGCTCCTTGGCCTGTGGGTGACGGGATCGATCCCCATTTTCGTTAGCTGCTTCTTAATGTGAGTGTTCCATAAGTTCTTGATGTCGTTGTCTGTTCTTTTGGGCAGATAGCTAGCTATGGCTGACCATCTACATGTACACGATCACCATCAAGATGTTCAAAATTAGAAAATGTGAAAAACGCTTGCTTTGACGCTAGTTTTAGGTGTTGTATGTTATTGAGTGGATAAAATCAAAAGATTAATGAGTTTGCATGACAATTATATTTTATATTATGAAAAGAATGTGAAAATTTTAGAAAGTAAGAAACACATAATGATATTTCTTGGCTAATATTAGGAAGTAAAATATTTAATACTTAATAAATATATATTTACGATAATTCTAATGAACAAGATCTTATATACACAATATTATTTTAATTTATATAATCTTATAGTTAAAACAACTCATTGGTAACATTGAAAACTAAAAGGTAAAGTTTATGGTCGTGTTTTGATAGATCTGTGTTTATACATAAAAGCTGACTTATATTATAAGCACAGACACCCTCTTTCGATTTTCCTCCCAAAAAAATGCTACCTTCTATTTAAAAAATAATTTGTATAATTTATCAAACATTTAAAAGTATGCATGCATGGATGTTTCTGGAACTTCTTCCTTAAAAAGTAGCAGAAGAGAAAATAATCACCTGTTTCCAAGCAGTGCATGAAGCTGAATGATGGTTTGCTCTTCCTTCAAACTGAACTTACCCCTCTTAATATCCGGCCTTAGATAATTATTCCAGCGCAGCCTACAGCTTTTTCCACATCTTCGGAGCCCTAAATACCAATGGTCATTCGACACGTTAGCCATAAAAGCAATACCCCCTCCGCCCCGCATTAAATTGCACAAGATAAAAAATTCAGTGAAACTAAGAAAACTTTGATTACATATTTGAATAGATATATAAACAATAATATTATTGTATGTGATATCGTTTGATTCGTCATAACAAGTAGTTTCTATAAAGTAACTTTTTATTTACGGATATTATATATATTTAAATATATTAATAGTCAAATGTGTGTGTTAGAGTTATGAAAAAAATTCAGTACAATTTAATTTGAGACATGGGAAGTAATTGTTTTCAGAATGTCATGTTTACATTCAATAAGTGTTCAATATACTACAGATACTGATCGCCATGCAAATATTGTACTTAAGGGGTGAGGATATTACGGATGCAAATGATGCAAGTACCCCTCCGATTCACAGTACTGCCCCTTTTCAATATTTACCGCTTTAATCTGATAGATTTCAAAGTGAATTTTACGGTATGAACAATTTTTCATTTTAATATCTTCCAACTCATTTTTATTTGGGAAACTCAGCTTTTGTATAAGTCAACCGAATTGTACCGTTTCTTTTTTGTATGTTTGAGGCAAAATCTGCACGTTTTCCTTTAAGAAAATATTCAACATGCAATAAGACATGATTATTCCTATAAAATTAAAATTTTACACAAAAGTCTCAAACGCTCAAAATCCTTTAGACCCTAAAATTCCTCTCCCAATCCCCCACCAGTTTGCACCGTCACCTAACTCACCCACCCCCACCATACTCACCACTATCACCATACTCACCACTGTCACCAAATTCACCACCATTAATATCGTCGGAGAGAGGCGGGGGAAGACGGATTTTGGTAGGGTTTCGAGAAAGGGGAAGGCGGAGAGAGGGGAAGACAGAGAGAGGGGAAGGCGAAGAGAGAGGAAGATAGATCTGGGCAGGGTTTTGAGAGAGAGGAAGACGATTTAACATGTGGCAGGGTTTTGGGGAACTAGGTTGAAGAGAGACGAGGCGGAGACGGAGGTGAGGCAGCGGAGGGAGGCAAAGGCAAGGGAAGGGGAGGACAGGAATGGGCAGGGGAACTGGGTTGAACACAAGGGTATTTCTATCCTTTCACGTGATTGAAATTTGGAGGAGTTTCTCTTTAATTTGCGGGTTCCCTGGACAAAGGAAGCACTTTAATGATATGGTATTTTTGGGGTATCATGGTCCATGAGCATCGTATTCTCAGAGATGTTCTGTGTATTTTAATTAAATGGTAAGAATGTGCAACACCATTTTAGTGTGAGCTTGTGCATTAATCTAATTTTCCTATTCACTATATAAATATTGAATGCACAAATAATAGTAATGAAATGCACAATCTATATATTTACGTGGCACATTCATGGTACCCCAGGGGTACGGTATAAGAATTTGACTTTTTTTATATTTAAATATTATTACTTTTTATTTGAAAATTATATTTTATAATTTAAGCATTGTATACTTTATTTATTTTATATTAAGGAAAAGATATAATTAGAAATCTTGTATTTTTATTCTCATCCAACAAATATCATGCATTTATTGGTTTCATGTATGATTATTGAACTTCTTAAAATGGATTGAAGTTTTTTTCTAGGAAAACTAATTAACGCAGATACAAAATAAACTTGACTTATTTGTACTTAGTTAGAGCAATATATATTGTACTTGGTAAAAAGGAAAAATATAAGCATATAATACCTGTCTAGTACCGGTATTACAACGTATGTTTAAAAAAGGACTAAGTGTGGCATATGGATTGAACCTCATAGTGTAATTCACTGATCATATGATCGGTTGAACCTAAACCCAACTATATTTTTAAAAATCGAGTCTGGATCTTATTAGACTTGATTTAGACTCGATCCACATTCATCCCAAGTTCTAACGAGGCAAAAATCTTTGACATAGATGTTCCAAAAGGGACTACGTGTGGCATGGATTGAACGCCATAGTATAATCTACCAATTTCACCAAATATAAATGTACTTTTACAACTTTACAAACAAAAACTATTAAACTTAGTACTCCCTCACACCCAGTTTATATTTCAACTATTTTTTAGTTGGTTTGAAATTTGACCCGTTCATTCCAATCATATTTCTCTTACCACATAGTATGTATAAAAATCCATACAAAAAGGTGATGGAAATATTATTTTGGAACAGATGGAGTATAATATCAAACAGAAAAAGACCAAAATTTTCTTTTCTTTTCTTCTTGTCCCAAAGATGGAGCAGTTAATAGTTGTAGCAGAAAGCTCGAAGCTCGACCCATGCATCATGCACTGGATAAAGCACATGCTAATATTTCTACAAAAAACCATTGAAAATTAGTAGACATATGACAGAATAAAAGATCTAGCTTATATCTAGACATTGACCATTTGGAAAATAAAAGATCCAATCCACATATATTGGCGGGTAACCGGTTGATAAATACATATGGATAAAAAACGTTGAGTGATTCTTCTAACCGACGACATGTCCATAAACTTATATATATGGACATGACACTTATTTTTTTTATCTTATACACTGCATTTGTTAAACTACATGCAAAATTTAGAATTTTAAAATATATTTTTTAATACCATATATTTTTTATATTTTTACCTCAAAATACATATTATTAATTGTTTTAACTTATAAAATACAATATTTAAATTTTATAAAAGAAATTACAACATTGAAGAATTTTAAAATCTTAAAAATTACAAAATTTTAAAATCTTCGGTGCACTATGCATAACCTTATGAAAATGTCTTTTTTCCGGAGAATTTTCTCAAACACTTTTACTGAAACATAATTAGTTGGTTACCGGCTTTCGCGGGGAGGGAACGCCAGCTGCCGAGACCATTTTGCTCGATATAGGTCGTTAGCTTTTGGTCCTCCTCAGAAGTCCACGCTCCCCTTTTCAACCCCACCTTGTCGCAACATGGCGATTTCCCCATATTTTCTTCCGAAAAAGCGGTCTGTGAATATGGGGTGAAACTTGTCTTTAACCTGAGTGGGAAGATGGGCGTATACGGGGTTCGCTATATATTGATGCGCCAAAGAGTTAATTCATTCATTACTTTTCAACTACTTAGTACTGCTAGACCGTACGTGCATCATCTGTTCTTTGTTCTTCGAGGATGTACCACATATGCGTGATGTCGTCTTTGTTTGATTACTTCTCGTGGTAGTTTAGTGATGAATGATAGAGCTATAAGGGTTAGGTTAGTCATAGCTCATGAACCTAACCACTACTGGTTAGACACCTCGATTCGGCTATGACTTGGGTACGGTTGTTTTCAGGTCGAGTCGGGTATGCTTGGGTTGGGTCTCATTCAGGTTGGATTAGAAAACCGGTTTAGTTCAGTTTAGCTTTGGTTCATTTCGGTTCAGGTATAATTTGAGTGTAATCGGATTCAGATTGATTCTGCTTGAGTCAAATTTGTCCAAACAAATACTCTTTCAGGTCAGTTCGGTATATTCGACTTGAGTCTCTCTTTTGTAAATGTATCAAACATGTCTCTATAATAAAAATGAGCAAATTATCAATATGGTACCGAAATTCATAGTTTGTTACCTTGTTTTTTAATTTATCCTTTATAGATACTATTACAGTAATGAGCTTCTATCATACAGTCAATTTGTGCTATGTATCCATTAAGCAATAAGTTTGTCCATCACCCAACGGGGGACTTTCAACTCACCCCTCACGTGCATCGGTATTCATCGCGCAAGTGTGGGCAGGTGATCCATAATTTCATATATTGAACAATAACTTAGTTATGCAGCGGCATCTTAGGTTTAGCGACATTATTGCGTTCCTATAATTTAGGGTTAGGGTTCTTTATTTCCTTATTCTAGTTGGTTTTAGTTAAGTCTACTTCATATTGTGATTAGGATTGAGAGTACTATTTATAGTTCAATTCTTCTGCTTTGTAATTGATATTTGATAAATAAGAAAACTAAGATATTCTTCTCTTCCATTGAGTCGATTTGGTTAAATTCATCGTATCAAGAAGCATGTCTCTAGAGATTCGTTAGAACCCCTAGATTGAGCTGAACAAAGTTCGTATGCTGCGCCAGGCTGGTATCAGAGTAAAACTCTTGTGCCAGGTTGGTGTCAGAGTAAAATTCTTGCGCCATGGCAAGACCTCGACGTGATCCACCGCAATTTGAAGCGGAAATCATGCATCAAACCCCTCGCTCGCATTGAAGACTAGGTTTAACAACATGCCACAACAATGCAAGCACTCATAATGCAGCAAGCACTATCACCACCGCTAGAACATCAGGATGAGCATCACGATCACTCCTATAAGGGCGAGGCTGTGTACAACGAGTCGGTGTACGACGAAGCGGGGCCTAACAAGGTAGTATACTATAACCCCATATACTACAAGTATGCCGAAGTTATATACAATGAGATCGTGTACAACGCGCCCTTGTACGACCACACCGTATATGCCGAGGCCCTATATGACAAGCCCATATACGACAAAGTCGCACACGATAAAATTGTTTTTGGTGCCAAGTAAGGCCAACGAAGCGGCTGCACCGAATGAGTTCATTGGCGGTGACAGTGTTGTCGATTAATCATTCAGAAATCTGTAGATCAGGTTTGGGAATGATGCACAAGCATGGAGACTACACGCGATGACACTCTGAGAAACAACATGAGCATGGAGGAAGAAATTGGAGACATCACGCGGTGGTTACGGAAATGTATATCAAGGCAAGTCATTTTACAGTAACAACTCTATCGTCGACACGAGCAAGGCGATAAAGGACGAATCGCAATACAAGTCAGCGGTCAAGATTCGAGGATGAATCCTTCTGACCCGGGGTGTCCTGATGCAACAACACCTTTAGTTTAGCGACATTATTGCGTTCCTATAATTTAGGGTTAGGGTTCTTTATTTCCTTATTCTAATTGGTTTTGGTTAAGTCTATTTTCCTTATTCTAGTTGGTTTTAGTTAAGTCTACTCTCCTATTCGAATTGTGATTAGGAATTGAGAGTATTACTTATAGTTCTATTATTCTGCCTTGTAATTGAGATTTGATAAATAAGAAAACTGAGATATTCTTCTCTTCCCTTGAGTTGATTTGATTAAATTCATCGTATCAAGAAGTAGGTCTCTAGAGATTCGTTAGAATCCCTAGATTGAGCTAAACACAGTTCGTATGTTGCGCCACTTAGTCAACCACCAATGTGGAACTCTTAAAGCATCTCCAATCCAGGAGCCCGTCTCCTGCGAGACCGTTTCATGGCAGGGCTGGCAGCCTTAACATTTTAGAGGCCTGAAGCAAATTAGAAAAAGATGCCTCACATGTAATATTTAAAGGGTACAATATCTATAAAATGGGCCCTCAAATGTAAGGAAAAGGGAATTGTTGAGACAGGTAATTGGAGCATGTAACTAGTTTTCGACATATATAGTTTTATATATATAAAAGGCCCCATATATATAATTACTAAGTTGGGGGCTGGCCTGAGGCAAACATTTCTTTTGCCTTGGGGTTGGACCGGGCCTGTCTCATGGTGTAACCAAGGGCTACTGAAAATATAGAATAATAGAAAACAAAATTTGGGGTTAAATTCTCAATTATCTGTGGTACGTGGTTCTTTTTGAAATCGACAAAAAAGTTAAGGTCTGGGCTGAAATTGCATTAAAAAACATATCTGAACCACCTTCGCCATTGTTCAGCATTGTGTTCGCCGATGTATCACCAAGTTCCAGTGCCGTCTTTACCACTGTCTTCACCATTCTCGCGCTTCGGTCATCGGGTGTGAAGAATCATATTGAAAACCAATTCCCACATCGAGTTCAAATTGGATTCACAGATGATGGAATCGAAATTATTACAACAAAAATGACCTATTAGGACACTTATATAGGGATGCTTTTACAAAGACCGTCCTAACAAATGCATATTAGGACGCTTATAAAATTGAACATCATAATATTGTGTGACACATATTAAAAGTGTCCCAATGTGTGTGTGTGTGGAAATATATATATGTGTGTGTGTGTATAATTAGGACATTACAAAGCAACCCAATATTAAAACTATTGAGACATTTATAAGTGTCCTAATAGATGTATGTTAGGACGGTTATAAATTAAACGTCCTAATACATATGTAATTAGGACATTAGAAAGCGACCTAATATATTAGGACGTATAAAAACAACCCTATATCTTGTCTATAGAGTCTTTTTAATATAGCAACCCATAATATATAGGTACTCGCTATAAGGGGGCATTTTAGAAGGGTCATATGAATGGAAGCGTACCAATAGAGACCTATTGAGACACTTTTTAGCGTCCTAATAGGGCTTTTGTGTTATAGTGATTTCCAGTATCATGTTCAAATTGGGTTTGCATAGGGGGAAATCAGATTGAAATCTTGTTTGCTTCATTGTGGGTTTTGTTTGAATCCAAAGTGTTGATGAATCCGGCGTGGCTTCACCGATTGACGGATTCTGGGCGTTAATCGGTGTTTCTGGGTGACATCTGAATCTGGTGTCGTAAAATAAATTGGTTGTTTGTGAAGAAAGCTAATCTTTGGGAAATCAGTCAACGATGAGCATCGACAGAAGAGAAACAATTTCTGTTGTTTTTGAGTCCGTTCCCATCCAGTTCCATCGGTTTTGCGCACTACCAACAGGAATTACCAACAACAGTCTGGGAAGCTGTCAATGCAATATGGGCTTGGATTCGGGCCTCAACAGGCCCAACCCACATTTAACCTATTCTTCAATTTTAAATTATTAGAATATCAAATTAATATATTAAAACATCAAACTAAAATTGTTAAAAATGAAATAAATATAAATACTAAATTAAATTATATAAGCATAAAAAAACTAAAATTTTTAAAACTATATAAAATAAAAAAATATTTAAACACTAAGTATAATTTTTAAATTAAAATAGTTAAACATCAAATAATAATTATAAATATAAGCATCAAATAAAATGGTTAACATCAACTTAAAATGATGAAACATCAAATAAAAACATTAAATATACACATTATAATTTAAATATTTAATCATTAAATAAAAATAATTAAATATCTAATTAAATATTCAAAAAATATGTCAAGATAGTTAAACATCAAATGAATACAAGAAAATACACATCAAAATTTAATAGTCAAACATATCAAACATCAAATGAAAACACTAAAAAGACACGTCAAAATAGTTAAATATCAAATAAAGTACTAAAATATGCATCACATAATAACAATTAAAAATTATATAAATAAAATAAAAATATATTAAGTGAAATTGGTTAAATATCAAATAAAAGCATAAACAAATCTAAAAACATCAAAGTATGCACCAAAATATGACTCTAGTATCGGGGAAAAACATCCATATTTAAAATTTAAAAAATCAATTCACACTATAGAAATATCAAGGGATACATTGAACAAGAATACACATAAACTTTAAAACATCACGCACCACATCAAAATGTGGCACTGAAATAAAAAAAAATCATTAGTATTAAAATTTTAAAAACCAATTCACACTACTAAAATATCAAAACATACATTAAACAAAAATCTAATAGTAAAAAAGACATCAACATTAATTTTTAAAATGACACATTGAAAAACTAACATATCAATCACAGTGGAAATTTAAATTCTTAAAAAATAAGATGTAAAATATGACTAACTAATGTTAAAATGTATAAAGCTTAAAAATTATAACATAGAAACACAAGATTTAAATTAAAAGACCAAAACTAAAAGTTGACTTTAAAACACATGATTTTAGTGAAAAAAATAAGAAAAAAGTGCTTTTATAACCCTACCTAATTGACATAAGTGCTAATATAACCTTTCAATATTCGAAAGTGCCAATATAACCCTATATAGTTAGTGAAAGTGCCAATAAAATCCTATAAGTTTTAAGGATGTACTTATATAACCCAACAAACATTAGAAATGTACTGATATAACCCTACAAACATTAGGAATGTGCTGATATAACCCTATAAGATTGCATAATGTGCTGATATAACCCTACATAATTTTAACGAACTATGGCGGTCCGGCTAACTATGAGGGTAAAATTGTCCACCCAATTTCAGAGTTAGCCCAAAGGGTATTTTGGTCAATTTACATAGAGTCAACGCTAAAAATTTGAGGCCAATGCCGGAAATGGGGTCTGAGGGTTATATTGGCACTTTCATTAACTAGTTAGGGTTATATTGGCACTAAAAATTATCATAGGGCTATATTGGCCCTTACTCAAGTAGATATGGTTATATTGACACTTATCCCAAAAAATAATATGAAAAAACATCACAGTGTTTGGTTGAAACAACAAGTATTGAAAATGAAACATCAAGTCTGGTAGCAAAAACGAGCTCATTGCGCAAAAATGGGGGAACAATTGATTCGTAAATTTCCCTGAAACAGATTCTTGATCCGCCAGATTCTATAACTCGAGATCATTAATTCCTATGCCCACTCCCTCCCAAAAAGTTTAAAAAATATAACATAGAAACACAATATTTACATTAAAATACCAAAACTTAACTTTAAAACAAACCACTGGGAGTAGCCCAGTGGCCAGGGCGTATGCCCGCCCCAGAGGCACCCCAGGTTCAATTCCGGCCTGAGACAGTTTCTGGGGTTTAAGCCTCAAATTGCACCGTGTTGGTGTAGGAGCCTCACTTCATGTGAGTTATGTGGGAGTCTCACCCCACCTTTGTGTGAGACGTAAGGGGAGCCTCACCCCCTTTGTGTGAGGCAACTGGGTTATAGTAATAGAGTGGTGTGTGTATTCAAAAAAAAAACTTTAAAACACATAATTATAGTGAAAATAAAAACTGAAAAAAACATCACATGATTTGTAGAAACATTAAGTACTGAAAATGAAACTTCAAGTCTGTTAGTAAAACTCGCCCATGCATTGTGTAAAAATGAGGAAAAAATTGATTTGTGAATTTTTCCGACCCGGATTCTTGACCCGCAAGATTCTTATGACCCGGAATCATCAATTCCCCATTTATTTATGTCCACCACCTCCCAAAATGTGGTATTTGCACACATCTCCATCCTTACTCTCTCAAACTTTCTTTTATTGTATTTGGAACTTCATATCTAATTAACCTTTACTATATTGCAAATGAATCATTGGTCTCGCTATGAGACAGTTTTATACAATACTTTGTCTCAATCCATACATCAATGTGGTAAAAGTTACTAATCACTTCATCATAATGAACCCCACTTCAAAAAATTATCTCAAATGCTAGTTATTTACAACATTCAGTCTGACGTAGCTAAAATTTCAGCTGACCCCTTCAAATAGACATTTTGTTTTGAGCATCTCCAATGTAGACATAATGTAGTAGGTAAATCTCTTTATGCACTTCATACTAAATGACTCCAACCTCAGATATTATCTCCACGCAGGGGTCAAATAAGGAATTCAAAAATACATCGTAGAAAAAAATCAAAGCGACCATTTAAAATAGAAATTTTGTTTTCAAAGGGTGAAGCTGAGCCTGTCACTTTATCTAGTCATCAAACTTGCCAAAGATGATCAATTTTATATATTTATTCATATTTAATTGTTCCATATTCATATATAATTAATTTATTTTTGTATAAATTTTCATATAGTAGATTAATTCAACTACTGATTCAATTATCTCATATAATTTTTAGAATAATTGAAAATAAATATTCTAAATTATGAATTAGGGTGAAAATTTAAGTGTATTATTTTAAAAATATTTATTTATATACTAAAATTTTGGAAATAAAATAAAATTCACGTACCCTATTATTAAATATAGAGTAGGGCAGCCATAATCTTTATGTTTTGATTTTTTGCCTTAGCCGAATTGTTTTTATAGGAACAAATAGATCATGGTTTTGTTGTTTGGGCCTACTAACCCAAAATTGAATGTGACTTTATTTATAATTCAAATTTTTAATAGGGTAATCTTATCTTTTTGCTATCAATGTTTTTGTATTATTTATAAATTTGGAAAGTGTGCAGCTTATATTGAGATTGGGGGAGTATTGTTTTCATCCAGTTTACTATTTATTCTCCTAATTAAACTTCCACCGCTTATTTCACTTTTTAAAAAAATTGTGCAATTTCGTAAGTGGTCAAAAATAGGCACTACAACATACTAAATCTAGTGTTACACTTTAAATGTGTTGCTTTAGGTACTAGTAAAAATGTTAAGTTGGATTTATTGTAACACTTTTATGAATATTATTTTAGGCGATATCACATTTAATATTTTTTTAATTACCCATAATAATGCAACTCAGTGGGGACTGAACCCTGGTTGCACCTGGGCGGACACAAAGCCTTGGCCACTTGAGCTAGCCCAAATGGTTAATATCATAGTTAATCTAATGCAACACTTTTCTAGATTTAGTTAATATTTTTAAAGGTTAATGACATGATATCAAAATATCATTTATTTACAATTTTCTTAGTTTAGTATTTTTAGTAGGATAACAATACACTCTTTTTCCCATTGAGTTTTTTTTAATGAGGTAGTGTGATCATTTATTTTATTTTAGAATAAGGCTTATTAATTCAGCCATGTTGGTCTTGGAAGAATTAATGTTTCGGTCATACATTTATTTTAGGGGTTCGAATATTTAGTTCTGATTTGATTAGAATTAGATTTGGCAAGATTAGATAATGCACTATTCATTCAAGATTTATCTTGAAGAATATAGTCATTTATTTTAGGTAGTCTAGTTAAATATGGTTTTAGCTTCTTAAAGCTGCCATAATCCTTTTTAGTTTCTTATTTGTATTTTTGAAGACCATACATATGTACTATAAATAGGGGTGATTTTCAACATTATTTTTAACACCACTTTTATCAATCAAATGTACTTCATTTTGAGTTCATACTCTTTACTTCCAAGCTATTCCATTGTTGCTTAACCCCAAGGGCTAGTGAAGTATCAATAAACCTTGTAATCTGATTCTGATGGCTAGTTAGAGAGCAAGTCGAAGTTAGGCGTACCCCGAGGGCTAGACTCCTGAATTTCGTACGAGATAGTGAGGATTTGCGAGATCCCTTCACTAGATCAAAGATATTAATTCCGCAAATCGTGAGTTTTCGCAAGGAGATTCATATTAGTTGGTATCAGAGCATATCATTCTATATTTTTACCTTCTAAATTTATTTTATTTTATATTATATTGTCATTTTATTTTTTACTTTTTTACATTTTCAATGAATTAATATATTATACTTAATTTTTTAATTTTTTCTGTTAATTTATGGTAATTATTTTTACGTATCATCTATGTCTCCCTTAACCTCATATGAGACCGTCTAATCTAAATCTCTGTATACACTTGTATCCGGTTTCCTTTCATCCCGAGTCACACACACACACACACATATATATAATATGCTGGGATTGCAAAATTTAATTTAAATTAACTAGTAAAAGAGAGGTCTCCAAACATGTGGCATGTTTTATACTATGCAATTGTTAAATTAAACATTAAATCTTTAAATTTAATTGAAATAAAATTTAAATTAAATATAATACTTTTTATATGACATTTCTTATATTTTCACATTCAAACACACCTTATCATATGTTTTAACTTATAAAACACAATATTTAAATTATGAGTCAATCTTTTGAAAGAAGATCTTTCCATAAGCTATGGAAAGAACATGGACTTAATTGAAATTTTTACCACAAAAAGATAAAATTGGCTGGTTAAAGTAATTAAGATCCGTCAAATTTGGGTTAAGCTATTTGGGTAAGCTCACACGCCTACAATATTTGAGTTTTGGTTAGAAACATTACACATTTAGAGAAAAACATATAAACTACATTGTTTCTAAATTTTATGTTTTACTCTAAATATGTAGTGTTTCTAATTAAAACTTAAATATTTCACCTACAAATGTTGTAGAGTATAAACACATAATTTCATATTATTCTAATTAAACCCACATTTCCATAGTGGAAAGACGGTATTTTCCAAAACTTTGTTTAAATTAAAAGATAGGGATAAGTGCATTTATAACCCTAACATTGATTGAAAGAGCCAATATAACCCTGCAATTCGAGAAAATGTCAATCTAACCCTAGCTTATTACCAATTGTGTCAATCCAACCCTACTTGAAAAATCTTGTTGATATGAATGTGTTGAATGATTGTGTGTAGTTTGAATAATTATGTTTGGTCTGATTCTATGAAAGTGTTGAATGAGGATGCGTGACTATGTGTGAATTGATTATGTGTGATTTTTTCACTAATTTTTGTAATGAAGTTGTAGTAATAGTTTAATTAGTGTGGCGTAAGTGAGCACACATTTTTGAATAGTGTAATAGTTTGAAAATAAATAATAGTGTATGATGTGGTTGACCGACGATAATGGAACCCTGTACGGTATAGGATTTGAGGAGTTGAATATAAGTTGCTGAATAATACTGTCTTTCTGAATATCGAATTATATGTTATGTATTTGTATAATGCAGTTCTACTATGTTTTTGATGGGGTACCTGTACAAAGGGGGTCAGATTAAGTTTGATTTGACTGTGGGTGCGTATTATGATCCTCCTATACCGGAGAGGAATGTGACTCTCGAACGGAGGTTAAGCCACTTCAAGTTAGTTGATTTAATTTTCAGAAGGTTTGGCATTGCAAGTGAGGGGTTTCTGTTGAAAATATATTATCGTTGTCCTGAGCTGATTGGTTCGGCCTTATACTATCGGTGCTATAATGTGGAAGATGATGAGTCTACCGCAACCTTCTTCGACATTGTTGATCGAATGTCATTGTCCTCATCAGATCTCTACATTATTATGGAGAAGATGTCAACCACCATTGATCATGCGGGTGATGTTAGTTCAGGCATGTTCTTGTCGTTGTTGAGCAATATCCAAAACTATACACCTTTTCCAACCTTACCACCCCCTGTTCATTGCCAAGGTTGTCATTGGCGAGTCCAGCCAACCTAAGGCGTATGTTCACGTTGATTGCGCTCAGTCGTTCACAAGTGGTGGTATATATGGTGTGCATCATGAGGAGCTGAATGTTTTAGATGATGAATATATGTGTGAACTTGGTGAGCATGTTGTTCGTCATTTGGTAGCGATGATGATGGTGAGGAAGGGGAACTTGATGAAGAAAGTGAAGATGATCATTCCTTATCAATTGATTTAAATCCAGGGGACGATGATGAACACGTGATGGGCACGAACAATGTATCTACGTCGTTCCATATTTTGGAGAATCCTGATACAGAGGTCTACTTTAGGGATTATGGGGGCCCGATGAGGATGACTATGACCCAACTAATTGTGGTGACAGACTTCCTAGTTATGTTCAAGCGACTGGTGAAGTGGCATTGGGTATGCAATTCCGGAGAAAGCTAGAATTGGTAGAAGTTATTTCCAGGTGGAGTTCGATGATGAACAGGGAACACATGGTCGTGGAGAGTAGGTTACACACATGGTATGCGAAATGTAAGGACGTTGTTGTAGGAATTGGTAATTGTCATTGGGTTGCTAGAGCCAGCATAAAGGCTTCACATGGGATGTGGAAGATCACCAAATGGGCAAGTAGTCATGGTTGTGTTGGTGCTGGTTGATCGACTGGTAGCACTAACCTCACATTGTTGATGATCGCCCATTCCATTATGCACCAGATTGATGTGAGCCCTTCTTATACCATGAAAGATGTCCAAGCGCATGTGAAGGCAGAGTTAAATGTGACTATTTCCTACAAGAAGGCGTGGTATGCTCGCCATGGGGCTATTGATTTGGTATTCGGAACTTGGGAGGAATCCTTTGAACAACTGCCAACATATATTGATGAGCTAATCAGGGCCAATCCAAGAACCATTGTTGATTGGGTAGACGTACCTGATAGAATACACGGTCATGGTGTAGAAAAGTTAAGTTCATTTTCTGGGTATTTGGTCAGGCTATCGATGCATTTCGCCACTGCAGGCCGATGCTTAGTGTGGATGGGACTCATTTGAGATTTTCATACAAGGCCACAATGCTAGTTGTCATGACACACGATGCAAACGATCACATACTCCCAATGCTTATGCAATAATTGATGCTGAGACTAATGAGAGTTGGAACTGGTTCATGCAAAGACTGCGGGTCCACGTGGTAGGTGGTGATAGTAGGCCAATCTGTATTATATCAGATCACCATGATGGAATTTTGAATGCAATGAAACATATGGAGGAATGGATGGTGCCAGTAGGATACCACCGATTTTGCTTTCGTCATTTTCAGTCCAACTTCCTTAGTGTTGAGGGTGGGAAGTTCAAGAATACGCATTTGCAGACTCTATTTTGGCAGCTTGGTGGTGCTAGACGAGAGAGCAGGTGGAGGGAGTACAAGGAGGAGTTGGAGAGTATCGAACCATCTGCTTGGGATTGGTTGAGACAACATGATAGCAATAAGTGGTGCCTTGCCTTTAATGAGGGTGATCATCATTGGGGAATTCTTACAACTAATTTGTCCAAGAGTTACAACAATTGTTTAAGGCGTGCACGATATCTCTCAATAACTGCGTGTGTCAAAGCCACTTTTGAATGAACAGTTGAAATGTTTTCACGAAGGGTAATGGACGCTACAAATTGGAGGTATTTTCATGATTCATTAAAGTTCATTTTGTGTTCGCGGACTAGTTTATGTTTTCTAAATTGATGTTGAATTGTGTAGGTCCGAGTTCCTTAGTAGGATTTGGAAAAAGTTTCGGAAGCAAGACACTTGGGGTCAGGCACATATTGTCAACGTATTTGGTCATGCATCGCAAACTTATAGGGTTGTGACAAGGACCATTGATGGAAACATTGGTGAGAGGCAGTACACAGTGAAATACCGGAGAAAGGAGTGTAGTTGTCGCGAATGGCAAATTTTTTGCTTCCCTTGTTCCTATGCATTGGCTGTCTGTAGGTATAGGCGTGACGATCCATCTACTTTATGTGACAGGGTATATCACTCGACCACCTACGTGAAACAATATAGTCAGAGTTTCATGCCTGTACGAGATCCATCACTATGGCAATGTGCTAGTTGGAGGCTGATTCCGGATATTGAAAAGTTTTGCAATAGGAGGTGTGGTTAGTTTGCAGAGAGAAGGATAAGGAATCAAATGGATAAGAGGGAGCCGAGTGATTGCAGAGGCGTCCATAGGCGAGGGTGTCCTTAGGGTTGTGTTTGTACTTTGGAGTTTGTAAATTCTTTTTTTTTCTAGCGCAATTGATTGCATGGATTCTTATTATGTGTATTTCTTTAAATTGAAGCTAATGTATGATTTGGTTTGAATATTTATCACATGTCGTAGTTTTTTTTTCTGTGGAAATCTAGACTGATTCATTTTGCCATGTGATTCTGATTGTCAGCAGGGATACACTATTTATCATCTAGGACCCATTGATGAGGATTTGTTGTACCTTCACCAGGAGCATCATACACGTGCTTTGTACAATGGTCATTTAGAGGATAAGGCACTGCAGGTGAGGCGGTGCGATGGGGCTTGCTGGATCACTCGATGGGCTTGCTGGATTGGTCGGATCCCTGATCGAGTGATGCGCTATGTGCGTGAAGCTGGATTCCAGGGACTGTTGGATTCCACACCAATTCAAATATATCATTACCTCATCACTACCTTAGTAAAGTGTTGGAGACCAGAGACACACACATTTAACCTACCGATGGGGGAGACTACCGTCACTTTGTAGGATGTGAGCATCCTATGGGGTCTATCGATTTATGGCATGCCAATCACTGGTGCAGACACTAGCATACGTACAGATGACTAGTAGAGATTGTGCACAGACTACCTTGGGGCTACACCAGACCCGAGTGCTATCAGAGGGGGTCGCATAAGGGCCAGCTGTTTTGGAAACTTGTTGCGCAGTCCGTTGCCTCTTGATGCTACTGAGGTACATTATCAACAACGGGTTAGGGTTTTCATTCTACTGCTGGTCGGTGGAATGCTCATGTCAGACACATCCGGGCACCTTATCCCTTTGCTATATTTATCGGCACTGATGGACCTAGATGCAGCACATAAGTACAGTTGTGGTAGTGCCATTTTGGCACACTTGTACAGGTGCTTATGTGATGCTGCAATCCCCCAAGTTAAATCCATATCTGGGTCACTTGTCTTACTATAGGTAACATTGTTGGTTAATCTTGTCAGTTGTACACACTGTCAATAATGACCTCTTATATTATATTAAATTATATTATATTTATTGTCAGCTGTGGGCATAGGAACGAATACTATACATCCGTCCGGCCGAACGACTATCAGTGAATGTTACGATAAGTGCTCTTGAGTCCAGGTGCGTATTGAATTATTCAGGAGACAATTTTTAAATCATTGACAATTACAAGGAATGGATAATATTATTCATTCTGTTCCTCATAGGTGGAGAGCCCGGTACGATTATCACAATCACCCATGCATGTATTGAAAATGTACCGCGATCAGCTGACATCTCTCCATGATGGTCAGGTTTATTGTAATTCGGATTTCCTTTCATTGAATTAATGGAAAAAAGGTTTTTCTGTCCTAACCGCAACACCTACCTGTTATGTCAATTTATTTGGCAACCATACACCGAGGATGTCGTGCAACAACTCTCACAGTACTGTACAGCCGGTAGCAACAACTGGCTACTTTGTGTTGACCTCATTTGCTGGTATGTCGTGTTCTCAGGCAGTTTGGCCTTATCCAGCCAATACCCACCCTGTTGGTCACTAGGGATGAACATACACTGCTTCATACTAGAGACCATCGAGGAAGGTTAGGCATGGATTGTCGTGTTGAACTGAGAAGATATCTCGATGCTTGGGAACATCGATCAGAGCAACAAGTTAATGCACTTGGGTCAGCGGATCCATACACACCCGGTCGAGAATACATGGAGTGGTATTTTTGCAGGACAGTGACCCTAATTGATCAGCCAGGATGGCCCCAAACAATGACAGAGGGTTTTCATGGAGATGAGGCTACTATGGAGTATATGGTATTTCCTAAATTTCTAATACTGTTAACAAATAATACTCTAGATTTCCTCAATATTAAATATCTAACACATTTACCTCATTTATGTAGATGTAGGCAATGTCCGGGATACGCATCATGTCAGATATTAATTTGGATAAATGTCCCCCACGTTTTGCGGACGTTATCAGGGGGTACACGATATTGCCACACGTATTCTACAATGTGCGCATGTTCCCTCCAGACTGGAGTTTTATCAGCCATATGTGCACCGTGAGAAACCCCTCTAGTGTGAGATATATTGACATCAGAAGCCACCGTCCAGCTCCACCTAGTCGATAGGGCGGTCGGCGACCGCGTGCTCGGGGCCATACATACCACATTGGTTCATCACAAGCCGGACCCTCATATGCGAGTCCAACGAACCCCAGACCATCACATGGTGGACCCTCACACTATGCCACTACTACAACTGATTTCACTGCATATCTTACTCCCACTGCTAGTCATGTCGGACCATCACATGATGAACCCTCACAGTATGACACGACTACAATTGATTTCACTGCATATGTTACTCCCAATGCTAGTCATGCATACATGTCGCCTACTGCTCCATTAGATACAGGTAGTTTTCCACGTGTTCAATATGATTCGAATGAGGACACAAGAGATGATATGGAGGAGGATTAAACAGAGGGAGCTCCGCATGATGACGTACGTGTTTCTACTGAGATGGCTGTTCCACGATGCACACCCCGCACCATACGTCCTCCCCCATGTGGAACGGGTGGAAAGCTTTGCAGAGGTCGTCATTAGTACATTACACGCCATTGAGCACTCATTTCATTACTTTTGTACCTATCTGTCTGAGACGTCTTCTTTGGATATTATACATTTCTATTTATTTATATTTGTTAACAGTGGAAAAAGTGCACAATTCAAACAAAAAATAAGAATCTCCCAATTTACAATTCAAATAATTCATTCCTACTCTATATTCAAGACTAGTTAAAAAATTGCAAATCCCACGATCAAAATTTATCATTACTGAAATTTTTTAAAAATCATAAACAATCACAAGTCGACTTATGCGCTATTTTCACCCAAGACGAAAATATGAAAAATAAAAATTGAAAAATTAAACAATGGACTGATTGAAATATTAATTTTAAATTTTGGACGCAATCAGAGAATGCTGGATTAAACTAAATATTTAATAAATTCAGGGTGCATTTTTATTAACATGCAATTCAAAATTAATTTCATAAAATACGCTGGAAAATTTTTTTTAGCCGATATTGAGGAAGCATACAAGAAAAAAAAATACAAGCAATGAGCGAATGCGTCCCCCAAAATGAGCTCAGGTAAAAAATAAAGGCAAAACAGCGAATGCACCCTCTAGATGCTGCGTTAAAAAAATAAATTTCAAGATCCTCTACATGCTGTGTAAATAAAAAAAAAATTCCAAGAGGACACATTCCAAAAAAGTAACTAGCTTTTAAAAGTTTGAAATCATGCAAAGTAAAATAAAGCATTGGAACTGAAAGACGAAATGGGAAGATTCGAAATTATTTAAAATCTCTCGACCTGAGTACATCATGTTGCAGGAAATTAGCACAAGTACTCATCACACCTGAAGGTGTCCCAATGATGTGAAGTCTAGGTCAGAATAAACACGTGAACAGTTAAGTTCAATCAACTCTTCGAATCATCAAACCATGTTATTTTAAGGATGAAATTAATGCACGCAGCAAACTAACCAGACCTAAACCGATGATAGCCTAAAACAAACCCGTCAGAAAAATCCCTGAACCATCACCACCGACAATATTATTCCAAGCGAACTCATCCGATTCAATAAAACCATTAATACCATAACCAGACCAATCAGCGACAGCTCCATTAATATTTCTGGTCAGATTCTGATCACTCCGGTGTTAGTTCTCAAAATGGAAATAAGAACTCAAAGTTTTGTGCAGTAAATCGTTCTGCATTTTCTGGCTTCCTTATATTCCTTATATACACAAATTACACCCATGATTTCCTAACTAACTAACGTGCATAATCTGGCTAAGTCAAGAAACTAAAAATAGGAATAACAAACTCCTATGTGTGCGGAAACATGCACCACGTTTATTCTGACTACTTCTATTCTAAAACGGGAAAGAACGAACTAACGACTAGATTAGAAGATATCAATCACCCCCTTAATCTTGTCGTCACTTAATTTAGCTCAGCAACTCCGATTTTGCTCATTAGTCCCTGAAAGCGAACACGGCCGAGGGATTTCGTCAGGATATCGGCAAGCTGTGCATCCGTGTTGATGTAGTCAACCTCAAGGTTACCCTGTTCCACATAATTTCGAATTAAGTGGTACCGAGTGTCAATGTGCTTGCTACGTTCGTGAAACACCAGATTTCTGGTCAAATCAATAGCCGATTTATTATCAACTAGCAATCTTGTCACTTGTGGTTCTTCGTTCCGGAGCTCTCCAAGTAACCTACTGAGCCATATTCCTTGACATGCCGCAGTGGCAGCTGCGATGTACTCAGATTCGCATGAAGAGATAGCCACCACTCGCTGTTTTTGTGATTGCCAACTTACCGGAGCTCGTCCGAGAAAATAAATCAGGCCGGTCGTGCTCTTTCTATCATCAACATCTCCGGCTAGATCAGCGTCACTGTAACCCTTTAGTTCCAAGACTCCGCTTCCTCTTTCGTACGAAATCCCAAACTTTAAAGTTCCCGCCACATACCTTAAGATGTGCTTTACTGCCGCATAGTGCACTGTTGTGGGCTTCTCCATAAACCGGCTCACAAAACCGACGGCGTACGAAATGTCCGGCCTTGTGTGAACCAAGTACCTTAAGCTCCCCACCATGCTGTGGTAGAGGGTTACATCCATTGGTTCTCCGTCTCCGGTTTTGCTCAACTTAAGTCGTGCTTCCATCGGCGCTGCACACGGGTTACAATGTTCCATTCCTGCTTTTTCAAGCAACTTCCGTGCATAAGAACTTTGGCAGAGAGTGATTCGATCACCTCTTTGTTGTACCTCGATCCCCAAGTAGTAGCTAAGTTCCCCAAGATCACTCATCTTGAAGAGACTTGTCATCTCCTTCTTGAACTTGACCACTTCTTCGAGTGATGACCCCGTGATTATAAGATCATCCACGTAAACACCAACAAGGATTGAGGCATCATTGTGACCGCGTCGGTAAACTGCATGCACTTCACTACGTATAAAACTGAGGTTTTGGAGACTTACATCGAGTTTTGTGTTTCATGCCCGGGAAGCTTGACGTAAGCCATATAAGGCTTTGTTCAACCGTAACACCTTGCGCTCCTCACCGTGAATGATGAAGCCCGGCGGTTGCTCGACATAGACCTCTTCGGTTAGCTCGCCGTTGAGGAATGCGGTCTTTACATCCATGTGGTGGATCGGCCAGCTGTGGTGTGCCGCGAGTGCGATCATCATCCGCACCGTTTCCAAGCGTGCAACTGGTGCGAAAACCTCTTCATAATCCACCCCCTGTCGTTGAACATATCCTTTCACCACCAAACGTGCCTTCCGCTTCACCACCTCTCCGGTCGCATCTTTCTTGAGCTTGAACACCCACTTGAGTCCGATTGCGCGGTGTCCCAGTGGTAGAGAGGTGAGGCGCCAAGTCTGGTTTGCTTCGATGCTTGCAAGTTCCTCCATCATCGCAGCTCTCCACCCTTCATCCTTCTCGGCTTCACCAAGGGATGCCGGTTCGTCGGCGATGAGGAGACACTGTTCGTCATCTTTTGCTTCAACGGGGACAGTTGCATCTACAGACTGTCTAGCGTGCGGTACCGACGAGGCACCTCCTCGCCCGGAGATGGTTCTGACGCACCGGTTGGTGGGGACACAAACTCCACCATCGGTGGTGGAGGTGCAACCGAAGTAGTTGGAGTGACTGGCGAGGGCACGTCTCCGGCTTCGTTTCCGGTGAAGATTCCGGCGTTTGAAGACGATGCTCTCTCTGCGTGCGTCGTTCTCCAGTTCAAGTCTGTACCTGCAACGGGAGAAACAAACCACTCGACGGAGAAAGTTTCTCCACAATGATCACGTCTTTGCTCACTCCCTGGAAGAGTCCAGTCCCATGCTGCATCCTCGTCGAAGACGATGTCGCGAGAGACTCTGACTCGCTCTGTGGCTGGATCATATACCCGGTATGCTGCAGTGCCTGGCTCGTAATCGAACAACACTATCGGTGTGCTCCTATCATCCAGTTTCTTCAAATTTGGGTGCACCGTCTTCACATGCGCCACGCACCCGAACACTTTGAGATGTTGCACACTCAGCCGACTCCCGTGCCAAGCTTCATATGGGGTCTTCCCAACCACACTCTTCGTCGTCCCACGGTTTAGTAGGTAAACCGCAGTCGTCACGGCTTCCCCCAGAACCTGACTGGCATTCCCTTTGCCTTCAACATACACCGCGCCGTCCCAACAACGGTTTGGTTGCGACGTTCAACCACTCCATTTTGTTGCAGTGTGTAAGGCACCGTCAGCTGCCGTTGCACACCTCGTTTGGCAAAATACTCACCAAGCTGCTGAGAAGTGAACTCCCCGCCATTGTCAGTGCGCATTGTCTTCAGTTTGCAGCCGCTTTGAAGTTCGGCTTTTAGCACAAACTTCTTGATAGCCTCGACTGCTTGGTCTTTCATGGCTAGCAGATAAACCCACATGTACCGACTAAAATCATCCACCAAAAGCAAAAAATAGCATTTACCTCCAGGGGTTGGTGGATCAATCGGTCCACACAAATCGGCATGGACGAGATCGAGATGCTCCTGCGCGCGGTTCCAGGCTTGGCGCGGAAATGAGGCACGTTTCTGCTTCCCTGCTAAGCAAGCGTCGCACAGCCGCTCGACATCACCAATCAGAGGCCATCCATGCACCATTTTGTCACGAGCAAGGCGCCGAAGAGCCTCAAAATGTACATGGCCGTACCGTGCATGCCAACGCCATCCATCCTCGCTTCCGTGCACTGCAAGGCACATGAGCCATGCCAAGTTCAGGTGAAGCAGGTAAAGGTGCCCTCGGCTCCTCGGCACCCACACGATTAAGCGCCCGTCTTGGTCCCGCAGCTGAAGCCATCCGTGCTGGATCTTCATTTCGTATCCGCTCTCATCCAGCTCACCAAGTGAAATGATGCTACTATGTAACCGAGATATATAGTACACCTCGGCTAGTTTAAGGTGCTCACCGTTCCGGCACGAGAAGAGGATCGTGCCAATGCCTTCAGTTTCCACGGATGTGTCATCTCCAAGCTTGACGGAGCCTCGCACATTTGTGTCCAACTCGGAGAAGATCTCCCGTCTCCCACACATATGCGCGCTGGCTCCCGAGTCCAAGAACCAGGTTGTGTTGCACTGGCCTGCAAACTTCGTCGCCTTGGCCTGTGAGTTCGTCTCGTTGAGCAGTACGTGCTCCTTGGTCTCAGCCGCCACACTTCCGAGCGTGAGAGAGTGAAGCCTCGCGACCAGTAGCACCGTCTCCTCCTCTTGATCCTTCACAAGGTTAGCCTGTTCCTTGCGTGCGCGCCGCGGTTCGGGACAATCCCTCGAGATATGCCCTGCGAACTTGTTGCAATTATAGCACTTGATCCCCGTCATGTCGCGGTCGCCGCTGGAGGCATGCTGGCTGCCTTCCCGCGCGGGGCTCGGTTTCTTCCCCTTTCGGAGATACTTGCCCTTTGTTCCATTCCCGGGGCCAGATCCAGACCCTTGGTCGCGCTGCTTTCCTCGAGCAATCCACTCCTGTTCCGTGAGTAGGATCTGCCCGCTCGCGCCACTCGTGACGTTGTTTCCGCAGCACTCGGAGGCTGACTGAATGCGTCTGATCAGCTCTTCGATGGATATCCCATTCAGATCGAGCAGCATCTCGATCGAGCAAGCGATCTGCGCATACTGGCTCGGGATCTCTCGGAGGAATTTCTGCACGACCTTGATCTCCTCGACACCATCACCCAAGGACCGGAGGTTGTTGACGATCCCTGTGATGCGCAGCCCGAATGCATCGAGGGTTTCTCCGTCCTTGAAAGAGATTTGCTCAAACTCCTTGCACAACCATTGCGCCGTTACCTCCCTAACTCGATCGACTCCAACGCGCATAAGCCGAATAGCTTCCCAAGCTTCGTGGGCTGTGTTCTTGACAGCGAGAGCCGGCACCATCTCTGGCGGCATGGCTCGGATCAAAGCTGACAGTGCAGCCATATCCTCTCGCTCGCCCGGCTCGTCAGCGCCGGAAACCGCCTCCCAGAGGCCTTGCGCCCGCAGATTGATTTTCATCAGAAGAGCCCACTCGATGTAGTTCGTCGCCGTCAGAGTGGGGTAGACTATGTTACCGCCGAGGCGCTCCTGCATAATGCGTTCGCGAATGACGATCTCGTTGCCGTTCCTCCGATTGACACTTCGTCCCCTGCTCCGTGCCCGTGCCTGCCTTGTTGGAGAGTTGCTGATGTCGCCGTTGCCGTCGGACATGGTTGCCAAGATTGTTATATGGCTCTGATACCAAATGTTAGTTCTCAAAATGGAAATAAGAAATCAAAGTTTTGTGCAGTAAATCGTTCTGCATTTTCTGGCTTCCTTATATTCCTTATATACACAAATTACACCCATGATTTCCTAACTAACTAACGTGCATAATCTGGCTAAGTCAAGAAACTAAAAATAGGAATAACAAACTCCTACGTGTGCGGAAACATGCACCACGTTTATGCTGACTACTTCTATTCTAAAACGGGAAAGAACGAACTAACGACTAGATTAGAAGATATCATCCGGAAGAGATGGTCATTACTCACACATGCATTATTAGAGTAAACAGCGTTAGTGTGACTAAATCCATCAAACTTGTCCTCAACAGTGCTCATCATGAGTCCTACAAGTTTCATAAGCTCATTGTAATCGTCGCTGGGCGCATTCTCGGCCGGAGCAGTAAGGACAGAGGCGGGCATAGGCCCCAGTGGTGGAGAGATTAATGTAGGATAAGTTGTACCAGCGAGTTTGGACTCGCGGGCTAGTCGGGCTTCGGCTTGGAGCCGCACCCGCTACCACTGCACGATGTGGCTGAGGGTGGCGGCGACTTTTTCTTGGCCGGGGAAGAGGGTGGCGATGCTCCTTGGCCTGTGGGTGACGGGATCGATCCCCATTTTTGTTAGCTTCTTCTTAATGTGAGTGTTCCATAAGTTCTTGATGTCGTTGTCTGTTCTTTTGGGCAGATAGCTAGCTATGGCTGACCATCTACATGCACACGATCACCATCAAGATGTTCAAAATTAGAAAATGTGAAAAACATTTGCTTTAATTTTAGGTGGTGTATGTTATTGAGTGGATAAAATTAAAAGATCAATGAGTTTGCATGACAATTATATTATATATTATGGAAAGAATGTGAAAATTTTAGAAAGTAAGAAACACATAATGATATTTCTTGGCTAATATTAGGATGTAAAATATTTAATAAATATATATTTACGATACTTCTAATTAACAAGATCTCATATACATAATATTATTTTAATTTATATAATTTTATAGTTAAAATAACTCATTGTTAGCATTGAAAACTAAAAGGTAAGGTCTATGATCGTGTTTTGGTAGATCCGTGTTTATACATAAACCTGACTTATATTATAAGTAGAGACACACGCTTTCGATTTTCCTCCCAAAAAAATGCCTTCTATTTAAAAAAAATTAATAATAATTTGTATAATTTATCAAACATCTAAAACTATCTAACTTATAAGTTGAACAACTTACTAAACATATACAAAGTACTTGTTATTTAACAAAAGGTTCATTTATCGCTCTATAAATGGTGCGTGTGGCAAGATTTATAGGTTGTTTTGCTTCCAGACTAATATCTTTAAATAGTTTATTTTAAAAGCATAAATCATTTTTAAAAAAATAAAAAATTATACTGACAACTCCACGCCAAACAAGACCTCATCTTGATTCAAATATACGCATGCATGGATGTTTCTGGAACTTCTTCCTTAAAAAGTTGTTAGTAATAAATCTTGTCAGTTTTTTTTTTTCTTTGTGTTTAACCTCATTTAGGAGCATTTGTTTTGTAACTCCTCATTTAGGAGCATTTGTTTTGTAACTCCTCATTTAGGAGCATTTGTTTTGTAACTCCTCATTTAGGAGCATTTGTTTTGTAACTCCTCATTTAGGAACATTTAGGAGCATTTAGGAACATTTGTTATTCCCATTTGTAACTTGTTTTTCAATTCTATTTATAGAAAAATATATGAAGAAAAGCAGTAAAAGTTTTCTGCACCAAAAATTGTGTTCTTATTTAAAATCTAACATTTGGTATCAGAGCAACGCACGATCACGGCGACAATGTCTGGCGAGAACGAGATTTCGCTGTCGCCACCGCGGGGACGTGGAAGGCAGCGTGGACGGAGCATGGCACGGCGGAACCATAACGAAGTGATCATCCACGAACGGACAAATCTTGGTGCCAACATCGTGTATCCCACGTTGACGACAACAAACTACATAGAATGGGCTCTCGTGATGAAGATAAACCTACGGGCACAAGGTTTATGGGAGGCCACCTCCGGCATCGGAGATCCGTCCGAACGGGAAGACATGGCGGCTCTCTCGGCGTTGATCCGCGCGGTGCCACCGGAGATGGTACCAACGCTAGCTGTCAAAACGACGGCACACGAGGCTTGGGAAGCCATCCGGATGATGCGAGTCGGCGTAGATCGGGTGCGCGAGGCCACGGCGCAGCGTCTGCGCAAGGAGTTCGAGCAAATCACCTTCAAGGACGGGGAGTCGCTCGACGCTTTCGGCATGAGGATTACGGGCATCGTCAATAACCTTCGATCTCTCGGTGACGCCATAGAAGAGATCAAGGTGGTCCAAAAGTTTTTGCGGGAGGTGCCGAGCCAGTACGCCCAGATCGCTTGTTCGATCGAGACGTTGCTCGACTTGAACGGCATGACGGTGGAGGAGCTCATCGGCCGGCTCAGGTCGGCAGCCGAACGTTGCTCCATCAACACCATGGACAACACCAGCGGCCAGGTCTTACTCACGGAACAAGAATGGATCGCACGGGGCCGGGGCTCTAGCTCCGGGAACAATGGCAAAGGCAAGGCTTTCCAGAAGGGGAAGAAACCAAGCCATGACCGAGACGGAAGCCAACGTGCAGTAAGCGGTGACCGGGACTTGACGAAGATGAAGTGTTACAATTGTAACAAATACGCCGGCCACATCTCCAAGTACTGCCCCGAGCCACGGCGCGAACGGAGGGAACGCGCCAACCTCGTGCAAGACCAAACGGAGGAACCAACGCTTCTTGTGGCAAGGCTTCACTCCCTCACGATCGGGAACCAGGCCTCCGAGGAGCGCGTCCTGCTCAGCGAGGCGCGGTCTCTAGCACTGTCCACAAAGGAGCCCGAGCAGTGTGACACGACATGGGTCCTCGACTCCGGTGCGAGTGCCCACATGTGCGCCACGGACCGGGTAAAAATTTCCCGCGACGTCGTCTTCGACGAGGATGCAGCATGGAACTGGACTCTTCCAGAGATGCACGCGGAGAGAGCATCATCTTCAAACGCCGGAATCTCCACCGGAAACGAAGCCGGAGACGTGCCCTCACCAGTCACTCAAACTACTTTGGTTGCACCTCCACCGCTCACGGTGGAGTTTGTGTCCCCACCAACCGGTGCTTCAGAACCATCTCCGGCGCCTCTCCGGTACCGCACGCTAAAAAGTCTATACGAAGAAACTGCCCCTGTTGAAGCAGAAGACGACGAACAGTGTCTCCTCATCGCCAACGAACCGACAACCTTTGCTGAAGCCGAGAAGGATGAAGGGTGGAGAGCTGCGATGGTGGAGGAGTTGGGCAGTATTGAAGCGAATCAAAGTTGGCGCCTCACTGTGCTACCACCGGGAAAACGAGCAATCGGCCTGAAGTGGGTTTATAAACTCAAGAAGGATGCAGTCGGGGAGGTTATGAAACGAAAGGCACGGCTGGTGGCGAAGGGTTATGTACAGCGTCAGGGGGTGGATTACGAGGAAGTCTTCGCTCCCGTCGCAAGGATGGAAACCGTGCGAGTGCTGATCGCGCTTGCGGCTCACCATGGTTGGCTGGTCCACCACATGGACGTCAAGACCGCGTTCCTCAACGGTGATCTGATCGAGGAGGTCTACGTCAAGCAACCGCCGGGTTTCGAAATTCAAGGCAACGAAGGCAAGGTTCTCCGGCTTCAGAAGGCTCTCTACGGACTACGCCAAGCTCCGAGGGCTTGGAATGCCAAACTTGACAAAAGTCTCCGCGACTTGGAGTTTGTGCGATGTGAAACCGAGCACGCGGTTTATCGCCGAAGCAACGGGCAGGAGCAACTTCTAGTTGGGATTTACGTCGATGACTTGATCATCACCGGAACTTCAATCGAAGAACTGACGAAGTTCAAGAAGGAAATGACCAATCTCTTTGAGATGAGCGATCTCGGCGAACTAAGTTACTACCTCGGCATCCAAGTACAACAACGGAAGGGTTTGGTCACTCTTTGCCAATCATCTTATGCCAGGAAGCTTTTACAAAAGGCCGGACTGGAAGAGTGCAATCCATGCGCGGCACCAATGGAGGCACGGCTCAAACTAAGCAAGACCGGAGACGGGAGACCGGTGGATGCCACGTATTACCGCAGCTTGGTAGGAAGCCTCAGGTACTTAGTTCACACTCGGCCGGACATTACTTTTGCAGTTGGTTATGTTAGCCGATTTATGGAGGAGCCAAAAATTGAGCATTTGGCAGCGGTGAAACATATTCTACGCTATGTGGCGGGAACTCTAGATTTTGGAGTTTCGTATGGAAAAGGTGTTGGACCTTTACTTTTGACAGGTTATAGTGATGCTGATTTGGCTGGAGACATCAACGACAGGAAAAGCACGACGGGAGTATTTTTCTTCCTAGGCCAATCTCCGGTGAGTTGGAAATCACAGAAACAACGGGTGGTGGCAATCTCTTCGTGCGAATCAGAGTATATTGCAGCTGCCACTACTGCTTGCCAAGGTGTTTGGCTTAGTAGATTGCTTGGAGAAATGCAAGGTGAACAGCCACAAGCACCAACGTTACTGGTGGACAACAAATCGGCAATCAATCTTATCCGAAATCCTGTGTTTCACGATCGAAGTAAACACATTGATACACGTTACCACTTGATTAGAAATTATGTGGAACAGGGTGATCTTGAAATTGACTACATCAACACGGAAGCGCAGCTCGCTGACATTCTGACGAAGGCACTTGGACGAGTTCGTTTCCAGGAGCTAAGGAGCAAGATTGGTGTTGCCAACACAACATAAGCAACGACAAGATTAGGGGGTGATTTGTTAGTAATAAATCTTGTCAGTTTTTTTTTTTTTTTTTCTTTGTGTTTAACCTCATTTAGGAGCATTTGTTTTGTAACTCCTCATTTAGGAGCATTTGTTTTGTAACTCCTCATTTAGGAGCATTTGTTTTGTAACTCCTCATTTAGGAACATTTAGGAGCATTTAGGAACATTTGTTATTCCCATTTGTAACTTGTTTTTCAATTCTATTTATAGCAAAATATATGAAGAAAAGCAGTAAAAGTTTTCTGCACCAAAAATTGTGTTCTTATTTAAAATCTAACAAAAGTAGCAGGAGAGAAAATAATCACCTATTTCCAAGCAGTGCATGAAGCTGAATGGTGGTTTGCTCTTCCTTCAAACTGAACTTACCCCTCTTAATATCCGGCCTTAGATAATTATTCCAGCGCAGCCTACAGCTTTTTCCACATCTTCGGAGCCCTAAATACCAATGGTCATTCGACACGTTAGCCATAAAAGCAGTAATTGTTTTCAGAATGTCATGTGTTCAATATACTACAGATACTGATCGCCAGGAAAACACTGTACGATTCACAGTACTGCCCCATTTCAATATATGCCGCTTTAATCTGATAGATTTCGAAGTCAATTTTACGGTATGAACAATTTTCCATTTTAATATCTCCCAACTCATTTTTATTTGGGAAACTCAGCTTTTGTATAAGTCAGCCGAATTGTACCTTTTTTTTCGTATGTTCGAGGTAAAATCTGCACACTTTCCCTTGAAAGAAAATATTGAACATGCAATAAGACATGATTACTCCTATAAATTTCAAATTTTACACAAAAGTCTCAAACGCTCAAAATCATTCAAACCCTAAAATTCCTCTCCCAATCTCCTCACCAGTCTGCACCATCACCTGACTAGCCCACCCTCACCATACTCACCACTGTCACCATACTCACCCACCAAATTCACCACCATTAAATCATCGTAGAGGGGCGGGGGAAGATGGATTTGGGCAGGGTTTCGAGAGAGGGGAAGGTAGAGAGAGGGGAAGACAGAGAGAGGGGAAGGCGAAGAGAGAGGAAGATAGATCTTGGCAGGGTTTTGAGAGACGGGAAGACGATTTAGCATGTGGCGGGGTTTTGGGGAACTGGGTTGAAGAGGGGCGAGGCGGGGACGGAGGTGAGGCAGCGGAGGGAGGCGGAGGCGGACATGGCGGAGGCAAGGGAAGGGGAGGACAGGTCCGGGTAGGGGAACTAGGTTGAACACAGGGGTATTTCTATCCTTTCACGTGATTAAAATTTGGAGGAGTTTCTCTCTACTTTGCGGGTTCCCTTGGGACAAAGGAAACACTTTAAGGATATGGCATTCCTGGGGTACAATGAGCATCGTATTCTCAGAGATGATCTGTGTATTTTAATTAAATG
This sequence comes from Rubia yunnanensis, assembly GCA_037428765.1. Taxonomy (NCBI): domain Eukaryota; kingdom Viridiplantae; phylum Streptophyta; class Magnoliopsida; order Gentianales; family Rubiaceae; genus Rubia; species Rubia yunnanensis. The sequence goes on along the minus strand of CM075071.1, from coordinate 75,619,305 downwards.
GTAAGAATGTGCAACATCATTTTAGTGTGAGATTGTGCATTAATCTAATTTGCCTATTCACTATATAAATATTGAATGCACAAATAATAGTAATGAAATGCACAATCTATATATTTACGTTGCACATTCATGGTACCCCAAGGGTACGGTATAATAATTTGACCTTTTTAATATTTAAATTCTTACTTTTTATTTGAAAATTATATTTTATAATTTAAACATTGTATACTTTATTTATTTTATATTAAAGAAAAGATATAATTAGAAATCTTGTATTTTTATTCTCATCCAACAAATATCGTGCATATATTGGTTTCATGTATGATTATTGAACTTCTTAAAATTGGATTGAAGTTTCTTTCTAGGAAAACTAATGCAGATACAAAATAAACTTGACTTATTGGTAGAGCAATATATATAGTACTTGGTAAAAAAAGAAAAATATAAGCACGTAATACCTGTCTAGCACCGGTATTACAACGTACGTTTAAAAAATGACTAAGTGTGGTATATATGGATTGGACCTCATAGTGTAATTGATTGATCATGATCGAACCTAAACCTAACTATATTTTAAAATAGAGTCCGGATCTTATTAGACTTGATCTAGACTCGATCCACACTCATCCCAAGTTCTAACGAGTCAAAAATCATTGAAATAGATGTTCCAAAAGGGACTAAATGTGGTATGGATTGAACGCCATAGTATAATTACATTAGAGTAAAAGAATATATTTGGTGTTTCAAAGGTAATTGACTGATCAAAAGATTAAAAGGAAATTCTACCAACTTTATCAAATATAAATGTACTTTTACAACTTTACAAACAAAAACTATTAAATTTAGTACTTCCTCACTCCCGGTTTATATTTTAACTATTTTTTAGTTGGCATGAAGTTTGACCCGTTCATTCCAATCATATTTCTCCTACCACATAGTATGTATAAAAATCCGTGAAAAAAAGGTGAAGGAAACTGTTGGTATGCCTTGAATATGTATTAGCCGCTTCGACAGGTTGGTACGGGGGTCTTGTTGCCCGGTCAGCGAGTCGGGGGGTCCAGGGGGCGGAGCGCACCCTGGCTTGGGGATCCCGGGGGCGGAGTCGCCCCTGGCCTGACGGTATAGCATGTCCTCTATTTGGGCTGTTATTGGCATTCTGTCTCCTGTTCTGGTTTGGGCCAGATTGTTTCTGGGCCCAAAGCCGTTAGGGTTTAAGGTGGAGAGGACTATATATATAGTGTCTCGTCTTTTATTGTAACCTGTAAGAAATAAGATTGGTAGAGAATAGAAAATCTGTAATTCTGGCCTTTCTCTCTAGTGGAATCCGACCTTGATCGGCCGTGGATGTAGCCAATTGGTGAACCACGTAAAATCTCGGTGTCTTGTTTTTTGCTTTATTTTCTCTGCTTGTTCTTTCTCGGGTATACCGCACAACAGAGACATTATTTTGGAACAGATGGAGTATAGCATCAAACAAAAGGGACCAAAATTGTCTTTTTTTCTTCTTGTCCCAAAGATGGAGTAGTTAATAGTTGTAGCAGAAAGCTCGACCCAAGCATCATGCACTGGATAAAAGCACATGCTAATATTTCTACGAAAAACCATTGAAAATTACTAGATATATGACAGAATAAAAGATCTAGCATATATCAAAACATTTGACCATTTAGGAATTAAAAGATCCAATCCATAGATATTGGCCGGTAGCCGGTTGAGTGATTCTTCTAACAGACGGTCTGTCCATAAGTTTATATATATGGACATGACACTTTTTTGTCACCTTATACACTGCATTTGTTAAATTACATACAAAATTTAGAATTTTTGAAAATATTTTTAAATATTATTTTTTAAAACATTTTTATTTTGAAATACATATTATTACTTGTTTTACTTTATAAAATAAAATATTTAAATTTTATAAAAATAATTACAACATTTAAAATAAAAGCTCTTGCGCATCTCAAAAACTTATACTGGAACACAATTAGTTAGTTACCGGCCTTCGCAGGGAGGGAACGCCAGCTGCCCATTTTGCTCGATATAGGTCGTTTGCTTTTGGTCCTCTTCAGAAGTCCGTGTTCCCCTTTTCAACCCCTCGCAACATGGCGATCTTCCCATATTTTCTTCCGAAAAAAACTGTCTTAACCTGAGTGGGAAGATGGACGTATACGTGGTTCGCTATATATAGATGCGGCAAAGAGTTGTTCATCCATTACTTTTCAACTACTTAGTACTGCTCGAAATGCATCCGGGCTAGACCGTACGTGCATCATCTGTTTTTTAATTCTTCGAGGATGTACCACAAATGTGTGATGTCGTCTTTGTTTGATTACTTCTCATGGTAGTTTAGTGATGAATGATAAAGCTATGAGGGTTAGGTTAGTCATAACTCATAAACCTCACCACTACTGGTTAGACACCCCGATTCAGCTATGACTTGGGTACGGTTGTTTTTAGGTCGAGTCGGGTATGCCTGGGTTGGGTCTCATTCAGGTTGGCTTAGAAAATTGGTTTAGTTCAGTTTAGCTTCGGTTCATTTCGGTTCAGGTATAATTTGAGTGTAACCCTTTTAAATCGGATTCAGATTGGGTTCGCTTGAGTCAAATCTATCCAAATAAATACTCTTTCAGGCCAGTTCGGTATATTTGACTTGGGTCTCATTTTTGTAAATGTATCGAACATGTCTCTGTAATAAAATTGAGCAAATTCCCAATATGGTACCACTGTCAATTGAAATTCATAGTCTGTTACCTTGTTTTTTAATTTATCCTTTACAAATACTATTAGAGTAACGAGCTTCTATCATACACTCAATTTGTGCTATGTATCCATTAAGCAATAAGTTTGTCCATCACCCAACGTGGGACTCTCAACTCACCCCCTCACGTGCATCGGTATTCATCGCGCAATTGTGGGCAGGTGATCCATAATTTTATATATTGAACAATAACTTAGTTATGCAGCGGCATCTTAGGTTTAGCGACATTATTGCGTTCCTATAATTTAGGGTTAGGGTCAGGGTTCTTTATTTCCTTATTCGAGTTGGTTTTGGCTAAGTCTATTTTCTTTATTCTAGTTGGTTCTAGTTAAGTCTACTCTCCTATTCGGATTGTGATTAGGATTGAGAGTACTATTTATAGTTCTATTCTTCTGCTTTGTAATTGAGATTTGATAAATAAGAAAACTGAGATATTCTTCTCTTCCCTTTAGTCGATTTGATAAAATGCATCGTATCAGGAAGCATGCCTCTAGAGATTCGTTAGAATCCCTAGATTGGGCTTAACAGAGTTTGTATGCTACGCAAGGTTGGTTGGTGAATGTCGTTTCACTCACCAAAATAATCTGCAAACTCTATAGATGAGATTAGCACAGTAGTAAGCAGAGTCGATCCCACGAGGAACGGTATAATTTCTATCAAATTCAAACTACCAACAGGGTTTGGTTTAGCAATCACGCCTTAATTTTCAGATTTATTTAACAACTAATAATGCAACTATAAAATATAAAATAATAATGCAAACTAAAATATATAATTGTCTATAAAATATATGAATAAGGTAATCGGCTCGGAATAACTCACATTAGTTAAACATCGATCATAGGCGCAAAGATAAATCAATTCATATGCATCTATCAGTTATAGGAAAGTAGGTACGCTTAACCTCCCCAATTCTTTCGTACTTTATCGACAATTAACCAATTATAATTAATTAATTGTTTCTCTTACCAAGATGGTCCCCGGAAAGTATTTGCTGAACCAGATACACACCTCGATAGCATTAGGAATGAAAAGAACCTGACATAGCAATTACCCAACTATTCGCAAGTAGTAATGCACACTTAATTGTTCCCCATCTTGCTATTACAGTCTTAGCTAGTTAGCTGTTTTTCACAAGAACTCGCTACTTACTAACCCTTTCCAACGATTACGTATTGGTAGAATTAGATAGCATTATCCCAATAATATTCAAGTTGATCAGGCTTAAATCTATCAAGAATAAAATAAACCAAGAACAATTAAGAACACATAAGAATCAATTATAAAATAATTAGGCCTCACGATTCATAAACTAATGCTTGTTATTCCATGCCGATATATGAATTAGCTACTCATAATACTTAAACTAAGCAAATATATAATATAATAATCAAACATAATTAAAATACTAATTAAATAACTGACGCAAATATAAAACAAACCAGGGAATTGTTACGTTTGCATGTAAAAACCAATCTGCTTCTTTTCTATAATAATAAACCTCTGCTTTCCGTTTCTCCTCCCAAAGAAAACCAATCCAAAAATTATCCTCCTGGTATTAATTTCTCTCCCCTTACAAATCTGGCCGTATGTATGTTTATATACACAAAACCAAAACCAAATCCAAATCAACTTCTAATTATTTTTCTTCTTATAGAAGAAATAAGGAAATAAGATAATATCTATTCTAATTCTAAATAACTAATTCCTACAATTAAGGAATTTGAAATGGAATGAGATAATACAATCTTTATCAATATGGGCAGTGAATATATTTATTTCCTTCAAATCCACGTCTCTTCAATAATTCACTTTTCACCCCATAACTTCAGCAATTCTGCTTTTGCCTCTCTTCCTTCATCCCTGGAAAAATGTCTTATAAAATAAGAACATTTTCCATTGGAGCACATTGCCTCATTAAAAACCTTAACCTGGAAAACCCAGTGGGAAAAAACCGTTGGTTAAGGGAAAAAGAGTACAATGTATAGATCCCTCTCAATTCTCCGCAATCTATGAATTCCTGCACCAAAAACACCTTAAAGTGCAAATTATATCTCAATAAAATCATAATAATCCCACAAAATATGAACACAATATAACACTTATCAAATATCCTCACACTTGAATCATGCTTGCCCTCAAGTATGAAGTGAAGAATATAAGAGTAATCAACAATCCACAACGTTCATAAATTCTCATTCCCTCATATGACTCTATCTAAAATGACCCTAAAAAGAAAAGTAAGATAGAAACACCAATCACACAACTAAATAGATAAAAATTCAACATTTAAAAACTCTAGATTCTACTCTTATAACGATAAATTTTCCCCTGCCAAGGAGTAAATGATCACGTTAACGCACCTGGAAATCATCAACCCTTAAAGTAATTTAAATGAAAATATTCAAAATCAGGAAATCTAATTATCAATTCAGTCAAAATCGGACAAGCAATGAATATTTCTCACGGTTTCACTCAATCACTCTCAATATATGAAGGACAATCACTCAAATAATTCACAAGTTATAACATAGAGAAGTTAATATGCAAATCAGGAAGGTCTTTCTCAAGGGTTGTAACGGGGCTAGGGACCATTCAGATTGGTGAGATCCTAAGGGTTCTAAGCTCAAACAATATCGATCAAAATATTATGCATATTTTTTTCCTTCAACCATCATCCATGTATAGTAGACATTCACCAACAATCTTCATCTCATGGCTATTAAGAGAAAGCCAACATCACATCAAAGTAGGTGCTATTTATTTTTTTCTTTTCTTTTTTTTCTTTTTTTTTCTTTTTTTTCAGCACCATTCTTCTTCAATACAGTCCAAAACTGGTACTTTTTGAGAGAAAATCGCAACATAACAATAAGATTTTTTTCTCTCTTTTTTTCACTGTTACGCCCCTCTGTTTGGCCAAACGGAACCCCAGTGTCACTGTTTATAATAAAATTCAGCCTTCATTTTTTCTGAAACCGTTCAGTCTGGGCAAACTGGACACATACTCAGTAATATCATCCACGCAAGAGAACACAATGGATGAATTCATCATTAACTCCAAGAACATGCATAATAGGGCCAAGAGAAAGGATAAAACAAGGTTTTGGCTAAATATATAGTAACTCATATCAAAGAACATAGTCAAAGCTTCAAAGTGTTTCACTAGAGGTTAATGTAATTGGTAGGCAATTTAAGCTGTGTGGTTCATCCTAGTGCCTTCCATCACTTTCACACATAACAACTCCAATTATAACAATGTGATCTCTCAGAACAAAGATTGATGTAGAGAGTGCTCTACTCTAGCTCAAACCTCACTTTAGTAGGCTAAAATATTCAATTAAACTTGTCCTTTTTCGTCATCCCAAAAATCATATCAATCAAATTTCACAAATCATAGAAAATCTCATTCAATAACTTCAAGGCATATTAGATTTACCAAGTTTGTTACAATGAAGTTTACAACCGGCAGGGTACTTTTATCAAGAGCCACTAGAATTTTCTCATGTCAAATTATCGACTCAAACAACACAAAAACACATTTTTCACTGTAAAAAAAACTGAAATAAAAGATTTTTTTTTTCAAATATATAAAGCAAAACACACAAGAAACCTCCTCACACTTAAACTTTGCTTGCCCTCAAGCAAATAATGCAAAGCTCTTATGAGAAAAGGTTTAACACATATTCAACATCATAAAAAATAAAAGGGAAAGATGGAACTTATAGTGGTGGGTTTCGAGGAATTCCGGATCAAGAGGAGAGCGTTGGGTCATAATCAGGTTCTGCCGCAGGCCTCCGTTTGGCCAAATGGAGCCCTGCGAGTCCAGCCTTCCAAATGTGTGAATTCTCCTGGTGCAAATTCAAGTACTTCAAATCTGTAGATCAAGAATTGAGATCAGATGAGGCATTGAAATTCCTAAAATATAAAAAAAATCGAAAAAAACTTAAAAGAAGAAAGAAAAAAAAACTAAGAAAATTGGGTTGCCTCCCAACTAGCGCTTTTGTTTATAGTCTTTGCCTAGACTTTTGGATGCCTTTAATGAATATTTGTTGGGCACAATGGAATTTCTTCCATTAATGCCATCTGAGAAGTATCATAGTACGACATAAGGCGATGACCATCGATGAGGAATGCCCTTTTTGCGTCCATGCTTATAATCTCTACCATCCCATCTGGCCAAACATAAGCCACTTCGAATGGTCTAGTCCATTTAGACTTGAATTTCCATGACATATGTCGAAAGTTTGACTCAGATAAAAGAACTATCTGCCCAACCACAAATTTCTTAGGCTTCAAATCTCTGTCATGCCACAACTTATTGCGCTCCTTGTACCGCATAGCTTGATCAAACCCATTCAATCTTAGATCTTTCAATTCTTGGAGTTGGAACTTTGTTTCTTCCTCACACTTGAGCGACTCCATACTCACTGGAAGAGTATCATCATCTTCTTGATAATCATGCTTCAAATCGGGTGGTAACTCCTTCAACTCCAAATCTGAGGTTTTCACATCCGATGAGACTAGTCTGGCAGATAGGTTCTGTTTGGCCAAACCGGACCCTGTACACACTTCAAAAATTTTCAAAATATCCAGTTCGGACTGCGTCAAGTTGGGCATTCCTTGATTTATTTCAGTTCTGGGCACCACTTCCTGAGAGTGCACTGAACATACCAATTTACGGATTCCTGATCACTTGAGACTTGAACATTTTCCTCTTTTGGACTTGTAGGCATTTGAATTCCCAACTTGTCCTGCAAAACTTTAGTCTCAAGAGAATCTTGGACAAATAGGTCAGTATGATAAATTGCATTTACATTCTCAGCATCTACATATTTCTGCATGGGTTTATCAATGTTGAGTGTGTACTTATCACCAAAATAATCAAGAGAAATAGTTCCATCACCAACATTAATAATAGTGTTTGCTGTTTTCAAGAACGGACGACCCAAAAATACTCCTTGTGTTCCCTTATCACTAGTATGATTCATTTTTACTACATAAAAATCTGCTGGGTACACAAAGTTATTGACTCGCACAAGCACATTTTCCAACAACCCTTCAGGACATACACAAGATCTATCTGCCAATTGGATTATTACTCTAGTATTTACCATTTCTGCCCCTTTCAAGGAATTATAAACAGATAGTGGCATCACATTAATTGAAGCTCCTAAATCACACATGGCAGCATTGATCTTCTTATCTCCTATATAACAAGGTAAGGAAAACATACCTGGGTCCTTGCACTTTTGAGGTATTTTCTTTTGGATCACAGCTGAAACAGATTCACCCATTATGACCTTGCTTGAATCTTTCGGTTTCCCTGCAATAAAATCTCTCAAAAACTTGCTCACAGGTGGAAGCCTTATAGCCTGCAAGAAAGGTAGGTTAATCTCCATTTTTCCAAAGATAGATAGGAAATCAATAGAATCATCTTTCTTTCTAGCTAAACTACGAGGAAAAGGGGGAAGAATTTTAACTGGAGGATCATTCTGACCCAACCTTGGATTTGACTCCTTGGTTTGGTCAAAATGCCCTTGTACCTCACTTTCTGTTTTTGTCGGGGCCTCTGTTTGGCCAAATCGAGGCCTCCTGCAGACTGCTCCGACTGCTCCTTAGCTCCTTTTGCTGCGGTCTTTGGAGGTAGTGGCTCAAGCTCCTTTCCACTTCTTAACATGATCTGATTGACCGTCTCTCTGGGGTTGAGTTGCACTTGAGATGGTAATCCAGATTGCTTCATTCGGAGCTCATTCATCGAGTTTGATAGCTGTGAAATCTGACGTGTGTGCTCCTCCAAGGTAGCCTCAGTTTTTTTTGAACTTTGGATCTGGTTTTGAAGCATGCCCATCATCATGTCTAGCTTTTCATCCATAGACTTCCCTTGAGGAGGTGGTGGATTCTGAGCATATGGAGGGGGAAGAGCTCGATGGGGTGGAACATATGGTTGTTGTACTGGATTTCCCGGATCTCGCCATCGAAAGTTGGGATGATCTCTCCATCCCGAATTATAAGTAGCTGAGTACGGGTCCCTCCTTGGCTGCCTATTATTCCAATTCCCCATGGTATTAGCTTGTTCATCCATTTCAAGGGGGCATTGTAAAGTGACGTGGTTTGGACTGCAGCAGATGTCACAAGGTTTTTCTGGAGGACCAACTGACGTGCTAGCAACGGTGACCTTTTCCACCAACTTGGATGGTACCCTTTCCATCCTGTCCATCCTCTCCCTAAAATCATCTTGGCTCGAGGGCTCTGTTTGTGCCACCTTTTTCAGGATTCGGATCTCATCAGTGTCATACTCCTTCTTGGAATTGATCAACTTTTTCACTATCTCCTTTGCTTCATTGACTCTGATTTCTGAAAATCCACCATTGCTTACGGTATTCAGCAAATCCTTGTTCGCAGATGTGGATCCTTGGTAGAAATAATGTAGCAGTTGCCCCTCGGTGTATCGATGGTTAGGGCAACGATCCACCAATCGTCTGAACCTCAGCCAAAATGTACTCAGCGGCTCATCATACTCCTGCTTGATGCTCGAAATTTCTTTCCTCAGGGCATCCGTCTTAGTGGCTGGAAAGAAATAGTCCAAAAACAGCTTCTTGAGCGCATTCCAGGAAGTGACGGAGTTAGAAGCCAAGCTTGAAAACCACTGGTTCGCTGCTCCTGACATGCTGAACGGAAAAGCCACCAACTTGAACTGATCTTCTGTGACACCAGCTGGTCTTTTCTGAACCTTACAAATCTTGATGAACTCGTTCAAGAAATTGTAAGGGTCTTCATTACTCTTCCCATAGAACTTCGGAAGCACGTTCAACAATGCCAGCTTAATCTCCACAGGAGTCGTAGTTGCTGGCAATGAGATCGGAGTGGGAGGGTCTTCTTCACTATGCCCCGTTAATTCCCACATGTACGGATTGTCAGCATTGGGATCCGCCTCTTCTCTGTCACCCATTACAGTATCAGGAATGGATTCAATCTCAGATTTGAATTCTGTCTTGGAAATAGCCTTTGTTTGGCCAAACAGAGGGTCTGCGGCAGCTTTCAGCTTTCTCTCCCTGGCGAGTTTGTAATTCTTCCTAGCTGTCTTTTCAACTTCGGAATCAAATATCAATTCCTGCTCCTGGGACCTGGTCATATACCAATAACTAAAGAACAAAAATTAGTAGCAAAATAAATAGAAATTAACTACCGCTCCCCGGCAGCGGCGCCAATTTGGTGAATGTCGTTTCACTCACCAAAATAATCTACAAACTCTATAGATGAGATTAGCACAGTAGTAAGCAGAGTCGATCCCACGAGGAACGGTATAATTTCTATCAAATTCAAACTACCAACAGGGTTTGGTTTAGCAACCACGCCTTAATTTTCAGATTTATTTAACAACTAATAATGCAACTATAAAATATAAAATAATAATGCAAACTAAAATATATAATTGTCTATAAAATATATGAATAAGGTAATCGGCTCGGAATAACTCACATTAGTTAAACATCGATCATAGGCGCAAAGATAAATCAATTCATATGCATCTATCAGTTATAGGAAAGTAGGTACGCTTAACCTCCCCAATTCTTTCGTACTTTATCGACAATTAACCAATTATAATTAATTAATTGTTTCTATTACCAAGATGGTCCCCGGAAAGTATTTGCTGAACCAGATACACACCTCGATAGCATTAGGAATGAAAAGAACCTGACATAGCAATTACCCAAGTATTCGCAAGTAGTAATGCACACTTAATTGTTCCCCATCTTGCTATTACAGTCTTAGCTAGTTAGCTGTTTTTCACAAGAACTCGCTACTTACTAACCCTTTCCAACGATTACATATTGGTAGAATTAGATAGCATTATCCCAATAATATTCAAGTTGATCAGGCTTAAATCTATCAAGAATAAAGTAAACCAAGAACAAACAAGAACACATAAGAATCAATTATAAAATAATTAGGCCTCACGATTCATAAACTAATGCTTGTTATTCCATGCCGATATATGAATTAGCTACTCATAATAATTAAACTAAGCAAATATATAATATAATAATCAAACATAATTAAAATACTAATTAAATAACTGACGCAAATATAAAACAAACCAGGGAATTGTTACGTTTGCATGTAAAAACCAATCTGCTTCTTTTCTATAATAATAAACCTCTGCTTTCCGTTTCTCCTCCCAAAGAAAACCAATCCAAAAATTATCCTCCTGGTATTAATTTCTCCCCCCTTACAAATCTTGCCGTATGTATGTTTATATACACAAAACCAAAACCAAATCCAAATCAACTTCTAATTACTTTTCTTCTTATAGAAGAAATAAGGAAATAAGATAATATCTATTCTAATTCTAAATAACTAATTCCTACAATTAAGGAATTTCAAATGGAAGGAGATAATACAATCTTTATCAATATGGGCAGTGAATATATTTATTTCCTTCAAATCCACGTCTCTTCAATAATTCACTTTTCACCCCATAACTTCAGCAATTCTGCTTTTGCCTCGCTTCCTTCATCCCTGGAAAAATGTCTTATAAAATAAGAACATTTTCCATTGGAGCACATTGCCTCATTAAAAACCTTAACCTGGAAAACCCAGTGGGAAAAAACCGTTGGTTAAGGGAAAAAGAGTACAATGTATAGCTCCCTCTCAATTCTCCGCAATCAATGAATTCCTGCACCAAAAACACCTTAAAGTGCAAATTATATCTCAATAAAATCATAATAATCCCGCAAAATATGAACACAATATAACACTCATCATTGGCATCCGAGTAAAACTCTTGCGCCATGGCAAGACCTCGACGTGATCCACCCCAATTTGAAGTGAAAATCATGCGTCAAACCCTCGCTCGCATCGAAGACCAGTTTCAACAACTTGCCGCAGCAGTGCAGGTGGTAATATTGCAGCAAGCACTATTACCACCACCAGAACATCATGATGAGCATCACGATCACTCTGATGAGGGCGAGACTGTGTACGATGAGTCGATGTATGACAAAGCGGGGTCCAATAAGGTAGTATAAAACAACCACATATACTACAAGTACGCCGAAGCTATATACAACGAGATCGTGTAGAACGCGCCCTTGTACGACCACACTGTATACGCCGACGAGCCCGTATACGACTATGTGGAGTAAGACGAAGTTGCGCATGACAAAATTATTTTGGTGCCAAGTAAGGTCAACGTAGTGGCCGCACCAAATGAATTCATTGGCGTGAAGTTCGCGGTGACCGTGTCGTCGATTAATCATTCAAAAATATGTATATCAGGTTTGGGAACTATGCACAATCATAGAGACTACACACGATGGCACTCTGAGAAACAACAGGAGCATGGAGAAAGAAAGAAAATTTTTAGAGACATCACACGGTGGTTACAGAAATGCATATCAAGGCAAGTCATTTTACATCAACGACTTTGGTATCGACACGAGTAAGGCGATAAAGGCCGAATCGCAATACAAGACAGCGGTCAAGATTCGAGGACGAATCCTTCTCACCCGGGGGGTCCTGATGCAGCGGCAGTTTAGCGACATTATTGTGTTCCTTTAATTTAGGGTTAGGGTTAGGGTTAGGGTTAGGGTTAGGGTTAGGGTTCTTTATTTCCTTGTTCTAATTGGTTTTGGTTAAGTCTATTTTCCTTATTCTAGTTGGTTTTAGTTAAGTCTACTCTCCTATTCGAATTGTGATTAGGATTGAGAGTACTATTTATAGTTCTATTCTTCTGCTTTGTAATTGAGATTTGATAAATAAGAAATTGCGATATTCTTTTCTTCCCTTGAGTCGATTTGATTAAATTCATCGTATTAAGCAGTAGGTCTCTAGAGATTCGTTAGAATCCCTAGATTGAGCTGAACACAGTTCGTATGTTGCACCACTTAGTCCACCACCAATGTGGAACTCTTAAAGCATCTCCAATCCAGGAGTCCATTTCCTACGAGACCGCCTCATGGCAGGGATGGCAACATTAACATTTTAGAGGCATGGAGCAAATTAGAAAGAGAGGCCTCACATGTAATATTTAAAGGGTGTAATATTTATAAAATGGGCCCTCAAATGTAACGAAAAGATAATTGTTGAGGCAGGTAATTGGAACATGTAAATTTTTTTCGACATATATAGTTTTATTAAAAAAAAACCCCTATATATAACTACTAAGTTGGGGGCCGGCCTGAGGCAAACATTTCTTTTGCCTCGGGGTTGGACCGGGCATGTCTTATGGTGTGACCAAGGGCTACTGAAAATATAGAATAATAGAAAACAAAATTGGGGGTTAAATTCTCAATTATTTGTCATTCATGGTTTTTTTTAAATAGACAAAAAAAGTTAAGGTCTAGGCTGAAATTACATTAAAAACATATCTGAACCACTTTCGCCACTGTTCAACATCGTGTTCGCCGACGTATCACCACGTTCCAGTGCCATCTTCACCAATGTCTTCACCATTGTCGCGCTTCGGTCATTCGGGTGTGAAAAATCAGATTGAAAACCAATTCCCACATCGAGTTCAAATCGGATTCACAGATGATGGAATCGAAATTATTACAACAAAAATGGCCTATTGGGACACTTATATAGTGATGGTTTTACAAAGACCGTCCTAACAAATGCATATTAGGACGCTTATAAAATTAAACGTCCTAATATTGTGTGACACATATTAAAAGTGTCCCAATGTGTGTGTATATGTGTGTGTGGGGATATATATATGTGTGTGTGTGTATAATTAGGACATTACAAAGCAACCCAATACTAAAACTATTGATACATTTATAAGTGTCCTAATAGATGTATGTTAGGACGGTTATAAATTAAACGTACCATTGCATATGTAATTAGGACATTAGAAAGCAACCTAATATATTAGGACACATAAAAACAACTCTATATCTTGTCTATAGAGTCCTTTTAATATAGTGACCCATAATCTATAGGTACTCGCAATAAGGGGACATTTTAGAAGGGTCATATGAATGGAAGCATCCCAATAGAGACCTATTGAGACACTTTCTAGCATCCTAATAGGACTTTTGTGTTGTAGTGATTTCCAGCATCATGTTCAAATTGGGTTTGCAGAGGGTGAAATAAGATTGAAATCGTGTTTGCTTCATTGTGGGTTTTGTTTGAATCCAAAGTGTTGATGAATTCACCGATTGATGGATTCTGATCGTTAATCGGTGTTTCTAGGAGATATATGAATCTGGCGTCGATCAACAAATTTGTCATTTGTGAAGAAAGCTAATCTTTGGGAAATCAGTCAACGACGAGCATCGACATAAGAGAAACAATTTTTGTCATTTTTAGTCTGTTCCAGTCCAATTCCATCGGTTTTGCGCGGTACCGACAGGAATTACAGCATCAGATTGGGAAGATGACAATGCAATATGGGCTTGGATTCGGGCCTCAACCGGCCCAACCCACATTTAACCTATTCTTCATTTTTAAATTATTAGAATATCAAATTAATATATTAAAACATCAAACTAAAATAGATAAACATAATATAAATATAAATACTAAATTAAATTATATAAGAATTAAAAAAAATAAAAATTTTAAATCTACATAAAATAAAAAATATTTAAACACTAAGTATGATTTTTAAATTAAAATATTTAAACATCAAATAATAATTATAATTATAAATATAAACATCAAATTAAATGGTTAACATCAACTTAGAATGATGAAACATCAAATCAAAAAATTTAAATATACACATCATAATTTAAATATTTAATCATTAAATAAAAATAATTAAACATCTAATTAAATTTTTAAAAAATATGTCAAGATAGTTAAACATAAAATGAATACAAGAAAATACACATTAAAATTTAATGGTCAAACATATTAAACATCAAATAAAAACAACACGTAAAAATAGTTAAACATAAAATAAAATACTAAATTAAGCATCACATAATAATAGTTAGAAATTATATTAATAAAAAATATATATATTAAGTTAAAATTGGTTTATTATCAAATAAAAGCACACACAAATTTTAAAACATCAAACTATGCACCAAAATATGACTCTAATATCGGCCGGGGGGGGGGGGGATCAACATTTAAAATTAAAAAACCAATTCACACTATTGGAATATCAAAGGATGCATTGAACAAGAATACGTACACATAAACTTTAAAACATCACGCGTCACATCAAAATGTGGCACTGAAATAAAAAAATAAATCATTAGTATTAAAATTTTAAAAACCAATTCACACTACTAAAATATGAAAACATATATTAAAAAAATCTAATAGTAAAAAAAAAGAAACATCAATATTAATTTTTAAAATGACACGTTGAAAAACTAACATATTAATCACTGTGAAAATTTAAATTTTTAAAAAATAAGATGTAAAATATCACTAACTAATGTCAAAATGTATAAAGCGTAAAGATTATAACATAGAAGCACAAGATTTACATTAAAAAACCAAAACTAAAAGTCGACTTTAAAACAAATAATTTTAGTGAAAAAAGTAATTTGAAAAACATCACAGTGTTTGGTTGAAACAACAAGTATTGAAAATGAAACATCAACTTTGGTAGCAAAAACTGCCCATTGTGCAAAAATGGGGGGAAAATGATTCGTAAATTTCCCCGACCCATATTCTTGATCCGAGCCAATCCCTCCCAAAAAAGTGTAAAAAAATATAATATAGAAACATAAGATTTACATTAAAATATCAAAATTTAACTTTAAAACACATAATTATAGTGAAAATAAAAACAGAAAAAAATATCACATGATTTGTAGAAACATTAAGTAATGAAACTGAAATATCAAGTCTGTTAGTAAAACTCGCCCATGCATTGTGCAAAAATGGGAAAAAAAATTGATTTGTGAATTTTTATTGACCCGAATTCTTGACCCACAAGATTCTTATGACCTGAAATCATCAATTTCCCATTTATTTATGCCCATCACCTCCCAAAATGTGGTATTTGCACACATCTCCCTCCTTAATCTCTCAAACTTTCTTTACTTGTATTTGGAACTTCATTTCTAATTAACCTTTACTATATTGCAAATGAATCCTTGGTCTCGCTGTGGGACTGTCTTATACAAGATTTTGTCCCAATCCATACATCAATGAGGTAAAAGTCACTAGTCACATCATCATAATGGACCCCACTTCAAAAAAATATCTCAAATGCTAGTCATTTACAACATTCAGTCTGACACAGCTAAAATTTCAACTGACCCCTTCAATTACACCTTTTGTTATGAGCATCTCCAATGCAAAAATCAAAGCACATCATACTAAATGACTCCAACCTCAGATAGTATCTCCATGCAGGGGTCAAATAAGGAATTCAATACTACTCGTAGACAAAAATCAAAGCACATCATCTCTTTATGCACATCATACTAAATAACTCCAACCTCAGGTAGCATCTCTATGCAGGGGTCAAATAAGGAATTCAATACTACTCGTAGACAAAAATCAAAGCGACCACTTAAAATAAGAATTTTGTTTTCAAATGGTGAAATTGAGCCTGTCACTTTATCTAGTCATCAAACTTGCCAAAGATGATCGATTTTATATATTTATTCATATTTAATTGTTCCATATTCATATATGATTTATTTTTTTATATAAATTTTCATATAGTAGATTAATTCAACTACACTTTGTATTATTTTACGCGTTGATTCAATTATCTCATATATATTTTTTATAATAATTGAAAACAAATATTTTATATTATGAATTATGGTGCAAATTTATGTGTATCATTTTTAAAATATTTATTTATATAATAAAAAATTGGAAATAAAATATAATTCATGTACTCTATTATTAAATATAGAGTAGGGCAGCCATAATATTTATGTTTTGATTTTTTGCCTTAGCCGAATTGTGTCTATCGGAACAAATAGATTATTGTTTCGATGTTTGGGCCTACTAACCCAAAATTGATTGTGAATTTATTTATAATTCAAATGTTTATAATAAGGGTAATATTATCTTTTTGCTATTAATATTTTTGTAGTATTTATAAATTTGGAAAGTGTGTAGCTTATATTGGGATTGGAGTAGTATTTTTTTTTCATCCAGTTTACTTTTTATTCTCCAAATTAAACTTCCACCATTTATTTCATTTTTTTTAAAAAAATGTGCAATTTCGTAAGGGGTCAAAAATAGCCACTACAACAAACTAAATCTAATGTTACACTTTAAAAGTGTTGCTTTAGGTACTACTAAAAATGTTAAGTCGGATTTATTACAACACTTTTATAAATATTATTTTAGGCGATATCACACTTAATTTTTTTTAATTACCCATAATAATGCAACTCAGGGGGGATTGAACCCTGGTTGCATTTGAGCGGACACAAAGCCTTGGCAACTTGAGCAGGCCCAAATGGTTAATATTGCAGTTAATCTAATGCAACACTTTTCTAGATTTAGTTAATATTTTTTAAAGGTTAAAGCAACATTTAATAATTTATTATAACATTTTGATAATAAATGTTACCCCTAATTCTAATAATGAAGGGATCAAAGTGAGTACAACTCAACTTTGCATTGAAAGATGCAAGCGTACGAAAAAATAATAGTTATGTTATGCCCATATACAAAAGTAGCACATTAAACAACTAATATCAGCCAGCATAAATGCCAATATTCAAGTACAAACAGCTAATTTGAAGAATTAACAAGTACAAAACAGCTAATTTGAAGAATTAACAAGTACAAACCAGCCTGTCCCAAGAACTAAAACGTACAAGTTCGTTGTTACAGTTTTTTATTGGATCTTTGATTTGTAAGAGTAAAGATGATCAGTCAGATTGAAATATAATTTAGATATCCTCGCAATATGTTAATTATTGGTAGAGACTAGTCAGGTTAGATGTCAATTTCACTCATTGTAATTACCACTAGAAGCTTTTCCAGCATCTTGGAATGAATGATTGTTTTTTTAGAAGGAAAAAAAAATGAAACAGTAAAAAAGACCATTTCGATTGCAGCGTACAAAAATAGTTGGGAAGTCCTAAAAGAACAGTGACATTCTTTATGCAAACATCAATTTCACTCATTTTCACGTTAATGATATGAATCTCCTTGCGAAAACACACGATTGCAGAATTAATATCTTTGATCCAGTGAAAGGATCTACAAACCCTCATTATTTCGCACGAAATTCAGGTGTCTAGCCCTCGGGGTACGCCTAATCTCGACTTGCTCTCTAACTAGCCCTCAGGATCAGATTACAAGGTTTATTGATACTTAACTAGCCCTCGGGGTTAAGCAACAATGGAATAGCTCGCAAGCAAAGAGTATGAATTCAAAAGGTTGTATATTTGATTGATAAAAGTGTGTGAATTTCGTCTAAAGGCCTCCCTTATTTATAGGGTTACAATCTCGCCACAAGCCCTAATCACAACTGGAAACTGAATTGAGTTATAGCAGCTTTAAGAAACTAAAATCATATCTAACTAAAATACCTAAAATAAGTAGTAATCTAAGGTAATCCGGTCGAATTCTTCAAGAAGTAACCTTGAAGAATATTACCTTATATAATCTTACCAAATCTAATTATAATCAGAATAAAACTGAATATACTAAACCCTAATGGACTGTATTTTTGAAATTCAGCTCTTCAAAGCCCACATGGCTGAACTGTCAGTCCATAAACCCAAAATAAAATAATTTACAATATTTTACAGCGATCGCACTACCTCATTAAAAACCTAGTAAAAAAAGAGTATAGTGTTCTTCATAATGTCTTCAGCTCGTCGACAATCTTGAATAATTAATCAAAGATGTAGATGGTGACTCTTTCGATTCTTCATCATAAAGTTGATCCATCAAAGCATTTAAAGCACGTCAAAGCATTTGATGTTCGTATCAATTAATATCTTTCATTATATTGTTTTTTAAAGTTTAAACTTAGTCAACTTTAAAATATGTATATTATAAAGGTGGTTTTTATTTTATAATTAACATCCCAGTATTTTTTAATAAAAATATTAAGTTCAGAATGAAGGAAAAAAGTATTTGTTGCCACCCTTTAAATTGTTTTTAGAAATGAACGTGCATGCATCTCTTTTATTCTATAAATTCCAGTTTCGATATCAATTTCCTATATTTTTACCATCTAAATTTAAATTTCTTTTATATTATATTGTCATTTTGTATTTATTTTTTACATTTTCAATGAATTAATTTATTATACTTAATTTTAAATTTTTTCTGTTAATTTATGGTAACTTTTTTTCACGTATCATCTATGTCTCCCTTAAACTCATATGAGACCGTCTAATCCAAATCTTTGTATACACTCGTATTCGGTTTCCTTTCATCCCGACTCATATATATATATATATATATATATATATATATATATATATATATATATAATATTTGTTGGGATTACAAAATTCAATTTTAAATTAATTAGTAAAAGAGAGGTCTCCTAACAGGTGGCATGTTTTATACTATGCAATTGTTAAATTAAACATTAAAACTTTAAATTTAATTGAAATAAATTTTAAGTTAAATATAATACTTTTTATATGATATTTCTTATGTTTTCACATTCAAACACACCTTATCATATGTTTTAACTTATAAAACACAATATTTAAATTATGAGTCCGTCTCTTGAAAGACGATCTTTCCATAAGTTATGGAAAGAACAAGGACTTAATTAAAATTTTACCATAAAAAGATAAAATTCACCGGTTAAAGTAATTAAGATCCGGGTCAAATTCGGGTTAAGATATTTGGGTAAACTCACACGTCTACAATATTTGAGTTTTGGTTAGAAACATTACATATTTAGAGAAAAACATATAAACTACATTGTTTCTAAATTATATGTTTTACTCTAAATATGTAGTGTTTCTAATTAAAACTTAAATATTTCACCTGCAAATGTTGTAGAGTATAAGCACATAACTTCATATTATTCTAATTAAACTCATCTTTCCACAGTGGAAAGACAGTATTTTCCAAAACTTTGTTTAAATTAAAAGATAGGGATGAGTGCATTTATAATCCTAACATTTGATTGAAAGTGTCAATATAACCCTGCAATTTGAGAAAGTGTGTAAAACCCCAACTTATTACCAATTGTGTCAATCCAACCCTACTTTTGGTTAAATTGTGCTAATATAGCCAAATTTCCTAATTTTGGCATTGACCCATAGAATGCAAGCACTGACCAAAGCTGAAATGACATAAATATCCCTTAGACCAAAACCAAAAATTTAATACACATTATACCCCTGTTTTCTTTCTTCTTCACAACCCACCCACCTCACCCTCTTCTGCCGCCAGCCACCACCATATCCTGCTGCCAGCCACCACCACCCTCTCTTGCCACCAACCCTACCACCCAAGCTCCACCACCACCGCTAGCCACCAAAGCCGACAACCACTGCCCAAGATCCACCATCACCACCACCACCACCACCAGCCACTGGAAATCTCTACCGTTGCCACCACCAATCTCCACCATTATAATAACCATCATAATAGAGCCCAAAATTTTAACCAAAACCAAAATCCAAAGGACAAAGCACCAAAACCAGAATCCAAAGGACAAAACAGAGCCTAAAAATTTAACCAAAACCAGAATCCATCCAAACTCTAACCCTACTTCATGCCTTGAAGCACCAATTATGGTACCCTCCGCCCCCGTGGTGATCAGAATCACTAACCACTGCGGCGGCTCTGCCACCTGACCCACCATCACCGCCAGGCATCCCTTTGAAATATCCTGCCTGTCCTCCCTCATCCCACTGGAAACCCGCGACTCAGCCCCGCATCACAACTGGAAACCTAGCTACCTACTGCGACTCCACCCCACATTACCGCTAGAAACCCTAGCTCCCTACCGCGGCTCTGCCGTTCACTGCGACTCAGCTCCACCGCTATAAATCATCGTCTAAAAACCCTAGCCACCATTGTGAATCTTCTTCTGGAAACAAGATGCGCAAATCATCTAAACCCTAGCCCATTGCCGTGAATTGTTCTAGCCCGCTGTCGCGAATTGTTCTAGCCCACCACCGCGAATCACCATTTGGAAATGAAGGATATGCGAATCGTCCCCACCATGCACCACAACTCTACCCCAACCGCACCGCCACCGTCACGAATCGTTATCTTAGATACGCAAATCGTCGGAGAAATATGGTAGTCTTGGGTTCTGTGCAATGAGGGAGGAAGAAGAGAGGTTGAAGAGAGAATAAAGAAGAAAATTGAAGAAAAAAAAGAGAAAATAGAATAAAAAAAGGTTAAGGGTTGTGTTGTATTTTCATCTTTTTGTATTTTTTCTTTTTTTGGGCAAGGGCAAAATGGTCTCTTAAACAAAATCTCGACATAAAAGAACTAACTAAAAAGTCAACAACGTACCATCGCGCGATATTATTACTTAAAATATTGTGATTAAGTTTTATTTAAAATTTTAAAGTTTAGTCATCCAAAGAAAATTATATGAGTTATGAAGTGAAATAATTAATCTAGTCAGAGACCGTTAAATATTGAATACAAAAAAAAATAATGATTTTTATAATATTTCATTCAAATTAATTAAAAAGTATATATTTATATGTTGAAATTCATTTTAAAAGATTATCATAATTATATATATCTCATTGTAGTAAGAAAAAGTAAATGTTAAATGACTTTATTAGTCTCACTAATTATAAAATGTCCTCATTTAACAATTAGTTGGTCTAAAATAAGATGCTGTCACACATTAATAAATAAATAATATGTATACATATTTCTATCAAAAGTACTATATCATTGTATTAAAAAATCTGAACATTTTGTTATTTCAAATTATGTGTTTCTTTGGAATTTCTTCATTGATATATATATATATATATGATATTTCTTTTGAGTATATGATTTTAAATATATATTTAGAAGTTATATATTTTAACAAGTTATGATTGATTATACATAGTAAAGAATTAAATCAACAACAAATTATAATATTAGTATGTTAACAAGCTATGATTGATTATATATGGTAAAGAAATAAACTCAGTAACATATTATAATATTAGTATAGTAGCTCTCTTTACCGACGGCATGCCCATAAGGTTATGGACAAACCATTTATTTTTTACCTTATACACTGCATTTGTTAAATTACATACTAAATTTAGAAATATTTTTTTATATTATATAATTTTATATTTTCACATTCAAATACACATTATTACTTGTTTTAACTTTTAAAATATAATATTTAAATTTTATAAAAAAATTACAACATTTAAAGTAAAAGCCACTATGAACTGTCCATAAGCTTTTGGAAAGATCGTCTTTCCTGAGACTTTCTCATATTAATATGTTATTTTTGGACTTTTTCACGAGTTTAGAAAAGTGAAAATGACAAAATCATCCCTGATTAAAATTCATCCAAATTAAATAATTTCTATTAAATGGTGATTGAGAAAAATGGTCTGTCAATAAATATTTGGACATATCATATGTACTGAGATTTTTCCCTTTTTATATTCACACGTAACATTATTACGATTCAATACTTAAACCAATTCTACACGTAACCAGTTATATTTGGATGTTGGTGGGATAAGTGGCGAGTCTTGCTCCCCTAGATATCAGTATTTTCATATCATAGGCATCGGTATTTTATGAATTTTCATACCGGTGCGTATATGAGCGGTGTTAGTTATATGATATATAGGCACCGGTATGTAGTACCAAGGCTAGAAATTTAAGCCACTGCCAGATATTACTTGCCGGTGCCCAATTTTTACTTTGTCATAACGGTGCTAGAATATATTTCACCACCGGTACCAGTTACTGGTGCCTATGCATGAAATACCGGTGCTTGTAAATAGGCGGTCATATAAAAAAAATTTGGCCAGTGAGAATAAACTCACCGGCCGGAATATGAAACCCAGAACGAACAAAACACAAAAAAAAATAGAAGCTCATGTAAAAAACTGGAAAATTCATGCCACAACCAATAACTTCATTACATATAATTGAAAATACATAACACATCTCAGTTCATGAAATAAGCTATACCTAAACATAGATTAACAACATCAATCATCATAAAAACTAGAACCTAATTTCCAGAAACCCTAGATAACATCAACGAACCAAAACAGTGAAGGTGAGCTCGGATCTTGGTGGAGCTCGCAACCCCGACCAACGAGTAGAGCACGGGATGATGGTGTTGGGGATGGTCCGTGAGATGGCATCGGGGATGGCGTCTAGAGATAGCGTTTGGGCAGATGGCGTCGAGATCGTCGGCGGCGACATAAAAAATAAGAGGGTTTGAGAAGAGAATGAGAGGGAAATGAGGGTGGGTAAATTTAGGGTTTCAGGGGTTAGTATATATAAGAAAAATTTTAACGGTTGAGATTCAATCAACAAAAGAAATCAACAGTTTAGATGAAACAAAGTTGGTTTTTTTAAGTGTTGAGCACCGGTACCGGTGGCCAAAATGCTTATACCGGTGCCTAGGAAATCAAAACGCAACTGCTTAGGGCAACTTTGAATGTTTTTTTTGAAAAAAATTGGACCCGAGAGCAAACCTTGGAAATTTTTTCTATGTGTTGAGCACCGGTACAAAAACCGGTGCCCAAAATGCTCATGCCGGTGCCTAAACATACGAAACACAACTGCTTAGGGCTGCTTTGAACGGTTTTTTTTAAAAAAAATTGAACCCGAGAGCAAACCTAGAAAAAAATTTCTAAGTGTTGAGCACCGGTACACATACTAGTGCCTAAGTAACTAATACCGGTGCTCATTCCAAAATTTTAAAAAATCTCTACAAAATTTGGAATGAAAATTCAAAAAAAAATTATTATCCCGCCATAACATTATTTGATCTTTAATTTAACTTTTTAATTTTTACTATTAGGTCCATAGAAGAAATTTGGAGGCGGCGAATCACAAAATTGAAGACACCAAAACACAATTAAATAAGAGATGATTACATCTTTAAAATTCGAGGTACAATGGGTGGATGGAAGCATCTCTAACATATTTTGGAAAGTTATGCTTTGACCCAAAAATTTGTTACAACATTATCCATCTATCCAAAATATATGAATTTTGTTATTCTTGCATAATTATAGAAATAGAAAATAAATTATTTTTTTGATGAAAATTTGAAAAGCACTACTACATGTTCTATAGTAATATAGAGTTGATTACTTAGAAGATCAAAAGGGTAATCAGAAAGGATTATGGATATGTTCTTGTGCCCGATTGTTGATAAGTATTTCGTTACGGACTTGGAAAATACAACGAGGGTGTACATGGTAGCATCGCGTTCGAGCTGATTTCAATTTGGAGTTATGAGTAAAGTTTTTACCTTTTGCACTTAGGTCCCTCCAAGAAAGTTGGAGTCGTTGAATCACAAAATTGGTGGAACCAAAATGCAATTCAATAATAAATGATCGCAACTCTACAATTTGGGTATGTATGGGTGAATGGAAGGGTCTCAAAAGTCAACACTGATTACTTCTATATCCTCTTGAAAAATTACAATGTGGCCCAAAATTGTGTTACCATATTACCCATTACTCCAAAGTACATGATTTTTGTTATTCTTGCATAAATATGGAAATATTAAATAAATAATTTTTTTGGTGAAATATTGAAAAGCGCTAGTACATGTCTTGAGTAACTTATGGTTAATTACTTGGAAGTAACAATGTGAAATCAGAAAGTATTATGGATATGTTCTTGTGCTTGATTTTTGATAAATATTCCCTTACAGGCATGAAAAATACAATGGGAGTGTATAAGGTAGGATCACGTTCGATCGAATTTCAATTAGGAGTTACGAGTAAAGTTTTTACTTTTTGCACTTAGGTCCTTCCAAGAAAGTTGGAGTCGTCGGATCACAAAATTGGAATAATCAAAATGCAACTCAATAATATATGATCGTAACTCTGCAATTTGGGAATGTATGAGTGAACGGAAGGGTCTCGAAATTCAAGATTGATTACTACTATAAATTCTTGGAAAATTACACTGTGACTCAAAATTGTGTTACCGCTGCTGAATTTATTCATAGGCACCGGTATTTTGTGTACCAATGCTGAATTTTGGTTTTGTAGCATTTGTATTTAGTGCATAGGCACTGGTTTTTTTTGTGTATCGGTGCTGAATTTATTCATAGGCACCGATTTTTTGTGTATCAGTGTGGAATTTTTGTTTTGTAGCACCGGTATTCAGTGCATAAGCACCGATTTTTTTGTGTACCGGTGCTGAATTTTATTTTTTTGGCACCGATATTTCGATAGCGGTACATTTATGACATTTTTAGCACCGGTATTTTGGCACCGGTACATTTTATGACATTTTTAGCACCGGTATTTCGGCACTGGTACATTTGTACCATTGCCTAAGTACCTGTTTTCCAGTAGTGATAAGATCACTCCATGAAATACTACGATCGATATCTTTTTAGTGTATATGCACCGGTAAGTGACCCGGTGCAAAAGGTGTAGTGTATAGGCACCGGTAAGTGGTACCGGTGCTAGAATCTAATCTAGCACCGATACATTTATTGGTGCCAATGCATGGAATACCGGTGCTAGTAAATATGCGATCAATAAAAAAAATCCAGCCAATGAGAATAAACTCACCGACCGGAATGTGAAACCCAGAACGAACAAAACACAAAAAAAAAGAAGCTCAAGTAAGAAAATGGAAAATTCATACAACAACCCAGGACTTCAGTAGATATAATTTAAAATACATAACACCTCTCAATTCATGAAACAAGTTATACCTAAACACAGTTTAACAACATCAATCATCCTAAAAACTAGAACCTAATTTCCAAAAACCCCAGATTGATGTATATAACTATGTTTGAACAATGTATTTAACATTAACTATGTGTTAATGTTAAACACTAACACACCATGCTTGATATGAATCTCCTTGCGAAAACTCACGATTGTGGAACTAATATCTTTGATCTAGTGAAGCGATCTGCAAACCCTCACTATCTCGCACAAAATTCAGGTGTATAGCCCTTGAGGTACGCCTAACTTTGACTTGCTCTCTAACTAGCCCTCAGGATCAGATTATAAGGTTTATTGATACTTAACTAGCTCTCGGGGTTAAGCAACAATGGAAGAAGCTCGCAAGCAACAAGAGTATGAACTCAGAGGATTATATTTCTGAATGATGATAGTGGTTAGGTGAAAATAATGTTGAAAACCACCACTATTTATAGTACATAGGTATGGTCTTCAAGAATAAAAACAAGAAACTGAAAAGGATTATGATAGCTTTAAGAAACTAAAACCATATTTAACTAAACTTCATAAAATAAATGACTATATTCTTCAAGATAAATCTTGAATGAATATTGCCTTATCTAATCTTACCAAATCTATTTCTAATCAAATCAGAACTAAATATTCTAAACTCTAATTAAAATATTACCAAAACTCTTCTAAGTCAACATGGTCGAGTTTATGACTTCATTAAAAATAATAATAAAAATGATCACACCACCTCTTTAAAAAACCCAGTGAGAAAAAAAGCATAGTGTTATCTAATAAAAACAAATAAAGAAAACCTAATTCGTATCATTCCCTCCGAGGTCAAAAAGTTCCATCCTTGAAACATGAACGATCTTAAAAAATGAATGGAGATAAACGTCCCACACCATCCCTGCAAATTACTGCAAATAAACGGTGACTGAATGCTAACTAGGCAGTGACAGTGATGCTGACTAGGCTGAAAACTGCTTCAACTCGCGAGAAGATACAAGCTGGTAGGAAAATCATATTAACTCACGGGAAATTGAAAATCTTGTGATAAATTACCAACTCATGAGACAAAGGAACAGATCGTGAGATGAAAAGTTGATCCTGGTTTGACGCGCGTGTAACACACGCGTCTTCAACTGGCGAGCACGTGAATCTGGCTTCCCTGGCGTGTGGAATCACCCGCAGTCAATTTTCATATCCGGACGGAGAAAATTTGTAGATCTCAAGGGCCGTCGGATCGGAGTTGTGCAGACGGCAAAAAGAAAACCGATGAGTACCCAATTGGTCAATGGTTGGCATCGGGAATCGGTCGGAGAAGAATGGATCAATCCGGCCGGTTGCTGATGCAAGTTGCTCTAAAGAAGATTTCGATGGAAGGAACAAAGGCCGCTGGTAAGACCTGGGGTGTGCCAAAAAATGGGAAACATGTCGGTAAAGTGAAAAGATCACCAGAAAGTAGTCGCTCGCTGGAGAAGAGAAACTCTACTCGGTGATGGAGCTGAGCGGCATCGGTGCGAGATGTCTGGCTGCAGAAGTTGCTTGATGATTTTTTTTAAAAAAATTCAAAAATACACTCAAACAAACCTTGAAATCCTTGTTGAATTTTCTGTCACCAAGGATTTTTTGCTTTGCTCTGATACACACTGATATGAATCTCCTTGCGAAGACTCACGATTGCGAAATCAATATCTTTGATCCAGTGAAGGGATCTGCAAACCCTCACAATCTCGTACGAAATTCAGGTGTCTATCCCTCGTGGTACGCCTAATTTCGACTTGCTCCTAACTATCCCTCAGGATCAAATTACAAGGATTATTGATACTTAACTAGCCCCCAGGGTTAAGCAACAATGGAAGAAGCTCGCAAGCAACAAGAGTATGAACTCAAAGGTTTATATATCTGAATGATGATAGTGGTTAGGTGAAAATAATGTTGAAAAACACCCCAATTTATAGTACAAAGGTATGGTCTTCAAGAATACAAACAAGAAACTGAAAAGGATTATGGCAGCTTTAACAAGCTAAGACCATATTTAACTAGACTACCTAAAATAAATGACTTCTTCAAGATAAATCTTGAATGAATATTGCCTTATCTAACCTTATCAAATCTAATCCTAATCAAATTAGAACTAAATATTCTAAACTTTAATTAAAATATTACCAAAATTCTTCTAAGCCAATATGGCCGAGTTTATGGCTTCATTAATAATAATAAAATAAAATAATCACACTACCTCAATAAAAAAATCCCGTGGGAAAAAGAGCATAGTGTTATCTTCTAAAAACCCTAATTAATAAAAATAAATAAAGAAAATCTAATTCGTATCAATGATTCAACGATGCTTATAAACTGCAAAATCTCCACAATTTATGTTTTAGATTTCTACAAATGTTACGGCACATTCCATTAAGTTCGTGCACATATGATTTGTCGAAGTAAACTATTTAAAATGTCAAAATTATGCAGCGTTTAAGCACCGAGGAAACTTAGTGTGTATAACTATGTTTTAACTATGTATTTAACACTAACTATGTGTTAATAGTAAACACACCATGTTAAACATTAACACACCATGTTTCAACAGTGCTTATAAACTGCAAAATCTCCACAATTTAAATCTCATATTTCTGCAAATGTTACGGCACCTTCCATTTACTTTGTCAAACAAAACAATTTTAAATGTCGAAAAGATGCAGCACTTGAGCACATTGAGAAAGGCATGGTGTGTATACATACTTTTAAACAATGTATTTAACATCAACATTGTTTAACATTAAACACACCAATGCCTCCCTAATTCGCATACACTACAAAATCTCCACATTTAAAATTGTGGAGTGCTATAAAAGTTGTAGCACCATTTCATAATGGAAGAAGCATTACTTAGTTAGAGGGCACTAAGTGAATAGAAAGCAACCCATGTAGTGCCCTTATACTAATTCTTCCAACGTTAAACTTGTTCACAGTAACAATTACAATAGAAAATCATTTAAAATGTCAAATTGAAGCAGCTTTTGAGCACCAAGGAAACTTGGTGTGTATAACTATGCTTTAACATTGTATTTAGCATTGTATTTAACATAAACAATGATTTAGTGTTAAACATACATGTTATAAGCATGACACAGTTACAGGGCCATACATTAATAGAAGGCAGCCTATGCAGTGCCCTTTAACTAAGTAATGCATATTAATTTAAAATGTCAAAATGAAGCAGTTTCTTGGGGCCACAGAAGCAAGGAGTGTTTAAACAAAACGTTTCAAACACTCAGAGTTCCGATGGCCCCGGTAGACTGCAGTATCTCATAAGTTTAAACATCAACTATAACTAATTAAATCAAAGGGTACAAATGTTACAACACTTTTTGTAAAGGAAGAAGCAATACATAGTCATAGGGAAATACATAGGCAATCAATGCAGTGCCCTATAACTAATGCTTATTCATTTAAAATGTCGAAATGAAGCATCTTTATAGGACCGAGGAAACATGGAGTGTTTATATAGACAAACCAGGTCAAATACTCCAGGTTCCTCGGTTCTGTTAGGCCGTAACATCTCAACATTTTAAACTTCAACTAGAAATTAGCAAATCAAATGCAGAACAAAACTTAATCTGAAAAAACATTGATCTAGTTACATAGAAAATCACAGTTTATATCACAGTTCAAACATAGTTACATAGAAAATCATAGTTTATACCACAGGGTACAAATTATACAATTTAAAATTGCATATTACCAATCTAAAATTTAATTATCACAAACAGCTAAACATGACACAATTATCTATATATCAACATTATTTCACAAATTTTTACCGGCACAAGATGTCGACGAGTGCCTGCCCTCCATCAACAAATGTGCTAGGTCATCGGCCTTGGCGGCGGTGATGTCGTCGGCCTTGACTACTATTTTATTCAATTGTGGTCCACTGCACTTCCTCTTCATGGGGGCCTTCTTGTATTTTGGCGGAATCTACAATAGCAACAAAATAATGCCAACAAATGGTATAACGTTATAACGAGTCATAATCAACTATGAATATAATGAACTTACACAATTTGCATACAAATCATGATAACATGTTATGAAACCCAAGAAGTTTAATTACATGGGCTAACAAACACAATCGTCGACCACGTAAAAGCAAAGACCCAATGCTGGTGCAACCAAATTCAAGAAGTACGCATACACTGGTCAAACGCATGAACGAATCTTATTCCATCATTTAATACAACCACCTATATAGAGTCCCTAGTTATCATATTAAAAGAACACAAGAAGATCCTCATGTGCAAACCATTTCAACCCAATCCCATCTCTAAGAAAACAATGAACAACATTTAATAATGTATTGCATGCATCAAACACATTGCATGCATAGTTATTTTAGTGAATTCTAACCAGAAATAATAGGGAAACAAAAGATTCTCTCCACTAGGATTACATACATATCTTTGAAGGACAATAAGATGGGAGGGTTCTTCAATGTGTAATGTCCGGTGCTTTGCTTTGAAGTTCTAACGAGCTTGGCGGCTGTGACGTGGTCAACCTTGGCATCAGGTCATTGGGACATGGAATAGAGTGGATGAAGTGGTGGGGAAATGGGTGGCAGAGATAAGGAGGAGGGGAAATGGACGGCAGTTTCAGAGAAGTGTGGGAGGGATGAAAAGAGTTTTAGGGTGGGAAAGAAAGGGTTTCAGGGTTTTTACAGGGAGCAATAAAATTTTGACGGTTTAGATTTAATGAAGGATAAATATGAATGGTTCAGATCTAGTCGCCACATTAGCACCGGTAATGAATGCACAATACCGGTGCCTATGGTATTTAACGCAGCTGCTCCAGACGGCTTTGAATGGAATTTTTTCCATAAATTTTGGAACACGAGAGCAAAGAAGAATGAAAATTTTCTAAGTACCAAGCACCGGTAATGAAACCGGTGCTAAAATAAACACAACCGGTGCTAATATACGTTAATGCAACTGCTTAAGACTGCTTTCAATTTTTTTTAGAAACATAGAGGAAAAGTGAAAAAGTTTTTAAAGTACCACGCACCGACACCAAAACCAATGCTACGGTCATTCAAACTGGTGCTAATACACGTTAACGGAGCTGCCTGAACATATTCTAAGTCTTTAGCACCGATATCTTTCATATTGGTGCTAGTTTAATCTAAAATTCATAATTTCACCCCACACTTTTTATCCACTAACCAGTAACGTTGGATAGTTTTTTCGGTTTTATGTATTTAAGTAATTGGACTGATAAGTAATCAATTGTACAATGTCCTTCCCATGTACATAAATTGTGTATGTCGGGTCCCCAAAATGGATCCGTTCGTAACTTTACTAAAATTGAACTATTACCCAAAATTGCGTTACACCGTCATTTTTTGATTAAATTTATTTCATATTTGATATTATTGGGTTAATTGAAGTTTAGAAATAGAAGAGTAACTTTTAGTGAAAATTTATAAATCTCTAGTACATGCGTTATAGTATCTTACTATAGATGACTAAGAAGCTAGGAAGTTCTAACAAGGAGGATTATTGGTAATGTTTTCTCAAGAAATATTAATAAATTTTTTGATTAAATCTTAGCATATACTTTATGGATTCAAAATGCTGCACTACATTCAAGCGGATTTTAATTTGGACGTCCGAGTGAACGTTTTACCTTTTGCGCTTAGGTCCCTCCAAGAATCTTGGAATTGTCAAAAACCAAAATTGGCAATTCCATATTGAAATTTCATAATTCAAGTTCACAACTATGCAATTTGAACATGTTGGATAGATGGAACACCCCCGAAATTGAAAATAGAAATATTGTACGGCAAAATGCTGAAATTGCACTATTGCCCAAATTTTAGTTCTGTACTAATAGAACCGGTTCCTTACCGGTGCTACAATGAAAAATCAAACTGATGCTAAAATTTTTCCTACTTGTTGCGTGATTTTTTCCGTATAACAGATTATATGCACCAGTACGTGCATTATCAGTGCTCAAAATTTTGGATGCCAGTGCTATGAGTAAAAAAGGCACCAGTACTTCTTTGTTCAGATGTTTATACCAGTGCTAATGATACTTTTAGCACCGGTATTTCCTCACCGGTGTACCTGTTTTCTAGTAGTGGAAGTCTCAGAAAATATGACTTGTCTATAAGTTTACAAACAAGCATTGATCTTTACTTTTTTAACTATAAAATTATAATTTTTTTAATATAAATACTACATTTTATAAATTAAAACATGTAATAAGGTGTAATTAAATATGAAGATATAAGATGTATTTATATAAAAGTGAAATGACTTAGAGAATATGTTATTTAAATTTAAACTTTTAATATTTAATTTAACAAATGCAATGTATAAGTGAAAATTATAATGGATTGCCCACAAGTTAAAGACAAACCACCTGTTAGGGAACCTCTCTTCTACTAATTAATTTTAAATTGATTTTTTCAATCCCAACAAATAGACCCTAAACTCGTGGGTCAAACTGGTTATCTATTTTAAAACCCGGGTGTGTATGGGTAAAATGGGTAATGAGACTAATGGGTAGTTGAAAAATATGGGTCGGGTGGGTTGGGTTTGCGGGTTAACGGCGAGTTTACTCATATAGGTTGAAATTCGTGGGTTTACCCATATGTGTTGGTATATAAACCTATATGGGTTGAAATCTACGTCTTTTACCCGTATAGATTAGTATATCAACGCACACTACTGTAGGACAAGGGTATTTGCACTGGTAAAACACCCCCTTCGCGCCGGTATTTTGGCCCTGTGAAATAACGATGTGTAAGTATAGCAGTGTAAAATAGAAAGTTATAGGCACCGGTATACCATACCGGTGCTAATGGGATGCGTTAGCACCGGTATACTATACCTGTGCTATTGGGGTGCTTAACACCGGTATCGTATACCGGTGCCTATAACTTTCCATTTTACACTGCTATACATACGCACCGGTATTTCAGAGGGCCAAAATACCGGTGCAAATAGGTTGTTTTACCTTTGCAATTGCCCCTGGTGATCATTAAAAAAATGAGCACCGGTTTTACTGGTGCTCATTTTTAATTAAAAATTTAGAAATCAAAATATTTATTAGAACACAAAAAATGCACTAAAATATATTTAAAAAACGTGATTTGAATTCAATGAATACTCAACACTTCTATAAAACTAAGGCAGCTAAAACTAACTTGTATCAATATGCACTAATATAAAAAAAAGTGCTTATAAACAACGTAGCTACATCAATTACAAAAAGTAAATTGCTTCGTAGCAAGCAGTGTTCAAGAAAGTTGGAGACTAGCTTGCTTCTGTCTTGATCTCCATATCCACCCTACTTACTGAAAAGGCTAGCACGTCATTAAAAACTTTCTTGACAAAATTTAGTGGAATAACACCTTGATATAAAATTAAGAGGAGTTAGTTGAAATCAACATTCAAATTGTAAAGGACCATTCTGAAATATACCGACATTCAAACACATCAAACCATCTATCACGAGTGTGACAAGTAACTAAACACTTAATCAATTTCAACAATTTCAACAGAATCCAAACAAATAAACCTATCTAAAATCCAAAATATACTTAGAGCTCAAATATGTATACATAAACAGATCAAGAAAAATGAATTCGAACCTATTCAAACACATCAAACCATCTAACATGAGTGTGTGCCAAGTAACTAAACACTTAATCAATTTCAACAACTTCAATAGAACCCAAACAAATAAACCTATCTAAAATCCAAAATATACTCAAAGCTAAAATATGTATACATAAACAGATCAAATCAAAATGAATTCGAACCTTCAAGTGAGCAGCAGCCTTGTCCTTGGCATTGAAGACACCAATGGACTCGACAACAAAGTCAGCTCCAACCTCACCCCATGGGATCTCCTCCTAACCATTCACTAAACATCATTTCAGCATAAATCTTCAGTTCTAATTCCAGAAAACACACAGTAGCTAACTAGATAATCATTATCACGTAAAACTCATTAATAAGCTCATTAATGAATTAAATTGCAAAACTTCTAATTTTAAAAAAGAAGAAAAAGAAGAGGGATATTGAAAATTTGGTTTTACCTAATTACTTCAATTGAGGTTGTTGTGTTCCAACATCATCTGATTAACCAAGTTTGTAGGTAAAGTAAAACTTTAAAGACACACAAAATTGGTTACACTATTCGGTGAGAATCACCTAAATCTGCGTGGCCTGGCCCAGTTCAGAATGAATCCACTAATTAGAAAGATAGTACAAGATGCATCATACAAATACTTATCTTTTCTAATTCAACTCGTGAATTCTACTAGCTCCCCTAGTTGCCTATCCTCTTTGATCAGACTCCCTATGACCTCGATCTCTGTCGAAGCTGGATCTCCTCCTCCCAATGAATTAAGGCTCTCGTTCTGAAATTTGAGATCAAACAATGTTGATCATGTTGGAACACCAATAAACAGCTCTGTGTTACTCTTGATAAAAACCTGAAACTGATTGCAGATTTCTCTCTATAATTTCGTGAGTAGCTTAGCCTGTAATGTCTGCCATATATAGCCATTTCGCACATCATAGTTTCCTGGTGCAAATAAATCACTATCTTCATAATATTTTCGTATATTCAAATCTTGACGAAGATAGGATTTAGCCAATCTATTCCCTTGAAGTAAGGGATTTAGAATATCTCATCCCAATCTTTTTCCATAACTGAATCTTTTCCTTCTTCCAACTTTATACATCTTACTCCTATCCCACAAATATGGGAGATGAAATATTCAGCGAAACAACTACTTTAAGGCAAGATTCATCCTTCTCAGATTCATACTTTCACACTGAACTTCTTCCATCATGACTCTTTCTTTGATGTTACAACATAGTCACAAATTGCTAATTAAAACATTTTGTACTTTACAATCTCCCCCTTTGGCATTTTGTGAACCCATCAATATTTTGGACTTTTAACACCCATTGTGACCATAAGAAGCTCAAATAATTTCCCATGGATGTTGGAACATAAACCGAGAACAAATATTCTAACTCCCCCTGAATCCTTCAGCATAAAAGTATAGACCTTCAACATCTATGGTGGAACATCAAATCTCACCAGTACTCAATTATCAAATTCGAACACCAAAAATATGTAGATACTGGGAATCCGAGAAAGACCAAAATAAAACCTTAGCAGAGGTCCATAAATAAAATTTTAAAATACTCCCCCTTGGGGCCATAAACCTCGCCAAACCTCCAACAGACAATTTATCAACCCTTAGCCTCTTCAGCACTGCTCCCCTGGATATCATCCTCAAAATCCAATCTCTTTAACTCCTCTTTGAGTGCAGCACTTTGAACTTGTAATGCTGCAATTTTGGCTTGCACAACAGTCTTCTTAGCCTCATTTCCTTTCTGAACAGAGCATCCTCCCCGTGATGGCTTCCAAGGCAAATCTTTCACATATCTTAAATTGAAAGTCTTCTTATTTGGCTTCAGAGAAACCGCTTCAACAAACACATCACCCTCTTGAGCCTTCACCTTTTCTCCTTTTAGCACCTCAGAGATAATACGGGGATATGGAAGAGCATTTTTAGCCCTTGTAGAACTAGCATTCTCCAATATGTTAGCTTTTCTTTTTGACCTTCTTGCATGAGTATGCACAAACTCATCAGGGACTTCATCACTGGAGAAGGTTAAGTCTTCAACACTGACTTCCTGTGTTGGAACATCAGTTCTCTCCTAGCCTAATGTTGGAACATCTTCAAGGCTTGGTTCTTCAGTTTCTGGAGCAGACTGTTTTTATGTTAGAACATCATCTCTAGTCGTGTTTTGATCTCTTTCTTCCCTTGTCCTCATCTTCCTGAGCCCCTCCTGTCTGAGCCCTTTCTTCCTCTGCTCCTACTCCTGCCTGGGGGGACTGAGTAAAATCTTCTCCTCCAAGGTGTACATCCATATCTTCCCCAGCTTCGGCTTTCTTTGCATCTCCAACATCTTTTGTTTCATTATTAGCACCTCCTTCTTCAACATCTATTTCCTCTTCACTATCCGAGGCCAAATTCCTAAGCTTTCTAAGATTCTGGCTGACCTTAGGATCATACACCTGTACAGCTTTATAACTTGTAGACCTCAGAGTTCTCTTCCTTTCAAGTCAGTTCTTCACTTCCTTCAACTTTACTCGTTTTGGCAATGATGCAGTAGTATAGACACACATAACCTTCTTTCCCCCATACTTTACACATGCCAATTCTATCAACCTGGGGTTCCAGTTCTCAATTTTCCTAATGCCTCCAATGTTCTCTTTCAATATCCAAAACTGATTTACCCTATTCACATACCCATACATTGACTTGTATCCTCTTAAATCTACTCTTTTTTTCTTCTCTAGGTAATGAATCGTACAATCTTCTAGAGATTTAAATGTTTGACCATTGAAAGTAAAATATTTATCCGAAATACCTTGATTTTTACTTTCTCAGATTTGGTCCTGATAGGCTTTATTGTTGGTGGCTGAACCACTTCAATGCTCGGTTCTTCCACACCAATCCATTCCTCGATCACGTAGCTCTCTGGTATTTCCACTGTCATCTCTATTTCTCCAAACAACATTTAAAATTTCTTGCTTTTCTCCATCTTGACCCTTGTTCATCATCAAGAATCCGAAGACTTTTTAGAGTGGAGAAACCGTGTTAGGATTGAGTTGCGGATAGGAGAGTTTTACTTTGACTCACACTCTCAGCCATGTCAGAAGTTTCAGGATGAAGTTCAGTAAAAAGAGAATACAAAACAGAGAAGGGAAGGCGAATTTTTTTTAAAATATTCACTTTCCTTCCTCAACCACCCAACCTCCCATTTCCCTTTCCAATGCTATAATTACCAGCCGTCTTTTTATCCCTTTCTCCTTTTTCAGATTCCACTCACCAAATTCCAACATCCATCAAATCTATTCAACTTCCTTCTTTTCCATATAATACCATTTTTTTGTTTTTTTTAATAAAATAAATAGAGAAAAATAAGCAGTAATATTTACGTCTAGAAAAGCATTAGGAAAAAATACCTCAAACATGACAAACACCTAGGTGTTGTTTGAGAAGCTCAAATATGGATGAATCCAGTGGTTTTGTGAAAATATTCGTAAATTGTTCTGATGTTGGAACATAGACCACTGCAACTTCCCTTCTTTCAACAAGTTCTCGAATAAAGTGATATCTTATATCTATGTGCTTTGTCTGAGAATGCTGAACTGGATTCTTGGATATATCTATAGCGCTCTTGTTATCACATAAGATCTTTAGAGTCCCTTGATGAATCCCATAGTCTTTCATCATTTGCTTCATCCATAATAACTGTGCACAACAGCTTCCGGCAGCCAAATATTCTGCTTCAGCGGATGACAATGATATAGAATTATGTTTCATGCTGTACCAAGAGATCAAATTTGTGCCAATAAAGAAACACCTACTAGTTGTGCTTTTTTGATCATCTGCATTTCCAGCCCAATCAGAATCACTATAGCCAAATAGATCAAAATCTTGAGTTTTAGAATACCAGATACCATGCTCAGAAGTCCCACTAATATATCGAATAATCCTCTTTACTGTAGTCCAATAAGATTCGTTAGGATTTGCATGAAATCTTGCACATACTCCAACATTGAAACAAATATCTAGTCGACTAGCTATAAGGTACAAAAGACTCCCAATCATACTTCTATATAGTTTCTGATCAATTGAAACACCTTTCTCATCCTTCATTAATTTATCCGTAGCACCCATGGGAGTTCTTACTGATCAAGAAATTTCCAATCCAAAGCATTTCACTAGATTCATGGCATATTTCCCTTGATTTATGAACATCCCATTCTTTTGTTGCTTGACTTGGAGTCCTAAAAAATAGGTAAGTTCACCAACCATGCTCATCTCGAACTCATCCTGCATGAGACTTACAAAATCTTGTACCATAGATGGTGAGGTAGAGCCAAAACAATGTTATCTACATAAATTTGATGACCTAGTAAGCACAAATAAAGTACGATTTACTCCCCCTCGACGATAACCTTTCTGAATAAGAAAGGTAGTCAGTCGGTCATACCATGCCCTTGGTGCCTGTTTTAACCCATACAGAGCCTTTTTGAGACGATACACGTGATGAGGAAGATATGGATCCTCAAATCCTTTAGGTTGTTCAACGTAGACCTCTTCATTAACTATCCATTCAGAAATGCATTTTTCACGTCCATCTGGTACAATGTGAAATTCATAGAGCATGAAATAGCAAGCAAGATACGAATGGATTCTAACCTGGCAACAGGTGCAAACGTTTCATCAAAATCAACACCTTCTACTTGAGTGTATCCTTGTGCCACTAGTCTGGCCTTATTACGAGTGATTTCACCTTCAACATCAAACTTGTTTTTGAAAATCCATTTAGTACCAATGACATTTACCCCTTTTGTTCGAGGAGTAAGGTACCATACATCATTCCTTGTAAACTGTTCAAGTTCTTCTTGCATTGTGGCAATCTATTACTCATCAAGTAGTGCTTCCTTATAGTTTTTTGGCTCAATCAGTGAGATGAAGCATTGCAATCCAGCAAGTTCCCCATAATTTATTCGTGGTAGAGTTTGAGTTCGTTTCGCACTTGGTCCAGGTTCAACCTGTGTTGGAACATGGGATAGAGGGTCTAGCATTGATGTTCCAACATCACTTTCAGCAGATATGTCTGGACTATCAGGCTGTGGTGTTCCAACATCGATAGGCTGGCTGGTCAGAATTTCTGGTGTTGATGACACATCTTCATCCTCCCCTTTTATGGTCCTTGATTATTATCAGAATCATAAAAAATCACATTAATTGACTCCATGAGGGTGTTAGTGTGGAGATTAAATACTCTGTATACACGACTATTGACTGAATATCCCAGAAAGACTCCTTCATCAATGCGATTGTCAAATTTCCCCAGTTGTTCTCTGTCCTTGAGTATGTAGCACTTTCTCCCAAACACATGAAAGTAAGCCACATTTGGCTTTCTTCCTTTCCAGATTTCATATGACATCTTGCTAGTAAATGGTCGTAGGTATACCCTATTGATGGTGTAACATGCTGTGTTGATAGCTCCACCCACCATTTTTATGAATACCCTTTTCTGCTAGCATGACTCGAGCCATCTCCTGTAGGGTTCTGTTCTTTGTTTCTACAATCCCATTTTGCTGAGGAGTAATGGGAGCAGAGAACTCGTGTTGTATGCCAAAATCATCACAGAAATCACTGAACTGCGAGTTTTCAAATTCTTTTCCATGATCACTGCGGATTCTCACAATCTTTCCAACATTTTTTCCTTTCTCGGTTTGTACCTTAATTACCAAGCTTCTGAAGACATCCACTGCATCTGATTTTTCTTTGAGAAAGGCTACCTAAGTTTATCTAGAAAAATCATCAACACAAACAAAAATATACCTTTTCCCAGTAATGCTGGGAGTGTAAACTGGACCAATCAAATCCACATGTAGTAATTCAAGGTTTTTTGAGGTAGTAATATATTGAACTGGAGAGTGAGGAGATCAAATATGTTTACCCTGTTGGCATGGTCCACACACAACACCTTTTTATGTGTAAGAAAAGGCATACCTCGTACTGCTTTGGAATTGGCAATTTTTACCAAGGTATTGTAATTTATATGTCCAAGCTTTCGATGCCATAGAGTAACTTCATCATCCTTATAGCTTAAACACTTCACTTCTTGTTCTAGGAGATAGCAATTGTCTAACGATCATGCTCCTGACAGTACTTTTTTTTCTCCATGCTTCACAATACACATATCTTTTTGAAACTCAACAGTTATATCTTTATCGCACAATTGACTGATACTCAGAGGATTTGCTTTTAAATCTTTGACAAGTAGCACACTTGCCAAACTGGGAAATCCCACTATCTGGAGTTCTCCTTTTCCAACCACGTGACTTTTCTTTTCATCACCAAAAGTAAAAAATCTGCCGTCGTATGGTTTGACGTTGTTTAAATAATTAGGAGTTCCTGTCATAAACAGCCACTATCAAAATACCACGAGTCTCTAGAGTGTGCAATGAGAGATGTGTGAGCAACAAGACATACAGTGTTTTGTTTAGGAATCTATACCTTTCTGATGAGTCTGGCTCTTTGAATATTGCTCATGTTGGAACATACTGACAATTGTTGACCATTCATGATATCTCTGAGTAGTCTGAGACATTGTTCCTCTTCATGACCATGGTGTGAGCAGTAGTGGCATGTATAGGTTTGCGCCAAGCACATGACTTCATAATTTTTACCTTCATGGTCTGCCTCTCAGCTTTGAAATCAGTCGGTCTTGTCTCAAATTTTTTATAACCAATTCCATGTCTGTCACCTTCTTTTTTTTCCTATTTCCAAGATTTCATCAAGCTTTGCCTTTCTAGAATTTAGTCGTTTGATTGCTTCTTTAGCAGTTTCAGCTATTTCGGTTGCTGATTTAAGCTTCTAATTCAGTACTTCGATTTTTTTTTCTAAGAACTCCACCATATCAACTAGCTACATTTTTCTTTCCATAAGTTGGGTGTTTTTCAGCTTTCAGTATCTTATTCGTCTCAACGACTTTCAGCCACATGGTGTACATTTTCTTATATTCTTGGCGTATTTCATCATCATTTACTTCTTGACCATCGTCATTGCCTGATGAGTTTTCACTTAGTAATTCCATGTTGGAACATCTGGATTCCCCCATTTTTTCGATGTTGGAACATGGAGTAACAACTTCATTTACCTTTGCTCCAAAAGCTACATAGTTGCTGGTGAGTTCTTCTCCTGCATTCTCTTCCTCATCATCACTCCATGAAGTAACATATGATCTGCCTTGTTTCTTTCTAGCATTAGCACATTCTGCCTGAATATGACCAAACCCTTCACATTCTCTACATTAGATCCTTCCTGCCTGTTTTGTCTCATTATTTTGATTCCTCATAAATGGCTGATTGTTCTGCTCAACCTTGGGTCCACGAGAGTTTCTAACCTCCTATGATTGAGGTCTGTTTCTACTCAGTTTGTCCTGTGATATTCTGTTTACTACATTTTTCAGCATTTTTGAGAAGTTCTTCGTAATAAGAACAAGTTTTTCACCTTCACTCTCACTATCTCCTTCATCTCTTGGGGCTGACACCTTTAAGGCTAGCTCTTTATGGACTT
The DNA here is from genome assembly GCA_037428765.1 of Rubia yunnanensis. Taxonomy (NCBI): domain Eukaryota; kingdom Viridiplantae; phylum Streptophyta; class Magnoliopsida; order Gentianales; family Rubiaceae; genus Rubia; species Rubia yunnanensis. The sequence goes on along the minus strand of CM075071.1, from coordinate 75,578,576 downwards.
TCTTTGATGATTGATCAAACTTCATTTCATAAGTCTGTAGCGATTCCATCAAATCGTCAAGTGTCATTGTTGTCACATCACATGCTTCTTCAATGCCAGCCACCTTCATTGTAAAACATTTTGGAACAGATCTTAATGTTTTCTTTACCAATTTTTCTTCCTTGTACATTTTCCCAAGTTGATAAGCCATATTAGTAATATCCCTTATTTTCCCGTTGAAGATAGCAACAGTTTCATCTTCCTCCATCTTTAATTCTTCAAACTTAGTGGCCAACATTTGCAGTTTGGAATCCCGTACACTACTTGTTCCTTCATGTACTATTTGTAGAATATCACATGCGTTCTTTGCTTGATAGCAGTTTGAGATAAGTTTAAACTGATTTTTGTCTACTACAGTAAAGATGGCATTTAGTGCTTTGGAATGGCCATCGAGGCCCTTAACTCGCCTGCACTCCATGTTGACTTGTCCTTGACTCCTTATTTTTTTGGAATTGATTCCCCTTCTTTCTCCTTTGAGCTTGACTGATCATCTTCCAATGGATGATTCCATTCAGTTTCAACAAAATACCGGGCAAATTCATCAAGTGAGCTGATGAACACTCACATTTGTGCCTTCCAATAATTGTAGTTGGATCCTTCTAGAAGTGGGGGTCGAGAGATAGAAGCACCTTCTTTGGTCACCATGGTAAAATTGGATCAACACTTTCCTTGACACAACCAAGGTAAGAGTAAGTGACTCAGCTCTGATACCAATTGACTTGTTCTTGACTCCTTGTTTTTTTGGAATTGATTCCCCTTCTTTCTCCTTTGAGCTTGACTGATCATCTTCCAATGGATGATTCCATTCAGTTTCAACAAAATACCGGGCAAGTTCATCAAGTGAACTGATGAACACTCGCATTTGTGCCTTCCAATAATTGTAGTTTGATCCTTTGAGAAGTGGTGGTCGAGAGACAGAAGCACCTTCTTTGGTCACCATGGTAAAATCAGATCAACACTTTCCTTGACACAGCCAAGGTAAGAGTAAGTGACTCAGCTCTGATACCAATTGAAAATTTGGTTTTACCTAATTACTTTAATTGAGGTTACTGTGTTCCACAATCATCTGATTAACCAAGTTTGTAGGTAAAGTAAAACTTTAAAGACACACAAATTGGTTACGTAGTTCGGTGAGAATCCCTCTGATCCGCCTTAATTAGACTCCCCTAGTTGCTGATCCACCTTAATTAGACTCCCTCTGACCTCAATCTCTGTCGACGTTGGATCTCCTCCTCCCGAGGAACTAATGCTCTCATTCTGAATTTTGAGATCAAACAACGTTGATCATGTTGGAACACCAATAAACAGCTCTGCGGTGCTCTTGATGAAAACCCAAAAACTGATTGCAGATTTCTCTCTATAATTCCGTGAGTAGCTTAGCCTGTAATGTCCGCGATATATAGCCTTTCCGTACATCATAGTTTCCTTGTGCAAATCAATCACTATCTTCATAATATTTTTGTATATTCAAATCTTGATAAAGATAGGATTTAGCCAACCTAATACCTTGAAGTAAGGGATTTAGAATATCTCGTCCCAATCCTTTTCCACAATCGAAACTCCTTCCTTCTTCCAACTTTATATATCTTATTCCAATCCCAAAAATATGAGAGATGAAATATTCAGTGAATCAACTACTTTAAGGCGAGATTCATCCTTCTTGGATTCATACTTTCACACTGACTTTCTTCCATCATGACTCCTTCTTTTATGTTACAACATAATCACAAATCGCCAATTAAAACATTTTGGACTTTATAGATATTGAACTCAACACTTACCCAAATAAACTGCAGAAAATTTGAGTCCGCCGCATATAAAACATTCACAATTTAGGAGACAAAGATAGGAAAACAAGTTAGAAATGCATATAGCATACTCAAGCTAATTAAAAACCTTAAAAACAACTTAATGAATGTCAGGAGATTAAAATAGAAAAAGAGGTGAATGGCAGACAAAATACGTTGCCTTCTTTTCCTAGTTTGTCCCTCTCTTCTGCAACTATTATCCCACAGATGTGCCTCGTATCTCCCTCTCCATCTATGCCTCCATTTCCATTAATAAAATCATGCGTCCTATTTTAATAATAAATAAATGAATCATGAAATTAAATTTTATAGAAAATAAGGGTACTAGTGTGTGTTTGTATAGATGATCACATGGTACATTATATAGTGGTACAGAATACCTATACAAGCTAAGAAAAGGAAATAGAATCTAATTACAATTACAAGTAATATCTGCATTCCTTAACACCCTCCCTCAGGTTGGAGCATGGGGATCAGAAATGTCCAACTTGCCAAGTAATGAATGAAACTGGTTACATCCGAGAGCTTTGGTAAACAAGTCCGCAGGTTGATCAAAGTGTGGATATGATGAGTAACAATAGTACTAGACTACACGAGATCCGGGATAAAATGACAATCTACTTCGATATGCTTCGTAGGTTCATAGAATACTAGATTTGCCGCAATATGAAGAGCAGATTGTCTGTCACAAACTAAACACATATGAGAATTATGCATAACCCCCAAATCTTTAAGTAAAGATTTAAGCCATAATAATTCACAATAGGCAGCAACCATAGCATGATACTCCACTTCAGCTGAAGACCGAGAGACCGTAGGCTGCCTCTTAGTCTTCCAAGAAACCAGAGAATCACTAATCATAAAAAAGTATCCGGAAAGAGAACCTTGGGTAATAGGACATGCAGCCCAATAAGAATCACAGTAAGCAGTCAATTGCAAAGTACTATGGGAAGAGAGAAATAAACCTTGACCAGGTTGACTCTTCAGGTAGTGAAAAATATGAACAACAGCTTGCTAATGAGGAACACAAGGAGACTTCATAAACTGTGCAAGAGTATAAACCAAATAACTTAGCTTAGGACAAGTGATGGTGAGGTATATCAGACGTCCAACCAGATGCTGGTATTGCTCAAAATCATGGTAAAGTGAACCGTCAAACACGCACTAGGTTGTGTTGTTAGTCCATCGAAAAGTTAGTTTAGAAGCAGATAAACCCGTGTCAGATAAAATGTCCATGCCATATTTCCGTTGTGAAAGAAATATCTCACCCGGTCTTTAGCAATCTCTATACCCAAGAAATACTTAAGCGGACCAAGATCTTTCATGTGAAAACAAGAGCTCAAGTATTCTTTGAATTTAGAGATAAGCGACAAACAACTACCACCAATAACCAAGTCATCCATATAAACCATTACATGCAAAGATACCGAACCATGGGAAGAAGAAAATAGATATTAATCCGCTTTACTCTAGACAGAGCCAAATGCACATAAAACCTGAGCTAATTTTGCAAACCAATTGTGAGGAGCCTGGCAAAGACCATAAAGAGATTTCAGAAGGCGACATACCTGTCCAGGGGGCGCAGGATAGCCTGGTAGAGGTTGCATGAAAACCTCTTCATGCAGATCACCATGCAGGAAAGCGTTATGCACATCAATCTGATGCAGTTCTCAACCACGAATAACTGCAACGGACAAGAATAGACGAACCAAACTCATATTCGCAACATGATAAAATGTCTCAGTATAGGAAATCCCTTCAACTTGGCGATTCCCGAGAGCCACCAGGTGCGCTTTATGATGCTCAATAGTGCCATCGGATTTAAACATTGTACGATAAATCCATTTGTAACCAATTGCAGTCTTGTCCAGAGGTAGAGAGGTCATTGTCCAAGTCCGACTGCGCTCAAGCCCATTAAGCTCTTCAGTCATAGCATCTCACCAATGAGCATGCTTTGAAGCCTCAGAATAAGTGGTGGAATCTTCACTAGAAGTTATTGCACCCAAAAATCTAGAATGCGTACTAGAAAAATTATTACAATTTACATAATCAGTAAGAGGATAGAGAATATCTGAGGGTAGTGAAGGCGCATGAGTGAACATAGCAGTAGGGATGGGGTCTTCAGTAGTAATAGCACAGACATAATCATCATCACAGTCATATTCTTCCAAGTAAGGAGGAGGTCGGCGATTTTAGGTACTCTTTCGGAGAGGTGGTGGCTCAGCTGCAGAAGGTAATGCTGGAGTAACCGACATTGCAGGTGGTGATGGATGACAGTGTTCGGTACTGGAGACGCTGCATCAATCAGCGATGCAGTAGGCGGGTCAAGAGACAGCAACGTGTGAGGTGCATTATCGATGGGAACCAATGGTTCATGAGGTGTGTGCGGTGGCATCAACTTCAACAATGTGGTGTCAAATCAGACTAGAAAAGTAGTGGGCCGGTGGTCGAGGTGGATGGCTGGTCTGGTTGGGCAAGCAGATTGACGACCGGTGGTATAGGTAGGACAACGACCGGTGGTATAGGAAGGACGATGACCGTGGTATAGGCAGGACGGCGACTGACAGTTATGGCTCTGGTGGAGGCGATGGCGGTGAGGTGGTGGCGCCACTGGGATTCACTGAGGCCGGTGTCAGAGCAACTACATATGGGAACTGATCTTAAAAAATATGGGCATCCCGACTGTTGAAAAAAGTGTGAGATTCCAAGTCACAAAGGCGGCAGCCTTTCTTTTCGACAGAATAACCAAGAAACAAACATCGCCGACTTCTTGGTACAAACATGTCTCGTTATCTGGGAATGTAAGTAGGAAAGCGCAACCATTCAAATACCTTCAAAGGTGTGTAATTTGGAGCTCGTCCATAGGGCATCTCAAATGGTGAGCGACCATTGAGTTGCTTTGTTGGTTTCTGGTTAATCAGATAAACAGCAATGAGAACACTTTCTACCCAAAAATCAATTGGCAGATTAGCTTGAAATGCAAAGCACGAGCCACATTCAACAAATGATGATGATTGCGCTCTACACGACCATTCTGTAGTGGTGTATCAACCATAGATGTCTCAAAAATAATACCAGATTCAGCAAAGTAGGATCTCAGGGGCAGAAATTCTGTACCATTATCATCACAGACACCACAAATGGTGCACCCAAACCGTGTCTTGATCAAAGCACAAAAATCTATAAATCTAGAAGCTACTTCTGACTTAGCCACTAATAAATGAACCCAATCAGCTCAGGAATAATCATCAACTATAGTTAAAAAATAAAATGCACCACTAGAAGATGGGGAACTGGAAGGCCCCTAAACGTCACAATGTACTAATTCAAACAAAGAACTAGTATTTGAAGAACTCAAAGGAAAGCTTTGCCTAGTATGTTTTGATCTATAACACACAGAGCAAGGAATAGAAGTATTATTTGTGCTAAGATCAAGAGTAGGAACTGAAGACAACACCGTAGAGAATGCCTAAGATGTTAATGCCATAAATCAGTTCAAGAGACCGACCCAACTGTCATAGTAGACGGCAGGATATGAGAACGAACATGAGTATCCAGCAGATGAAGCTAGTAAAACCCCCCTTGCTGATCAACCACACCAATCGCAATCCTAATACTGATTTTCTGTAAAATGCAATAATTTTTAGTAAACAAAGCTAGACATTTTAAGGCAGATAACAATCTAGAGCATGATAATAAATGACATCGCAAAGTAGGTATGTAGAGCATATGAGTAAGGGTGACATCACCAAAGTAAATAGAACTATATTGTGTAGCACATGACACAGATCCATCAGGCAGTATAACATTCACAGAGTCGATAGCGGTAGTAATATCAGTAAGAGAACCCTTGTCACCGGTTATGTGATACGAGGCTCCCGAATTAAGAATCCAGGGTAAAGTAGACTTACCTAACCTATGGTTAGAGGTGTAATGTAACTGATTAGATAAATAAAGGGACGTACTCCATTGGTCATCAGATAGAGAATGACCAAAATTAGATTGGGTAGAGGAGTCAAAGGCCACAACCGCAAATCCTAGCACTGAGGTAACGACGCTAGTGAATAGCGGCTGAGGGAAACAGTGGGTAACAAATTTAAATTCAGAGGTAGACATTGAATCAGATCTAAACAGAGTAGCAGCGGCAGATCGAATCGGATCGACGACAGTAAATTTGATCGGTAAGGTGCGACAGTGCGTGGAGTTTGGAGTCGGTGCGTTGAGGCCAACACACGGATGGTAGTGAACGGTCGAACGATAGCGACAGCCTGGAGACTCGATGCGACGGTCGCCTGAAAGAGAACAGTGAGCAGGACGATACGACGGCACGTGGGCTTCACGACAAAGTATGTGGATCGGTGTTGGCACATGGAGGATGATGCGCGGTTGGATGTGACAAACGCGTGGTAAGATGTGACGGCGGCGACGACTCGGGAAAGCAGTTGAAATTTTCTTAGGGCTTAAGGATTTTAGGCAGTGATACCATGTAGAAAATAAGGGTAATAATGTGTGTCTGCATTCATGATCACATGGTACATTTTATAATGGTACAATACCTATACAAGCTAGGAAAAGGAAATAGAATCTAATTACAATTACAAACCTACATTTCTTAACAAATTTTATAAAAATTGGGAACCTAGTTACACCGCGATATATAGATCTGGTCAAACATCTCAATAGACTTTCTCGGCACCGCCTCAACAGCATCAACACTTACACTTGACTGCTTATTATTAGTGTCAAAACAGTACTTGAACCCATATGATCCCCGCCACAGCCACCGTTGTCCCTGTCGGAGCTGCCGGTCAAAAGGGGCAAGGCAGAGATGGACTGCGAACCGGTTCTCATCGACAACGACAAGTTCTGAGTGCTGCCAGAAAAGTTGACCACACCTGCATCCAAAGACCTTGACGGACTTCTCTCCGAAGAGGAGAGTCTTGTCATCCTTGACCTTGAGGTTGAAGTGCTTCCATTGTCCATTGACAGTCGTACTTGAACATGTAGGTCTACACAAACAGATAAACAAAAAATCAAGCTCAGATAACTCAATATTCAAAATCAACTACTCAAACATATAGATCTCAAAAACCACCGAACAAATTAAGTGAAAAAGCAGATTCCAGAAGCTTACCATGTAATCAGTGGTGATGAACGGGTCGTTGACAGTAACAAGCTCAACATCCTCCCTCTGGAGTAGGACTCTGGTCACCAGACGTCCGATCCTTACGAATCCTGTTCATAATCACAACCAAAGATCAGTAAAACAAAAAAATCTCACTAAAACAGTACAAAAATCGTCGTGAGAGACTGTAAACTCACCGTTGATGCCAAATTTGATCTTAGCAGCCATAGCAGTCGATTGAATGAGGGTTTTGGAATGGGGAAATTGTTAGGGACATGAGAGAGAAACTTTGAGTGATGAGTTCATAACGGCAAAAAACATAAATTCATACCAAAAAACTTGAAACTTAATAACCACAACAATAGTCCATAACAACAAATCCTTTACAACGAATTCATTAAAAAACTAGAACTAAAAAACTTCTATAACCAAAAAAATATTACATGAAACCTATAAACGAACTTCGATAAACTCGATGCTGTTGGACACAGAGTGGTGGTGGCTTGAGGTTTTGTGAGACACATTGAGTCACGAAGGAGTGGTGGTGGCGTAGATCTAAGCTGAGGCACGGTGATGGCGTTATAAAGTGAGGGTTGGGGGTTGGAAATGGTGAAGCGAAGCGGTGGATGTGCGATGGCGGTGGCGGTGCAGTGGCTTCGAAGGAGAAGCGTTGAAAGTGTGGTGGAAGAGAAGAGGCGGTGGGGCAAGGCAAGGTGACTGATCGGCTGAAATTTCTATGAGGAATAGAGGTTGGATAAGTTTTGTAGTGAAAATAATGAAGGCTGAAAAATGCCTAAGGATTGAGAATGCTCTATATAACATTATGGTTTCACAAAAGGTTTGGGCCTTTTTAGGCTAATTTGGGTTTTTTTTAAAGTACCTGCACTGGTATGAATTGGACAATACCGGTGCAAATGTATATGAAAAGCAGCTACTGTTTTAAATAGTTTTTTTTCTTTATTTTTGGAACCCGAGAGCAAACTCATGAGATTTTTTCTAAGTACCTAGCACTGGTACAAATACTAGTGCCTAAGTAACAAATACCTGTGCTAATTACATTATTTCAAATATTTAATTAATCCCTCCAAAATTTTGAATGACATTTTGGAAAATTCATTTCCCGCCATAACTTGGAGGCGACGAATCACAAAATTGAAGATACCAATACACAAATAAATAAGATACGATTGTGTGTTCAAAATTTGGGATACAATGGGTGAACGGAAGCGCCACTATCATTTTATAGAAAATTATGCTATGGCCCAAAAATTTGTTACGACAGTATCCTTCTCTAAAAAATACACGATTTTTATAATTCTTTCATAAATATAGAAATAGAAAATAAATGATTTTTTGGTGAAATCTTGGAAAGCGCTAGTACATGCTCTAGAGTAACTTAGAGTTGATTACTTTGAAGTAAGAAAGGGAAATCGAAATCGAAATGAATTGCGGATATGTTCTCGTGCCTGATTATTGATAAATATTCTGTTATGGGTTTGGAAAATACAATGGGGGTATATAGGGTAGTATCACGTTCGAGTGGATTTCAATTTGGAGTTATGAGTAGAGTTTTTACCTTTTGCACTTAGGTTCATCCAAGAAAGTTGGAGTTGTCGAATCACGAAATTGGCGACACCAAAATACAATTCAATAATATACGATTGCAAATTTGTGATTTGGGCATGTATGAGTGAACGAAAAAGGCCTCTAAAGTCAACATTGATTAATTATACACAATCTTGGAAAATTACACTATGACCCAAAATTGTGTTACACTGTCATCCATTGCTCCAAATATATATTTTTTGTTATTCTTGCCAATATATAGAAATATTAAATAAATAATGTTTTTGGTAAAATTTTGGAAAGAGCTAGTACATGTTCTAGAGTAATTTAGAGTTGGTTACTTAGAATTACATTTAATGCAGTTCTAGCACCGATATATGTCATTTATCACTATAATAATGTAAAAATTCTGCCATTTTCCCGCAGGTTTGTACACACCGGCAAAATATATAACCGGTTCAAAAATATATTTTTTTGCGCCAAAATCAAACAACTTAACCATATTCACATATATGGGTTGAAAGTCATGGGTTTACCCATTTTGACCCGTAAGTTGAATAATTTTTGACCCATTTCAACCCGATTCAATTTTTGACCCATTATGAAATGGGTTGAAATTGATCGTAGCCATATTTTTAATAACCCATAGTGACCCATCCATATTTAATCCGTCTGCTCATTTACCACCCGACAAACACATACATTCAGTGGCGGAACCAGAAAAAATTTCCAGGGGAGCCTGATAAATATTAATGAAATTTAAATTTTAAAAATTCAACTCAAAAATAATGAAAAATAATACACAATATAATAAATCGAGTACCATACAATATTATTTTTACAAGTTCACTAAACTACTAAAATAACTACTTTCTAATGCTCGAATTATTAGAAACAGAACTAGGAAAAAGTGGGGGCAACAGATATCTACGAGACTCTATGGTTTGATAATGTTACATAATCGGTTCATTCTTAATCTTAACAAAAATATCCTTTTCAATATACACCGTCATAACATCATTCAACCATTCATCTCCCATTCTATTACGAAGATCGAACTTGATATTCTTCATGGCAGAAAAAATCCACTCAACTGAAGCAGTTGCAACTGGTAGAACTAATGCTAACTCAATAAGACGATATACCAATGGATAGAGTACCATGCTACGTGATCGAACCATATGTTGAGCAAGACTTCCAAGATCATTGATGACTGAATAGGCATCATCGTCTCTCACATCATGAATGAAGAAATCAAGTTGTTGCTCAAGTTCTAAATGATCAACCAGGGAGAAGTCGCCCAGATAGAGTTCATCAAGGCAAAGCAACTTACCAACATCAAACATGGAAAATCTTTCTCTCGGATCAAGGCATGCAATACAAGTGAGTAATTCCGAGCTTGCTTCGCAAAATCGATGATTCATTTCAAGAATCATCCTGTCAACGGTCTAGTATCGAAACAATAAAAATATAACAATAAGGTAAAAAAATACATATAAAATATTACTAAAAAAATAAATTAAACTATGTAAATATTAAAGTAGTACCTGAAGAAAAATATCAACACGGTAGAAATCATGATTGGTTAACATTTCTCTACGTCGTCTAGAACGGTGACGAATTTTCCGTTGTGCTTCCATCACGTCTAATGTGATCTCATGCTTCACATAAAATGTGTTGACTCCATCCAATAATTTATCAAAACCACAATCTCTGAATTCTTGCAATTCAGTCTTCATTCTATTAATTATTCGCACAGCCATCGAAATATTTTGATCTCTTTGTTGCAAGGCAAGGGAAAATTGACTTGTAGCTCCCAACAAATGCTTCATAAAAAACATACAAAATACAAATTCATAGCTCTCCATTCTATCAATCAAATCCTTTGCCGTAGAGGCATTTTCATCTAAATTGCTATGCTCACAGATATTAAGAAGCACTTGAATAATAGAAGACCACATAGCCCCAAAATGAAGAATAGTACTGTAATGTAATTCCCAACGTGTATCACCAGGCCGTCTCAAACTCATTTCCTGATTTTTGCCTCTTCCACTAACATTCTCCCCACTCTCCAATGTCTCTACAAGTCTAGCATGTTCTAATTGCACAAGCATCTCTTTTCTAACACATGAACCTCCAACTAGATTCCCAGTTTTAACAAGATACCCAAACAATTCACCCACATATAGAGTACTATATGCAACAGAAACAACAACCAATTGAAGTTGGTGAGAGAAGCAATGAATATACCTTGCAGAAGAGTTTTCTTTCAATATCAAAGCTTGCAATCCATTAAACTCCCCTCGCATATTTGAAGCCCCATCATATCCTTGGCCTCTCAACTTTGACAAGGACAATTTCTTATCTACAAACAGTTGCTTAAGAGCCTCCATCAAGGTAATAGCTTTAGTATTGGAAATATGCACAAGAGCAAGTAAACGCTCAAGAATACATCCTTGTTTGTTGACATATCTCAAAGCAACCCCCATTTGCTCTTTTATTGATGCATCTCTAGCCTCATCAACAAGAAGAGAAAATACACTATCTCCAATGTCATTAACAATAACATCAGTTACCTCGCCAGCACAAGCACTTGAGAGCTGTTTCTGAACTCTGGGGGATGTCAACTTGCAATTTCAGGGAGCATTTTCATTCATTACCTTAGCAACATCTTTACTTCACTTGCAATACCATTCAACCAATTCAAGATAATTACCCTTGTTGATGGAATCCCAACCTTCATCATGACCACAAAAAGCCAAACCTTGATTTAACAAGTATCTTGTCACATCCAAAACCGCATTAAAACGTGTACGATATGCCTTTTTTGCTTCAGTAAAATGACCATCCAAACAATGTGAGATACTTTGCTTTTGAAGGCTAAAATTTTTCAATTTGATTGCTGCACCATGATGAATTCCATCCACATTCCTAGCATGTTTCCTAAATACTTTAAGGGCATTCTTCCAATTCATCACCCCATCCACAGTATATGCCGTCCCCTTCGCCGAATTCTTAAAAAGATGGCAAGAAAAATAAAAGGCCGCATCCTTTGAAACAGTATACTTCAACCAATTAAATTCATCAAACCAACCCTTTTGAAAACTTCTAAATTCATCATTGAACATTGTCTTGGGAAAAGTATGATTCTTAGGTTGGCAAGGACCTCTTAATATATATTCTCTTAGCACTTAATCTCTAATAGAAACTTCAATCTCTTCAATAGGTTTACGTAGCCCAGGATCACTTATAACATCATTCTGATTGAATTCTACACGAGATTGTTTTGTACTACTACCCTCTTCATTGTTCCTTTGTTCATTAGATTCATCCGATCTCTTTAAAGATGGAGATCCGCTACTTCAAATTAAAAATTTATCCATAACCTATTAAATATCAAATAGGAAAAATATGTAAATTTATTTATTTTTAAAAAATCTAAAAGCGTTACGAAACAATAACAAAGTGAGATAACAAAAAATTTAAAGAATCATATTCATCTAAATTCAATTTAACAAATATCCCTAATTGATAATTCGATAAACCGATTATGACAATTTCATTTTCACATACAAAATAAATCAAACAATTATAATTTATTATTCATACATATGCAATTCAACTGAATTTCAACAATCATACAACCATATAACTTCAATTCGACATCCAATCTAAAAATCATGTTCACATAAATTTAAGTTTTGAAGTAAAAAATAAAAAAGAGAATAAACCGTAAAATTAAATTATCTTAGCATAAAGAGAAGTAGTTTACTAGTGGTTTAGTGGAGAGGCGGCGTCCGGCGTGCAGAAGCGGCGGGACGACGGCAGCTTCCGGCGGCAGAGACCTGGTGGCGTGGTGGCGGACCTAGCGGCGGTGGCAGATGGATGCTCTGCTCTCGGCTCTCGACTAAGGATGCTCTGCTCTCGTTCTAATTTTTGGCAGAAATGGATTATTGGATTGGGTTCAGTTTTGGCCAAATCCAATACGTATTTCACTTTTTTCTTATTACAAATGAAACGACATCGTTTCACTAATGTGAAAACGACGTCGTTTTATTACTTAAGCAGCAAAAAAAAAAAGAGAAGGCCGCGGCGCGGCCTTCTTCTCAGAGCATCGCCTACCAGTTGCCGTAAGACACGCCAAGCTCCGGCAGAAGACGCGCTCGACGGCCGGACCAATTCCTTCTACCTCCGGCCGGCGATCTAGGTAGGGTTGGAGCCCTATCTCGCGTACTATTGTTTCCGCGTCTGCATACATTAGTTGCATACTTATTCTAATCTGGCTTTTTATTGAGATCCCGGTAATTCTATTCTTCTGTTACATTTCCCTTCAAACATTTATTCCGCTATTTCATATTTAAAGTTTTATCTATAAACATGTTCATATTATGAGATAGAGACAACTTCAAATGTCCTACAATAATCAAAACATCATCAATGTTTGTAGGTTGCATTATTTAATGAAGAAGGTGAGACTTAGTTCGTGTTAAATCATTCAAATCCCAAACTAATCGCCATATTATGTTTATAATCCATCTACGTTAATCATTAATAATTCTGACTTCTGAGCAAGTATTAACCGGGGTAGTTGCCGCGGTGAAGGACTTGAATTTGGTACGAAGGAAACATGCATTTATAGAATATTAAAACCCATTTTTAAAGTGTATGGCCATCTTTTTAACTTTTTGGGTCTTGAATTAAATAGCACGTGGAGAGGTGACTATTCCAGCCAAAACTCTAGTAAACAAGTGGATTGCTATATCATATCATTATTTTACTTGATTATGCCATGTATTTATATTATTTAATATATAATATGTATTTTTAATTTAATTTAAATAGTTAAAATTTGTTTAAATTAATGTTAAATAAAATTTAACATATAAAAATTTCCACCTCCATCCCCAGCTGTGCGCCGCCACCGTGCACTGTCACCGTTCCACCACTCACCGCTGCCGGCTGCCATGCACCGCCATCGTTCCTCCAGCGTCATCTCCTGCCGCTCTCCCCATTCTCTGGCGTCATCTCCCGCCGCTCTCCCCATTCTCCGGCGTCATCCCCGGAGAGCCATCCCCGTTCCCGGCGTCATCTCCTTTCCAAGTCTCCATCCCCATTCCGCTACTATCTCTGTCCCCTGTCCTCGGCGTCATCTCCGTCGCATCATCTCCGTCCCAGATCTCCGTCCCCGTTCCGCCACCATCTCCGTCCTCTGTCCCCGGCACCATTTCCGTCGTGTCATCTCTGTCCCCGTTCCGCCACCATCTCCGTCCCTTGTCCCCGGCACCATCTACGTCCCCGTCATCGTCACCGCCATCGCTATCGCCCGGTTATCGTTGCCATAGCGTGACCCAGTTCTCGTCAGCCCGTTCTCGTCGCCCTAGCCCGACCTAGTTCTCGTCGCCCTGGCTCGACCCGGTTCTCGTCGGCCCATTCTCGTCACCCTTACCCGACTCGGTTCTCGTCGCCCGTTCTCGTCGCCCATTCTGTCTCCCTCGTCACCCGGTTCTCGTCACCCTGGCCCGACCCGGTTCTCTTCGCCGTTCTTGTCACTGTGCTCCTTCGGTTCTCATCGTCGTTCTCTTATGGCTAGGGACAATGGTGGTTGGCACCGGAGATGGGGCTGGGGTTGGGTAATTAAGGAAATGGGTTTCCGTCGGAGAAACGAGAAGGTGGGGATGAGGTAGTGGCAGTGGTGGCTGGTGGTGGCACTATGATGGAGCGGCGATGGCACCGTGTAGATCATCGGGGACGAAGGAGAATACGACCGGCGGTTAGGGATGGCGGTGGGCTAGGGTTTTGCTGGGGATGGGGACGAATGAGGTGATGGTGCACGACGGCGACAGTGGCGGTGGCAGCAACAGATTTTTTTAATATTTATTTTGGTTTTATTTTGAAAAATTAAAATTAGTATTATACATATACATATATATACGTATTAGGGTGTAAACTAGTAAAATACAGGGCGTGATAAGCAACACCCGTAAACAATCAAGAGTGAAAAGAAAGTTCACGTGCAGTGATGAAGTGGCAAAATTCTGTTAAAAAATTGTCGTCCTTCTTAAATTATTTAAGGAAAAATTATTACTCTCTCCGTTCCAGCTAAAACATGTTGAATTTTTGTAAGTTGACCAAAATTATTTTTGACAATTAATATCTTTACTTGTGAATATTTAAAAATAATAAAAAATTGATACTCCCTCTGTTTTGTTATTTATTGCAAACTTACTGTAAATGGATTTTTCATTTATTTGGCATTCTTTCCATTTTTGGGAAGATTCCTTCAGTGACATCCACTCATTCTATTTTTTACTTTTCTACATTCAATTTCATCCACTCATTTTCTTCACCTAAATCCAAACATCTAAACATATGGTGCCATAATTTTTTTTAAATGGAGGGAGTATTATGAAAATAGATGTTACGACGATTCTAATAAGATCCCATATGATAGTATATGACTTTATATATTACTCGATTTTTACTTTTCAAACTAACCAATTTTGACTGAATGAATAGTGCTGGTGCAACTTCATCTGGGACAGAGGGAGTACTTTTTAACTTAAATATTATATATTTTAATTAAATGTATAGAGTAGGTCTCCTAACAGACGACATGTCCATAAGCTTATGGACATGCCACTTATTTTTTACCTTATACACATCATTTGTTAAATTACATACTAAATTTAGAAATTATTTTTTATATTATATATTTTTATATTTTCACATTCAAACTATTACCACTTTTTTTAACATTTCGAATACAATATTTAAGTTTTATAAAAAATTATAACATTTAATGTAAAAGTCACCGTAAACTGTACATAATCGTATGGAAATACGCATTTTCTAAGACTTTCTCAAACATATATAGTACTTAATTAACTTACTTTCTCAAACATATATAGTACTTAATTAACTTAAACATACAATAATATTTAAATATAAAAAATGGTAGAAATTTAGTATAATGCTCAAGTAAATAAGTAATGTTTGACTTTATAATGTATGAAAATGACACCTTTCCAAAAGAAATAATGCTAATGTATCATATACACTTACAAAACACGTCATCATTAAAAAACAATTAGTGCACTTCTTCTCCACCATAACATCTCCAACGTAAGGAGAGTTCATCCACAAAAGCAGGAGTCACATACTCGCATGGCAAGCTACTATAAGGCTTGTCGATCTATGAAGTAGATTAAAAGGCATTAATAATAAAGGTTGAAAAAATTTTGGTCTCCAATATAAGAATATTAAACCAAATTTTAATATGATGTGTTACAATATTTTATTATTAAATATTATAAAAAATATTTTATTTATTTTTCTTTAACTCTCTATCAAAACTCATATTCGAATGACATAGTATATTCAAATTATTTTTATCATATATTAAACTTTAGATAAATATAAATTTAAATATTTTAAACTTATATATCCACAATCATTTTGATTATTTTTTATTTTTTATAGATTTAATAAACTATTACAAATAAGTAATTTTTAGAACAGTAGGAGTATTTAAAATTATATATTTTTATTTAGTATAACATAAAATATAATAAAATTGAATTAATATATAACATAATTAAATGCATAAACTAATTAGTCTGTCTCTTGAAAGACGGTCTTTTCATAAGACATGGAAAGACCAAGGTTTAAAAAAAAAATCGGATTGCATGAATCGGGTTATAAACTTTATAATTACTACGCGTTGCATAATAAATTTTTAATATTGCAACTAAGACCTTTTACCTTTTATTATTCCATTTAAACTCATATTTCCATAAGCCTTCACGGTCTTTCCTGAGACTTTGCGTAAACTAATTTACAATTTGAGTATTTATTTTAACAAATCAAAGGTAATATGCAAATATTACTCTATATGTTGGAGAAAGTGCAAATATAACTCTGAGCTATTTTGTAGTACAAATGTAACCCTGACTATTATACATAAGTACAAATCTGACCCTAAAGCCATTATTCTGCCATTGACCGACTAGAAATGACCAAAATACCCTTCTAGCCTAATACAAAATTTTAAAAGATAAAAATGGCCCAACACCCAACTCTGCCACCAGCCTGCTATCTCACCACCAATCCACCACCACCCACCACCACCCACCACCACCCACCACCCAGCTCTGCCCCCACCACCACCAATCCACCTCCCCCTCCCTGATCGAGCCACCCATATGCCACCTCAACTAGCTGCGCCGCCGTGCCACCGCCGACCCAAATCACATATGACAAAATATTAAAATTGTATTCATGTTTTCAGTATAAGCAGTAGTACGGTAAGCCCAATCTCAATGATAATGTTCCAATATCACAAATTCACGCTAAGTGACATTGAAAGAATTATTTGATTGACATGAACACTATTTGTTCCACACCTGTGATGATACATAAACATTAAAACTTATAAAACAGTCAAGTAGCACAGACCACTTTTGATTTCCGATTTGCTTGCATTCTTAGATAAACCAAGTACTGAAAGCTGCAGTCCCAAGGACTAACCGTCGGTCCAGCCCTGCGCCCTCTGAAACCACCGCACCGTCGCCTCCTCCAACCCCTTACCCTAGTCGTCGACCACTACCACCATCACCAATAATCATTTTCGACAATGCTCAACCAAGCGCCTAAAAATTGAGACCCATCCTAGCCTCTCATCCTCCTCTGCTCGACTGGGCCGACCACCTCCATCATCTCCCGCCGCCCCCGCCACCATCTCGCTGTCGCTGCCTTGCCACCGCTCGTCCTTGCCTTCAATTCCTCAGATTTGAGGAATCACCGCCGCTCCCTTGCCATTGCTCGGTGCTCCCTCGGATTCTGGCTTGTTTCCACCAATTAGACCGACGGACGGGAAGTGCGGAGTGGAGGCTCTAAGGGCGTGAATCTAGGCGGTGGTTATGAGCTCGTAGGCGTCATTCCTGAGCTCGACAATGGCGTGCTTCCACTCCGCATGCATGAATGGCGTGAATCTAGCAGAGGTGAAGAATAGTGGATCCAAGGGAAAATATGGCGTGAACAGTGGATTTGAGGTGAAGAGAAATGGCGTGATTCTGAGGGAAAAGATGAGAAAAAGATGAGGAGTATGAACGTAATAGTCTTTTGTATGAACGTAATAGGCTTTTGTAATTTTTAAATTTTTTACAAAAGGGTAAAATAGTCTCTTCATTAAATTCCGGCATTAAACTGTCGGAGAAGGTTATATTGCACATACACTAATTATCTAGGGTTATATTTGCACTTTCAATTATCGCAGGGTTATATCTGCACTTTCGCCAATTATGTAGGGTTATATATGCACTTTGCTCAAAAATTAAAGTTATGTAAATTTTGGGCAATTAAATTTAGATAAGTACATTAAAATTGATTTATTTTTGGTAAATATGTTGACTAGGTATACTGACGGTCGTAAATATGAGTCTCCAATATCAGAAGGTCTATTTGAAGGGGTCACTTCAAATATCAGTCATGTCGGATTGAAGGTTTCAAGAGACCCTTGCATTGGAGATGGTATTTTGCCCTCGGGGTCTACTATGATGATGTGGCTAGTGACTTTCAATATGATGCTTGCATTGGAAATGCTCTAAAACCTATGTATTTTTCTGACGAGGAAGTTTTAGAAAATGTAGTTTATCCATAATTTTATGGTTAGGCCTTTCAGTTTTTTACGGTCTAATTTCTTTATAAAATTTAAGTATTATATTTTAAAAGTTAAACTAGTAATAATGTGTATTCAACGTGAAAATATAAAATATAAAAAATATATTTTTAAAATGTTAAATTAGTATGTAATTTAACAAATTTATAACTGAAAAAATATATGGACAGGCCACCTGTCGGTGACTCGGCGGGGATGATCATAAGTTAGGTTTAGATCGGGTTTAATAAGATCCAGACTCGATCCAAAATTTGTAGTTAGACTTATACTTAGACCCCACTTGGACTTGTAGGGTTTGAAAATCTTACACCCATAACCAACCCCAATGGGTCTAAACTAGTCCTGGGTCCAAACCGGGTTTTAAATGGGTCTAACATTCTAATTTTTATTTTCATTAAATAAAAAAATTATCTTAAATACAAATAATGCAAGTTCAACATGCACTTGAATTAATTTTTAAAGAAAAAATATACAATACATATTCTTTTTTACTTAAAAAAAAGGGAATATGAAAATAATTTATAAATTAGGGTAAAATTATGTATGTAATTAGGATTATATAGGTTTAAGAGTTGGGTATGGGTCAGGTCTTGGTCTTAATATTTTAGACCCTGACCTAGGCCCATTTTCAAAAATCTAGACTCATGCCCAAACCCTGACTAGATATGTCTAAATTTTTTGGATTCATACCCGACTCAATGGGCCTAAACCCTATGGGTCGGGTCCTAGACCCATGGCTTATCCCTACGTATTAGGAGACCCCTCTATTAGATATAGTCATAACATATTAGAGGAAGTCTTAGGAAATGAGGATTATCCATAATCTTATGGTTATGCCCCCTAATATTTTACCTTAAATGTTGTCGTAAAATATTGGCTATAATTATTTTTGTGAAGAGGTTCCAAATTTAGAATTGCTATCTCAAGACTCCTCTTCATTTTAAAAATGGTTCAAAATTTATTAAAGGTGATTCTTAAGGAACGACGTGTAATGGACATTGATTAAAGATAGTTTTATTGTAGAACTGCCTTTAATGTACTACCTTTGTTGGGTTATTTGGCCCAGTATATGATTTTTTTTGGATTTTTTTCCATTATTATTTTTCCTAGAAAATATACATGTCTCCTTCTTGACTTCATATCTTCAAATCCGATCGAATGCTCTCTTCCTGATAGAGTAGATAAAATATCCTGATTCATCGTGATTGATGTTGTACATATATGGAACAGTCTAGGTTCGATGTAACTAGCTCCTTGTACACTATTTATTCTATCTATGACAAACACACCAAATATTGTGAATTACACACTCTCATGGTGTTAGACAGGTAACAATTCTTTGCTTCGTCTTGCTCTTCCGTCATTTTGAAAAATCTTGAATCTTCCGAAGCTTCAATGGCTGACAACCCATTAAGCTACTCTACCCTTATTCATATGTTGCTGATCAAACTAAATTCCAGCAACTATATGACGTGGAAGACACAAGTTTAAGTGCTCCTCGAATCTGAGGGTTTCTTTGGCTTTCTGGATGGCTCCAATCCAAAGTCTGTTGTCTTAGTCAGAGGTGCATCCTCGGATGGTTCCTCTTCTCCGACCACCGACGATGATGTTGCAAAATCCCAAGCCGTGTTCAATTCTTGGGTGGCGCAAGATAAAAGGTTACATGTGCTATTTCATTCGTCGCTCATCGAGGAGGCTATGTTGGAGACGATCGGTTGCAGCACAGTGAAGGAGATGTGGGACTCCTTAGCAGCAGCATTTGAAAATGGCTATGCTTCTTGTGAGAAACAACTCAGGGACGAACTCTAGACAATCCAGCGTGGCTCCTTGTCGGTGATAGATTTCCACCACCGCTTCAAGGCTGTTATCGATGGACTCGCTGCCATGAACACTCTGGTCTCGCCCAGGGATCAAGTTATGTTATTTCTGCGAGGTCTCGACATCGGGTTCGCTAAATTCACCGGCGTTCAGTTGGCTCAATCGCTGCTACTGGCATACTCCGACGTGGTCGCATGAGCCCACAACCATGGGATCTTCAACCAGAACTCCTCCGGTGCCGCTTCAGGTTCAGACTCAGTTCCAGTAGCTTTTGTCATCTCCTCCGCAGCTTCGTCCGGTGGCTAGGTCTTCTACTCGCCGGTGCCTGAAGCCCACGTAGTGCCCCCAGACGCGTCGACCACCATGCATCGTGGCGTCAATTTCGGCCGGCCAATACGTTCCCTAGGTGCTGCTAGTTCTGGTCGCAGGAAACACTGGAGCCCGAAGTGACAAATCTGCCACAATTTTGGTCACACAGCTTCGTAGTGCTCTATACTCTCATTGATGGCTCATCACTCGGAGTCGGCTCATCTTGCTGAGGCTTTCCAGTCCCTTGTCTCCTTTGACGATTCAGCTTCTGACTGGTATTTGGATTTTGGCGCGACGAACCATATGGCTTCCACTTCCTCTAGCATGGACTTTGTTTTCTCCTATTTTGGTTATCATTCTATCACTGTTGCTAATGGACATTCTATTCCTATTTCTCATATTGGACGTCATTGGTTTTCTCGTGATTTATCTTTATCTGTTATGTTGGTGGTCCCTGATATTATGAAAAATCTGTTTTCCATTAGTAAATTGACAAAGGACATGAATGTTGTGATTTCTTTTGATGAGAATTTGTTTGTGATTCAGAACAGGTCCACAAAGAAGGTTGTGGGCTAAGGTCGATATGATCGTGGTCTTTATGTGCTTGAGAGGAGTGGTGTTGCTTTTATTGCTCATGTTAAGACTAATAAACATAGCGCTTCTTTTGATGTTTGGCATGCTAGACTAGGCCATACTTCCATTACAGTTATTTCTTTGTTAAATAAACTGAACCTTGATGACGTTGTTTCTTTACCGCCTAAACCTGCTCTTTGTTCTCCTTGTGAAATGGCGAAAGGCAAAAGGCTCTCTTTTGGGGACAATCCTAGACGGGCACAAGCTATCCTCCATTTAGTACATTGTGACTTATGGGTCCCTGCTCTAGTTTTATCTGATAGTGGGTTCTCTTATTATGCTATCTTTGTTGACGATTTCTCATGATTTACCTAGTATTATCTGTTGGTGCGAAAATCAAATTTCTTTGAGACATTCTTACAATTTCAGAACTTGGTTGAAAACCAATTTCCCATTTCGATCAAGGTGTTTTAAAATGACGGGGGTACAGAATTCACAAAAGCACATCTACGATCCCATTTTGCAGATAAAGGAATCATTCACTAGATTTCTTGTCCATCCACACCAGAGCAGAACATAAACACCACCACGTTGTAGAGATGGGTTTATCAATGCTTTTCTCCTATGGCTTGCCGATCTCATACTGGGATGTTGCTTTTGCCACAACTACCTACACCATCAAAAGGCTTCCCACCTCTGTTCTTCGCAATGCTTCACTATATTCTTTTCTTTACGGTCGTCATCCAGACTACTCAAACCTTCACCCTTTCGGATGTCGGGTGTATCCCTTCATTTGGCCGTTTGCTCCATACAAACTGGCCCCTCGCAGCAATCTATGAATCTTCGTGGGGCTCGCCATAAGGGCTTTTGCTGTCTTGACCCAGTCTATAAGAAGGTCTATCTCACTCGGCATTCCCATTTCGATGAGTCTTCTTTCCCATTTGCAAGTGATACTGCTCCTACTGCTCAAGAATCTCTGGATGTCGCAACATTTGTTGATTTTGACTTGGATGATTTGTCTGGATCCCCTACTGGCCCTCTACCACTCACTTAGGATTCTTCTGAGTCATCGACCAAGTCCACCAGTTCTCCAACACATACCTCTTCACTGCGGCCATTTTCAGATATCAATCCACTGCCTCATTCGTCGATTGCGAGTCATCGTATGACCACTCGCTCTCAGACAGGAAGGCGCACAACAAAGCAGTATACAGACTATGTGATAACTGGGTTTCTTGTGGCATTACTGGCACAGATTGAACCTTGGGGGTATCGCTCTACTCTTAAGGATCCTCATTGGGTAGCCGCTATGGATGAAGAAATGAGAGCTCTTCGTCAACAATATACTTGTGATCTTGTTCCACGTCATACTGGTGTCAACATTGTTGGCTCCAAATGGGTTTATCGTCTCAAGCATCGCCAGGATGACACCATTGATCGGTACAAAGCTCGTCTTTGTGCGTAAGGTTATTCTCAGTTTCTAAGCTTCTACTTCACCCACACTTCCAGTCCGCTCGTCAAGACTTCCACAGTTAGAATCATCATATCCTTGGCCACCACTTTCTCTTGGCCACTTCATCAGTTAGACGTTAAGAATGCATTTCTTAATAGTCTTCTTGATGCACTTGTCTACATGGAGCAACCAACTGGTTTCACTAATCTTGTTCATCCTGATTATGTTTGCTGTCTTCGCAAGGCTATCCGTGGTCTCCAATAAGCTCCAAGGGCTTGGTTTCAACGATTCAGCTCCTATTTACTCCGTCTGAGATTTTGGTGCAGTTCTGCCGACACTTCCTTGTTTGTGTTCTCTCAGGGATCGAAGATTCTCTACTTGTTAGCATATGTGGACGACATCATTCTTACCGGAAATGTTCCTCTTCTCATTCGTCAATTCATCACCCGCACTGATCATGAGTTCACCATTAAGGATCTTGGTGCACTTCACTATTTTTTGGGATTGGAGATCTCTCGCTCTTCATCTAGAATTTTTCTAGGATAGGCAAAGCATGCGATGGAGATACTTCAACGCATGGGTATGTAGGATTGCTGCTCCTGTTTCTGCATCTTTCATTCCTAGCTCTCAGCTTCACAGCTCCACGGGTTCTGAGTTCTCAAACCCCAAGCTTTACCACTCGCTAGTCGGTGCCTTACAGTACTAGACCATTACTCGCCCTGATCTTTCCTATGCGGTCAACTCTATTAGCCAGTTTCTCCAGTCGCCTCGAGAAGATCACTATCAGACTGTCACTCGCATCATTCGTTATGTTCGTGGCACGCTCCATCATGGTCTCTCTTTTTGGCCATCTCCCAGTGGTCTCTCACTTTTGGGCTACTCCAATGCTGAATGGGCTCGTTGTCTCGAGACTCGGCGTTCCACCTATGACTATGCCATTTTTCTCGGTGGAAATCTTGTCTCTTGAAGTGTTAAGAAGAAATCAACGGTGTCTCGATCCAGTTGTGAATCCGAGTTTCGTGCTATGACGAACACTACTGCTGAACTTTCCTGGGTGTGTAATCTGCTTAAAGAGCTTCGGGTTCCTCTCTCATTGTCGCCTTTTCTGCTTTGCGACAACAGCAGTATTTCACTTCCCCTCTGACCAATCACCTCTGCTCGCCTCCACTCCGTTGCCACCATGGCAACTTCATCACTGGCGTCGTCGTGAAACCCCTACGTCCTCATGATGCTGTTTCGTCACCCTTGCAGCCTTCATCAAAATCATTCTACTTTGCGGCCTCCGTCATTCGCAACACCGGAACCAGAGAAAGCTCTTGGGACTTGGGTCTGTAAACTGTTAGGAATAGTACAACATATACTCCGTATATAATATACTTCAAGACTTTTTTTGTCGTGCAATAGTGACCGAAGCCCAAATGTGTATAATGAAATTCATGCATTAATAGGCAGGTGATCATAAATATTTAAAATTTGAAGATAACAAAAGTGGATTTGCAACCATATATAACATGGATTTAAATAATGTGATATTCTCTCCGTTTTGTTATTTATGATACACTTACTTTTTTTTTATTTGACACTCTTTTCATTTTTTGTATGATTCTTTTAATTTCATCCACTTATTCTACTTTTTATTTTCTACATTCAATTTCATCTACTCATTTTCTTCACCTAAATCCAAACTCATAAACGTATAGTGCCATAAATAAATAAAAAACGTAGGGAGTACTCGAATTCATTGGAAAAGGGAATGCTTTTTGTCCAAAAAAAAAAAAAAAACTAAACGTGCTCCTTATATACCATTGATTGGCATCCAAAAACTGGAGGAGATTAGCAGCAAGTCACAGCTATAGGTGGGAATTTTCAAATACTTGACGATTGGGCTGAAACCCGATTTCATACTCCATACCAATGTTGGAACCGGCCTAAATTTAAGCATGTCTTTTGCTGCGTAATTTTGCCTCTCACGCAAGAAACAAAAATTCATCTTGGTACTTCAAACATAAAACACAACCATGGAGTAGCCTAGTGGCCAGGGCGTATGCCTGCCCTAGAGGCATTCCAGGTTCAATTATAGCCTAGGGCAGTTTCTGTGGTTTAATCCTTCAATTGTATCGTGTTGGTGTAGGAGCCTCACTTAGTGTGAGTTATGTGGGAGTCTCACCCCACCTTTGTGTGAGACGCAGGGGAGCCTTACCCCCTTTGTGTGAGGCAACTGGGTTATAGTAATAGAGTGGTGTGTGTATTCCAAAAAAAAAACATAAAACACACCCTGATTTTTAAGGAAACTACATGTTTTCTTGGGTTAATTAAAGATAACTACTCTCCTTTTCTTACGAAGAGTATACATTTTCTACTTAAAAAATAGAAGACTATAACAATAACTTTTATATTCTAGCCACAGCTCTCAGAAATTCTTAGAGCAAGTCCAACCGCTTCTTTAAAAGTTTTTTACAGAGTTAAACATTTATTTCACAATAATAACAAAATTTTAATTTAAATAAAATTATTAGATTCAATTACTTCCCAAAAATACTAACTTAAAAAAAGTTAGGAAAATCACTAGTTTTATTGATTCATTAATATATAAGAAATACCTTATAACTATTTTTTATTTACAAAAAAAATTAAAATAATGACTATTAAATTCATAAAAGTCATCAATTAGGTTAATCAAAGTTTTTGCTACTATTTAGAAAAATAAGGCAATTTTTTGGGCCAAAAAATTAAAGAAGTCTAATTTCAAAACACAATCGTTGTGATATTTCTCTATTTCTCATCAAGTGAATAAAGAAGACAATAACTAATTTCTGTATATCATATTCATATCGTGATTCATATTAACTGTTATTTGAGGACCATAAGTTTAACACAAAGTCTTTTTTAGAAAGCCTAACCATTAGACGGAGTTCTTTTATAATTAATATAACTAATTGGTTGATATGATTTTTTGTTTTCATTTCTTGCAGTGGGGTTCCCATACTTAGAATTTTTTTAAAAATGTATCTCGAACTATAAATAAGATTGATTATAGTCTAATATTAAATCTTTTGAAATTACCTCAAAATATAAAATAATTATAAGAACGATGTTTGTCATCATTGATCCAACAGTTAGACTATCTAACTAAAGACTCTTTTCTAAGTTTAAAATACCATAAAATTTTAAAATTTTCCACTCTGTGAAAAAGAAGAATAATCCAAGTTCAAAGGTTCAATTTTATATGTTGATTCAATAACAATTAAATGTTGTAATGGTTTAAACCTAAATACATTTGGTAGAAATGGAAAATAAGCCTTAAAGTTCAAGTGTTAAATTAATGGTTACATTAAATATTTAATTCTCTAAATTAGTTTTTTTTTCTCTATCAATATAAAGAACCAAACCTTCTCTTTCATCAAAATCTCTATTTTGGAGAGTGAGATGGAGAACCTGTTGGACCTCAAATAGCCCCTAAAATCTCTAAAAACAACCAAATTCTCTATTATAGAGAATCTCTTGGACTTACTCTTACACTCTAATCATAACTAATACATGATCAAATTTGCTGCTCTAATTGAGCAACAATTTAACTTTAACTTAATTAACTTTATTAACTTGATCTGATCTTGGTAAAACAGTAAAAAACAATTGAAATATATACAAATATAATCCTATATTTTCAATAAGTGCACATATAACCATGAGATAATTTTTAGTGAAAAACAACCCTAACTACTTTACATAAAACTAATTATAACCCTAAAAACTATATTCCGGCATTGACTGGCCATTTTCGGCGATTGACCAACCAAAATGACCAAATGCCCTTCCAGCCTTATACAAAATTTTGAAAGACAAAAATGCCCTTTTCCCTGCCATTGTTCTGCCACCACCGCCATTGCTCCACTACCTTCACCACTGTCGCTCCGATGCCACTCCGACAGAGCCACCACCAGGCTGTGCCACCAAACCAATCACCACCCAATCCCTGCCACTGGCCCCATGATGTGGAATTATGGTTGGCTATTTTAGACGGACGTGGTGCCGTGCTATTTGCTTCATTTAATTAGAATATTTATTTCCCTTAATTTGGTCATTTAGTTTTCTTTCTTTGATTAAGACAATTTCCTTTTCATTAGAATATTTAATTCATTTTCCATTTCTCTTAGGAGATTTAGTTTCCTTTATCTTTTCCCTTAGAAGATTTAGTTTCATTTTCCCTATCTCATTAGGAGATTTAGTATCCTATAAATATAGGAGGCATTCTTATGTAATTTTCATGCTTGTTTTGATTATGATTAATAAAAGTTAACATTTATGTTGCGGACTCTAGTGTTTCATCTTTCCTATACTACGTTCTAAATCACCCTGCCACCTTCCAACCTAGCCCTGACCACCCAGCCCCACCATCGGTCCACCACCACCACACCTCCTTTGGTCAGCCCCACCCTACCACCAGCCACCCTATCATCGGTTCACCACCACTCTCCAGCCCACCACCTTCTAGCTCGACCACCACCACCTTCCACCTTGGCACCACCTCACCCCCCAGCCAGCCCCGCAGATGCCCAACCCCCACCACCAAAAATGTGACTTCTCCGACAATGGTTACGAAGATGGAGAAGAAGCCCCCAATCGACTTCTCTCGTAGCAGCGGCATAAAAGGCCTTAGGTAGCAGTCGTCGAGCAAGATGCGGACGGTGATGATGATGCCGCAGAGCTTCTTAGCTGTGTCCGGGATCCCCCGCACACAGACACCGCAGTAACCGCCGGAGAGGTCCTCGCGACATTAGAAGAGCCCAGTGACGGTGGTTCCGCCACTACTGGCGTTGGCATTGGAGAACCGACATGCCAATCACGCCAAATCCTTTCAAAAGACAGCAACACACCAATCACTCCAACCAAAATTGACCACCGCCGTTAATTCCCAGAGCTTAACCGCCACACACACAGAGGTGCTCAATCTGATGGCCATGGCGATGACGAGTTCATTCTATTGCACCAATCCGGTTGCCAACAGAATGATTGGGTGTCGAATAGGGCTCTGAGCGATTGGGTGTAATCAAAGGAGCCTTCTAGTTGGCATAGCCTTTGTAAAGTAGATTTGTGTAATTGACGGCTGGCCGCGATTTGGGAGAAGCAATTAGAAGAAAGAAAAAGTGAGATGTAAGAATAAGCAATTAGGGTTAGGATTTTGAGGTCAAAATAGTAAATTTGTTATTTCATTTCTTATTTCATTTTTTTCAGAGTGGTAAAATTGAATTTTCTCACAACTATGACCTAAATTATTTGGAAACGGTAAATTTGAACATACACTAACTATCTAGAGGTTATATTTACACTTTCAATTATCAAAAGGTTATATTTGCACTTATCTAAATTATGTAAGGTTATATATGCACATTTCTCAAATCAATTTAATCAATATCACAGGAACCCCCCATTAGCACCAATTTTTTTTTGTTCTAGCACCGGGTTTTTTGTAAAAAAAACCGGTGCCTAAGTAACCGATGAAACAGTTTCACCGGTTGAAAAAAACCGGTGCTAAATTCTTACTTGTAGCACCGGTTTTTAAAAATTGGTGCTAATATGTATCGCAATAGCACCGGTTTTTCGAAACCGGTGATAAAAAAATAAAGCTAAATTTTTGACCCGGTAGCATCGGTTTTTAAACCGGTGCTAAATGTAATTGGTTAACACCAGTTTTTTTAGCAACGGTTTTGAAAATCGGTGCTAAATGTGTGACCTGTTTGCACCAGTTTTTTTAGCACTAGTTTTAATACCGGTGCTAAATGTGTGGCTCATTAGCTCTGGTTTTTTTAGCATCGATTTTGCAAAAACTGGTTTTAATTGTGTGATTCATTAGCACTATTTTTTTATCTCCAATTTTGCAAAAACCGGTGTTAAATATGTGCTTCGCCAGTTTTTTTAGCACCTGTTTTCAAAACCGTTGCTAAATGTGTGACCCGTTTGCATTGGTTTTGTTTGTTCCAGCACCGATTTATAAGAACTGTTGTAAACTTTGTTACTAATTTGGCCACTGAAACCTGCGGTGCGTTGCCGCTCTTTTAGTTCATCTTCACGCTGCCGATTTTTTATTTACGCTTGTTTTCCAAACCGGTGCTATCTTTTTCATAGATGGCACCGTTTTTCATCTATGCATAGATTACTTAAATTCATGCACCAGTTAAATATCACAAATTCCCAACAACAATTCTCAATAAATACAACAATCATCACGCATAGACAACAAGTAGGTAGAAAAAGCATTGAATATGATCAACTGTAACTTTTGACTAGCTAAAGAAGTACATGAACATGGTTTTTAGTTGCCAAAAATTAGGTTACAACCCTACATAAGATACAGGAACACCCCTCTTCATGGAGATGACGAGTATCAAAAGTGGAGGACAATTACCTTTCATAAAGAGATACTACTAACTACTATCCAATGATGGAGGCTAGTCCATGTATGACATTCAATTGAGCTATGCATTTTGGCAGAGTACATTTCACAAAAATACAAACCCATTTCAGAGCAATGCTCCGCAGTTGATCGTTCCCCAGAGGAATGTAATCTTCTAAAAATTGCTTAAACATGTATTAAATTGCATGTTAGAAAATAATTTATGTGAAAGACTAAAAAAAACAAAAAAAACAATATAGGAATACATACCGGAATAATGTCAATGTCATGCACTTCCTTAACAATTTTTTCCATATAATACATGAAATGGTATCCACATTCCCAAGTACTACTCTGTATCTTGTGCTGATATGAAAAAGAATTTGTTGAAATGAAAAAGAATTTGCTGAAATGATTACGAACATAAAAATGACATAGGAAATATGAAGTCACGGGATAATACGTACATTGATATTTATGACATTCCATGTATAGTTCTAAGAGTAGGATCTATTTTCTCGGAATTGAACCGTCGATATTTTGTTGCATTCCTACAATCGATGAAAATATATTTATATCAATATATAAAAATATATTTTCAGAAAATGGGATCACACATAATAGTTTAATTGGGTCTAACTGTTTCCTACATGTAATGATGAATGCAAGTAATGAATAGAACAATGAATGTCATTGTACCGAATATTAACAGTAATTGTAAATAATCGAGCAAAGAATGTGTTCTACTTACAAGAACACATTTACAGGAACAAACAATTTTGTAGAACATTAAAGTAGATGCAATGACAAAAATGTGTTCTACTTACAAATGAATCAATTTAAGGCTATTACACTTGCAAATTCCCCACTCATCGAGTCGATGCAATATACTCAATCGATTTCCGGTACAAAGACGAGCAAAAACCAATGGCTCCTATAAAAAAAGCAAACAACAAAATACCAAATGCGGTTTTGAATACTTAAACCTTTTTTTAACACAACATATGGGTGCTATTTCTTCCAGTGAGGCAAACAACACAAAAAATAATTAAACTTACTCTCAATTGTATGAGAAGACGTACATCCTTGCTTGAGTGCGGCACATGAAAGTTGAAACCTCGTCTGCAGTCAGTTTGACCTTCTGATTTGCCTTTTGAGCAAGAGAATTCGAACCAACCGGACTAAATTGGACGTGGCATCAATCAACCATCCCATCACATAGGTATATGGAAAAATAATATTTTAAATGAAACAGATATAATCAAACATATATAAATAATGTAAGCATGTAATTCTTACGATGCCCATATATCAAGTTGGCACCCACTGATCCACTCTATTTCATTTTTTGTGTCCAAGGTGCTCATGAATAGTTTTAGCTTATCAGGAAATATAGCCGTGTGGACTTCTTCTGATCCAAACACCTACGCATTGAAATTGATGCGGAAGACTTTCTTAGGTCTACATATTGGTGTAGATAGCCTTAAAACATCATTAATCTGTTGAACAACAGCAATGCATTCTTTGTCTTCCGGGACCCCCTAAAAGATACATGATATTGTAATTGATTTGAGAATCTAATAATTTTAGTTGAGCTGCATATGTATATAATTCAGTAGTGGATCATATTGTAAAGGCTTAAATGAGTTCTCACGAAAATGTAATGGTCAGAAACACCGACATGGGAGCATTTGATTGCCCATTCTCCATCGATGTAGTATTTTCTTTTGCTACTTGCTAATGGGTAAAATGTTAGCCAGGCATTGTAAAAAAATAGTTCGGAATGAAAAAGTGTTTGTGGGTATGTTTAACCTCTCATTTTACTGATCGAGCGTCCACCTCTCCATTAGGAGTATCTTCATAAGCCACCACCTCCTGTAAGGGAGAGTGTGTTAATATCTATTTGGAAGTTAAAGTTAGTTAATATAAAAGAGAAAAGTGCATATATAACCCTATATAATTGATAAAAGTGCAGATATAACCCTGCAATAATGAAAGTGCAGATATAACCCTGCGATAATTGAAAGTGCAAATATAACCCTGGTCAGTCAATGCTGGAAATAATGGCTTTAGGGTTATATTTGCACATATGTATAATAGTTAGGGTTATATTTGCACATATGTATAATAGTTAGGGTTATATTTGCACTAAAAAACAACTCAGGGTTATATTTGCACTTTCTCCAACATATAGGGTTATATT
Organism: Rubia yunnanensis; assembly: GCA_037428765.1. Classification (NCBI taxonomy): domain Eukaryota; kingdom Viridiplantae; phylum Streptophyta; class Magnoliopsida; order Gentianales; family Rubiaceae; genus Rubia; species Rubia yunnanensis. The sequence goes on along the minus strand of CM075071.1, from coordinate 75,547,615 downwards.
TGCATATTACCCAAAAAGTTTTAACCTCTTCTTTCTCCATGGTAGTTTTTGGTTTAAGGGTTTTTTCAAGACTTCCATCTTCATCCACTACCAATTGTTTCCGAGGAAATTGCTTCTCTTTCTCCTACGTAAGAAGATAACCAATAAATTCTGTTTAAGTAATATCTGGAAAGATATATATGATAGGATCACAACAAGAATACAATCATCACACCTCATCATCCTGTTGGCCAATGGTACTGATTAACTTTTTGGGCCATAGAATGTTATATCCAACGGCCTCAGTGACAAACTCAAATTCTTCGTGTTCAATTGGCAAAGGTGCCTTGGGAATGATCACAAGTTCATGAAGCTTTACTCGTTCCCACTTGATGGGTAAGTCCATTTCCTTATCCTTTGGAAACAAGATACCAAATGCAGCTACGTCCCTCTCTCCACCATGGTTCAAAACATATAGGGAACATTTTTTTTCTTTTTGAAAACAAAATTCATAAAAGGAGAAAAAAACATCAGTTGGACAATAAGTAAGTGTTATTGAGTAATCAAAATTAAATAATGTAATCAATGTAATCAATCTCAATAGGGACCAAGGTTCCATAAAGATTCTATGGCCCAGAAAGTTGATTAAATTTTTTTTAAAAAATGAATTCTATAGCGACTGAAGGCTGCAGCGCGATGCCGCTCTTTTGGTCTAGCTGGGATAAAATAAACCTCAACTTAGTTTTTTGCGACTGAGAGCAGTAGCACGCTGCTGCTCTTTTGGCACAACTGGGATACTATAAGCCTGAAGTTACTAGTTTACGAATGAAAGCTGTAGCGCTCTGCAGCTCTTTTGGTTCAGCTGGGATAAACTGTCTCTCAATTAACTATATTACCATAGAGACATTTTCTCAGTTCAACTGAGAAAATAACAACATGAAGATATTAATAGCCCTGAACTACCAACATCTGAAATGAACGTGACAGCAGTAAATATATGCCCACAACTAATAGCATCCAAAATCACTATGATAGGAAATTAACATCCAGAAACTAGCAATCCACATCCGCAAGAAAGCAATTAACGATGAGGTTCATGGTATAGAATACCTTGTCATCATCAACGTATCCTTGTGGGTCACTAGATGCAAATGCTGAAGGAATGAATACCCGGTTGTCTTTATTAGTGGGGTTGGATGATTTAGCAAGGAAACTGCGGGCATTCAAGTGTGGGGGAATAGGTTTACCCAATTGTCCAGCCAGCCAATTTGTTTGGGCCTCATATAAGGGAATATATCTTTCGTTGAGCTCGATGACCTCCGTGGACACGTGTTTTGAATTTGAGATTTCTTCAAATGATTTTGTGTTTGTGCTCCTATATCGACTAGATGCATAACGACTAACAGCAATATGTGGTAGGGCCATGTTCAACTTGGCCGTTGTGGGGTAACCTCTCCAACGACCCCCATGATCCTTCTTACCCGTTGCTTGAATGAGAATATATTTTCCTTCTATAACCAACTCTCCCTTTTGCTTCTTATCCAACAGGTTTTTATACTCAACAAAACATATGCAATCCATTAGTATGCATTGCATCTGAGAATATAAATAGAGAATGAATCAATTATTAATTTGGCTCACAATAGTGAGGGCTGCTCTTTTAACGAAGTCGTTGGTGTAGATTGATAATTTCTTGTCCTAGTTAGCTTCTAGGAACACCTCTGAGCGTTCCGGTTTGAAATCCATGATTTCAACTAAAACCTCTACTTCTTCTACACTTTGACCTTGATCCATAAGCTCGTCAATTTTAACCCTTCTTTTCCTCTTCTCGAGGTCAATAGAAAGCCTACGATTCCCTCCACTTCCCGTGTGATGAACGTAGTCCTTATGTGGGGCACTTACTTTTGTTGCATCACTTAATGGCTATATGTTCATTGATTAGTAATATACTCACAAAGTAATGAAGAGAAATGAAGAATTTTTAATGAATAACCTTGAATTCAGGGGTTTTCACAAACAACTCCCATTATTTTTTGTCCATCCATCGATAATCATTCCATGCACAAATACCTGGTTTTTTTCTTACACAATGTACTTTTGAGCCACATTAGCCTTCCAATTCCTCCACTTTTCACCTGCATAAATTTTCCATTTATTTCAAAACTCATTTATCTCATTGAATGTCATTTTGGTTTGTATATCCCAGCTAATCTAGCGGACAAAGATATGTGTTGTCACTGAAAAATTTAATGAACTTGAAATGAACAAATAATAATGAAGGATTAGAACACACTTATGAGAATGTCTTCCCATGCATCTTTCTTTACATGGTCTGGGACAGCTTTCCAAGTATGCCCTGTCCCGTAGCAGATTCATCGTCAGAAAGCATAGCCAACATACATCGACCACCGGCTGTGCACAACCAAGGGTTCGAAGTTATCGTCGAAGAATATTTAAAAGCCTTCTTTTGCTTTGCAAGTAACACTGACTTGCATGAGGCTGTACCTTTACGCTTGCAATACTCTTTAATCTCAAACTTGTCAAAGTTCACACTCTAGTCATCTTTTGATATAGTTCCTTCTTCCTCCCCCGAGTTGTCAGATCCCAAGATTGATTTGGATGCATCATCCACCATCCCGTTATGGACATCACAGTTGCCATTTTTTTGGGGGTAACACAATTGTCTTCCACGACTTTAGTTCCGTAGTTAAACAATTTCTTATTCGCCATTCACTCGCTTGTATGAGCAAAAAAAAAATGAAATCATAACATAACACATCCAAAGACGGATATCCTCAAACAATCAACCGAGAATAGATAGACCTAACAAAGAAATATGCAAAAAATTCATATGGAGTCAAAAACATAGTAGGCAAAAATCTATAAATCTTAGCAAACTAATCATCTATCAAATTAAACAACTAGAAACACTAATAACCCAACAAACTTAATCACAAACTTGCAAACTAAAAGACCATCCCATATATCTATTCATTAAACCTGGAAAAAATAGCAAATTAACACCCATATAATAAGTTCTTGCAGACTTCCCCAAAAAGTAATCACTCATACCTTATTTGTACATGCTCTCTGCAATTTTTTTCCCCACCGGCTCTGCACCACAGAATCTCTAACCAATAGAGCAAGAAATGGGCAAGTCGAATAATCACACCTCGCACAAGATCATTCCAACAATGAACACGTGAAGGACAATGAGTGTGGGAAGTAGCAATGGGATTATGGCTCCGTTAGCGGTTGACAAAATGGTAAAGATGAGCAAAAAATTGGGAGAAAAATATAGACGGCCGAGGGTAGTGTGGAGGGAAGAGGGAAAATTTGGGGATAGGGTTATGGAGGGAAGAGGGTAAATTTGGGAGGGAACCGAAATGATTGTGTTGAGTCATTTGTTATGTTTTTTGTTTGACCATTCAATTTTTTCATGCTGCTTTGTTGCCCAACTTGCTGCTTTTCATGAGAATTTTCAAATATTTTGTATTGAGTTTGGTAAAAAAATTAAATAATGCAAAGCTAAAAAGAATTTAAAATAATGCAAAGCTATAAAGAATTTTTGGTAAAGAATTTCATGAGAATTTTAAATAATAAAAGCTATGAGGTCTTAGTTGCAATATTAAACATATATTATGTAACATGTAGTGATAAAATTCATAACCCGGTTCATACAACTAGAAAATTTAATTTATCTTCATTTCTTGTAATTTGTTCTTTAAATCCTGGTCTTTCCATGACTTATGGAAAAATCGTCTTTCAAGGGACGAGCTCTTTAAATAAGGAGTAGATATAATTTTAGGGTTAAATTAAAAAATATATATTTCTATACAGATTAATTAAGGTCTGGACACTGTTTAATTACACTGGATGCACAAAATAAATTGTACAATTATATTTAGTGTTTCATATTATTATTTGTATATATAAAATGCCTAGAGAATTAAGGTTTAACCATCAATTAGTACGAGTCATATAACTACGGCCGACTTGTAGACAACTTTATGGTTTACTAAGTTATGGATACGTTAAAGTAGGTGCACATGTATGTTGACTAGGGTTTGACCATCCCTTGTATTGTACAATTCTAGATAACTAGTGTATATGGATCGCCAATTAAGTTATAGTTGATCAACTAGTGTATATGGAACGCTAACAAACTACGGCCGACTTGCAGACAATGTTATAGTTTACTGAGTTATGGACACGTTAAAGTAGGTGCGCGTGTATGTTGACTAGGGTTTGACCAACCCTTGTATTGTACAATTCTAGATACCTAGTGTATATGGTTTTCCAATTAAGTTATAGTCGATCAACCAGTGTATATAGAACGCTAACTAACTACAACCGACTTGTAGACAACATTATAGTTTACTAAGTTATGGATGCATTAAAGTAGGTGCACATGTATGTTGAATAGAGTTTGACCAATCCTTAGCTGTGTAGAACACGATCATATATAGTTAACTAGTGTATATAGAATACTGATATGTAAATTAACCTTCTAACTTACGAGTATATTATACACATATATTTTTTGGAAAATTAAATTTATACATATGTTAATAATATTTATACTATAGTAATTTGTATGTGAGAAGGTACATATGTTATTATTCTTTATGTTTGTAGCATTCTTTATTACATTTCAGCCCATTGGCCTAAATGTCTTCAACCCATATGTTTGTATTATTCTTTATTACATTTTTCAGCCCATGTGTTAATATTATTTATATTTGTATTATTATTTATTAAATTTTCTTCACTCTTCACTTACCCAAAACCCTTCCATTCCACCTCCCAGTGCTCTGTCCCCGCTCCCCCCGCCGTCCATGCTCACTCCACCGTCCATCTGCCGTCTGTTAGCCTTCCATCCGCCGTACAACCATGCATCCTTCCACCGTCCGTTAGCCTTCCATCCACCTTACAACCACGCTCTGTCCGCATTCCCTCTACCAAGGCGTCCCTCCGTCCGGCTGTTAACCCACGATCCATCCCAACTAGGTATTTTAACCATCTCTCTTTTCGTTTTGGTTTTCTTAGGCTAATTGTGAAATATATTGAAAGGCTGATTGTGAAATTTCATAGGTTGATTGTGAAATTTACAACTATACAAAATGCGCCCAAGGTCCCTATGATTGTAAAATGCACCATGTGGTAGGGATTGAAAGGACCTTGGGTGCATTTTGCATAGTTGTAAATTTTTATTAGTTGCATTGTTCAAATTTGTATAGTTTGACAATAAAGGGATGAACTTAATCTATATAGTTTGACAATAAAGTGAAGAACTAAATCGGTAGAGTGGGTTCAGATAAACTGAATCTGTATAGGGATGAATTTTCTTTTCTATGTGGTGTAAATAGCATATCATAAATGCCTTTGTAGTTGATTTTCTTTGAATGAGTATATTCTTTCCATGATTGTGTTTTTTCCCTGAATGAGTTCATATATGGGCAGGCCCCATGTGTCTCCCTGAATGAGTATTTTTTATGTAACTTTCATTTTATGACATTACCTGAATGAGTCCTGCATTTTACTGAATATATAAAGGTAAAGTTTACACTAATTCAACATTAACAATACACATATAAGCCTGAAATCATATATGTTCGTTAGTTGCTGATTCATTTCCCGGCCCCTTCAGTCGCATTAAACATTTATTTTACATGTGTTTACTTCTTGATGCAAATTTGAATTGATAGATCCTAATTTCTATATGCATGTTTATACGTCTAGTCCATCTCCATGTAACCCATACTGAGTAAGCTTTGTTGAACCTTTTCCCAAGTATGGCACAAAAAAAATGTACCCAAGGGTAAGACCGACACTCAGAAATTGCAAAAGAAGCCCAGAGTTGGCAATTTCGAGGTGCGACACAACGGTCCTCTGATTTAACAAGGAAACCCTGAAATTCTCTTGATAGTAGCCGAATGTCCCGAGGCAATGAATATATATAAAGAATTCATTAGTCGGGGCCTTATACTGGAGAAAGGGTTTAGAACTAAAAGGCCTTACACTGACTATGTCAACGAGCACGGATGGTCGCACTTCATTGCACAACCCGACCGTGCCAAAAAGACGTTAACATGTGAAGTATTGTCTCTTATGAAGTACAAGAATTCAGTTGAGATTTACTTTTGTGAGCTGTACGTTGTGCTTGCAACATATGTGATCAACGAGTTCTACAAAATCACGCCAAAGCCAACAAATGTGTACCAAGACGCTGAAAAGGCAGTCAAAAAAGTTTCTTGGGAGCAGATCATAAAAGAAGTCTATGTTAAAGGTGATGAAGTTATTAGGAACCTGCCTCCAGAATGGTCTAGCATTGAGAAGAAGTATTTGACTGGCGAGATGAATGTGTGGTATAACTTCATTGATGCCGCCTACTACCGGTGAGAATGAACAATGAGGTGCATAGTTCGCGTATGCTACTGCTGTACAAGATCAAGAAGAGCTTGAGCATCGATGTTGGGGGTACGATTATGGCATACATATGGGATTGCATCAATGCACACAACTGTATAGGTTTCTCATCCCTAATTACTGCATTGTGTGTGGAGGCTGGTTGCAAATTTAAAGATGATGATTTTACATTGATGCCCAAGCTCTCCATCAACCCTCAGATATTCTCGAAGAAGAAGAAAATTGTTATGTCATCAAGGCCGGCAACAAGTAAATTGTCCACGGAGAATTTGGATGGGGATACAGTAACATTGAAAGTGAAGGTGGATCACTTGGTACGGTAGACTAAGCACGTTGGGAAGATTCTGGCAGTCATGTGTGGCAAGAGAATTGAGGAAGTGGGTCCAATACCCACTTTAGATTCACCATCTTCCAACATTAGGGAGGACACCTCGCATGGGGATTGAATACTCCCTTATTCAGCTCACATCTTGAATTTCTCTACATGTTGATTTTGCTTGCTTAATATAGAAGTTTGTTTTTTTGGGATGTTGATTTCTAAAATGTTAGTTGCTTTTCTATGGATTTGAATTGTTAGTTTATGAATGTTGATTTTGAATGCTATTAGTTGTGGGCATATATTTGCTCTGATTTTGGATGTTGATAGTTCTAGGCGTGTATCATCTTCATGTTTTTGTCTCAGTTGAACTGAATGAGCAGCTGCACACACCTGCTCTCAGTGGAAGTATAGTTAATTTAGGCTTATTTTATCCTAGCTGAACCAAAAGAGTTGCAGCGCGCTGTAGTGTCAGCCGCAAAAAATGAAATTTAAGCTTATTTTATCCAAGCTTTACCAAAAGAACGGCAGCACGCTGCAGCTGTTAGCCGCAAAAAAGGAAATTGAAGCTTATTTTATCCAAGCTTTACCAAAAGAGTGGCAGCGCGCTGCCACTTTCAGAGCTTCTCCATATAAGTACCAATTAGAACATAGTTTTAGAGTAGTTAAGAGTCATACAAAACACAACATACTACAAATATAAATAATTTTCCTAGAGAGTTCACTGCTTGTAAGCCCCTAGTCTTCAACCATTTTCCTCTTTTTGGATTGAACGTCTCCAATTTCTTGGCCATCTTCATCTATCCAAATGCTATCTCTGTGTTTCCTCCGTATTGCTCCTGCCTCAATCCCATCGTTAATCTGTAGGGGGGAAATTGAGGGGAACTCTAACTTTTTACTTGTAACTTTAAAATCATTTTTTTCACGGAAAGGGTATTTCTTACCATGTAAGACAAAAAACCAACCTACATTGCATGGATCATTAATGTAGAAAACTTGTCTTGCTTGTTCGGCCAAAACAAACTGATCATTTTCATATGCTTCATGACTCTTGTTAACTAGGGTAAATCTGATTGGGTCATTAGTTCAAACTCCAGTTGTGTTATCAAACCATTGGCACTTGAAAACTGGAATGTTGAATTCTCCATAGTCAAGCTCCCAAATCTCATCAATAACACCATGAAACGATATCACAGCTAAGACCGGTTTATTGTCTTTCTTACTTGCTTGCCACATTGTCTCCGACTCAATGTATACCCCACTATTTTGTGTTGTGCTCTTTGAATTTTGGTCCCTAGTAGCAAAAGAGAAACCGTTCATGTCATTTCTAGAATACCTCAAGAGCGTGCAATTAGGCTTCCTTGCAAATGCTCTAATTTTTGGGTCGTAATCACCTACATTGCATCGATCATAAAACCAATTCACAAACGTGTCATTGTACTCTAACTGAACTTTATTAGGGGGCCACGTGGGATGAAACCCTGTTATCAAATTAAGGTGCTCGGTCACATAAGCTGCAGTCTTCCTACAATTCCTCAAGACATACAAATGAACTAACATCATATCACTATTCAATAAAGTAAATAACATTCCCCTTGACCTCGGTTTGCCCACATTCCTTCCCACATGTCGATTCTGGGGCACCCCAAAATTTCTATATTCCTCCAAATATCTAGAGCAAAATTCAGTTACTTCTTCAGTAACATACCTCTCAACAATACTAGCATCCGACCGACTCATACATTTCACGTATCCCTTGAATACTTTCATGTGATGCTCAAAAGGATACATCCAATGCATACCAACTGGACCAGATATCTTTATCTCCCGCACTAAATGAAAAACCAAGTGAACCATTATATCAAAAAAAGCTGGAGGGAAATACATTTCCAACTTGCATAGCACAACAACAACCTCTTTTTGTAGGACATCCAAATGGTCCTGATCAATAGACTTCCTACATATGGAACCAAAAAATTAAAAAAAAGTCTAGTGATTGAGTACCTTACGTCCACTCCATTACTCTGCGAATAGAAATAGGTAACAATTGTTGCATCAAAACATGACAATGATGAGATTTCAACCTAGTCATCCGACAATCCTTTGTAACTGGCCGACTAATGTTCGACGAATAACCAATTGGGGCCTTCACAGATTTCAAACTCTCACAAACTGAGATTCTCTTATTCTTTGACAATGTACAAGGTGCACGGGGCAAGTAAGTCCTCTTACCCTTCACTTATAGAGTGAGGTCATTTTTTATTCCCAAATCTACCAAGTCCAACTGGGCAATCAAACTATCTTTCATCTTCCATGGAATATTCAAGAGGGTGCCTATCAAACTTTCACAAACATTTTTCTCAATATGCATCACGTTTAGTCAATGCCTAACCTGAAGATGCTCCCAGTATGGTAGATAAACAAATATTGACCTTATCATCCATGAACCATCACAATGTATTCTTTCCTTGCCTTTATATTTTTCCAACACCACTCTTAACTTCTTAACCTTCTTGAGAATCTGCACACCAGTTAATGGTGTAGGGGATTTCCTTCTTTCTTTCCCCCCAACAAAATTGACCACATCATCTAGGTATTTATGATTTCCTTGCAGCCATTTTCTATGCCCAAGATACACAGTCTTTTTCCCATGGCTTAGCTGTTTTAATTTTGTCTTCTCCTCACAAATAGGATATGCTTTGTGCCCCTTCACAACAGACCCCGATAAATTTCCATAGGCTGGAAAATCATTGATCGTGCAAAAAAGCATGGCACGTAATTGAAACTCCACATTCATATGGGCATCAAATACCATCACCCCCTTTTCTTCCCACAATATCTTTAAATCATCAATCAATGGTCTCAAATACACATCAATGTCATTTCCAGGTTGTCTAGGACATGAGATTAATAGAGGCATCATAACATATTTCCGCTTCACGCACAAATAAGGGGGCAAATTATAGATAACCAACATCACGGGCCAAGAACTATGTTTCGATGACATATTTCCAAATGGTTTCATCCCATCAATACACAAAGCAAGGCATAAATTTCTAGCTTCTGAACCAAATGTAGGATATCGCTTGTCAAAAATTTTCCATTGTTCACCGTCTGCCGGATGTCTTATCTTGTCGTCACTTGGTCTTTCCCGCTCTCCATGCCATCACAAGTTCTTTGCATCCTTTGAATTCGCAAATAACCTCTTCAACCTTGGAATTAAAGGAAGATACCACATACACTTCAACGGGACCTTCTTCTTCTTCTTAGCCAAACACCCATCAACATCATTCCTCACACCCTTATATCTTGAATGTTTGAACACAGGACATTCAACCGCGTCTTTAAAATCACCGTCATACAATGCACAATCATTAGGACATGCGTGTATTTTCTTATATTCCAAACCACGTGGACACAATATTTTCTTAGCCCCGTAAAAAAATTTGGTATTCCATCCCCTTCCGGAAACTTATCCTTTAGCAGTTTTAGGAGTGAATTCACACTTGTATCACTCCAAGAACTTGTAGGTTTCAAATTGAAAACCTCCATTAAAAAAAAAGAGATTGTGGTATCCTTACTTTTACATCCCGGATAAAATGGCTCCTCTTTTTAGTCAAAGCAAAGCACTCAAAATTTCAGGCTTCCCCTGAAAATCTCTTACAATGTCATCGAACATAGCATCAACAGTACAATTGTTTCCATCTACCTTTTCAAACCCACCACCCTTTTGTTGATGCTCTACCTCTCCATGAAATGTCCAAACAATGTAATCTCTGGCAAATCCGTACTTAAGCAAGTGAAATCTAACAAGCCCATGTTCATCAAACTGTTCACGACACAAGCATCTTTTGCATGGACAAAGTATCCTCTCCTCCCGACCATAAGCATGATGAAGAAACGAATCTATAAATGCAATATATTCACCACTCCCTCTAGTTACATTTGGATAACTAACCAATTTTTTTCTCCATGCAAGCATTGATTCTCGGTCCATTGTATCTAAACATAATAATACAAACAATTAAACAAATATTCATTGTTTCAAACATAATAAAAATAAACACAATCAATTTGCTACACAATACTAATCATGTGTATGTGTATATGTATGTGTATCAACTAGTTCTTGAGATATATATATATATATATATACATATATATATATATATATATATGTACCATCTACCAAAATAAACACAACCATGTTTACATCTACAATCATTTACACTATCACAACATGATAATAAACCAACTTAAAGCATAGAAACCATTAATAAATACAAATAAACTCTCTCAATGCATGCATTAAAGGTTATTATCACTACTATTTAATTGAAATTCACAAAAGAAAATGAAAACTTACATTCATGGGTCATTGCTTTGGGTTAATGCTCACCATCCAAAAAAATCTTCCATCAATGAAGAGACAAGGGGATTAAAAGTTCAGATCTAATTTTCGAGTGTTAGTTTGGAGCATTTAATGATTAATTTAGCACCAGCTTTTGTGAATAGTACATCAACCGAGACCATTTTTCTCACTTTTTTGGATTTATTTTAACACCGATTTTTGCTATTTTTTAGTACCGGTTTTTAAAATCGGTGTCAAATTTTTTATAGCACCGGTTTATGTCAGTTTTAGCACTAGTTTTTAAACCTATGCTAATTTAACACCAGTTTTTGAGATTTTCAGCACCGATTTTTAGATTGGTGCTAATTTACCACTTGTTTTCATCATTTTTAGCACCGATTTTTAGACTGGTGTTAAATTAACACCGATTATTAGAAGAAGAAAAATCGGTGTAAAAGTAACTCTGGTTTGAAAAACGGTGTTAAAAAAAACCATTGCTATTACAATCTTGACACCAATTTTAAAAATCGGTGATAAAAAACGGGTGTATGTGGTAGTGAATTATCCAATAACCAAAGCATTGAGTGATGATTTCTGCATTGTGATACAATGTAAAACTAATAAATGGTGATGACTGAATATATTCATGTATCACCATACAAAGTGTTAGAAAGGTAAATATATAAAGATTTAGAAAGTACTTGTAAACCCTAAAATATTACATTATCATATCTATTCCATATTTATCCCATTAGAATAAGACAGTACAGACCCATTTCTTGGAACTTTAACAACTAAAATTGTCATCAGAGAAGATAGCATAACTATGAGTGGAATTACAAGTAAACATTCTGCATTTGAGTAACAATGGTAGGGCGACTTTGAGATGAATGAAAAGACTATCCAAAAGGAAAGAGTACCATGAAATGCGAGCAACAACGTGGAAATGATCAATTATCGGGAACTGCATGAACTGACTATTCTCTCCGTCCCGATTAAATTGCGGAGAATCTTTTTTACAGTTTTCAATATACACATTTGACCGTTAATATATTTAACTGCGTATGATATCGGCAAATAAAAAGTTGTTTTTTAGAAACTACATGTTATGGCGAATCCAATGATATCACATACACCAATATTATTATTTATATATCTATTCAAATATGTAGTCCAAAACTTTCTTAATTGACTGAATTTTTTTTTGTTGCTATTTATTCCGGGACGGAGGGAGTAACCAAATTTACAGCATAAAACAAATTTAGGCAAGTGATTTTCAAGTACTAAAAATCAAACGTGTGATTCAAAAAGGAAGAACCGGTAGAGCTGTGCAACTAGGAACAATTAAGCCACAAAAGAAGGTGAAACAAGAACAACATCAGCCATACTAACACCAAATTCACATGGGCACAGAGCAGTGTATTGGCAAAGAAGAGCAGATTTTTACCATTCAAAGTATCATGGGTCGCTTTCTTAAGATGACAAACACAGTTTAGTTGCAAGGTATCGCGATAGCTAGGCGATTGCTCTATAAATATAGGAGCGTAGAAATGGAACACAACTACTGAGATCAGGAAAATGTTGAGACTAACACTTGTTGGAGTCTCTTGTTCTTGAGTTGCATGCTGGTTTCTCTTAGGAATATTCATTCCTGAGTAAATTGTTTGCTTAGTATTTGTTAGTTCCTATAAATAAGGGTTTAGTTAGTTTGTTGGGAGAATTTATTAGCCAAGTTTAGTAATTTGTGCCAAACTCTTAGGCCATGATCAGTAGTTGGTTAGCCATGTTTAGCTTGTTAGTTAGTGGTCTTTTTCATGTAATTGGTTTAAATAGTGAATATGGAAGAACTGAAAAGCTGATAACTTCAGCACCAATTTTTTGCCTGTGTTTTAACCAAATCATCTTCAAGTAATTTTCGGTTTCTACAGAAAAGCCGAACATCAAATCAAGCATGACTAATGAGATAAATCTTCTCTGAAACAGGTTCAAAACACCGATAACCCTTATAATGAGAGCTGTAACCAAAAAAAAAACACACACACAAAAGACTGCGATGAACAAGTTTGTGACACGCTCGCGGCCATGCCACCACCACCACCTACAAAGGCGCCCTCCGGCCACCAACCTCGTCTAATGTTCCGGCGAACATTAATAATCTTTGATTCATTATTATCACATCGATGGCCTTACATACGGAACCGGTAAATTAGTAGGGGACAGAGCTGCTGTACTATTGATAAACTTTATCACAGGACTTTGATTACCCTAGCGCGGTAACAAACCATTTATGGTGTTAATTACATTGATGATCAGAATCTGAGCAACAGGTTGATCAGACTTAATATTAATTCCCCTATTTATCGTGGGTTAACGTTGTTGTTGCTGATTCAGCGTATTTTACGTGAGATCTTCTTCCGGGTCTGACGCATATGCAGTTAATATATGACACTTATCACGTTGTTCTTAAATAACAATTACCTCGGATCTTTTTATGCATGCCTCGTAAAATTTTCTGTTTCCGGTGCAGTACGTTCGTTTAAGGTTAAAACGATTTGCAACACCAGTGTGGGACTCTCAACACGTCATTATCACGTGCAACAGTATTATACTCGCACAAATGTGGGCATATAGGGTTCACGAGCCTAATAGTGGGAATATATACATCCACTTGGGCCCACTGATTAACCATCTCCGTCCTACTTTAAACTTCCTAATTGTTTTTTGGAAGTCAAATTTAGTAAACTTTGACCCTAAATAAAAATTAATATATACATAATAAAAATATCATGTGAGATCTTGTTAGATTCGTCTTCATATCTATTTTCTAAATATCAATTTTATATGCGTAATTATTATATGTAACTACAGATATTTACTGTCAAACATGCTCATTGAAGACTGTAAAAAAGCAATTAGGAAATTTAAAGTGGGATGAAGAGACGGGAGCTCAAGATACCTTTAAATTTAACATGATATCAGAGCTAGGTATTCGGGACCTGTGCCCAGGTTAGGTTTACAGGGCCGATGTGAATCCCCTTTAATTTGACTCAATACGGGTAGTGAGTGTTTCACGTTGGCACGTTGAAAGATATATCCCACAACGATTTCTTACTAGGATAATAACTAATACTATATAAGATCTTGGGTCAAATCCACACCAAATTATTTTAAGATGGAAAAACAGAAGGAGCATGAATAACTCCACGACCATCAGTATTAAGATCTGGCCTTCGAAAATAAACTCATGTTATGTTTCTCTATTTTACTAAAATAAAATGTTTTATCTGACATATGAGTGCAATAAACATGAATTTGCAATCAACTGTAAATATCAGTTTTGATTAAAAATAAAGGGGTGTATCTTTTTATAGCAAATTGAAGAGAAACTCCATAACAAACCTAATCAAGCAAAACATAGTCGGCTGTTTCCCAACACAGCTAATGTTCCTGTGAATATTAATTATCATTATCATGTCAATCAATTGCCTTGTATATGGAGAGTTTCTTAGGACCAAAAAAGGCTGTAATAGTAGGGGACAGTGCCTGTTGTGCTAGCTATTGATGAACTGTATCAGTATGACTTTGAATGCCCTAACGCTATTTATTTTTTGAAGATTTTTAACTTATTGTTTTGATTCTTTTGAAGATGTTCCCTAACGCTATTATGGTGTTAATTACATTGATGATAAGAATCTGAGACGAAATAATGGAGCCGATCATGAAGACCAGTATTGTACTGGTATGTGGTAAATATCAGAGCAGCTGCAAAACATTAATAATTTCCCAGGATCAGACGATCAGTTATCTTGGGTTAAAGTTGTTTATGGTGATTCTGCGTATTTTACGTATCATCTTCTTCCGGGACTTTTCTGACGCACATGGTTTCAGCTGTGAGTATTAATGAATTTATGACTAGTGTTGCATGCACGCATGAGCCAAATTATATGGCGGGAACCGTAGTTTCGAGGCTGGTATCAGTTTTCGTCTCGGTGGGGCTGAAGGCCGGACCCCTCTCTGGGCAGTGGCTTAACTAGAAGATTTTGTTAAGGGAGGCTGAAGAGTGGAGGGTATGGCATCGGCGTCGGCTGCGGCGGGACGGCGGCGGCATCCGACATCAGGAGGCGGACGTGGGTGGAGCCTGGAGGGAGCTGAGATTTGGCTGTTTTTCTCTTCCCGCAATTGGAGATATGTCAATCTGAAATTGGATTGGGAAACTGGCCCAATCCAATCCATATAAAACCTGATTTTTCATTATTTTTTTGTTTGCCCTTACTACAACTGAAACGTCGTCATTTCACTTGCATGAAAACGACGTCGTTTCACTTGCATGACAACGACGTCGCCGGATGACGCGAAAGCTTGCCGGAAGTCGCGCGTCTCACTGGAAGTGACCTTCTTCCACCACTACTACTTACGGCCGGCGATTCAGGTAGGGCTGGAGCCCTACCTCGCGTACCACTGGTTCCGCCCATATCTCTAGGCCACATGTGTCTCCGCCACTTGAGCACTGTATCACTAGCAGTATTTTGTGTATTTTATATTATATGAATGTTTATCTTCTATGCACTATTGTTTATTATTACAATTTATTTTTGATTATTATACTCTCTCCGTCCCAACAAAAATGATATGTTTACTTTTTTAAAGAAATTTTATAAACTTTGACGCTAAATATAAATTAATACTATATACTGTATGTAATCAAAAATGACATGTGAGATATTGTTAGATTTATCTTAATATCTATTTTTGAAATATCAAAATTTTATGCGAAATGGTTATATGTAGTTAGAGATATTGACGGTCAAACATGATCGTTGAAGACCGTGAAAAAGTGAATGTGTCATTTTTGTTGGGACAGATGGAGTATAAATATTGTAATGCACAAATGCATGCACTACAAAGAAAACTTCCAGCTGTGACACTTTTTTGGAGCATTCGTGACACTCAAATGCATCACTAAAATTATTAGTAACGCCTTGTGAAGTACCTCTATTCAATGTGTCACTAAAATATTGTGACGCGTCAAAGTATTGTTATAATTTTGTAATGCTTTAAAATGCAGCTCAATTTAGAAATGTCATGGATTGATGTAGTCAGCTTATAAGTGACATGTGCACAAATAAAGCAAAAATTGTGACATTTCCTTCACTGTCACAAAATATACGTTACGACTGAATTTTTTTTCTTTAGTAATGGTACACCACGGATACAGAAATGCATGCATGTAATGTTCTTAAATACTAAATAATAAGCACCTTGTATTATTTTTATTGTTTATGTCTATTTCTGCTCAGACTAATAAATGATAGCGTACTATACATTTAATTTAATTAATGTTGATTTTGTAAGATTTCTCGTTCGCTGTTTAATAACTTGCTCGCTATCACAGTGACATTTTATTTCTAGTTACGTACTCCCTCAATCCCAATAAAATTTACTTAATTATTTTAAAAAGTTAAATTTTATAAACTTTGACCTTAAATTATAATTAATATAGATACAATAAAATATAAAAAAATTTCTACATACATTAATTTTAGACAGCGGCCGAATCCATCTTGTTTTGGTAGCTTAAAAAAGGAGTTTTTGGAGCTGAGGAAAGTCTCAGGAAAGACGGCATTTTCATAAGCTTATGGACAGTCCTCATAGACATTTACCTTAAATATTGCAATTTTTTATAAAATTTAAATGTTGCATTTTATAAGTTAAAACAAGTAATAATATGTATTTGAAGGTGAAAATATAAAAATATATGATATAAAAAATATTTTTAAAATTTGTATGTAATTTAAGAAGACAAAGTCTTGTATAAGACCGTCTCACGGTGAGATACAAAGATTTCAAGATGAGGTTTCATATTGATGTTTTAAAAGTTTGGGGATGTAATGCGTAATTGTGATAATTTGTAATTTAGTCCAGTTCTATTAGTTTTTTGCTCCGAATTTAATTTGCTCTTTTTCTATTTTGCCTATAGTCCTTGGTCTCACCATGATACGGTCTCACAAGAGACAGACTCATTTAATACAGTATATAAGGTAAGAAATAAACGACCTGTGCATAAGCTTATAGACAGACCGTTTGTCAGAAGACTCACTCTTGGACCTGTATGATGGGAACACTGCGTTCTCTGTAATTTTTTTAAAAAAAATGCAGACTTCAAACCCTAATAAGGGAGTCCGCTGCCACCAACTCTTGTAGCCACCCCACCACTACCTGATCTTGTCTTTTTTTTTTTTCTCGGTTTTTTTGTTTCTGTATACCCTACCACCCACACAAACATGAATTGACTTTCGATATGGTTTTCAAAGATGGATAGGGATCCTCCAAAAATAGAATAACTGATAGTCAAAACAAAGATTTACAACCAAAAAAAAAAACCTCTCTAGGAAGTTGAGAGCATCAGCAAGGATACAAAGTTCACTTTCTGGTTCTTAGCCAAAGCAGTACCAAAAACACAATCCCAACTAAGAATTTTCACCAGCAGCATCACAAATCTTTTCTTCTAACACAAGTCTTTCATCATCTTGTTCTTTCTTACCTTTTTCAAACTTCTAGCCTTACCTTTTTCTTCACTACCTTCATACCTGCATCACAAAATAATAGTGTTCAGTGGAAATCCAAACACAAATACATTCCATTTACTTTTCTATCAGGTTTATATCATCACTGCTCGTATTTTAGGTGTTACGACGTATGGCTAATTCCGTCAGGGAAGAGCAATGGTCAGAAGGATCTCGTCAGGGCTCCGACAACTCAGAGGAAAGAAGAGATGTCCTCTTCGGGGATACACTTAACCTAGCGACGCAACTGCCACCAAGAAGGGGAGTTATTTTTTTACCTGAGGAAGAGGATTATCACAGAGGAATGAGTCTTCTCGAGGATTGCCTAGTGGGGTATTTTCTCGACTATCGTCACTTTGCCCTTACTAGAATGCAGTTCCTCATTTCCGAGTACTGGGGAGATGGTGTTCATGTCATTGCAAAGAATGGGAAATTTTTTGTTTTCCAGTTTCAACAAAGATCCAAGCTTCTCGCAGTACTTTATAATGGTCCTGTTAATATAGCTGGTGGTCTGTTGGCTCTCAACAAATTAGTTCCTGAAATGGCTCTGTCCCACATGAAAGTCACCAAAGTCCTTCTTTGGATTCGAATTTATGGCCTCACTTTGAAATATTTTGGAAGGAGTACAATACAAAAGTTTGCTTCAGTTGTTGGAGATACTGAGGAAGTGGATTTCGGAGGAAGATTGCTACAACACGCTGAGTATGTCAGCGTTCGGGTGTGGACCTCGGTCAATAAGCCATTAGTTTCCGGTTTCTGGTTAAAGTTGAGAAGAGGTGGAATGGTTTGGATAACCATTGGTTATGAGAGAGTTCATAAAATGTGCCGACGTTGTGGAGCTTTGGGTCATACCTATCCCCGGTGTCATTGGGAAAATGTGGAGGATCTGGAACGACATATTGATGACAGTTTTGCTACACTTGGTTCGGACCTACAGTTGGAGATTTACAGAGATCTTTCGGAGGAACTCTATCCACCCGCTGTCCGTGTTCACAGGCACATGCCCACTAGAAGGTTCACCAGGTTCCCACCAACATACTTTTTTACAAATGAACATAATTTTCAACATATGCCAGATGATGTTTTTCTGGATGGGTTTAAGTATGTTGAGGAAATTTATCCTACTCCACAAGAACTGAGAGAGGCGGAGGAGTATAATCCCGAAAACTTTCAATCGCTTAACCTAGCGGAGGATGTCACAGGTGAGGATCCAGAGGAAGATCCGGAAGAAGAACCTGTGGAGTTAACACCGGAGGAGGAGGTTCGAAGGTATGAAGTTAATCAAGTTTATCTTCAAGGTCTTGCAGAAGCACGTGAAAGAATTATCAATCTCCCGGAGGTACCGGAATTCTGGCCAGAAGTCCCCTCACCGCATCACAGTTCTGACGAGGAAATGCCGGAGTTTATTCCGGCAACAATCCCTCAACAGTTCTTAAATCACCAACTTCCAAATCCGGATAGTTTGGTCATTCATACTAGGCATGTGGAGAATGATGATGGGGATCTTGTATCTGAAGATTATATGATCATCGGTGGGAGGAGATATATTTTCGGAGACAGTTGTCAGGAACACTGCAAACAGAACAACAAGGTGGAATTCAAAAATTTTACCTTGTTAGACGGTACAGTTACTGAACCATTTCTAACCAATGGGGTATTTTCGGAAGATCAAAGCTCTGGGGTCAACTCTCACCAAATATGTGATAAGCTCGAATTCAATATGGATCTTACCATCAATTTGGGTGATCTGGGGGATGAGACAGATGTCATCATGAGTCTTCAAAGCTCATTCAAAGAGAGTTTACCAACTGCAATCAATTCTGACAAGATGGGCACAGTGATTAACCGGGGTAAAGGGAAGTTACAGATGGTTCCTCAAGTTCAGAAAGAAGATAGAGGAATGGGGCACAGAAGTGGTGATATTGGGGTTCATATTAATGAACCTAGTAATACTTACAATTTATTGGACCTGAGTTCGGATTCTGAGCCAGATGCAGATCCACAGCTGGAGATCTTTGACATCAGGAAGTCACAGACTACTCAACCTGGGGAATCGAGCTCTTCGGGAATGCTATTATATTCACAGTTTCAGAATACTGCTGAAAGTGGAGGTATAGGTGGCAGGAAAAGGGGTGCGGAGTTAAGCGGATTGGATGGCAGGAAAAGGTTGGATTTGAAAGGGGATGGGATGGAACAAGAAGAGCAGATAGAATTTGTGAGGGGATGCACTGACATTTCAGGACCAGTTGCTGGGGTATTTAATAACTCAGAGGAAGACATCAATTCAGCCACAATTCTTGACCCAGGTAATTTAAATTATTTATTGCCTTCCACTTCTGGGTCATCTCATTTGGTAGGTATTAGTTCCAGCCCACTAACTAAAGCCCAACAGTGTCAATACAACCCATCCCTTCCCCTTGTGCTAAACAAGTCCATCTTGCCACCACCTTCCCCAAAAGGCCAACACGATGGAAAGAAACTCAAAAAATATTCCTATACTCTTCAGCCCAATAGAGCACTCAATAATAACACACTTAACATAAACTTTGACACCCAAAGCCCAAATACTCAAGTTACAGTACCTGCGGACATTAACTGTTCTGATTTGGGTCGTGCTTACTGTTCGGCCGACACCGGAGATGGTTCAATTCTTGCTCTTACAGTTGATAGTGGACGGGATAGTGGGTACATCGGGGTTGCTGTTCAACAAATTCAACACGTTCAGTCCGAGCTTTCGAAAGTTGGTGAGGATCTAAGTTCTGTTTTGGAGAACGTCGACGTACCTGTGGTGGAGGAGTTTCCGATCTTACCTTCGGTGCTGCTGATTAACACCACTTCTACGCCGGATCGAGCTCTGTCGCCGATCCGGTTTGTTGAAGCTTCCGCCGATCCGGCCCCGACGTCTGAACCGGCCATCAACGGGATGTTACCGACCACTATACCAGGGGTGCGGTTCGGTGGTGAGGACAATCTTCTGGAAACAACGGAGTTGACACGGATTTGCGATGGGGAGGTTTCGGAGGGTGGGCTTTTGTTTCCGAATGGAGACAATAATGATAGTGGTCTAATGGGTGTTGCATCTTTCAGCAATAATTCCTTTGTGAACATGGGAGATGACTTTTCCTTGGGCGGTGTGATGAATTCACGGAAGCTAGTTTCGGATTTTAGCTTCCCTTTGGGGCAAACACAAAGTTCAATTGTTGGCCCAAAGGAGCCCAAGGTTTTTACTCCAAAGGTTTGTTGGAAAAGAGTATTTCGCTCTTGTATTATCAGTCCCGGCAGGCGAGGGATAGTCAGTATTCCATCATCTCCTTCTTCTACTGATGACGAGCTACAAGGGCAGGTGGGTTCAAGTCGTGCATCGAATATCTGGCCGAAATCAATAACCAGTCAGGCTGTGGTACACCATGAAGTGAATCTGGATTTCGCCTGGATCAACACCCAGAGTAAGGCAATTTTATGGGCAATGTCAGAATATATGCCAGTGGCAGAGGTGTTGGGTGCCAAACGGAAGAGAGCGCTTCGAGGGGAGTTGGAAGATATTACATTTACAAAGAGAAGAGGGTTGGAGGTCAATGAGGAGGAGCTTCTGATTCAAACAATCGTTCATTTTCCTGAAATTGATTCTTCAATTGGGGAGGACTAGAGCAAGCAAGTTATAGTCACAGCAAGAATCTTTGATTCAGTTGCACATTCGGTACTGACAAGGGAGGGAGAAGAAAGCTGCGGTATTTCGGTGGTTGGTCCAGAACAACCACCCAGAGGTACATGAATCTACTCTCTTGGAACTGCAGGGGACTGTCGCATCCTCTGACAGTACATTTCTTAAACAATACCATCAATCAGTTTAAACCTAATATTGTGTTTCTAATGGAAACTAAGTGTGTGTATAAAAAAGTAAGGAAGTGGCTGGGTAGTACTTATTTCACTAGCTGGGAAGTCGTAGATTCGGTAGGTTTAAGTGGCGGTCTCTGTGTTGCATGGTCGTCGGAGATCCTTGTATCGGTAGTAAAAAGCTGCCAAAATTTTGTATGTTGTAAAATCACTGCCGCCAATGGCGAAGAATGGATGTTGATCCTTGTGTATGGGCATCCAGACCGACCACAAAGGAAACAAGTGTGGGATTGTCTCCATGTAATCCTACAGGCCACTCATTTACCGGTTCTAATCACAGGCGATTTTAATCAAATCATAGACAGGGATGACAAGTATGGTGGTCGATCAGTACACAAACAGGAGACAATGGACCTCAATGCCCTTCTCAAAGACGCAAATTTATGGGAACTCATGAATAAAGGCCATTGGTTTACATGGTCTAATGGAAGAGGAGGTCATGATCTGATCCTGGAACGTCTAGATCGAGCTTTTGCAAATGACAAGTGGTTGGCTCTTTATCAGGATCATTGCCTAACGAATCACACAATTATGAGATCTGATCATGGGGCTCTCACCATAAATACACATCAATCGGATAGATCCGCACACAATCATAATGCGAGGAAGTTTGAGTCATTCTGGGTGAGATTTCCACACACAAAGGAGTTGGTAAAGCGTGTTTGGTTACCCGTTCATCGCACGGGTATCCAACATCAAGGAACTCAACAAATTTCAACTCCCACCACTGCTTTCAACACAACTAGTTTCAATCAGAAGTTGCAAGACACTACACTTAGACTTCACAATTGGGCTAAGGAGAGTGTGGGTAACATGGATTTCAAAATTAGAAGAGTGAAACAACAACTTGGTGCAATGCAAAGACAGAAGAATGCTGATGGTATGCGATCCAAGACGGTGGAATTGGAGAGTCTCCTCACAATGCAGAATGACTATTGGAAGCAGAGAGCTAAGGCGCTGTGGCTTAAAGAAGGAGATAAGAATACTAAAGTTTTTCATCAATGGGTCCAAAAGAGGAAAGGGAGGAATTACATAACCCAACTCAAGGATACAGCGGGAGCATGGATTTCAAAACAAGAAGATATTCAACAGCTGGTCTATGATCATGTCAGCTCAGTTTATCTCTCTCACTCTGTTATGCCGGATGATGCTTTCGGTCAATCGACTATGCAGGACATCCTCAACCTGATTACCAAAGGGGTTAATCAGACTCAACAAATGGCCCTGGAGGAACCAGTATCTTCGCAAGAAATTAAAACGGCTATTTTTCAGATGGTCAAATGGAAAGCACCAGGGCCGGATGGCCTACCTCCGGGATTTTATCAACATTATTGGTCTGAGGTAGGAGAGGAGGTTACATTTGCGATACAGAGGTTTTTCTCTTCATCCATTATGCCTTCACAGTGGAATCACACTACTTTGGTCCTTATACCAAAAACTAATTGTCCAAACAAACCTGCCGACTTAAGGCCGATCAGCCTTTGCAATGTCACATACAAAATTATTGCAAAGATCCTTGCAAACAGAATCAAAAAAGTCATGTGTTTTCTTATCTCTGGAAACCAATCAGCTTTTGTACAGGGTAGATCCATTGTTGAAAATTCCCTTATAGCGCATGAACTCATTGAATTCATCCGTAAGAAGAAGAAAGGTAATCAATCAGTGGCGGCAATGAAATTGGATATGAGCAAAGCATATGATCGGGTTTCTTGGACTTTTCTGGAGAAAATGATGGAGCAGATGGGTTTTCCCCGGAAATGGATTGGGTGGATTATGGCTTGTGTTACTACTGTCTCTTATACTATTAAGCTTAATGGAAGGTTTTCACAGACTTTCAAACCAATACAAGGTCTCCGACAGGGTTGCCCTCTATCACCCTTTCTATTCATTATTTGTCAGGAGGCTTTTTCATCCATGATAGCATCAAATGGGCTCCAAAGGTTTTGCCCAGGGGTTACGATTGGAAGATCGGTCTTACCCGTGTCACATTTGATGTTCGCGGATGATTGTATTCTTTTCTTCAATATCTCAGAAAGAGGTTCGACAAAACTGGCACAAACATTGAATCTTTTTGTAGCTTACTCGGGCCAAAGAATTAATTTCCAGAAGTCGGCACTTCTTGTTAGCCCAAACACGCATCCAATCACAAAGGATCGACTCCAGCAGACTTTCAGAATCTTTCATGACTTGCTTCATGAAAAATATCTTGGGCACGACATGGATTTCACTGGCTCTAGGGTGGGCATGTTTAGCAAGTTAGTCCAACGGGTGAAGGCGAAGACTTCCATTTGGAAAACTGGAGATATCTCAGTAATGGGAAGAATTACCCTCGCCAAACACGTTTTGGCTGCAACAACTCAGTATACTCTCAGCACCTTCAGAATTCCAGCCACGGTTGCGAAGAAAATCGATAGTCATCTTGCGCGTTTTATTTGGGCAGGGGATATTGATGGGAGAGGAATCCACTGGATGTCATGGAAATCAATGTGCCAATCTAAATGGTGGGGCGGACTGGGAATGAGATCCACAAAACACATGAATCAGGCTTTGTTAGGAAAACTTGCATGGAAGCTCATTACGGACAAAGAATCTTTTTTCTCAAGATTCTTTCTCAGTAAATATTGTAGTAAACAAGATTTCCTCAAAGTCAATCTTAAACAAGGATCATCGTGGGGTTGGAGGGGCATTTTGTGGGGAAGAGATCTTATCCGGAGTAGGGTTAAATGGCAAGTGGTTACCGGCCAAGATATTGACATCCAAGATGAGTGGATTCCTAATCAGAGGAATCCAATCAGGTATGAAACACAAATTCTTCCTCAATTGCGCTTTAAAGTCAGTGATATGATTGATAGCAATAAGCAGTGGCGTAAGCCACTTTTGGGACTCTTCTTTCATCAATCTATGGTCAATTGCATTGCTGGGATATATATTCCATACCAAACCTTAGGTTTAAAGGATTTTCAATTCTGGGATAAGGAATGGTTAGGGAATTACACGGTTAAGAGTGGCTATCATGAAGCATGCAATTTGGCAAATAACCATAACCCATCATCTTCCAACAACCAATCATACACAGCTGATCATCAACACCTGTGGAAGACACTTTGGCGTCTGAAGATACCTGAAAAGGTAAAGTTCCTTGTCTGGAGACTGGTACGGAATGCAGCACCAACAGGTCCGGCTCTCAGAAAGAGAAATATGGAGGTTTCAGCTTTATGCCAAATGTGTCATAAACATATGGAAACATCGTCTCACATCATTCTTGAATGTGATATCGCAAGAAAGGTATGGAAGGCCTCCAGACTCGGTTTTGATTTTTATCAAGGAACATCTTTGCAACTGGAACCGTGGCTTCGACAATGGTTCAAATCAGCGCCCACACAAGAGGATTTAAATCTTTCATGTATTATCATTTGGTCGATCTGGTGTGCAAGGAATAAGGCGACAATCGAAAATCAATCGCCTTCGGTGGACATGATTCTAGCAATTCTAAAGGATAATTTTGAGGGTGCCACATCTGGAAATCTTCCAAGTCTGTCAGTTCTAGCAAATCCTAACTCTTCACTTCTGGAGCTACAAAATATAATCACCCGACCACAAAAGACGGTTCAAGTGGGGGACATTACACTGATATGGTATACACTGGATAACCATATCAATCAGGCCTATCAGGACTGGTTCTGTATCAATACAGATGCAGCTTTTCAGAAACTGGATGGTAAGGCAGTTGCTGCATGGTGTGCGGTTCCGGGTTCAACAATTTCAAACTTCCATGGTTATCGGTCAATACAAGCAACATCATCAACCCAAGCAGAGCTTATAGCCATTTACGAAGCAATGTCACATGCTAGCTTCTTGGGTCTCCAGTGCATCTGTATCAGAACAGACTGTGAATTGGTACTCACACATACCAATAATTTCCCATCAGTCCCACCTGATCTCAAAGGTTTGATTAGGAATATCAGTATGCTAGCGATGGTTTTTCATAATGTTCATTTCATGAAAGTGCATAGATCTGTAGTGCTCAATGCGCACAATCTTGCACAATTTGTAATCAGACAATCATCGTAATATAATGTCCCTAATATCTTTTCAAAAAAAAAAAAAAAAGATGGATAGGAGAAATTTGAGGTAAAATAGCTTAAATAAAGAATTCCTGATAAATTTGTTTTTAGAATTCGAACCATATGTGTAGCTTTTGATCCTTCGTAATGTTTCTGGTCGATTACATTGATTAGCCGGTTGTGCATGAAGGTAAACAATTTATTTGATATACTTCTACACATAAAAGAATGACTCCAAAAATTTACCAGAAAGGTATTTTAGCAATAAAAAACAATTTGGCTGTCTTTTAGTTAAGTGAGAGGGTCTGGAACGGGCCAAATGGAGATTTACCAGATCTTCATGAGAGAATTATGGATGACATTGGGGTGGAGCGTGTGTGGATTATGGTCCATCTGTACTCATGTCTATCCATCATTCATGATGGATACAATATTGAAATACACACCTGCCCTGTTACCCACTTAAGTCTTCCTACCCACTCCAAACTCATTGTACTCAACTCACCTGTATCTCTAAAAACAACTTGAATCCACTTTATTATAATAATTACAATATTAAAAATCAATACATATTTACATGAAAATAATATAGGTAAGATATGTTCATTATTCATAAATAAAACATAGGGTAGAGTGTATAAATAACCTTTTTTAATTTCGAAAGTGTGGGTTTAACCCTGTAAAATTTGAAAATGTAAAACTAACCCTAAACTTTTGTAAAATTGTGCAATTATACCCCCTTTGCTCAATTCCGGCGTTGACTCAAAGAACTCAGCCGTTGACCAAACATGAAAAAACATAAATACCCCTAAGTTTAAAATTGAAAATTTAATGACCATTTAACTCCTATAGTTCTTCATCTTCATCTTCAAACACACCGACGTTGCTTAGCCACTTCACCGCCGGTGCTCACCAAGTCTGATCCACCGTTGCTCCGTCGCCAACTAGAACCACCGCCACCCAGAACCAACTTCCCTCTTAAAACCCTAGCTCCACCTAGATCCGTCACCTCCCCTGCCAAAAACTTGCTACCAAGAACCACCCCCCCCCCTTAAAACCTAGCTCCGCCACCGCCTATAACCACCTCCCCCCTAAAACCCTAACTCCGCCTGGCTCCACCACCTTTCCCGCCTAAAACCAGTCGCCCAGAACCACCTCCCCCTAAAACCCTAGCTCTGCCTAGCTCCACCACCTTCCCCAACCTAAAACCCTCTCTCCGCATAAATCCATATCCCCGCCCACAACACCACCACCACAGCTGGAAATCAGTAACAAGGTGACTCGACAATTCGGTGGGAGTGGGCTGGCCAGAAAAATGAATGCAGAGAGATGGTGCGAGGAGGCATAGGAGGAGAGTGTGTGGGGAAGATAAACGGGATTGGGCCGAACAGAAAACTAACTAAGAGAGATGGTGTGATACGAATATCAAATGCTTTAATGCTGCTTTAAATGCTTTGATTGATCACTTTTATAACGAACAATTGAAGAAAGAGTCATCATCGACATCTTGGATTTATTGCTCAAGGCTGTCGAAGAACTGAAAGCATCATAAAGAACACTATACTCTTTTTTTTCACTGGGTTTTTAATGAGACAGCGTGATCACTATAAAATATTGTAAAATTATTTCTTTTTGGGTTTATTTCATTTATTTTTTGAAGATGTACCCTAACGCTATTTATGGTGTTAATTACACTGATGATAAGAATCTGAGACGAAATAATGGAGCCGATCATGAAGAGACCAGTATTGTACTGGTATGTGGTAAATATCAGAGCAGTATTGTACTGGTATGCGGTAAATATCAGAGCAACTGCAAAACATTAATAATTTCCCAGGATCAGATGATCAGTATCTTGGGTTAACGTTGTTTATGGTGATTCTGCCTATTTTACGTATCATCTTCTTCCGGGACTTTTCTGACGCACATGGTTTCAGCTGTGAGTATTAATGAATTTATGACTAATGTTGCATGCACGCATGAGCCGAATGATATGGTGAGCAGGGAATCGTGGAGAAAAACTAAAATAAAATTATATTGGAGGGGTCTAATAGAATTTCTTTTCAAAATTACTCCTATTAGTTTTCGTTTGGATGGGGCTGGAGTCCGGCCCCTCTAGGCCACATGTGTCTCCGTCACCTGAGCATCGTATCACCAGGAGTATTTTGCGTATTTTATATTACATGAATGTGCATTTTTTATGCACTATTATTTATTATTACAATTTATTTATTATTATTATACTCCTTTGGTCCCAGCAAAAGTAATATATTTTCTTTTTCAAAGTTAAATTTTATAGACTTTGGCCCTAAATATAAATTAATACTGTGTACCATATGTAATTAAAATATCATGTGGGATAATGTTAGATTTATCTTAATTTATATTTTTGAAATATCAAAATTTTATGGGAAATTGTTATACGTAGTTAGAGATATTGACGGTCAAACGTGATCGTTGAAGACCGTGAAAACGTGCATGCGTCATTTTTGTTGGGACAGATGGAATATAAATATTGTAATGCACAAATGCATGCACTACAAAAAAAAACTTTAAGTTGTGATGCTTTTTTGGAGCATTCATGACACTCAGAGGCATCACTAAAATTATTAGTGATGCCTTGTGAAATACCATGTGTGCAGCTTTCGATCCTTGATAATGTTTCCGGTCGATTACATTGATTAGCTGGTTATACAGGAAGGTAAATAGTTTATTTGATATACTTCTACATATAAAAAATGACTCCAAAAATTTACTGGAAAGATATTTTAACAATAAAAAACAATTTGGCTATGTCTCTTAGTTAAGTGAGAGGGTCTGGAACGGGCCAAATGGAGATTTACCGGATCTTCATGTAAGAATTATGGATGACATTAGGGTGGAGTGTGTAAGGATTATGGTCAATCTGTACTTATGCTTGTCCATCATCCATGACGGATACAACATGAAATACACATCTGTCCTGTCACCCACTTAAGTCTTCCTACCTACTCCAAACTTATAGCACTCACCTCACTGTATATCTAAAACACCTTGAATTCACTTTATTATAATAATTTCAATATTAAAAAAAATCCACAAATATTTACATGAAAATAATGTAGGTAAGATATGTTCATTATTCATAAATAAAACTTAGGGTAAAGTGCACAAAAAACCTTATTAAATTTCGAGAGTGCATGTATAACCCCGTAAAATTAGAAAATGCAAAACTAACTCTAAGTTTTGTTAAATTGTGCAGTTGTACCCCTTTTGCTCAATTCCGGCGTTGACTCAAAGAAGTCATCTATTGATCAAACATAAAAAAGACATAAATTCCCCTAAGTTTAAAATTGAAAATTTAATGACCATTTTACTCCTACACTTCTTCATCTTCATCTTCAAACATACCGACGTTGCTCCGCCACTTCGCCGCCGGTGCTCACCAATGTCCGATCCACCGCTGCTCTGCCGCTCCATCGCCAGCTAGAACCACCGCCGCCCAGAACCAACTTTCCTCCTAAAACCCTAGCTCCACCTAGATCCACCACCTCCCCCGCCTAAAACTCGCCGCCCAGAACCATCTCCCCCATAAAACCTTAGCTCAGCCGCCACCTATAACCACCTCTCCCCCTAAAACCCTAACCCCGCCTAGCTCCACCACTTTCCTTGTTTAAAACCAGTCGCCTAGAACCACCTTCCCCCTAAAACCCTAACTCTGCCTATCTCCACCACCTTCTCTACCTACAAATCTCTCTCCGCATAAATCCATATCCCCGCCCACAACACCACCACAGCTCGAAGTCAAATACTCAGTGACTCGAAGATTCGGTGGGAGTGGGCCGACCAGAAAATGAATGGAGGGAGATGGTGCGAGGAGGCAGAGGAGGAGAGTGTGTGGGGAAGATGAACGGGATTGGGCCGAATAGAAAACAAACTAAGAGAGATAGTGTGATACAAATATCAAATGCTTTGATGCTGCTTTAAATGCTTTGATTGATCGCTTTTATGATGAAGAATTGAAGAAAGATTCATCATCGACATCTTGGATTCATTGTTCAAGACTGTCGAAGAACTGAAGACATCATGAAGAACACTATACTTTTTTTCCCACTGGATTTTTGATGAGGTAGTGTGATCACTGTAAAATATTGTTAACATATTTCATTTTGGGTTCATTGGACTGATAGCTCGACCATGTGGGCTTTGAAGAGCTGAATTTCAAAAATACAGTCCATTAGGGTTTAGTATATTCAGTTTTTTCTGATTAGAATTAGATTTAGATTAGATAAAGTAATATTTTTCAAGGTTACTTCTTGAAGAATTCAACCAGATTACCATAGATTACCATTTATTTTAGGTAATTTTAGTTAGATATGGTTTTAGCTTCTTAAATCTTTCATAAGTCGATTCAGTTTCTAGTTGTGATTAGGGTTTGGGGTGAGATTGTAACCCTATAAATAGGGAGGCCATTTGGATGAAATTAATACTTTTATCAATCAAATATACAATCTTTTGAGTTCATACTCTTTACTTGCGAGCTATTCCATTGTTGCTTAACCCCGAGGGCTATTTAAGTATTGTAAAGTCAAGGGATTTGCAAGTGAATATTTGATTGGAAATTTTGTGAACAAGAAAACATTCCATGTTGGAACATGCTGATACAGAATATTCACACCAAGGTTTTATGGAAATCAAAGCCGAAATATTGGAGTATTATATAACTTATGGAAGTCGTATATTTGGCTATGTATATCAGGCGTGTGAAGCATAATTGATTTATGGAAAATCCCTACTTTTAAGGAGATGATATATTCGAATATATGGGATAGATTGATATAAGGTAAATCCCTTTATTTATGGGATTTGGATATGCTTAAAGAAGCATATTTGGAATAGGAATATTGTGGAGATAATCAAGGAGTATTCCAATCTGTTCGTGGATATAAATTGGGACAAACACGGCTGCATACTCACGGATTTAACAGAGCAAAAATCTGCCTACAGATTTTTGAGACTTACGAGAATTGCAAAGAGTCAGACTACTGTGTTCCAACATACCTGACATGCCGCACAAAGTTCAGAATCAGAAACCTTAATTCCTCGGGAGGAGGAGATCCAGCGTCGACGGAGTTCGAGGTCAGAGGGAGTCTGATCAAGGCGGATCGGTAGCTAGGGGAGCTAGCAGAATTCACACTATATAGTTAGCAAAGATAAGTATTTTGTAAACTGTACTCTGTACTGTATCTTTATAATTAGTGGATTCATTCTGAACTGGGTCAGGCCCCGCAGATGTAGGTGGATTTCACCGAACTGCGTAACCAAGTCATGTGTCCTTTACGTTTTACGTTATTATGCACTTGGTTAGATTAGTCATGTTGGAACACACTAGTAAGTACTAGAAAAAGTGGTAAAACTAAAATTCTATTGGTATCAGAGCTTCGTCACTTATTATTCCCTTGCTTGCTTCAAGGAAAGTGAGATCCAGTTTTACCATGACAACAAGAGAAGGAGCTTCAGTCTCTCGACCACCCTTGCTAGAAGGCAACAACTACAACTATTAGAAGGCACGCATGAGGGTTTTCATCAATTCACTGGACGAACTTGCATGGTTTTGTGTTGAGAATGAATGGAATCATCCTACAGAAGATGCTGATACAAGTTCTAAGGTGGTAGAAGGAGAGTCAAGCCAAAGGAAGCAGAAACCCAAAGACAAGGCTAGATGGACTCCAGATGACCTCAAAGAATCTCTGGCGAATTCGAAGGCACTTAATGCAATCTTCACTGCAGTCGATGAAAATCAGTTCAAGCTTATCTCTACATGTCACCAAGAAAAGAAAGCATGGGACATTCTACAGACTGTTCATGAAGGAACCAGTCGAGTTCGTGAATCCAAATTACAGATGCTGGCTACAAAGTTTGAGGAACTCAAAATGGATGAAGATGACACCATTGTTACATTCAGTGGAAAACTCAGGGACATCTCCAACATGGCTTATCAACTTGGAAAGGTGTACAAAGAAACAAAACTGGTGAAAAAGACCCTGAGATCACTTCCCAAAAGATGTGCAATGAAAGTAGCAGCAATAGAGGAAGCAAGAGACGTAGCCACCATGAGCCTAGATGAACTAATGGGTTCATTACAGACATATGAGATGGCACTCCAACAAGCTACAAAAAGAGTCTCTAAGGAATTGGCGTTCAAAGTGTTTCCGCCTAAGGATAATCACAAGTCTGACAGCGATGATGAGATTGAAAAACTTGCACTGATCACAAAGAATTTCTCGAGAATGCTAAAGAAGGTGGTCAACAAGAAATCTCAGGAAAGGTTTGGCGGAAATAGACAAAGACAACAAGACTCAGGTAATAATCGTGGAATGAGATTTGAACCATGGAATTCGCAGTTTGGGAGAAATTAGAACAACGAATCAAAACATGCTGGACAATTTTAGTGTAGAGAGTGTGAAGGATACGGTCATATTTAGGCTGAATGTGCTAACACTCGCAAGAAACAAGGAAAATCATATGCCACCTCCTGGAGTGAAGATGAAGATGATGAGAAGGACGAAGAGGAACTCACCAGTAACTACGTAGCTTTTGGAGCAAAGGTTCATGATACATCAGAGGACCAATGTTCCAACACACTGAACAAAGGTAAAGCTGTGTGTTCCAACATAGATCTGGACGACTCACACAACAATGAATAATTTATCTGTAAGTGATGAAGAAATCTACAGCACCTATGAAAAAATGTATGCTATGTGGGTCTAAGTAGCTGACACAAACAAAGAGCTGAACGAAGAAAAAAGAAAGTTAATGGAAAGTGAAAGAGAATTACGGTTCACGATTGCAAAACTTGAAAAGGGTAATGAAGAGCTGAATGGAAAACTGATAGCAGCAGTCAAGAGGGCCGAAATGTCTGAAGCAACTATTGTTAAATTAAATGCCGGAAAGGCAAAGCTTGATGATATTCTGGATATGGGAAGAAACTTTGGTGATCGACACGGGATTGGATACGGGAAAGAACCCAAGACTGAATCAAATGAAAAACCAGTAACCCTCAAGGCTAAGATTCGAGAAGTAAAACGAAAGTATGGGATGCCACATCAGAGAAAGCCACTCATATGTAAATACTGTACGTATCAAGGACATACTGAAAAGCAGTGCAGAAGACTGATCAGAGTTCAAATGACAGGAAGACAATTTCTACCGTGTTCCAATATAGGCGATATTCATACAGTAAAATCAATCAGAAAGGTATGGATTGTTAAAAAATCTAGTACGTGTCTGGTGGCACACACTTCTCTAACAGCTTATTCCAGTGATTCGTGGTACTTTGATAGCGGTTGTTCTCACCACATGACTGGCACTCACGAATATCTCATGAACATTACCCCATATGATGGCGGATATGTAACCTTTGGTGATGGAAAGAGAAGCAGAGTAATTGGCAAGGGTGAATTGAAAATTGAAGGGTTTCTAGTATTCACAAGTGTATTATTTGTTGAAGATCTAAAGGCAAACTTGCCAAGTATAAGCCAACTATGTGATGACAATATGGTAGTGGAATTCCAGAAGGACAAATGTGTAGTTAAGCATGGAAAAAACAAGGTTCTTTCAGGAATAAGATCATCAGACAATTGCTATCTGCTAGAACAAGGAGTTCGGTGTATGATTTCAAAGCAAGATGAAGGAATTCTTTGGCACAGGAAGCTCGGCCACATCAATTATAAAACATTGGTGAGGATTGCAAATGTGAAAGCTTTACGAGGAATGCCTACCTTAACCAGCAAGGATGGAGTTGTACATGGACCATGTCAATAAGGTAAACAAATTCGATCTCCTCACTCTTCAGTTCATTATATTACTACATCTAGAAATCTGGAATTATTGCATATGGATTTGATGGGCCCGGTTAATACACCTAGCATAGGTGGAAAGAAATATATCTTTGTATGTGTTGATGACTTCTCCAGACTTACATGGGTAGCCTTTTTGAAAGAAAAATATGATACGATAGAAGTATTTAGAAGCCTTGTAGTGAAGTTACAAACTGAAAAGAGAGTCCAGTATGAAAGATAATTCGAATTCGAAGTGATCAGGGTAGAGAATTTGAGAATGAACAATTCAGTTCCTTCTGCGATGAGCTTGGAATCCAACATGAGTTCTCGGCTCCTATCACCCCTCAATAGAATGGTATCGTAGAACGAAAGAATAGAACTCTACAAGAGATGGCTCGAGTTATGTTGGCAGAGAAAGATATTCACAAGAAATGGTAGGCAAAAGCGACCAATACAGCATGTTATACAATCAATAGAGTGTATCTTCGACCATTCACTAGAAGGAAACCAAATGTCTCATATTTTTATGTGTTCGGGAGCACATGCTATATTCTTAGAGATAGAGAACAGTTGGCAAAATTTGATAATTGGAGTGATACAAGAATTGTTCTCAGGTATTCCATCAACAGCCGTGCCTATAGAGTTTTTAATCATCGAACCAACACTCTCATGGAATCCATAAATGTTATTGTGGATGATTCAAAGAAGGAATAACAATCAGAAGGTGTAGAGGAAGAACCGAGCAACACTCATGTTCCAACACAGTCTCAAAACTCAGACAAGGAAAAACCATCAGTCGACTCTGACCTTCACCAACGTGCTGGAACAACTGAGCAAAAGAATCCTAACTCTGCCAAAGCTGACCATGTTGGAACACTGTCTCCCGCTACTGACGCCTATGTTCCAACACAGGATAAATCGAAATCCACCAAGAGAAGTACTCGATCAGTTCCTCGAGTGGATTATCGTAGGCTAGCTGGGTTGCACTGTTTTGTCTCCCTCATTGAACCCAAGAACTACAAAGAAGCCTTACTTGACGAGTATTGGATTGTTGCAATGCAAGATGAACTTGGTCAGTTTACAAGGAATGATGTTTGGTATCTTACTCCTCGCCCCAAAGGCATTAATGTCATTGATGCGAAGTGGATCTTCAAGAATAAATCAGATACAGATGGCTTAGTCACCCGAAACAAAGCTAGACTTGTTGCTCAAGGTTATACACAAGTGGAAGGTGTTGATTTTGATGAAACCTTTGCGCCAGTTGCCAGGTTAGAATCTATCCGAATTCTACTAGCTATTGCCTGCTCTTTGAACTTTACTTTGTATCAAATGGATGTCAAGAGTGCCTTTTTAAATGGAGTGGTGAATGAAGAAGTATATGTGGAACAACCTAAAGGCTTTGAAGACCCTCATTATCCACATCATGTATATCGTCTCAAGAAGGCTTTATACGGACTAAAGCAGGCACCCAGGGCATGGTATGAACGACTTACTACCTTTCTTCTTCAGAAAGGTTATCGGCGAGGGGGAGTAGATTGCACTTTGTTCGTGCTTGACAAGTCTTCAATGTTTCTGATTGCTCAAATTTATGTTGATGACATAGTTTTTTGTTCTACTTCATCATCTATGGTATAGGATTTTGTCACCATTATGCAATCTGAATTCGAAATGAGCATGGTTGGAGAGTTGACTTACTTTCTGGGATTGCAAGTCAAACACGGACGGAATGGTTTATTCATAAATCAAAGTAAGTATGCCTTAAATCTAGTTAAGAAGTTTGGTCTGAGTAATGCTCGAGCAGTTCGAACTCCAATGGGTGTTTCTGATAAATTGGTGAAGGATGAAAAAGGAGTTGCGGTTGATCAGAAGTTATATAGGGGCATGATTGGAAGCTTATTGTATTTAACCGCAAGCAGACCAAATATATGCTTCAGTGTTGGAATATGTGCAAGATTTCAAGCTAATCCTAAGGAATCTCATCTTACTGCAGTTAAAAGAGTTATTCGATATGTAAGTGGGACTTCTGAGTATGGTGTTTGGTATTCTAAGAATCAAGATTCAGAGTTGATTAGGTACAGTGATTCTGATTGGGCTGGTAATGCTGATGATCGAAAAAGTACCACAGGTGGATGTTTCTTTATTGGAACAAATCTGGTGTCCTGGTATAGTAAGAAACAGAACTCGATTTCCCTATCTACTGCAGAAGTGGAGTATCTTGCAGCAGGGAGTTGTTGCGCACAATTATTATGGATGAAACAAATGTTGAAAGATTATGGAATTCATCAAGGTTCCTTGAAGATTCTATGTGACAACACAACTGCTATTGATATTTCGAAGAATCCAGTTCAGCACCCGAGAACCAAACATATTAACATAAGGCATCACTTTATAAGAGATCTAGTTGAAAGGAAGGAAGTGGAAGTAGTCTATGTTCTAACACATGAGCAATTTGCTGATATATTTACAAAGCTGTTGGATGCCATCACTTTTGAGAGCCTTCGACAATACTTAGGTGTTTGTCAAATCTGAGGTAATTCTTACCGTAATTATTCTTTCTTGTAAATATTTCTTTTGGTTATTTTCGTTTAGAAAAATTGGAAAAGAACAAAAAATTGGAAGGAAGAAAAGGTGTACAAAAAATAGGAGATGGTTAGTATGGTGTGTTGGAAGTTAATTGTGGCATGACAACTTGATTTGACAAGAGGAGAAAGTGTCATCATTACAAGTTTGGGAAATCTAAAAAGGGGCTTCGCGGGAAAAGAGGTGAATAGATGAAGAGTTAAAGTGGGATTCAAAACTTGCCCAAAAATCCCCTCGTATCCCTCTACTTTCGGCTGATATTTTTCTCTTCAAAACCCTGCTGAAAATTTTTGCTTTCACAAATCTCCTCTGTCGCTAAATTGTGCTAAAGAATGTCAACCCCAAACTCTCCCATGCATGAAGCACATATGCTAGAAATTATGGAGGAAGATCAAGTTTCGACTGATTTGGAATTGGTGTTGGTTGATGAGCAGAGAAAATATGTTGACCAAAGTGTGAGAATCAGATGAGGTAGAAACTCAAGCTCAGAACAGAGGAAACATGGACAATGTGAAGGATGAGGAGACAGTAGAAGTAGAGCCTTGTGAAGCCGAAGAACAAAGGGAAGAGAGAGAGGCTCCCAGCAATAGTAAACAGAGTGAGGAATCAGGAGTTCAAACCGATTCTCAAGAAAAGTCCTCTGGAATCAAGAAGAAGAAACCCGTGGTTACTGGTCCTGATCCTACTCCATTAAAATTCATGGGTATTGAATGTAAATGTGTGGATGAAATCTTTGAATGGCTTGAGGCAAACAGAGTTGCCATAGATCTAACAAAGATTAGGAGTATAACAGGAGAATATCTGATTGTTAAAGTAAAGGAGTTAGTGACAGGAAACATAGGCGGAATAAGGAGGATTGAGAATCATAATGTGAAATTTGTGATGGAAAGATATGCTGAATTTAGAGAAAAAGACAGATTTTATGTGCATTGCTATATTCCAGTGCCTAGTTGTGTTTCTTTGAGAGAGATAAATGATAGTGATGTGGCTGGAAGAGAAGTTGTTAGGAATGGAGATAAACTGCAGGTTGGATTCTATGATTCGAAGTCTGCCAACAGAATGGAAGAATTAAGAAAACCTGTTATAATATAATTGTCAGAAAGTGATGACAGTGTTCCAACACAGAAGGTGAACCTGAATATATGGAGATAGATTCTGATACTGATTTGGGAGGTGCAGATAATGGTGAGATTCATGGTGATCAGGAGAATGAGACACCTGATGGAAACTTGTCTGGGAGTGATGAAGAAACTGAGGAGGAAGCGAATCAAGATGATCAGTCAGAAGGAGAACCTGAGAATGAGGATGATGTTGAAGGTTCAGGGAGTGTTCCAACACAGGATATTCCTGATTTAGCATATTCAAGTGATGAGGTACTGGATAAATTCTATCAGATGGCAAAAGGCAAGAGAAAGGCTTCCAAAGTCAAGGCTTCTGCTCAGGCAAAGAGGAGCAAGAGAAGGCATGACTGCATGAAGAAGAAAGTACTATCTCCTCCCTCTGTAAGCAAGGCTTATTCTGTTTTATACTTCGACTCAAAGGGTGAAGAGATGGGAGAATTTTTCTCAGAGAAGAAGGTCATTGCTGAAAGACCTGTTGATTTAAAAGCTTACAAGGAAAGTGGCTTTTCAGACTATCTGAAAGCAATCGGCATGACTACTGCAGCCACGGTCCAGCTACAGTACAACAGGCAGGTGGTACTTGAGGTATACTCTAACCTTATGACTGGTAATTTGGAGATAAGTTTCCCATGGTATGGTAGGGTATATGTACGGAGGAAGATCATAGATATTTCAGATACTAGGATTAACAAATTGCTGGGTCTTAAGACACCTGAGACAGGGAGAGTTTTTCCTGAAGACCTGGGAGTTTCTGATAATGAAATACTAGCAGTTATCTCTGGTGGGTATAAGGTTGAATGGCCAGCGACTGGATATTCACAAGCATCCTGTTTGTCTTCAAGATTCTTTGGATTATGTTAGGTGGTTGTACATTGTTAGTTGCCCTCTACTAATATCACAACCTTGACAAGGGAAATGGCTAAACTGATGTACTGTGTTGGAACACAGAAAGATGTTAACCTTGGACTACTTATTCAGCAACATTTAGTCAGACAAGCTACTGCTCCCAAGGTCAATGATGCCATCATTTACCCTGCTCTGATCTCTGCACTAGCCAAGAGTGCAAAATTAAAAGGGAAGGCCTCAGATGTTGTGATTGATACAGAGTTTCTGAGGCCCAACAAGAAGATGTTCGGGCTAAGGCATGTGCAGGATCTTCCGTGGAAACCATCTGGATCGACTTCTTCATCAGCAGCAGAAAAGGAGGCTAGGCTGATGGTTCAGAATGCCCGACTTGGTGCTATAGGTATACAAATTGGCTGCTTTGGAGGCGGAGAAAACAAGTCTGGAGGCAGAGAAGTCCCGATTGGAAAATTGATTTTTATGACTAATGCAGGGGAAGCATTACTGATTGCTGCTGGTTGCTGGTGTTTTTTGATGATTTTGATGTTATCTTTGGCCATATGTGTGGTCCCAGGGGGAGTGATTTTGGATGTTGGTTTTAAATTTGAATGTTTTATTCAATATGGCTGTAATTTTGGGTGTATGTTTTGGATGACTTGGATTTCTGGATTATGGTTTTCGGTTTTCATGCTTAAGAGAATTATGGTATTATGTTGATTATTATTCTGCTATTCTGATGCAAGCTTATGATATTGATGGAAGTTTTCGTTGGAAATTACACGTCCAAAATATTATTGTAAAGTCAAGGGATTTGCAAGTGAATATTTGATTAGCAATTTTGTGAACAAGAAAACATTCCATGTTGGAACATGCTGATACAGAATATTCACACCAAGGTTTTATGGAAATCAAAGCTGAAATATTGTAGTATTTTATAACTTAAGGAAGTCGTATATTTGGTTATGTATATCAGGCGTGTGAAGCATAATTGATTTATGGAAAATCCCTACTTATAAGGAGATGATATATTCGAATATATGAGATAGATTGATATAAGGTAAATCCCTTTATTTATGGGATTTGGATATGCTTCAAGAAGTAGATTTGGAATAGCAATATTGTGGAGATAGTCAAGGAGTATTCCAAACTGTTTGTGGATATAAATTGGGACAAACACGGCTGCATACTCACGGATTTAACAGAGCAAAAATCTGCCTACAGATTTTTGAGACTTACGAGTATTGCAAAGAGTCAGACTACTGTGTTCCAACATACCTGACCTGCCACACAAAGTTCATAATCAAAAACCTTAATTCCTCGGGAGGAGGAGATCCAGTGTCGACGGAGTTCGAGGTCAGAGGGAGTCTGATCAAGGCGGATCGGTAGCTAGGAGAGCTAGCAGAATTCACACTATATAGTTAGCAAAGATAAGTATTTTGTAAATTGTACTCTGTACTGTATCTTTCTAATTAGTGGATTCATTCAGAACTGGGTCAGGCCCCACAGATGTAGGTGGATTACACCGAACTGCGTAACCAAGTCATGTGTCACTTACATTTTACGTTATTATGCACTTGGTTAGATTAGTCATGTTGGAACACACTAGTAAGTACTAGAAAAAGTGGTAAAGCTAAAATTCAAGTATCAATAAACTTTGTTATCTGATCCCACTGGCTAGTTGGAGAGCAAGTCAAAATCAGGCGTACCCCAAGGTCTAGACTTCTGAATTTCGTGCAGCACACTTGGGTTTGCATGTTCCCTTGTTTTATCAAAGATCTTAATTCTGTAATCCAGAGTTTTCGCAGGGAGATTCATATCAATTGGTATCAGAGCAAAGGAAAAGAACT
This sequence comes from Rubia yunnanensis, assembly GCA_037428765.1. Lineage (NCBI taxonomy): Eukaryota > Viridiplantae > Streptophyta > Magnoliopsida > Gentianales > Rubiaceae > Rubia > Rubia yunnanensis. Next base: position 75,507,808 of record CM075071.1, on the reverse strand, counting down.
TGTGGCCAAAATTACTCAGGGGTTTTTGAGTTTTTTTAATTTAATTTTCAAATTTTTAATAAATCTCTAAACTCTTTCATGTCGTATTTATTTGTGTTTGTTCGATCTTTCTTAGTAGGATGATTGAATCTAGATTCAAAGGACATCGAAGGGTCCGAGAGTTAGAATACTTCAGTATTACTACCCGCCTTCACCTTCATCAATAGTCAGGAGGACGCGAATGGTCTGACCGTTAACAAGCATTATCCGCCTTCACCTCCCGGTCAGTTTGATAGTTTTTAGGTAGCTTATACAGTTTATGTGCTTGTGATATTTTTTTCCACTCATCTGAAAATTATTGCATGCTCATAATCTTATTTGTTTTCTTTATTGTTTTTTGATTTCGTGATCTTGAATTGTTCTTTGATTCTTGATTACACCGTATACAAAAAAAATAGTCTTTTGTATCGTTTTCCAGATAAAGTGTCATATTCTTGATTCTTACGATCTTGAAAACCTCAAACTTAATTTGAATCGAGAAGAAGTTGTCGCAGATTTCTTATTCCAAGTTTTATATAGGCTAAATTTGTTCCAAAAAAATTTTGTAAAACAAAAACAAAAAGCAGCAGATTTTGGGTTTTAAAATCGGAATTTAGGGTTTTGAAATCGGAAATTTGGGGCCAATTTGCTATTTTTGAAAATTTGGGGGTAGATTTGTAGTTTTCAAAAACTCTGGTAATTGTGCTCGAAAATTTTTCTTGGGGAATAAGATTCTGATCGTGAATGTTTTATATTGTACAAAAAAATTTGAATTTGTGGCTGAAAAAGAAAGAAAGAAAAAGGAAATCCGATTTGATAAAGGAAAAAAATTCAAAATCTTAATCGAAAGAAGAAAGAGAACAAAAAGAGCCAATTGAGAGGAGATTTGATCTGTATTTTTTACTTGGGTGGAAATTAAGTCATTAAAATCCTTTACCATAAGGTATTTGGATTTGAGTTCCTAATCCTAATTGTTTTTGGAAAAGTTACTTGAATTTTCGGAAATTATTTGTCACCTATATAAAACATTCTAATTTTCATCATAACTTCTTCATTATAGCTCCGATTTGAGCCATTCAAATTGATTTTTGATTCTTATTCTTTGTAGGATTTGGAAATACAGATTGTAGAGCCTAATTTTGAGTTTATATATTTTTAAATTTTGAAGTAAGTTTTGCATTATTCATCTCTATATTTTGCTTTGAATTTGCGGTGAATTGATCGATTGCCCTTACATTAGTCTTCACCTTGTGAGTTGTGAGAGTTATTCACTTGGTTAGAGTCCTTACCAAACAAAGGGGAAGGGGGTGATACGAATATCAAAAGACATTGGCATTCAGGAGTAAATATGGATGGTGCACGTGAATCCTCGACATTGTCATTTTAATCCTAGATATGTGTAGGGAGAGCTGCGTGCAAAAGAGAAAAGCCAAGCATTGGCTTGAAATGTTTGACTTTCAGAAAGCCTTAGAAGACTTTGGCCAAGAATACACAATACTATTTTTCCCACCTGGTTTTTAATGAGATTGTGTACTCATATCCGATGTAATACTTTTTTTACACGGAGATTCTAGAACGGGGGAACATCTGCTCGAAGACCCCTGGTTATGGAAGGTACATGAGTTCGAACGCTATGTTAAATGTGGCATGTCTGAGATTGGTAAAAAGGAAAAAAAGGAGACCAGAAGAAAGAAGCCAGAATTTATAAATTATAAAATTTATAAATCCTAACATTTAATCACATAGGCTTTGTAATCAATAGATTTTCGGCTGTGGCATTAGAATTGCAGTTGAAATTTACTTTTGTTTGTGTTAGGATTAGATTAGGACATTCAGTTGTAGTTATTTTAGGACAAAGAAGACAAATCCTCTTTGAACTAGGTTTCTGCAGAATCCTGTCTTCTTTGTTGATGGCCGATTTTCATCCTATAAGAAGGGATGGTGGCCAAGATTTTTAAACACAATTTTATCAATCAAATATACAACTTTTTGAGTTCATACTCTTTGCTTGCGAGCTATTCCATTGTTGCTTAACCCCGAGGGTTAGTTAAGCATCAATAAACCTTGTATCTGATCCTTATGGCTAGTTAGAGAGCAAGTCGAGATTAGGCGTACCCCGAGGGCCAGACACCTGAATTTCGTGCGAGATTGTGAGGGTTTGCAGAACCCTTCACTAGATCAAAGATATTAATTCCACAAATCGTGAGTCTTCTCAAGGAGATTCATATCAGTTGATATCAGAGCAAAGCAAAAGATCGACTAAGGCTGAAAAATAAAAGGGGTTTCGAGTTTTTGTTGATTTTTTTTTCAATTTTTTTCAATTTATAAACTCTTTCGTGTCGTGTTTTAACTGTGTTTGTTTAATTTTTCTTACCAGAAGGATTGAATCTAGAGTCGAAGGACGTCGAAGGGTCCGAGTGTTAGAGGGTCTGAGAGTTAGAATACTTCAGTATTACTATCCGTCTTCACCTTCATCAATCGAGTCAGGAGGACGTCGAAGAGTCTGAGCGTTAACAAGGATTATTCGCCTTCACCTCCTGGTTAGTTTTGTAGTTTTAGATAGCTTAAACAGTTTATGTACTTGTGATATTTTTCGTCAACTCTTCTGAAAATTATTGCATGCTCATAATCCTATCTGTTTTCTTTATCATTCTTTGATTCCGTGATCTTGAACTGTTCTTTGATTCTTGATTACAACTTATTAAAAAAAAAGAGTCTTGCGTCATTTTCCATATATATAGTATCATATTCTTGATCCTTTCGAACTTGAATACCTCGAAGTTCATTTGAATCAAGAGGAAGTTGTCGCAGTTTTCTTATTCCAAGTTTTGTAAAGGCGATTCTTGTACCACAACTTTTCAAAAAATTAAAAAAAGTAGCAGATTTTTAGGTTTCATAATCGGAATTTAGGATTTGAAATCTGAAATTTGGGGCAGATTTGCAATTTTCAAAAATTTTGGGAATTGTGACCGAAATGTTTTCTTCTGGAATAAGATTCTGGTTGTGAGCTTTATAGTATAAAAAATGAAAAAAAAATGAATTGTGGCCGGAAAAAAAAGGAAAGAAAAAGGAAATCCAGTTTGAAAAAGGAAAAGAAAAGTCAAAATCCTAATCGGAAGAGAAAAAAGAAATAAAATCCAACTGAGAGAGGGGTTTTGAACTAAATTTTTTATTTTGGGGACAAGTAAGTTGTTAAAATCCTTTACCACGAGGAATTTGGATTTGAGTTTCTCTTCCAATTTGTTTTCAGAAAATTTTCTGGAATTTTTCAAACTTATTTGTCGCATGTATAAAGCAATCTTGTCTTCATCATAAAATTTATTCAATACAGGTCTGATTCATGCCATTCAAATTGAATTTTGTTCCTTATTCTTTGTAGAATTTGGATGTTCCAAATCGTACAGCCCAATTTTGAGTTTATATATTTTAAATTTTGAAATAAGTTCTGCTATACTCATTTCCATATATTTCTTTGAATTGCGATGAATTGATCAATTGCCCTTGCATTAGCCTTTGCCTTGTGAGTTGTGATTTTTATACACTTTGTGAGTGACCTTACTAAACAAAGGGGAAGGGGGGACTTTTATTCCTGACGGTTTGTTTCTTCTTAGCAGGGATGGCGGACGATCCATTCATCCTACCATTTGTTGGCAATCCCAACAATAAACTTAAAATAAATTCCATAAATGTCATAAATGCCATAATGAGTGAGGTTCAGAGATTTTCTAGGAAGGTAGATGAGTTATCAAATCCAATGACACCTCGTTCTACAAGACAAGTTGAATCTGCTTGTGACATCAAAGGTTTGAAGTATGATATTCCTAGATTTGATGGTCAACACAATCCTGTGAAATTCTTGGATTGGGAGAGGCAGATTGAGAACCTATTTGATCTTTACAACTACTGTGAGAGAGAAGATCACATTGTATTCTTTCACCCATTATGCTACAAAATAATTGGAGGATTTGAAAGAATCAAGACAGCATGCTAGTAAAAGATCTATCTCCACCTGGGAGAGATTGAAAACCAAGCTTCGATTACATCATGTTCCACAAACATATTTGATGGAGCAACATTCATATCTCAGCAATATGAAGCAAGGAAATCGTAGTGTAGATGAATACTGGCAAGATCTTGAATTAGTTATGAGAAGAGTTGGCATGAGAGAAAATGATGTCTTTATAAAGAATCAGTTTATTGAAGGTTTAAGAGAAAATCTTGAAGTTTCGGTTAAGCTCCAGTATTATGTTTCCATGCAAGATTTATTGTTCAAGGCCAGGTTGGTTGATTCGACATTAACGCCCAATGGAAGCTCTAATTTTGGCTATGACAATCAAAGGCAGTTCTCTGATTTCAGAAACCCAAATTCGACCAGGGGTTGTAGCAATTCGAACATGGGTGGCCGAGGAAACCCTAATTCGACCAAAATCTACTCAAATCCACCATTGGAACCCACTGATCAAAGAATGATCACAACCAACCAGTCTCTTAGCCAAGATACAGGTAAATCAATTTCAACTTTGTCAGATACAGTTTCTTCTAACACTTCTACATGTTTTCATTGTAATGAATGAGAGATTTTCACAATAACTGTCCCCGTGAATGAATTATAACAATAATGGAGGAGGAAGAAGATGATGATATGCATGCACCAAATAACACCGAAGAAGAACAAATAGATAATGAAATCATCATTGTTGACAAAGGTGAGAAAGGTCTTGAAACACGAGATATTTTTTAGGCGTATTCCACAGATGTTACCGAAATTACTCCCCCACAAGAAGCAAGTAATTTTAACCAAAATAGTGTCAATTCTGCCAAAATGATAGTAAATGTCGCCATAGACAAGTTCCAAGTCAATCCTAAGGCAGGTAAGATAGGTAAGTCACAGAATGATCTTGAAAAGTTGCATAAATTCTTGTCTTCACATCTTACTACTTTACCTTCAGTTTATATGATGAGTCATGAACTATCTACTGACTCCGATAAATTGTTTTACGCATCAATAAGAGATATGAATCATGCTTTTACTAATCATTCCTTTGTTATTATATTGTACTTTAAGGAAAGTTACTATGCCAAAGAAAATATTCCTGTAAATATGCTTTCACGGTTTGTTAAGTTGTTATAGGAATTCGAGAATGTCTTTTGTGGTTACATGATTTCCATTTCGAGGACGAAACTTTTCGATCCGGGAGGGAATGATACAAATATCAAAAGACATTGGCATTCAATGTTTGGAGTAAATATGGACTGTCATTTTAATCCTAGTAAAGAGAGCACCGTGTATGAAGAGAAAAGAGAAAAGCCAAGCGTTGGCTTGGAAACTTCTGACTTTCAGGAAAGCCCAAGAAGACTTTGGCCAAGAATACACAATACTCTTTTCCCATAGGGTTTTTTAAAGAGATTGTGTACTCATACAAAAATTCATGTCTGAGATTGGCAAAAAGGAAAAAAAGGAGACCAGAAGAAAGAAGCCAGGATTTATAAATTATAAAATTTATAAATCCTAACATTTAATCACATGGGCCTTGTAATCAATAGATTTTCGGCTATGGCATTAGAATTGCAGCCGAGATTTACTTTTGTTTGTGTTAGGATTAGATTAGGACATTTAGTTGTTATTTTAGGACAAAGAAGACAAATCCTCTTGAACTAGGTTTCTGCAGAATCCTATCTTCTTTGTTGATTGCTGATTTTCATCCTATAAAAAAGGATGGTGGCTGAGATTTTTAAACACACTTTTATCAATCAAATATACAACTTTTTGAGTTCATACTCTTTGCTTGCGAGCTATTCCATTGTTGCTTAACCCCAATGGCTAGTTAAGTATCAATAAACCTTGTAATCTGATCCTAAGGGCTATTATAGAGCAAGTCGAGATTAGGCGTACCCCGAGGGCTAGACACCTGAATTTCGTGCAAGATTGTGAGGGTTTGCAGATTCCTTCACTAGATTAAAGATATTAATTCCAAAAATCATAAGTTTTCGCAAGGAGATTCATATCATGGGGAGGGAACATTTACTACTAAATAGTTGTTTCTTCTTAGCAGGGATGGCGGACGATCCGTTTGTCTCGCCTTTTTTTGGCAGTCCCAACAATAGACCTAAAGTGAATGCCATGAATATTATAAATGTCATAATCAGTGAGGTTCAGATATTGTCTATGAAGGTAGATGAGTTGGAAAATCCTATGCCACCTCATTCTGCAAGACAAGTTGAATCTGCGCGTGACATCAAAGGTTTGAAGTATGATATTCCTAGATTTGATGGTCGACACAATTTAGTGATATACTTGGATTGGGAGAGGCAGATCCAGAACTTTTTTTTATCTTTACAACTACTATGAGAAAGGGAAGATCGAGATCGTACAATATTCTTTCACCCATTATGCCACGGAATGGAGGGAGAATTTGAAAGAATCAAGACATCTTGCTAGTAAAAGACTTATCTCCACTTGGGACCAAGCTACGATTATATCATGTTCCACTAACATATTTGATTGAGCAACATTCGCATCTCAGTAATATGAAGCAAGGCAACTGCACTATAGATGAATAATGGTAAGATCTTGAATTAGCTATGAGAAGAGTTGGCATGAGAGAAAATGATGTATTTAAAAATAATCAGTTTACTGAAGGTTTAAGAGAAAATCTGCAAGTTCCGATTAAGCTCCAGCATTATGTTTCCATGCGAGATTTATTGTTCAAGTCCGGGTTGGTTGAGTCAACATTAAGGCCCAGAGGAAGCCTTAATTTTGGCTATGACAGTCAAAGGCAAGTCTCTGATTTCAGAAGCCCAAATTCGACCATGGGTGGCAGCAATTCGAACATGGGTGGCCGGGGAAACCCTAATTCGACCAAAAACTACTCAATTCCACCATTTGAACCCACTGATCGAAGAATGATTGCAACCCATCAATCTCCTAGCCATAATGTAGGTAAATCAATTTCTACTTCGTCTAATACAGTTTCTTCTAACACTCTTACATGTTTTCATTGTAATGAACGGGAACATGTTCACAATAACTGTCCCTATGAACAAATTATAACAACATTGGAGGAGGAAGAAGATGATGATATGCCTGCACGGTATGACAACGAAGAAGAACAATTAGATGATGAAATCATCATTATAGGCATAGGTGAGCAAGGTCCTGAAACACAAGAATTTTTTGAGGCTCAAATGCATATGAAAAATGACAAAAAAAAGTTCCTGGCTAAGGCTTATTCCACAGAAGTTTCCAAAATTACTCTCTCACAATGAGCAGGTAATTTGACAAAAATCTTGTCAATTCCACCAAAAAGACATGAAATGTCACTATACACAAGTTCCAGTTGATCCTAAGGCAGGTAAGACAGGTAAGTTGCAGAATGATTTTGAAAAGTCGCATAAAGTCTTGTCATCACATCTTTGTCCTTTACTTTCTATTTATATGATGAAGCATGAACTATCTACTGACTTTGGTACATTGTTTTATGCTTCTATAAGAGATGTGAATCGAGCTTTGACCAATCATTCTTTTATTCTTATATTGTTCTTTAAAGGAAATTACTATGCCAAAGAAGGTATTCCTATAAATTTGCTTTCACAGTTTGTTAAGTTGATATAGGAATTTGAGGATGTCTTTATAGGTTATCTGATCCCCATTTTGAGGATGAAACTTTTTGATCCGGGAGGGAATGATACGAATATCAAATGATTTGATGCTAATTTAAATGCTTTGATTGATCTCCTTTATGATGAAGAATTGTAGAATGAGTCATCATCGACATCGTGGATTTATTGTTTAAGATTGTCGAACAACTTGAGATATCATGAAGAACACCATACTCTTTTTTCCCACTGGATTTTTAATGAGGTAGTGTGGTCGCTGTAAAATATTGTAAAATTATTTCATTTTGGGTTTATTGGACTATAGCTCGACCATGTGGGCTTTGAAGAGCTGAATTTCAATAATACAGTCCATTAGGGTTTAGTATATTCAGTTTTATTCTGATTAGAATTAGATTTGGTATGATTAGATAAGGTAATATTCTTCAAGGTTACTTCTTGAAGAATTCAACCAGATTACCATAGATTACCATGTATTTTAGGTAATTTTAGTTAGATATGGTTTTAGATTCTTAAAGCTGTCATAAGTCATTTCAGTTTCCAATTGTGATTGGGGTTTGGGGCGAGATTGTAACCCTATAAATAGGGAGGCCATTTGGAAGAATTTAACACACTTTTATCAATCAAATATACAACCTTTTGAGTTCATACTATATGTTTGCGAGCTATTCCATTGTTGCTTAACCCTGATGGCTAGTTAAGTATTAATAAACTTTGTTAGCTGATCTCGTGGGCTAGTTGGAGAGCAAGTCAAAATTAGGCATACCCCGAGTGTAAGACTTCTGAATTTTGTGGGAAATACTAGGGTTTACGAGTTCCCTTGTTTTGTCAAAGATCTTAATTCCGTAATCCAAAATATTTGCAAGGAAATTCATATCATGGTGTTAGGAGGTAGAAGAGAGGGGGGAGTGGGGAAGACCGAGTGCAGGATAGAGAGGCGTGAAAGAAAAAAGAGAAAGAGAATTATTTATGCCTTTTCCTATTTTTATTTTTTTTAACTCAGTGGTATAATGGTCATTTCATCTATTTTCAGCAAATTTGGCCATTGACATTTTGGTCAATGAAGTGCATGGTTATATTTTCACTTTCGGATATCACAAGGTTATATCTGCCCTTTTGAACAAAACATAGGGTTTAAAACGCACTTTTCTCTAAAACTTATTATATAAAAAATCAGCGAGTATATAGCGAGTTTAGTGGAGTGGGCGGGGATAGGGTGGATGTGAACTAATATACATGTTCGACCCACTACCTATTGCAATTATCATTTTGACACTCATACCCGCCCACCCCATTGGGGCGGATGTGGGCAAACCTCCACCAAAATCTACCCCACTGCAATCCTTGATAAGAATAATGAGTTATCATCATAAAACCAATATCTGAGTGGAAAAGACGATGGATTTTTGGTTTGAATCACCAAATTTGTCGCCGCCGTCAGCGATTTACGGTCGGGTAGCTGGGACTGAAAGGGCTATATTTTGGGTTGAATTATTTCTGATCAAACACGAGTCAAAAATCAGATATGATGTTTGAGTTTGCTTAATAGGTTTGATTTGTATTTGGTCTTGATACCTAAAACCCACATGTAACTTTTTTTAAAAAAAAAAATTGAACAGCCAGAGATAAGTTACAGTATTTCTCGTTTAGGTGAGGCAACACAGTTGCCTCCAAAAGTCCTAAAATACCTAAAACTAGGTGGACAGCTATACAAAAGTGACTTGATCTGGAAGGAGTTGCGATCCACAAGTGAGAATCTCCACCCCCCGTGTTAATTCTCTCTTGTGGCCAGGCAACTCCAAAACCAGATAGTCTATAGTAAATTTGCTACAAGCAGAATCCATTGCACAAGCCAGGAAGTAGTGAGTAATAATGATAAGATGTCAAGGGAAATGGTCCGTGGATTCATATCTGAGCGAGGTAATCATCCAGAACTCTAAGTTGGTGATCCGCAATCCTCAGTCTATCTTCAACTTCAGAGGGAAGGTAAGTTCTTCATGACCAGGAAGTGATCGCCAAAGCATGAGGAAGGCAGCCTAGTTGCAAAAGGAGCAGTTGCAGAAGCCTTGGTACATCCGGTCTCCAGTAAAGTATTCCAATCAGGTTACCTGCATGACCAACCATATCATTAGCAGTATCAAGTTCAAGTGCGGCCACGACTGTAGGATCTAATGTAAGGGAGTTGTTCATTATCCAAAGAGATGAGACCCTTTATGTGTATTGTCAAGTTATTAAGGTTAAGTGGCCGATTGTTTGCTGTATGGAATTTGGCAATTGAATTTGCCACCGAGTTACATTCTCTGTATACATGATGAAGATCCGCTCCATCTAGAAGGGTATGTATTTGAAAAGCCAACTTAAAAAGATCCCAATAGGCCGAGTAAGGATCCAGAACCATTCTGATTGCTAAGAGAGAATCAGATTCAAATGTAACAGTGGGATCACGATTAGGAAAGAGTTGACATGCTGAGAGAATAGCTAACAATTCGGCATATAGAGGGGATTTTGCTACTATTGAGGCAGAGTGAATGAGCAAAGGAGAGCCAGAGCTGTCTCTCGCTATTATCCCAATAGCAGCAGTGTGTGGTAGTCAAACCGCTCTAATAATTGGTTTTGGAGGAGGCCTCAAATATGGTATCAAGTGTCTAAGGGAATTGGGAAAGCCGGATGAAGGATTAAATGTCACAGGGAAGGAGTAAAAAGAGAGGTTAAGGAGGTCCTGGATCTCTCTACAGATGTGGTCAGCCGAGAAAGGAATCTGATCATAGAGGTATCTAGTCCTAGCTTTCCATAGACTCCAACAGATAAGAGATGGAAATATATTACATATCATTTGGACTCCCTTAGGTAAATCAAAACAATTCCACATGGCATAGAATCTCTGAACTAGAGTATGTTGAGTAGACATATTAAGATTTATCAGGGAAGTCATACTATGCCAAATCTGTTTAGCCAGTGTGCAAGATATGAAGTAATGTTCAATTGAATATGAATTACAGCACACTGGACATTTTGAAGCCATACTGTAGCCACACTTTATCAGTACATCATCAAAAGGGAGGAAAGCCTGAAGCAATTTCCATGTGAATATTGATATTTTCTTCTGCAGCATGTTATTCAACACATACTTTGTAGCCGGGAAAATACCTGGTGTGTTTGTGATTGTGCGATATGCCGATTTATGTGAGAAATTACCCAAGTTATCCGGTTTCCAGATGAGTCTGTCTTCTCTATTGTCCACGAGCTGAGCATCCTGCAAAAAAACCACAGCATCATTTCCTAGATAAGGAGATATCAGAGGAAGAATAACTTCTTTGTTGTGTATGAAATCAGATATAGAATACCACTGAAAAGTTTCATAGATGCTGTGTGGTATCCAGTTGGTCAGAGGACCAAAAGGACACCAGGTGGATGACCAACAGTTACTTGTCCCTTTACCATGAATGATTTGAGTATTTTCCTCTGCTATAATATTTACCGAACAGATCCGTTTCCAAGTTACAGAGTTCCTGTGTGAGGGTGCTAGGGACCATAAGAGTTTAGACCAAAGTGTGATTCCTAGCTGACAATGCCACCAAAGTTTTAGGGAACATGCATCCACTATATCCTTAACTGATCTAAATCCTAAACCGTTTAGGGATTTTGGCATAGCCAAATCTTTCCATTTTTCCACACCTTATTCCTTTTCCCATTAGTTTCCCCCCAGAAAAATAAAGCTAGCTTTCTCTCAAAGGATTTTATGATGTGTTTCGGGGGACTTGTCACTGCCCACAGGTGCTGTGGCAGAGAATACAGGCAACTGTTAATCAGAATTAGTTTCCCCCCTGAACTCAACCAATTATTTTTCCAGTTCTGCACTTTCTTATCTACCCTCTCCATAAGTGGCTGGAAATATCTGTTTAAAGTACGACCTTTAAAGATAGGGCATCCCAAGTATTGGAAGGGGAAAACTCCTTGTTTCATTTTCAGAATGTGTCTCATTTGGATAAGTTTACTGGTTGAAGCCCTTTTACTAATGAAAAATTCTGATTTATGGAAGTTAAATTTTTGTCCCGAAGTGAGTTCAAATATATCTAAGAAAGCCTTAATCCTAATCAAATTATATTTAGAGGCTTGCATCAGTATAATTGTATCATCAGCGTACATAAGATGAGAGATTGCAGAAACAGTTGATGGGATCTGATAGTAAGCAAGTTTACTGTTATGAAAAATGAAAGACAAACTTCTTGAAAAAGCTTCAGAAAAGATGTTAAAGAGGAAGGGGAAGAGAGGGTCACCTTGTTTGATTCCTCGAGTGGCTCTAAAAAAGCCTACCGGATTACCATTGATCAAAATTGAAAAATGAGCTTGAGAAAGGTTAGACATGATAGCATTTAAAAATAAACCATTAAAACCAAATTTTCTCATGACACTTTTTAGAAAATCCCAATTAACCCTATCAAATGCCTTTTGTAAGTCTAATTTCAGCATGCAATTAGGAATCCTAGACTTCCTATCTAAGAATCTGACCATTTCCTGAAGATAAAGGATGTTATCTGTGATGTTTCTACTTTTCATAAAAGCAGACTGGTTCTGAGATATTAAAGAATCCATATAAGGCCTAAGTCTTTCCATTAATACCTTCGAACAGATCTTATTAATAGCATTGGAAAGGCTGATAGGCCTGAAATCATCAAATGATGATGGGGTAGCTTTTTTAGGTATTAGGGTGATCCATGTACTAGATATGCCCTTAGGTAATTGGGATCCCCTAATGAAATCATTCACTGCTGCCACCAGATCATTTTTAATAATATGCCAGCATTTAGTATAGAATTTGTTACTGAATCCATCCGGGCCAGGACTACTGTTCTTACTTAAATTTTTAATTACTGCCTCCACCTCAGATTCTGAGGCAGGGATTGCTAGATCTAAGTTGTCTTGAGCAGTAATTATAGTTGGAATTTGACTTAGAAAATGAGGATAGTAAGTATTATTTGATTCTTGATTTGGTTCAGTCAGTAGGGATGAAAAGTAAGTTATGGCCTCCTTTTGAATTTCTGATTGAGAGTTGATCCAATGACCATTACTGTTTTTTATTTATGAAATCTGTAGTCTACAATTCCTCTCCTTGACAACCATATGGAAAAATTGTGTGTTATTGTCTCCCATTTTATGCCACTTTAATGTAGACTTTTGCTTCCAAAATTTTTCTTTCTCTTTTTGAGCTCTCAACAGTAATGCTTTTTTCAGATTTAAATTAGAGAGCTCAGATGGAGAAGGGTTTAAATCATAGACAGCCTCTTGGATTCTTAGGATTCTTCAGCCTGCATTAAATTAATATCTATGTTCCCAAAAGAATCTCTATTCCAGGTTTTAATCTGCTTCTTTAATCTCACTAATTTTAAGTTGAAACCTAGTAAACCAGTCTCCCTCAGTCTTATATCCCAGTTGTTTCGAATGAGAGTGATAAATTCAGGACGATTGAACCACACATTCAGAAATCTAAAAGGTCTTGGATAAAGATTGGATAGATTAGATATACTGAGTAGGAGAGGAGAGTGGTCAGAGGTCTGCCTATTTAAAATTTGAATGGAAGAGGAAGGAAACTTAGTATTCCAAGATATGGTACTTAATCCTCTATCTAGCCTCTTGGAGGTAGGGTTTCTTAATCTTGAATTACACCATGTAAAGAGATTGCCAACAGTGGATATTTCCTGAATACCACTTGTATTAATCCAAGAATTAAAATCCCTAATACTCCCAAGGGAGGGACTACTAGGACCCCTGTATTCAGAAATGGAAGATATAACATTAAAATCTCCTATGAAAATGGTTTCCCCGGAGGATATGGCAGATAGATCCTTCCATAAATTTTTTCTACCTTCCCTATCTCTAAGGGCATAAATGAAAACAGCATTCATAGTTAAATTATAGGAGCTATGGGAGAGATGTACATTTAGAAACTGTTCATGGGATGCAATAAGGTTAACAGAGAAGCCATTATTCCACATGATCCAAAATTTTCCATTATGCAAGGGCAGGCCATCAGTAAATTTAAGAATCTCCATATATGATTTGAATTTAGAATTATCATGCATAGGCTCAATAATGCACAAAAACTGTATTTTTTTCAATTTAATTAAATTAATCAGTCTCAACATGGAGGTTTCCATTCCCCTTATGTTCCAGATCAAAAAGTTAATTGAGAGTTGACCTATCATTGTTCACTTGACTTATGACTCTTAGTTGATGATCTCAGCATCATTTTATTAATTTGGCTTAGATAGTTAGTTTTCTTACCTTTTGTTTTACCTGACAGAAGGCCCTGATTTAGCATTGGTGAGGAGCTTGAGGTACCTGGCATGTTAGAGGTAGCTTCTTGTTCATTAACCATTTCCTCCATGTCCACCTGCAATACAGAATACCTGTTTCCCAACCTGTGCTGAAAAGAGGAATAGACATTGCTATTTTTACCAGCATTAGGAATAGTTCCAATGCTGATATCATCATTAGCATAAACCATTGGAGTAAATTTTTCTGAAGCAGTATCATTAAGCAGTTTGGAGAGAGAGTTTATTGAAGGGACCTGAGACTTAGGACTGAGTGTTTGTGGATTAGTCCTGACAGTTGTAGGAGTTTTAATCACTGTATGTTCATTTTCAGTTTCCAGATTAGGATGGAAGGTGGTTGGGGACCCTGGGTTAGATTTTGTAGGGACTTCAGGTTGTGACAGCTCTGTTATATCCAGAGTGGATATAAGAGGTGGGGTGTCAAATGTTTTCCCTGTGGCCTGCCATTTTGGTTGAATCTGAGGTATAATGGGATCATCAATCTTAGTATTGAGGTTCGAAAGAAAGGTTCTGCATTGTGCTTTTGAATGACCTAATTTAGAACAATGTTCACAGTATGCCGGAATGTCCTCATACTCAATGTAATACTTTCTATTGTTTGGCAATGATCCCAATCTAATGTAGGTGCTAATAGTTTAAGAAGATCTACTTCGACACAAAGTTTAATGGCTGAAGGTCTAGTTAAGCTGTCAGTGGCCATATCAGTTTTGATAAAATTCCCAATACTATTGCCGATGGATTCAATAGCTGCAGTATTATAATAGTACAGAGGAACCTCCTTAATTGTACACCAAACAGGAACAATGGGGGATTCTTTATGTATTGAAAAGTCAGGAGTCCATTTAAGCATTTTTAAAAGAATCCCATTGAAGTTCCATATACCTTTCATCCAAGCTCGTTGGTAATCGTTTAGCAGTTCAAAACGGATGAGCACATGTTTGAAATCAAGAGATCCTAGTTGGTACTTACCTGTGAAGCCCACCGTCTTGAAGACTTGTTCCAGTTGCTCCATCGAGCATCTACCTTTGGTGAATTTCCCAACCAAGGCGTTTGCATAGTGAGAGGACAGTTTGGCAATTTGTTCTTCTGAATAAAGACAGGCTGCCTCTCCAAGATGAAGGGATTTTGGAACGAGTTCAGGGTTGTTTGGGAGCAGTTTGGAAAGTAGCGGGGCTTTGGTTTTTAGGATATTTGCAAAGGAGATCGGAGGAGTGGGGTTGGCTTCCGGAGTGGAGGCTGGAGCTACAGGTTGCTGAAGGTCTGACATAGTGACCGTTAACGGCCAAATAGCCGTTACCGGCGAATAGATTCGGACCGGAGCCCAGCACAAATTCCAGTTGGGGAAGAGATCAAGATTTAGGTTAAAGAAGGGAAGACGAGATTTTCACAAAATCGCACACACAATCACACAAAATCGCACACACAATCACAAAATCGCACACACAGTCAGGACCCCACATGTAACTAATAACACAACAAATTAAAAATAACTAAAAGCCATAAACAAATTTTAAAAATATACATCAAACAAAATAGATAGTTAAATATCATATAAAAAACTAAAATACATATCAAACTAAAATAGATAAACTTCAAATAAAAGTACAAAAATACAAACAAAAAATAGTTAAACATCAAATTAAATTACATAAAGATTAAATTAAAATATGTAAACATCAAAAGATAAAATAAAATACATTATCAAATTAAATAATTAAATATCAAATAACAACACTTAAATACATATTAAACTAAAATAGATAAACTTCAAATAAAAGTACAAAAATACACATAAAAAATAGTTAAACATCAAATTAAATTACATAAAAATTGAATAAAAATGTATAAACATCAAAAATAAAATAAAATACGTAATCAAATAAAAATAATTAAATATCAAATTAAAACACAAAAATTCACATTATATTATAATTGTTAAATATTATATAAAAATACTAAAATACACGTCAAATTAGAATTGAAAGGGCTAAATTTTAGTTTGAATTAATTCTGATCAAACACGAGTCAAAATCAAATCTGATGTTTGAGTTTGCTTAATAGGTTGGATTTGTATTTGGTCGGATACCTGAAATGAACATCTAACTAATAACACATCAAATTTAAAATAAATAAAAATCATATGCAAAAATTTAAAATATACATCAAACAAAATAGATAAATATCAAATAACAACACTTAAATACATATCAAACTAAAATAGCTAAACTCCAAATAAAAGTACAAAATTACACATAAAAATAAAATAGTTAAACATCAAATTAAGTTACATAAACATTAAATTAAAATATATAAACATAAAAAATAAAATAAAATACATTATCAAATTAAAATAATTAAATATCAAATTAAAACACAAAAATACACATTAAATAATAATTGTTAAAGATTAAATAAAAATACTAAAATACACGTCCAATTAAAATTGTAACGTGACACTATTATCATAATAAATAAAACATCAACATTAAAATTTATACAATCAGTTTTTGCTATTAAAATATCAACGCATAAAATAAATTAACATCTTCTATTTGAAAAAAATGAAGAAGAAACATAATATTAATGATAAAACGACACACCAAAAAGTTAACACATCTAACAAAATGAAAAGTATGAATTAAAATTTATAAATTAAGATATATAAAATATTGAAAAATAGTGTCAAAATGTATAAAGTGTCAAAGATTTACGTGTAAACATATATTTTGCATTAAATTTTAACTTTAAAACACATGATTATAGTGGAAAAATATTTCTGAAAAACCATCACAATATATGATTGTAACAACAAGTATGAGAAATGAAACATCCCACTCATAGTACTACACTACTGGAAAACAGGTGCATAGGCACCGGTACAAAGGTACCGATGCCTGAATACCGGTGCTAATTATACCATTAGCACTGGTATAAATATATGAACAATCAAGTACCGATGCCTTTGTAACTTACAACACAGGTATAAACATATGAACGATGAAGTACCGGTGCCTTTGTAACTTAAACCACCGGTAACCAAAAAAATTGGTGCTCAATACCGGTGTGTTTGTGAAAGTAAATAACAAATGAGATAACTGTGAGCACTGATTATGCATGTGTCGGTGCATAAAACCTATTATACGACAAAATTCATGCGGGAAATTGGAAAGTGCACATGGGAAATAGGAATATTGTAGCACCGGTTTGGTTTTTAGTTGTAGCACCAGTGTATAACTGGTGCTATTTATACATAACAAAATTTTGGGCAATTGTGCAATTTCAGCATTATGCAATCATGTTCATTTTGGGGATGTTCCATTTATTCAATCATGTCCAAATCGTATAGTTGTGAACTTGAATCATGGAATTGCCCATTTTGGTTTTCGACAATTCCAAGATTCTTGGAGGGACTTAAGTGCAAAAAGTAAAAAGTTCACTCGAACGTCCAAATTAAAATCCGCTCAAATGCAATGCTACATTATGAATCCGTAAACTATATACCAAGACTTAATAA
This sequence comes from Rubia yunnanensis, assembly GCA_037428765.1. Lineage (NCBI taxonomy): Eukaryota > Viridiplantae > Streptophyta > Magnoliopsida > Gentianales > Rubiaceae > Rubia > Rubia yunnanensis. The sequence goes on along the minus strand of CM075071.1, from coordinate 75,490,330 downwards.
AAAAAATTATGAATATATATTCACAAAACACTACTAATAATCCTCCCCATTATAACTTGCTAACTTGTTAGTCATCTATAGTAAGATACTATAACACATGTACTAGCACTATATACATTTTCACTAAAAGTTACTATTCTATTTCAAAACTTCAATTAACCCATGGATACCTAATGTGAAATAAATTCGATTAAAAAATGATGGTGTAACGCAATTTGGGACAATAGTATAATTTTAGCAAAGTTACGTACGGATCCATTTAGGGGAACCGTCATACACAATTCCGAACACGGGAAAGATAGAATGTTTAATTTATTTCTTATCAATCCAATTACTTAACTACATTAACCAAAAAACTATCCAACGATACTAGTCAGTGGATGAATAGTTTGGGGTGGAATTTTAAATTTTGGAAAGTATAAAACTAGCACCGGTATTTCAGCACCACTTGAGAAGCAGCCTTAAGCAGCTGCTCTAACTAATTTGAGCACCACTTGAGAAGTTGTAGCATCGGTAATTATACCGGTGCTTTGTACTTAGAAAATGTTTTAACTCCTTTCCTCTCTGTTTCTGTAAAAAAGATTCTGAAACAGCCTAAGGCTACTGCATTTACTAATATGAGCACCAGGTCGACTATTTATAGCACTGATAACTGTATCGGTGCTTGATACTTAGAAAAAAATTTAGATCCTTTCCTCTCTGTTTCATAAAAAAATATTCTAAAGCAGCTTGAGGCAGCTGCTTTAACTATTTTTAGCACCGATTTTGTACCGGTGCTTGAGACTTAGAAAATTTTCATTTGTCTTTTCTCTCAGGTTCCAAAAATTATGAAAAAAATACAACTATAAGCAGTCCAGAGCAGCTGCGCTAAATACTATAGGCACGATATTTTGAATTTTGTACCGGTGCTAAGATGACACATATATCTGAACCATTCATTTTTCTCTTTCATTAAATCTAAACCGTCAAAACTTTCAGGGTATCTATATAAATCCCTGAAACCCTACTATTTTCCCCACTTTCTTTAAAACACTATTTTGCTTCCCACACAGCCACCGCCACCAAGGCCTGCCACCATCGCCGCCAAGACCTCTGACACCAACGCAACCCCTTTGTTGATAGAGGGCAATCACTGATGGAGATGAGCAGACGAGCATTCACATTCGATAATGAAGGGAAAATGCATTCGCATTCGCATTCTCATACGATTAGCGGAGTTATTCTTCTCCGCTGATGGAGGTAAAATGCAAAGATATTAGCAGACGAGCCCATTCTCCGTTGAAATAGGATCCATCGTAATAATCAATTCTCCCTGTAACTTTGATTTCTTTTATAAAATTTGTTGTTATTTGTGATTAACAATTTTATGATGCGACAGCGGTTCCAGGAGGTGCAGTCTTTGCCGGAGGTTAACTGAAAGCGGTTACAGGAGGAAGAAGGAGAAGAGACAATAGGTTTGCTCAACTGAACTCATGTTTTATATGAAATGAGTAGGATGTATACATTGGATTTTTTGTTCAAGAGAATTCTTTGTATACATGCTAGAGAATTGAGACATTATTATAAAGACCTTTGGATTTCTTGATTAATATATATTATGCATTTATAAAAATAGCCCTTGAACTATTTTTTTCGTGAATTTTACACTCGATCTATAATATGAGTACAAATTAGTTATGTGAATTTATGTGGTAGGTTAATTAGGAGTAGTGTGGAGAAACACGGTTGTGGACATTAGGAGCAGTGTGGACAGTATATTGTGGAGAAATACGGCTTTGATTATGAAATGAAGACTTGGTGTAGGTAGTTTTTGGTTGTATTAAAGTTTAAGTACTAGCACAACAAGTTTGTTTTCTACTCGTGTTTCAAATCAACTTGTTGCTACTTGCTTCCGGAGCTGGATTCCAGGGATGTTTGTGGTCTTTCATTTCTCAACAAAAGAGTTTGATTTTGAAACTGTGCAACTCATTAGTAGTTCTATCTTCTAGGAAATAATGACAACAAAAAAAGTTGCATTTCTTCTAACACCATTTCCTTTAGTTGTAATGTTATGTATAATCATGTTTTAGAGAGTAAAAATGAAAAACAAATGTCATGGGCGGATTCATAATGTAGGAATACCATGGTCAACAGTTTAATCATATCATGGGTAGTTGATGTTGAAACTGTGGAGATGTTACAGTCTACGGGCCTCTGGAGCAAGGAGTGTTTGACATGGTTTGTTTAAACACTCCTTGCTTCGATTCCCCGAGAACTGCTTCATTTTGACATTTTAAATCGATAACCATTAGTTAAAGGGCACTACATAGGTTGTGTTCGATTAATGTATTGCCCTCTAACTGTGTAATGCATGTAGCATTTGTAGAACTCTTCCATTTCAATTGTAGAGATTTTGTATTCTATGAGCACCGGCAGAGACATGGTGTGTTCATATGTAAACACACCATTAAACTGTGTTGATGTTAAATTCATTGTTAAGACATATGTAAACACACCATGCCTCTTTCAATGTGCTTAAATGCTGCATCATTATGACATTTGAATTGTTTTTTCTACGACAATTAATAGATATTGTTTTGTGGTGCAACTCCGTAGTTTAAATTGTGGCAATTTTTTTGGTGTTTTGTTGATTTGTAGTTGATGTTTAACTGTGGAAATGTTACGGTCTACAGCCACCGAAGCAAGGAGTGTTTTAAATGGTTTGTTTAAACACCCCTTGCTTCAGTTCCTCGAGAACTGCTTCAATTTGACATTTTAAATTACTAATCAATAGTTAAAGGGCACTGCATAGGTTGCATTCGATTAATGTATTACCCTCTAACTGTGTAATGCTTATAGCATTTATAGAACTCTTCCATTTAAAATGTGGAGATTTTGTAGTTTATGAGGACCGGAAGAGGCATGGTGTGTTCATCGGTAACTGTATTTAACATTAAACTGTGTTGATGTTAAATTCATTGTTAAGACATATGTAAACACACCATGCCTCTTTCAGTGTGCTTAAATACCGCATCATTATGACATTTGAAATTTTTTTGTTCGGCAACAATTAGTAGATATTGTTCTGTTGTACAACTCCATAACTAAATTGTGCAGAATTTGTTGGTGTTTTGTTGATTTGTAGTTGATGTTTAAACTGTTGAGATGTTACAGTCTACGGGCCACCGGAGCAAGAAGTGTTTGACATGGTTTGTTTTAACACCCCTTGCTTCGGTTCCCCGAGAACAATTTCATTTCGACATTTTAAATTTCTAAACATTAGTTAAAGGACACAACATAGGTTGCCTTTGATTCATGTATTGCCCTCTAACTAAGTAATGCTTATTCCATTACGAAAATTGTTGTAACATTTGTACAACTCCGTAATTTAAATTGTGAAAAATTTGTTGGTTTTTGGGATGTTTTGTAGTTGATGATTAAACTGTTGAGATATTGAGTTCACCCGGGCCAAGGAATCTTGGGGTGATTGACATTGTTTGTTTATACACTCGCTGCTTCCGTGGCTCGGGAAAACTGCTTCATTTCAACATTTTAAATGTCAAAAAATGCATTAGAATTTGTAACATGTTGAACGTTTTGAATAAATGACAAACTAGATTAAGGCTTAAAGATCTTTTTCCAGTCAGTGAGTTTAAAATCACTGGTTGTATTTTTTTTATATGTCGTCCAAATTCTAGCACCGGTATTTTATACATATCCAAACTGGTGGGGGGTTTACGAAAATTGGGCACCGGCAAGTGATATCCGAAGGTGGCTTAAATTTCTAGCACCGGTAGCATATACCGGTGCCTATGTATCACATTACTAACACCGCTCACATATGCATCGGTATGATAATTCATCAAATACCGATGCCTGTAGTGCGAAAATACCGATACCTATGGAAGGTCCTATAAGTAGTGCTAGGTCCAAATATCTGACTCGCAAGATTTCTATGACTAAAAAAAGCGGAAATATTTGACCCAAGCAGAAATAAAATCTATCATTCCCTGTAACTTTTATTTTGAATCCGATTTTGAAAGAGTATCCTTCATCAAAGCAGATAGACAAAATTACAAATAATTCACTAGGATATGATTATGCTATTGATATGATCGGTTGGGATGGTCTTTCGGTCGGAGCTAGGGACCGAAAGGTGGTGTCGGAAATAATAAGCTTCTTTGCAAAAAGAAAAAGAAGAGACGAAGGGAAAAAAGAAATTAGACCGTGAGATGTAAAATAATTCAGTGGTTGAATCCCATAAAAAGTGAACCATAATTTATCTTAGTTTTCTTAAATGAGTCTGAGCCTTCAAAGATGGTCTTTTCATAAGGTATGAAAAGATCAATGTTTAAAGTGTGAATTAAAAGAAATTAAGATAAAATTTTCGGGTTTTATGAATCGGATTATAAACTTCACAACTACTACATGTTGCATAATAAATTTTTAATATTGCAACTAAGACATTTTACCTTTCATTGTTCTAATTAAACCCCGTCTTTCCATAAGTCTATGGAAAGACGGTCTTTCCCAAAATTTGCCTTTTGATAAGGAATATAAATATTACCCTTATTTTCTATTTCCTAGCTTGTATACGTATTTTGCACTACTATATAATGTACTATGAGGTCATAAATAAATAGATGATTACCTTTATTTTCTACATGGTATCGGAGCCTAAAATCTTGAGCCTAAGAACCTAAATTTTTCATCTTAAATTCCCCGTAAACACTACTGCCGTCGTCCGTGAGTGATGCGTCGCCGATCTGAGTTGCTTTTCTTTTAAAAAAATGTCTTCGTTCTAGCCGCTGCCGAACCTCTGTCTCTGAGAAGCCTCTCTGCCTCAGTCTCCGGCGAAGCCTCTCCACCTCTGTCTCCGTCGAAGCCTCTTCGCCTCTGTCTCCAGCAAGCCTCAGTCTCAAAGATGCCCGCCGCAGATCTCTGCCAACCAACAAGCTTGCCATCAACCGCCATTCATCGATTGCCGTCGAGCTGCATGCTGTTTGCTATTTGGCTCCAGCAACTCGGTCCAGAGCTCGCCATCAACCGCTGTCCGGCGCCATTTTCTGTTTCACTTAGGAAGGAAGGCGCACGTGAGATTCACGCGTGCGATTATCAAAGGCGCGTGAATTCATGTGCGGTTGAGCCACACGCGCCCTCCCCTCCAGCTGTGCGTGTTTCCACGCGCCAGTATAGGGACGCGCACTCCTTTGCTATTTATGCATCTGTTGGGTTGCTAAATCTACTTGATTGTTGTCTCTACTTGGACACAATTTATTTTATTTGTTTATTAAACAAAATAAATTGTGTTACAACTATTTTTGCCGGTGTAGTGACGTCGCCGCAAGGTTTGCGACGACCTCCTCCTCTGGCACCCTACTCGATTTGATTTTGGGCCTGCTCTGTCTGATGACCAATGGAGTACGACCATACATTTATTTAATCAGTTTAATTCGTTATCTGACCATGGGTCAAGTAAGTCTACTTTACCCTGGATTCTTGATTCGGGAGCCTCATATCACATGACTGGTGACAAGGGTTGTCTTACTGATATCACTACTACTACCAATTCTGTGAATGTTATACTTTCTAATGGATCTGTGTCGTCTGCTACACAATATGGTTTTATTTGTTTTGGTGATGTCACCCTTACTCATGTGCTCTACAAACCTACTTTGCGATGCAATTTATTATCATGCTCTAGATTGTTATCTGCCTTGAAATGTCTAGCCTTGTTTACTGAAAATTATTGCATTTTACAGAAAATCAGTACGAAAACTGTGATTGGCGTGGGTGAACAGCAAAGGGGGGGGATATTGGATTTGTCAATTGGATACTCGCCTTCGTCCTCAGATCGTGCAGTCTATTCCGACAGTTGCTTCAGTTTCTTCATCTAATTTATGACATCAATGTTTTGGTCATCCATCATCTACGGTGTTGTCTTCTATTCCTACTCTTGATTTTAGCACAAATAATACTAATATACCTTGCTCTGTATGGTATAGAGCAAAACAAACTAGACATAGTTTTCCGTTAAGTTCTACAAATGCTACTGTCTTATTTGAATTAGTACTTTGTGATGTTTGGGGTCTTTATAGAACACTGTCTTCTAGTGGTGCATTTTTTTTACAATAGTTGATGATTATTCCCGAGCTGTTTGGGTTTATTTATTAGTGGCTAAGTCAGAGGTAGCTTCTAGAATTTTGGAATTATGTGCTATGGTCAAGAATCAATGGGGCCGAACTGTACTACGTGTCCGGGCTGACAAAGGGACTGAGTTTTTGCTTTTGAGATCTGATTTTGCTGCATCTAGGATCATTTTTTAGACATCTATGGTAGATACACAGCAGCAGAATGGTCGAGTTGAACGAAAGCATTGTAATTTACTCAACATGACGCGTGCGTTACGGTTTCAAGCCAGCCTTCCAATTGAGTTTTGGGGAGAATGTGCTCTTACTGCTGCTTATATGATTCACCGGACACCGACGAAACATCTCAATGGTCGCACTCCCTTTGAGATGCTATATGGACAAGCTCTAAATTACTCATCTTTAAAGGTATTTGGATGCTTGTATTTTGCTGCTCACGTTCCAAGATACAGCGACAAATTTGCTCCAAGAAGTCAGCAATTTTTGTTTCTTGGTTATCCTGTCGGAAAGAGAGGCTATCATATTTTTTACCTAGAATCCCGCATCATCTTTAACAGTCGGGATGTCAATTTTTTTGAAGAACAGTTCCCGTATACAGCCACTCCGACATCGGTTGCTTCCGTAGATCCTGATGCAATTCAACGTCGGTATCACTTCCACCGCCGCCAGAGTCATATGCCCAGACTATGGCACCACTGGTCCCATCGACTGCCGCCAACCCTATGCCACCATTTGCCACCGCTCTTGGCCCGCCAGCCGTCGGCGTACCATTACTGTCGAATATTGTCGCGCCTATACCGCCAGCCATTTCTCTGGTTCTGGCGACCGACCAAGATCACCGGTAACCCTTGTCGGTCCATCCTGATGATGCATCGCGCGGGACGTCACCGCCTCACTCGCCACCGGTAAATGACAATCACGCAATGCCAGCTTTGGTGACTTCTTCTGGCCTGCCGCCCAATGTAGTGTCTTTGGCCCCGACTGTTTTCACTCATCGTGTGCCTCTGTCAGCTCTACTGCCCATTTTTCCAGTTGTTCCGACATCTCCTTTTGCCGCGGAATTACCTCCTATCAAACAGAGTGTTCCCGCTCGTCGACCTCCTCCTTATTTGGAAGATTATAATTTTGATGATTATGCATGTGCTCTTACTACTGAAGACCCCCTACTGCTACGTTCACTCATACACCGTCACTATCCTCTTTATCCTCTTACTAATTATGAAAATTGTGATAATTTTTCTGGTATGCATTCTAGATTTTGGGTGCAGTAACATCTAGTGCAGATCCCACCACTTATTCCTAGACATCACAGCATGCTCATTGGCGAGATGCTATGACTGAGGATCTTACAGCGCTTGAGCGCAATCAAACTTGGACTTTGGCCCCTCTGCCTCTGGATAAAAAAGCGATTGGTTGCAAATGGGTTTACCGAATGAAATTTAAGTCGGATGGTACTATTGAACGTCATAAGGCGCGCCTAGTGGTTCTCGGGAATCACCAAGTTGAAGGGATTGATTATACTGAGACATTGGCTCTAGTTGCGAAGATGAGTTATGTTCACTTATTCTTATCTGTTGGGGTCATTTGTGGTAGGGAACTGGTTTAGATGGATGTCCATAATGCTTTCCTGCATGGTGATTTGCCTGAAGAGGTTTTTATGCGACCCCCACCAGGCTATGCCACGCCCCATGGTCAGGTATGTCGCCTTCAGAAATCTCTTTACGGTCTTCTCTCGGCTCCTAGAAAATGGTTTGCCAAATTGGCTCAGGCTTTACGATCATTTGGTTTTGTTAAGAATAAGGCAGATTACTCTTTGTTTGTCTTTTCCTGTGGATCAGTTTCTTTGCATGTTCTGGTTTATGTGGATGATTTGGTCATCGCTGGTAGCTCTTCTGCGCTCATCTTTGAGTTCAAGAAATACTTGAGTTCTTGTTTCCATGTGAAAGATCTTGGTTAAGTATTTCTTGAGCATAGAGATTGCTAGAAGACCAGATGGGATGTTTCTTTCGCAAAGGAAATATGCCTTGGACATTTTATCTGATACAGGTTTATCTGCCTCTAAACCGACTAACTTTTCAATCGAGCAGAAACACGATCTGGTGCGTGTTGATGGCCCGCTTTACCATGATCCTGAGCAGTACAGGCGACTGGTTGGGCGCCTGATATACCTTACTATCACATGTCCTGAGCTTATTTATTCGGTTCACACACTTGCTCAATTCATGAAGTCTCCTTATGTTCCTCACTGGCAAGCTGCAATTCGTGTGTTGCACTACTTGAAAAGCCATCTTGGTCAAGGTTTATTTCTCTCCTCCTGTAGTGTGTTACAGTTGACTGCTTATTGTAATTCTGATTGTGCTGCTTGCCCTATTACCTGACGTACTCCTTTCAGTTACTTTGTGATGACTGGTGATTCTCCGGTTTCTTAGAATACCAAGAAGCAACCTACAGTTTCTCGGTCTTATGTTGAAGCGAAGTATCGTGCTATGGCTGTTACCTGATGTGAGTTGTTATGGCTTAGGTCTTTACTGAAAGATTTAGGGGTTGCGCATATTGCTCCTATGCATTTGTTTGTGACAGTCAATCTGTTCTTCATATTGCAGCAAATCCAGTGTTCCATGAACGTACGAAGCATATTGAAGTTGATTGTCATTTTGTCCGGGATCTTGTGCAGTTTGGTACTATAGTTACTCATCATTTCCGCATTATAGATCAACCAGCAGACTTGTTTACAAAAGCTCTCGGATGTAACTAGTTTCATTCATTACTTGGCAAGTTGGGCATTTCTAATCCCCATGCTCCAACTTGAGGGAGAGTGTTAAGGAATATAAATATTACTTGTAATTGTAATTAGATTGTATTTCCTTTTTGTAGCTATTTTGTACGTACATTGATGTCATAAATAAACAGATGATTACCCTTATTTTCTACATATTTTTAATATATAAAATTCTTGAATATTAGTGGAAATATGATACTTATTTAAATTGCACCATCAATTTTATCATAAGCTATTAATAAATTAATATAATTTTTTAACATAATAAATATGAATTTTCTTCAAAGTGAATTTATTGTGGGAAGAGTGCGTTATGACCTCTGTCCATACACTGTAAATGTGCATGTACCCGCTAGTCCTATTACAACAAATTTCACGTCGTTCACCGCAACCACCCCACTTATTTCCCACTCGGAGTCATTGTTATTCTTCGTGCATGAATTTATAATTATAATAAGTAATAGGTAATAACAAATTCACTGTACATTAAATATTATCGAGTGAAATCTATTTGTGATGTACGGAACGCATAAAGTACTACTGTAGTCTTTTGTAAGGTCACGATCTCTTAAGTTTATTTGAACTGATCTGATCTGATTTGAGTTGACTGATTTGAATTGAATTGTAGTAAATTAAAAATAAGTGTGTTGAAAAATAGAAATATACGACTAAATTAAATTAAATTCCACCAAAATTAAATTTACGCTGAACTGAACTAAACCGATTTGAACTGAACTAAAATACAGATAAGCTCCAAAGAACAGGGCCTAACTCCTTCAAAATTTTCAGTATTTCTTAATGTATAAGCACAATAGTCACTTTATCTACTCTCTCTGTTTCACTAACATTAGCTCCGTTTGAACGTCAAATTTTTCAAGGCAAGTTTAACCACTGATAGCTTTAATTTCATACAATAACGAACTATAAAATTTTACTTTTCAAAAACTACATGTTACGAAAAATATATACCTCACATGACATTCGTTATTGTATGCAATTAAAGTTATTAATGGTAAAACATGACTTGAAAATTTTGGCGGTCAAATGGAGTTAATGTTAAAAAAACGGAGGGAGTATAGTCAGTGGCGGAACCAGGAGTATATGTTAGGGGGGGCGAAGGGATGGAGCGGCAGGCGGCGGCGGCGCGGCGGCGGCAGGTGGCGGCGGCGGTGTGTGCGCAGTGGCGGATTTGGAGTCTTGGAGAATGGAGAGGCAAGTTTGGCCTTAGTCTGCCTTAGTTTCTTGCTGCTACTTCGTTTGCCTTAGTTTATTAGGTTAGGTTATTAATTTTGTTTGGGCCAATTGGGCTCAGCCCAATTGGCCTTTTATTTTTTTTAACCCGCTAAGCAAAACGACGTCGTTTCGCTTAGCCAAAACGACGTCGTTTTGTTTAGTTATACCAAAAAAAAATTTAAAAAAACGTTGTCTTCCTCAGCTTTCTTCCCTCCCGCCTTGCTCTCGCCGCTGCGCGCGCCACCGCGGCTCCGCCTCTCACGCACGCCGCTGCGCGCCTCCGCCTTCACGCCGCTGCTCGCCTCCACCTCGGCACCTCCCCAGCCACTCCCTCGCTCCGGCAATGACGACAACTCAAGAGGGGCGGAATCCGGTGGCTTCCGGTGGCCCTAGGCCTAAATTCCGGGCCGCCGGATCTTAGGGGAGGCGCTAGCACCCCCTCGCCCCCCCCCCCCCCCCCCCAGTTCCGCCACTGAGTATAGTTCTTTGAGTTTCAATAAAAATAGTAAAATTTTAACGTAATAGTAATAAGTGAGCTTTACTCCACAATGTTCTATTCTCTAGAGATTATCTAAACTAATTTGAACTGATCTAATTTGATTTAAACTAATTTGAACTAAACTGAACTATAATAAGTGTGTTAAAAATAGAAATAAGATGACTAAATAAAATTAAATTTCACCAAATTAAATTTTATTGAACTAATTTAAAATTAAACTGAACTAAAATGAAGTGTAGAGGATATGACCTAACTTTCCCATGCACAAAATTTGACGTGGAACTCTGTAAGTTAACATGTCGACCGATAATCTAAAACTTATATTGAAAATGATTGTACACGTTTATGATCTGAACGTGATTACCTTTTAAAACATTGATTGCTAGTTAAATTTGAAAATGACAAAGCCGCAGCTAGCTAACCACCAATGTAAATGCAGCTAAAAACGGTACACCTACATGCTGTCCATCGTAAAAATTAAATCCTCATAATTACAATTAATTGCAATATATTATATAAGGCAACGTCTTGGGAAAGACGGTCTTTCCATATGCTTATGGAAAGACGGGGTTTGATTAGAATAATAAAAGGTAAAAGGTCTTAGTTGCAATATTAAACTTTTAGTATGCAACATGTAGTAGTTATAAAATTTATAACCCGGTTCATGCAACCCGAAAATTTTATCTTCATTTCTTCCAATTTACACTTTAAAACTTGGTCTTTCCATAACTTATGGAAAGACCGTCTTTCAGGAGACGGACTCATTATATAATTATTCGCATATAGAAATGACATTGAAATTGTGTTTAATTGGAGCTAATGGAGCAAAAAGGCAAAATCTCTCGCCAGCAGGACTCCATCATCCTGGTGGTAGTTGATGAGGATGTAAATTACGGCATGGTAGTTGATGAGGATGTAAATTACGGCATGGTAGTTGATGAGGATGTAAATTACGGCATGGTAGTTGATGAGGATGTAAATTACGGCATGGTAGTTGATGAGGATGTAAATTACGGCATCCAAGGGTCAACTGTTGAAACAGAAGCAACAAAAACAATGAAGAAACAAACCTTGGAAAACACTAGAGAACAAATGCGTAGGAGAACTTTAAACTGAAGTCTTTAATATTTCGTACTACTGTTGCATTCAAAGGCAAAGCCAACAAAAACTCCTAATCTAACTCAACCACTAGCCACTAATCCTAACTAATAGGGAAGACTAATTCATCTACGACCAATTCTACTACTTACATGAATTATATTCATGACTTTATTTACTACAGTAACTAATTCTAAATAACCAAACTTGATTAATCTAACATTCACTCCCTTAATCAAGTTCATAGCAGAGCCGACTCATAATCTTCAATATGCTCAGTGAGTAAAGCCTTCTTCTTAATATTTTTGAACCGACAATCAGCCGCAGAGTGTCCATAATCATTACAATTATAACACTGTACCTTCCTTATGTCAAATTTTGGATCTTCTTTGTCAACGCCATCCCTACGACCGTTGCGTCAGTGACTGCAACCACCGCGAAACTCCCTTTCTTTCCACTCGGCTCGAGTCTACAACAAGTGCTCGTCATCCTTATCATCTGAACCATTAACACGATCCTCGTAGGCCTTGAGACGGTCTACCACTTCATCAATCGTCATTGTTTTCATGTCTCCAAACTGCTCAATGGTTGAGACAATTTGGAGATATCTTCTCAGAACCGCACGCAAGAATTTCTTCACTACGTAGGTTTCTTCTAGGCTTTCTCCGAGGATTTGAATCTCATTGACGATTCTCGTGAGACGAGCTACAAAATCATCAATTTTATCAAAATCCTTCATAAGCAACCTCTCGAAATCGGACTTGAGACTCTGCACTAACGCCTCCTTAACTCGTTCAACACCCACGAATGTGGTTTTGAGCGTATCCCAAGCTTCTTTTGCCGTCTCCTTATCACCGAGGAGAGAGAGTGTTTCGTCAGACATTCCATGAAAGATAGCTGCTATAGCCACTTAATCTTTGTTCACATCGGAGCTCTCGGACACAACTGCATCCTATACACCCTGAGCTCTCAAACATGCCTTCAAGCGTATTGCACGGATGTTGTAGTTGTGTTTATTGAGCATTAGGTATGAGAGAGTTACACTGCTCTCTATCACTTTTGATGAAGTCTCATCATCACCACTTGTGACCATGCTACTGCTACTATTTCCGGTCTTTACCATCTTTAACACTAGCTCTGATACCAATTGTTGAAACAGAAACAGTAAAAACAATGAAAAACCAAAACTTGGAAAGCACTAGTTGTAGAGAACAAATACATAGGAGAACTTTAAACTGAAGTCTTTAATATTTTGTACTGCTGTTGCGCCTATTTAAAGGCAAAGCTAACAAAAACTCCTAATCTAACTCAACCACTAGCCACTAATCCTAACTAACAGGGAAGACTAATTCATCTACGACCAATTCTACTAACTCCTAATCTAACTCAACTACTAGCCACTAACCCTAACTAATAGGGAAGACTAATTCAACTTCGACCAATTCTACTAACATGAATTATATTCATGACTTTATTTACTGCACTAACTAATTCTAAATAATCAAACTTGATTAATGTAACATCAACCACCTGATCGTCACTTTCTGGTGCTCACAAGGTATCCTCCTACCGGAGAAATTGTGTTTATTTGGAAAAACTTCTATACTTCTGTTCACTGTTTATGATTTTATGGTTTCTCACTTTCTGGTGCTCACAAGGTATCCTCCTACCGGAGAAATTGTGTTTATTTGGAAAAACTTCTATACTTCTGTTCACTGTTTATGATTTTATGGTTTCATATAAGTTTGGGGCATATAGGAGCACCTTCAACATATCTTTACGATTTCCCTTAAATTGAACGAAAAATTTACTCTTTTAAAATAACTTGTTCACAAAATCTTGTTTTAAATCGCCTAACTGTCGAATAAAGAATTGAGTCATTTTATAACTAATGTAATTAATGAGTTGATTTGATATTTATTTTCATTTAATGCAAAATATTTCTATAATTTTAAAAAATATTTTAAAGTATATATAAAAATATAAATAATTACAATTTAACCTTAAATGTTATCAAAATGAGTTTATAGGTTAACAATTAGAGTGTCAAATATTCATTCTCCTATTTAACTTTCTTTCTCTACAAATATAGGGAGTTCATTTTTTTATCATCTAAATTTCCACCTTAGGAAAACACAAATTCTTGTTTTAAACTGCTTAACGTTACACATATCATTTTATAATTAATGTAATTATTGGGGTGATTTTATGTTATTTTTATTTATTGCTATGGGTTTTATAATTTTGAAAACCTTTAAAAATATATCTCAAAATAAAAATAATTATAATCTGACCTAAAATTGATCGAAATGAAATTTTTCATGATTGATCTAACTGTTAATCGGTCTAACAAATGACACTCTCTTAGAAGAGAAAATGACGTATAATTTTGTATTTTACTTGTAGTGCATTAAAATTTTAATTCTTCAAATAAAAACGGAGTACTATTTCTCTCTACTAATAAAGAATGAAATTTTCTTTTTTTAAAAAATGAAATTTTATCTTTCCTCGAAACCTCCATTTTAAAGAAGAGTAAAGTGATAAAATGCCCTTAACTTTACGCTGAAAGTGCTAATATAACTCTATAAAATGAGAAAGTGCTAAAATAACCCTAACTTTCTAATGTATGTACCAATTCAACCCCGGGTGCCATTGACTCAATTGTCAATGGAATATTTGGCCACAATATAAGGAATGTACCTCTGAATTTTTGAAATAAAAAAATAAATAAAAAGAGAAATTGAAACATCAGCTCCCTTCTATCTTCCCCCCAAAAAGGAACAAAACCCTAGTTGTTTCCGGGGGGGCGCCACACCACTTTTCTTATATGAATTTCCTTGCGAAGAATCCGGATTGTGGAATTAAGATCTTTGACAAAATATGAGAACTCGTAAATCCTTCAATGCCGTACGAAATTCAAGGTCTAGCCATCAGGGTACACTCAATTTCGACTCGCTCTCTAAGTAGCCCTCGAGATTAGATTACAAGGTTTATTGACACTTAACTAGCCTCGGGGTTAAGCAACAATGGAATAGTTCGCAAGCAAAGAGTATGAACTCAAAAGGTTGTATTTTGATTGATAAAAGTGGTTAAGGTAAAAATAATATTGAAAACCACCCATATTTATAGTACATAGGTATGGTCTTCAAAAAAAAAACAAGAAACTGAAAAAGATTATGGCGGCTTTAAGAAGCTAAAACCATATTTAACTAGACTACCTAAAATAAATTACTATATTTTTCAAGATAACTCTTGAATGAATATTGTTTTATCTAATCTTACAAAATCTAATTCTAATCAAATCAGAACTGAATATTCTAATCCCTAAAATGAATGCATGACTGAAACATTAATTCTTCCAATGCCAACATGGCCGAATTAATGGGTCTTATTCTAAAATAAAATAAATGATCACACTACCTCATTAAAAAATCCAATAAAAAAAGAGTATAGTGTTATCTTCTAAAAATCCTAATAAATAAAAATAATAAAGAAACCTAATTCGTATCATTTTCTCTGGAAATCCCCCCTCCCTACACTATCCCCCCGAAGATCTGAACTATTGATGAAAAAAGCTGAGTTTCACCAGAGTTCCATAGCGGGCGACGCCTCTGCTCCAGGTTGCCGCGGTGAAGCCTGGGCTCCTTGCGGGCAACGATGTTCCGACCAAATCTGGCTTTTGACACCGTTCGATGACACATGTCTGCTTCAAGCTGTGAATGTGCTCCAGATGGTTCTACGGTGGACATAGTCTTGGTCAACTGGTGTGACTAAGTCAATGAAGCAATTTAGTCAACAAGCTGGTGCAACTCAGTCTGAGTCAGCACTGAGTCAAGCTCAGATCTAGGTGGGCCGACTCAACTCGGACATAGATTGAAATTTTTGGTGAGCCAGAATATTAGAAGTCTCTTTTTTGGGGCACAACATCATTGTGACGACGATAAGTATACTTGTTGTTTTAATGATGCGACAATGTCACTTTCATTGATATATCTTTGATGGTGGCACAAATATAGAGTGAAAATTTTGTGTACAGTCTGGCAGCCAAACTTTTTCGACAATATAGGATACTACTAGCTCTTTTCGGAGAGGACATGGCCATAGGGGTACTGCTTTATTTTGGTTTATTATTTGACTTTTAAATTATCTACTTTTCGTCGGAGTGGAAGACAATTAATTATGCTCTTCTTTTTATTTCTCATCGTTTTCCTCCATTTCTTTTCTTTTTCCTGTTCATTTTACTTTAACAATGGCTCATAATTAAAACGGTATTTTGATTTAAATATCAGGTAGTAATTATCTCTGTCAATGTTGATTTTTCTGATAGCCTGTAGTCCAATAAAATTGATTGACTTCAAATTTGACATCCAAAGAGATGGTTAGGAGAAATCCAAGTCAACATCGTTAATTTGCTGGACTTTGGCTAACGATTTAAATCATATTAGTAGACTTTGGTCCATTAGATATCCAGGATAATTTTATTGTTCATTCAATTTAATTGGTCCTTTTACTATTTTGGGGCCGGGTTACAAATAATTCTACACATTCTAAGTTTCTATACACCGACAAAAATTATTTTTTGGAAATTAAAATGACTGATTTTAGTCTCCTAGTTTAAGGGGAAATGGTCTTAACAGGTTAAATGGAGATGAACCGGATCTTTAGTTGGGGAGCTTCATTGATTTTGTTTTCATTTCCTGAAGTGTTTGATCAGAGGTGTGGATGGAACATCTTGTATGCGTCTATTTGATACTTCATTGTATTTGCTCCTAATGGTATTCTCGGGTCATACTTATGTGACTACACTACGACTTCACAATGATAACCACTCATCCTTGATTTGCCCGTCTCGTTGCCACGGGGGCCTTTGCTTAGTATTAATTATTAATTTGTACCTTTGTGTATCTCTCTCTTTTAATCATTTGAGCCATTAGATTATAATTGTACTACTACTTAGCGCCTCAGAATGTAAGCCTTTGGGCACCGCTTGATGTAAGCCTTCAAGCATCGCTTGATGTAAGACATTTTTGGCAACAATTGTTCTTTAATAGAAAAGGGTTGGGAACCCTATAAATCCGATTAATTAGAAAAACCTTCAACCCCTTTCTTCACCTTCAGCCCTCTTCTTCGCCGGTGCTGTTAGGGTTTTCAATGTTGTCCATGGAGAATGAATCAGTGACAAATTCAAGGGTTCAAGCTATGGATTAAAGAAAAGGGGATTTATAGGAATTTGGAATTTCTTGCTTGGTTTGTTTCCACCGGAAATGAGAATGATGGTCGGATGTTGTGGGGGTGAACAAGAAGAAAATTTAACAATAAGGGATGGTGGTGGGAGGTGGTGGAGAGAAGAAGGGGTGGTGGTGGGAAGAAAGGATGGTGGCGGAGAGAAGCAAGGGTGGTGATTCGCGGCGGTGTGTTGGTGGGGGCGGTGGTTAGGGTAAGGGTGGGTTTTAAAGAAGAAGAAAGGGGGTAAAATGAAAATCCAGGTTATGGGAAAAAGGGTATTTTTGTCCTTTCATATCTTGTCAACAACTTAATTGATGAGTTAACGCCATAATAGCGCGAAAAAGTTATAACTACACGATCCAGCCTAAAGTTAGAGTTATTTTGACACTTTCTCATTTTACAGGGTTATATTGCCACTTTCAATCTAAAGTTAGGATTAGAAACTAATAAATCATATAAAATCTGTTGGAGCTAAAATTTATATAAAATCTTCGAATACAATCAAAATTTGTATCATACAAAATCGGATGAACTTACTTAAGATACGAGTAGTGCACTCCATTTAAAATGTATTTATTTTATAAAAAAAAACTGCAGTATATAAAGTATCCTATAAAGTATAAACCACTTTTAGAATTGTAATTGTATTTAAATTTTGAAAAATACTTTATATAATTTATTAAATTGAAATCGTCATATATCAGTATAAGTAAGACCATGCCGCTTATCTGAATTGATATGAATGAACTGATTTGAATTAGACCAAACTGAATTAAACTGAACAAAAATAAGTATGTTGAAATATAGTAATAATATGACTAAATAAAGATAAATTACACCAAATTAATTTTTTATTGAATAAACTGAACTGAGCTGATTTGATTTGAACTAAATTGAATGAAAAATAAATTATGGAGACTAGAACGTAAGAAAAAATATACAAAATGATAAAGTAAAAATTTTCAGGACAAAAATAAATATCCAAGCACACACTATAATACAAATTCTATATTTTTACATTGTTTCATTTGTTATTAATTGGGGATATTAATGAAGATCTATTTCCATTTACATTAGTGGTCAAAACGCTTCCATATACTTACTAGATTATATTTCTTATTACTATATCCATTAGTTAACCGCAGGATAATTACTCAATAAATTATCAATATTATACATTCAGAAATATATTTAAAATAAATTAGTTAAAAATCAAAATAAATATTGTCGACTAGGCATTCAAATGTTATAAGACCATAATTTGTATTTTTCACTGAAATTTCGCATATAACCATCAATAAATTCATAACTGAATTTACTAAACTTAATTCGGATAAACCAACTGTCCCGCATCCACCCCAATGGAACGTGTATGGAGGTAGTTTTGGTGGGGGTAGGAGGGGTATGAGTATGAAAATCATACTCGACATGGTAGGGGATAGGGCGTGGATATTAGTTCATACCCGTCTCATTCCCCGTCCCACCCCACTAAACTCGTTATATACCCGTTAATTTAATATAAAATAAATTATTATTTATCCATATTGTATATATCATACCTATAATATTTTTATGTAAATATATTTATTAATTTTAAGGGTAATATGCAAATATAACCCTATATATTGGAGAAAGTGCAAATATAACCCTGAGTTGTTTTTTAGTGCAAATATAACCCTAAAGCCAGTATTTCCAGCATTGACTGACTTGAGTTATATTTGCACTTTCAATCATCGTAGGGTTATATCTGCACTTTCATTATTGCAGGGTTATATCTGCACTTTCATTAATTATATAGGGCTATATATGCACTTTTCTCTAATTTTAATATAAAAGTTACTATAAAAAATAAATTTTAGCTATTTTTGAATAATAAGTGGGATGAGTACAATGAGTACGAAGTGGATAGGAAAACCCAAGTGAATGATTTAAGGGTGAGTATGAATTTTGTATAATACCAAATGGAGAGCGAATGGATTTTAAAGTTGTACCCATCATAATTATTAGGATGGGTATAAACATAAAATTTTCAAGTAAACATTAATATGAATGTATTATAATTCGTACCCGCTTTGTCCCACTATCACCCCTATGTCCCATAGAGATTCCATAAATGGAATGACACTTTTGCTTGTGTTATTTGTTTGATTACCAAACTTCCACCAGTACAAATGACCGCGTGAGTAAATAAGATACAGTCTGTTTTAACATAAGAAGTAATTTTACAATTCATTCCATGCATCAAGGTTTTCCTAATTCAATTTTACCATAAAATTTGAAAATTTTATCAATATAATATTTAAATAAATAATCATATGGTCTCATAAAATATTTTAGCGGTTATATTTAGGTCCATAAGTCAAAACACGAAAGTTGCAAGAAACCTTTAGCAACGAGTCTTTCTGATTAATTTCACCATAAACTTTAAACTTTAAACTTTAACCTAAACACCCATTCAATCCAACCACATGTATATTTGGGCGAACAATTTACCATGCCCTCCAATTCTTACCATTTAACCCTTTTGACCCTTCATTTTTTTTCAGATCACTTTCGTCCCTTGACTAACAAAAGTGTTGAATTGTAACACTTTCGTCCGATCAAAACGTTAAATATAAGGGTAAAATAGTTATTTTTATTTTCTTTTTTCCTCTTTTCTCATTTTCCTTCTCTTCTTCTTTTTCCTTTTCTCCATTTTCTTATTTCATTTTTCCTCTTATGCGCTTTCTCCTTTTCTGCGTTTTCTCCATTTGATCTTCGCCACCACCTGCCGTCTTCTTGCCAACAACACCGAGGACGGCGGCGATGATGGCAGGGGTGACGATGAGGTGGCAATGCGGCAGGTACACAACATTTACGAAACCGTCGACTTCATCTTCGGCAATGCCACCGCCATCCTCTAGAGCTGCATGATCTACGCCCGATGGCCCATGGTGAGGCAGAAGATCGATCGTATTCATGGCCCAAGGCCGAACCGACTCGAACCAGAACATCAGCATCGTAATCCATGGGTCTCAGGTCATAGCGGCGGCGGATCTGAGGCACGTGTTGGGCTCGTTCCAGATGTTTTTGGGCCTCCCATGGAAGCAGTACTCCCGTACCATTTTCATGAAGTCGTACTTTGACTCGCTTGTTGACCCGGTGGGGTGGTTGGAGTAGAATGACGGTTTTACCCTCAGGACTTTGTATTACGGTGAGTTTCAGAACTTCGGGCTGGGCTCTTCTACGGTGATGCGGATCAGGTGAGGAGGCAACCGGGTCATAACGAGCCCGACTGAGGCATCGTGTTTTACCGTCGGTAATTTTCTTACGGGACTGTCATGGCGGCATATTACTAGCGTGCCTTTCTCTACTGGACTCTAATTATTTTTATCAGTGAGAGTGACTGGAAGAAATGGGAAAGGTGGAAAAGATGGCGGAGCTGGTTGGGGGTGGCGACGGCGGTGGGTAAACGACAGAAGCAGAAATGGGAAAGGTGGAGGGGAATTGGGAAAGGGGGAATAAAATAATAGAAGTAAGGAAAATGGAGAAAGAAATAGGATAAGGAGAAAAGAAAATTAAAAAAATGGAAAGGAAAAAAGTGAAATTACTCATTTGTCCTTTAAAATTAATGGTTTGACTAATATTTAACATTTTGACCAGATGGGATGATTACATTTCAACACTTTTGTTAGTTCGTGGATGAAAGTGATCGGAAAAAAATGGAAGGCCAAAAGGATCAAATGGCAAGAGTTGAAGTGTATGGCAAGTTGTTTGCCCTTTATATACTAAGGACGTGGGACCAACTCACATGTCTGTTGAGTGTGATATAGGCATCCATTTAAGAATCCATGGCTGCAACATAATAGAGGTGTACATTAATTAGAATCAGGATAAGAAAGGAATACCTCTATGATTAGTTTTGTATATATATCTTATTACATATTTGTTTCGACTTTGTATACCCTTTGTACATATGAATACACAAAGCCACAATTATTTGTGGATTTTACATTCTATCATGGCATCAGTCATGTCTCTCTAAAATTCTCTAGCTCTTTTCAAAAAAATTCATATTTTTCTCCCCGTGTTTTTCGATCCCAGGTCGTGCCCACCTGCCTCGTTTTTGCCGATCTCCACTGCTACTACCTTGCTCACCGGCGATCGTCACTTAGAATCATCAGATGCCGTCGCACACACTGTCGTCCTGAATCCCACGTGTTGCCGGATCCGCCTGTTGCTTTCTCGCCGCTACTGCTCCATCCCCGCACAAAAGTTAAATCAGTCGTCTACAACTATTCACAAGCTTGTTTTGTGTTTGGTGCGATTTGATGTCTCTTTTGTGTTTGGATCTGTTCATGTTTTTTCCTGATGACGTCAATTACGCTTCCACCGTTGATTAGCTACATCACCATTAAGCTTGAAGGTTCTAGCTACTCTGGTGTACTCAGGTTATCTCTATTTTATGTACTATCAAATTGATTGGTTTTGTTGATGGATCTGCCAGGTGCCCTAATCCACCTGTGAGCTCGACTTCCAAGGAACTCGATGCCAAGGCTTCTAAGGATGTCGTTGCTTGTGATGCTTGGACTCAAACAGATCAGCTAGTCTAGGCAGTTCTTTCCTCATCCCCGGCTCCATCTGCAATGTCAATAGTTTATGGTATGGTCACTGCTGCTTAGGTATAGGAAGCTTTAGCCACTAAATATCAGAATTTATCTATGATTGTTTGCATGGTATCCGTCAAGATGATCAGTCTGTTCAAGATTATTAATCTAGTTTTATTGACATCCTTGATGAATTGCTTATTCTTGGTCATCCTCTTAATGATGAGGACATTTCTGTTATTTTTTGTCGTGGCTTGAATGATCAGCTTTCCCAGTTTTCATCTACTCAAATGGTGAAAGGTCATTTACCACCTTTATATACTTTGTTACTGATGATGAGGCTTTAGGATTTTCTCTCCAATTAAGCTCACTCGTCTACCTCAGGACCAGCTACTGCTGCTTTTTCTGCTAATTATCAGGTTTCCACACAGGTAAACCATGGCAAGGGAGGCCACAATTATGAACGAGAGAGGGGCGGCTGAGGTCTTGGCCATGGAAGAGGCGGCAGACAGAACCCGTCATTGGCCGGCAGTGGCACCTCTGCACAAGGTGGCTGCGGCGGTGGCAATTATGTTTGCCAATGGTGTTATCATCCTAGTCATCTTGCTGAATACTGCTATAACCTTTCACATGTTTCCCGCGATGATGTCGTAAAATAGTCATTTTTATTTTCTTTTTTCCTCTTTTCTCCTTTTCTCCTTTTCTCCTTTTCCTTTTCTCTTTCTTGTTTCCTTTTCTCCATTTGCTTATTTCATTTTTCCTCTTATGCATTTTCTCCATTTGGTCTTCGCCACCACCTACCGTCTTCTTGCCATCAACACCGAGGACAGCGACGATGATGGTGCCCCAGGGCTGGCGATAATAGCAGGGGTGGCGATAAGATGGCCCTGCAGCAGGTACACCATATTTACGGCACCATCGACTTTATCCTCGGCAATGCCACCATCGTCTTCCAGAACTGCATGATCTACGCTCGGTGGCCCATGGTGAGGAAGAAGATCAATCGTCTTCATGGCCCAGGGCCAAACCGACCTAAACCAAAACATCAGCATCGTGATCCACGGGTCCCGAGTCATAGCGGTGGTGGATCCGAGGCACGTGTTGGGCTCATTCTGGACGTTTTTGAGCCGCCTATGGAAGCAGTACTCCCGTACCATTTTCATGAAGTCGTACTTTGACTCGCTCGTTGACCCGGTGGGGTGGTTGGAATGGGATGGTGGTTTTACCCGCAGGACTTTGTATTACAACAAGTTTCAGAACTTTGGGTTGGGCTCTTCTACGGTGATGCGGGTCAGGTGGGGAGGCTACCGGGTCATAATGAGCCCGACTGAGGCATCATGTTTTACCGTCGATAATTTCCTTGCGAGACGATCGTGGCTGCCTGCTACTGGCGTGCCTTTCTTCGTTGGGTTCTAATTATTTTTATCAGTGTGAGTGACTGGGAGAAATGGGAAAGGTGGCGAAGACGGCGGAGCTGGTTGGGGGTGGCGACGGCAGTGGGTGGGCAAACAGCGGAAGCAGAAATGGGAAAGGTGGAGGGGAATTGGGAAAAGGGGAAGAAAATAATAGAAGTGAGGAAAATGGTGAAAGAAAAAGGGAAAGGAGAAAAGAAAATTGAGAAAAAGGAAAAGGAAAAATGTGAAATTACTCATTTGTCCTTAAAACTAATGGTTTAACTAATATTTAACATTTTGACCAGACGGAAGGATTACATTTCAATACTTTTGTTGGTTCAGGGATGAAAGTTATCGGAAAAAAATGGAGGGCCGAAAGGGTCAAATGGCAAGAGTTGAAGGGTATGGCAAGTTGTTCGCCCATTATATACTAAGGACATGGGACCAACTCACAAGTCTGCTGAGTGTGATATAGGCATCCATTTAAGAATCCATAGCAGCAACATAATACGGACATAATAGAGGTGTACATTAATTAGAATCATGATAAGAAAGAAATATCTTTCTGATTAGTTTTGTATATATATCTTATTCCATATTTGTCTCTACTTTGTATACCATTTCTACTCACTATGCATATGAATACACAAAGCCACAATTATTTGTGGATTTTACATTCTAACATGGCATCAGTCAGGTCTCTCTAAAATTCTTAGGCTCTTTCCAAAAAATTTCATATTTTTCTCCCCGTGCTTTTTGATCCCTGGTCGCGCCCACCCGTCTCATTTTTGCCAATATCTGCCGCTGCTACCCCGCTCACCGGCAATCGTCAATCAGAATCACTAGATGTCGCCACACACACTGTCGTCTTGGATCCCACGCATCGTCGGATCCGCCTGTTGCTTTCTTGCTGCTACTGCTCCATCCTCGCATAAAAGTTAAATCAATCGTTCACTGCTATTCACAAGATTGTTTTGTGTTTGGTGAGATTTTATTTATCTTTTGTGTTTGGATTTCATGTTTTTTCTTGATGACGTCAATTATGCTTCCATCGTTGATCAGCTCCATCACCATCAAACTTGATGGTTCTAACTACTCTTACTGGTGTTCTCAGGTTACCTCTATTTTACGTACTGTCAAATTGATTGGTTTTGTTGATGGATCTGCCAAGTGCCCTAATCCACCTGCGAGCTCAACTTCCAAGGAACTTGATGCCAAGGCTTCTGAGGATGCCGTTGCTTGTGATGCTTGGACTCAGACATATCAGCTAGTCTAGGCAGCTCATTTCCCATCCCTGACTCAATCTATAATGTCAGTAGTTGACGGTATGGTCACTGCTACTTAGGTATGGGAAGCTTTAGCCAATAAATATCATAATTTATCTCTGTGATTGTTTGCATAGTATTCGTCCAGATGATCAGTCTGTTCAAGATTATTACTCTAGTTTTAATGACATCCTTGATGAATTACGTGTTCTTGGTCATCCTCTTAATGATGAGGACATTGCTATTATTTTTTATCGTGGCTTGAATGATCAACTTTCCCAGTTTTCATCTACTTAAATGGTGAAGGACTATGTACCACCTTCATATACTTTGTTGCTGATGGTGAGGCTTTAGGACTTTCTCTCAAATTAAGCTCACTCATCTACCTCTGGACCAGCTCCTGCTGCTTTTTCTGGTAGTCATCAGGCGTTCACACAGGTAAGCCATGGCAAGGGAGGCCACAGTTATGAACGAGGGAGGGGCAGCCGAGGTCGTGATCGTGGAAGAGGCGGCGTACGGATCCCATCGTCGGTCGGAGGTGACGCCTCTGCACAAGGTGGCAGCGGCGGTGGCACTTATGTTTGCCAATGGTGTTATCATCCCGGTCATCTTGTTGAATACTGCTACAAGCTTTCTCATGTTTCCCGCGATGATGTTGCAAATACCGCAGACACTGCTCAGCCATCGCATTAATAATGCAACTCCGGATTGGTACATGGACTATGGTTCTACCAATCACATGACTCTTCGACTTTCAATCTGGATAGTGTCGCTATTTAGAACGGTAATTGTCATGTTTATTTTGGCAATGATTCTTCTCTGCATATTTCTCATATTGGCAATTCTTGGATTTCTGAATTACTCACTTTATCTGATGTCTTGGTTGTTCCCCAAATCACCAAGAATTTGTTATCTATTGCCAAGTTAACCAAGGATCTAAATGTTGTTGTTTGTTTTGATGACACTTCTTTCACTATTTAGAACAAGGTTACCAAGGAGCTCGTGGGCCGATGACACAGTGAGGGAGGCCTCTACATTTTAGATTATAGTGGTACTACTTTAGTTTCTTTTGTCAATTCAAATAAAGTCAATGCCTCATTTGAGCTATGGCATAGTCTATTAAGACGTGTTCCTCTTTCTGTAATTTTATCTTTGAATAAGACCAGTAGTTTGTTAGTTACTAGTTTGCTGTTTAATCCTCATTTGTGCTCTTCTTGTGGGATAGCTAAAGGCAAGTGTCTTTCTTTTAATGATAATTTAAAATGCGCACCACACATACTTGATTTAGTTCATTGGAATCTCTGAGGACCCTTACATGTTGTCTCTCACGCCGACAACAACTTGGTAATTATCCTCAATTTGAGTTCCTACAATCCAAGCATTGTGTTGCGACCAGTCCTACGCTTTTCTTGGGGGGTAATAGAGGTGTACATCAATTAGAATCAGGATAAGAAAGGAATACTCTTTCTGATAAGTTTTGTATATATCACGTTTCATATTTGTTATTACTTTGTATACCATTTGTACTCACTATATATATGAATACACACAGCCACAATTATTTGTCGATTTTACATTCTGTTACAATACTATCAGCATCCTTGACAAGTGAGTGTTAGCGGTGAGGCTTAGTCTGAACAAACAAATCACTCAAAAGCCCAATAATATCATAAGAATAAATTATTTTTTTGGTCCCTAACATATGATCTTATACCATCTTTTGGTCCTCGAGACTAATACTGCTTCCTTTCAGTACCCAACAAATTCAAAATGATTTGTTTGGTCCCCAAGGTAGTTTTTAGTATACTTAATTGTTTTATGGTCCCTAACACATGATCTTATACCATCTTTTGGTCCACAAAATCACCCAAAAACCACCTTGAAAACCATCACGGGGACCAAACAAATCATTTTCTATTTGTTAGTTGCTGAACAAACACAGTATTGGCCTTGGAGACCAAAAGATGGTATTGCATCATATGTTGGGGACCAAAAAATAATTTACTCATATCATAATTAGAAATTGTATTTGAGTGAGGCTGATCTCGAGCAATTAGTCGTAGGATGCTGATAATCTAGCTCATACGACAAAGACGAAGGCGGCAAGGAGGCCGTCGATCCAGGCCGAGTTGAAAATGCATCAAAACAAATGGAATGATCAAGGCGATGGAGATCCCCGATTTTGTGATGTGACGATGCTTATGCTCGGCTCGACTATTTTGCTCGAATGTGTAGGGAAAAGAAAGCCGATGATGAATTACTTCTAAAGCAAAATGGATCGCATGCGAGTATTGACAAACTCCACCCACCCACCACTCTGAAAAACCTCGATCGAGGTAAAAAATATAATTCTCAACCCGTGCCTAAAACTGAAGGTAAGCCTCTACAAAAATTATACTTTCGACGTAGGGGATATAATCAAGTGAAACGAGAGTGATCATCAACAAATATTACACACAAAAAATTAAAAACACAAGAGACAAGGGGAGAAGATTTCAAAGATCACAGTAAACTAAATTAAGTGTGTGTATTAATATTATAAAGGCCATTTAATGCACAAACACCAATTTACGGTTTGATGGAGACCCAACAAGCGCAAAGAAAGGAGGGGGAGGTGCAGGGGTCGTCCCCATTAAACTTACGCCATCAACCAAAGCCACCATTTCCTGAAATAACGAAACACATATAATCTAGGACCTGTACGTATTAGTGTTTACTAGTAAAACGTAGGTGATATAGTATGCGATATTATTTGGCCCCATTCACATGTACCGCGTAGTAGTTAGCCATCAATAATTTTTTTACTGCATGTAGCAGTATCAGTCTCTCTCTATAAATACCATGAAATGTCAAACTCAAGAGTTATGTTTTTCTCCAACGAATTCAGCTTTCGGACATAAATAATCAGTTCAAAAACTAAGTTTTGGTTAGAAATGACGAGGTCTGAATGCTGCAACAAAGCTGGGTTGAGAAGGGGAACATGGACTTCTGAAGAAGACCAGAAGCTCTTGAGTTACATTGAACAGTATGGGCATGGCAGTTGGCGGTCTCTCCCGGCGAAGGCAGGTAAGGAAGTGGACTCCGATTGGGAGACAGGTTTTCGCAATTATATGTTGTGTGTTGAAGTGTTTAAGGTGAGTGTTTTTTGTTTCTGGTTAAGGGCTCCAAAGATGTGGGAAAAGTTGTAGGTTAAGGTGGAACAACTATCTAAGGCCGGATATTAAGAGGGGTAAGTTCAGCTTAAAGGAAGAGCAAACCATTATTCAACTCCATGCACTTCTTGGAAACAGGTAATATTTTTCATCATTCTGTTTATGGTAGGGTTATGGGTGTGTTTAGCATGCCTATAAGTATTTTGCTAATAGGTTAATCGCATTTTTAGTGTTTGATAAATTACTAAAACAATTATTTATGAAGTAAAAGTTATTTTATTAAAAAAGCAGAATTTGGTGCTACTGCTTTTAAAATAAGTAAAAATAAGTCAATTTTACTTATTATCGCAACTAACGCCCCATATACTCCACCATTTCAACCATAGTTTTCTACTTGTCTTTTAGCCTATCCCAACTGAAGTTACTTACTCCCTCACTCTCACCTATTTTTATACTTGTCACTATTCATATTGTTAAACTTTGTTACTTAGAAAAGTAAATTTCAAGTAATGCATAAAATAATATCTTATCGTATGTGATATTATTATAATCGTGTTAACATCTATTTTTATTGTATTATTTTTTTATTATTTTTAAATATGTATAATTAAAGATATTAATGATCAAAATTAGTTTTGGTCAATCTGAAAAAGTTAAAATTTCCAGAAATATCTGGGACGGAGAGAGTTGTTGAATTCTTTAGTAATTTTTTTTTATATTTCTGCCGTGATCACTTTTTAAACTTGCTTCTACTCCTTCTTCACTCGCTTATGTTATTATTTTATTAATTCAATCACTTTTGAATCTCACTCATACTCACTTCCTTCCCACTAACAATACCTCATTAAATTTAATTCAACTTCTTAATAATCATACATAAGTATAACTAAGCAAATTTAATTGGGATGAAGGGAAGTACGTGAAGAGGTCAATATTTTTCCCAGAACAATTTGGGAGTTGAGATCTTTTCATCAAAATAGACATTTCTCTTTTGCATGCTGTTAAAAATTGTTTCCTATTTAAAATTTTAAATAGGTGGGAATAGAGAGAGTGATTACAAATGTAAATGTGTGTAACAGTGTAAGTAAGGACCTTGTAATGTACTCCCCGTACCAAATTTATTGCTTTATTTACTTTTTCAAAGTTAAACTTGGTAAAATTTGACTTCAAATATAAATTATTATATGTATAATAAAAATAATGTAATATATTGTAAGGTTCATATTAACATCTATTTTCTAAATATCAATTTTCAATATAAAAATATTATACGTAACTAGAGATATTAATAGTCAAACGTGATCTTTGAAAATTGTGAAAAAGTAAATAGATTAATAATTATGGAACACAGGGAGCAATCAACTTTAATCAAGAAAACTTAAAATATGTGGGGATGTACCGGTGTAGAGTACTAGAGTATATTACAAATGTACATGAGTAAGGACTAAGGACCAAATTAACACCCCTCTATGTGCTAGGATTGATACTTGATCATCTACCATTACAATAGTCGTGTTTCTAGTACCAACGATTATAAGAGTCGTGTTTCTGATACTGCTTCGAAATGATGTCCAGATGGTCAGCCATAGCTAGTCATCTTCCGAAGAGAACCGACAACGACATAAAGAACTACTGGAACACTCATCTGAAGAAGAAACTAACCAAAATGGGGATCGATCCGGCAACTCACAAACCAAAGATGAATCTCACCCTCTCTCCCACCCAACAAAAGGACACCGCAAATATCAGCCACATGGCTCAATGGGAGCGAGCTAGGGTTCAGGCCGAAGCCCGACTCGCTCACGAGTCCAAACTCATCAACCTTAAACGCATCAAACCGGCGAAATCACCACCAACCCTTATTTCTCTACCTCCACGCCTCGATGTGCTACAAGCCTGGCAAGCCCAAGTCGTGGCGTGGAGCGCCACCACCACCACCCCGACCTCCATTGGGGCCCTCGTGTCACCAACCTCGACGTTGAATTTTACCAATGCGAATAATATTCCGGCATGCCACGTGGAGAGTGTCACTAGCTATCATCATTCTGGAAATGGGCTGCCGGAGTTTCAACGGGAGCCGAGAAACGGCGACGGTGATGATGATAAGATGGGGCTAGTGGGAGACAAGGCCTGTTGTACTGTAGAGCAGATTGATGATGAGTTTATATACGCTAACGCCATATATGGGGTTGATATTGATCAGAGTTTCAGCAGCTTTCTGACCAGAAATAATGATGATGAAGATGAATATCAGAA
Source organism: Rubia yunnanensis (assembly GCA_037428765.1). Taxonomy (NCBI): domain Eukaryota; kingdom Viridiplantae; phylum Streptophyta; class Magnoliopsida; order Gentianales; family Rubiaceae; genus Rubia; species Rubia yunnanensis. The sequence goes on along the minus strand of CM075071.1, from coordinate 75,460,714 downwards.
TAGTTTTGGTAACGGTAATCTTAACGTCGACCATATTTTAGGAACCGAGTTCTCGTGGAATATTAACGGACTTCTTTGACGGAATTGGTTTTAGGTTAACTGTGATCAATCAGTTTTTAGGGCTAACCAGCCTACTATTCATCTTTAATAAACAGTAACATGTTCTTAGTTTAATGCTGATTAATTACTTCCTTCGTCCCCAACTCTACTAGCAAAGCAATTATTATTACGCTGCTCAACAATTATGTTTGATCGTTAATATGTTTGCCTCTGTGTAATAAAGGTAAATAAAAATTGATATTTGAAAAATAATTTGTGAAAACAAATTCAACAATATCATGCATGATAATATTGCTATTCATACACCACAAATTTTTTTTTCAGGAGTGATGCATATTTTGTGGCAGGTAAGGAAATGTTACAATATTTGCTCCACCTTCAGGTGTCACTAAATATTTGTGAGATGTGCACATGTCACTAAACTGTATCCATATCTCAAAATTTAATGACACTTCTAAATTGAACTGAATTTTAAATCGTCACAAAAAAAAATATAATGATACTTCAATGTGTCACAACATTTTAGTGACACGCTGAATATGAGCACTTCACAAGGATATAGTGACACGTTGAATATTTTAGTGACGGTTTGTGAAGTGCCCCTATTCAGCGTGTCACTAAAATATTGTGACACGTTGAATTGTATGAAAACACCGTCTTTCTCAAGATTTTGCCATATTGTAAATGGACATAGAAAATATCAACCTAAATTATTATTAGTCAAATTAAGCCCACTGGCCTTTGTATAAATTACATTATTACAAATGTGTCACGTTAAGTCCTATTCTTCGGAGTTTATGTGCATTTTGATTTATACAGTTAGTTCACTTCATTTCAATTTATTTTAGTGTAAATTTAATTTATTTAATGAAATTTAGCTTAATTTAGTCATACATTCCTATTTTTTAATAAACTTATCTTAATTTACTCATTTATGATAAGCTCTAACAGGGCCTTATAAGATTAATGTTTGATATCTTCCAACACGGTTGTCCATAATGGGTGGCGAAAATTGGAGCTACTTGAGACAACTTGGCCTGCATTAAAAATATTTGTGCTCTCTCCAGATTAAACTTTATACTTTAGTATTTAATACTATTTAGTATTAAACTTTAACCATATATTTAAATAGATCTATAAGTGATAATATTATCATATGTAATATTGTTATCTTTATTATAACAAATAATTTTTTAAAAGTGATTTTTTATTTGCTGATATTATACGTAATTAAACATATTTACGATCAAATATGATTCTTGATAATCGTAAAAAAGATTTCTTACCATTTAATCGGGGAATGATGGTGTATATAATTTGCTTCCCTGGTGCGAGAAATTAGTTATTCGTTTTTTTGGGTTTGGGGTGAGTGAGGGCCGTGTTGTGGGTGTATTTGCAACTGATCTCAGTGGTCCAAATAATTAATTCCAAATAAGTATGTTTGTTGATCCGACTTTTTACACCGGTACGATATAATAAAGAAAAAAGTGTTTTTTATAATTCGAACTATTTGACATAAGTGCTAATATAATCTTTTAATATTTAAAAGTATCAATATAATCATATCTAGTTAGTGAAAGTGCCAATACAATTCTCTCCGACAACTTTTAGCCGAAATTTTATAAAATTACATGTTTGCCTTTCTGAAAAAAAAAATTAAAATATACAAAAAATAGGAAATGATGTTATTACCCTTATACTCGTCAAGCCGCCGGACCACTGCCGGATTAGGTAGGGTTATATCAGCACATTATAAAAACTGATAGGATTAAATCAGCACATTCCTAAAAAATTATAGGGTTATATCAGCACATTAGTAAAAAATGTAGGGTCATATCAGCACATACTATAAAATATAAGGGTTTTAATGATATTTTGTTTATTTTTTTGTGTTTAATCCGGATTGATGATTAGATGACCTTTGGTGTTGTGTGTGATTGTTATTTTGCTGTGTTATATCGATTTAGGATTTTTAATGTTGATAAGTTTTAAAATGAGGCTATAATATGTGATAATGGTGTTTAATATTAATGATGGTGTCATGATGTCAAATTTTATGTTGTATAAGATATTGTTATGATGTTATAATAGTGTATATGATGATGTAGTCGTCCGCTAAAGCCAGCCGAGTACCACACACTTAATATTTATAATATGTGCTGATATAACCCTGTAAGTTTTAAGAATGTGCTAATATAACCCTACAAACATTAGGAATGCGCTGATATAACCCAATAAGATTTCATAATGTGCTAATATAACCCTACTTGTTCCGGCGGCAGTCCAGCAAACTATAAGGGTAAAATTGTCCACCTAATTTCAGAGTTAGCCCAAAGGGGGTATTTTGGTCAATTTACATAGAGTCAGTGCCAAAAAATTGAGGTCAATACCTGAAACGGGGTTTGAGGATTATATTGACACTTTCATTAACTAATTAAGGTTATATTTGCACTAAAAATTATCATAGAATTATAATGACACTTAATCAAATAGATAGATTTACATTGACAATTATCCATATAATAGATGTGATGGATCAGCAATAAGCGAAGAACAGTGTACTGTGTGCGATTTTTTGGTGCGAAACACGCACTGACAACTGTTCCCTCGTCTTCTTTACCTTCCTTCTCCTTATTTCTTTATTTTGTCTCTTAACGGCTCTCTCCGTACTGGTTCTCGCTCTGTGATCTGGTCCTCGGCCATGGCGTCTCCGACGCCTAACCAACCTCTTGATACCCACCCCTCCACGCATATGAGCTTCCTACAAGCTTTGAATACTAAACCTGCTCCTCTACTATCATCCCTCCCAGACACGCCCGACTTACATCCTATCACCGAATATAAGGGCAAGCTAGCCTATATCCTCCCTCCAGAGGAAGGAGAGCTCTTGGCTTCACACTATCAAAATGCTTTAGTTGGGAAATTTAACAGAGGCAAACCTCCAATGGAGAAACTGTTGTCTGCCTTCAAATCGATAGGTTTTAAGTCTAATTTTCAATTGGGTTCTATTGACTACCGACATGTGCTAATTCGTTTTCAGGACAATGAAGATTACCAAAGGTGCTGGATGAAAGGCCAATGGATGCTAAATGGAACAGCAATGAGGGTCCAGAAATGGACGCCTGAATTCTCGCCGACGGCCGAATCATCAGTGGTTCCAGCTTGGGTAACTTTACATCAACTGCCATTACATTTTTATAATACCTCTGCAATAATAGGCATCAGTAGCCAAATTGGAAAATTTCTTAAAATGGATGCGGCTACTAATGCTCTAACTAGGCCCTCGGCAATTAAGGTCTGTGTAGAAGTTAACCTTTTAGCTCAGCTCCCTAAGTCAATAGTAGTAGGCATTGGTAATAAGGTTTCGGATTACCCAATTGAATATGAACAGCTCCCTATGTACTGCACTCACTGTAGAATCATCGGACATAATCAGACAAATTGCAATTTTTTACACCCTGAACTTAGGAGAACTGGAAAAAATCAGGCTGAACATAAGGCTAACAGGGGAAGACAATCTGAGGCTCTGGAAGAGAATCAAAGGGTAGATGAGCAGGAACATAGACTGATTAAACCTCAGGATACTGTAGAAATGGAAGGGAAATCTAACTTATCAATATCACAGAAAGAAAAAGATTTCCAAAGTCAGAATCTGAAGTCATTACCCATGCAGCAAAATAATACTATCCCCCATACTCATAGTCAGTCTAAAAGAAGACCTTTTTACTCTCTGGATGATATCTCTAAACCTATCACCAATTTTTTCTGGAGGAAAAAAACCCAACCCAATGAACTCCACCCCATCCAGGAAGGAATAACAAAAAGTAATATGGTTTCTATATCAAATGCCTTCCACTCTTTAATTGATCTATAGGAAGAGGACACTGCTATCCAAGAGGATGATTCAGGGGAAATCTATCATGAATCTGTGGAATCACAAGACACTACGTCTCCACAAAGTGATACGGAAAAGATTGCAACCAAAGAGACCAGCTGCAGTTCTCAGGCAGATCAGGGGAATTCAGAAGGTAATATGGAGCAAACCTTAAAAAATCCTGAAGCAGATCATCAGGTCCCAGATGATACTGTTAATGAGGCAGCAAAGACTTCACTTGAAGTAACTGACCATACACTTCATAGCCAAGACCATCTTGGGGATAACAGAGGCATTGCAGAACAGGTAAATCCCTCCAAGGTAAGTCCTCTCTTAACAGATTCGGCTAGGAAAAGTGAAGATAAAAGAGGAAAGAACAGTATTTTTGCCCTCTCAAAACAACGGAAATTAAGGTCATCACAAAAAGCGACCCCCCCTAGTTTTAAATGATTCAGTACACAAAAATAGGTACTATTTTAGTGTGGAATGTTAGGGGTTATAGTTCTTCTATGGATAGGTTAAAGGCACTTAAACTGAAACACAAGATTGACTTGCTTTGTTTAATTGAGCCATGGCATGATAAGCATAATATAATCTCTCTGATGCATCAACTTGGCTACAGTTATACTATCCCTGCTCAACAGGCTAAAATTTGGATTCTTTGGAATCATGTTTTCAACTTAGATATTGTAAAGGAATCTGATCAGTATATTCAAACTAAAGTCACTGACATTGCCTCTGCTGCTACATGGAATATTTTCTTTATCTATGCAAGTGTACATAGGCAGATGAGGGAGTTTTTATGGTCTGACCTAAAAGCTGTATCACCTGATCCTTCTATTTACATAGGCGATTTCAATACTGTCTCATCAACCTCTGAATATAAGGGTAGAAAGTCAACCCCTAGGAAAAGTATGAATCAGTTTAATGACTTTCTAAATTATATGGATTTGCATGATATCCCAACTGTTGGTAATACTTACACTTGGAGCAATAACAGATTTAGAGACAAATGTAAGGACTTGCAATTTCAAAGGTTAGACAGAGGTGTTAGTAATTTAGAGTGGCTAGATAAATTCCCAAACAGTACAGTACATGTCCTTAACAGGATGACCTCTGACCATTCTCCTCTATTGTTGTATATCCAATCTGCAATAGAGATGGCTCCAAGACCTTTTAGATTTCAGGAAATGTGGATAAACAGGAATGAATTCAAAGATTTGGTGGAAACAAACTGGAATCTTGTCTCCCCACTTCCTGGAATGACAAGGTTTGTGCACAAACTAAAAAGACTTAAGGTAGTTATAAAGGAATGGAACAAACACACTTTTGGCAATGTTAAGAATAATTTGGATCAGTCTGAATTAAAAGTTAATGATTTGGAAATAAAGTTTCAGCAATCACATGATGAGTCAGTGCTTTTGGAATTGCTGCAAGCTAAAAACCTTTTACTTCGAGCACAAAAGGAACATAACATCTTTTTGAAGCAAAATGCTAGGTTAAACTGGTTAAAGCATGGAGATGCAAACACTAAGTATTTCCATCACACAATTAGAGAAAAACAGGCAAGGGCCAGAATAGGTAAAATAAAAGATGGTAATGGAACATGGTTAACTGACCCTAATTTAATTAGAGAGGAGGGTGTTAGATTTTTTCAGGATTTATTAACAGAGGAAGACTCAAAACAGAAGGGAATTCATTTTAAAGATTTTTTGACTGAAATTCCAACTGTTATCTCTGATGAGCAGAACAGTTTTTTGCTATCTCCATTCACCTTTCAGGAGTTGCACAGTGCAGTATTTGATCTTAACAAATCAAGTGTACCTGGTCCTGATGGATACTCTGGTTGCTTTTATACACATTTCTGGGAAACCATTAAAGCAGATTTATTAGAAGCTGCAAATGACTTTTTAAATAATGGTATAATCCCAAAAGCCATTTCTAGTACTTGGCTCACTCTAATCCCAAAGAAATCCATCCCGAACACATTTGCTGACTTTAGGCCAATAAGTCTATCCAACTTTGTAAACAAAGTTTTCTCAAAACTTCTAATGGAAAGGATTAAACCTCTCATGCAGCTCTTGATATCTCCAGAACAAAGTGCATTCATGAAAGGGAAGGATATTTCGGACAATGTCATCTTAATGCAGCAAATGACTAGATTACTGTCTAGGAAAACAAAGGTTCCGAATCTAATAGTTAAACTTGATATGAAAAAGGCTTTTGACAGAGTTTCTTGGTCCTTCCTAAATTCAATACTACTTTGTTTTGGGTTTCATGGAAAATTTGTCAGATTAATAATGCACAACATAATGACAGCAAATTTCTCTGTGATAATTAATGGGGTCATAGCAGGGTTTTTTTGCTCCTCCAGGGGGATCAAGCAAGGAGATCCTTTATCTCCTTTTCTATATAACATCTTATTTGAGGCTTTCTCAAGGGGTTTAAAAAAACTCTTCTCCACAGGATACTTAACATATTTCAGCCTTCCTACAGCCTGTACACCCCTCACTCACTTGATGTATGCAGATAACACTGCAATTTTTTTGAATTCAGACACTAAAAATTTAAAGCGTTTTAAACTGTTCCTTACTGCATATGAAGAGACTTCGGGTCAAAAAGTTAACTTCTCAAAATCTGAATTTTATGTCTCACAAAAGGCTCCTCCTCAGTGTTCTCAAACTGCTAGGAGAACATTAGGAATGATGAAGGGATCCTATCCTTTTAAATATCTTGGTGTTCCAATTTTTACTGGTCGAAATCTGAGGGTGTACTACTTACCAGTAATTGAAAGAATGGAGAAACAGATAAATAATTGGAAAAACAGGTGGTTGAGTCAAGCAGGTAAAATAATCTTGATAAATTCAGTGATGCTTTCAATTCCAACGCACATATTTGGAGTTCTACACCCCCCAAAATCAGTTCTAAAAATAATGGGAAAGTTGGCATCTAATTTTTTCTGGGGAAATTCTGATTTAACTGGAAAACGAAGGTGGAGGTCTTGGAAAAGAATGTGCTATCCACTGGAAGAAAATGGTTTAGGTTTTAGAGATTTAAGTGATACTTTAGATGCCTATTCTTGTAAATTATGGTGGAAGTTACAAATCAATAAAGCACAGTGGGCAAACCTTTTGTGGACATTGCCAGTTTCATATAAACACTCTCACATATGGGCAAGAATCACCAAAATTACAGCTTTGGCAAACAGTTTCTCCAGAGTCCTCTTTGGTAGGGGCCAATGCTCTTTCTGGAGTGCCAACTGGAGTGGGGAGGGAGCACTGTGCTACATTTGGCCGGCTGACATCGATATTCCCTTTGAGTGCATCTCCCTTAGTGATTTTCTATCTAACAAATCAGCACTTATTCCAATCCTGGAGCCACATTTGGCTACCAACATTATTACAATTCTGCAGGAGACAAGGTTGGAGTATAGCCATGAAGATAAATTGGTGTGGATACTCACTGTTGATGGAAATTTCTCAGTCAGCTCGGCTCACAATGCCCTGAGACAGAGGGGATCCCATATACAATATTTCAAAAAGGTATGGTCCCCTTTCATACCAAGAAAGATGTCTATCTTACTGTGGAGGGTTCTTAATAATATACTACCTTTTGATAACATACTTACTAGAATTGGCTTCTCAGTTGCTTCAATGTGTTCCATATGCAAGAATACTGGAGATAGTTTGGATCATTTTTTCAATTCTTGCAATTTTTCAACTGCAGTGTGGAACAGTGTTTTTTTCATGTTAAGGCTACCCGGTTCTGATTTCAGAGACTTAAAAAGTAGAGTGCATTTTCTCTTATCATTCATAGCTGAATCTAAAATTCATGGAAACATTATCAATGCAGCCCTAGTGGTCACAGTATGGACATTATGGATTCAAAGGAACATATTCTTTTTTGATAACAAACCATACTCTCATGAGGTTTGTGTTGCTGAAATAAAGGATGCTATTTATCAAATATTCATGGCACATAGCCTAATAGGTAATAAGGAAAAGAATAGGTTTTGGACACAGGATAACATTGTTCCACACATTATTCAAAAACAGAAAAATGCTATCTCTAAGGTCCAATGGGAGAAACCTACTGTAGGCTACAAAGTCAACACTGATGCATCTTGGATATCAGGAGGTTTGTCATCTTCGGCTGTTATCGTAAGGGATACATATGGGAATGTAGTAAAAATGATTGTAAATACGTTCTATTTTCCATATCCCTTACATGCAGAACTAATTGCTATTCGAAGCGGTTTTGATGTCATCTCTGAATTTAATTTTGAAAATGCTATCATTGAATCAGACTACTTATCAGCTGTAAGGGGTATTTTAAACCCTCTCTCTTCTCCCTGGAGAGTTTTTTCTATGTGCGATGCTCTTAACTTAGCAATAGGCACCATCACATTGCAACACATACCACGTGAAGCTAACTCGGCCACTGATTTCCTGGCCAAATATGCAAGGGAAAACAACCTTAAAGGGGTTGTTGAGCTCGATTCTATACCACTATTCCTTAAAGGTTTACTAACACTTGACTGCATGAGTTTTCCAGCAATTCGAGTTGATTCATTTAGGGAATCAAATTCCTGTAGCTATTATGAAGCTACATAATCGGATAGACAACACTTGATATTACTTCTGTGCTTGCACATTACTTTTAAAGTGTTACACATACTGCTGCTTCTGTTTTTTTCTCTTTTTTCAGGGATTCCCGGGGGCAAGCAAAATGATGTTGCTGTAGGAAAGCTGAAGATGCTGAGAGTAATCTTTCTGTTGCAGTAAAGCTGAAGATTCTGCCGCAAGGAATACGCTATCAGGAAGCTGAGAGGATAACCGCTGTAATCTGTCTACAATGATGCTTGCTCTACAGACCAAGTGCTGCTACAAATCTCGCCTAACATATGGGTTGCTTATCTATCCTTATCGTCTGAATATCATTGACAAATAGGGTTCTCGACATCCTCGATTCCCCGACTCGTTCGTGATATTACAGTACATCGGAATAATAAGATATACCTCTTTTGTATAGGTATATATAACTTTTTTGTAAGCATTTGCTTAACTGATCCAAGAGCTCTTACGGCTCTAGGACCATCATCTGGCTGACCTTTTGTAAGGAACAAACTAACATGGTGCTATTTTGCCTTTTAATTATAACGGTTAGGGGAGCCTAATATATTTCCCCCCATCCTCGGATGGTCTTCAATTAAAAAAAAAAAAAAAAAAAGATGGATCAGCAATAAGTATCGATAATAGTATTATCATGTAATTTTGGATGCTGTTGTTCACCCCATATGTAAAGTAATAGCTCTACATAGCTATATTACGTACGTACATATACCATATACTAGAACAGTCCAGTATTGGTCGTTTAATCAATATGATGCCTTCATGCACAAATTTTTTCAAAAAAATGGTAGAAATTGTATTGGAAGTGTAAAAGTAAAATGAGTGAATAAAAATATTCTAGAATTTACCAAAAGGGGAAGGAAACATAAGTAAAAACCCATCCCAAAATGGAAAGTAGGACAATATTAGAGGACTAGCGGGAGTATATATGAGTGAGTCTCCTGACAGACGGTCTGTCCATAAGCTTATGGACAAACCACTTATTTCTTACCTTATATACTGCATTTCTTAAATTACATACAAAATTTAAAATTTTTGAAAATATTTTTTTATATCATATATTTTTATATTTCCACCTTGAAATACATATTATTACTTGTTTTAACTTATAAAATGCAATATTTAAATTTTATAAAAAAAATTACAACATTTAAGTCAAATGCCCCTGAGGTCCATAAGCTTATGGAAATGCCGCCTTTCCTGAGACTTTCCCATTTTAAATATATTTCAGAGTGATATTATATACTACCTTCATCCCAATCGAATATGCACACATTTCTTTTTTGTCTGTCCTAAGCAAATCGGCACGCTTTCCTTTTAAAGAAATATTCAATATATAGTAAGACATAATTACCCTTATTAAGTCAAAATTTTATACACATCTCAAACACTTAAACCCTAAACTCCCCTAACCCCCACCCACCCAATCTGCACCGTCAGTCTGTCACAATCCCTAAACCCCACCCACCCATTTCCTTGTCGGAACCCTAGAAGCAGCGCCAGAGAGAAGCGGGGGAGAGAAGAAGCGGATAGATCTGGGCATGCAAGGAGTCAAAGAGAGGCATCTGCAATAGATTCCCTTGTCGCGACGGAGAGAAACGAAGGTGGAGATAGGAAGAGAGAAACGGCGACGGAGAGATCGAAGAGGCGGCGGGGAGAGGCATACAGATTTGGCGATGCGAGGAGTTGGGCAGAGAAATCTGGGCAAACAATAGTAGGGTTGAAGACAGGGGTATTTTTATCCTTTCAACTCATCAAAATTTTAAATAGGATTTTCTTTGCGAGTTCCTCTGGAACAAAAGGAGTGTTATATATGATATAAAAGAAAGTTAAATTCTAGAAAATATATTTACTACTCATATTTTAGTTATATTTAATTAAAATTATTATTTATTAAAATAAAAAAGGTATGGGAAAAGGTATAAATACAACGCCTAAGATAATAAAATAAAGGGCGTGATTTAATATCCTTTTTTAATTAGAGTCTATTATCTTAAGGCAAAATTTTGGGAAAGACCGTCTTTCCATAGAGTTATGGAAAGACAAGATTTAATTAGAATAATAAAAGGTAAAATATCTTAGTTGCAATATTAAAAACTTATTATGCAACGTATAGTACTTATAAAGTTTATAACCATATTCATGCATGTTAGGATAAATCATATTACTGATTAGATTACTGATTTATTAGCATTAGAGTTCTTTCCTTATTACACATTTATTGTACTCTCTATATATTCAGTCATCAATAATACAATTCCTTACGGAAAATCATTCTATCATGGTATCAGAGCCTCTTCTGATCCAAAACCTAAAAACCTAATTTTTTCTCGGTCGCCAGCAGCTCCATTTGTCTTCTAGCGGCTCCGTTCTCACACGCCACTCCGTGTCGCTCCATTCTGTGCCGCTCCGCTCCAATGCGCGCTCCGCTCCACTTCGTTGCTTTCCGCTCCACTCCGTTGCTTTTCCTCTCAGCCATGGCTCAAGAAAAACTCTTCATGAGGCTTATTTGAAAGCAAAAGAAGAGTATGATCAATGAGTTTATGAAGATCAACGTCTCTTCAGTATTTTGTTTTCCTCTCTCTCACTGCTAAAGCTAACGTGGAACTCTCAGATTGTACCACTTCCAAAGATATCTGGGATAATCTTGCCCTCATCTATCACAATAGCAGTGCCTTCACCATTCTCCGTCTTCACGCATCTCAAATTTAAGGAGATTTTTGAACAGCTGTCTATCATGGGTAATCTGGTTTCAAATATTGATCAAATTGTATGCTTCTTGACTGTTCTTGGTCCTGAGTATGAAGATTTTTCTGCTTCTTTGATTAATGCTATTCCAACCCCGCTTTATGCGTATGTTCTTGCACGTGCCAAAAACCACGAGGCCTTTTTGATGAATTTACAGGGACACTCAGGACCAGCCGCAGGACAGGTCACATTCCAGACCAGCGATGCACCTCAAGCCAGTTGTGCGTAGGAACACACGCAGACCCGAGGTGGCCACGCGTGGCCTTCCCGTGATAGCCACGGCGGTCGCTTTGGTGGAAGGCGTGGCGCCGATCGACAGTCCTTTTCTGGTTCTCAGGCGGCTGGTCCAACCCCTGGTCGCGGTCGTCCTCACTGTTCTTAGTGCAGACGACTCGGTCATTATGCTGCAACGTGTTACCAGATGCAGGCATAGATTGGTCGTTCGACAAGCACTTATTTGGTAGAAAATCATCACTCTTCTCAGCAATCCGATACTTCTTCTTGTCTGTAAGATTTACCTTCATTCTGGTGCTACAAGTCATATGGCGACTTCCACCCCAGGCCTAGACAGTTTCACTCCTTATGCTGGTAAATCTTGTGTTCTTGTTGGTAATGGTGCTCCAGTTATGATATCTCATATTGGTGATTATAAAGTTTCTGAGAACTTGCATTTGTCTGGTGTTTTGGTTATGCCTGATATTACTAAGAATTTACTGTCTATTAGTCGGTTAACCAAAGATATGAGTGTCCTAATTACATTTGATGACCATAATTTTGTCATTCATAACAAAGTAACCAGGGCCGTCGTAGGTCGGGGGCAGAGTGAGGATGGATTGTACGTTTTGGACCGGGAAGATGCAGTATTTGTTTCAACTTTACAGTATAATAAGAGTCGAGCTTCATTTGAGTTGTGGCATGCACGCCTAGGTCATGTTCTTAGTGCAGTGATTACTAGTTTACATAAGTCTGGGTTACTTTAAGTTTTCTTCTTTGTTGCCTAAACCGCATACCTGTGCCCCCTGTGTTATAGGGAACGGTCAACGGTTGACATTTGTTGAGAACCCTAAACGTGCTAACAATGTTCTTGATTTAATACATTGTGATTTGTGGGGTCCCTTCCCGGTTTTATCTATAAATGGTTTTTCATATTATGCATTATTTGTTGATAATTTTTCGAGATTCACTTGGTTGTTCCCCCTTCATCGCACATCAGATTTTGTTGACACATATTTGCAGTTTGAGATACTTGTTGAGAATCAATTTTCAACAAAAATTTTAAAAAAAATCAAAGTGATGGTGGCACTGAATTTTTGAACACCAGACTCAGATCCCATTTTGCAGTGAAATGTATTCATCATCAGGTTTCTTGTCCGGCCACTCCGGAACAGAATGTGAACGCGAAACGCAAACATCACCATGTTGTTGAAATGGGTCTCACAATGCTTTTTCACTCACATCTTTCGATTTCTCGTTGGGATGATGCGTTCACCACTGCTATCTACATTATCAACCATTTGCTTACTCCGGTCCTGTAGGGATTGACACCTTATAGTCTTCTATATCATCGGGATCCTATCTATGGTAACTTTCATCCTTTTGGTTACCGGTTTTTTCCTTTTGTTCGTCCCTTTGCTAATCATAAGCTATCCCCCATTAGTATTCCATGTATATTTATCGGTTACACCTTGCAGTATAAAGGGTTTCGGTGCCTCGATCCTTCCACTGGCAAGGTTCATGTTACTCGCCATGCTCGGTTTGATGAGACTTATTTTCCTTTGGCTCCGGCATCGGGAACTAGATCTCCCTCTTTAGGTTTAGATATCTCAGCCTTAACTAATCCGGATCATGGGTCGGTGTCATCACCAGCCTCGGCTCCATCCTTACCTCAATTTTGATTTCCTAATGATGAGTCATCTCAGCCAGTTGACCCATAAGCTTACCCGTTTCCGCCGTCCCATCTAACATTCGACCACAGTGCCTCCTTTGCTGCGGCCATCCGCGGTGGTCTCTCGCCCCAGCCCAGTTACGGTGGCTTCTCGCTCATGCCCAGCTGTGATGGCCTACACCCAGCAGCCACAGGCTCAGGCACCTCGGACGGCCACGGACGGCCACATCCTTATCTCAGTCATGGCCACGGGCGGCTCTACGGCCACAAACAGCCTCATTCTCACCTTGGCCATGGTCACAAGTAGCGCTATGGCCACGGGCCTCTCCGTCCCATCCTATGATGGCACCTCAGCCATGGGCCTCTTTGTCTGATCCTATAATTGCACCTCAACCACGATAATGGACGGTCACGGCTCTGCCATCTCAGCCACGTCCCAGATCTTGGGTTCTCCGCGTAGCAGCTTCCCGCATGGTTACGCGCTCTTCCACAGGAGTTATTTAGAACTGAGATTATTCAGATATTCATACTCATGGTCTACTTGTAGCTCTTCTTAATCAGAAAGAACCGACTGATTATCGTTCCATAAAACAAGATCCTTCTTGGGTTTCTGCCATGGATGAGGAGATCGTCACTCTTCGTAGTCAACATACTTGGGATCTTGTTCTATACCCTCTGGACATCAACATTGTTGATTCTAAATGGGTTTATCGGTTGAAGTTCAAACCTGATGGTTCAGTTGATCGCCATAAGGCACATTTGGTAGCTCAGGGTTTCTCTCAGATTCCCAATTTGGACTTTGACCATACTTTCAACCCTGTGATTAAAGCATCTACAGTTCAGATAGTTCTTGTTATTGCTACCATGCGTGCTTGGTCTCTACATCAGTTGGACATTAAAAATGCCTTTCTTAACGGTCTTCTTGATTCTCTAATTTTTATGGCGCAACTTGTTGGCTATAAGAATCCCACTCACCCAGACTATGTTTGTCACCTACGGAAGGCCATTTATGGTCTGAACCAAGCGCGTCGAGCATGGTTTCAGCGTTTCAGTGCTTATCTTTTGCAGCTTAGGTTTCATTTCTGATATGAATATCAAATACTTTGATGTGCTTTAAATGCTTTGATGGATCAAATTTATGACGAAGAATTGAAGGAGTCACCACCGATATTTTGGATTCATTATTCAAGATTGTCGACGAACTGAAGACATCATGAAGAACACTATACTCTTTTTTCCCACTGGGTTTTTAATGAGGTAGTGTGATAATTGTAAATATTGTAAAATTATTTCATTTTGGGTTTATGGACTGACAGTTCAGCCATGTGGGCTTTGAAGAGCTGAATTTCAAAAATACAGTCCATTAAGGTTTAGTATATTCAGTTTTATTCTAATTAGAATTAGATTTGATAAGATTAGATAAGGTAATATTCTTCAAGGTTACTTCTTGAAGAATTCCACCTGATTACCTTAGATTACCATTTATTTTAGGTATTTTAGTTAGATATGGTTTTAGCTTTTTAAAGATGTCATAAGTCGATTCAGTTTCCATTTGTGATTAGGGTTTGAGGAAAGATTGTAACCCTATAAAAAAGGGAGGCCTTATGGACGATAATTACAACATTTCATCAATCAAATATACAACCTTTTGAGTTCATACTCTTTGCTTGCGAGCTATTCCATTGATGCTTAACTCCGAGGGCTAGTTAAGTACCAATAAACCTTGTAATCTGATCCCGAGGGCTAGTTAGAGAGGAAGTCTAAGTTAGGCGTACCCCGAGGGCTAGACTCTTGAATTTCGTGCGAGATAGTGCGGGTTTGCAGATCCCTTCACTAGATCAAAGATATTAATTTCGCAAATCGTGAGTCTTCGCAAGGAGATTCATATCAGTTGGTATCAGAGCAAAGCGAAAGATCTACTGAGGCCGGGAAAAAAAGGGGTTTCGAGTTTTGAATATATATATATATACTCTTTCGTGTCATGTTTTAACTGTGTTTGATTGATCTTTCTTACCAGGAGAATTGAATCTAGAGTCGAAGGACGTCGAAGGGTCCAAGAGTTAGAATACTTCGGTATTACTATCCGCCTTCACCTTCATCAATCGAGTCAGGAGAACGTCGAAGGGTCTGAGCGTTAACAAGTATTATCCGCCTTCACCTCCCGGTCAGTTTCGTAGCTTTAAGTAGCTTAAACAATTTATGTGCTTGTGATATTTTCGTCAACTCTTCTGAAATTTATTGCATGCTTATAATCATATTTGTTTTCTTTATCGTTTTTTGATTTCGTGATCTAGAATTGTTCTTTGATTCTTGATTACACCTTATTTAAAAAAAGAGTCTTGTGTCGTTTTCCATATATATAGTGTCATATTCTAGATCCTTATGATCTTGAATACCTCGAACTTCATTGGAATCAAGAGGAAGTTGTCGTAGTTTTCTTATTCCAAGTTTTGTATAGGTGATTCTTGTTCCAAAAATTTTTGAAAATCAAAAACAAAAGGTAGCAGATTTTGGGTTTCAAAATCGGAATTTAGGATTTGAAATCTGAAAATTGGGGCAGATTTGCAATTTTGAAAAGTTTGGGGGCAGATTTGCAATTTCCAAAAATTTTGGTAATTGTGACCGAAACTATTTCTTGGGAAATAACATTCTGTTTGTGAGTTTTATAGTACAAAAAAAAGGGAAAAAAATAAATTGTGGCTGAAAAAAAGGAAAGAAAAAGTAATCCGGTTTGAAAAAGGAAAAGAAAAGTCAAAATCCTGACTGGAAGAGAAAAAGGACAGAAAAGCCAATTGTGAGAGGAGTTTTGATCTGAATTTTTGACTTGGGGGACAAGTAAGTCATTAAAATCATTTTCCACAAGGGATTTGGATTTAAGTTTCTATTACAATTTATTTTCGGAAAATTTCTTGAATTTTCGGAACCTATTTGTCGCCTATATAAAGCCTTCTTGTTTTGGTCATAATTCATTCAATACAGCTCCGATTCGTGCCATTCAAATCGTGTTTTGTTCCTTATTCTTTGTAGAATTTGGAATTCCAGATCGTAGAGCCAAATTTTGAGTTTATATATTTTTAAATTTTGAAACAAGTTCTGCAGTACTCATCTCCATAGTTTGCTTTGAATTGTGGTGAATTGATCAGTTGCCCTCGCATCAGCCTTCGCCTTGTGAGTTTTGAGTGTTATACACTTGGTGAGTGACCTTACTAAATAAAGGGAAGGGGGTAATTTTTTTGACTAACCGTTTGATTTTCTTAGCAGTTAGCAAAGATGGGGGACGAAAATCCATTCATCCCGCCTTTTGTTAGCAATCCTAACAATTGCCATTGACGAACACCTCTAATGGTGGGCGTGGTAGTCATCCACATGAAGAGGCTCCAAATAGTTGGGAGCGACATCGAATTAATCCAAATGAAGCCAATGATCCCGATCGATTTGCTATCACAATAAATGCACTTATGAGTGAGGTGCAAAGGTTGGCGAGAAAAGTTGACAGCATGGCATCGCCTACACCTACATCATCGGTCAAGAGGGAAGAAACCAAGAAATATGTCCATCAATTCAATGGTTCTGGAAGTTCAGATGATTATTCTGATGATGGTTCGGAAAGGCGATCACACTGAGGGTCTTCTAGAAGGCATCGCCCCAGTAAACCTCATTCCCGAAGGAGAGTGAAGATTAATTCAGGATCTGATTCAGGTTCTGATGAATCTCGAGATATCAAGGGTTTAAAATATGACATCCCTCGATTTGATGGTCAACACAATCCAGTGAAGTATCTTGATTGGGAGCGACAGATTGAGAATCTGTTTGATCTCAACAATTATCGGGAGAAGGAGAAAGTCAAAGTGGCACAGTATTCTTTCACTCATTATGCAGTTAAGTGGTGGAAAAATAAAAAGGAGTTGCGATATCTTTCTGGAAAGAAACCTATCTCCACATGGGAGAGATTGAGATCTAAGCTTCGCGAATATCATGTTCTGCCTACTTACTTGATGGAACAACATTCTTATCTGTCCAACATGAAGCAAGGAAATTGCACAATTGATGAATACTGGCAAGATCTTGAATTAGCTATGAGAAAAGTTGGCATGAGAGAAAATGATGCCTTTATAAAGAATCAGTTTATTGAAGGTTTAGGAGAAAATCTGCAAGTTCCGGTTAAGCTCCAGTATTATGTTTCCATGCAAGATTTATTGTTCAATGACAGGTTGGTTGAGTCAACATTAAGGCCCAGTGGAAGCTCTAATTTTGGCTATGACAATCAAAGGCAATTCTCTGATTTCAGAAGCCCAAATTTGACCAGGGGTTGTAGCAATTTGGACTTGGGTGGCCGAGGAAACCTTAGTTCAACCAAAACCTACTCAAATCCACCATTGGAACTAACTGATCAAAGAATGATAGCAACCAATCAGTCTCTTAGCCAAGATATAGGTAAATTAATTTCTATTTTGTCAGATACAGTTTCTTCTAACACTCCTACGTGTTTTCATTGTAATGAACGAGGGCATGTTCACAATAACCGTCCCCATGAACGAATTACAACAACAATGGAGGAGGAAGAAGATGATGATATGCCTGCACGGTATGACACCGAAGAAGAACAAATAGATGATGAAATCATCATTTTTTAAAGAGGTGAGAAAGGTCATGAAACACAAGATTTTTTTGAGGCATATTCCACAGATGTTGCTGAAATTACTCCCCCACAAAGAGCAAGTAATTTTGACCAAAATAGTTTCAATTCCACCAAAAAGACAGTAAATGTCGCCATAGACAGGTTCCAGGTCGATCCTAAGGTAGGTAAGACAGGTAAGTTGCAGAATGATTATGAAAAGTCGCATAAATTCTTGTCTTCACATCTTAGTCCTTTACTTTCTATTTATATGATGAGGCATGAACTATCTAGTGACTCTGATAAATCGTTTTATGCTTCAATAAGAGATGTGAATCGATCTTTGACTAATCATTCTTTTGTTCTTATAATGTCCTTTAAAGAAAGTTACTGTTCCAAAGAAGATATTCATGTAAACATGCTTTCACGGTTTGTTAAGTTGTTACAGGAATACAAGGATGTCTTTATAGGTTATATGCTTCCCATTTCGAGGACGAAACTTTTCGATCCGGGAGGGAATGATACGAATATCAAATTCTTTGATGTGCTTTAAATGCTTTGATGGATCAAATTTATGACGAAGAATTGAAGGAGTCACCACCGACATTTTGGATTCATTATTCAAGATTGTCAACGAACTGAAGACATCATGAAGAACACTATACTCTTTTTTCCCACTGGGTTTTTAATGAGGTAGTGTGATAATTGTAAATATTGTAAAATTATTTCATTTTGGGTTTATGGACTGACAGTTCGGCCATGTGGGCTTTGAAGAGCTGAATTTCAAAAATACAATCCATTAAGGTTTAGTATATTCAGTTTTATTCTGATTAGAATTAGATTTGGTAAGATTAGATAAGGTAATATTCTTCAAGGTTACTCCTTGAAGAATTCAACTTGATTACCTTAGATTACCATTTACTTTAGGTATTTTAGTTAGATATGGTTTTAGCTTTTTAAAGCTACCATAAGTCGATTCAGTTTCTATTTGTGATTAGGGTTTGAGGCAAGATTGTAACCCTATAAAAAGGGAGGCCTTATGGACGAAAATTACAACCTTTCATCAATCAAATATACAACCTTTTGAGTTCATACTCTTTGCTTGCGAGCTATTCCATTGTTGCTTAACCCCGAGGGCTAGTTAATTACCAATAAACCTTGTAATCTGATCCCGAGGGCTAGTTAGAGAGCAAGTCGAAGTTAGGCGTACCCCGAGGGCTAGACTCCTGAATTTTGTGTGAGATAGTGCGGGTTTGCAGATCCCTTCACTAGATCAAAGATATTAATTCCATAAATCATGAGTCTTCGCAAGGAGATTCATATCAGTTGCAGTTATTCTAATACTTCATTATTTGTGTTGTCTCATGGCTCGTCATTGTTGTATCTTTTGGTCTATGTTGATGATATCATTTTGACTGGGGGTGATTCCACTCTTATTCGGTAGTTTATTGATCGCACCCATCAGGAGTTTGCCATCAAGGATTTGGGTGCCTTACACTACTTTCTTAGCTTGGAGTTCACGCTCACTGCCTTGGGACTTCTTCTGAGACAGGCAAATTATGCTCGGGACATTCTTTCTCGGGCCGGTATGTTAGATGCAGTGCTAGTTTCTACACCATTTCTGTCGAATTCTCAGCTTCACAGCCGTACGAGTTCACAGTTCAAGAATTCGACGTTGTATCACTTTTTGGTTGGTTTTCTCCACTATCTAACCGTCACTCGTTCGGACTTAGCATTTACAGTTAATCATGTTAGTCAGTATCTTCAGGACCCTATGGAAGATCATTTTTTGGCTGTCACTCGGATTCTCCGCTATGTTCGGGGGATCCTACATTTTGGTCTCAATTTTCGTGCAGCTTCTTCTCCGGAGGTGCTCGGTTATTCTGATGCAGATTGGGCCAGGTGTTTGGAGACCCGTCGTTCTACTTATGGATATGTTGTCTTCTTAGGTGATAACTTGGTTTCTTGGAGTGCGAAGAAAAAGCCCACTATGTCTAGGTCCAGCACTGAGTCGGAGTATCGTGCTTTGGCCAATACTGCTTCTGAGGTCATCCGGATGACTCATTTGCTTCGTGATCTTCATGTTCCTCTTTCTTGTGCGCCTCTCCTGCTTTGCGACAACAACAGTGCCATTTCTTGGCTCAGAATCCAGTGGCACGTAAACGGGCTAAACACATTGGCATTGATTATCATTTTGTTCGCGAGTTGATTTCTTCGGCCAAGTTTCGTGTTGCTCATGTTCCTACATCTCTATAGGTTGCGGATATTTTCACCAAGGGTCTCTCTTATCCCTTGTTTGAGTTCTTCAGGTCCAAGCTTTGCGTCTCTGAGAATCCAACGCTTCGCTTGAGGAGGGGTATTAGGATAAATCAGATTACTGATTAGATTATGATTTATTATTATTAGAGTTCTTTCCTTATTACACCTCTATTGTACTCTGTATATATATCCAGTAATCAATAATACAATTCCTTACGGCAAATCATTCTATCAATGCAACCCAAAAATTTAATTTTTATTTCTTCTAATTTGTGCTTTAAACCTTGGTCTTACCATGGTTTATGGAAAGACCTTATTTCAAGAGACAGACTCTTATCTTAATTGTAGTGTTCATTAAGATGATACAGAGGGTTAATCCGTGTTCAAATGCTCAAGAAAGGTCCTAATCTTTAGAGAGTTTAACTGAACTGATTTGAACTGAACTAAATTGAATTGAATTGAGTTGAACTGAAATAAAAATAAGTGTATTGAAAATTAGTAATAATATAACTAAATAAAACTAATTTAATTTCACCAAATTAAATTTTTTTTCTTAATTAAGTTGAATTAAACTGAAATGAATCGCAAATAAAGAATATGTAAATTTTTTACCCAAGAAAATTCTAAAACATTGTAAGGTTCAAACCCACTAGCATTGAAATTTTTGACCAGTTACTTATCACTCAACGAATAATTAAATAATATTTTATTACTAGCCCAATCATGTTAATCGTAATTTAGAATAGTTCGTTTCTTGAAATACAGTCATTTTCCATAAGATATGGAAAGATCATAGTTTAAACTATAAATTAGAATAAATTAAGATAAAATGTTTGAGTTTCATTAATAGGGTCATACACTTTATAGCTACTGTACGTTGCATAATAAATTTTTAATATTACAATTAAAAATTTTTACCTTTAATTATTCAAATTAAACTCGGTCTTTCCATAACTCTATGGAAAGATGGTTTTTCCCAAGACTTGTATCTTCTTTAAAGAAAGAGTTCATCTCTTGAAAGACGGTCTTTCCATAAGTCAAGGAAACACCAAGGTTTAAACTGTAAATTAGAAGAAATGAAAATAAAAATTTTGGGTTGCGTTAATCGAGTCACAAACTTTATAACTACTACATGTTGCATAATAAATTTTTAATATTGCAACTAAAATATTTTACTTTTTTATTTTTAAATAAACTCCATCTTTCCATAAGTTTATGAAAAAATGGTGTTTTCCAAAACTTTACCTTCCATGTATATCAAATAAAACAAAAAAATTTACTTTAGCCTTTAAAATTTTGAGTTTAGCGGAACCCATATATATACACCAAGAATTGAGGATTTCACACCAATTGACGCTACAATATCATGATATTAGTGATATACCAAAAATAAATCATGATGTTAGGGTGTCTAAACTTTAGAGCAAATGATTTACGTGATACATCTTTAGCCTCTCATTTTTTTAAAAACATTTTTGGCTGATCAACTTACAAAAGTGGTGAATTGTGGTCATTCCATCAAGTCAAACCGTGAAATTAGGTTAAAACATCAATTTGAAGGAAAAAATTTGAAATTTTCCTTTTTTTTGTTTTTCCTTTCCTTTTCTTTATACTCTTCTCCTTCCCCTTCCCCTTCCGCCACTAGAACCTCCAACCCCCTAAAACCCCTATTTCCACGCCGACCGCCGCCTTTCAACCAGCCTAAACCGATCATTCGCCTCCTCATTTTCATCTCTCTCAACCCGACCCAAAACCTCAAGCGACCTTCACCTCCACTTCCATGGGCGTCCCCGTCTTCCACTCCGATCAAGCTGGGCAGGTTCATCATTGTCTCCAAAGTCTCCGAAAGGATTTCTCCAGCGACGTATGCGGCCATTCCCAAATTAAATTTCAATGGGCGCAGTTCGAGATCCTAGGGGCAAATTGGGTCACGCGCATGGACCGGTTTGCAGACCCAGTCCTGGAGCTTGATCTCCAATGGGGGACGGAAATGCCGTCACGGATGTCGGAGATGAAAGAGATGGTGCCACAGAGATGAATGAGATGGGAGATGAATGAAACGGGTCTTGTTAATTCTAGGAAACCATGTTCACTTTTGGAAGGGGTGGTCAGCGGCGATTTCAGGTGGTGATGGCGGAATGGGGGAAAGGAGGGTAGTGGCGTCGGGGAAAGGGGGAAGGGAAGGGAAGGGGGGAGGGAAATAGAAAGAAGAAATAGGAAACTAAAAAAAGAAAAAAAATGAAAATGTCACTTTTCCCCTTAAAAATAACACTGCAAACCTAGCTTAACGGTCTGATATGATAAAATGGCCACGATTATGTTGTTTTATTAGATGAGGGTGTTTTAAAAAAATTTAAGAGGCTAAAGGTAATCGATCTTGATGGTTAAAGGGGTTACATAATTTATTTGCTCTAAAATCTATATAGGTATGAAAAAGAATCATGTATTCAATAAAAAGAAACTGATTTATTAGGCCAGTTTTTTTTATACATTATACTAGTGGGGTACCATCGCGCGTTGCGCGACATCATTAATTAAAATATTGAGATTAAGTTTTATTTAAAATTTTAAAGTTTATTCATATAAGAAAATTTACATTAGTTTAATTTAGTTAGAAACTGTTAAACATTGAATACAATTAAATATATCTTTAGAAATTATATATTTTAACAAGTTATGACTGATTATATATGGTAAAGAAATTATAACCAGTAAAAAAATTATAATATTAGTATGTTAACAAGTTATGATTGATTATACATAGGAAAGAATTAAAATCAGTAACATATTAAAATATTAGTATGTTATTTTTAGACAACTTCAGAAGTTTAGGTTTGACAAAATGACTTCAATATCCCAATTGAAGAACCATCCAAAGCAAAAAAAATCTATTATATGATGTTTGGGATTAGACCAGTTTAGTTGGACACTAGAAATTCAATCCAGTTAGATCTATGATCCAAAAATAAATAAAAATCAGTTAGATCGGGGTTATGGGTCGAATCCCCCTAACATCAATTTGACTCTAGTTAATTTAATGTTGGAATGATTTTGATCCTTTAAAAATCTCTCCACTCCCCTCTTCTGAATCACCACGTTTTTGCCGGTAACGACTCCATCCTCCACCGTCAACAGCTCTGTCTCACCGTTAGCGATCTCACTCTCGCTGGCTACAGCTCATCCTCCGCCGGCCACTATGGCTGACAACAGTTCCCTAAATAAAATCCTTCCTCTCTGCCCTACAATCCAAATCCCCTCCCTTTAGTTCATCCCTACCAAATAACCCTGAGCTGACTCCAAAATCTGAGCACTTAGGTGAACCGGCATGTCTCTACTCTGATGAAGAAATCTCTAAACTCTCTGCCCACTATGCCAATGCCCTAGTTGGGAAGTTCGCTAAAGGAAGGCTTACAATGGAGCAACTGGAGTCAGCCTTCAAGACGGTAGGGTTCACTGGGAAGTATCAACTGGGATCTCTGGACTTCAAGCACGTTCTCATTAGGTTTGATCAAGTAAATGACTACCAAAGATGCTGGATTAAAGGAATATGGAGCTTCAATGGCATCCAAATGAAGGTTCTCAAATGGTCTCCCCATTTCTCCACACACAAGGAATCTCTAATCGTTCCAATTTGGTGCACAATCAGGGAAGTCCCTCCTTACTATTACAACACTTCGTCGATTGAAGCTATTGGTAATAGTATAGGAAATTTCATTAAGAAGGACTTAGCTACTGAAATTCTAACCAGACCATCTGCAATTAAATTATGTGTGGAAATTGACATTCAAAAGCCACTAAACAATTTCATCAGATTAGGTTCAGTTACTAATAACATAAAATACCCAATTGAATATGAAGACATTCCCCTGTACTGTGACCATTGTGCTAAACTAGGCCATTCACTTAGCCAATGTAGAGTTACCTCCCAAAACTATACTCTGCCTCAGCGGCAAGCTACTGGGAATAAGTTTAACAAAGCCCCAATCAGGTTTACTGAAAACCAGCCTCCAAATAATGTGCCCAATAAAGATCAATTAGCTCACCAGATAGCCACAACAAACCCTACCTCTAACCTCTCATCCTATCTACCCCAGCTTCCAGGAATTGAGCCTGGAAATAACACCCCTCATCTACCCCAACCCCTCCCTCCAAATCAGTCCTCTGCCAACCCACCCTCCGAAAGGCACCAATCACCTCTCACAAAACTGTTAAATGAAACAGGTCTTACTATTCCAAATAGGTCCCATAAAATCTATGCAAAAGATGATATCCAGATTGGCTCCCATAAACTTACTTCTCATCAGTTTTCACCTATTAACCCCCCACTTTCACAACAAAGAAAGATGGGAAACATATTTTCTTTATTGCAGGACATGGACCTCCTATCACAAACTGATGACTGTGTTGATCAGGATCTCCAAGACACAGTGGAAGAGGATAAAGCTCACTCAGTTAGCCCCCACTCTCACTCAGTTTTATTGACTGAACAAATCAAATCATCAGGTAACAAAGACTGCCAAGGTAAGTCTAAGCACAAAAAAAACAACTATCTTAGTCAGTTGAACAGAATGATGTTAAGATCAGCTACTAAAAGTCATAAATCATGTGAACAATGACATATACCATTAAATTTAATTTTTTGGTCTGGAACTTAAGGGGAATGGAATCTTCAATGCTTAGATTAAAACATCTAGTCATTCAGAAGAAAATTCAACTTTTATGTATTATTGAACCCATGCATGATAATACTCAATGTCAATCCTACATGGAAAAGCTTAACTACTCACATAATCTTCCTCTTCATAATGGCAAAATCTGGTTAATGTGGAATGACTCTATATCTGTTGCTCTTATCTGCCATCATGAACTATTTCTAAATGTTAAAATCAATCACACAAGTTCAAATAATGACATGGACGCTGTTTTTGTTTATGCCCTTAGAACTAGGGATGGTAGGAAAGCCCTATGGCAATATCTTAGTCTCCTTCCAACAAATGATACTGTGTATATAGGAGATTTTAACACAATCACCACACTTTCATAATACAAAGGTCCTAGTTCTCCTAATCTTGGTAGTATTGGGGACTTTCATAACTGGATTAACTCTAAAGGATTACGGGAAATTAATACTATAGGGAACATATTCACTTGGACCAATTCTAGACTTAGAAACCCCACCTCAAAGAGATTAGATAGAGAATTATGTACTATACAATGGAGCACTAAATTCCCAGCATCCTCTATCCAAATCCTTAATAGGCAATTCTCTGATCATTCCCCTCTTCTCCTACAGGTGTCATCCCAGGTCCCCTCTCATCCCAAACCATTTAGGTTCATCAACACCTGGTTCAACAGATTAGAGTTTATAAACCTAATTGAGGACAACTTGTCCATCCCTATTCCTCAGTGGAATGCTAGGTTTATATTTGAAACTGATTAGACTTAAGAAAATAATTAAGACATGGAACAAGGAATGTTTTGGTAACATAGACTTTAGTGTTATCATTGCTGAGGACAATATGAGAATGTATGAAATAGCCTATGACTTATCTCACTCAGACTCAGACCTTATTAAACTTAATGAGAAAAGGGCCTTATTAATTAGAGCTTTAAAGGAAAAAGAAAAATTTTGGGAAAAAAATTAAGAATTAACTGGTTTAAATGTGGTGATAACAATACTCAGTTTTTCCATAAAACTGTACAGGAAAAAAACTGCAGGTTAAACATCTCAAAAATTAAAAACAGACAAGGACATTGGCTAGATAATTACTCAGAAATCCAAAAAGAAGCCATTAGTTATTTCTCCGAACTCCTATCTGAGCCCAACCAGCTTGCAAACAACACATATTACCCTTACTTTCTCAGCCAAATACCTACCTTTGTCACTGAACAAGATAATTTCTGTCTGTCTAAACCAGCAACAGAAGATGAGCTTAAAATGGTAGTTATGAGTCTGAACAAAAACAGTAGTCCAGGACCTGATGGTTTCTCATGTAAATTATATACCAAATGATGGGATTTCATTAAACAAGACCTAATATCTGCTGTAAATGATTTCCTCTCAGGCACACATATGCCAAGAGGCATCAACAGTACCTGGATAACTTTAATCCCTAAAAAGCCTACCCCATCCTCTTTTGATGACTATAGACCTATCAGCCTCTCAAATGTAGCCAACAAAATATGTTCCAAGGTCCTAATGGAGAGGCCGAAACCCTACATGGTGAAACTGATTTCACCTAATCAATCTGCCTTTATGAAAAATAAAGACATCTCTGATAATATACTTTATCTTCAGGAAATGATAAGGTTTTTAGACAAAAAAAAACAGAGTTCCTAACTGTATACTTAAACTTGAACTTAGGAAAGCTTTTGATAGGGTAAATTGGAACTTTTTAAAAAGCATACTTTGTAGATTTGGTTTTTAGGTACTTTTTTGAATGCAATGATGAACAACCTCTCTCAGCCATATTTCTCTGTTCTCATAAATGGTAACCCGGTAGGTTTTTTCAAAGCCACCCGAGGCATCAAACAAGGTGATCTCCTATCTCCCTTTCTCTTTAACATCTTCTCTGAAGCTTTCTCTAGGAGTCTTTCCTTTATCTTCCTGAATAACAGACTTCAATATTTTCAGTTGCCCTCTGCCATCACACCAGCTACACATTTAAGTTATGCGGATGACACCATAATTTTTATGCAGGCCTCAAAACCGAATATAATTAAGACCAAAGCCTTTTTAGAAATTTTTGAATCCACCTCAAAAATCAGTTATGAAAAATCTGATTTTTATATTAGTAAAATAGCCACAACTGCAAAGATAAATCAGATTAGGACAATCCTAGGGATGAAAAAAGGGTCTTTTCCTTTTAAATACCTAGGTTGTCCAATTTTTAAAGGCAGAACACTCAACGGCTATTTCCAACCACTGCTTGAACTCATAGATAAGAAACTGATAAACTGGAAAAATAAATTGTTAAGTTCAGGGGGTAAAATGGTTCTCATTCAATCATGCATATATTCCCTTCCACAACATATATGGACTGTCCTTTAACCCCCTAAGTCTATAGTTAAGTCATTGGAAAGGAGAATGTCCAGATTTTTTTGGGGTGAAACTGAAGGAAAAAAGAATAAGGTTTGGAAGAAATGGTCTAACATAGTTGTTCATAAATCTCAGTATGGATTAGAGTTCAGATCAGTTCAGGAAATAATTGACTCATGCTCACTTAAACTTTGGTGGAAAAGTCAACTGGGCAAAACCATGTGGTCTAAACTGCTATGGGCATTGCCCCAAACACATAGAAAATCCCAAACCTGGAAGAGAATTTGTAACATTAATATGTTTGCTGATAGTAACTCTCTGGTTATTCATGGCCAAGGCAACTGTAATTTCTGATCTACAAACTGGTGTCCTAATGGTCCACTGCTTAACTGTGTTCCTCCCTCCATCATCTCTACACTCTCCCCTTGCTCAGTGGCTGATTTCATCATAACAAAAGCTCTATCTTGACCCAGATTTCACCTTTTTTTTAGAGCATGATACTCTGATTTTCTTGCAGGCGGGAGAAATTATCCAGGAAAGAGAAGATAAACTTATTTGGAAACCAGAAGAGACTGGAAGGTTTACTTTCAAATCAGCATACAAGGCTCTCACACACTCAACAGGTACTTTCCCAGTTACAAAACTTATATGGAACCCTAGGTTACAAAAAAAATCTCTATCTCTACCTGGAAATTGCTAAACTCCTTTTTGCCTTTTGATGATGTCCTAATCAAATGTGGTTTTAGCTTTGCCTCTAAATGTCCAGCTTGTAACCATGATGATTCTCTGGAACACTTTTTTATTAACTGGCATCTTGCTCGATCTATATGGAATGATACTGCTGCATGCATGAGTTTCAACCTACATAATCTTGACAATATAACGGATAGATTCTTTACATATTGGAACTGTAATGATCTCACAAGAATGCAAAGAGTGATATGTAGACTGTTGCCCTCACTGATTTGTTGGTCCTTATGGAAAGCCAAAAATGCTTTTTATTTGGATAACAAAATTTTCTCTACAGTTCATATATGCAAAGAAGTTAGAGACCTAATCTTCCTATCTCTTTCAACTTACCCTTGTCCCTCAAACATTCCCCCCAGTATAAGCCTTCATTTTTCTTTAGTGATCCCTCTCCCCAGACCACCTCCAAAACCCTCCATCTCCATTGTATATTGGGAAAGGCCGGAACCTAACTTTACCAAAATTAATGTAGATGCTTCCTGGTCTTCTAACATTGCATCACTTGGCCTTATTGCCAGAGATAATAACGGAATTCCTTACCTAATCAAGTCCACAATCACCTCTGCCAAACTTGGAGCTGAAATAAAGGCTATCTTATTTGCTTGTCAGGTTTTCCCTTCTCTGGATTCTAACTTCATCATTGAATCTGACTCACTGCTTGCAGTGAATATGATTCATGATTCAAGCTGTGCAAAATGGTCCCTGTATGCACTTGTCTTCCAAGCTCACTCTCTTTTAAGAAATGCCACCCTTAAAACACACTTTTAGAGAATGTAACTCAGTGGCTGATGCTATTGCTAAACACCAATCTTCACACCCTATGGAATTCTTTTTCAACCTCTCTAACATCCCTGAAAACATTAGAGGCCTCATCAATTTGGATAGAGATCATACACCCTACGTTAGGACACATAGACATACCACTAGGGATGATTGATACTGCTAATTTTTCTTCTGTCTACCTCAGGTGCCACTGCTATCTATTCTACACCAACACCCTGTTCTCCACAATACTACATTGCTGATCTTTGCACCAGGAATCAAGACTCCACACCAGCTTCTGCAGTTCTCTTAGCAATACTCTACTGCTATTCCAGTGCCAAAAATTCTTTGCAGCCTTTTCAAGAGTAATGGTGACTGATCTACACAGCTTCTTGGACTGTTTTTGTAATGACATAATGGTAGTTGCCTGGCCAATGTAAAAAATTAACACATGGGGTGGAGATTCTTTACCTTGAAATCGCAACTACTTTTCCCACAAACGAGCATAAAAATACTGCTATATATAACCTTAGTCATTAGATGCTAACTATTCTTTTGGAGGCAATGATATTGCCTCAGTAGAATATCTGTAAAAATTACTCTCTATGTATCTATTTTTACTCTCATAGGTCTGGGGATCCTTATATATAATCTCCCACCCAAGGGTGTTTTCATTCAAAAAAAAAATTGTTAAATTTTTTTTTATAAAGGAGATAAAATTCGTAAAGGAAGAAACTAATTGAACAGAAAACAAATAGCAGTGAATAACAATAATATTATGTGTGCTGGAAAACCATTTGAGTCACTATAGTACTTGAAAGGCATACTTAGGCACTGTTCTCAGAAGTTTATCTTAACTGAATTGATCAAATCTAATCTGATATAAATTGAAAATAAGTGTGTTAAAAAATAGTAATAAATGAATAAATTAAGCTAAATTTTATCAAAATTAAATTTACACTGAATTAAACTGAACTGCATATAAGATATAGGAACATGGCCTTATTGGCGTATTGAATCTCCATAAACAGCTAGCAATTTCAAAGCTAATGTACAGAAATATAGTTGGGACGTCTTGAATATTTACATCAATGAGAGTTTCAGTTTAGGTAAACTCCATAATATTTTTCCTGTGACCATTTATAATGGCCAAATTAATTACTGTCGCCGGTGTACGTATAATTTCTGTGAGAATAATATATTTTTGTATTACATTTAAAAGCAAAATATAAGTCACCACCACGGTTATTTTTTTATTATTTTTAATAAGAGTACATTCCGTATATGGTATCCCTGAGATATACTAGTAAAAATTATATCCCTAGTAATCATATAAGTATACATATTTAATATTAAACCTAATTCACTATTTTCAATTTTAGGATCAATTAACTAGCTCATACTACTTCGTCTGATTATGTTATAAATAAAACAATAAAATAGGAATAATAAAATTATATCAAATTTAAATTCATTAAATTATATCAAATTGTACTAAAGATATTTTTTGAAATTATTATAGGCTCTGTTTAGCAGAGCTCTGCTTATAAGCAAAACTGACTTATTTTGAAAGCAGGGAGACCAGCTTCTGCTTTTCTCAAAAAAATTGCTTATACTTCTAAAATAAGATATTTTTATCACTTTACCAAACACTAAAAACAGTTTTACTTATAAGCACATCAAATTAAAATCTCTGCCAAACGACCCAAAGTTGTTATCCAGAGTCACTTAAGAATAATGGTCCTTATTTTTATTCTATATAAAATAATGATTAATAAATCCCCTATGGCGGGCTGAGAATAGAAAATAGAAAATCAAAGATCCAGGATTTCAGAAATGACAAAATAATTAATGATTTGAGAGATCCATTGAATATTGGTAACAGTAATAAAAAGATAAATCAGTCTCAAAGTTCAAAATACTTTGTCCCTCTACATAATTTTCTTACTTAATATAGGAAAGAATGGCCAAATGAGACAGACAGAAATGAGTACATACTGTACATTCACCCTCATCTACGAAAATAGATAAAGAAGGGGAGGAACTTGCACGAACGAAATATATATTTTTTTTTAAAAAAAAATTGGGTAATAACTCTAATGAGCCCCCAATAAAATCCCTCCCCTCCCCTTGCCCTGGTGGGAATTGAACCCATGACCTCATGGTAGTAGCACTAGACTTCAACCGCTAGAGTACTCTCTATCTCAAATTAAATTAAATTAAATTGTACGATATTTTTAAAGTTAAAATTGTAACTTTAGAAAAGTTTCCGTGTTACACCGACTAATGATTAGAGTAATTATATAATTTTTTTAATAATTTTAAGATCAAATTATAATTATTTATATGTTAATATTAATTTTAATTTTTTCATAACTATAGATTTCTCATTGAAGTAAATAAAAATAAATATCAAATCATCTTGTTAGTCATATTATTATAAAATGACTACATGTAATGATTAATCGGTCTAAAGCAGGACATTGATTATATACTGATATATAGACATAATATTATCATAGGTAATATTATTCAATTCCTTAACAAGTAGTTTTCAAAATATCAACTTTTTATAATTACTAATGGCGAAAGTCTCATGAAAGGTGGTAATGTGCATAAGCTTAAAAGTTGCATTTTTTAAAATGAAATATTGTATTTTATAAGTTAAAACAAGTAATAATGATTATTTTAATGTAAAAATATAGGCAAAGTTTTGGGAAAGACCGTCTTTCCATAGATTTATGAAAAGATGGGGTTTAGTTAGAAAAATAAAAGGTAAAATGTCTTAGTTGCAATATTAAAAATTTAGTATGCAACGTGTAGTAGTTATAAAGTTTATAACCCGATTTAAGGAACCCAAAAATTTTGTTTTTATTTCTTCTATTTTGCACTTTAAACATTGATCTTTCCATAACTTATAAAAAGACCGTCTTTCAGGAGACGGACTCAAAAACATATTGAAAAAGAGAACATAATACAAAATTTAAACATTTTAAAATATTTAAATTTGGTATGTAATCTAACAAATAAACTGTATAAGTTAAAAATTATAGTGACTTATCCATAATTATGAATAAACCACCTATATATCCAGATACCCACTCTTACTAATAATATTGTGGTTGGATTTACGGTAAGAAGCAGTTTCCAAATATTTATTTTTTTAGCATGCAAGAGGATGCATTTCGTACATGTTGTGTAGCCAACTTTAAGCACGTTCTCTATTGTATTTTAGCAGACGTTATCACTTTTCATACAGCATGTTTTCCACCACAAGTTTAGGGTTTAATTTTGAATCTCAAGGTTTATAGCTTATACTTAGTGATGTCAGTTCCGGTAATCGTATCGGGTTAGAAATGCTTTGGGTTAAAATATGTTGGGTTGTAAATATATTGATTTTTAGTTGTCGGGTCGTGTTGGGTTGAAACGTGTTAATTTTTTCTCGGGTTGGGTTAGGTCA
Source organism: Rubia yunnanensis (assembly GCA_037428765.1). Taxonomy (NCBI): domain Eukaryota; kingdom Viridiplantae; phylum Streptophyta; class Magnoliopsida; order Gentianales; family Rubiaceae; genus Rubia; species Rubia yunnanensis. The sequence continues at coordinate 75,428,634 of CM075071.1, read as the reverse complement.
GGTCGGGTTGTTGTCGTGTCAATTTGAAACGGGTCAGTTTTTTTCTTCAGGTCGGATCGTATCGTGTTGGGTTATTGTCATGTAATTTTTTTCCCCAAGTTAGATCGGGTTGGGTTGGATTGGATCGGGTTACTGCGGTCAACCCTTACTTGTCTTTGTATATATAAACATTAATAATTAAATTAATTTTAATTAATCAAGGTCAACACTTATTTGAATTAGTATATATACTTATGAATTAAAATGTTTGACTTTAACTAATAGACGATCTACCTTAGTTGCTTTTTTTATTATTAAAAACAATAATAACTTAGATGAATTTAACTAATCAATGGCCAACCCTTATTTGACTCAGTATATATAAATGCAAATGAAATATTTTATTTTAACTAATCAACAGTCAGGCCTTACTTGACTTTGTATATATAAAAACTAATAACCAAGGATTAATCAACGGTCAACCCTTACACGACTTTCTATAAATAAACACTAGAAACTTATGATTGAATTTAACTAAACAACGGTTAAACCCTACTTGACTTTCCATATGTAAACACTAATAACTAATTTGAGATAATTAACAGTTAGCCATTACTTAGTCTTTTATATATAAATACTAATAACTAAGTTGCCTTTTAATAATCAATGGTCAACCTTACTTGACTTTTTATATAAAAATACTAATAACTAAGATAAATTTAACTAACAAATGGTCAACTCTTACTTGACTTCGTGTATATAAATATGAATGAAAATATTTGACTTTAACTTATTAACGGTCAGTCTTTACTTGACTTTTTATATATAAACACTAATAACTAAAAATTAACTTTAACTAATCAATGATTTGCCTTACTCGACTTTCTATATAAACACTAATAACTAAATTGACTTTAACAAATCAACGGTCAACACTTAGTTGACTTTCTATATATAAAATCTAATAACTGAGGATTGACTTTAGCCAATCAACGGTCAACCCTCACTTGACATGCTATATATGAACATTGATAGCTATAGATTGACTTTAACTAAACAACAATCAACCCCTACTTGACCTTTTATATGTGACACTAATAACTAAGTTGACTTTAACTAATCAACGTTCAATCATTACTTGACTCAATATATATAAACACTAATAACTATGTTGACTTCAGCTGTTACACGGTCAACTCTTACTTGACTTTTTATACATAAACACTAATAACTAAGTTAACTTTAACTAGTCAACGGTCAGCCCCACTTGACTTTCCATGTATAAACACTAATAAAAATGTTTGACTTTAAGATATTAAATGTAAACTCTTACCATACTTTCCGTATATAAACACTAATGAAATAGTTTGACTTTAACTAAACAAAGGTAACCTTTACTTAATTGTCTATCTATAATAAATAATAACTAAGGTTAGACTTTTTAACTCTTTAATGATCAACACTTACTTGACTTTTCATGCATAAATACCTAATGCAAAATATTTGCTTTTACTAATTATCAACCCTTATTTGACTTTCTATATTTCTCGGATCAAAATTAAATTTTGGGTTGAATTCAATTGTGTCAATCCATGTTCGATAACGGTTCGGGTTAGAGATTTACAACAGTACTTATACTGTTATTCTCTCGGATGGATGTGAACACCAAGCATGCACGTTCTGAGTAATTTCTTTTTGGACAAGATACGGATACTCGTCCTTTTTCATTAATTATTTTGACCGACTTTCGGGGACCCATTCTAATTTTTCTTTGGAAACTCTGAGCTCTGTATATTTACCTGCGGTTTCAGATGGCGTTACCATAAGCAGAATATTAATGATACAATATAGAACGTGCTCCAGGCCATGTTTTCTGGAGGTTATATCATTTGATCAGAACTGAACTGAACTAAAATAAATATTTTAAAAAATATTAATGTATGATTAAATTAAAATAAATTGCACCAAATTAAACTTATGATTAATTGAATCAAATTGAACATAATAGAACTAAACTTAAATGTAGATAAACTTCAGATAACGTAGCCCTATTTACCTCATATTCAAAATTCCACCAAAAGGGATAAATAAACTAATACTTGATTTTTAAATTATATGTTATTGAGTTTGTTTCCTGGGAGGCCGTCTCATGATATTAAGGAATGTAGATATTACTTGTAATTGTAATTTGATTATATTTATTTTTCTTAGCTTGTACATGTATTCTTTGCTTGTAATTTGATTATAATGTACCTTGAGATCATGAATACGAACACAGAGTATTACCCTTATTTTCTACATGGTATCAGAGCCTAAAATCCTGAAACCCTAAAGAAAATTTTCTTGCCTTTGTCGAGCTCTAGCCATCGTCAACCGCACGTCACTTCCACGCACCGCCGCCGCTTGCCGATCTCTGTACGCCGATCGTTGCAGTGCTTCTCCAGCCTACCACGATCTCCTGCTACCGTTTGTTGCCCAGTCCCGTCCGTGCATGATTCACACGCACCAACCCGCTGATCCACGCGTCGCAGCTCTGAAGCTCATGCGCCGCTGCATCGTCTTGCCACTGATCTGATCTGCCGCCGCCACTCCTGGTTTGCCTCTGATTCTGGTCCTGCATTATGCCTGCCTCTGGAATTAATCTTGATGCCGCTCAACAGGCTCGCATCGATGCTGGAGCTAAGACCAACAAGGTGCAGAACGTGAACGGTTATGAGGTAATTGCAAGTTTAATGAAATAGTTGCAGTGCAACATGGCCCTAATTCATCTGAACCTTTTGGTCGCCTACTGAACGATCCTTAATTTATTGGCTCTTCTGACGGACCTGGTTTGGTTATCGCACCCACCATCCTGGAGAGCGAAAAGAGTTACCTTGAATGGTTTAATGGAATTTACAGTGCTATGCTTGCCAAGCACAAGATTGGATTCATTGATGGATCCATTACCAAACCCCTAGACGATCATCCTAATGTTGTTGGTTGGTCTGGATTTAATGCTACCCTTGTCTCATGGATCTTACAGACCCTGGATCTGGCATTGCGATCTTCTACAAGTGCCTTTTCCACAGTTAAGGAGCTGTGGAATGACCTGAAGGCATGATTTACCCTTGGTGATGGTATGAAAATTCTGAAGATGTGTGAAGATATTCAAAACTGTCGGCAGAATTGTCAGACCATCGCTATTTATTTTGGCAAGCTAAAGAAGTTGTTTGGTGACTACAACTCTCTGCGGTCTCCTTTAGTTTGGTCCTGTGAAGCTTGCAAACCGTTATGCACCTATAACCTTGCCTTCCGTGCCTTCCAAGTGAGAGAAAAAGATATGATCTATCAATTTCTCTCTAGTCTTGATGAAGGCTATGACACCTTGCGATCTCATATCATGAGTCTTGGTCCATTTCCACCAATCATGCGCGTGTATGCGCTTATTGCCCAGGAGGAGAATCACTGAGCTGTCATCTGGTATGCGAGCCTTCTTCTGACTCCATGGTATATGCCGCTTGACGCCCACCACCTACAGGTTCTTTGACAGTTGTCTTCACTTCAGCTGATTGCAAGAATCTCGCCTGTACGCATTGTCATCGTAAGGGTCACGACAAAGGTTCTTGTTTCCAGCTCATAGGCTATCCAGAATGGTACACGGAGATAAGGGAGAAAGCTAATGCCGCCAAGAAGACGATGCCAACTGCTCGGCAGATCGTCACCACTGGCCCCGAGGTTCCCCACCGCTGCAGCTCATCGACCTTCACCATCGTTCACCGGTGCTGCCATGTTTTTGCCAGGGTTTATGGCGGTGCCATCTAATGGTAGTGCCCCTACCCTTTCTGATTTTGGCCCTCCTCTGTCTGATGATCAATGAAGCACGACCATGCATTTATTTAATCAGTTTAATTCTCTATCTAACCATGGGTCAGGTAAGTCTACTCTGCCTTGGATTCTTAATTCGGGAGCATCATATCACATGAACAGCGACAAGGATTCTCTTACTGATATTACTACTGATATCGATACTGTGAATGTTATCCTGCTTGATGGATATGTGTCGTCTACTACACAATATGGTTCTATTTACTTTGGTGATGTCACCCTTAATCATGTGCTCTACATACCTACTTTGCGATGCAACTTATTATCATGCTCTAGATTGTTATCTGCCTTAAAATGTGTAACTTTGTTTACTGAAAATTATTGCATTTTTATAGAAAATCAGTACGAGGACTGGGATTGGCGTGGGTAAACAACAAAAGGGGGGGTTATTGGCTTTGTCTGCTAGATACTCGTGTTTATTCTCTTATCCCGCAGTCTTTTTCGACAGTTGCTTCCGTGTCTTCTTCTGATTTATGGCTTTCGTGTCTTTGACATCCTTCCTCTACGGTGTAGTCTTCTGTTTCTTCTATTGATTTTAGCACAAATAATACTTATGTTCCTTGCTCTGTGTGTTATAGAGCAAAACAGACTAGACATAGTTTTTCTTTGAGTTTTTCAAATGCTAGTTCATTGTTTGAAAAAATACATTGTGATGTTTGGGGTCCTTATAGAACATCATCTTCTAGTGGTGCATTTTATTTTTTTAACAATAGTTTATGATTATTCCCGAGTTGTGTTGGGTTTATGTATTAGTTGCTAAGTCAGATGTAGTTTCTAGATTTATGGAAATTTGTGATTTGATCAAGAACCAGTTTGGCCGCTCCATTCTACGTGCCCGGGCTGATAACGATACTGATTTTCTGTCTTTGAGATCATACTTTGCTGAATCTGGAATAATATTTTAGCCATCTATGGTTGATACACCGCAACAGAATAGTTGTGTTGAACGCAAGCATTGCCATTTGTTCAATGTAGCGTGTGCCTTGTGTTTCCAAGCTAATCTGCTAGTTGAATTTTGATGAGAATGTGTTCTTACTGCTGCTTATTTGATTAACCGTACACCTATGAAACATCTCAATGGTTATACTCCATTTGAGATGCTCTATGGACGAACTCAAAACTACCAGCCTTTGAGGTGTTTGGATGCTTGTGTTTTGCTGCTTATGTTCCCTGATTTTGTGACAAGTTTACGCCAAAAACTCGCCGATGTTTGTTTCTTGGATATCCTGCCGGAAAGAAAGGCTATCGCCATTATTACTTGGAATCTCACACTTTCTTCAACACTCGGGATGGCAATTTTTTTGAAGATCAGTTCCCATATGCAGCTACTCCGATATCCCTCAGTGCATCCAGGTGGCGTCACCACCTCACGCCGGCATCACCACCGCCACCAGAGCCTTACCCGTTGGTCGCCGCTCTACCTCTGCACCTAAACGCACCGACCGGCTCCTATTACTAGCCACATCTTTTATCAATTCAGTGTGACAATGCCCAGCCCAAGTCAATGTCGTCGCATGCAGCTAATGTGTCGCCAGCTCCGGTCGGTAATCGCCTCACGCGTTGCTGGACCTGGACCTAATTTCTGCTCCGCCGCCTGACTCGGAGTCACCGGCACTGGAATCTATCGTCCGCCGCCACCTGCTGCCCATTCTATAAGGGTTACAATAAAAAATGAGGCACTATATATAGTCCTTTCCACCTTAAACCCTAACGGCTTTGGGCCCAGAAATAATCTGGCCCAAACCAGAATAGGAGATAGAATGCCAATAATAGCCCAAACAGAGGACATGTTATACCATCGGGCAGGGGGCATCTCCGCCCCCCTGGACCCCCAGGCCAGGGTGAGCTCTGCCCCCCTGGACCCCCCGACTCGCTGACCGGGCAACGAGACCCCCGTAACAACCCGTCAAAGTGGCTAATACGTATTCAAGGCATACCAATTAACAGTGGCTAGCCGGATTTGGAGAACGGGAGAACGGAAGTAGAGAACGAAAACAAATTTGGTGAGCTAGATTCGCGAGGATGGTTGAAGGGAACAAGTGGTTTTGGCTGAGAAAGGGAGAAGATAAGGAAAGGAATATCATATGAGTGAATGACGTGAGGAAATGGCATAATTGTGGGGAACGAGTTTATATATCTAAGCAAAGTTTATTGCACGACACTTCAGCCTCTATGCAAATTTGACACCTAAAATGAAGGGTTCCGAGTTTGAAACCTACATTAGAATGAGGCTCTAACGGATTTTTCAGAAAACGTTTAACGTAACCATTAATATCCATTCATCCACTAGTGTTTACCGCTAATATACATATTTTTGTAAAGTTGCAGTCACACCATTCTTGCACATTGTTACGTCTCGATATCCGCACAATATTACCTAATGTCAGCCAAACAATGGAAAACCACAATTATGCAACATATCATCACCAACAACCACCACGCATAGTCACATCATCACTGCTTTGAGCATCCTTACTTTACTATTGCACCACCTTAATTGACTCCACAACCACAGTCAAACCTCAAAATTCCACCCATCGCCAACATTACCTCTGTCACAACCATCACCTCTCTGGTAATCCCTTTTCACGATCCTATTACTCTCAACACCAAATTCATAGCTCCTACCATCGATATGGGAGCACTTAATACCCAAGTAATCGAACATGATTCTCCTGCAAAAATACCTTATAAAAACCTAGCTCATGGCTAAATTCCTTATTCAAATCAAAGTTCCCCTTGTTAGATTGAGAAAACGGTGACGATGATAGGGTTTGATTGTGAGGTGGAAGGCAAAAATTTAGAGCTCTGGCAAGAAACTATTGTCTCCGTCTCCACTATCATCCTCATCATCGCTTGCATTATTTAGATTGATCAAGAGATAAATTAGCAATGTAGTTGTTGATGTTGCAGAATCATGGAAAAGAAAGAAAAAAAGAAGCCAAAGAACTGTTGCAGAAGCAAAACAAAAACAAAGAATAAAGAAGGCAAGAACTTCAGTGCTGAATGGTCTACTTTTCTCTTGGGTGATGTATTATTTATAAGGGAAATGAGAACTACAATCATGCAACGTTCTAACTACAATTATGCAACAATCATGCAACGTGCTAACTACATTCATGCAATAATCATGCAACTAACAACCTACTGACTTAGTTATGAAAATGAAAGCTACAACAATTTACTAAAAATAGAAAAAATGTTGCACTAATACTTCCATACAATGGCGGAACCAATGGAACGCGAGATAGGGCTCCAACCCTACCTAAATCTCCATTTGTAGGTACAAGGAATTGATGTCCGGCGTCTAGCACGTCTTCCGTCACGGTGCCGCCCCTGTTCTGCATATTTCGGCCACTGGTTTGAGAAGCTCGGAGTTCGCGGCCTTCTTTTGTTTGCAACTGAAGTAGTAATACAACGTCGTTTCATTTGTTATAAGGGAAAAAATATAAAAATGAAATATGGGTTTAAATATGTATTGGATTGGGCCAAAACGAAAATCCCAATCCAATAGGCAATACCATTTCTTTCTCCAAAAATTCGAAAAGGGAAAAGCTGAAGAGAGAAAGCAACGGCTAAGCTCTCTCCCGCCACCGCCACCACCAGGTCTCTCTCCGCCTCCTTTAAGTAATATTTATCAGCCTCCCCTAGAAATTTTTTCTAGTTCCGCCACTGCTTCCATAAGGAGAACTATAAGCTTAACCGCCTACGGTCAAGAGCCAATGGCCTCCTTCTTCCACGTTGGTGATCTCATTTGTGGCATTGTAGATGTCCGCAATTCGCTGATATTTCTGAGGTACTGAATTGGAGCTCAAGTTTTGATCATGTGTGGGTGGCGTAGCCCACTGAATCTACGTCTGCATAGCTACTAGTGTTCAGGGCTCGACTTTTGGCGTGATGGGTTTAGGGGTTGGTGCTTGTGATGCTGATGAACTCTTCGTACTGGTCTCCGTGGTGTAGACCACCATGCACATGGTCGGCGCTGCTGTTCCCGTGCCACTTGACATCTCCCAGCTCCATGTGCGACGTTCTTCGAAGACAGCATCCCTTGTCACATACAACCGCTTGTCTAACGAATCATAAATCTGATGAGCCTTTGCACCTTCCTCGTAATCCATGACACCCCAACATTGAACGATCAGCAAGCTTGTCCATGCCGGGTCCAAGTTTCTTAACATGTGACATGCATCCAAAAGTCCTCAAATGGTGCATGCTGGGCTTCTTCTTGTGCCATTCCTCATAAGGTGTCATTCCATCCAAACTTCTTGTTTGTGCGCGGTTGAGGGTGTATACTGCAGTTTTCACCATGTTGGAATAGAAACAGTAAAATAATAAAAAAAAAGGAAAAGTTTGGAAAGCAAAATTTGCAGAAAACAAACGTTAGACAAATTTATGCTAAAGTTTCTTAACTTGCTTACAATATGCTACGCCTATTTAAAGGCAAAAAAACAAAGAACGTGGCTTAACTAGCCTATAAAAACCCCTAAACTAACTCAACCACTAGCCACTAATCCTAACTATTAATGAATACTAATTCCTTCGAAGACCAATTCTAATACTTACATGAATTATATTTATGATTTCATTTACTGCAGTAACCAATTATGAATAACCAAACTTGATTAATCTAACATTCACTCCTTTCATCCAGTTTATAGCAGAGCCAGCTCATAATCTTCAATATGCTTAGTGAGTAAAGCCTTATGCTCGTTATTTTTAAACCGACAATCAGCCACAAAGTGTCCATAATTATTACAATTATAACACCAAACCTTCCTTATGTTGAATTTTGGATCTTCTTTGTCAACGCCATCCTTACAACTGTTGCGTCTGTGACTGCTACCACCGCGAAACTCCCTTGCTTTCCACTCGGCTCGAGTCAACAACAAGTGCTCGTCGTTCTTATCATCTGACCCATTAATATGATCCTTGTAGGTCTTGAGACGGCCTACCACTTCATCAGTCATCATTGTTTATTTGTCTTCAAACTGCTCAATGGTTGAGAGGATTTGGAGATATCTTCTCGGAACTGCACGCAAGAATTTCTTCACTATATAGGTTTCTTCTAGTATTTCACTAAGGATTCGAATCTCATTGACGATGCTAGAGAGATGAGCTACACAATCATCAATTTTATTAGAATCCTTAATAAGCAACCTCTCAAAATTGGACTTGAGAGTCTGCGCTCGCGCCTCCTTTACTTTTTTAGCACCCACAAATATGATTTTGAGTGTATCCCAAGCTTCTTTTTCCATCTCCTTATCACCGAGGAGAGAGAGTGTTTCATCGGACACTCCCTGAAAGATAGTTGCCATAGCCACTTGATCTTTCTTCACATCTGAGGTCTCGGACACAACTGCATCCCAGACACCTTGAGCTCTCAAACACGTCTTCATGAGTATTACCCAGGTGTTGTAGTTGTGTTTATTGAGCATTGGGTACGAGAGAGTTACACTGCTCTCTCTCACTTTTGATGAAGTCCCACCACCACCGCTTGTGACCATCCTGCTGCTACTATTTCTGGTCTTTACCATCTTTAACATTGGCTTTGATACCAATTGTTGGAATAGAAACAATAAAATAATGAAAAAGGAAAAGTTTGGAAAACACAAGTTGCAGAAAACAAACATTAGACAACTTTATGTTGAAGTTTCTTAACTTGCTTACAATATGCAGCGCCCATTCAAAGGCAAAAAACAAAGAACATGGCTTAACTAGCCCATAAAAACTCCTAAACTAACTCAACCACTAGTCACCAATCCTAATGAATAGGGAATACTAATTCCTTCGAAGACCAATTCCTTCGAAGACCAATTCTAATACTTACATGAATTATATTCTTGACTTTACAACTGCAGTAACTAATTCTAAATAACCAAACTTGATTAATCTAACACACCGCCTCTCCCCAAAACATCCCTGGCACAGCCATCGACTTCATGAGACATCGAGCCATTTCGACCACTGTTTGATTGCGCCTCTCCACCACGCCATTTTTTTGTGGCAAGTAAGGTTCTGTAGTGTTATGCTTGATGCCATTTTGCTCGTAAAACTCCACAAACTCACTAGAGTTGAATTCACCACCGCGATCGGAACGAAATGCAAGCAATTTGCAATCACGTTCTGCTTCAACCACTGCTTTGATTTTCTTGAAGCACCGAGATGCCTCATCTTTCATCCTGAGCAACACAATCCACATAAATCGATTAAAATCATCGACTATGAGTAGAAAGTACCTTTTACCACATGCAGTCATCGGCGTGATTAAGCCACATAAGTCACTGTGCACAAACTCCAAAGGGCATTGTGCACGAAACGTCGATGCTTGCTAAAATGGCATCTTGTGCTGCTTGCCAAAATGGCATCTTGTGCTGCTTGCCAAGTGCACATCCATCACAAAGTTCCTCCATGTGCTCTATGTAGGGAATGCCCCGTACCATCTCCTTCCGCGAAAGGTTGTGTAGAGCACGGAAATGCAGATGCCCAAAGCGAGAATGCCACAGCCAAGCAACATCGTCCTTTTGCATCAACAAACTCACTGGTGCCGCAAGGTTCAGTCTCAAAGTGTAGAGCTGGTTGCACATGCGTGATACCCGTGAGAGAACCTTGCGTGTTCGATCAAGGATACATGAGTGCTTTCTTTTTCTGGGGTTATTAAATTCGACCCGGGTGCAAATATGGTGAAAGTTTAACCCGGAAGCATATTGGGGAATGCATCCTCTATTTTCATTTTCTTTTCTTTTTTTTAACGTGAATAAAGAGGACACATTTAGCGAATGCGTCCTTTAATATCTTTTTCTTTTTATTTTGTCCTATGTATTAGAATAAAAGAAAAAAATAAAGCTGAGTAATTTTATTTTCAGCTTATTTTATCTAATATAATTAACATGAGTAAAATTTTTAATGGAATTTTGATATGATGTAAATAAAATTGGTTTGACGGTTACACTCCATAGAATTTTGATCACCAATGTTAACTAGTTAAATCAAACTTGTACATGACGTGACAATTATTAGTTTTATAATATTGGACAATATATATTATTAAAATAATGTATAGCTATTTTATTATTAAAATTATATTATATAGAATTCGAGTAATTAAGAGATCGAATCCATTTTTCTCTATATATATATTAAGTTTATAATCATATTTTTTTATAAAAAAAATAATACGTAGAATAATATACTACTATGTAATTCAAGTTTCACAAAATCTTACTTTAGGAAACCTAAACTTTAGGCTAGGGATTATTGTGCAATAATAAGAAGTTTCATTTGGGATGAATTTTTTTTAAAATAAGCAGATAAATATAGGGACCTATTATGTAATTATTAAAATACTATAAATATCACAAAAATATCCAAAATTTTCATTTTCTTTTTCCAATCGGATTTCTCGTCTTCAGACCGGAAATCTGTAACGGCCACATCTCCGCTGCAAACTGCCACAACTCTGCAACCACATTTCTTCTACCTCTGCTGACGAGATTGTTGTGATGTCGCGCCACTGCTCCGCTGCTCTGCGCCACCACCGCTCTGTGTCACCGGCGAGATCGTCGGCCAACGCTAGGGCACCAGTAGCGGAAGCTCTGAACTCATCTTCGTCAACAAGCCTTGCGCCACCTTCTTCATCAACACCACTGCAATTAGTATCTGCTCAATCGTCGATGATTCTTCATAGATCTGATCGATGAAAGACCTGCAACCGAGATCGAGGCTCTTCTTTGATCTTTTCAACTCCTTCCGCCACTCTACAACACTGGCACAACAACATCGAGTCTACGGGGGAGCTAGGTGACGACGACGGCAATACGGCTTATAGGCGGCAAGACTACGGCGTTGCTTCCTCTTCCGCAGGAGAGATCCACGCACCTTTTGAAGAAGATGACTAGCACGTGCAATCACACACTGGCAGCGAACATTGGAGACGATGGCGGACGATGACAGAGACGATGGTGGACGTTGATGGGCGAGGTTTTGCTTACGAGAGGGGAGGTTTAATTTTGTGCATTTTTTCTATAGAGATAAAATGAGGTTTAATGTTTTGTGGCCGAGTGTATTATCACAAAGGTTTGTCTGGTATAATGTTTAGTGTCCAACTGTTGTTGTTAGTGGTCTTGAGTTCGAAGCTTACTATAGGTTTTATTTTGAAGAATTTATTTTCCTATTTGAGGTTTAATATTATTTGACCGAGTATATATTCTCATATGAATCTCCTTGCAAAGACTCGTGATTGGAGAATTAATATCTTTTATCTAGTGAAAGGATCTGCAAACCCTCACTGTCTCACACGAAATTCAGATGTCTAGCCCTCGGGGTACGCCTAGTCTGACTTGCTCTCTAACTAGTCATCGGAATTAGATTACAAAGTTTATTGATACTTAACCATCCCTCGGGGTTAAGCATCAATGGAAGAAGCTCGCAAGCAACAAGAGTATGAACTTAAAGGTTTATATTTCTGAATGATGATAGTGGTAAATAAAATCATGAATAACCTCCCCTATTTATAGGGTATAATTCAGCCAGTACAAATAGCAACTGGAATGACTTATGGCAGCTTTAAGAAGTTAAAAACCATATCTAACTAGAATACCTAAAATAAATGAATATATTCTTCAAGATAAATCTTGAATGAATATTGCCTTATCTAATCTTACCAAATCTAATTCTACTTAAATCAAAACTGAATATTCTAAACCCTAAAATAAAGCATAGCCAAAATTAAACTCTTCTAATGCCAACATGGTTGATTTAATGAGCCTTATTCTAAAACAAAATAAACTACAAATGATCACACTATCTCATTAAAAAATCCAGTGAGAAAAAGAGTATAGTGTTATCCTCCTAAACACCTAATTTAATAATAAATTAAAACCTTAATTCGTATTATTCCCTCTGAGGTTGAAAAGTTTCATCCTCAAAATGTGAACGATCAAAAGTAACAGGAGATAAACGTCTCATGCCATCCCTACTAAATCTTGCTAATGAACGGTGATTGGATGCTGACTAGGCAGTGACTGGAATGGTGAAGTGGCTTGACTCGTGAGATAAGGGGGACTTGCAAGAAATCACAATAAATTCAATCAATCACGATAAAATGACCAACTCACGAGATAAAAATAGAATGCGAGATGGAGAGGTGGGATGGTTGTTTCGCACGTGAAGGACACGCACTTCAAAAGCGCCATGCATGTGGATCTCACACGCTCTTTGTGAGTGAGCGCATGTTGTCTTCCTCGCTCGCTGGAACTACTTTCTAAACTTTTCTTCACCGGAGTTTACTTCTGCGCTAAACTAGGAACTTGTACGGAGACCGAGGAAGATAGCAAGTGGAAGAGTCAGATTCGTTGGAGTTGAAGAACGATGTGGGGCAGATGATGAGAATTCCGGGGTCGATGGCTTCAGCGACCGTAGATTCGATCGAAGCGATGGCCGCGATTCCTCCTAAACTGACGGAAATATGAACGGTGGCCTTCAGAGGTGGAGAAGATCAGCAGCGGAGGTCCACGAGCAGACTTGGCGGAGCTGGAGGTTGGTTGGAGATGCTAATCGAAGGAGATAACTGAGTGGCGGCGGCGGTAGGCTTCAGTGGGTTTCTGAATTCTTTTTAATCTTGAAAATTCAACCTCTATTTATAGGGCTGAATTTCATCCAAAAATCCTAGTCCTAATTAAGACGGGATTTGGTAATTTTTGTCAAAGACTTAATAGAATTACGGAAGACTCAACTGATATCGACTGATATGAATCTCCTTACGAAGACTCACGATTGCGGAATTAACATCTTTGATCTAGTGAAGGGATTTGTAAACCCCCACTATCTCACACAAAATTCAGGTGTCTAGCCCTCGGGGTACGCCTAATCTCGACTTGCTCTCTAACTAGCCCTCGGGATCAGATTACAATGTTTATTGATATTTAACTAGGCCTCGGGGTTAAACAACAATGGAAGAAGCTCACAAGCAACAAGAGTATGAACTAAAAGGTTTATATTTCTGAATGATGATAATGGTAAATAAAATCATGAATGACCTCCTCTATTTATAGGGTATAATTCGGCCAGTACAAATAGAAACTGGAATGACTTATTGCAACTTTAAGAAGGTAAAACGATATCTAACTAGAACTAGAATACCTAAAATAAATGACTATATTCTTCAAGATAAATTTTGAATGAATATTTACTTATCTAATCTTACCAAATCTAATTCCAATTAAATCAGAACTAAATATTATAAACCCTAAAATAAAGCATAGCCAAAATTAAACTCTTCTAACGCCAACATGGCTGAGTTAATGAGCCTTATTCTAAAATGAAATAAACTACAAATGATCACACTATCTCATTAAAAAACTCAGTGAGAAAAAGAGTATAGTGTCATCCTCCTAAACACCTAATTTAATAATAAATTAAAACCCCAATTCGTATCATATTCATTAAGAGTCTTTGGTGTAGTGGTAGTTTCTCTAGCCTTTGAGGTTAGTGACCCAGGTTCAATTCTCACCAGGTCTTTTTTCTTGAAAATTTTTTATTCTTGAGGTACTGTAGCCTTTTGTTGATGTTTGTAGATTTTTTTTATGTTGATGTTTTTGAATATTAGGGTGAAGTTTAATTGATATGAGTTGAGGTTCTGCATTTTTTTTTGTGATATGGATTGATATTTGTATTTTTTTAAAAAAAAAATCTCATGTTGATGTTTTTCATTTTTCGGCTGTGATTTTGGTAATAGGAGTTGATGTTTGTAGTGTTTTTTTCTTCATATTGATTTTTTAAATTTTCTGGATGAGGTTCAGGTGTTAGGAGTTAATGTTTGCAGTTTTTTTTATAAAAAAATCAGACTGAATAATTTATACTCTTGATGTACCGTAGCTTTTTTGTTGATGTTTTTAGTTTTTTTCTCTCTCATGTTGATGGGGTTAAAACCAACCAATTAAAACCAATGCTTGTAGCTTTTTTGATGATAGGGTTAAAACCAATGTTTGTAGCTTTTTTGATGATAAATTAAAACCAATGCTTGTAGCTTTTTTGATGATAGGGTTAAAACCAATGTTTGGATGGTGTTCAAAGAACTTAGGGTTTTTGGATTCTGAAAATAAAAAATGATGAGAACGCATTTGCTAAATGCGTCCTCTACTTTTCCAATATTAAAAAAAATAATTATGAAGAGGACACATTTAGCGAATGCGTCCTCTCTAGTTGCATCCACATGGAGTTACTGTAGCGTCAAATATAGAATTTTTTAGGATACTGAGCACCCCACCTTCGATAAAAACCTTGTAGCCATTTTCATCGAGCTGCCCGAGTGAAATGATGTTGATCTGTAAACTTGGGATGTAGTATACGCCAGAGAATACAAGGTGGTCCCTGGTGAGACACTGGAACGTGATTGTGCCCTTGCCACAAATGTTCACCATCGAGCCATCACCAAAACGCACTGTGTCATGTATTGTCTCATCAAGAGTTGTGAAAGCCTCCTCGTTCCTAGTCATGTGGTTGCTGGCGCCACTGTCGAGATACCACGGGCCATCTGCTGCACCCATGGGCACAACCTTCTCCTCGTTAAGGTACACCGCCCGAGGTGAGTCGGAGACAACCTAAGCCAATGTCCGTGTCAGCATCATGAGTAGTGCTGGTTCGTCGTCTCCCTCTGGCTCAGCGTGCACGAGGTTGCAAATTATAACTCAATGGGAAGTAATTTGGCTATTTAATCTAATTTTTAGCAAAAATTAAATTCAAGGCCTGATTATGGCGATCTAGATTAGGTTATAAACTTTTATGCCAGTCGTATATGTATGTCAATTCTTATAACTTACCCCTAGGGTACCATGAATGTGCATTAACGTAAATATGTAGAATGTACATTTCGTTGTTATTATTGCATATTCAATACTTATATAGTTATCATAGGCAAATTAGAATAATACACAACCTCACATGAAGTGATGCGCGTTCTTACCATTTAGAATACACAAAATACATCCCTAAGAATACAATGTGTATGGTACCACATGGAAAAAGTACTTTCGAAGAAGTACGACGATTATTGACATATACACAAGAACTAGGAGTTTGATAGTTTTTTAAAAAAATTGCACTTGTTAAATAAAATAATTTTTTCTAGGATCATCGTATTATGTGGCAATGAGATCTTAATATTATTAAAGAAACAATGCATGTAAACAATAATTGACTGCACAAAATATTCATGATAAAACAAAAGTGTAAAATTAAGGAGACCGAGGCGATTAATTACTTATTTGAAGTAACCCCATGTCATTAATATCGATTAAATTAATTAAATGATTGGATCACCGGGTCTCCTGTGAGATAGCTAAACTTTAGGCATGGGTTTTTCTACAATTCTAACAATATCCTACCTCCAGGGACCCATCACTAATAACTTTTCAGAGGCCTTTTCATTGGCCTATTCTCTCCGTTGCTGCTTCAGTGTCTTCGTCTGCTTTATGGCATCAGCGTTTTGGGCATCAGTCCTTATCGGTGTTGTCTTCTATCCCAGTCATTTCTTTACATGATAGTGATTTTAATAAATATGTTCCCTGCTCGGTATGTCATCGTGCAAAACAGTCTAGAAATAGTTTCCCTATTAGTTCTACTAAGGCTAGTCATTTGTTTACTTATTCAGTGTGATGTTTGGGGGCCTTATGGTGCACCATCTTCTAGTGGAGCATTTTTATTTTTGACCATAATTGATGACTATTCCCGAGCTGTTTGGGTTTATTTATTAGTTTCTAAGGCTCAAGTACTATTGAAGATGAAGAAGTTCTTTGCATTTGTTCAGACACAGTTCCACTGTTCCATTCAACGAGTTCGGGCAGACAACGGAACCGAATTCCTACCTCTCAGATCATTATTTTTGGAGAAAGGTGTTCGTTTTGAGACCTCCACGGTCTACACACTTCAGCAAAATGGGCGTGTGGAAAGGAAGCACATCCATATCCTTAATGTTGCTCGTGCTCTTCATTTTCAAGCTCATTTGCCTATCGACTTTTGGGGAGAATGCATTCTTACAGCGGTCTAGATATTGTACCCTTGTACCATCAATGAAGACACACGTTCATATTTTACACGGTCTTCAAATATTGGCACCTTATAAGAGGGTACAAAGCTTTTCAAAAAGTAAAGTGAGTCGTGAATATTGAATTGGGAAGATAAAAAGTAAATTTAGTGAATAAAAATAATTTAGAATTTATCAAAACAAGAAAGTGCCAATATAAAAAAATTATCCTTAAAAGGAAAGAGCGGCAATATTTGAAGATCGGATGGAGTACGTACATTTAGCTACTTTTTAAGAGAAAAAGAGAGTGCCTTTAACATGAGTGATCAAAAGGTTTAATGTCTCACAAATTAATACGAAGAAGAAGAGCAAAATTCATACACGAGAATTAGTTATGGTGGGATCCCCTCTTCCACATTTTAGGTACCTATCTCAAAAATAACATTTTTGCCCCACTCATATCTGCACATTTTTTAGTCAATTTTTTTATATCGCATTTGACCATCTATAATTTTAATAACATATAGTAATGATATTAAAATTTAATATTTAGAATTTACATTATGCGGGGAATCTAACGATATCCTATATGAAAATATCGTCATCTATATACTAATTAAAATTTATGGTCAAACGTGTATTGAAAAAATTGATAAAAACAATATGCAGATATGGATGGGACAAAGGAGAGTACCAAGCATTGGTTACTTTATATACCTCCAAACCCAATGTGCCCTCTCCATCTTCGACAGTTTAGTACCCAATAGGTCATTTTGTTGCACTTTCCAATAATATGGGCAGGTCACCATGTTGTGAGAAGGTGGGATTGAGGAAAGGGACATGGACTGCCGAAGAAGACCAAAAGCTCGTCTCTTACATTCACCAGCATGGCCATGGCAGCTGGCGCTCTCTCCCGGCCAAAGCTGGTAATCCCGAGTTTATCTGCACTTTTGTTCAAATTTAGATTGGTTAAGTTATATTGTTACTAATTTCCGATGCACTTATTTTTTGTTCAGTTCAGATAAACTCGGTAGAATAGGCACTTACACACAATCACTTATATGTACATTTTCAGGGTTGCAAAGATGTGGCAAGAGTTGTAGGCTTAGGTGGACTAATTATCTGAGGCCTGACATTAAGAGGGGGAAGTTTACCTCCCAAGAAGAGCAAACCATTATTCAACTCCATGCCCTTCTTGGTAACAGGTAATAACTTACACATGCTTTGTATTTATGTCCAAGAGTGATCAAGTGTCAACTGCGCGCATATCCTTGCTGATAATGATTCGCGACAATGTAGATGGTCTGCGATAGCGACTCATTTGCCAAAGAGGACGGATAATGAGATCAAGAACTATTGGAACACGCATTTGAAGAAGAGATTGAGCAAGATGGGGATCGATCCTTCAACTCACAAGCCAAAGATGAACCCTTTGGATTGCTCGGGGCAATCCAAAGACTCCGCGAACCTTTGCCACATGGCGCAATGGGAGAGCGCCCGTCTTGAAGCCGAATCCAGGCTAGCTCGCGAATCCAAACTCGTCAACAACATCATGCCCTTCTCAGTATCCCCGAGTATGTAGTAGCGTACCCTCACATTGTCATTATTTGGATATATAATCGACGCTACATGATTAGTTTTTTAAATTTATAAAAGCACGTACAAAATTGACCTAATCTCGACTACTCTTTCAGTTCAATCGGTACCACCATGTCTTGATGTCCTTAAGGCCTGGCAATTGGGATCGGGGGCATGGAAAAACATCAGCAATGGCTTTTTTAACCCTGCTGGAACCCTAGAATCTCCGACCTCCACCTTGAACTTCCCCGATAACATTCTTACCGTCTCCACCACCAGTTGCACCGCCGCTACTTTAGCCGACAAGAATCACGTCATGCCATTTTCAGCCGGAATGATCACCAAAGGATCAAATGGTCCAAATAATATTATCAATGATGCCGTCGTTGATAATTATGCTGCTTATTTTGAAGAATCGTTGATAAGGGCTCCAATTTTTTCAGAGGGATTTAATAATAATGTTGTGGATTCCGACAACGTTCCATTTGATGATCGTACTGGCGATCTTGAAGACAACAGAAGATATTGGAACGATATTGTCCATGTGGAGTTTCCCACGACAAGTCAAATCTAATTAATTTTGAGCAATTGTCCTCTTTTTAAAAATATTTTCTCTAGAATTAATGCCAGTTATGGTATTTTAGTTACGTAGTAATAAATTTTACAATGGCAATTGGCAACAGAAATCAGATGTACGAAGCATATGCTTCAGAAAATGCACTTGTACTAATTTTTACCATTTTTAATATGATTTTCTAGCGATAAAGTTAATTTTAAACTGCAGCCATTAGAATTTAGCCTATTGTAGAATAATAGTAGTACTGAGTTCTATTTATAGTACCATTAATAATATATGTTTACAAAACCGGGTGGTAAGTTCTGTATCTTTGGTCTGTGAGTAATGTTTAATGAAAAGAAAGAATTGGTTAAAATACTGATAAATTTGTATTTTAGGATTTCATCTTAAAATTGGCTGGCAATTAGTGAAGGTGACCCAATATCTTATAGGTAAGTCATTTAGTGTTTAAGAAATAGATGTAGAATATATCTTTCAATTAAGTTTATAATTGTCATCATTTTCTACAGAAAAAAAGGAAGACGAAGAAACAACTATTAAAACTAGAGTCCGTCTCTTGAAAGACGGTCTTTCCATAAGTTATGGAAAGACCAAGGTTTAAAAGTATAAATTAGAAGAAATTAAGATAAAATTTTTTGGGTTGCATAAACCGGGTTATAAATTTTATAACTACTACATGTTGCATACTAAAATTTTAATATTGCAACTCAGACCTTTTACCTTTTAATATTCTAATCAAACCCCGTCTTTCCATAAGCCTATGGAAAGACCGTCTTTCCCAAGACTTTGCCTTAAAACTATCACAAAAATTAATAATAGGCTAGTTTTAAAGTTTCTAAAAGATTGTTTTTACGATAACTGCTATTATCTTTTGTTTATAAAATGAATAACTTCTTTTTTTTAAAAAAGAAAGAGTATTTTTAGCTTACTAATTAAAATAATAGATACAAAAACTCAACCTTGCACAGAACCGAGCAAAAGAGACTAAACCTCACATTTCTCCATATATTCTCTTTTGTCCACTGTATGTGTCTGTTATCCAGTTTCACTTCAAGTTTTTATACTCTGTCTGATAATTATATAGAAAAAATTGATTTTATAAACCTACCTAATTAACATAAGTGTCAATATAACCTTTCAGTATTTGAAAGTGTCAATATAACCTTATCTAGTTAGTGAAAGTGCCAATATAACCTTTCAGTATTTGAAAGTGTCAATATAACCTTATCTAGTTAGTGAAAGTGCCAATATAACCCTCTCCGGCAACTTTTAGTCGGAATTTAATAAAATTACATGTTTGCCATTTTGAAAAAAAATAAAATACACTAAAATATAGGAAATGACGTTATTACCCTTACACCGCCGCCGGGCCGCTTAGGGTTATATCAGCACATTATGAAATCTTATTGGGTTATATCAACACATTCCTAATGTTTGTAGGGTTATATGAGCACATTTCTAATGCTTGTAGGGTTATATCAACAAATTCTTAAAACTTATAGGGTTATATCAGCACATATTATAAATATTAAGTGTGTGGTACTCGGTTGGCCTTAACGGGAGGCCACATCATCATGTACACCATTATAACATCATAACAATATCATATACTACATAAAATTTGACATCATGACACCATCATTAATATTAAACACTATTATCACATATCATAGCCTCATTTCAAAACTTATTAACCTTAAAAACCATAGGTCGAAGAACACAGCAAAATAACAATCACGCACAACACCAAAGGTCATCGAATCAATCCGGACTAAACACAACAAAATAAACAAAACATCATTAAAACCCTATATTCTACAGTTTGTGCTACTATGACCCAACATTTTTATTCTAATGTGCTGATATAACCCTATAAATTTTAGGAATGTGCTGATTTAAACCTACTAGTTTTCATAATGTGCTGATATAACCCTACCTAATCTGGCGGTCGGCGGTCCGGTGAACTATGAGGGTAAAATTGTCAACACATTTTCATAGTTAGCCCAAAGGGTATTTTGGTCAATTTACATAGAGTCAACGCCGGAAAACTGAGGTCAATGCCAGAAATGGGATGTGAGGGTTATATTGGCACTTTCATTAACTAGATAGGGTTATATTTGCACTAAAAATTATCATATGGTTATATTGGCACTTACTCAAGTAGATAGGTATGAGGGTTATCCAGTAATTTGTACTCCCTCCGTCCCAATTTAAATTACAGCCCAATCATTGTACATCGTTCGATAAACATGTTTGACCGTTAATATGTTTAGCTACGTAAAATAACGGCAAACAAAAAGCTACTTTCTAAAAACTAGTTGTTACGATGAATTCAACAATATCACATACGATAATATTAGTCTCATATATCTATTCTAATATAAGGTCAAACTTTAATAATTAATAGTTGTATAAAATAAGTGGGTAATTTAAGATGGGAGAGATTACTAGATCTGGAAAAAATTGAATGCATGGCTTGGAATTAAACATGGCTTCCTAGATATTTTATACTGTTAAAATATAATTTAATTCACCTCACATGCATGAACAAATTCCGTCTCATGTTCGATACGGTTTGCTCATTTTAAAATCCCGTTAACTGTCAACGTTTGTTTCGATTTAAATATTAGGCAATTTCATATGAAAATGTTGAACATGTTTGCAAGATCAACTAAGTTCTGTTCTTCAGATTTTGTCTGTTACAATAGGTTAGGTTTATATTTTATATTGTAATCTTAGTATCATTTATATGACATACCAAGTATAATATGATAATCTTGGTATAATTTATATGATAAATCTAGTTTAATATGTACTTTAAATTAATAAAATTAATTAATTCAACTCCTATGTATAATTTATATGTAACACGCACAAAAGTGTATTGGCATCTGATAAGTTAAGAAAATTAATTATATGATCCAAAAGTACTGCAAGTAAAAGTTAGGGCCATTCTTTTTTGGGTGATTTGAACTTAAATGAATTTAAATATACTGAATTGAATTATATTTAAACAAATTTTAGTACTCCTGTAAACTGATCTACAGTTAAATATATATATTTTTTAAAGATTCATTGTACTGGGGCATTCATTCATTATGTGATAGCATTGTACGGATCTTTATCCGGCTTCAATTCAATTTACTTGTATTTTAATACAGTCCATTTCAGTAAAAGTTTATGTTAATGTAATTTAATTTATTATTTCATTATTTTTACTTCAATTAAAAGTCAGTTCGGCAGAAAAAGACCTTAAAATATATATTCAAAATCGTCATAAAATTGTCAATAGTATTCTTTTTACTAACTTTAGGGGTCGAAATATTAAAGAAATTCCGAACGAGGGGCATGCACGATGCATGACAAGCTACCTCCAATCAATCCGTAAATGGTATGACGATATATTGTGTAAAGTATCCCCGTGAATAAAAGGATAGATAATAATTATTTAAAAATTAATTCAATTTCTAGTACTCCCTCCGTCTCAGTCGAATCTGCACACTTTTTGGTCAACATTCTCAAGACACGTTTCACCATAAATTTCAACTAGTATATAGATACCAATATCATCATGTGAGATATTGTTGGATTCTCTGCATGCTGTATTTTCTAAATATCAAATTCTAACACACCGTTAATACACGTAACTAAAGTTATCGTTGATCAAACATGACATGAGAAAGTTGACCAAAAAGTTTGCACATTCGACTGGGACGGAGTAATATTTAGTTAACGATAACTAACTAGTTTTTACTTTACTGATATATCTCGGCATACCATTAATGGTATAACTTGCGACCACCAGTGGCATGCATGCAGTTGAGGATGTCATGTACACTACGGACAACTCAATTGAGTACTAACTATTTACCGTTGAACATGGAAACAACCACCAAACCTTAGTAAAAACTCTTAATTTTGCTGCCATTTTACAGTTGGAGATAAGGCTAATATTTATTGCAGAGTCCATTAATTCCCTGCATTCGTTAGTGGAAATATATTTATATTAGAGGAAGTCTCGTGAATGGCGGTCTTTCCATAAATGTTGTAATTTTTATAAAATTTAAATATTATATTTTATAAGTTAAAATACGTAATAATATGTATTTAAATGTAAAAATATTAAAAAATTATATGATATAAAAAATATTCTTTAAAAATTTTAAATTTTATATGTAATTTAACAAATACAATGTGTAGGATAAAAAATAAGTGATCTGTCCATAAACTTATTGCATGCGTATCCCAATGCCCACTCTTTATATCCTATACCAATAGTATATAGTAAACCACATTAATGAATAAATGACAAAATGTATGATTAATAAACCACAACGTGCTTCAAAAATGATATTAAATAACCACAACGAACATTTTTAGCAATTCATCATTTCCTATCATTGTCCCGCGGCAAGTGGCCATTTAGCTTCTCTCTCTCAAGAAAATGACTACTTATCTAGAGTACTGAGCTATGTTCTCTAGAGATTATCTACATTTTAATATAGTTGTTCAATTCAGTAAAAAATTGATTTGATGAAATATAACTTAACTTAGTTATACATTACTAATTTTTAACACACTTGTTTAGTTTAGTTCACTTCAGTTCACTTCAGTTCAATTCAAATCAGTTCAGTTCTAGTCAGATCAAATCAATTCAGATAAACTCCATAGAACAGGGTCTGAAGTCCACTTTGTTACTAGATCTACCATAAAAGAGTACTCCCTCTATCCCAACTATTTTTGCAGAGAGAGAAAGATGAAGTTTTTTTAAGGATCCATTATTATATGTTTTCTTGCCTATGTGATGGTGGGGTACCTTCATTTTATTTTCTTTTTTCATTCAATTTCATCCTTTTTCAACATAAAAAATGAATAAAAGTTTCCATAAAAAGAAAATAAAGTGAAGAGCGTAAAAACATGCGTTATGTCCCAAAAAAAATACAAAAATAGCTAGGAATGGGGGAGTATTCAGGAAGCAAGAACTTCTGTGATATTGCATAGAAGTTTTTGAATTGCGTAGAAGATTTTGCTTGGTTTGTATTTTTGAAAAACCTTCATTCTAATTTATGAACTTTGAATTCAAGTTTTAAATATTTCAGTCTCGGGTTTTAATTTGTCAGAGAGTCTTATAAATATTTTTCTTGGTGAAAAGTCCATTACCTTTTTGTTACATTAAGGACGTTCATTGTTTTGCAAAACCAAAGTTCAAATAAATATATAATTGACTGTAGTTAAAAAATTATCAATAATATATGAGATGATTTGATTATCTGGTAATTTAATTAAATTATAAGGGTTTTTTTTTGTAATTTATTCAATACACTAGTGGAGGAGGTCTCATTAAAGGCGGTTATATTGGATGTTAGAAGTTACTTTGTAGGTGACTTCTCCGGGCGTGATTTTGATTGGTTTTGATCAAAGGCGGTTCTGAGAACCGCCTTCTATCGAGGTCAGAAGCAGTTCAAACTCGAAACTTGTTTCTGATGTCCAAAAAACCCCGCCGAAAACCAATCCATCAGAAAATCAAACCCATATATAGAACTCAAAATAGATCTGAAATCGAATCGGAATCGTACAACAATAACATCGAATCTGAATCGTACATCAATAACATCGAATCTGAAACAAGAACACAAAAATAACATCAGTTCAATCAAAAAACCAAAAACACATATTTGAAACCCCTGTATCGTACAGAACAAAAACAAAACACAAAAACCGAATATGAAAAACAAACATCAGTTGAATTTTAAAAAAACAAATCTAGCGGGGTCACTTCCGGTGCGGTGGATGTCGTAGGCCTAACAGGGTTGTCGACGTTGCTCTACGGTGGTGACAGTGTGGCCCTGTACGCAATGGTGAGGGCTCTGGCGGGAGCGAGAAACGTCGGGGTGGAGAAGGGGCTTCACGGCCAGGCTAGGATAAGCTTGACCGGGGATGGGAAAGATTGATCGGTGAAGGTAGTGGAGAAAGTTAAGCGGCTAGGTGAGAACAATGGGTGAGCGGCGGGGTGAGTAGAAGAGAGATAGGGTTTGAGGGGTTCGAAGTGTTAGAAAAAATCAGATTTTTTTGCTAAGGGGGAGAAGAGAAAAAAAGTATTTATACTTAGGCCCAACAATCAAAAAAGTCACCCCATTAAAGTCAGAATCGCCTTTTATTGATGTCAATCAAAAGCGGTTCCTCAAGAACCGCCTTTAATTGAGTGTCTTTAATGAGGCCTCTTCACCAGTGATAGAAGGTATCAATAGGATTCCAGATATCAATTTTTTGACAATAATGAGAAATATAGTAATGCAAAGC
The DNA here is from genome assembly GCA_037428765.1 of Rubia yunnanensis. NCBI lineage: Eukaryota > Viridiplantae > Streptophyta > Magnoliopsida > Gentianales > Rubiaceae > Rubia > Rubia yunnanensis. The sequence continues at coordinate 75,403,318 of CM075071.1, read as the reverse complement.
ATCATAAGCATGCAATTGTTGTTACAAGATCTAACAAGCATCGGCTCATAATACACATGCAGCTATATGTTGTTAAACTAAAAAAATAGTTTAGCAGGCAAAAATGATCATTAAATAAAAATTCAATTGAAGAGAAACCTCGATGAGTGAGGTGTTGATTATTAGGAAATAAATATAGGTGAACTTAGCTAGTACAATGAACCTGGTCTAGTACATAATGAGCCAAAGCTCATATCAATCTATCAATCTATCATTCTAACACACCCTCTCCCCCTCAAGTGAAGCGTCAGATTGATCGAAATGTAGAGCTTAGATCTAAAGAACTCAAACAAGGGTTTAGGAAGACCCTTGGTGAAGATGTCCGCTAGCTGTAATGAAGTAGGAATATGACTGACTCGAAGCTTGCCCATAGCACCCAACTCTCGAACAACATGGTAGTCGATATCAATGTGCTTCGCCCACTTGTGAGCCACGTTTTGAGCAATAAAGATTGCACTATTGTTATCACACAACAACATAGGCGAGCCATCCAAAGGAAACTGTAAATCCCACAAAAAATGGGAGAGCCAAATGACATTAGCAACTGTGTTGGCTAGCGCACGATACTCGGATTTAGAACTCGAGCGACAAACAGTAGGTTGCTTCTTTGCACTCCAGGACACCAAGTTGCCACATAAGAAAACTGCATAGCCAAATGTTGATCGCCGAGTCTTAAGATAGCGAGCCCAGTGTGCGTCTGAGTAAGCACAGATATCAGAGGAGCCAGTCTAACGAAAGGTGTGACCATGATGAGATGTACCAGCTACATAGCGAAGAATCCTGGTAATAGCAGCAAAGTGATCCTCGCGAGGATCCTGAAGAAACTGACTGACTAAGTTCACTGCAAAAGCCAAATTAGGACGAGTGATAGTCAAATACTGGAGTGCACCAACCAAAGAACGATAGAGAGTCGGGTTCCCAAACAGTGCACTCGAGCTACAATGAAGCTGGAACAGTGGCACAAAAGGAGTAGTCACCGGATAAGCATCAGACATCCCAGCCCATCGAAGAATATCCCGTGCATACTTGGCTTGGCCAAGAAAAATACCAGACATAGTAGCAGTAACCTCAAGACCAACGAAATACTTGAGAGAACCCAAATCCTTAATCGAAAACTCCCGATCGATCCTAGTGATGAACTGGCGAATTGCCCTAACATCATTCCCGGTGAGAATGATGTCATCCACATAGACAAGTAAGTACAACAAAGTGGCACCACGAGAAAAGACAATGAGGGACGTGTCTGAAGAGCTACACCAAAAACCAAGATCTCAAAAATATAAGCTGAGCCAATCAAATTATACACAAGAGGCTTGTTTAAGTCCATAGATAGCCTTCCAGAGGCGATAGACATAATCCGGCCAAGCAGGATCCTTATAGCCGACAGGTTGTGCCATGTAAACTGGAGTATCAAGACTGCCATTAAGAAAGACATTCTTAACATCAAGCTGATGCAGATGCCATCGTCTCAGAGTGGAAATGGAAAGAACAGTGCTAACTATAGCAGCTTTGATTACAAGGCTAAATGTGTGATCAAAGTCGAATCCAGGAATCTAAGAATAACCCTGAGCAATAAGACACGCCTTGTAGCGATCAATACTACCATCAGATTGATACTTCAAAAAATAAACCCACTTCAAACCCACAACATTGACGTTCAAATGACGAGAAAGCAACTTCCAAGTGTTCTGATGACAAAGCACATCCATTTCTTCATCCATAGCACCAAACCCACTTTGGATCCCGAAGTGCAACACGATAATCATAGGGCTCAGACCGCTCCAGAACAGTAGCAAGTAGACCTGTAACTACATAATCAGTGTGTGTCTTGGCACGCCGAGCTCTATCCCGATTCCTGGTAACCAACTGATGAGCACATCGAGGAGAAGAATCAGAACCGGATGACGATCCAGATGACGAGGCAGGTGAATCCAAAGGAGATGATGGTGGAGTAACCGCTGGTGAGGGCGAAATGGGTGGACCCGGATGAGGCAAAGTTTGAGCGGCCAGAGGCGGAGTCGGATCATCAAAATCACACACTGCGCAAGAAGCCGATACATAAGAGGTTGACTGTGAAGATGCCAAAATAGGAGGAGGTACATGAGCAACCCTAATCAATGATGTAACAACTCCATAAAAAATGGTGAAATCTCTAGATCTAAAATAGAACGACTGTCCTCAGAAGATAAGACATAATGGAGTAAAGTCTCATCAAAACGAACGTGGCGAGAGACATAGATACACCCAGAAGTTGGGTCGAGACACTAGAAGCCCTTGTGACGAGAGTTGTAGGCAATAAAAGCACACGAATGGATCGCTGTGCAAACCTATAAATAGCAGTGGCACGCAAACATGTAAATGCACAACAACTAAATGGGTGAAAGAGAGTATAATCAGACACATGACCAAAAACAACCTCAAAAGGTGATTTTCCTCCAAGAGCTGAACTAGGAAGATGGTTAATTATGTAAACAACAGAAGAGAAAGCTTTCACCAAATAACATTGCGGCACAGAAGAGTGAAAAAACATGGCAAGACCAATCTCTATGATGTGACGATGCTTCCACTCAACCCGGGGATTCTAAGCAGGTGTATATGGCGAGGACATTTGATGATGAATGCCACATGATATGAAGTGAGCATGAAGTCAATGATTAGTAAAATTTGTGCCACCATCGATCTGAAAGATTTTAACCTTAGCAGAAAACTAGGTCTCAACAAATTTCTAAAACTGGAGGAATGTGTCATAGAAATCCAACTTATGTCACATCGGGAGAAACCATGCGAATCACAAAAAATCATCAATGAATATGGCATAATAAGAGAAACCACCTGCAGATAAAATAGGGGTTGGTCCCCACAAATCACAATGTACCTTATCCAACAAACCATTAGCACGCTTGTCACTAGCAAAAAAAGGCAAACGGTTACTCTTGGCCATCTGACAAGGAGAGCAACTAACATATGCATGCATAGCAGAAGTGACAAAAATATGGCCCTGTCGACTCAAGAATTGAACAGTATCATGATACACGTGATCGAGGCGAGAATGTCACTACTCAAAAGAAGCCTGAAGCTTTCTAGAGCGTAGTTCGCCTAAAAAGATGGAATCACCAGTCTTAAGAAAATAAAGACCCGAACTATGATGACCTTTACCAATTATCTCTCATGTATACTTGTGCTCAATGGAAAATGCAACACGGACAGGTAAATCATGAGTAAGATTACTAATTAACAATAGACTTCTAGTAATCTCAGGAGCCACAAGAACATCATTAATAGAGAAACCAAAGAAATGACATTGGCCGATGTGAGAAATAGAGAATGATTCACCATTACCAACAAGAATAGCATCAGAACCATGATAGGATTGTACCTTATCAAGATGACTAGTAATGGCAGTGATATGAGATGTAGCACCAGAATTAACGATCCACTGATTCGACGAATGATGATGGCTGGAACTATCCAAACGGGCCTGAAGCAAAATTTTGTCTGCAATCCAACTAGTGGAACAATCTTCCCGAGATAAAGGCACCAAACAAACCATAGCAAAAGCTGGATGTGAGCGTGTAAGGCCCAGAAGTAAAATCGGAGAAGCTGTTGGACAGAAAACAGGCCGCAAGCACAGATTTTACTAGTGGGCGTGTGTATAACATGTGCTAAAAGAAGTATGTGGTTGAGGCTGAAGGCGCGTGTGGTCATGCACTGATGGAGGCGTGTGAATCTGATCCGACAGAGGAATAGTTGCTGCAAACTCCAAATAGGAATGGCCACTGCAAACTCCAAAGACAAATCTGAGACGCCGAAAAACACCAATCTGAAGCAACAATAAACACCTAGAGAACGACGATAGGACACTGCAAGGCAGAAACAATTGCCGGCGATCGGAAACAACAACAAGAACAAATCTGACGACAACGATGAAATTTGGTGGGCTGAAAACTGAAGTCGATGCCAGAAAATGGAGAAAGGGACCCAGTGCTTACCGAGGAGGATGCCTGAACTGAGACGGCTGGAGAATCTTCAAATGGCGGCAGCAGAGCAATGGCCCAACGACGGCATATTAAATTATTGAGTTGCATCATCAAAGAAGGAATTTTGATGAAATAAGGAAAGGTTGAAGACTGAATTCGAGAAGGATACATCTCGTCCAAGTTGTATTTGAGTTGGAGAATATATCAGTTCCTATATATGTGGGATTGGATTAATGTTATGGAATTGGAGATGGAATAAAGTTCATGTGTGCATGCGAAAACATCATATTTACGCCAAGATTGTTTACGGAAAAATGCCAAGGATGTTTACGGAAAAAGAAGACAGAATATTATGGTATTTGTGATTTATGAAAATCTGAATATTCTACTATATATTAGGCATATGGAAGCATAGTTGATTTATGAAAAATCTCTATAAATATGGAGTTTTTATTATTATCGAATATATGGAGATATTGAGATAAGGAAAATCCCTTTATTTATGGGACTTGGATATGCTTCAAGAAGCAGATTTGGAATAGGAATATTATGGAGATAATCATGGAGAATTCATATCTGCTCATGGACTACATATAGAGGACAAACACGGCTGCATTATTTATGGACTTAATAGAAAAAATCTGCATACAGATTTTTTATCTTTAGAGAATTGTAAAGAGCCAGAATTCTATGTTCCAACATACGAACCCGCTGTTCAAAGTTCAGAATCACATACCTTAATTCCTCGGGAGGAGGAGATCCAGCGTCGATGAGTTTCGAGGTCAGAGGGAGTCTGATCAAGGTGAAACGGTAGCTAGGGGAGCTAGCAGAATTCACACGTCATAGTTAGTAAAGATAAGTATTTTGTATGATGTACTCTGTACTGTATCTTTCTAATTAGTAGATTCATTCTGAACTGGGCCAGGCCCAAAAAATGTAGGTGAATTTCACCGAACTGCGTAACCAAGTCTTGTGTCGTTAATGCTTTAATTTATTGCATACTTGGTTGGATAGGTTATGTTGGAACACAGTAGTGATAATTGAATTAATTAGGTAAAACCAAATTTCAATTGGTGTCAGAGCTAAGTCACTTGTTTTCCTTGGTTTTGACAAGGAAAGTGTGATCCGGTTTTACCAATGGCGACCAGAGAAGGAGCTTCTGTGTCTCAGCCACTACTGCTGGAAGGAACAAATTACAACTTCTGGAAGGCTCGCATGCGGGTGTTCACAAATTCACTGGATGAATTGGCATGGTACTATGTTGAAACAGAATGGAAACCCCCTGTTGTTGGAAATTCTGAAGGAGGAGAATCTATGCCTAAAGAGTCGTGGACACCAGGTGAAAGAATGGGAAGCTTAGCGAACTCCAGAGCATTAAATGCCATATTTACTGTAGTAGATGAAGATCAGTTCAAACTTATCTCTACATGCCAACAAGCAAAGAAAGTATGGGATATCCTACAAACTGTACATGAGGGGACAAGTCGTGTACGTGAATCTAAACTGCAGATGTTGGCTACAAAGTTTGAGGAACTGAAGATGGAGGATGATGATACTATTTCTATATTCAATGGGAAACTCAGAGACATCTCCAATATGGCGTATCAACTTGGGAAAGTTTACAAGGAAACAAAATTGGTGAAAAGGGCCTTGAGATCTCTTCCTAAAAGATTTGCTATGAAAGTAGCAGCAATAGAAGAAGCAAGAGATGTAGCCACCATAACCTTAGATGAACTAATGGGATCACTACAGACTTATGAGATGACAATGCAACAGCCTGCAAAGAAAGTCCGGAAGGAGTTGGCTTTCAAATCCTCTTCATAAGGGTCATCCATGAATCTGATAGTGATGATGGAATTGAAGAACTCAAGAATGATAAAGAAGGTGGTAAACAAAAATTCACAGGAAAAATCTGGAGGGAATAAAACTCATCCTCAAGATTTTGGTAATCGTGGAACTCAGATGGAACAAGGAAGTCAGCAATTCTCTAGAAACCAAAGTGGTGAAGGAAGGCAGTCTAAAAGAATTCAATGTCGAGAATGCGGAGGATACGGCCACATCCAGGTTGAATGTGCTAATACCCTAAAGAAGCAAGGAAAATCATACATCACCTCATGGAGTGAAGATGATAAAGAAGACGAAGAGGAACTTGTAAGAAATTATGTGGCATTTGGAGCAAAATTTCATTGTGGATCAGATGAGGTATGTTCCAACATGTCAGAGAAAGGCGAAGCTGCATGTTCCACCACAGGTTCTGATGACATGTCCAGTGATGATGGCGGACAAGCTGTGAGTGATGAAGATATCTACACTGCATATGAGAAAATGTATGAAATGTAGCTTAAAGTTGTTGACACAAATAAATCATTGAAGGAAGAGAAAAATCATCTGGCTGAGAAGGAAAAGGGGTTGCGAGCTTTAGTTGGTGAACTCAGAAGAGAGATTGAAGAGTTAAATTTGAATCTAAGCTCAACAACTAAAAGAGCTGAGATGGCCGAATCAGATATTACCAAGTTAAACACTAAAAAGGAAAAACTTGATGACATTCTGATCATGGGAAAACACTTTGGAGATCGACATGAAATTGGGTTTGACAATTTATCAGGGAGCAAGGTCAGTCTCAAGTCAAAGGTTCAAGAGGTAAAAAGAAAGTTTATCAAGACCCATCAAAGGAAACCTCTCATCTGTAGCTACTGCATGTATCAAGGTCATACATAGGAACAATGCCGAAAACTGCTCAAAGATATCATGACAGGGTGATAACTCTCAGTATGTTCCAACATAGACGATATCCAGCGATCAATAATGGTCAGAAAGGTATGGGTTGTTAAACGCACGAGTACTTGCCTTATAGCTCACACGTCTCTTATTGCACATTCTAAAGACTCGTAGTACTTTGATAGTGGTTGCTCTTGCCACATGACTGGAACTCAGGAATTACTGACAAATATCCAGCCATATGATGGTGGTTTTGTTACGTTTGGAGATGGAAAGAAGAGTCGAGTGGTTGGAAAAGGTGAACTGCATATTGAATGATTCCCTGTATTCACTGGTGTTTTGTTGGTGGAAGACCTAAAGTCTAATCTCCTAAATATTATCCAACTATGTGATGATAATATGACCGTGGAATTCCATAAGGAAAAGTGCATAGTGAAACATGGCAACAACAAAGTGCTTACTGGTATTCGGTCATCAGACAAATGTTACTTATTGGAACAAGAAGTGAACTTCTACAGTGTCAAATGTGATGAAGTAGATCGTACGGGTGACTATGTTCCAACATCGATTGATTTCTCAGATCAGGGACGTAATGATGTTGGAACATCAGATGAGACAGATCTTAAAGATGAAGCTGGTGACTCTTATATCTTCAACAATGTTGGAACATCATCCTCTCCAGAACTCTCCCATGTTCCAACATCAATGCAGGCTGAATCAAGCAGAAGAAGGACTCGATCGAACCCTCAAATTAATTATAGGGGACTTGCTGGCCTACAATGGTTTCTCTCTCTTATCGAACCCGGTGATAATAAAGCAAGATTAGTTGCTCAGGACTACACTCAGGATAAAGGAGTTAATTTTGATAGGACATTCGCATCAGTTGCCAGGTTAGAATCTATTTGCATTCTCCTTGTTATGGCGTGCACTATGAATTTTATGATGTACCAAAAAGCTGTCAAGAGTGCTCCCCTACATGGTGTGGTTAATGAGGAAGTATATCATCGACTCAAGAAGGCTTTGTATGGATCAAAACAAGCACCACGGGCATGGTATAAGCGACTCACTACCTTTCCTATTTAGAAAGGTTCTCGTCGAGGGGGAGAAGATCGCACCTTTCTTGTTTTTCGAGAATCACCAAATACACTGATTGCTCAAATCTATATTGATGATATGACCTTTGGATCTACTTCACCATACTTGGTACAAGATTTTGTGACTTTGATGCAAGCTGAATTGATGAGTGTGGTGGGAGTATTTGTAAGAAATTCTTTCCCTCCATACTTGGTACAAGATTTTGTGACTTTGATGCAAGCTGAATTGAAGATGAGTATGGTGGGAGTATTTGTAAGAATTCAGGATGATCTTAAGGAATCTCATTTGAATGAAGTCAAAAGGATAATTCGGGGTTGAGAGAAAAGTTGTGGTAGCCTATGTTCCAACATCGAGACCATATGCGGATATTTTCACAAAGCCGTTGGACATTGCTACGGTTGAGCTCCTCGGACAACACTTAGGTGTTTGTCAGATTTGAGGTATTTCTTTAAAGCTTTTATTAGCTGTAGGTTTTTATTTTATTTTTTTTCCAGAAAATTCAAAAAATAAAAAATTGAAAAGGAGAAAAAAATGGAGGCGTAGTTGGACATGTTAGAAGTTGGTGTTGAAGATATTATGGTGATTGATGGGATGCATAGATCAGAGAGATGGCTCTTCCCGGTATTCTGGTTTAGGATGATGAGAAGTTTGGAAGGCAGTGATGCTGGTCATGTTAGGGTATGAAGACAGGTTGAGAAGATGTGGACATGGATTAGAGATTCAGATGTTCAAACATCAGTAACTGTGGCTGGAGAAGATTATGATCTGGATGGTGAACAAGTCTATGTTCCAACACCAGATAGGGGGAGAAAGTACTGATGAAGTGAAGCAAGCTGAGTAGGTGATGTGTTGATTCTGAAGCAATGAAAGGATCTTAGGTTCCAACATAGAGAAAATGGGTGAAGCTGAGAGCTGTTATGTTCCAACATCGGTGACTGATGTTCTAACACAAGGTGAGCAGATTATTGAAGGCACTTCTGATCAAACTGCCATGAGAGATTGTAGAAGAATTCTATGTGAGGCAACATTGATCCAGATTTTGAGTGGTACAATGGTGTGAAGTTGAGTGCTCAATCCATTTAGATGGTAGATTTGGAGGTAGAAAAGGCCAGATTAGATGAGGCACATATAGCTGCTCCTGAAGAGGTTTAAAGGTTATGCTATAGCTATGTTCAACATAGGCTAGATATTTGCTTCAGGGGGAGCTGCATTTAATGAAGATTTTGGTTTTCTGTGTCTATTGTGTTTGGCATGTTTATGGTCCCAAGGGGGAGATGTTTTGGATTTCTTGGATGACTTTATTGGCTCTGTTGGGTTGATGATCCAACATGCTTATTGTTCCTGGATGTTGAAGGAATCCGGAATTCAGGGGGAGAATGGTTTTCAAGGTTTATGTCTGTATTTGCATAAACTCTTGTGATGAATTGCCAAAAGGTGATTGGTCCACAAAATGCCAAAGGGGGAGATTGTAAAGTCTAGATTTATCTAGTTGGCAATTTGTGGAAATTATTCAAACATGGTATTATTGAGTTGCAACATCAAAGAAGGAATTTTGGTGAAATAAGGAAAGGTTGAAGACTGAATTCGAGAAAGATACATCTCGTCCAAGTTGTATTTGAGTTGGAGAATATATCAGTTCCTATATATGTGGGATTGGATTAATGTTATGGAATTGGAGATGGAATAAACTTCATGTGTGCATGCGAAAACAACATATTTACGCCAAGGATGTTTGCGGGAAAAAAAGACAGAATATTATGGTATTTGTGATTTATGGAAATCTGAGTATTCTGCTATATATTAGGCGTATGGAAGCATAGTTGATTTATGGAAAATCTCTATAAATATGGAGTTGTTATTATTATCGAATATATGGAGATATTGAGATAAGGAAAATCCCTTTATTTATGGGATTTGGATATGCTTTAAGAAGCAGATTTGGAATAGGAATATTATGGAGATAATCATAGAGAATTCAGATCTGCTCATGGACTATATATAGAGGACAAACACGGCTGCATTATTTACGGACTTAATAGAAAAAATCTGCATATAGATTTTTTATCTTTAGAGAATTGCAAAGAGCCGGAATTCTATGTTCCAACATACGAACCTGCTGTTCAAAGTTCAGAATCACATACCTTAATTCCTCGGGAGGAGGAGATCCAGTGTCGGCGAGTTTCGAGGTCAGAGGGAGTCTGATCAAGGTGAATCGGTAGCTAGGGGAGCTAGCAGAATTCACATGCCATAGTTAGTAAAGATAAGTATTTTGTATGATGTACTCTGTACTGTATCTTTCTAATTAGTGGATTCATTCTGAACTGGGCCAGACCCTGCAGATGTAGGTGGATTTCACCGAACTGCGTAACCAAGTCTTGTGTCGTTAATGCATTAATTTATTGCATACTTGATTGGATAGGTTATGTTGGAACACAATAGTGATAATTGAATTAATTAGGTGAAACCAAATTTCAAAAACTCATATCAGTCCATCATTCTAACACAGTTCATGCTCAACCAAATACTCTCTATCATAATATTCAGCATATACCCTTCCATAAATCGCAAGACCTTCATCTTCAAGTATGACACTAGCAGGTAAAACATGCTCTAAATGTTGCGTTCAGACAGCTCTTACACCATGTAGAGCTACTGTTTCCGTCATGTTCTGGATGATTCTAGTTATGAATTCAAAATGCCTCTCATCCTCAACTTTTGAAGCTCTTCCTTGGAGAGGAGAGGCACTTGCTTAGATATTTAGCAAGTTGTTGTTCAGAAAAATACATTACTTCTTCGCTTACGAGAATTGCAAAAAAACACGTCAAAATTCACAAAAACGAAGATGCGAAGAAACGAAATTCCCGATTGCTTTTGCTTTTGATTGGCGGATAGGTATTCCCGCTTGTTGTTGATTGGCGGGGTTATATAGTGCCCTAAAATTCCGTTTCCCATTCTGGAAAGTTATTACCGATTGATCTTGCTGATTTGCGGGCTATAGTACCCAATTTCCGGAATTCCTTTGGAATTTTTTTCCTTTTATCTATATTACAGATGAGTCCGTCTCTTGAAAGAGGGTGTTTCTATAAGTCATGGAAGGACCAAGGCTTAAAGTGTAAATTAGAAGAAATGAAGATAAAATTTTCATGTTGCATGAACCGGGTTATAAATTTTATAACTACTATATATTGCATACTAAATTTTTAATATTGCAACTAATACCTTTTACCTTTTATTATTCTAATTAAACCCCGTCTTTCCATAAGCATATGGAAAGACCGTCTTTCCTAAGAATTTGCCATTCCGGATATCGATTTAAAGTTAATTTTAAAATGTAAATACTGTGAGATGAAAGAATCAATACATAGAGTAGGGAAAAGAGGAGAAGGTTTTGGAAGGAACTCTTGTTTTTCAAAAATGAAAGCCTTGTCTTGAAAGAGCAAGAGTACAATACATATAGATAAGAATAGTGAATGACTAAACTACCCTTAAGCTAAACTAATGTAATTACATATATGTTAACATCCCCCCTCAAACTCACGATGCTACAGCAAGAAGCATTGAGAGTTTGTCTGATAAGAAACGAAAGCGAGTAGTGGAGTGAGCCTTTGTGAAAAGATCCGCAATCTGGAGAAAAGAGGGAACAAATGGCAATGAGATCGTACCAAGGTGCAAGTGATGGCGCGTGAAGTGACAATCAATCTCAATGTGCTTGGTGCGCTCATGAAAAATGGAATTGCGTGCAATGTGAATAGCACTCTGATTATCACAATGCAACGGAGTGGGTCGTGAAAGTTTGATGCCAAAATCAGATAGTAACCAACGCAACCAAACAATCTCAGCTGTAGTCGAGGCCATGGCACGATACTCAGCTTCTGTAGAAGAGCGAGAAATGACATCCTGTTTCTTACTCTTCCAAGAAATGAGAGAGTCGCCAAGAAAGATACAGAATCCGGTAGTGGATTTGCGATCCTCAACATCACCAGCCCAATCAGCATCAGAATAAGCACGCAACTCCAAAGATGATGATGAAGGAAAGAGGAGACAACGAAACTGGGTGCCTCGGAGATATCTGAGAATGCGAAGAACAGCAGCCCAATGAACCGATGTAGGAGCAGTGACAAACTGACTAACCACATGTACAGCATGCGCAATGTCTGGGCGAGTGACTGTAAGATAAACCAAGCTACCAACCACTGTACGATAAAGTGTGGGATCTGACAGAGGAATCCCATCATCCAGAGAGTAATGAGCATGAGTCTCAAGAGGAGTGTCAACCGTCTTATTGTCTGTAAGACGGGCACGCTGAAAAATATCGGCTATATACTTCGACTGAGACAACAGATAACCCTTAGCAGAAGAAGCAACCTCAATACCCAAAAAATAACGGAGCACACCCAAATTTTTCATAGCAAAACAATAAGCCAAGTCACGCTTCAATGATTCAATACCCTCGCAATCATCACCAGTAATAATCATATCATCAACATACAAAGAAAGGAGAATACGACCCTTACTTGTATGCTTGATGAACAATGCCGAGTCATAAGAGCTGGGACGAAAGCCAAGAGAGGATACCACAGTGGAGAACTTCTCAAACCAAGCTCTAGGCGCCTGTTTGAGTCCATAAAGAGATCGGTGAAGCCTACAAACATGCCCCGGCTCATGTGGTACACCGGGAGGAGGAGTCATATAAACCTCCTCGTGAAGATCACCGTACAAAAAGGCATTTTTCACATCCATCTGTGAAATCTTCCACTGAGAAATAGAGGCAATTGCAATCAAGGTACGAATGGTGGTCATCTTGGCAACAGGAGCAAAAGTCTCATCATAATCCATCCCATGCTCCTGTGAATAGCCCTTTGCAACAAGGCGAGCCTTGTATCTCTCAACAGATCCATCAGACTTGGTCTTAATCTTATAGACCCAACGAGAACCAATGGTGTGCTTTCCCGAAGGCAAAGGTACCAAATCCCAAGTGTGAGTCTGATGCAGGGCAGCAAGTTCCTCAGCCATGGCAGCCTGCCAAAGAGGATTACAGACAGCCTCTCTATAGGATGTAGGTTCAGACAGAGAGTGAATGGAGACAAGAAATGAAGCAAATGAGGGAGAATAAGAAGAGTAAGCAAAATCAGGCTTCTGAGTGGACTTACATATACGAGTAGACCGACGAGGGGGTGGATGCACCGCAATCTCAGAAGATGGTGGAACAGGCGGTGAAGGCAATGGAGGGGGAGAGCTCGGAGGAGTATCTGTATTCAGAGGATCAGAGTCTGGTGGCGGAACATCATCGGTGGTGACATCAAAAGGATCAATGCAACGAATATCTGACTGAGTCAACTGATGGGAACTACGTGGAACAGAGAAAAAAGGAATATGCTCTAAGAACACAACATGACGAGAAACATATAATTTTTGACTGACTGGATCAAAGCAACGATATCCCTTCTGACCACTACCATAACCCAAAAAGACACACAAGGCAGACTTTGGGGACAACTTAGAGCGCTCAACATGAGGTTTAAGGACAAAACAAGTGCAACCAAAAACACGCAACAAAGTATAATCAGGTGCAACCCCATACAGCCTCTCAAAAGATGACAAACCTGAGTTGTGAGAGGTTGGAATTCTATTAATGACGTGTACAGCAGTGTGAATGGCTTTCCCCCAAAATATCCTAGGAACATCTGCTGACACCAAGAATGAGCGAGCTGTCTCAACCAGGTGACGGTGTTTCCTTTCGGCAACACCGTTCTGCTGAGGAGTATCCGTACAAGAAGTCTGACGTATGGTGCCATCAGAAGAAAGAAGCTGGCAAAAAGCATTAGAAGTGTATTCACCTCCCAAATCACACATAAAACACTTAATGACAGCAGAATGTTGTGTCCTAATAAGAGCCCTAAAACCACGATAAATATCCAAGAAATCAGATCTATGCTTCATAAGGTAAACCCAAGTATAACGAGTAAAATCATCAATAAAAGAGACGTAATATCTAGAGCCCCCTTTCGTAGGTACGGGAGAGGGTCCCCAAACATCAGAATGAACAAGATCAAAAGGAGCAAGAGATGATGAAGTACTGTTCTGAAAGGGTAAAGCAGAAAATTTTGCAAGTTTGCAACCACTACAATAAGAAATATCATGAGAGTTCAATGGTCCTAAAGCACCCGTAGAGGTTAGAAACCTTAAACGGGATGCAGAAACATGACCCAAACGAGAATGCCACAAATAAAAGGGTGAAGACGAACTACTCAAACGAAAAGATGACAAATCCACACTAGAGGCAGCAACATCATCTGACACTCTGAGGTGGTCCAAAACATAAAGTCTCCCCTGCCTATGGCCTGTCCCAATCATCATCTGAGATCGACGATCCTGAATAAGACAATGAGAATCTGAAAACCAAACATTTAGACCAGAATCACACAATTGACCAACAGAACATAAATTTAAGGCAAGATTTGGTATATAGTAAACATGATCAAGAAGGATAGAAGGGGTGACAACAGAACCAATACCTTCCAATGGCATAGAAGTGCCATCGGCGGTCACAATAGGAAGCGACAAATGAGGAGATAATGAAACAAAAGACTCAGACTGAGGGGACATATGATGAGTGGCACCAGAATCTATGATCCATGTACCTGAGACAGATGATGATGGTGGCAAACCTGAGGGAGAGGCAGACATAGCATGAGGCTGTGAGGCGAGGAACTCCTGGATCTTCTCTAGCAAATGAGGATCCACAGAAGGAGCAGCCACTAGTGCATTAGGCATCTGAGGTGGACGAAGTGCCCAAGGAGCCACGGGCTGAGTAAGGGGCCGATAAGGAGGTCGTGGCTGATAAGGAGGCCGCGACTGTGATGGAGGAGGAGGACCACCACTGCGGGACAACAATGGACACTGAGACTTCCAATGACCCTTTTGATGGCAGAAAGCACACTCATCAGAGGAGACTCGAGCATAAGTACTAGATTTCCCACTTAAGGGTCGATGTGGGACAGCAAAAACTGATGACATAGGAAGGAAAGGAGTCTCCTTATCTCCCTTAGACTTAAGGCGAATTTCCTCAGCAAGCAACTCATTCACCACAGAATCAACCGAAGGCAGGGGACTACGATGGAGGATAGCCCCACGCAACCCCTCAAAGTCATTACGAAGGGCCATCAGAAACTGAACCAAACGCTGCTCTTCACGCCTCGCGATATAAGGCTCAAAGGCCCTCAATTCCTGGGACTCGGTGAGTGCCAACTGATCCCATAAGGAAGACATGGCAGAATAGAATTCCTGAATACTCAACTCATTCTGTCTAAGTGCTCGAATATCAGTCTCCAATTGGTATTGTTTTGCAAAGTTAGACTGTGTATAAATCCTCTCCAAATGCTCCCAAACCTCCTTTGCAGTCTCATACTTAGCCAACTGAGCACCAATCGAGTGAGTCACGGAGTTATTAATCCAAGTAAGAATCTTCGCATTCTCAGATTCCCAAGTATCCAACAAAGTATCATAATCCTCAACTCCTAACGTAGGCAGTCTCTTCACACCAGAGATATACCCCCACAAACATTTGCCAAGCAAAAAATTCCGCATCACATAGCTCCAATGCGAGTAATTCTTACCGTCCAATTGCACACTAATTGACTGAAGGGAATCATCCCTACCACCCACCATGATTACAATTCCTGAAATTCAAATGCACAAATAACACAACCAAACTCGGAGGTACAAATCCGAGAGCAACAAACTGGTCGAAAATAACTCAATCACCAAATCGACAACAACTATAAACCCCACACTCAGAAATCCAAAAATCACAAACCCAAACGATCCCAACAATAAACTCCAATTAGAAAAACCCCAAATCAATAGCAAACCCTAAATACGCATACCAACAATCCAAGCAAACAGCTCCAATTCGAAAGAAATTGAACAACCCAATACCAATAATCCAAATATCAACTGTAAGATCCGAAAAATACCTTCACGAAAAACACAAGTCCTAAAAAAACACAAGTTCGATCAGCGCTGTTGGGCATCGGATCACAATCTACTCCAAGAATCACAACCAAAGCTCTGATACCATGTGAGATGAAAGAATCAATACATAGAGTAGGGAAAAGAGGAGAAGGTTTTGGAAGGAACTCTTGTTTTTCAAAAATGAAAGCCTTGTCTTGAAAGAGCAAGAGTACAATACATATAGATAAGAATAGTGAATGACTAAACTACCCTTAAGCTAAACTAATGTAATTACATATATGTTAACAAATACATGTTTCCAGAAAAATCGAGAGACATGCAGAACTTAATTATAATTGTACCCACAACAATTGAATACGAATAACTACATGCACTTCTACCGATTAAATACGAAGACAGTATCATCATTTCAGCAGTAAATTCTTATGAATTAAATCTTTTTTTCCAGATGTGGTTTAAATCACTGCGACTTGGCACAGTTTTACAGCTGATTGGCAACTTGTCTGAGCTCATGATTAATTATTTACTGCGGCACTGAAAAATTTTAAATGGACAAATACATAGAAGGCTTTTCTTAACGAAAGTATACTGTTCACTATTGATGAATTTACTTTGGAAACCATTTGGGTACGTTACTTGATATAGTATCATTCTGAATTTCTGACCCTTTGCTTTTGCTCACAGTGAATGACTTGATGAATCATCAAGGACTGAACGGTGATATCTTTAAGAGAAAATGTATACTCCCTCCGTCACTTCTAATAACGGTTAATTTTAAAGTGACAAAATAATTGTGCAGTTATAATCGTTTGTCATCATTCCGACGTTGACTTATCGATTTGGGTGTTGACCAGACATGAAATGACGAAAATACTCTTTCCTCATAAGATGAATTCCCATTTACCCCTTTTAATCAAGGCAAAGTCTTGTGTAAGACCGTCTCACAGTGAGACCGGAGATTAAATTGCAAAGGTTTCAAGATGGGGTTTCATATTGATGTTTTAAAAGTTCATAAATTTAATATGTAATTGTGATAATTTGCAATTTAGTCCAGTTCTATTAATTTTTTACCCCAAATTTAATTTGTTCTTTTCCTATTTTACCTATAGTCTTTGGTCTTACCATGAGACGGTCTCACAAGAGACGAACTCTTTAATCAAGGGATAAAAATATCATTTCCTTAAATTTAGTCCAAATCTTGTTGGTGTTTTATGAAACACAAAGCTATTTAAGTATAATTGAATTCGAGTAATTGTAAACTCGAGATGTTAAAACAAGTTTGGTGGTGCGGAGTGCACACTTGTAAAAGCTATCTACGAGGTTAAACTTTTTGGATAAGTATTAAAACTGTGTTGGTTAGACTAACCTGTCTTATCTTTATGTGAAAAAATGCATCATTCTATATATCTCCGTATTTATTTATAATTCTGATGGAGGTGGTGTGTAGTGCCTAATTCCTTGACTGAAAGGATAAGGATGAATTAAGGATTGTGTACGGGATGTAGTGTTGGCATCGTGCCTAACTCACTGCATTGTCCTAGAAGGATGAAAAGTTGTGTCATTTCAGAATTTGTTCGGAACGTTTCTGATAGCTACATTGTTTGGTATAGAACAATGAAGTGTTGTGTCTCTTCGCAACATTTGTTTCTTATATATACATGCGTACACATGCATGGTGTTAGATGTGGAAGAACACAGAATAGACAAACAAGAAACACACACATGACCAGGGAAAAAGACAAGATTTTTCCAGAAATACATAGCAACCAAAAACACGGGTACTCAAAAGTATCCTCCTGATTCAAGCCTATAACAGGAGGTATTCTCGATTGTTTTATTCTCGAAGGGAATTCGTGTAACCCAGGGCTGTAATAGGGTCGAATTACTCTTTAAGGAAAGCGTACGTAACGCGACTCACATCGATATCCAAGAAAAGTTTTACCACAATCATCCAAGCGTGATTTTGTCATTCCATTATAATGCATTATTACAGCATATTCCCCAACAAATCTCCCATACATCAACCGTTGAAGTCAACACCGCCCAGCGTTATGTTGACACATATATCATAAAGTTATAATTATTTTGACACATCCTCATTTTACAGGATTACGTGAAACGTCCGAATCATTTTAGTAGTTGAATCAAATATATAATTGGAAAGTAAAATGCAGTTGCCTGGTGTGAATATGATGGGCCGTTATATTTATGTACAGCAACAGTCAGAAGCTATTCATGTTGGGCGAAATTTGTGGAGAAATAATAAATGAAAACTGATTTTGTTCTGTGCTTCTTGTTCAGGCGAATAAAGATTGGGTGTTGCATGTAATATTTAGGGCATTGAATTTTGCTTTTTGGTAGGTTTGGTTGCATTCAATTTTGTGCCGTAATGGTTATAGTACACAACTGTTCCGTACAGTATGATATTGGTGACAATCTAATATCAATCCTATTCAAACCGCGCCATATATTTAAAGATTTGTCCTTTTCACGTACGAATCTAGTTTATAATTTATTGAGCCGGACCCAAAGTGATCTCTCGAGATCATTTGCACTTCAGTTTAGTTGAATTTAATTTAATTTAGCTCAATTTATTTCAGTAGAAAATTAATTTGTTGAAATTTAGTATAATTTTAACATATAATTTAATCATACTAATGAGTATTATTTTTTAATGTACTTATTTTAAAGCAGTTCAATTAATTGCGATTAATTTATTTTAATTCGATTTTAAAAGAAGAACACACTTAAGTCACAAAAGTTAATACAATTTATAATTGTAAAATAAGTTTTAGAAAAAATGGATTTAGCTAAAATAAATTTAAGTAAACTCAATTTAATTGAACATTTAAAATTTATTAAGCTAAAACAAATTAGATGTACAAAATTGACGAAAAAGGTTACACTTCTCCCCAAGTTAAGATTAATATATTCGTAAGCAATTAAAGTTTACTTTAAAAAAATATAAATGTGTATAATATTTTTATAAAAATAATTCATATTAACTTACTAGTTCTCATTTATACCCTACTTTCGGAGTAGAAGTTCGAGGAAATAGACCTATTCCTTCCATTGCTCCCAACTTTCATGTTTTCTTCTCAACTTTTTAAAAATATGTGAGAGTCTGTCTCTAGAAAGACGGTCTTTTCATAGGTTTAAACTACAAATTTAAGAAATGAAGATAAAATTTTTGGGATGCATTAATCATGTCATAAATTGCTGTACGTTGCATAATAATTTTTTAATATTGCAACCAAAACCTTTTACCTTTCTGTTATTCTAATTAAACTATGTCTCTCCATAAATCTATGGAACGATGATCTTTCCCAAGAATTTGCCTAATCTAAGTTATCTATAATAGCATATAAAATATTGATATTAAAATATGTATATATATCATAAATAAATTAAATAATATTTTACATAATAGTTTGAGTTGGTCTCTTGAAAGACGGTCTTTCCATAAGTTATGGAAAGACCAAGGTTTAAAGTGTAAATTAGAAGAAATTAAGATAAAATTTTCGGGTTGCATGAACCGGGTTATAAATTTTATAACTACTACATGTTTCATACTAAAACTTTAATATTGCAACTAAGACCTTTTACATTTTATTATTCTAATCAAACCCCGTCTTTCCATAAGCCTATGGAAAGACCGTCTTTCCCAAGACTTTGCCTAATAGTTTCATATATTTTAAAAAGTTGAGTATGTTTGTGGGACAAGGTAGGGTTAATGAATGCCACAATAATGCCGGGAGGCAAGAGGCGGTCTCCTCCTGAAGGGCATTTAACCTGCTACTACTACTGTCACCTATCATCCATAGCTTTCCCCATGCTATTTCTGTCTATTTATAAAATTTTATTTATCAGTTGGGAAGGGAACATACTGTGACACGTTGTAGCTTGAACCCCAAACTAAATCATACTTGAATTGGTGGTTCCCAATTTAAAATCTCATTCAATTTTATGCTACCCCAAAATAGATAGCTTTCAGACTTGCCACTTGCTAGAATTGAAATCATAATTGATAGTTTAATTTAATTTATTTTTCTTTAAAATTGGAATCTGGTATAATTTGTCCAAGGCAAAGTCTTGGGAAACACCGTCTTTCTATAGGCTTATGGAATGGAAAGACGGGGTTTAATTGGAATAATAAAATGTAAAAGGCCTTAGTTGCAATATTAAATATTTATTATATAACATATAGCGGTTATAAAGTTTATAACTCGATTCATGCAACCCAAAAATTTTATTTTCATTTCTTCTAATTTGCACTTTAAACCTTGGTATTTCCATGGCTTATGGAAAGACCATCTTTCAAGAGACAAACTCTTTGTCCAAATTGTAAACAGATTGGAAAATACAAATTGTTACACACAAATAAATGAAACCCTTACAAAAACATGAACAGAACTGCTAAGTAAAACCAGACTGAGCACAGTTTCCGACGGAAACAACTAAATTGAAAAAATCACTAAGAACACAACAATTTAATTAAGGGCAAAACGATTTCAATGGCCCCTGAACTCCCTCTATCTTACCTTTTTAGTCTATTCTCTTTTTTTAAAATATTTTTAGCTCCTCATCTAACAAAACTGCTAAGTCGTCACCCTTCCGTCCGGTCAAACCATTAAATCAGAAGTCAATGTCGTTAGTTTCTTAATTTTTAACAAAAATAAGGGCAAAAAAGACTTTTCACATTTTTAAAAATAACCCTTTAGTCCCTCCCTCCGTCCTCTTCTTCTTCTAGCAAAAACGACCTCCTTCCGCCGCTAGACCACCTGCCTCCGCCGCTGCCACCTCCACCAACAGTGTGGTCACTCGACATCTGGCCATCATGCTACATAAATACATGAAATCATTTCACCAGTTCCAAAATTGTCAAAACCCCAGCAAATACAGAAAATCATTTCGCTGCCGCTTTGCCCCTGACCCGCTGCCTCCAGCCACCCCAACTTCCTCCACGCCACCACCACCCCCATCGACTTTAGCCACATGAACCACCACTCGGTGCTGCCTCCAGCCACCCTAACCTCCTCCACAGCGTCAGCGGCCCTCAACCTGATCCACGGCGTCTGCGCCGCCTCCACCCACCTTCACGACATCGCAAACAAGGCGATCCAGCCACCACCAAAGCGTCAACTCTAGCCTCCAGTCGCCCCCACAACGTCGACTCCAGCAACCTCATCCACCACTCGACGTCGCTTCCATCCACCCCCATGGCATCGCGAACAAGGCGGGTTGGGTCTTTCAATTTTGGGGTTTCAGAGATGGGGATGGGGAATTGGACGGGAGGGAGAAAAGAAGCAGGCGGGGATGATGGTTTCAGAGGAATTGGATAGGGGGGAGAAAAGAAGTTGGTGGAAGAAAAATGGAGTAGACGGCGCTGCTCGAGAGGGAGAAGAGAAGAAGAGGATAAAAGAAAAGAGAAAGAAAAAGGAAAGAAAAGGGAAAATGAAAAGGAGAATGAGAAATTACTATTTTACCCTTAAAATTGCATTTGACTATTACTTAACACTTTGACCAGACGGAAGGGTGCCGACTTAGTAGTTTTGTTAGATGAGGGGCTAAAAGTATTCAAAAAAAGGGGTTAAAAGGGTAAGATGAAGGGAGTTCAGGGGGCCCCTGAATTCATTCGCCCTTTAATCAATTAGGTCGAAGACAAGTCTAATTTATGGAGATAAATTGCACACTTACCTAATAAAAATAAACATTTAATAACCTAAAGAAGTAAGATTTCTAAGAGAGATAAAGGAGGCATGTGCGACAGAGACAGAGTGATCAATCTTTTGTATCACATTAGATTATAGAAGAACTAGAAATCTCATATGAACACTCTTGGCCCCTGAACTAACATAAGTGTTCAATCGTGTCACTTCCATCTAGTCAAATCGCCAATTTCAGCTTTCGTTGACATTTTGAGGAGTAAAATGTCTTTTCCTTTTCAACCCTATAATTCTTTGCATTTAAGAAGAATATATTCTCGAACTGTGCGTGCGGCGCATGATAAATTTCAACTCGAATCAAGCATTAGTCTAATTCACACATGTAAATGACACAAGATGGCTCATGCTTGTATCGAGACCCAAAACAAGTAGGTTGAATAGACGACGGGTGGATGACACAAGATGACTAAATGCAAGCATATTGAAGACATAATCACCTAAAAATTCACTTAAAATAACATAAACAAATTAGAACCTTTCTGGCCGCATGACTTCATTGAAGACATAATCACCAGAAAATTCAGCTTCGACTGACCAACCTCCGCTTTTCTGATCACATCTCGACTTCTGCCTCTAAAATCCTGGATCTCATCAACCTTGAAGCACTAGTCATCGGCTCCAGCAAAAGCCCCAAAAAAATTCACACAATAACTAGCGGTGGCACCAAAACTTTGGGGCGACAATGGTGTAGCTTCCAGTGTTAGTGAAAATTGTTTTCCATTTCCATTTTCATTTTCATTTTTGTGGATCGAGTTGCTACGATTGGCGTCGGTGGTGTCAGCGGCGAGCAGCAGCAGTGGTGTTCCAATGGAAGTTTGGTGTCGGTGGCGAGTTCGGAGGAACGGAGAAAAAGGAACACGGAGAGGAATGGAACGGGTTAAACGGAGATGCAAATTGGAGAGGTCAAAATGGATTTAGGGTTTGGACATTTTGAATGGTCAAAACATACATTTTACATTTTTTATTTTAAAAAAAATTAAAGTGGTATTTCCATCATTTATATTTATGTTGATGAGTTTATGGTCATTTTGACACTTTCCAAGAACTGGGGGTTGTTTTGTCACTTTAAAAAACATAGGATCATTTTTTAAAAGAAACAATAGTAAGCGACAATTTTGCCATCAACTCTGCCTCCGCCTTCACTAGTAGAAGAGGAAAAGTTAGACGTTTTAATCAATAGGATAATATGTGCGTGCCTCAGAAGCACTGGAGGATAAGCAGCAGGAAACAGTGTGGCTGGGCTGGGAGGAAGATGACGGACGGGGTGGACTCGTCGGAGATGTTGTGGGGCTAAGTTGGGATTGGAAATAATGCATTTTGGGGAAGATAAAGAGAGAGTATGATAATTGCACTTGAAATCTCTAATATTCAAAAGTGTATTAAAAAAAACTTCATTCCAATCAAAACTTTTATTTACTACAAATGCTGCCCGAATTAACGATTAGGTGGAGTAAAATAAGATTTTGTGTAATTTTATTGGATGACGCTCTAATTGTATTCAAATATTTGTTATTACCTAAACTCGGAGAAGCAAATGAAAGAAATTGATTTTTTTTTAGAAGATTACATGTAGTTAACCAAATTACATGTAAACATCATACTCTAAGATTTAACTAGGAGGCACCGCCATTGAATGTTCAGTGGAGCATGAACTCCATCCATTTGAATAGTTATGGACACCCTCCCAAGAACACTCAAATGTTACATCACCTACAAACCGCTACCACCAAAGTCGGAACTGCCACGATCTCACCTTCATGAGCCACTTGCAGGTTAGGAAACCATAAGAAGGGGGTCTCATAACGCTGGGTCATCATTTTGCAATAATTCTTAAGGGGGGAAAAAAGAGCACACACCGAGGCATAAAAAAAAAGCTTAGTGTTGAAGGCCCTAAATACATACAAATCCAAGTCCAACAAGTGAACCATTGCAAGTCCAAGAAACTACAACTCAAGGCCCTTCAAAGCCTCATAAATGGAACCCTTTCCATCTTTCAAACTTAGAAAATCCAGTTTCTCGAGACACAGCCAATCCAATCCCAGCCTTTCCCTCGTTATCAAACCCTGAATAATACAATCTCCACTCCTCCTCATTCCCATCCATTTGAACCAAACAAGGGCACCCAACCCCTCCACAATCCCACCCCCCTCCTCCACACTGCCCTAACAAAGGACCATTGTCCCCAACCCTCTCCCAAGCCTTCAACCCATCACAAGAAGTTGCCATCCCAATGCTCCTCCTCCCATTCCCATCCACACCCTCATAAGCCATCACATACTTGCCATCTTTCCTGTCCTTCACAACGTAGGCATTCATCATCCCCGATTCATCAAACATACCCTTTCTGGATCCCTCCATGATCACCCTCCCCACCTTGATCCACTTGATCCCATCCCGAGACCTCGCGATCCCGACTGCGAAAAGGCCCGTTTCTTGATCACATGAGTGGTAGTACATCCTCATATCACCACTCTCGTGGTACACTACCTGCGGGGAGGCAATGTAGAGGGAATCCCATTCCCCTTCCGATCCCACGGAGAATAACGCGCCGCTGTGATGCTCCCCTTCGATTCTTCCCCAATGCCTCCCATCCTGACTCATTGCTAGGCCTGGTATTAAGGATATAGTGGATGAAATCACTTCCTTCTGTAAGGAAACTACAATTTATAACGCAAGGAATACCTGGCAATGCAGCCTTGTCACCATTGGAGCCAGTGTAGTAGAGCCAATACAGGGAATTGCTGGCTCTGACTTTAGCACTTGACATGATCACCACCTCACCAGGCCTAACCCCATGTGTGTCAAAAGCCCACCAGTCAGAGCTGGAAGCCATGGTCAAACCAACATCACTGCTTGAGTTGACTTTTCCTTCACCTCTTTCCCAGTGGATCCCGTTGCAAGAAACTGCTAATCCAATTGAATCCTCCATTTTCCCCCCTTTTGACCTTCCATGGTACCACAAGTACCATCTTTCTCCCTCATCACTGAGGTACCTTTTCACCACAGGGGAACCAATTTCAACACTGTCCCAAGAATCCTGTAATCCCAAACCAAACACCAAACCCCTTGAATGTGATGAGTTTGAAGGGATCCCTTTGGGTGTGCCAGGTGCTTCATTTTCTTGGATTCCTGAGTTCGCCCACAAATTCTCTGGTCTGTGGCTACCAGTACCTGGTTTGGTGGAGCAATGAACAAGGAATAGGGGGAAATTTCTGGTGTTCCAGAGCTTGGAAGGCCTAATACTGGAAGGATAAACATGGAATGTTTCTGGCTTAATCAGAGGTGACCAAGTTGGAGCTATGGCTATGGAGTCCATTGTATTGATGTGGTGAAGAGAGGCTTCACTTCAATGAAATATCACTTGGGAAGTTCAGCAGCCAATGATAAGTGGACACATAGGCAGTAGCACATATGATAAAGAGTGTAGCAAAGCTAAAACACAACAGACAAACAAAAACAAGGAAGTGAAATAAAGCCCATAGGCATCAGATTCTATGAGTTTAAGAGCTCCTTCAAGAAAGTAAAAAGGAAAAAGGGTAGGATTTTGTTCTTACCTCTTCAGAGAGAAAGGTATAGCATTGACCATTTAAACACATAATGCAATGAATCATGCTATTATACTCCCTCCGTAAATTACTTAATTATTTTTTGTGAAGTCAAACATTTTAAACTTTGACCATAAATATTTCTAATTGTCTACAACAATGTCGCATAAAAATTAATATTTTACAAAAATAGATGTTAAAAATGAATTTAATAATATCTCACATTATATTTTTATTATATATAGATTAATTTATATTTACAGTCAAAATTTGTAAAGTTGAACTATTCAAAAAGCAATTAATCAATTTATATTGGGAGGGAGGGAGTATTAAGGATGGTATGAGGCAATCCAAAATATTGTAATTATATTTACTTGGCTGATGCGATGTGAATTCTTTAATAGTACTCCCTCTGATACATTTGTTTTTGCATTTTTGCTTTTTGTATATTATTCTTTATCAAAATTTAATCGCATATTTAAATAAATATTTAAACAATAATATCATATTGTTCAAATCGTCGTGACAAGTTGTTTTTAAATATTAAATTTTTATTTACTATTATTATACGTAGGTAAAAACATTAACAATCAAATATGTGTGTTAGACAGTGTATAAAAAGTAAAATTGCAAACATAAGTGGAATAGAAGGAAGGAGTAACAGAAATTGAAAACATGAGCAATGTTGAACAATTATTTGATCTCCTTTTCCTTCATCATGAGCTCCACCTTGTTGATTACGTGACGGTTACATAAACGGCCGCGCGCATACTTCCTTTCTTCGGCTTTTCATTCTATAAACGCAAACTCTTTCTTCCCGTGGAATGATAGGTTTTTTGCATATCATCAATATACACCTCCGTCAGTCCAACTATTCGTGGCAAGTTATAGAACCAAATTAATCTTCCTTTGCATTATCGCGGTAGAAAATAAGGGTAATAGTGTGCATTTTTATTCATTATCTCATGATATATTATATAGTGGTACAAAATACATATAAAAGCTAGAAAAAAGGTAATAGAATATAATTACAATTACAAGTAATATTCTAATTCCTTAATACTCTTTCTCAAGTTGGAGCATGTGGATCAGAAATGTCCAACTTGCCAAGTGGAGAATGAAACTGGTTTCGTCCGAGAGTCTTAGTGAACAAGTCTGCGGGTTGGTCTAACGTGCAGATATGCTGAGAACAATAGTGCTAGATTGAACAAAATCCCGGATAAAATGACAATCAACTTCAATGTGCTTTGTGCATTCATGGAGCACTGGATTTGCCGCAATGTGAAGAGCAGATTGACTGTCACAAAACAGTCGCATAGGAAAAGTGTGCATAACCCCTAAGTCTTTCAGTAAAGACTTAAGTCATAACAACTCACGACAGGTAACAGCCATAGCACGATACTCTGCTTCAGAGGAAAACCAAGAAACTGTAGGTTGCTTTTTGGTCTTCCAAAAAATCGAAGAATCACCAATCATCACAAAATATCCAGAAAGAGAACATCGGGTAATTGGGCATGCAGCCCAATCTGAATCACAGTAACCAGCCAACTGTAATGCACTAGTGGAAGAGAGAAATAAACCTTGACCATGATGACTCTTCAGGTAGTGCAACACACGAACTGCAACTTGCTAGTGAAGAAAATATAAGCAGACTTCATGAATTGCGCAAGTGTATGAACTGAAAAACTAAGCCCAGGACGTCTGCTAGTCAGGTATATCAGACCCCCAACCAAACACATGTACTACTTGGGATCATGGTAAGCTGGACCCTTAACACGCGCCAAATCATGTTATTACTCCATCGGAAAGTCAGTCAGTTTAGAAGCAGATAAACATGTATCAGATAAAATGTCCAAGGCATATTTCCTTTGCGAAAGAAACATCCCTCCGGTCTTCTAGCAATCTCTATGCCCAAGAAATACTTAAGTAAACCAAGATCTTTTATATGGAAACAAGAACTCAAGTATTTCTTGAACTCATAAATAAGCGCAGAAGAGCTACCATCAATGACCAAATCATCCACATAAACCAGAACATGCAAATAAATCGATCCACGGGAAAAGACAAACAAAGAGTAATCTGTCTTACTCTGAACAAAACCAAATGCTCGTAAAGCCTGAGCCAATTTCGCAACCAATTTCTAGGAGCCTGGCGAAGACCATAAAGAGATTTCTGAAGGCGACATACCTGACCATAGGGCGCGGCATAGCCTGGTAGGGGTCGCATAATAACCTCTTCATGCAAATCACCGTGCATGAAAGCATTATGGACATCCATCTGATGCAGTTTCCAACCACGAATGACCGCAACAGATAAGAATAGACAAACACAACTCATCGTCGCAACCGAAGCAAATGTCTCAGTATAATCAATCCCTTCAACCTGGAGATTCCCGAGAACCACTAGGTGCGCCTTATGATGTTCAATAGTACCATCTAAATTAAACCTTTTTCGGTAAACCCATTTGCAACCAATCGCCTTCTTATCCAGAGGCAGGGGGGCCAAAGTTCAAGTCTGATTGCGCTCAAGCGCAATAAGCTCTTTAGTCATAGCATCTCGCCAATGAGCATGATGTGATGCCTCGGAACAAGTGGTGGGATCTGCAATAAATGTTACTACACCCAAAAATCTAGAATGCACACTAGAAAAATTATCCCAATTTACATAATCAATAAGAGGATAGAGAACACATGAGGATAGTGACAACGCATGAGTGAACGTAGCAGTAGTGGGGGATCTTCAGTAGTAAGAACACAAACATGATTATCACAATCATAATCTTCCAAATAAGGAGGAGGTCGGTGAGCACGAACACTCTGTTTGATAGGTAGCAACTTGGCGGTGGAATTATCCGGAGCTGGAGATGCCGCAGAAGGAGGCTGGGCAGGCAGTGCGTGAGGTGGCGGCGTCCTTGGCAACGTAACGTCTGGTCAGGCCGAAAGTAGAATCCGGTGGTCTTGGTCAGGATCCGGTGACGGAACCTCATCCACCGAGGATGGGCCAGTGAGTGCCAGTGGGTCATTGCCGGTAGCAGTCGGCGTAGATGAGTCGGCTGTGATTGGCGGTAGAGACCAGCGATAACTGGCGGTGTAGGACTAGTAGCGACCGGCGTCAGAGAACTGACAGATGCCGATGGTGAGTGATCAGTGGTGTCTCCGCCAATGGCGATAAGGAGGCAGATGGTGAGGTGGTGGTGCCGTCGGGGTCTTCTGATGAGGCCGATGTCGAAGTTGCAGAATACGGGAACTGGTATTCAAAAAAATGTACATCCCGACCGGTAAAGATAATGCAGGATTCCAGGTCAAAAAGGCGATAGCCTTTCTTTCCGGAAGGGTAACCAAGAAACAAACAACGCAAACTTCTTGGTGCAAACTTGTCACGATATCTGGGAACATGAACAACAAAACACAAGCATCCAAAAACTCTTAAGGATGAGTAATTTGGAGCTTGCCCATAGAGAAACTCAAAGGGAGCACGACCATTGAGATGTTTCGTCAGTATCCAGTTAATCAGATAAGCAGCAGTAAGAACACATTCTCCCCAAAAATCAACTGGAAGACTGGCTTGAAACCGTAAGGCACGCGCCACATTGAGTTGATGACGATGCTTTCTTTCAACTCGACCTTTCTGTTGTGGTGTATCAATCATAGATGTCTCAAAAATGATCCCAGATGCAGCAAAATAAGATCTCAAAGGCAAAAACTCAGTCTCGTTATCAGCCCGAACACAGAGTATGGTTCGGCCCCATTGGTTCTTCACCAAAGCACAAAATTCCAAAAATTCAGAAGCTACTTCTGACTTAGCCACTAATAAATAAACCCAAAAAGCTCGGGAATAATCATCAACTATATTTTAAAAATAAGAGAAAAGTGCAAATATAACTCTATTTAATTGAAGAAAGTGCAGATATAATCATGCGTTATTCAAAAGTGAAAATATAACCATATCTATTCAGGTTATGTGTAAATATAACTTTTTCAGCCGGTTTGAGGCCAGAATACGGTGAAATGACTGATTTTCCCCTGGCAGTTTTTTAAAAAAACTGAAAAAACCTCAATTTCTCAAATGACAATATTACCCCCATTGGCATTAATACCTCTTTTGTGTCTTCCATTCCCGCCCTAACTTAACTTATCATCTTCTCCCACTCTTCTCAGTGCAAAAGAACCTGAATCAAGACCCGCTCAACCTTTTCTACTCATTCCCACCGGTCGTGGCCGATCTTCAGTTGCAGTCCGGCGACGACGTAGGTCACCCACTGAGGTCAACGTAGGGAGCCCGATTGTGGATGTTGCAATGTGAAGGAAACCCAGAATTGCCACAGTAAAACCCTTAAAATGGTAAGCCTTCATAAAATCAGTGGGAATGTGCAGATTATTGTTGTCCAGAGTCTGTTTTTTGTGTATTTAACTTTTGGGGCCCTTGAATATAGAAAGACTGCATAGTTCTTATGAAACCGGGGTTTTTAAACCCTTCTTGTTTGATTTTTTTTGTGTATCAACTGGATTGGTGATTTGAATATGTTTAGTGTTGTGCGTGTGGCTGTTGTTGTGCTCTATTTCTATACCTAGGGTTTAAAATGTTGATGGTGGTTAAATTGTTGAAGGGGTACTATGTTTACTATTTTGTGGTTGTTATGGTACTCTTGGTAGTGGGTTTCATGATGTAGATTTTGTTTTGTATTGTGCTAGATTGTATGTTGAATGTGTGGAAATGCATTATTGTGGATGATGCTGAACATGTTTGTGATATATCACTCTTTGTGATTATTCTTTGGAGGTGTGTGATAATTTTGAATGTTTGTTGGCTAATTATCGTGTTGTGTATATGAAGTAGGTGGTTTGGTCCAAGTTTGTGAACTAGATTTAATAATATATTGATTGTTGTAGATGGAAAACCTGGTCAAATTATATAACCAAATGACGAATGTTCAATGTTCTGTGATGTTACTGAACCTGGACATTAGGCCTTCTTGTTGGGTAACCAAACATTGATAGCAAGTTTGGTGAATATGCTCTTTGTAAAAAATTTCCTGTTAGTGCATATATAACCCTGTATGTTCAAGATATATGCATATATAACCCTGTCTATTTCTTATATGTGCATATACATCCCTAAAAATTAAATGAAGTGCAATTTTACCCCTGACTGTTTCCTCATTGTGCATATATTACTATGTGTATATCTTATATGTGCAGATATCACCCTGAATATATTTGTATGTGTAGAAATAACCCTTAGATTATATTTATGTATTTTTAATTTTGGATTTGTTTGTAGGATGAAGTGTACACAATTATCCTCCGTCATGGTACCCGTTGGAAGAGGCTTGAAGGTATTAATCCAGATAGATACTCTCTTGTATTCTTGAAGTCATATTGCACAGAGCATTTCTTCGAGGATGCCGAGGCATGGAAATCACTGGAATTGATGTTGAGTTATGGTGATGATCGAGCCATCCTGCTATCAGAAGAGGGTGTCACCAAAATGTTTGCCTCAAACTGCGAAGGAAATAATTTGGAGGTATATTGTGAGGTCCTTAACCCTCGTGAAGGTGGTTCTCAGGGTGAGAGCAGCAAAACGGGGAATTTGGAAAAATCAAGGAAGAAAGATAGTGAAGAATGTGGTAAAGCTGTGGCTGAGGGTTTGGTGGAAGAAAACGGCTCTGAAGATGAAGAATATGTGCAACCCAATCTTGAAGAAGGCCACGAAGAACAAGACCAGGACTGGTATCATTGGTACACTGAGGGAGGTTCCGAGATTGAGTCGGATGGGGATGGTGGCAGTGACACAGGGTGGGATTTGGACAAAGACACTGATTTGGAAGATGATCCCATGAAGAACTGCACCAACAAGGACAAGTTTAAAATCAAAGACGGGGACAAAATTAAACTGTTAACAGGGATGGATTTTCATACCCAAAAGATTTCAAGGCTGCTTTGCTCGACTACTCGGTGCAAGAAGGATTTGTGTATAAACATGTGAAGAGTAAGAAGATTAGAGTAACAATAACTTGTGTGGCGTATAATTGTGGATGGAGGCTCCATAGCTCGACACTCCCCAACGACCATACATTTAGAATTCGTTCAGTGGAAGGGAAACACACCTGTAGCCAAGAGGTGAAGGTGCAGCAGGGATGGATATCAAAGAGGCTTGTTAGTTTATGTTCATTTTGGGGATGTCCTTCATCTAAATTTCGTTGTGAAGGTCCAAGAACGTGGTGATCTAGAAGTTCAAATTCAGAACAGGGGCAAGGCTCCAAATGATGCTAACCAGGCTGTCGAGGTAAACCATGAATTGTGGATGCTCTGATTATAATCATGTAGGGTTATATCTGACCGCACTTAAGCTATATGGGGTTATGTCTGAACTATCTAAAATTATACAGGGTTATATCTGCACATATTGATATTATGTAGGGTTATATATGCACATAATAAAATTATGTAGGGTTGTATCTGAACTTTCTAAAATTTTGTAGGGTTATATCTGAACTTAATAACATTAAGTAGAGTTGTATCTAAATTAGTGTTGCATCTGTAATTACAAAAGTAATTTTTTTATTATGAACTGTAGGATAAAGCGGTTGATGATACGGGGTTGAAATTTGATACGGAGATGCAATTCCCACCACCATGTTTGAACAAAACAAAAGTAAACTTCAATGTCTTATTAATATGCCAATATTTATTTTGCATTTTGAATCAATGTTTTCTTACTAATATGGAAATATTCTATTTCAGATAATGAATGTGATGTCAATCATTCAACAAGTGGAGAGTGAAATCACTCTACCAGAGCCACAACCAAAGAATGTGCAGAAATACAGGAGGACTAAGCAGAAGGTTAAGCGTAGCATAGCAAAGGATGCTACTGACAATGAGGTAAGACAATATTTTCTAAATCAAAATCAAGCAATTCTGATCAATGAACTGAAATCCTAACTGCTACCCGTCGTCAGGAGCAAGACGAGTTTCAGGGTAAGGATGGG
The DNA here is from genome assembly GCA_037428765.1 of Rubia yunnanensis. Lineage (NCBI taxonomy): Eukaryota > Viridiplantae > Streptophyta > Magnoliopsida > Gentianales > Rubiaceae > Rubia > Rubia yunnanensis. The sequence continues at coordinate 75,371,253 of CM075071.1, read as the reverse complement.
GGTGAAATGATGATGCTAGAAACACTAGATGTTGTGGAGCAGGAGTTCAGCATCCAAGAAGTGACTACTACATCCAATGTCCATGACAGAAAGGATATTCTAGTGCAAATTCTTGTGGAGGAGACACCAGTGGTGATGGAACAACCCTCTCTCGAGGTTCCGGTCCAGGTTCTGGGAGACAGTGCTTTGGAAGGACAACCTTTGTTGGAGGACCAGGTTGCGGGGGAGATTGTTGTGGAGGAGCTTCCAACAGAAGAGAACCAAGATTCGTACTTGGTCAAGGTTCGATAACCAGGGACCATGTATTAGTGGATGCAGACACTGGCAAGAATGAGGGTCCAACACCAAGTGCTGGGACACGGGCACGTTTACCACGCCAGTTCAGTGCCCAGGTATTCTGATTTTCCATGTTTATATTTCTTCATCAAACAATGCTTACAGATCATAGTTAGAGCATTAAAATTCATTCCATCAATTTTACCATGCTCAGGATTTCCCAATGCCCATCGGAGGCGTAGGACCAGTCGTATTTCACACAATATCGGATAACACTATGATCGAAACTGTCAACCATCTGGATCTATCTGACCCGCAGGTAATTTTAGTTTACATGGTTATAATTGCACTGACATGCGATAAGATAGGGTTACATATGAACATATTAATATTATGCATGGTTATATCTGCACATATTGATATTATGTAGGGTTATATCTGCACATGTTGATATTGTGTAGGGTTATATTCGTAATTAATACAACTAATTATATCAGCACCACCTTCTATTTTCAGCTATCTCGGCCCCCACCACTAACAGAGTTCCCTATATTTGGTACTAAAGTGGTGGCTACTTGCAACAGAATTTGGGGAAGGACTTTTCTATACAGTCTGAGGACAGCGATATTGCTTAGTACAACTTTAGCTTCATCGATGAATACCACCCCAGTACTGATATCCCGCATTCCAGCTCACAACCAACCACCTCTTCCTGTCCCACTCGACCCAGAGAGCGAAAGAACAAGTCCAAGAAGAAGTGCATCACAACCACCACCAGATAAATGCGCTTGACCTTATGAATGCACTTGACAATGTACTGTTTCATTTGTGCACTTTCATGTAGCACTACGACTGTTGTAGGGCACCTTCTTTTCGTTGTTTTGCAAGCTTTGCTGCCTTCAACATACGTTTATAGAAACTATGTGGCACACTAAACATTGGATGTGTTCCACTTCCATTGTCATGCATTTGAACCTACATTAATGTAGTGTGATGTTTGTTCGAATTTTTTTTTCAAATAATCTACTAAACATGTGTTGATAATTATTGAATGTGGACGAATCAATTTTGTTCGTATAAAAAAAACCTGAACCGAGGGTTATATTAGGAATAGTTCTACACAAGTAAGGTTATATCTGTACTTCATAATATTAATTGGGGTTATATCTGCACTTTAATGAACTAGTCGGGGTTATATCTGCACTTTTGTTAACTTATGTGAGGTTAAATCAGTACCGATATGTGTCACTGAGTGACACTATGTATTTCATTATAACTGCAACAAATGATCACATTCATAAATCAGCCAACAAGTTCAAGTGTTTGTGCACCTCGAATAAATTGAAGACAAACATTCGACAAGTCTCAACCCAGTCAAACTAGTAACATAATGCAAACCAAAACAAAAACCAAAGCAACAACTACAACATGTTTGAGCAAAGTCAAGAACTAATTGAAGCCACCAACATTCACTTTCCAACCAACCCCAACAAGAATATGGTCATGTTCGCACCAAGCAAAACCAAATTTATTATGATCAAAGCCTTAAGAATGAATGAGCAGTTGAAACCATTTTGCGGTGCAACATAACCTTCACCTGGCACAACCACAACTTCTTTGACCTCAACATGGCCAGCAGTATTGTCTCTTGGACCTCAACTACGAAACTCGTGCTGCGGCAACGAACTTCCCATACTTCCTCTTCCCCAATCAAACATTTTGAACACAACCCAACCCTGAAATCCATGACTGCGAGGGCATCGATAATAAGGTCTCCCTGGATTCTTGGCCGACTGAGACACACAAACAATCGTTCCCTTCTTACAAACCCGGTATTCGAATCCTTCGCAATGCACACCATTCATACTGTAACTTAACGAAGTCATTCTAATCCCTCTCCAAGAACAAAGAAACAACTACTTCATTAAAACAACACTCTAAACACCATTAATCATCATATCCATCGCAGTTTAATCTACAGAGATCGGAAAATCGATTTTTCCCAAATTCAAATCTAGGGTTCAACGCAAAAAATTAGTTACCTTCAGCGGAGAACGGGCGTTCTGAATCTCCAGGAAAAGATGCCTGTGCTATTGACACGAGTTTGAAGGGAAAAGGATGAGGAAGAAAACCTAGGGAACCATGACGGCGAAGTGGAGGATGAACGCAGTGGTGCGGCCACCTGGGCTTATCCGCATTGATATGGGAGAAGGAACGGCCAGTTTTTTTAAAAACAAAGGAAGTTAACATCTTGTTTTTTGTGGGCCCAATGATAATAAGGGCAAAATTGTCCTTCCAGGTCAAGGGTTCAACTATAAGGGTATTTTAGTCATTGCAAGTTGGTCAAGCTGGATTTTGATGGTCAACGCCAGAATCATGGCCGGAGAGTTATATTTGCATTTTTCATTCAACAGTCAGGGTTATATTTGCACTAAAAAACAACTGAGGGTTATATCTGCATATTACCCAAAAAATAAAATGCACCACTAGAAGATGGTGTTCTATAAGGTCACCAAACATCACAATGTATTAATTGAAATAATGCAGTAGCATTTGTAGAACTCAATGGAAAATTATGTCTAGTCTGTTTTGCTCTATAACACATAGATAAAGGAACATAAGTCTTATTACTGCTAAAATTAATAGGAGAGACAGAAGACAACACTGTAGAGAAAGGATACCCAAGACGCTAATGCCATAAATCAGAAGAAGACACAGAAGAAACTCTCGGATGAGACTGCGGGATAGAAGAATGATCACGAGTGTCCAGCAGACGAAGCCACCCCCCCCCTTCTGTTCAACCACGCCAAACACTTTCCTCGTACTGATTTTCTGTAAAATGCAATAGTTTTCATTAAACAAAGCTAGACATTTTAGGGCAGATAACAATTTAGAGCATGATAATAAGTTGCATCACAAAGTAGGTATATATAGCACATGAGTGAGAGTGACAACACCAATGCAAATAGAATAATATTGGGTAGTAGATGACACAGAGCCATCAGGCAGAACAACATTCACAGTGTCAATAGCAGTAGTGATATCAGTAAGAGAACCTTTGTCACCGGTCATGTGATATGAGGCTCCTAAATCAAGTATCCAGGGCAAAGTAGACTTACCTGACCCATTGTCAGTAAGAGAATTGAACTGATTAAATAAATGCATGGTCATGCTCCAGTGGTCATCAGACAGAGTAAGGCCAAAATCAGACCGGGTAGGAACACTTCCAGAGGAAGTCGCCGCCTCTAGGCCAGGCGGCGACATGGCGGCGTCGACGAACGACCGCGGGAGTGGAAGAAAGATCCTCCGTTCACGGTGGCGGCGATCGGCCGAGAGGTTGGCGTCGTATTCCTGGCGGTGCTGGCTTTCTCCTTCAACTCCTCCAGGTCATCCCACAGTTCCTCAACTGTGGCAAACGAGCTTGTAGAAGATCTCAACACCGGATTTAGGGTTTGCAAGATCCAGCAGACAAGAGTAACATTAACCCCAGGCCAATCAGCAGCATCAGGATGACCATATTGGGGTTTGGTAATGGATCCATTAATGAACCCAATCTTGTTCTTAGCAAGGAATGTGCGGCACATCACATCTGACCATTCAATGTAACTTTCTTGACCTTTTAGCATGTTCGGTATAATTTGCAGATATGTACCATCGCCATAGCTAATAAAGTAAGGATCAGTCGACAGACGATCAATAGATACAGTAGTCTGAGGGCCAGGTTGCAACTGCAACTGCTTCATTAAAGTCACAATCACATCATAACCACTCATATGCTAAAGATTCGGAACCTCAGGTGCAGCATCAATACGAGCCTATTCTTCAGAAGCAGACATCGGGCAAAATCAGGTACGAACAACAGCAGGTGTAGCAAGTGACGGCGGATCGGATCAGTGGCGACGCGTGAGCTTCGGGATTGGCGCGTGTAGCTTAACGCACAGACCGATCGGATCAGGAGAGACGACGCACGGAATACCACAGCCAGATGGTGGCAGTGGCGAGCGGTGGAACGGAGCAGACTGCAGCGGCTGTGCGGTGGCGCATGGATCGACGCACGGCTTGATGGCGGCGGCGGTGACTCGGAAAGGCAGCGGAATAATTTCTTAGGATTTTAGGCTCTTATACCATGTAAAATAAAGGTAATAATGTGTGTTTGTATTCATGATCTCATGATACATTATACAGTGGTACAGAATACCTATACAAAGTAGGAAGATGTAATAGAATATAATTACAATTACAAGTAATATTCTATTTCATTAATCGTCGTCGTCGTCATCATCATCATCATCACCGTTCTCATCATTGTAAGTGAAGGGAAGTGGAACTGACTTGAATGCTCTGAACTTCCCGACGTTGTTTAAGTGTTCATTCTCCAACCTAAGAAGCAAGCACATAAATATGCTTATACAACTTACTATTTCTTGCTTGAGAACCATCATAGGTCAATTCAAATCACCTGAAGAAGTTCCACATCCCACGACGGAGAATTTCTAAGCAAGCAAACACGCTCGAAATGGTAGTTCCACGCAGGGAATGCAAGTCCATTGGAAACACGACCTCCAGCCAAGCAAATCTTAAAAGCACGTCCAAAGCCTGAAACATAATTCAGAACATAATGCAAGGTAATAAACATAATCACTTTGGGATATTGGACTTTTCTCATTTTACCATAGCTATGAAGTAAACACTCTTGTGAGTAACCACAAGCTTATCTCTCAAGAACATGTTCTTCGACTTGCGTTGAAGAAGTCCCCAGTCCATCACAATGTCCCAGTATGTGTTCCCAATGGTTGCTATTCCCGAGCTCACTATGGCAAGTGTTTTCCAGCTCAATTTCTTTCTCTGTTCAAAAGCTGTTCTAATCACAACTGCAACGATCGTTGAGAAGTATCTCAGACCATTAATTCCATGCCGGAAGTCTCTCTCTCCAAAAAGTCGACGAACACACTACATAATCGCCATGCACATTTTGTTAAGGATCTTTAAGGGTAGAAAATTAATGGTATCATTGGAGAATAAAGAAAGACCTGAAGGAATCGAAGCCAATATGGTATCACTGCAACAATGAAGTAGAAAACGGTGTAGGCATCACGAGCACTACAATTCTTCTTTCTTTCTGAATGTCCATATGTGTAGTAGCAAATGTAGTACTCAAAGCTCCTTATGGCTTGTACCTGCATTTACACAACTTAGCAACATATGAACAGGAAGAACCAGCAAATGAAAACATTAGAACCAAGTAATTAACATCTGAACTACCTGACTAGTAAGCTGGTCTGCCACAAAAAAGTCTGGGAGTGTTACCTACAGAAACGCTAACTCTGTAAGACTGTCGAGATTTCTGTCAAGATGTAAACATTCCAGACTAATACATACCTCATACAGAGGAGCGCAGATGCAGCGAAATATGCTTCTGATTAGAAATAACCTACTTGAACGATAAATGATTTTGAAGGGGCAGAACGTAATGGAAACAACCACCTGTATAACAAATAAATGAAAGGAAAGAGAAGAATCAATCACCCTGAATCAATGGATAGCAAACAGCTATTTTTTCAAATAATATAGATTTGAGTCTCACCATGATCAGCCCTAAAGGAACGAAATCAACATATTTCCTATGATCCAGAGTTCCTGTATTTAACTTCATGTGCAAGTGCACCAGGACAGTGGCAAGAGTAAGCATGGACAATCCACTTCCGAGGAGAAACACTTCCCGATAGCCTATCTCAGTGCCTTGTTTGAAACCAAATATAAAAGGGTAGTTGATCTTGTAGCGCTTCCAGAAATATATGTTTGCAGCATACAGGAGCATATGGAGAGTGATATAGACGTAAAAACTGCACAAAGGAAAAAAAGGGAAGGTAATCACTCTTTAATCTGACAGTACCGAGTCACAATTGAGAAAGAATAACTGGAGTTATTCATTACCTATAAAGTGGGAAAATATTGGTTATATACAGGTTCCCTTCCTGCCTATCTATCAACTTCTTAACTTGAATTAGAAGGATGATAGCAATTAGCAAAGCGATTGCGAAACCAGAGAAGAAGCCTGAAATTTTTAGGAGGGTTAAAATGTGCAATGAGACCAGTGTTGCTTTTGCTAATCCTAACAGCAGTAATGCTACAGATTCTTCAGAAATTTTATGCAACGAATCCCATTAATAATTTTCCCTTACCTGATAAGAAAGTAACGCGGTGCTTCTCTCTTTTATGCTTTGGTCTCAAGAACTTCATTCCTTCTCTCCGATTAGAACTCGCAAACTGCTTAATAAAGGTCGTCTCCACCCTGTTCAGGAGAACATTTACCTAAGATAGCATAAAGCCAGAAGCATTTGAAAAGGTAAAAAGGAGAGCCAAAGAAGTGATGGAACTTCATTCAGTTTATGTTTGTATAGCAATTAGATAACTTACTATTCTTAACTGATGATTCAATTAATTCAAAAATCTACATAACAGCTGAAAATGCAATACTGTTATAAATGAACGCTAATATGCAAAACAAACCTCATCAGAGCTCCCCAGGTAGGAATTATCCACCATTTCCAGGTATGACTTGGCTGCACCCCTTGACGTGATCTGAAATCGTCAGAAGATAAGCAAAATTGGTAGTCTTTTCATTCATGGTAGAAACTTTAAACATCAGTTAAGATGAAGAATTTCCTCCAAAAAAAAACACTAGAGAAACAAGGCAGACAACTATAAATTAATACCTTTTCATACTTCTTCAGAATCTTGGAAAATGCTGATAGATTCATAAAACTGTTTCATCGTGTACAAGAAGGTCAACATTTACTAGAAAGTTGAAAGATAGAATCTTAAATATACTGACAGAAATCATCTTTTAGAAACTCACCTGTAGTTTTTAAGAAGCTGGAGCTTTCGATAAAATTCAGAAAATACATCTTTCAGCCTTGCTTCAACTTCCTTAAGCTCTTCTTTATTGAAACTCAGTTCCTTGTCTTTTTCATCCATTAATACGCCTTTGATGGTCGACATTGGACTTTCATACGTATTAGTGATTTTCACTCGATCCAGAATATCCAGAGAAGGATGTCGAAATTCTCTGCCAACACCCCTTACAGGATTCCTGGCCGCTTCATCCTGATTCAACGGCATTACTTCTACTTCAGATGCTCCATTTCCCCCTTCCGTATCTGAAAAATCAGCACATTGTCATCTGCTCTTAGAACAACGAAAAACACATTCCACAATCAACAAAACAAAATTACCTGCTCGGCCAGCTTGACTTGGAGGACTGTTATTAGAACTCACAGGACCATTCCTGACTTTAATGCGCAAAGCAATCAAAGCATTCATCTGTTTGTTAAGGGAAGCGGCTTCTTTTGTGACCTCTTCCACCTTGTCCTTGTAGAACGAATTCACCTTGTTGAGCTCATCATCAAGCTTGCTGAAAAAGGCCTTTTCCTTCTCCCCACCTTCTTCAGAGGACAAAAGGAATTCCGTATTGTACAGATTCCGCGAGTTCTGCCGCACTGCATTAACATTTATAACCTGGTTCTCCAAGTCCCCCGTACTCACAGTCGAACGCTCTTCTCGATTCAGACCACTGAAGGCCGTGCCGTGGACACTTCTGGATGGAGTTGCTGGTTGCTTATTCGGCCTCAGTCGGCGGATGTCGTGTAATATATGTTTGAGTCCATTGTAATCAACATAGGCTTCAGTCCATTCAGGCACCTTTTGCTTCTTAAACGCCTTTCCGAACTTCATCTCCGCCCTAATTTCTTTTCACACTACCGCCCTACCAAAACACTAAACAAAACGCACATATACACCATATTAGCACGATCATGATTCACGAGATGTTTCGATCAGTACACAATTAGTAAAACAATCTACCTAATCTTCAAATCGTCTCAATTGAAGGAAATTCGAATAAATTATCGCTAAGAATTCAACGAACAATGAGACGATATTAACAGCCGAACATTCACAAATCAAAACACAGATTAATCTGAACAAACATTGCGCCGATCAAATAGTGCACTTTTTGTTCGTACTGTGTGAGTGTGTGCAAAATTTGTGGACGATTGAATTGTGTAAGCCGTTACCTGGAGTGAGCTTTGATCATTAACGGGAACCGCCGCTGTTAGTTAAAGCCTTTCGGTGAATTCCTTATCATTTCAGCGGGTTTAGCTTTAGTTAGTTGGTAGCGGCGAAAATTAATTAAAAACCGCTGGTTTTATGGGAATGCGCGCCACTTTTTGACACGTGTAGCTTTAGTGATACGCGCGGCAACACATTTGCTGCCACGTCTGCTGCCTGCTGCTTTCCTGAAATAGCACTCCATGCCATTTTTAGAAGAAGAAGTCAAATTTGTTTGCTTAATAAGTACGATTGGAGAAGTTGATACTCAGATTGAGTTTTGTTTTCGAGTTAAAGTGCTCACGTGACATAATATTTTGGATAAAATTGTCATTATGATCTTAAAATTGAAAATGCGCTATTATAATCTTATATTTTGCATTAGAAATGTCGGTATAATTCTGAAGATATGAATTTGATCGAAATTTTATAAGGCAAAGTCTTGGGAAAGACGGTCTTTCCATAGGCTTATGGAAAGACGGGGTTTAATTCGAATAATAAAAGGTAAAAGGTCTTAGTTGCAACATTAAAAATTTAGTATGGTATATGTATCAGTTATAAAATTTATAACCCGATTCATGCAATCCAAAAATTTTATCTTAATTTCCTATAATTTACACTTTAAACCTTGGTCTTTCCATGACTTATGGAAAGACCGTCTTTCAAGAGACACACTCATTTTATAAATATACTATTATATTTCTAATTTCAAAAAAATAAAAATTTTAAAAATATTAAAGAGCAGTTATGCTTTCATTATCTATTAACCCAAACAATTTTCCACTTTTTCTCTTCCAATTTTCCACTTTTTCTCTCGATTCCCTCTCCCGATCTCCTTCTTCTTTCTTCTTCTTCTTCTTATCCACTCTCGGTCACACCATCCAACCCCGTTCACCACAGTCAAGGTCTCCACTTTCCGGCGCTTGGATAAGCGGCATCGGAAAAAGGTGGCGGATGGTGGCGTGGGGGTGTGGGGCTTGGGGATGGATGAGCCATTAAGTTTCTTCTCGGTTCTATTTTCTCATATCTAACCGAGGCGGGGTGGCGCAGGGGCAGCGGGGTGGGGTGGCCGAATCTGGTTCAGTTTAATGTTTCTTCTAATAGCTTTAACGGGTCGGTGCTGGAGAATCTCCGGGGAATGCCGGTGAGTGCTTTTTCCGGTAACGCTTTGTGCGGGAGGCCTCTGGCTATCTGCCCGAAAGATGGTACCGCCCCTGCTTTTGCTGTTGGCAATGCGCCCGGAATTTTTGTCGGGATTATAATTGGTTTTGTGCTCGGAGCACGCGAATGTTGTCCCTGACTGCGCCGCTGACTGAAACGGGGTATCCCGGGTCGGCAAATGAGTGGAAACCGTAGTATCTTTGAACCATCCTCCCTTCAATTCGCCTGCGAGGATTTGAATTCTTGAAAGTATTCGGTGAATCAATGGAGGAATAATTGGGGCTGTCCAGTTAAGTTTTGGGCGGGGGATAACCGGCGAGCTAAATATCACTCGGCTTAGCATTACGGTTTTTTCAGTTATGCCGCCCGCGAGCTGAATAATGGGAGTTTTGACATTTAATTGGATTTTGTTAAAATACCTCACAAGATTTTGTAATTGGTTCTGTGCTCGGAGTCTGGAAGCGTGGTGGCGATCAAAATCGAAACTCGATGACGAGTTACTGTCCTTGTTGTTGTCATGGTGGGGCTAGGGGATGGCGGGTGCCATGGAAAACAGGGCAGCATTAAATGTCGCGATCCGGATGGGCGAAGCGGCAGTGTGGGTTCGGGAGATGTGGGTTTCAGAGATTCCGGCAGTGTGGATTCAATGGCACAGATTTCGGTGGCATAAATCCAGATGCCGGCGATGGTGGAGCGGTGCCGATCTGGCAGCGGTGATGGTGGTGGAGCGCTGGTGGTGGTGGAATGGGCTGCGGTGATGGTGGAAGGGGTGGAGGTGATGCTAGAGGTGGTTTTGAAGTTGAAGATGATGAAGAAGAAAAAGGTGGTGCACAGGGAGAAATTTCTATTACTGTTGCAACAGTATCACACATCGGAGGAGAATAGAGAGGACGCATGTAGAAAATGCGTCCTCTTCTACCCTTTTTTTTCTATTTTTTTCGTTTGATTTATTCGGGAAAAAAGCCAGCCTTTTAATTTTTTTCGTGCATGGCTGATGTGGCTTAGAGGACGCATTTCGCTTATGCGTCCTCTTGGTCAAACTGGCCGCTACAGGAGTGCTACAGGAGTGATGCAGGTGGTGCAGGTGATGTGATGGGGCTTGGTAGGCGCAGCAGGAGGACGCATTTTGTATATGCGTCCTCTGATTCCACTGCTTCCACTTCCCAGCCTATTTAATTAACCTCTCCTCTTCCTTTTCTTATCTCTTTCAAGGCCGAAAATTTTCAGCATCTCTCCCATCTTCCTTCTCGATTCTTCACCAATATTTACTTTCGCCATTGCGCCGGTTGTTCTACGCCATTGCTCCGGTTGTTCTACGCCATTCCGCTTGTTCACGTTATCGGTAACGTATTTTTATTTTTTGGAAAATCCTACATTTTGCTCTTGTTTTATTTTGTTAAGGTTTTTTATGAGTAAAATTTGGATTGGATTTGTGGTTGTAGAGATCACAAACGGCCTGAAGTTCGTGCTGTTGACCGTCCTTGACCCGTCGTTGACCTCCGTTGACTTCCACATATGTCACCTTGTCTGTGAGTGTCAGACTGCCACCCTTTATTTTTCCCATTTTCTTGATGTTAATTGAACATTCCTGTTGGTAGTAGATTTAAGGTTTAATTGCTACATCATGGATTTTGATTAAAAACAAAAGTTAAAAATTAACTATTAACACTAAAAATATTTCTTAAGCACTTCTTTTTTATTTTAAAATATAATTAATTAGCAATATAAATTGAAGTTTCAATCTTTGGTTTATTGGCATTGCAAAACTAAAGAGATGCACATTTCTTAAATAGGGAGCAACTCCTTATTAAGGAATGATTTTTAAAACTCAATGATACTCATTAAATAAGGAATGTTCCTCATTAAAAAAAAGTGTAGTTAGGGAGTTACCATTGTGGAAAGGCACCTGTGTTACAAAAGTAGACGTTCTCGTGTTTTGTTGCGCTAATAAATGTTCACATCTGTTCGAAATTTCAAAAGTCTTACAAAAACAGCTTTATTTATTATATTTCGTAAAAATTTTGAATGTGTAATTTTACTTATTAATTTTAAGAAACATAAGCTTGCATGCATGGATATATTATGCACAACTACGTAAATTGTACTGTAACCTAGGGATACGTTAAAAATGATATTTTACCCAAGTTTACCATATGTGCATTGCGACAATCAGATTCCCATAATACATGCTTCTATGAATAATTTCATATATATTTTGCATGAGATGAGATGAAATTAAATGTATGATTGTGTGAAGCAAAAATTAAAAAATTTAGTAGACGATTTTTTATTGAGTTTTTAATATTTATTAGTAGGCTTATTTTATGATGGCATGGTCTTGGAAAAATCGTCTTTCCATATGCTTATCGAAATATGGAGTTTAATTAAAATGATAAAAGGTAAAAGGTTTTAGTTGAAATATTAAAAATTTATTATGCAATATTAAAAATGTAAGATTGGAGGACCCTAAATAATGTTACGAATGTGTTCCGCGATTATGTGCGAGTTGTTGTAGAAAGTTTGTTTATTTTTTTGTTAAATTGTAAGTTGCGGAGATCCGGAAATATTTTAGTTAATTCGGATGTGTTGTATGATTGTTTGTGGGTTTAGTGATTAAGTTTGGTCCGATGCTTTGGTAGCGTTTAATGCTCACGCGTGACTAACTGAAGTAATTAAGTGAATTGTTGACTGATAAATGTATTTAGTTTGTAGCAATAGTAATGACTTTTGAGGATACTACGGAAAGGAATGTCGGGTGAGAATAAAATAGTAGTGATGTCTTTGCATAATCGTTTACTTATTAATGTATCATGTCTGTGTTAATAGTGCTGTTAATGTGGTCGAGCGGAGTAGATGTACATATTTGAGGATACAATGAAATGAACGTGGAATGAAAATGAATTAAAAGTTATGTATTCGTGTATTGCAGTTGTACAATGTTTTTGACTGTGTATATTTATAGAGGCGGTCAGATCAAGTTTGATTTGACTGTGGGTGTGTATTATGATCCTGCAATACCGGAGCGAGTTTTGACTCTTGAGAGGAGGTTGAACCACTCAGAATTAGTTGATGCAATTGTCACGAGGCTTGGCATTGCGAGTGAGGGGTATATGTTGAAAATATATTACCGATGTCCTGAACTGATTGGTTCGGCTGTATACTATCGGTGTTATAATGTGGAAGATGAGGACTCAACGACGTTCTTCTTCAACATTGTTGATCGATTGTCGTTGTCGTCCGCGGATTTTTACATTGTTATGGAACAGTTGGCAAGCAGTAATGATTGGGCACGGCCAATGACGTTCACGTCGTTGTTGACCAACATCCAAAACTTTGCTGATGTACCATGTGTACTGCCACACGTTCATAGCCGGGGTTTAGAAATTGGCGAGTCCAGCCAACCTTGTGGGTATGCTCCCGTGGATTGTGCTCAGCCGTCCACAAGTGGTGGTATGTATGGTATGGCCCATGACGAGCAGAATGTCTTGGATGATGATTATGTGGGACACGTTAGTGACCTTGTTATTCGGGATGACGGTGGCGAAGACGATGATCACGGATGTGAACGTGACAGTGGAAGTGAGGATGATTGTTCCTTATCAACTGATTCGAATCCTGGGGACGAGGAAGAACAGGCGGTGTGCACGAACAATGTACCCCCGTCGTTTCATATTCTGGCGAATCCGGATACACAGGCCTACTATAGGGATTATGGTGGCCCTGATGAGGATACCTATGACCCAACTCATTTTGGGTCCGGAGTTTCTACTTACGATCGAGAGACTGGTGCAGTGGATGTGCGTATGCGATTCCAGACGAAGGCCCAATTGGTTGAAGCTATCTCTAGGTGGAGTTCCATGATGAACAGGGAACACAGAGTCGTGGAGAGCACATCACGCACATGGTATGCGAAATGCAAGGACGTTGTCGAAGGAACTGGGAACTGTGTTTGGGTTGCCAGAGCTTCGAAGAAGGCTTCACATGGCATGTGGGAGATCACCAGATGGGCAACTAGCCATGGGTGTGTTGGTGCTGGTCGGTCTACGGGAAACGTGAATCTGACGTCGGTGATGATCGCCCGTTCAATCCGCCACCACATTGATGTGAACCCTTCATACACAGTCAAAGATGTACAAGCTCAAGTGAAGGAGGAGTTTAATGTCACCATTTCCTATAAGAAGGCGTGGTATGCTCGACAGAAGGCAATTGACATGGTGTTCGGAACTTGGGAGGAATCTTTTGAACAGCTCCCAGCGTTTATGGATGAGCTAGTCAGGGCCAATCCGAGCACCGTTGTAGATTGGGCTGACGTACCTGACAGAATACACGGTCACGGGTGTAGGAAATTTAAATTTGTGTTCTGGGCATTTGGTCAGGCAATTGAAGCCTTCCGCCACTGCAGGCCAGTCATAAGCGTGGATGGCACTCATTTGAAATTGGCATATAAGTCCACAATGTTGGTCGCTGTGACGCACGATGCAAATGATTACATCCTCCCCATCGCTTACGCTATTGTTGACGAAGAAACGAATGAAAGCTAGAACTGGTTCATGGGGAGACTGCGTCTTCACGTCGTTGGTGGTGATAGCATGCCCATCTGTATCATATCCGATAGGCATGCTGGACTTATAAATGCGATGACACATATGGAGGAGTGGATGGAGCCGGCTGGATACCATCGAATTTGCCTGCGGCATTTTCAATCCAACTTCCTGTCATATGATTCCAGGAAGTTCAAGAATGCGCTTATGAAGACTCTGGTGTGGCAGCTTGGTGGTGCCAGGCGAGAGAGCAAGTGGAGGGAGTACAAGGAGGAGCTGGAGAGTATAGATCCATCCGCTTGGGCTTGGCTGGAACGGCAAGATAGGAGTAAGTGGTGTCTTGCATTCGATGAGGGTGATCGACGTTGGGGAATTCTCACGACGAATTTGTCTGAGAGTTTCAACAACTGTTTACGCCGCGCACGCCATCTCCCGATCACAGCTTGTGTAAAAGCGACGTTCGAGCGAAAAGTAGAAATGTTTGCCCAGAGGGTTATGGACGCCACGAATTGGAGGTACTTCGTCACTTACATACCCTTTTTTATGTGCCTGTAGAGCAGTTTATGGATTCTAAAATCTTTTCCGTTTGTCCAGGTCCGTGTTTCCTAAGAGGAACTGGAAGAAGTTTCAGAAGCAGGATACATTGGCCCAGGGACATATCGTAACCTTGTTCGGCCATGCGTCGCAGACTTATAGGGTTGTGACAAGGAACATCGATGGGAGCATCAGTGAACGGAAGTACACGGTCAAATACCGAAGAAGAGAGTGTACTTGTCGCGAGTGGCAGATATTCCGTTTCCCTTGTTCCCATGCCTTGGCCGTCTGTCGGCACAGACGTGACGATCCTGCTAGTCTATGTGACAGGGTGTATCACACGACCACATATGTGCAACAATATAGTCAGGGTTTCATGCCTGTACGAGATCCATCACTCTGGCAACGTGCCCGTTGGAGGTTGGTTCCTGATGGGGAAAAGTTTCGCAATCGAAGGCGTGGACAGTTTGCGGAGAGAAGGATAAGGAATCAGATGGATGAGCTGGTGCCGGGTGAATCCAGGGGCGGCCGTAGGCGTGGCCGTACTTAGTGTCATGTTGTCGTATAGTGTCTGTAATATTACCTCGGTCATATGTTACTTGTACACGTACTTTCGTTCATCGGAATATTTATCTCGTGATGTTATAGCTTCTATTTGCCAAATATGTTTGACATGGTAATCACTTCAGTAATTAATTTTCATATGTTGTAATTGTAAACAGGGACAACACAATGTATCATTGCCATCCAGGACCCATTGAGGATGATTTGTTGTACCTTCACGAGGAGCATCGTGCCCGGGCATTGTACAATAGCCAGTTAGAGGATGAGGCACTGCAGGTCCGGCGGTGCGACGGGGCATGCTGGACCTCAGGTATGCCTGACACAGTTATGAGCTACGTGCGTGACTTAGGATTCCAGGGACTCCTTGATTCCGCACCGATACGGATAGACCATTCACTCATCACTGCCCTAGTGGAGCGGTGGCGGCCCGAGATGCACACTTTTCACCTCCCGATGGGGGAGGCTACAGTCACGCTGCAGGATGTGGGGATGCTATGGGGTCTTCCGATCGATGGGATCCCAGTCACAGGAGTAGACACCAGTAGACGTACGGAGGAATGGATGGTAGTGTGCACGGACTACCTAGGTGCTACACCTGACCCCGGTGTTATCCGAGGGGGTCGCATAAGGGCAAGCTGGTTGGGAAATTTATTGAACAGTCCGTTCCCTACTCACCCCACTGAGGTCCGATGTCAACAGCGGGCAAAAGCTTTCATTCTACTGCTGGTTGGGGGAATGCTCATGTCAGACACATCTGGCTATCTAATTCCACTACTCTACTTGTCGGTACTGATGGACCTAGGTGCAGCACGTCACTACAGTTGGGGGAGTGCCATTCTTGCACACTTGTACCGGTGCTTATGTGACGCTGCAATTCCACAAGTTAAATCCATTTCTGGCCCCCTTGTCCTGCTACAGGTAAATTAGTCTGTCACTCCACTCATTTGTACATAATGTCCACTATGTTACTTTGTATTACATTTAATTTAATTTGTGGAACAGTTGTGGGCATGGGAGCACATACCATCCATCCGACCTGCAGGTGCTCTACCAATATCGGCTCCGATGAATGCTGTTGGGTCCCGGTAGGTGTCGAATAATTCTAGATTTCAATTTTCAAAATTGAGGTCAATTCCATATACTTGCTAATATAATTCACTCATCACTGCTCGTAGGTGGAGAGCCCCTTACGATTTATCACACTCACCGATGCATGTTTTGAAAGTGTATCGCGATCAGATCACGTCTCTCAGTCCGAATCAAGTATGGCCCAACTTGGATTACGTTATTCTGATTTCGTGTGAAACATGGTTTTCAGTACCTAACCGCAACACTATAATGTTCTGTCAGTTTATTTGGGAGCCATACACGGCGGATGTCGTGGGGCAACTCCCGTGGTACTGTACGGCTGGCAGCAACAACTGGCTAGTTTGCGTCGACCTCATCTGCTGGCATGTCGTGGAGTTCCACCACGCACATCGGGTTCTCAGGCAGTTCGGCCTAATCCAGCCAATACCCACCCAGCTGGTCAGTGAGGAAGAGTATAAACTGCTTCATGCTAGAGACCGTCGCGGCAGGTCTGGCACTGATTGGCATGTTGAACTAAGAAGACGTCTCGTTGCTTGGGAGCAACGATCTGATCGACAAGTAAACCCACTTGGGTATGCAGATCCATATTGTCCCAGCCGTGAATACATAGAGTGGTACTTCCGCAAGACGGTGAGCATGATTGATCAGCCAGGACGACCTCTAACGGCTGCAGAGGGTTTCCACGGAGACGGTGCAATTACGGAGTACTTGGTATTTCCTACAATCATAATATTGTCAACAAATAATGCTACGGATTTCCCCTACATTGCATATCTAACATATTTATCTCGATTCTATAGTTGCAGATAATCACTGAGGTGCACATCAGGTCGAACATTAACTTGGATGGATATCCCCCACAATTCGCGGACGCTCTCAGAGGAATCAATGAAGTTGTCACACGGGGTCTACAACAAGCGCATCATGCCTCTAGACTACAGTACTATCAGCCGTTTGTGCACTGTGAGGATCCTCCCCCTGGTGTGAGATATGCGCACCTCAGAAGCCACCGCCAGGCTCCACCAGCTTGACAGGGAGGTCGGAGGCGGCGTCCTAGGGGCCAAGTGGAACACGTTGGTCCATCACAAGCTGGCCCCTCACATGCGAGTCCACCGATTGGCGGACCATCACACGGTGAACCCTCACATTACGACATGGCTCCATCGGAATACACTGCATATGTCACTCCAACAGCGAGTCATCAATTCATGTCGCCTGATGCCCCATCACATACGGGTAGTGTTCCACATGCCTATCGTGAGGATGCAGAAGACGAAATGGAGGATGAAATACCAAAGGGAGTTCCACATGAGGAAGTGCATGTACCTACACAGATGGCTGTTCCACGACGGACATCCAGGACCGTACGTCCTCCACCGTGTGGAACGGGCGGAAAGCTTTGCAGAGATCGTCATCGTCACTAGGACAGTGCATGCCAGTGAACACTGATTTGCATTACATTTCACACGTACTGTTCGGCTATTGTACATTTATGCTAATTCATACTCATTCTAACTATGCAATACTTCAGGTTGACACCCTTATTCAGGACTAGTTACCAAACAGCAACTAACGCTTCCCTAATTTATCCCTAGTTCCCAAATGTTGCAAACACGAGTCTACTTATGCACAATCTTCACCGAAATCAATGGGATGACAAATAATAAGGTATACATTGCAACATTCAAGGATAATTTAATACTTAAATTCACGACTCGTTCTGAAAAATACACTTTTGTTGGATTCATGACACGATTTTATAATCGAAAAAAAACTGAGAAAAAATCGCTGCAATTAAAAAAATCCGCATAACGGTCATCGGGAATAAGCATTTTGCCCAATAATTAAAATTCTCCAGCCAATGGCAATACCCGAGCTACCGAACAATTAATTTTTCAAATGCGTCCTCCATTAATTAAAGCTAAAAAAAATACTATTAAATTACCGAAGATAAAATTAAAATTCCATTAAAAATGCGCCCTCCATTATTCAAAGCTAAAAAAGAATTACTGTTAAATTACCGAAAATGAAATTAAAATTCCTTGACAAATTACCGTCAAAAAAATATAAAATTTCCTTCAGGACGCATTTTTAAAATGCGTTCTCCAAATGCTCCTACAGTTGTCAAACTGGAAGTTGGCAGGAGGCTCAGCTTTTGTGTTCTGACAGGAGACTTGCCAGGAGACTTCAACTACAAAAAATACTTTAAAATTAGCAAAAAATTAAATAAAATTCCTTGAGAAAAAATAATTAATGTCAGAAAAAATACTGTCAAAATTACCCAAAAAAAATAACATTTCCTTGAGGACGCATTTTTAAAATGCGTCCTCTAATTTTCAGGACGCAAAAAAAAAATAATAGAAACCCGAGGACGCATTTCAAAAATGCGTCCTCCAATAATTAATGTCAGAAAAAATACTGTCAAAAT
Organism: Rubia yunnanensis; assembly: GCA_037428765.1. Classification (NCBI taxonomy): domain Eukaryota; kingdom Viridiplantae; phylum Streptophyta; class Magnoliopsida; order Gentianales; family Rubiaceae; genus Rubia; species Rubia yunnanensis. Next base: position 75,352,551 of record CM075071.1, on the reverse strand, counting down.
TACCCAAAAAAAATAACATTTCCTTGAGGACGCATTTTTAAAATGCGTCCTCTAATTTTCTGGACGCAAAAAAAAAATATAAACCCGAGGACGCATTTCAAAAATGCGTCCTCTAATTTTTAATGTCAGAAAAAATACTGTCAAATTACCCCAAAAAAATAACATTTCCTCGAGGACGCATTTTTAAAATGCGTCCTCTAATTTTCTGGACAGAAAAAAAAAAAATTCAACCTGAGGACGCATTTTAAAAATGCGTCCTCCACCTTATTAGCCATTTTCCAGCACCACCATATCGGAAGCCACAATTCAAATATTCACAACAGTAAAATCAAGCACTCGTGCACATGGGTATTCTTGTGTTTAAATTTTTAGTTTTAATATTAGGGGTGTTTTAGTCCTTTTGTATTTGGTCAATGCTAGAAAATATAAAGTCAACGTCAGAATATTGTCAAAAGGTTATATCGACACTTCTGATGTAAAACACATTTTTTTTATCTTGTATGGTCATGTTGGAACTTATGATCAAAACATAGGGTAGTATCTTTATTTTGCTCTTTGTTTTTTCGTGTGTGATTTTTATACATCATGATTACTCCGAATACGTTGTTCAATAAATATGTTTGACCGTTAAAATGTCTACATATATATAATAATGATATATTTAAAATTACTTGTTACAAAAAATTGAATTATATTATATAAAATAATATCGTTATATATATATAAATCAAACTTAGTAAGAGCACAATTTCAATTAGGACAGAAAGGGTGTCAAAAGTCACGTTTTATGATTGTTATTGCTTCTTCTTTGTCACTAATAGTGACGGTCTTAAATCTTAATCAATAATTTGAGGTGATTCTGAGATTAACAATATTTGAGTGTGTGAGGCAGCAAATAGCCCTAAATGTACTAGTCAATGTAATATATTCTGCTATTAATAATATGTTTGAAGTTTTTTTTTTTGAAAAAAAAGTGAATTACCAATATTTACGCACTTGGTTAAAAAGTACTCCCTCCATTCGCTACGATTGTCACACTTATCTTATTGAGGTTTTCTTTTAAATGACACACTTTTTATTTTTGGCAAAATTCCTACAATCCATCTACTCATTCTACTTTTTACTGTCTACACTCAATTTTAACCTCTCATTTTCTTCACATTAATCGAAGAGAGTAAATCTAGTCTCACTCATACTGAAAGAGAGGGAGTACAATAATTAGAACAACCTTGTAGAAATTTAGCTTTTCACAATTAAGCCAATCCAACACATTTCACTGTATTTTTGTTTCCATTCGTGAGAAGAGTTTGAAAATATGTAAATAGTATCATTTAAAGAGTCTGCAGAGGGTGATAATGTACACAGTGGCTTATGTACTTTTGAGTTTAATTAGTTGATCTAATTATTAATTAATTATTATAGAAGCAAACAATAGATATTTTTTGATTAATTAATAAATATATATTATTTTTTATATAAAATATAAAAGTTCCGATAACATGTAATATATGATTAATGGTGTATTGATGATACAATACACGCTTCATTCATAATAATAATTACAATACATAGGACTACAAACTAGAGTTTAACATGAATCAGATTTTAGAGTCTATAAGAAAATTATTATCTCAAATAGAATATCGGAGAACTGACTGTCGACATATATTATCGGAGAACTGCGTAAGGCGGCAGATTTGGGAGGGAATGGAGGCTTACAGTTGTTTGAACTGTAAAGACGTCAGCAGGGGAAAAAACACCCCAGCGCAGGTCCGAAAGACGCTAGTAAACACTATTGTGAACGCTAGTAAACACTATTATAAGAACTATCACTCGGTTCTCTACAAGCTAAAGATAGCTTGTGATGCATGTGGCATGAGGTTCCCTTGTGTTGCAGAAAGGGCCACACACGATTGCCTTTGTGGCTAGACTGATGGCTCTGATGTGATGGACGTAATCGTTAATTGTAATAGTGTAGGTTTCATGTTTGACTATGTTTGTGGATTTGTTTGATTTCTGAGTGTAGCTTGTTTGTTTACTGATGTTTAGTGTTTGACTATACTGCTTGGATATTCGTTGAAAATCTGGGATGGTACTAAAAATACATGGAATTCCTTATGAGTTAGGGAATGTTCGATTACCGATAATAAAAAAAGAAAATTATTATCTATAATCTAATCTATAAGAAAACATAATTTTATAAGGAAGCGGTCATTTATAACTTTTCCTACAGGAAAATATTTCTATTTCCTTTTTAATTAAATGTTTATATCTATATTTTTAAATTTATATTCAATTAATTAATCTATATTTGAGTCTGTCTTTTAAAAATGGTATTTCCATAAGTAATGGAACGATCAAGATTTAAAGTGCAAATTAGAAGAAATGAAGATAAATTTTTTGGGTTGTATGAATCGGGTGATAAACTTTATAACTATTACATATTGCACGATAAATTTTTAATATTGCAACTAAGACTCTTTACCTTTTATTATTTTAATTAAACTCAAATTTCATAAATTTATAGAAAGACGGACTTTCCCAAAACTTTCCCACATTTTTATCATTACTTTTATGTTAGGGAAAGTCTCAGGAAATGCGGCCTTTTCATAAGCTTATGGACAGTCCTCAGGGGCATTTGACTTAAATGTTGTATTTTTTTTATAAAATTTAAATATTGCATTTTATAAGTTAAAACAAGTAATAATATGTATTTGAAGGTGAAAATATAAAAATATATGATATAAAAAAATATTTTCAAAAATTTTAAATTTTGTATGTAATTTAAGAAATGCATTATATAAGGTAAGAAAGCGAGAAGATAGATAAGGTGTGTAGCCGGTATAACCATGGGAATGAATGTGAACCAATTGTTGACAGAGATGATTTGATTAGCTTGGGATTTCTGAGGTTTGTGTCCACAACTTGGCCTATGTTGAATAAGAAATTCCTATTATTGATTTCACGAGACGATAAAGAAAGCACTTTCAAAGTGTATCAAGGGGCGACTGATCGAAACCAATGGGTTCTGAGACTGGAGGAGCAGTGCCAATTCGATCAAGTAATTGAAGTGATAGTAGTTGTTTAGACTCCACGACCTTTACGAGTGGAACCTCCTCACTCATAATTTACGAGTGAGTCTTTGCTTTGACTCAAAAGCAGAGCTGCTTATCTACGACAAGTCTCTTTCTGGGCAGCAATTGGTTGATGAACCGAAAACATTGAGGAAATTTTATACTAAGAGTAGTCTCAACGCCGCCTGTCAGGAGACCCACTCTTTATGTTAATCATCATTTGATAAGAAAAGGTAGAGCTTTACCTGAAGAAACACGGAAAAGAAAGGGGCTTGCTATATCCCGCCCTGTATTTTACTATCATCGCCCTAATACGTATAAATACACGTATTTTGAATTAAAAAAAATAATTTTAAATTTTAAAAAAACAGAAAAAAGAAAAAGAAAAAAAAATATGAAACCCACTATAAATACCCCCCTCCCCTCTCTCCATTTCCCTCTCTCCTTCCCTCTCCCCTTCCCTCTCCCCCTTGCCTCTCCATTTCCGACCGCCGCCCGGCGCTGGCCGCCGCCGCCGGAATCCCGCCGGAAAATGTAAGTTTTTGAGAAATTTTTTTTTTTCGTGGGAATCGTTGCCCGATCTATTCGAATTTTGTTGAACTTGTCGGAATTGTTAGAATTTTGTTGGGCTTGTCGGAATTGTTAGGATTTTAGTTATGTGACATAATAGAAGTTATTGAGAAACGATTTTTTAGAAATTGTGCTTCTTTGGAAATTGTTTAGCTATGTGACATATGTGGAATTAATGACATAATGACATAATTGGACGTGATGACATAATTGGAAGCTTATTGTGTTTTTTAGTAATTATTTAGTTTAAATTTGGCCATAATATTTTAGAAATTGTATTTTTTAGAAGTTGGGTTTTTTAGAAATTATGTAGTTATGTGACATAATAGAAATTACTTAGGAATTATTTGTTTAGAATTTGTGTTGTTCTGGAAATTATTTAGGTATGTGACATAGTTGGAATTAAAACGAAGAAATTGTGTTCTGTGTAAATTACTTAGTTTAAATTTGGACATAATATTTTTGGAATTGTTTTTTTTAGAAATTGGGTTATTTAGAAATTATTTAGTTATGTGACATAATAGAATTTATTTAGTTATGTGACATAATAGAATTTATTTAGAAATTGTATTTTTTAGATATTGGGTTATTTAGAAATTATTTAGTTATGTGACGTAATTGGAATTAAAACGAAGAAATTGTGTTTTGTAGAAATTACTTAGTTTAAATTCGGACATAATATTTTAGAAATTGTATTTTTTAGATATTGGGTTATTTAGAAATTATTTAGTTATGTGACATAATTGGAATTGAAACGAAGAAATTGTGTTTTGTAGAAATTACTTAGTTTAAATGTGGACATAATGGTTTAGAAACTGTATTTTGTAGAAATTGGGCAATTTAGAAATTATTTAGGTATGTGACGTAATTGGAATTAAAACGAAGAAATTGTGTTTTGTAGAAATTACTTAGTTTAAATTTGGACATATTGTTTTAGAAATTGTATTTTTTAGAAATTGGGTAATTTAGTAAATATTTAGTTATGTGACGTAATAGAAATTATTCAGAAATTATTGATTAGGAATTGTGTTTTTTGGAAATTATTTAGTTATGTGACATAATAGAATATAGTTCTATGTAAATAAACTTTAGTAATCCGATGTAAACAATTGTGTAGTAAACTGTTACGATATGTTTTAACTATTGTTTCCTTGAATGTTAATAATAGTGCGATGTGGTAAGAAAATAAGATTATTTAGTTATGTAATCTCCAATTTGTAACTAAAAAAAATGTTCCAGTTCGTTGATGCACTGTTCGAAAATATTAGTTCACACGTTGTTGAAATGTATGTTAATTTATCTTATCATATCAGTTTGATTCACTTGTTGTTATACTAATTACATATCTTGTGTCGTAGATGAGCACTGGTGGTCAACCTGACGGTCATGGTCGTTCCATACGACGAAGATGTGTTAGTGCCTCGGCGAGACAGGCTAGAGGCCGCGTGGTCGAGGATGAACCGTCGCCTCGCCCGCGGGAGTTTGATGTAGGAGCGGAGCAGCCTTCTCCACCGAGCGTTCGTGCATTCGATCCCATGCCGACATGGGACGGTCCGGAGATTAACATCCTCGCGTCCGGTGGTATCCGTCATGATAGTGATTGGCAGATGAATTATGACCTGCCCGCAGATGTCCCCCCGGTGGGCCAACCTGGTTCGAGTGTTCCATTGGATGCCGGGATCGAACGTTATGCTGAAGCTGGAGCCAGGCACACCGTGAGGAACAGAGCTGGTCAATTCGCACAGTCTTCTGGTGGAACGTGCAATGCCGGTGAGCCTAGCACCGGAATGGCACCGAGGAATAGGAGGAAGCGACCCGCCGATGAGACGTGGCTAGTGCGGGGACCGATGGCTGGTGGCCCGCAGGATGACCTCGTCATACCAAGCTTCGGAGGACACGTCGCGCTTGACGTTTGGAATGGTATAGAGCGAGGTGTGTTGAGATGCCATGCTCGGTCGCCGCTATGCAAGCAGCTAGTCGACACGCTCCCCGAACTGAGCGATGTTGCACAGGCCCGGATACATGCGACCGGGTTGGGCCACCTGCCTGCGATTATGTTCCAGTTCCTTGACATGGTACTGATATCCGCTTTTGTTGAGAGGTGGCAGCCGGACACGAACACGTTTCACATGCCGTTTGGGGAGATGACCATCTTGATGCATGACGTTGAGATGATTCTTGGCATTCCCATCGATGGTGGCGCTGTTGCGAGTACCATTTCGGCGGAGACTATTGAGGAAGCGTGCGCTGAACTGTTTGGGAAAGACGTGGAGTCCTTTGTCGCGGAAGACTGGAACGGGGGTAACATAGATGCCCAATCTTTGATGGCGAGGTGTGTAGCGGCGGGGCAGAGCCAGAACTTCCAATTTATGTGCTACATGCTGACCCTGTTTTCATCCACGCTTTTTGTGGATAAAACTGGGAATAAGGTTAGAGCCAACCTTCTACCCCTGCTTGATTCGCAGTTGTCGTGGGGCTCGGCGACGTTGGCCAGTTTGTATCTGCAGTTGGGAATTGCGTCCCGGTCCAAGGCGCGCGGCCTATGCGGATGTTGCACGCTGCTTCAAGCATGGATATACGAGTACTTTCCGATGTTTCGGCCGGGACCGAGTACGTTGCCAGCTCTTCCGGGTCGCGCCAGTCGGTGGCACACAGGGGATAGATCGGGGAGGGGTACGGGGAGGCTCGGTGCCATCAGGCGACAGTTGGATGCCTTACAGCCCGACCAGGTATGAATTCCATGCTTTTACTCTTATTCTGACAGTAGTAGATAGATCGGATTCCATAGAAACGTAACATGTCTGTGAAACTTTTTGCAGGTGGATTGGTTGCCATATGGAGTGGACGTGGTTAGGGCTGCGGGGGGGAGGACTCACTACCGCGGCGTGATTCGACACCTCGACGCAATGGAGGCGTACATGCCAGATCGCGTTGTGCGGCAGTTCGGTCTCCTACAGGGTATACCGCGGGGTCTTGCAATTGCGCCCGAGCCTTGTTCCCGCCCGGCTGATCCAGCCGGCTATTCAGTGACCTACCCAGGGAGGCTGCAGTTGACCCTATGGGAGATGGCACACAGTTGGCACAACGGTCAGCTTGCGGCGTTCCCGATAGCCACGAGCCCATCAGAGTGTACCATGGATTACGAGGGCTGGTACGCGACCCATTCGCACCCATTGATCGCAAATCCTGAACATGCTGCCGCGAGTGGACCGGACAGGATACATCATCAGTTATCGGTAAGTTTTCCCGTACTGTTTGCTTCGAGTAATTCTATTACATTTTACTGTTTCGTTATTGTAAACTCTGTTTCCTGTGCAACAGATGCTGAGTGACATGATGGGCGACCTGGATCCGTTTGACTCGGCGACCGTTGATGGACTCGCCGCCGACCCCCGCGTGAGGCAGTTGATGACGACTTTTGTCAGTCGTCGCGATGAGTACCGCAGGCTCGGTTATGGCCCCATTCCGTAGTCGGACGTTTGCTTATGGATGAACCCGCAGTTTTGCAATAGTTTGCTCATTTATGTAATCGGTAACTGTTTGTGCATATCAAATACATAAGTCATCGATTTTTGCAACAGTAATGCTATCAAAATAATTACTCCATGCTTCGATAGTAACTGTAACGGTTGCGTGCATGCCAAACTGTTTCTGGCGATTTACAACAGTTAATTACTCTCAGAGTATGCTCTTCTCCAAGCCCTTAGCCTCCTACGAAAGGGTAACTCCCAACCTACGACATCAGCCTTCCTCAACGTGGTCCACATATTAACCACGGGGGGCATGGGACAGTTTTCCTTCACGTGTACCCGGACGAAATGGCTTGCACTGCGAACGTATACAATGTGTAGCTCCCTACTTGTTCCATCCTCGCCCCCGCCTGCCCTCAGTGGAAGGACCGTACAGCAATGGTCCGCCGACCCATTCTCTAAAATGTAATATAGAACTACAACCACGATGTAGTAGGTGGCCACAGGAAACATGTCTGCAATGACCGTAAACCAATGCTCCGGACCACATGGACCGCTGGTGTGGTGTATACGAGCTCTGGCGAGTTCAACGTCATTTTGCGAACCGTATATGGGAACATAGTCAGGCCAATGAGTTGATATCTCGTTAAATACCGCCCGACGCGCTGTAGACCATTCACCTTCACCGTCTACGTGGAACGCATCAGCAACGCATCTGAAGCCACAGTTTCCATCACTCGCGACATCGTTCCAGCCTTCGATGTAGCGCCGGACAATGTGGGGGACACTTTCGAGGAACGGGAATGTCGCTGCAGGAGAACACATTAAGATAAATATCTTGCGCAGGAGGCGTTCATTAGGAAGAATGGTGCTTGTACTCACCGTGCCGGCGACCGCTCCCTGAAGCACGCCCCGGGGACCGTGAACTACTCCCGTATCGCCTGTTCACGTGCTCGTGGTAGCTCGGTGAACGTCGGGTTGATCTTGATCGGGGGACCTGCTCGCTTGGTCTCCCACGTGCACTGGTGCAATTGTCCGGCTCGTCAAAGCCGCTCTCCTCCGGACGCAACTGCGCATCTATGTAGGATGAAACTCGTCGGCGGACCGAAGGGTCGCTGCGTGCCAGCTCCTCCAACAGAGTGTTGAACCGCGACTGATCTTGTTCGGCCCTCGCAATGTTGTCCGTGCTCCGCACGTGATCAACCAATGCCAGGCTCTTGAACAGCGGATGAATGTCGTCCAAGTACAAGGGGATTCCTTCAGCAACTGCCCCTGCCATGATGCATGCACACGGTATTCCGTGTGTCGAGCGCAGCACACATCCACAGTAAGCATATACCTGTGCTCCGAGTGCATCAATCCTCCCGGACTCGACCGTCAATTTATCCAGACAGTATTTGGACACATTGTTGATCAAGTTGCTGAAAAGGGCCCTACGGTGCAATCTTCCAACGACAGTTCTTGATTTCTCCAGGCCGGTCTTGATCATAGTAATCTGCTGGGCTATCTGCAGGTCGACACGCCTCCATACCGTGTCCAGCGAACCAGTCGACGTATGTAACCACCCTTTCAATGACGAGTGTGCACTTTCGACCCTGCATGTAGTTGTGTTCCCGAAATGCAGAAATCTGTTCGTCCATGCCCTCACAAATTTCTCCTTATGGGGGGTGAGCCACGTCGTCTCAGCGTAACTAACAACAGCCTCGCTCCAAGACCATCCAGTCCTCATATCCACCAAGGCGGTTTCGTACTCTGGAACGGTGGACGCATTGCAAACTCGGAACCATGCACCATTCTTGAACGCTGCCCCGTTCCTCTTATTCCCTGTCAGCACAGTAACACGTGCCTCCACATCCTTGTTAATATGCCAGGTGCAGAGCAAATGGTTCGATTCCGGAAACACAGTCCGAAGTGGCCTAATCAGTCCCATCTCCCGATCGGTGACCACAACCTCAGGGAACGGTCCATCCACAAGCAAGTTCTTCAGCGCGTTCAGCACCCACTCATAGGTATCTGCCGTTTCGTCAACGACAATTGCGTAGGCAATCAGGAAGTTTGTGTTGCAAGGGGACATCCCAACCATCTCAATGAATGGCATGCCGTAGCGATTGGTCTTGTACGTTGAGTCGATGGCCACCACCCACGGAAACGTGCGAAATGCCACAACAGCATCGGGATTGGCCATGAATAAATGAGTCAAAGTACCATCACCTGCTGAGCGGTGACTAGTGACATACCCTTTCGCGGTGGCCAGATGCAAACAATTCTCCGCTGTGTTGCGCCCGCCTCGCCTTTCTGTTGCATATGCCGACCTCTCATTGTACACCTGCCTAATGTTCTGATGCAGGTCCGGAAACGAATTACTGAGGCTGGCATTGATATGCCTTGGGGCAGTTTCTGAATCTGTCAAGTCTCTGATCATTTGCTTCGCGTCCGCATGGAGCTTGCTGCTCTGTCTATGACCCTCGGGGTACACTGAGAAAGGGTGGTTGTGCATCCCTCGTCTAGGATCCTTGCACGACACTACATTCCAACCATTCCCCGTGATGCTCTGTTTCAAGACAATCGCGAACGGGCAGCCACAACTGCTGGTCGAGCTGCTACTCCGTCGGACTACATCAGATTCGCTCGTATCTACATCCTTATCCTTTTGGCCCCGATTGCAAATGCAATATAACCTCAGGGGACCATTCCTATTCTGTTTGTAGGACCCCGTCACAAGTTCAAATCCCACCTGCAGAGTAATCCGTTGCAGGTAGGAGTAAGCCTCGGCAACGTCTGGGAACACAGCTGAGGTGGCAAATGGAGAGTATCCGTTCCGCCCTGCAGCAGCTTCACATGACTGATTGTCATCCTTAAACAGCAATAAACATCAAGTAATTAGTTACACTCAACTGCTATACCAATTACAATATCAAAATTAACGTAAAAAAATGTAAATTAACGTTACAATAATTAACAAAATAACAAAATTAACAAAACAACAACATTAACGTCACAATAATTAACAAAATAACAAAATTAATAAAACAACAACATTAACGTTACAATAATTACAATTAACGTTACAATAAATAAAATTAACGTTACAATAATTTTTACGTTACGATTAATAAATTAAAATACTATGATATGATGAGCATAAATTAAAAAACTAAGATGAGCATAAATTTCTTTCCCATTAACAGCTAAAACATACATGTAGTGGGAAAAAAATGCAATAACATCGTGGCTAGAATTAATATAACATTCTTACGGTTCAACAAATTAAAATATCAAAATAACGTAAAAATACGTAACTTAACGGTACAATAATTAACAAAATCACAAAATTAACAAAACAACAAAAATAACTGCTTCAATAATTAATAGGACATACATTAACGTTACTGCTATTAACAGGAGATAAATTCATAGGAGATAAATGTGCAATAATTTCATCGTAACAGTTAATAAATTAAAACACAAAGACGAGCATAAATTTGTACGGCAAAAATTATTAAATTTAACAACTACTTACGGACAGAAAGCTAATTAGTAAAATTACCTCCGAAGACATGGAATTTCTAACACCCTTTTCGGGATAATTTTTGCTCGTCTTGGATAGCAATATTTTTCGAGTGCCCTTTGAATGAGTAAGGATTCGAGTGCCCTTTGAATGAGTAAGAATTCGAGCTCATTTATAGCAGTTCGTTTTTTGGAAGCAGGCTGGCACGGCTCGCGCCCAGCCCACGGCGAGCCGAGGCGCGTCCGGCTCGCGCCCCAGCCCTGGCGAGCGGCCCGGCGATGGCTCGCGCCCGGTCGGTGGCGATCGGCCCGCCGGCGGCTCGCGGTCCACCGGTGGCGAGCGGACCGGCGGCGGCGCGCGGCCTGTCGGTGGCGACCGGCCCGGCGGCGGCTCGCGGCCAGCCCGCGGCGACCGGACCGGCGCCGGCTCGCGCCCAGGCCATGGCGAGCCGACCGGCGGCGCCTCGCGCCCAGGCCGTGGCGAGCCGGGTCCGGCGGTCCGGCGGGCGCCCGATCCGGCGGTCCGGCGGGCGGCGGTCCGGCGGTCCGGCGGGCGGCGGTCCGGCGATCCGGCGGGCGGCGGTCCGGCGGGCGGCGGTCCGGCGGTCCGGCGGGCGGCGGTCCGGCGGGCGGCGGTCCGGCGGTCCGGCGGGCGGCGGTCCGGCGGTCCGGCGGGCGGCGGTCCGGCGGGCGGCGGTCCGGCGGCCGGCGGTCCGGCGGTCCGGCGGCCGGCGGTCCGGCGGTCCGGCGGCCGGCGGTCCGGCGGTCCGGCGGCCGGCGGTCCGGCGGTCCGGCGGCCGGCGGTCCGGCGGTCCGGCGGCCGGCGGTCCGGCGGGCGGCGGTCCGGCGGTCCGGCGGGCGGCGGTCCGGCGGTCCGGCGGGCGGCGGTCCGGCGGTCCGGCGGGCGGCGGTCCGGCGGTCCGGCGGGCGGCGGGCGGCGGTCCGGCGGGCGGCGGACCGGCGGGCGGCGGTCCGGCGGTCCGGCGGCGGCGCGCTAACCTATTGACAAAAAAAAAAATACTGTATACGTATTAGGTAATTTACCTATTGAAAATGAAAAAATAAAGATATAGCGATCCACAAAAGAAAAGGGAAAAACTCTGGCTTCCTGGCCAAGTTATACCCGGTTATTTATGAGCCATTCTGCAATTCGTAGAAACATAACGTTTCAAATTATTTTATAATTAATTTTAAAAAATTAAATCGACAGAGGGTTTAAGACAAGTGAGGTTTAAGAGCATGGGAGGCAAACAATCCACGTCTCCATCTTCTCCATCGTCCTCAAGCCCTAGCGCCGCCGCCGCCGCCACCATGCCGCCGCCTTCAAATCCTCAATCGGAGCCCGTCCCCGAGCCTTCACCCCCGGAATCCGTCCCCGGACCTACAGAATCGTCAGATCCGCCACCGGCGACGGAGAATTCAGAGCCCAAGGAAGACGCCGCCGCCAGCGGCGACGTGGTGGAAGCTGCGGCGGCGGAAGAGGAGGAGGAGGAGGAGTGCGGATTTTGCTTGTTCATGAAAGCTGGCGGATGCAAGGAGGAGTTCATCGCGTGGGAGAAGTGCGTGGAGGCGGGGGATCGTGAAAACACAGATATTGTGGAGAAGTGTTTTGAGCTTACTTCGAATTTGAAGAAGTGTATGGAGGCGCATCCGGAGCATTACGGCCCGCTGTTGGAGGCGGAGAAGGTCGCGCACGAGCAAGCGAAGAAGGAATTCGAGGAGGAAGAGGCGGTGGCCGCGGCCGCGGCAGGTTCTGATAACGGTGGTGGCGTCGAGTCGAAGAGTGAAGAAGATTTGGTTTTAATCTCTGAAGAAGCGAGAAGTCAGGAAAAATCCTAATTTAATAACTGCGGATTTGATGAGTTATTTTTCTTTTGGGCTGATGATCTCAGTCGGATCGATGACTTTAGAAATTTATACTAGGAGCAGTTGTCATAAATTTGACAGCTTTGATGATTATGCAATAAGTTTTGCTCTCATATTTGCATGCTCTTGGTTTTTTCGATTAACTATGTTCTTAGTTAGATGTATGGTTTCAAGTTCGGGATTCCTTCCGGGCATGATTTCATATTCTAATCTATGATATGACTTAATGCTTGCAAAAGACTGTTAGTTATTAGCTGGATTCTTTAGTTTTTGTGGGATTTCTTCTGTATGCTCAAGTAAGTTGCTTTTTGGAGGAGATATATGTGTTTGCTGATTTCTGAAACTGTGCGAATAGTCTGAGAAGTGATTGAATTTGCTTGGAATATCTGTATTCAAATTCCTTGCTGATGTACAATGTGTGGGAGAGGATGCTTGCTTGCATTTGCTTTCGGTTCTATGTCAATTTGTCCCTCTATCAATGCATCTCATTCGCACTTCTGTGGAGTGCTATTACTGTTAACTTCCGTAGTCTTGATGAATTTCTTTGCCAAGATAGTTTCGCGTGATCTGCTAATTCTGCTTATTACAAGCGATAGAGGTGTGGCGATAGGGGTGGCAGAATGCTTGAATGTAGTACACGTTGTTTCTGCCCCGAGTCTGAGCTGTTTAGCATGTTTAGTTTTCTCCATAGAGATCAGTTGCAAACAAGTTTTCCAGGAAGTTTTTGCAGGTCATAGTCTTGTTTCTACTAATACACAGAGGTGATCAAAAGGAACAAGAAACTGTGCAATTATATGTGGTGGTTTTGCTATACTCAGGCTTACCTGTTTCTTATTTTCACTCTTCCAAACACGACGAGCTTCCTCATTTCGCGAACTCATGATGACGAATGTTACTTTCGCTACTTTTAAGGCCTCCTTCCTCTCCAGCAAGATCTTTTCAATTTCATATTTTCGCATTTTCAAGGCAGCATTGACATTTACAGCAGTTTAGAAGCTATCAAAAGAATAAGAAGCAGCAGTAAGTAAATAGGGCAGACTACAAATAGATAAACAAATAAGGGAAAAAAAGGTTATCCACAACCAGAAGCTATATAAAGGCCACCCGTTTTCAAAGACTCATCTTTTAGCTCTTCTTCTTCTTCTTCTTCTTAGTTTCAGACATAAAAAGATGTCCAATCTTTTCTCTCTGAACCCTTCATTCATACCACTCAGAACCTCAAAACAGCTGTCTTGGTTCACCCCCAATACTACTTACCGGATCAAAAGGCCGGTATTTGCTGTCTCCACCAAAACCGACCCTCAAATTCCAGACTCAGTCCAGAAGTTCTGGCAGTGGCTCTCCGATGAAGGCGTTGTTTCAGCCAAGACTCCGGTAAAGCCGGGGGTTGTCCCGGAAGGCCTAGGACTGGTAGCCACAAGAAGCATTGCTAGAAATGAGGTGGTTTTGGAGGTCCCGAAGCGGTTTTGGATCAACCCTGATGCTGCTGCTGCTTCAGAGATAGGGAGTGTTTGCGCCGGTTTGAAGCCGTGGATCTCTGTTGCTCTGTTCTTGCTTAGGGAGAAGTCTAGGGAGGATTCTAAGTGGAAGCATTACTTTGGAATACTTCCTGAGTCCACTGATTCAACTGTTTTTTGGTGGGTTCTAAAATTCTTGTCTTTAAATTGTGTTGTTTGATGATTGTGGAACAAATTAGTTGTGAATTTGAAATGGGTTGATTCCTTGGTTTTGAAATACTTTTTCAGTGCAGGTCAGAAGAAGATCTTGCTGAGCTTCAAGGTAGTCTTTCATGGAAACCAATTGCTCTATATGTTGCTTTTTTCCGGAGATTTTTCTAAGTATCAAAGATTGATTTTACTTTGGATGTGATTCCTAGGTACACAGCTACTAAGTACTACATTGAGTGTAAGAGAATATGTAGAATCTGAGTTCTTGAAAGTGGAGGAGGAAGTGATTCTTGCAAACAAGAGGCTGTTCCCATCTCCAATAACACTGGATGGCTTCTTCTGGGCATTTGGAATGCTCAGATCAAGAGCGTTTTCCCGGCTTCGCAACCAGAATCTTGTTGTCGTCCCTCTAGCCGACTTTGTAAGGCCTGAATATGTTATCGCGATTCAGTTCTCAGTGTTTTCTTGATCTGTAGTATCTGTGAAGATGATTTCGTGTTGCAGGTTAACCATAGCGATGCTGTAAGAACGGAAGATCACGCGCACGAGGTTAGAGGACCGGCAGGGCTGTTCTCCTGGGATTACCTGTTCTCCCTGAGGAGCCCTATAGACTTAAAGGCTGGTGATCAGGTCAGATCCATTAGCTAAGAGCCTTGAATACGAGCAATTAAAACTGTAGTTTTGCACCAAAAACCGTAGTTTGGCCTCCAAAACCGACGTTTACTTGGTTTTGATGCTGCAGGTCTTGATCCAATATGATCTGAACAAGAGCAATGCTGATATGGCATTGGACTATGGATTCGTCGAATCATCATCTGTGACAAGTCGCGATTCATTTACATTGACACTGCAAATCTCAGAATCAGATGAGTTTTTCGACGACAAACTGGACATTGCTGAGACCAATGGCTTAGGTGAAACAGCTTACTTTGACATCAAACTCGACCGCCCTCTTCCACCAACTATGCTCCCATATCTCCGGCTGGTAGCGCTTGGAGGAACAGACGCTTTCCTCCTTGAAGCCCTATTCAGAAACGCCATTTGGGGTCACCTCGAATCACCAGTTAGCCGTGCCAATGAGGAGCTGATATGCCAAGTGGTTCAAAAGGCCTGCAAATCTGCGCTTTCTGCTTATCAGACCACCATTGAAGAGGTAAATTTTCGACATAAGCCCTTTTCCATTACTGAATCCGATCTGATTTGCTTCATTCCGTGTGCAATACAGGACGAGAGATTGATCGATGAAGGAAATCTTGGATCGAGGCATATGATGGCTGTTAGAATAAGGGCGGGAGAGAAGAGGGTTCTGCAATATATCGACAAAATCTTCCGCGAAAGGGAAGAAGAGTTGGCTGTTCTTGAATACTATCAAGACAGGAGGCTTAAAGATCTTGGACTAGTTGGGGAACAAGGCGAAATAATCTTCTGGGAATCACGTTAGAAGGTCTTATGATGTGTTTTTGAAATGAGCATAATCACACGGCAAAACAACATTTGCAACCAGACTATCTATATCAAAATTTACTTCTTATTTTTCGGGAAATTTCTCACCAAACACCTAGTACACCTTATGAAATGCTAAAGAAATCACACTTTATAGATTATTAGACCAAAACCAGTTACATATGAACACTGAAAGAATACATTCAATAGAACCAATACTCAAGTCACTCAAGTGGAACATTTCCATGTATTTCCTTCTTTTTCTTCTAAAGCTTCTTATGTATGATCAAGCCACCTCCGATTTAGTGCCCATAAACTCGGGGACTTTTTCTTGTTCTCTAAGAGAAATCTCCACGAGCAAGGGCGTCGATATCCCTAGCCTTTGCAGATTATCTCACCGTGGTTTCTTCACCACGGTGTTAGGCAATGGCTTATGGAACTGAATAACAAATGGAGGAATATGCATTTTACAGCGCATTTTCACCCCGTGAGAGTTAAATTATTACCCGGTCCTAGCAAATCATCACAAGTTGTACCTTCGCACAGGCACTCCTGAGGGTTCGCGTAGAAATAATCTTCTTCTTTTGGCCTGTCATTAAGCACTCTACGACGTGCTGGTTGTCCCATTCTATTCTTGTGTGCAGAGCGTACTCCAGAAGAGAACTCATCCCACGAGAGAGTTCCGTTTTGATGTGAATCCAAAAGCGCCACAAGTCTTTGCCTATCTAGCTGGACGGTTTTCTTGAAACCAAGATACCTGCAAGAAAGTTGATCAATCCTATTATGAGCATGTGACTTGGATGCAAATATACCTAAATGCGTATAGCTCGAGCGAAAAGGGATGTACCTTCGATGGCCTTCTACTACTCTGGCCATGTTCCCATCATACGTTGGAACAAATATATTACTGGCAGCCGAAACAATGAAATCAAGGGCAGCCATCTGTGACGAGTGGTTCTGAAAATGCTGAAGATCTTCAGGATCCAGCAGCATCTCCTTTTTTACCTGAAATTAGCATATGAGCGATCAGAAACAATTTCTTTCTACAATCAAATCCCTTCATCAACCCTTACTTGTGGTGCAAATTAAAAGAAAAGGGGGGAAAATGGTCTAGTTGTTTACAATCTTCGGAAACGCGCTTCTTAGAGCAGCGAGCCTCTTCTCACCGCCATATATTTCACCCGATGCAATGTATATCTGTGTGTCTCTATCAAAACCCAATGCTCTCAAGGTTAGAGCCATTTCCTCGGGGGTAAGAGGACACAAGCCCTCAGATCTCTTTACGTTGGATATTATCTCTTTCTCTTTCCACCACGGGAATGCATATCTGAAAGTACACCGAATCCAGAATCTCAACTATCAATCCGGGAACAAGAAAAATAGTAATAATGCACTAAAAAAAACTACCTCAGCTGTTTAAGCTCTTCTGCTTCTACCTCGGTGCATCCATGAGTACAACCCGAAAAGGCCAACATGTCCATCTCATATCTCAGATGCAATGCCATAAATGTTCCATTTTTTTGAAGAATGCGGACCAACTTCTGTCCCAAGGCCTCAATTGCTGGGGTAAACTTTAGAGCTTGGAAATTTACCCGACATCTCAGCCTCTGAAGCTCCGGGGATATCCCATTGTTTGCAAGTCGCGTATCTGTCTTATTAAAATGTATCACCTTGTATTTGCCATATAGGGGCAAGATCTGTAGGTCAATTGAAGAGTATTTCGTTAAGCCAGAGTACAAGAAGAAAAAACGAAGCCAGACCCTGAGACAGCTAAAACGCAAGATCGATGTGGACATATTGGAAACAGAATTTTAAGTTTCAACCAAGTCATACATGAGGATCTGATAATGACATAGCTCCTACACGTTTTCCAGCTTGTGTAAGGTACTTTACTTTGTAAAAAATGGCATAAAATTCCCATCAACAGCTAAGAAACGTGAGATTAAAATTTTACACCTTTTGTAAGGAGCTTTACTTTGTAAAAAATGGCATCATAAATATTGATGCAGAAAATGTGTTATGAACCATTTTAAAGGCAAGACGAACCTGTTCCAAGTAGTACTTTTCGTTTGACCAACTAACTGGAGGCATTTGTAGAGTTTGGTATCCTATTTTTCTCCCAAACATCTTTGGCAACCTTTTAATAATTTTAACTTCATCTCGTAGCGAGTCAACGAAGTGTCTCACGTTGAAAATATCCTCAAAATCGCTGCAAGTCAAAGGTACCTTAAGAAGTTAAAAATAAAGAAACTAGGTCCACTAATTTTTTTTTTAATATTCATTAGAATTGGAAGTACCTAGGATCAGCCCAGAATGATTTCTTATCGAGCTCTGGAATAATCAAGGTGAGATTCAAAAGTCGAGCAACAGCCACCATGTCACATATCTAAATCCAAATAGGCTACGTTAATCAATTTGATGGTAAATGAAAACAAAATAGGGTAAAAGATTAGAAGACATTAATACCGCAGCTCGCATCTGGTTCAATCCTCCATTACAGGACACCTTCAGAAAACCATTACTTGTATAGTTTCCTGCACCAGTAAACATAATCTCTCATCATATGCAAAGAAGCGTACAAATTTGATGTCTCGTCACAAGCTATACATATCAAACGAAGTCCTATCATCCTATGCACGTGTCAGTCCAAAAACAACGAATATGAATGTCTACAAAGTAGACAATAGACAAGAAAACTGCATTTATTTGTAAGTACAATGTTCGGTACTTTTGGCGAGGGTGATAGATTAATCTGCAGCCATATAGAAAAGAATCTGTAGTCTTCAAATACATTAGCACTTAGACAAAATTGGTAATGCTCCCTGAACTATAAACATGCCAAGGCTACTGAAAAACAACTTCTTACCTACGACAACAGCCTAATTCCATAAAAATATTCAGAGCTTGGCAGCATATCAGAACTAGAAACACACCATCTGAGCCTCCCACCTCAATTTTTGACCCTTTGTGTTCCCCTTAAAACCAATCTATCAATAATGGTCTTAAACAAGTTAAATATTTTCAACTCTAACTTCCCCACATTCCACAAAATCTTATCACTACTAACCCATTTTCCAAACTCAACAAATTTGATAAACACAAACACACTCTTCTTAACTTGCACACTGATCCTCGACAACTAAAACATCTCAACAAATTCACCTCAATTTCAGAAAACGCTAACAATTTATAACAAAATCACCAAAGACAGCTAAATTGAAGCATTCAAGAAACTCACTGGCAGGAGGAAGAACAACAGGAGGAGGCACAACATCCTCAACCCGAGCAGATAATGTGGAAATCCCACCGAACCGGTTCGATAACCCGGTTAGCAAATGCGGGTGCCAAAGCTCACCGACAGCCACCAGCTGTACCAAACAGGTCCATATCAAAATGCTGGAGCAGACCCTTATGAACCACACCTGCAACCTAGTCCTCTGGGGCACCTGCCCCCCTTGCAACAATGCTCCCTTATCCTTGTGCCCAAAAAGCTCTGATCTCACCTCCATTTTCTTCCCTTTTTACTCCTCATTGGGCCAAGTTCTTCATCACAAAATCGCCCCCCAGAATATCAAAAACAATAAACTTGCAACCTTTACACAAATTACTGCAGGCCCACTTCAAAAGGCACAATTTTGATCCCACCCAATTCCAGAAATTGTAATGAATGTGCTGAGATTGGTATTCTTGCTCGCGGCAGGGAGAACAGGATATTGGACAAAAGTTTGATCTTTAAACACAAAGTTTAGATTTTGGAACTGACCCAGAATACAAAATCAAGAATTGAAGAGAACCCAGATGGAGAAATTTCGAGATATGGATACTGGAAAATAATTCAGAAGAAGAAGAAGAATGAACAGAAGAAGAAAAGAGCGGTGGAATCACGGAGAAGGGGGTGGAGAAAGTTTAAATAGATCCTTTTTTCGGTATTTTTGTGTCTGATTGGATTATATCTCTCTAGACAAAACAGAAAAAATGAGTAACTTTTTATTGAATCCGATGATACACGAATTTTGCAGCGAAAGGGGTGTGAAAACTGGCATTGAAAAACATGTTCCTATTTACATTCCCTGCGAAAAAGAAGTTTTGATTTTTATTTTTTTATGGGATCGAATCTAATTATTGCGATTGCCAGCCCAAAGAATTGTTTATTCCTATTTTGTTGTTGGTAGAAGCAATGGTATTAATTATGGTATTACTAGGTATGGGTTGGAGTTAATTAACAAGATTTTATTCTTATTAGGTTTCATTTTTAGAATCACACGTGATGTGGGAGTTAATTATGGTGTTTATGAGTTTTATCCCGAATTAAATAATTGGGATGATAATATTACATGAGATAATATTACCAATGTAGTCTAATGATAGAATTTATGATTGGTAAAGATGTGATTCAAGAATGGAAAGAGAAATTCGAATTTTGGTTTAAAAAAATACTATTCTCCTAATAAGGGAGAGGGGAACTAAAATTTAAAATGAAATTAATATTTTTTTCACGTCTAAACTTGTACATCATTATTGTCACGCTCAATCCTTTTCACAATTGAAGGAACTTTGAGTTAGGTCACCACTCTTTCAAAATTTTACATGATTGAATGCATGAGGTAGCTACTTGGGACTCGAGTAACCTTGAGGCGCAACTTGAATGATTTTACACATCTTGTTTTGTATGATTTTACATTCATCTTGTTTTGTATGATTTTACATTCATCTTGTTCGCTATAATCACTCCTATGTCAAGGTTACAACTTGAACGATTTTACATACTTATTCACCTTGTCTTATACTCCCTCCATCCCAGCTATTTTTTCACTTATTACTATTCATTTAGTCAATTTTTGTTACTTAGAAAAGTAAATTTCAAGTAATCCATAAAATAATATATTATTATATATGATATCATTAGAATCGTGTTAACATCTATTTTTGTAATATTATTTTTTCATCATTTTTAAATATGCACAATTAAGGTATTAATGGTCAAAATTAATTCTGATCAATCTGAAAAGGTCAAAATTTGTAGAAATAGCTGGGCGAAGGAAGTATGATGTTATATTGTCTTGTATTAGGGGTGGAGGTAGCTAATATGTAAAGAAAAAAATGTTTTCCCAACTTTTCTTTATTTTAGAGGAGGCTGATAAATATTTTTAAAAAAATTTACTCTCATATTCCCCATAAAGTTCATCTAGGCAGGTTGAAGCCCCCTCCAACCCCGGTCTACAACCGCCTCTCTCTTGTATTCTGTAATCACTACTATATTATGTAGAAATTTATACACATTATATTGGAAATATAATCCACATTGTATCTCCAATAATTAGATGGATTTTACATTAAAATTTTAGATTAAAAATGAACCTAAACTTTTCTAAAAAAAAGCCGAAACAACCCAGAATTCTTCGATGTAGTTGAAATATATTAAGTATTTGTCGAATGTTACTATTGTGCTCAACTGACCTAAGATCGGCGTTTACTGAGCAAATTCCGACATTGACCATCCTAAAAATGACCAAAATACCCAATGCTTAGTTTTCTTTTAAAAATGGACAATTTTACCCTCCAACAATCTGCCTCAACATCAAAACCTAGCGAAAATTCAAGGGTTTTATCAGCGGTTAATTTTGATTTATAGGGTTATACAACACTTATTTTAAAGGTTTTGGGTTGAATCAAGAAATTTTAATCACTTTCCAAAATCACAACAAAACAAAACGTATTTATCAATTATAGGAAAAACACTCACTTATCTATGAGAATTAACTCTAATTTGTATTGATTAATAAATCTCTACACTTATTAAAGAGATGAATAAGTAATTGAATAGTCTTACTTATTATCCTTTGATGAGGAAAACTATGACAATTTTTTTATAAAAAAAAACTTAGAAAATGAGGCCCAAAATAAGTGGGTTGAATGAACGTCGTTCCGGATGACACAAGATGGCTCGATACAGGTAGGTTGATCACAAGATGACTCGATACAAGCATCCGTCCAATCCACACACACAAAAATTTAAAAAATCAAAATTGAGTTCGAACATTTCTTATCGCACAACTCCATTGAAGACATAATCACCAGCGAATTTGGCTCCGCCTAACGAGTCTCCACTTTTTCAATCGCATCTCCGCCTTTGCCTCTATCTCCAAAACACCACGGATCCCTTAAACCATGAAGCACTAGCCAACGGGTCCATCGAATCCCAAAAAAACACTAAAAACTAGTGGTGGTGCCGGAACTTCGCGGCGGCAGTGGTCTAGGTGCCATCGCCAGTGGAAATTGGTCTGCCATTTCCATTCCCATGGATCAATTTGTTCTGATTGTCATTGGTGGTGAGCAACATAGGTGGTGTTCCAGTGGAAGTTTGGTGTCGGTGGCAAGTTTGGAGGAATGACCCACGGGGAAAATGAAAAAGAATGGAACAAAGGATATGAAGACGCAAATCAGAGAGGTTAAATTGGATTTAGGGGTTGGAGATTTGGGAGGGCATAAGCGGACATTTTACGTTTTACTTTTTTTTAATTAGATGGAATTTCGGTCATTTCCATCAATTATGGCGTGGACCGTTGAGTTCAGGGTCATTTTGGCATTTTCACTCAAGTTCAGGGTTCTTTTGACACTTTCGAAGAACTAGGGGTAGTTTCGGCACTTTTAACAAAATATAGGGTTATTTTTACATATCTCTCTTCTTTTTTATTTATGTGTTATTTAACTTCCAAGGATACAAATTAAGCCGCATTCCAATGATATAATTTACACACATAATTTAACTTCTGAGGATGCAACATTAAACCATATTCCCATGATATAATTTATGATTACGCAGTTTCTCTGTCTCGACTTAAATTGCACGACTTAACTTCAAATCGTTGATTTAAAAATTATTTGATCATTAATATTTTAGTTACGTATAATTAAAATTTATAAACGGAAATAATCCTTTGAAATACTCCCTAGTAAATCACTAATCCTCGATTACATGCATGTTACAACATACACCTGCTTAATTGTTCACGCTTATAATATTTCAAAACTTTCATTTTTGAGGTAGGAGCCAAATGAAATCTGCATTAGTTGCTCCTCTTGTATTTATGACCAAAACAGACAGATAAGTGGAGTCACTGCTATATAACCGCAGTTTCTGTCGGCGCTAAAATCCATAATACACAACAATTAGTCAACTGGAAAACTTGTTCACAGAATCTAGTTCAACATCCAACATCAAATAAATTAAGAACTGTACTATGAGAAACTAATTAAGCAAAGAAAAAACAACCAAAAGACGTAGTAGAATAATGGAGGGCTCTTTGACATTGTAAATAAATTGTATCTGCAGCATTTTCTTTGCAAAAGTCTTCTACTGATTAAATATTTTAGTTAATACTGTGCAATAGAGCATGACGTAGGTGAGACGGCGCAGCCATAATTTAAATTATTCCGGCCAAATTAATGTGAAGAAGTTAATCTTGACTAAGTATAACTTTCGTTTCCCTTGTAAATTACAAGAACTAATTTATCAGCGGGTTTACCAAAAATCCTGCGCAGCCTCCCTCTGCTCTTGCCGCACTCCCTTCTTTTTCAATTTTTTTTCTCCATCTTTCCATTAGGGGAGATGTGGAACAATATTTTATTTTAATTTATCTTTTCGTTATTCAATGAGTGTAAGATTTACTCCATAGATTAGTTTGTTCTTCAATCTGATCGATTAGATTGCTGTGTCTATGATGATAACCCGATTTAGTTGTCCATGTTGATGTATTGTTCTCGATTTGCTTGTTCAGATCATGTGTTCACAATTTTGTTTGTGGTTTTATTTTTGGATTTCCATCAATTTGGGTTCGTCATTCTGTGTCTTTTAAGGTGTTTACAATTTGGACAACATAGATCATGGTTGGATCAAGTGGTGTTACAGTTGTAGAAGATCCATGTTTGGCGCAATGATATTAATGCGTGATACGCTCCTCTCTACCAAGTGGTCATGATGTTTGCGGGAAGCCAGTTATTATCCCCGAGGGCGATGTTACAATTTTTTTAATGGATCTCTGATATGTAATAGTACAGACGATCGGTTTGGTTGACGTGTAATTTCAATTTTCTTGCAATAGATTGGTATTGCTAGAGGCTAGATAGGTTGGATGTCAATTCCATTTATTTTAATCGCCGCTGGGCATTTTTTCCAACATCTTGGAATGAATAATTTTTTTTATAAAAAAAACAAGAACTAATTTATCACATTAATATGTATTCCATCAATCCATTTAGAATATACAATGCTAAATTCGAACTAAGAAATTGAATAAATTTGATCAATACTTTTATTTGTATATAAAATATAACATCCCCCGTTCCACTATTATTGACATCATCGGTTTAAATGCTTGAATTTAAGTGAAAAAAATGAGTTGATGAAATTGTACGTAGAAAGTAAAAAGTAGAATAAGTAGATGAAATTAAAGGAATCTTGCCAAAAATGGAAATTATGTCGTTTAAAAAAAAGGGAAATATGCAAATATAACCATATATAATTAAGAAAGTGCAAATATATCCCTGAAATCATTTTTAGTGCAAATATATCCCTGAAATCATTTTTAGTGCAAATATAACCCTAACTATTATGCATAAGTGCAAATATAACCCCAAATCCTATATTCCGGCATTGATTAGTCATTTCTGGCCATTGACTGACCATAAATTACTAAAATGCCCTTTCAGCCTGATACAAAATTTTAAAAGACAAAAAAATCCCTTAACCCACCATTATACTCCCACCACCGCCACTGCTCCACCACTTCACCACGCCGCCGCCGCCACTCCACCACTGCCACTGCTCCGGCTCCTCAGTCCTAGCCCTCCACCACCTCCCCAGCCCTAGCCCTCCACCACCTCCCCAGCCCTAGCCCTCCACCACCTCCTCCTCGGCCCTAGCCCCGCCTCCTCCTTAACCCTAGCCTCATGTCGCCTCTTTCTCAGCTTCACCGACCATCACAACTAAGCCATTTCCCCTCTCGCCACCCCCACAACCCAACACCACCTCCGCCACCATCTGCTACTATTTTCGGTGCCGCTCAGCCAAGCGTTGGAAAATTGAGACCTATCATACCCCCATAGGAGTTACTGAGGGCATAAACAGGGACTCCTGCTAAGCGCTCCTCAATCTTCTCCACTTTCTTAGCAGCATTTCTAGATTTAGTGTCAGAAAAGGTCATTTTGGTTTGAAAAGAAGAAGCGGAAGTTGAAGCTCGGGGGGTTGTGAGTTTAATGTTAGGGATGGGGGCACTGTGGAGGAAATTGGAGAAGTGGGTTGGAGGGAGTTGAAGGCTTGGCTGAGGACTTCCAGGGGCGGTGGTGGTGCGTGGCCTTATTGGGATTTTGGGTTGAAGAGATTCATGGGAGTTTAAGGGAACATAATTGGAAAAGAGATTGGGGACCTGGGATAGGTGGCGTTGATGCAGTAGCGCCACCGTCTGGACAGCATTCTCAGGACGCTGGAATAAAATGAAGATGAAGATGAAGATGAAGATGAGTAATTGGAGAAGAGAAAGCTGCGGGTGGGGGTGGAAGAAGCATCCAAAATTTTAGGGTTTCAGGGGTATGAAAGTAATTTCATTGCCTTTTGTATTTTATTTTTTACAAAGGGGTAAATTTGTCTTTTCATCATAATCTGGCCTCAAACTGTCAGAAAAGGTTATATTTGCACATAAACTAACTATCTAGAGTTATACACTAGTGGAGAGCCCCCTATTAAAGGCAGCAATGGATAACACCAAATAAGGTTAGACATTTTGGCAACAACCAGCGTCCCTCGAGACATGCCTGGGTTCGTACGGGTTCTTTACAATTTGCTTCAACCCCGTGATCGAAACTCAACATACACATTCTTGAGAAACAAATGTGTATTCGGATGCAAGCGTGAATTCATGGCATTATGGAGTGATTTAAAAAACCTTTGGAAATGTGAGCAAGTTAATTGAGCACTGATGTCGATCAACACCTTGTGGGTGATTTTATTAGTTTTATTACTAAATTCGATTTGAATTACACTTAACATTATTACAAATATTAGCTACTATGAAATTGAACATGAGCATGTTTTATATGAGTAACCAAAAGAAGGAATGGATTGCATACATGTGCTCGGTGATGATACGAGAATTTGGTTGTACAAAACAGAGAGGATCAACCACATTCAAAAATGCCTAGGCCGTAAGGATAAATTACTTTTTGTTGTGCCGTACATCGAGAGGTTAATTACCACGTCCAATGATGAGACGTCAAATGCATATATTTTTTGGAATATTTAACATCTCTTTTGTCATCTTTTTGTTGTAAGATTTCAAGATTTAGCTAGGTTTACATCATAAGGGGTTTAGATGACCATTTTCGCTTTTCATATCTAAATCCTTCA
This sequence comes from Rubia yunnanensis, assembly GCA_037428765.1. NCBI lineage: Eukaryota > Viridiplantae > Streptophyta > Magnoliopsida > Gentianales > Rubiaceae > Rubia > Rubia yunnanensis. The sequence continues at coordinate 75,326,552 of CM075071.1, read as the reverse complement.
TTTTGTAACCTATGTTTAGTCTGTTGGATTTTTTGTCCTTACTAGCATCTAGATTTCATTTTGCGAGCTTAATTTTTAGATTGCTTGTTAGCCCTTTAGAGTGGTTTAGTATAGGCCACGAGCCAAAACAGGGTAAAAGATAAAAGGGTCGACGAAGGAATGCAAAGAAGCGGATGAATTGTCACCCGGAAGTTTGGACCAAGTTCTTAAAATTATCCGAGAAGAACCATCCTACAAGAGAGGCACCATTGAATTCTTCTTCTCGAGCACTATGAAATCGACTACAAGAACTCCAAAATTGGAGCAACAGTTCAACCGTAGCAATGCAAAGACCGGTCACCCGGGTGGAGAAAATGTGGCGCGCGCCCAGTGCAGACGGTCGCACGCCTGCATGCCTTGGATAAAGCCGTGGTGCAACTCTCAAATCCTCAACGCGCACTCAGCACCTGACCGTGCGCGGCCGCGCCCAAGCATCGCGCCGCCGCCTCGTGCCCAGGCCTTGTGCCACTGACGTGCCCTTCCTTGGGCCAGCACCCCATGCATGCGTGCGGCCAGTGCGCCCATGCGCTCTGCTTCACCATTTGACTTCTTTTTTACCCACTTGGGCTATAAATAGCCCTCCTTTCTTCCTCATTCTCCAAGCTCAACTTTAGGGCTCCAAAACCCTAGTTTTCCCCTTTTCTTCTTCTTTCTTTGTAGATTTATGTTCTATGTTATGATTTTTTATTATCTAGCTTAGTTTTGCACTTGGGAGCAATTGATTGAGGCTTCTAAGCCATATCTTGAGAACTCTATTTATCTATTTATTGCTTTTGCTATTGTGCATTTATGGAGCTTTGAATGTGGATTGTTTAATGGCATCAATGTTTATGGTTGTTTGAGTATATGAACTGCTTGTGTAATTGATTGTTAGGGTTGGGAGAAAGTAGCTAAGTTTCCCCTATTTCAATATGAAATCCAAGAGCATGAGTTAGAGCTTCTAATGATGTTGATGTGTTGATAACTGCTAGATGAATGTGACGATGTTGAACTCGTTGTCATGTTTGTTTTAGGTAGCAAATGAGAAAAGTCTATGAATGTTGATTGTTCTTGATTAATCTTGTGTAAATGCATACATTGGTTCAATGCTTAGACACGGTGTAGTGTTTATAAGTGTTACCAAACTTGTTTATTCTTCGTGCTCGATGCCATTGATGGGATACTTTTAGCCATTCATCGACTAAATGAGTCATTAGTGAGGTTTGACAAAAGATGTCGAATTCACTTTTGCAAACTACCATCTAAGAAGGATAGAAGATTTATCTTCACAACAAGTAGTTAAAGTAATGAATAGGTTGTAGATTCAAGGATAGATAAGAGGTTTGGAAGTGGAAATCAATTGCCCCCAAGGCTTTGTTTTTGTAGTTTTAAACCCATTTTCTTAGTTTGTTTGATGATTAGCATAGTTACTTGACTTTGCTAGTTATCTTGTCTTTTAATTTCATAACTTAGGACCAAAACCAACCAACCCCTCACCCCCCTTTAATTGCTTTTATACATATCTAAATCTAGCCTAGTATCCACCTTACATGTTTAAATGCTTAAAAAATCCTTCTTCTTTGTGGACGTCCTCAATTTGTCACTATCTATTTAATTGTTGTTAGTAAGCATTTAGGACTTATAAAGATTAACTTTGAGAGGTACGACGACAACCTCTCATCCAATTTCGTTACAAACATCTTTTCAAAAACTATTAATTCTAGTTATATTTTCTTGTTTAGGGACCATTGAAGATTAATATCGATAGTACCCACAAAGAAGCGAGTGTATTGGATGGATCCCCTCCACTTCCAACCATCTGATGCATTCGTTGAGATTTTAGAAGCTGCAATGAAAGAAAATAGTGAGCAAACAAATTGTTCGTTTCACGTGGTCGAAATCAAGGTGGTCTACCAATATGTTGATTTCATCAATAGTATGCTAAATTATTTGATGAATTCGTATTAATAGTTTATGTATCTTGCATATAGTACAAGAAACAAGCTCAAACTTGGGAGTGCGGCTATTACGTCATATTATACGCATCCAAGTGCGTGGAGAAAGTAAACGAAGATGAACAAAAAGGTATTTGTACATTTGAATGTGGTAATTTTCCTAACTTGACAAGGTATTCGCCAAATATGTAATACTACAATATTTTTTTTTCCTGATTTTCAAAAAGGATTGAAAACCCTACTCACATGAAGATATCAACCATGCGCAAAATTCATTGGCTCGTCATCTAATTATCAATCGGTCACACACACACTGGATACTCCCAATATTGGTAGGGACACTAAAATTAGATAGCAAATGAAAGTTAGAAATGTCAGAATAGATTTGTAGTGATTTCTATTCCTAGCTACAGATTATTGCTTGGTTAGCTATTTATATTGCTCGGTTAGCATTATCTATAGATATTTGTTTAGGGGAAAGATACTATCGTGTATTGTATTTAAATTGTGGTTGTATATCGAGGCAGCCGGGAATTCTGTTGGAGCAAAATTTTTACCAAAAGACCATAATAGATTTCCGAGTCTGGAAATAGGTTTCGTCCCTTTTAAGAAAATTTTTGCAAAGCCAAGAATCATTTTACGAAATCGGAAACATAAAGCTGAAGAGGTTTCCGATATCGGAAAGTTTTTTTTCCCTGGCAAAATTTTCCAGCATCGGCCCAGAAATGTCACACGAGGTTGGAAAAATTTAAAGAGATGAAACTCAGTAACAATATGTTTCCAAACTCGGAAACCAATCAATTTCCGAACTCGGCATAAGGAGCACATGTACGACAGGAAGATCACAGTTTCAGAGTTCAGAAACAAATTAAAGGCAATTCCTGGAGTTGATTAAAGGCGGTTTTGAACCGCCTTTAATTGCAAGATTTAAAGGCGGTTACGAGAACCACCTTAATGTAAAGGCACAACCATTAGAGGCAACAAAAAAGTGCCTTTAAATTTCCAATATAAGCCCCTTTAATAGGTCATTCCTACACTAGTTATATTTGCACTTTCAATTATCGCATGGTTATATGTGTACTTTCATCAATTATGTGGGTTACATATGCACTTTTCTCTTAAAAGACATATCATTAAGGTGAGTGTGCCACTAATAGAAAAATAAGGGGAGTATTATTATTTTGGATATTGTTGAATCTGTCATATTATATTCTAAAGATATAAAAAATATATTTTTTAATATACATAATTAAAAAAGGTATATAATGTGTATCGAATAGTATTGGAGGGAAAAAATGTAAAACTTGAAAGTGGCGGTGTTATCATCTATTATCGGTATAAAATCAATTAAGGTAACAGCAAATTCATGACTCTATCCAACCTTCATCATATTCCGATCGCGAGATTAGTCAGCGGCAGTGTGGGGAGTTCTTGCTTTGCAAGGCTCCCTTGTGCGCACCGAGGCAATGCCAAGCCTATGGGTCCTGGTGCTGGGCTACCGTGATTTACCTCTCATATGATGGTCTGGGTGTGGGCTGGTATGGACCACTGAGGGCGAGCGGATGATCGCCTTTTGCCGATCGCGAGATTAGTAAAGGTAATGTTCAGAACGGAAGTGTTCACACCGTTAATGAAATGGATAAAATGTCTAACAATTTTGCCCAGTCAAAGTGGGCCTTGCTCCTCATTGACTGTCTTCTATCTCTCGCCATTAGGCTCCGTGCTAATGCACTTAGTCGTTAGGAGAGTTCAAAATCATACATTGCCGTTTTTAGCTGAGATTTAATGTCAAACCGACTTCACCTTATTGGTGTCAAACCGTATGACTTAAAAATGATTTCATCTTATTGGTGTTTGTTTGAGTGTATGTGATTTAATGTCAAACCGACTCCAGATTTAACGACATGTTTGGACAAACACTTCCCTAAACTTTTCTTTGAGTTTGTGTTTCTTGCTATTGGTTGTAGGTGTAGAACATAATAGGGCAGTGTTTTGAATTGCATTGGCGACAATGATGTTAGATGAGAAGAGATATTAATTGGGAGATTCGGGTGAAATACATGCGACATCTGGAAGTGAGAGATTGACAATAGTGCGAATGGTCGGTTGAAATAATAGTGTATGGTTAGGACGGTACGGTGATGGTGTTAATGGTAACGAAGGTGAATCACTGATGATGGGATAATGGTTGCAGTGGGGATGATGTTGTGAAAGTGGTGGTGACGGCAGGGGGGGTGTTGAAGGTTGCAGCACTGGTGTGGAGGTGGGGGTGGGGGTGGGGGTGGGGGGTGGGGGTGGGGGTGGGGGTGAAAGTGAAGGTGAAGGTGAAGGTGGGGTGGGGTGGCGTGGCGGTAGGGTAATCAAGACAAAAAGAAAAAGGAAAAAATATCTCAAATTTAAATGAAATAGTACCAAAAATGCTCTTAAAATTGGGCAAAGTTTTGGGAAAGACCGTCAATCCATAGGCCTATGGAAATATGTGGTTTGACTATTATAATAAAAGAGAAAAGTGCTTCTATAACCCTACCTAGTTGACATAAGTGCCAATATAACCTTCCAGTGTTCGAAAGTGCAAATATAACCCTAGATATTTAGTGAAAATGCCAATATAACCCTCTCCGAAAACTTTTAGCCAAAATTTTATAAAATTACATATTTGCCCTTCTGAAAAGAAATTAAAATACTAAAAAAAAGGAGATGACATTATTTCCCTTAGAGTCATTAATACTTCAATATAGCTGGACCGTTGCTACACTGCTGCCAAAATAGGTAGGGTTATATTAGCACATTATGAAAACTGGTATGGTTAAAATCAGCACATTCCTAAAACTTATAGGATTATATCAGTACATTCTTAAAAAAATGTAAGGTTATATCAGCACACACTAGAATATAGACGTTTTAATGATATTTTGTGTATTTTGTTGTGTTTAGTCCGGATTTATTATTGGATGACCGTTGGTGTTGTGTGGTTGTTATTTTACTGTGTTCTTCGACTTAGGGTTTTTAATGTTAATAAGTTTCGAAATGAGGCTATGATATGTGATAATGGTGTTTAATATGAATGATGGTGTCATGATGTCGAATTTTATGGTGTATAAGATATTTTTATGATGTGATAATGGTGTATATGATGATGTGGTCGTCCGTTAAGGCCAGTCGAGTACCACACACTTAACTTTTATAATATGTGCTAATATAACTCTATAAGTTTTAGGAATCTGCTAATATAACCCTACAAGTTTTAGGATTGTGCTGATATAACCCTATCATTTTTTATAATGTGTTGATATAACCCTACCTGTTCCAGCGGAAGTCCGGCGGCGGGCCAGTGGTGGTTCGGTGAACTATGAGGGTAAAATTGTCCACCTAATTATAGATTTTGTCCAGAGGATATTTTGGTCAATTTACATAGAGTCAAAGCCAGAAAATCAAAGTCAAAGCCCGAAATGGGATCCGAGGGTTATATTGGCACTTTCACTAACTAGTTATGGTTATTTTTGTACTAGAAATTATCTCAGGGTTCTATTAGCACTTATTCAAGTAGATAGGGTTATATTGGCACTTATCTCATAATAAAAAGGTAAAATGTTTAAGTTGCAATATTAAAAATTTATTATGCAACGTGCAATAGTTATAAAGTTTATAACTCAATTAATGCAACCCAAAATTTTCATCTTCATTTTTTCTAATTTACAGTTTAAACCTTGGTCTTTCCATTATTTATGGAAAGACCGTGTTTTAAGAGACAAACCCTAACATTAGTGGGTTAATGATGAAAAATGATGTGATAAGTCAAAATGTGTATATTTATTAGTATGGTAGTTAAAATCATGCTTTTTGAAAGTAAATGAAAATAGAAGTTATTAAAAGGAGTCCATCTATTGAAAGATGATATTTTCATAAGTTATGGAAATATCAAGGTACCAAGTGTAATTTTAATACAATAAGATGAGAATGTTGCAGGTTGAAGCAATTACAATTCGGGTCAAATTTGGGTTATAAGTTATTCAGGTAAACTCATACGCCTATTTGATTTTTGGTGAAACACTACATTTCCAGAGTAAAATATAGAATTTATAAAGAAAATCTCAGGAAAAACGATTTTTCCATAAGATAGTCCACAGGGGGTTTTACCTTAAATTTTGTAATTTTTTTTATAAAATTTAAATATTGTATTTTATAAGTTAAAATAAATTATAATAATATGTATTTGAAGCTGAAAATATTAAAATATATGATATAGAAAATTATTTTCGAAAATTCTAAATTTTGTATGTAATTTAACAAATATGTATAAGATAAAAAAATAAGTGGTCTGTCTATAAGCTTATGGACGCTTCTCAGGAGACCTACTCTAATTTATATATGTTCACTTACAGTACTACGATTAATTGCAAAGCAGAATGCAGGGGCAAAAAAGAGGTGAGAAAAGAGGGAATTCAGAAGTAGAAAGTGTTCATACCAGTTAAGCAGAGCAGGGATGAAAATGAGAAACTGGAAAATGTGTTAACAACGGTATCAAAACCAGCTGGGGGGGATAAAAAAATTGTTGAAAGAAAAGGAACTGCAAGTAGCAAGCAAATGAAAGGAAATGCAGGAATGAATGGAGGGGTGAGGCATATGATGACAGAATCAAAGAAGCAGCAAGGGGATTTAGGTAGCAGTGGATCAGATCAGAAAACATCTGAAATGATCAGTTAGAAAGAAATTGGGAAATGAGGAGTCTGGGGAAAGTTGAAAGACAAACCACCAGATGGATTGTAACTGGTTGATTTGGAATGTCCGGGGGTTGAATAAAGCCAGCAAGCACAATATTATCAGGAGATTCTGCATGCAGAATATGGTTGGTCTGGTGTGCATGCTGGAGATAAAAATTAGAAAGAAAAAGAAGTCTGGAAGAGTATTGGTCTGGGATAGGATTTGATCACAAACTCGGATGTCATTTCAGGGGGAAGAATATGGATTTTATGGAGGGCGGATGTGATGGAGGTTAAGGTTGTGTTAATGGGAGAGCAATGGATAGATCTGGAGGTATTTGTGAAAGGTATGGAAAGTTGTTTTTATACTGTAGTCTATGGGTACAATACATGGTTAAAAGGAGAGTTTATGGGGTTTTCTAAAGGGCACTGGACAAAGAAGTAAAAATTGGCTGGTAGTGGGAGATTACAACTCACCACTGGAATTTATAGACAGAATTGGAGGTAACCCTATTGACGAGAAAGAGTTTTAAGATTTTCAAAATGCAGTTGAGGAGCTTGAACTACCAGAGATAAAAACCATTGGAAACTACTATACATGGAGTAACAAAATGGAAGGTGAAGAAAGAGTAATGAGCAGGCTGGACAAGGGAATGATTAACAAGCAGTGGCTGAAAGAGTTTAGTCATGTGTTCTATGGAATCAAACTGGAGTCAATGTCTGACCATTTGCCTCTTATAATCAGGTTTGATTCAAAAGAAGTGAAGTTCAGAAGGCCATTTAAGTACTACAATATGTTCTCATTATCATATCAGTTTGAAGGGGTGGTGAAACGGGTGTGGAGGAGCAGATGAGTAAGAACACTAGCTGAATTGCAGGTAATACTGAAATCTCTGGAAAGACCATTATCCAGACTTAACAGGAATAAATTTGGTGCAATAAGTGAAAACGTGGAGATAAAAATGAAAATCTGGAAACAAACTCTAAAAGAGTTGAATCAGCATCATGAATATGTGCAACCAACAGATGGTAGAAAACACAGCCAGAAGCAGAGTACAGATTCCTGCAGCAAAAGGCAAAGATGAAATGGTTAAGTGAGGGAGACCGGCCTACAAAACTTTTCTATGAAGCTATGAAATCTAGTCAATATAAAAAGAACATTGTCTCTTAATGTACATGGGCAATGCATTACTGATCAACTGGAGATTGAAAGAGAATTGATGAAACACTTGAAATCAGTACTGGGGAGATGTGTAAAAGTGGAAAAGCTGGATCCAGAGGTGGCAAATTTTGTAATGGTGCTGACAATTGAGCAAAAAATAAAGTTAATTGCCCCAGTAAAGAAAGAGGAAATCTTGGCAGCTTTGAAAGGCATCAGTTCACAGAAAAGTCCTGGTAAAGATGGATTTACAAGTCAGTTTTTTAAGGAGCCTCGGAATGTAGAGGGAGAAGATGTCACCAAAGCAGTGTTGTATTTTTTTTAAGGAGAAGAATTATCAAGAAGCTTCAGTAACACAGTCATAGCACTTCTGCTGAAAGTGGCTACACCCCAGGTTGCTTATGATTATCGTCCCATATCTTGCTATTATGTGATTTATAAGATGATAACAAAATTAATTTGTGCTAGACTGAGAGAAGTATTACCTTTATAATAAGTGCTAATCAAAGTGCTTTTATAAAGGGAAGGTACATAGCCCATAGCTTATTGCTTGCTCAAGAACTATTACATAGGTATAGTAATGAAAAGATGAAACCAAGCTACATGTTACAACTGGATATCAGCAAGGCCTTTGACAATATGGATTGGCAGTTCCTAAGTAACTGGTTATATGCTCTGAAGTTCCCAGAAAAAATGATCAAACGGATTATGAGATGCATAAAAAGTTCCAGCTTCTGTTTATCGATTAATGGGAGATTATCTGATGAATTTGATGCAAAAAAGGGTGTTAAACAGGGTGACCCCATGTCTCTCCTACTGTTTGTGATTGGTATGGAGTACCTGTCTAGATTGTTCTGTAGAGCAGTTGAAAACAAACAGATAGGGTTTCATCAAAGATGTAGTAAGGCAAAGGTTCATTCACTGATGTTTTCGGATGATTCGTTGGTTTTTTGTGAAGCAAGCAGAACTTCAATTGAGGGATTAAGGCATACTTTGGCTGAGTTTCAAAGAGTCTCAGGGTTAGAGGTTAGCCTGGAAAAGTCTAAAGTGGTTTTTTCAAAGATGGGGGAAGAAGAGCAGCTAGTTTTAGCCTCTATTTTATAGGTGAAAAAGGGTGAATTCCCAATGGAATACCTGGGACTGTCATTGTCTACGGTAAGATGGGATAAAGAGGAATGTGAGAACCTAATTGAAAGGGTTAGACAAAACATTGATGGGTGGAACTCTAAGCACTTATCCTATGTAGGGAAAATGCAGTTGATAAACACTGTGTTGCTTAGTATAGCAGGATATTGGGAAAGCATCATGAAGATTCTAGAAAGTGTAAATGCTAGGATTGTGAAAATTTGCAGTAGCTACTAGTGGGGAAGAGATGAAGACCAAAGAGGTTTCACTGCAGCATCCTAGAAATCAATCAGCAGAGGTAAGAAGGCTGGGGGAATGAGACTCATGGATCCTGCTCTCTAGAACCTAGCTGCTCCGTGTCAGCATATCTAGGATATTGACAGGAAGAAGGAGGTTTTATGGGTGAGATGGTTGCATTCGTACTGTATGAAAGGTAAATCTTTGATGAATTGTAAAACAAATGAGCCACAGAGTTGGCCCTGAAGAACATTGTTAAATCTCAGAGATAGAGTAAGAAACTTGTTGAACCAGTGTATAGACAAAAAGGGAAAAGCATATCAGAAATGTGTACAATGCCCTGAAAGGTGGGGATTCTGCTGCAACTGTATCTGCTGTGGTTTGGCATAAGCAGGTAAAACCTAAACAAATTTTTTTTGTGTGGATGTTACTCAATGGAAAGCTAGCTATCAGGGATAGATTGTAGAGCTTCATGGTGATCAGTCAAAACTCAGGTTGCTGTTTATGTGGTGCTCCAATTAAAAGTGCTTGCCATCTCTTAGTGGATTGTAATTTTGTGAAAGAAGTTTATGCAGGTCTGAACTTAAAGTAAACCAACACCCTAAGGATGCTGAAATAGAGTTTGTTCCTGATGGCGAGGAGCAGAATAGGTGGAAAGTTGGGGCTTCTAACTACAGCTTTACATCAGGTTTGGCTAGAGAGGAATGGGAGAATTTTCTTCCAGATGGAGTTGAAAGCTTGTATTGTTTCTACCCAAATAGCGCAGGAGTGTGAATGGAGGAAAAGAAAAGGATGGAAGGAGAGGATCAGAAGGCTGGAAAAGGAAGCACTAGAAATGATTGAAGAAAATTAAAGGGGAAGAGAGTTGAACTCTCTACTGCAAAATTTTGTAATGCTTAGTGGAGTTAAAATGGGGGTTTTCTTTGTTTGAAAGTAGGTCAAAACTGGTAGTTAGAAAACTGTAAAGTAATTGGGCTTGGGGAGATGACCCAAAAAGAGTTTTGTTTGCCTCTAAATTCGTATTGTTCTAATTAAACATGTTTTCCCATATACTTATATGAACATATGGTATTACCAAACCTTTGTCTATTAAAAGTATCAAGTATAGTTATCCAAAACACATTTTTTTATAAAAAAATAAAGCCAAAATATAGTTTTCTCTTGTTATTAATTATTAAGGGCAAAATACTGATATGACCCTATGTTTTGATCATATGTGACAATATGACCGTGAAGTTAGAAAGTGCTATTATAACCCTATCTTTTGCATAAAAAGTGCCGGTATAACCTTTTGACACTATTCTGGCATTGACTTGGCATTTTCCGGCATAGACCATAACTAAAAAGACTGAAATAACCTTAGTCTTAAAACTAAAAATGTAAAGATAAAATTACTCCTTGTTCTTCTTCTTCTCCATAACACAACCACCGCTGCTTCGCCACCTTTGCCACCTCCGCCGCTGCTTCACCAGTCACCACCTCCGTCGCTCCACCACCTTCGCCGTTGCCGCCGGGATGCTGGAATCTGGTTTTCGCCGCCGACTGATCAATCCATCACCACCTCATCTACCTCCCCTCACCACCACCTCTCGAAACTCACCTCACATCCCCACCACCTCACATTCCCATCGCCACCACCCACAAACCCCAGAAACCGATCGCCTCACCCAATTTGTCACCACCATTCTAAACCCTACCTCACCGCCCCACCACCTCACCTCCCCCTTGCCACCACCACTCTTGTCGCCTCCAACACCATCTCACCTACCTCCTCTCGCCACCACCCAATTTACGACAAACCAAACGTGAATGAAAACAATGCCCGATTCTCACCGCCAACACATAACCCTAGCTTCACAACCCGATTCTCACCACCACCATTTTTCGGCGCCGCTCAACCAAGCGCCAGAAAGTGGAGAATCGAGAGAAGAAGAAGAAGAATGGAAAATGAACCAATTTTCTTCACCAATGAACCATGGCGGAAGAATGAGGAAAAGAGGAAAAAAATGAATGAGGGCATAATTGTCCTCTCACTTGTTCTGAATTTTTATTTTTTTTAAAACAAGGGTATAATAGTCATTTCATGTAATTACAGCCAAATTCAGGCCTCCGGGGTTATATTAGCACATTCAAGCAAAACATAGTATTACAATAGCACTTTCCAACTTCACAGGATTATATTAGTACAAACCACCAAAACAAATCGTTATATGAGCACTTAACTCAATTACTAATGTATTGTTTCGAATGGGGGGGACAATAAACAAAAGGCAACAGCAGCTCTCATAGCCCATTGATTAACCAATTATTCTAAAGTGAAGAAAACCATTCCTTCAAAGAAAAGTTTGCTTTTGCTTTCGCTTTGTTGTTTCACAAATAGATATTCATCTTTGTTATTATCAGTTTCCACAAAACATGATGGTACTATGTAGGACTGAGGGCGCCTTTAGCATTTATACTTCCCCTGGTTCGCTAATAGTGGACACCATAAATTTAGGTGTTTGGATTTAAATCAATGAAATGAATGGATTAAATTGAATATAAAAGGTAAAATGTAGAATGAGTGGATGAAATTGAAAGAATCTGGCCAAAAATGAAATATGTGTCAATATAAAGGAAACAACCCAAAAGGGAAAGTGTGTCACTAATAAAGAAAAGAGTATAATCTAATTATAATTTATATTTAATATTTTTATTATGTATATTGATTAGGATTTAGTGCTAATAGTGAATTGTAATTTGATTTAGTGGTTAACAGAGTTCAAGTCACCCTTCCGTTAAAAATTATGAATTTTAGAGTAAAATTTTATGGAAATTATCTAGTGTTATGAGATTGAGTCAGTAAAAATTCAACCTCTTAACCCTTAAATGGTCGATGGAGGTGCTATAATTTCGATTTTGGAGGTGGTGGTTAGTTGGTGTTGTAGCAGTTGGGTGTTCTCAAGAGAGCATCCTTACCTATTCAAAGGATGAAGATGAAATTTCAACCTTCACTGAGTTTCAGCAAATTTAAACAGTGATGTCTCATAATTTAGTTCTAGAATGTCTGTATTTAATTTGGTTGCTTGTAAGTAATCTTCCCTCAAAAAATAATTAGTTCTCATATATTTGAAAAATACAAAACTAATCATATTATTTTCTGAAAGTGCCAAACAAACCCTATAAAATATGAAAGTGCGATTATAACCCTAAGTTTTTGAACAATCGTGCCAATATACCAAATGGCACTATTACGGTGTTGACGAAACGAATTCAGGCGTTGACCTAATTTAAAAAGACAAAATATTCCTGAAACTAAAACTACCCCTCCTACCTCTGGAATTAAAACTACCCCTTACCCCTTTAGTTGCTCTGTCACCGCCGCCATCACTGCTATGCCGCCATCATCATTCCCACCCCAGACCTGCCTCGCCACCACCGTTCCACCTCCCAACCCCACCCGTGCCACTGATTCCCACCCCATCTCCACCCCTGCCACCACCATTCCACCCTTAGCCCCGCTCCTGCCACTGAATACCACCCCAGCTTTGCCTCCACCACCACTTTTTCACCCCCAACCCTGTCACTGCAACCCTTCCCCCCCTCCAGCCCCCGCCACCACCCACCACTGACGCCGCGTCACCACCAAACCCCTTCCCACATCACCAGCCCCCATCATCAAACCCATCACTACTTCATAGCTACACCCCTCTGAAAGCCTACCGGAGATGAAACAAAACCAGCAGTAGATGACCTAAATGACTGCAAACAAATGAAAATTCACAGCGAATATGGGCTTGGGTCAACGAATATGAATGCCAAATTTGGGCTTGGGTCACCGAAAATGAAGAAGGGCCTAGCAGTTGAAATTTCCAGCAGTGGACGATAGGGGATTAATAGCAGAAATTGAAATTACAAACTTTTGTTAAGTGCTAAAATAATAGGGTTAGATGCCTCCCTCAAACCCTCCCCTCTCAAAAGGTTTTTCTTCTTCAATCTTCTTTTCCCCATCTCCCCATGATCATGGGGAGGCGGGAACATTAATTCTTTTAATTGATGTTCTTTTGATATTTATGTTATTGAATAATTATGGGTTTGTCTCTATACATTAGTATTGTTCATCGATCTGATAGACTAGATTGTGGTGTTCTTAACAATCACCCAATTTTTTTGTTCATGTCGATGTATTTTGTTCGATCTAATTTTACAGATCATGTGTTCCTCTAGGAGGAGTCATGTTCTCGATCTGTGTTTTTCAAGTTATTTCTAGTTTGGACAACATATATCGCATTTTGGATCAAGTGGTGTTATAGTTGTTGAAGATCCATGTTTGGCATAGGGATATTGGTGTGTAATACGCTTCTCTTTGCCAAGTGGTTATAATTTTTGCAGAAGCGAGTTATATCCCTGAAGGCAATGTTACAATTTTATTGGATCTCTACTCTGTAACAATACAGACGGTAAGTCTGATTAACATATATTTTAAATATCATTGCAATAGATTAGTTATTGCTAGAGGCTAGTTAGGTTGGATGTCATTCCACTCATTGTAATCACCATTGGGCGTTTTTCCCATCATCTTTGAATGATTGACTTAAAAAAAGGGGGGTTAGATTGGTTAATACATACTCAGGGCATAACAGTCCTTTCAAATTTTTTGAACTTTTTTTTTCAACAAGGATATAATGGTCAATTCATTGAATTTTGGCCAATTTCATGTTCTCAAGGTTAAATTGACAATTTCGTCTAAAATATTGGGTTTGATTTACACTTTTAGTTTTTACTTGGTTAGATTGACATTTTCTACCAAAACATAGAATTATTTTTGCACTTAACTCTAAAATTATTAATTTGGAAAAAAACTCGTTTTCCACTACCTCGCGAACAAATACTCCCTCTGTTTCACTAATAGTGTTGGTGTTTTATGAAACACAAAACTATTTAAGTATAATTGAATTCGAGTAATTGTAAACTTGTGACGTTAAAATAAGTTAGGTGGTGTGGAGTGCACACTTATATAAACTGCATACGAGTTTACAGGTCCATAGGATAAGGGTTAATGTGTTGGTGATAACTAGATTACTTGTCCTAAAATGAGGAAAAGTTGTGTCTTTTCATGACAATGATGAAGTGTTGTGTCTTGTCATGACAATGATGAAGTATTGTGTCTTTTCACGACAATATTTCCTATATATATACATGTGTATACATGCATGGTAGAAACACAGAACACGAACAACATTAATGAATATTTCATATTTTCCTAGATATACTCAGCAACCAAAAACACAGTTACTTAAAGGTATTCTCTTGATTCAAGCCTAGAACAAAATGGATTCTCGATTGTTTTATCCTCGAAGGGAATTTGTGTAGTTGTAATAGAGTCGAATTACTCTTTAAGGAAAGTGTGTTCAACGCGACTTATATCGATATCCAAGAAATTTTATGCCACAATCATCCAAGCATGATTTCATGTTCCATTGGAATGCAGTATTACAACAATCTACCCCAACAATCTTAAAGAGTAATGTTTGAACGTATTGGATGATGAGTTTTGTGGTGCATGTGGCACATGTATGAATTGGATATTGGACGAGGGATATTGCTTAAATCAAATTTGAGAAGGAAGGAATACAATGCGTTCAAAAGTGTTGTGATGATGACAGTGCCGGAGGGAAAGAGCTCTATCCAATTGATTTGATTGAAGATGAAAAGCCTTTAGTTCAACTACATTTAAAAGGTAATGTTTCCCTTGTCCCCACATTTACACACTGGAAAAGGTTGCACTTGTTCTGGTAATTGCTCTGGTTCACGAAAATGCTCCAGTACCTTAAAGAATGGTGGCTCATCCATTTGCAATGATTGATCCCCACAAAGGTTAGAATATCAATTCAATTATAATTTCATTTATGTGCATGAAATATATATATATATATATATATATATATATATGTTTAAGTACACATCTACATGAGATGTGCTAGTTTTTAAATTTGGATTTATTCCAATGAATTTTGGTTTTGGATCCTACCAGAGTTTGATTTTGGATCCTAAAATCTCGGTTTATAAACCATACTTGAATTGAGAGTGTTTAATATTTTAATTCAAAGAATATGAATTTAAATTGGTATAACTCAATAAGTACTTTTAAACATAAGTTTTAAAGGATATGATGCATGGTGATATGCCTTGTCTGTACGATATCTGCAAGAGAAATATTGTCCATGCATGCATGGTTGATGTTTGAATGTTAAAAGGTGTTTGTAAATGCATGGAACAAGAAATTTATAATTTTCATTATGAATTATGTTATGATGAGTTGAAAGTTATATGATTACGTTTGTGGCATGTATTTGCATATCGATGAAAGTGATAATGCTATGAATTCTCTTGACTACTTAGAGTTTGAAGAGAAAACTCCGGTCACTTAAAGAGATGATATCATCGAGTAAATTGATGAGTGAAATATCGAAAGTTAAATGGAAATTGGCAGGGAAGGTGTAACACCCCAAACCCAACGTACAGTGCCGGGTCGGGTTTGATCGTGTTACAAAAAATGATAACAGTAACAAGCAGATAGATTATATGCGGAAGCGATTTAGATCAATTCAAAAAAAAACCTAAACTTACTATTACAGTGAAAGTGTTAATGTTAAATGAAAGTTTCACCTAACTATTATAGATTCAAAATTCATGTTAAAGTTCATCCAGGATCTCTCTCAAAATAAGTAAAGACATCAAAGGCTTTTCTCTTACAGTTCCTCTTCACCTGAAAAAGGTTGTTTAACTAAGGTAAGCTCCTTGCTTTGTGAGGTTTCATTGCCAGTATTTACCCAATTGAATTTTAGTGATCGCAGAATATCAAATAACAAATAGCCACATATATCCTAGCACGTAGTAAAAGGATACGGGTGGTTAGTGCCAAGTTGCTGCCAAGTGCTTATGTGGCAACTCTGACTAACATACAAGGCACAACCTTTCAGTAGTGCCCAAAGGCCATCGGTCAGTCCAGTATTCAGTCTCGTCAACCATGCCCAAATAGATGTTCAGTTACGAGCTCGTAATAGTACAGTACAGTGGGTAATGCTAACATGCCAGAAACTCCACGAGTAGCCGATCTAATTAGACGGTCCGGTCAATACCGTTCCCCATCGACTTCGACCGAACTACAATCGCGTCGGGGGCCCCAAAATCACAGACATGTAATCAAGTTGCGGATATTTCTAGTTTGACACGGCAAGATAAAGTACAAGCCAATCATCCACATAATATATCAGAGCAGTATATGATTCAAGTTTGACACGGCAAGATAAAGTACAAGCCGGTCATTCACAAAAAAAATCGGAGCATCAGTTTCACGATAATTGAACACAGTAATATACACATTCAGTTTAACAGTCAGTATATATTATCAATTTATGTTTGACCGGTATGTCCCTTTATAATGGAGTTCAAGTACAGGTTCGAGTATGTATTTTGAGTAAAGAATTCGAGTGGAGAAGGTTCAAGTGGAACGGGTATCGGGTGGTACTGGTTTGAGGGGTAAGGGGTACTAGTTCGAGTGGTGAGGTTCGAGTGGTAAGTGGTTCGAGAGGTAAGGTTCGAGTGGTACTGGTTCGAGGGGTAAGGTTCGAGGGGTGAAGTCTTTCAGTGGGTTCGAGAGGTGAAATTTTCAATAGTTCGAGGGGTGAAATTTTCAGTAGTTCGAGGGTGAAATTTTCAGTGGTTCGAGAGGTGAATTTTTCAGCGGGTTCGATAGGTGAAGGTTTTCAGTGGGTTCGAGAGGTACTATTTAGTAGGGGTTCGAGGACAGGGTTTCGAGAGGTTACTGTTTAACAGGGGTTCGAGATGTAGTTTTAGTAGGGGTTCGAGAACAAGGGTTCGAGAGGTAAAGGTGTAGCAGGGGTTCGAGAGGTACTGTTTAGTAGGTGTTCCAGAGCAAGGGTTCAGTAGGGGTTCGAGAGGTTACAGTTTAACAAGGGTTCGAGAAGTAGTTTCAGTAGGGGTTCGAGAACAGGGATTCGAGGACAGGGGTTCAGTAGGGGTTCGAGGACAGTGGTTCAAGGGGTTACTGTTTATCAGGGGTTCGAGATGTAGTTTCAGTAGGGGTTCGAAGACAGGGATTCGAGGGCAGGGGTTTAGTAGGGGTTCGAGGACAGTGGTTTGAGGGGTACTGTTTTTTAGCAGGGGTTCGAAGAGTCAAGGTTTAACAGGGGTTCGGGGGCAAGGGTTTAGTAGGGATTCGAGGACAGGGGTTCGAGGTGTATTGTTCACTGGTGGCAGGCTCTACGCATACAAGACTATATATATATATATATTTACTTCAATTCATGCTAAGGCAATGAAAACACTCACTGTGGTTAGACTTGGGCTTGGCAACTTCCGTCTCTTGCTTTATCACTGCTCACCACTATTCTTTTGGCAAGAAATTTTTCTTAAGGCTATGTGAGAAGGTAAGAACTAGGGTCCTAATATTTATACTCGATAAAAACATAGGTTCTGACACCTACCAACCTGAAATTTTATCCAGTAATCCTACATCCACTTGCCCAAAATATTACTTTGGAAAACTCTTCCTCACGTCCGCCGTTCATTTCTTCTTTCCAGTAATTTCATTTGCCCAAAATTACTTTGGATAAAATCTTTGTGTCCGCCGTTTCTTTCTCCCAGTCATTTCACTTGCCAAAATTACTTTGGATCAAATGCTTACGTCCGCCGTTTATTTTTTCTTCCTAGCAATTCCATTTTCCAGAATTACCTTGGGATAAACTCTTACGCCCGCCGTTTATTTTCTCTTCCCAGCAATTCCATTTGCCAAAATTACTTTGGATAAATTTTTTTACGTTCGCCGTCCATTTCTCTTTAATTTTCCTTACTTGTTCTTTCATTCACTCATTTATTTATTACTTACTTATTTATTTATTATTATTATTATTATTGTATATATAAATACACACACACACACATATATATATATATATATATATATATATATATATATCTTCTTTGACAACACTAACTCTTAGCATTTAGTTATAATTAGTCAGCATATGTATAGTGATAATATACCGGCTATAAACGGCTATATTCCCAATGTAACAGTTATAAACGGCTATATTTTATAGTATATATACATATGTGTATGTGTGAATTTTTCTGACATTTCAAAACCACATTTCCTCCTCTATCTTATATCCTTCTCAATCTTTTGCTGATAACATGTCGAGACTAATGTTAGTCTTTGTTGCAGTAATTATCATGGTACTGCATGCTAGTATTCTCACTGGAGATCTTACGCTGAAAGAATTTTGTTACTCTTCAGAAATGATTGGTTTCATTTATTACCTTTTATTTTTCACAATCATCATAGATTTTTTGTATTTCTAATTACATTTAATAAATTATTTTATTTTCCTATTATACAGTAACATAAATTGTTAGTTTTGTAGACAAGGTTCAACCATTACGGTTGGGGTTTTCACAGAAAGGGTGAAAGGGAAATTACTAAAAACCTCAACTGTTGGTAAAAGATATAATGGTTACGAAATTTGGTATATAAAATTTCGTGGTGGCCAAAAGCCAACCACGCATAATGCCGATTTATGAGTTAATGACTCATGATTTGATTTTAGTTGGTTTTGTAAGATATCAACACAATCTAATGGTCACTTGACGAAGTGACTAGTTAGGGACTTGATAAACAAGTTGGTGATCAGGATGGGTTTAAAGCCTATTCAAATCTTTGATAATGAGATACCAAATTTTGCTCTGATACGACATTAGAGTAAAATTCAATGTAGAAGGCCTATTGTTTGAGATTGAAACATATGATTTTATATCCCAAAAGTAATATGTTTGGACCTACATGTAAGTTAGGCTGAAGTTTTAACTTCTTAATGAATCCTTTGATAATGTACATTTGCAGGTGTACGATTAAAGATATTCACCTATATGAAATTTGAAGCGTAAACGCTTCAATAAGCCCAGACTTGGCTTTGTATGCACTTATGAATGGATGGAGACACATGGCTTGTATAATGTCGGTTTAAGCTTTTGAGTTGTATTTGAACTTGTGTGTGGATTATCTTCAAGTGTTCAAATGGGTTGAAGAGTTCAATTTCTCGAGCATTTGGAATGCGTAGTTCACTAAGGTGAAAATTCAATCTTCAAGACATTTTCATTTGTGCACTTGTTTGGTTTGGTGGTTGGGTTTTTCTGAATCAAGGATAATACTTAAATGGGGGGATGATTGTTGGTGTTTTATGAAACACAAAGCTATTTAAGTATAATTGGATTCAAATAATTGTAAACTCGGGATGTTAAAACCAGTTTAATGGTGTGGAGTGTACACTTGTATAAACTATCTACGATTTTACAGGTTCATAGGATAAAGATTAATGTGTTAGAGATGACTAAATTACTTTCCTAGAATGAGGAAAGGTTGTGTCTTTTCACGACAATGATGATGTGTTGTGTCTTGTCACGACAATGATGAAGTCTTGTGTCTTTCACGACAATGTTTCCTATATGTATGCATGCGTATACATGTATGGTAGAAACACAGAACACGAACAACAGAAAAGAATATTTCATATTTTCCTAGACATACTCAGCAACCAAAAACACAATTAACCAAAGGTATTCTCTTGATTCAAGCCTAGAACAAAATTAATTCTCGATTGTTTTATCTTCGAAGAGAATTCGTGTAACCCAAGACTGTAATATGGTCGAATTACTCTTTAAGGAAAGCGTGTTCAACGCGACTCATATCGATATCCAAGAAATTTTATGCCACAATCATCCAAGCGTGATTTTACGTTCCATTGGAATGCAGTATTACAACAATCTACCCCAACAAATAGTGGCACACTTTCTAATTTGAAATGTTTATTTTATATTGACGTTTTCTAATTATGGCAAGTTTAAGGTTATTGTATCCATTCATTTTACTTTTACTTTTTTCAATTTAATTTCATTCACTCATTTAGTATCTCATAAATTCTGACACCTAAAATTAGTGTGACACTAATAAAGAAATAGAGGAAGTATATGTTTGCACATCCAAAAAGGAATGGTCTTAGCTATATGCTAAAAATAACAATAGCAAAAGATGTACAAGGAAAATTTTAGATAAATTTTCTCGTTTTATCTAAAATTGTCTGCCTTGCTTTTCTTCCTAACCCCTCAAAACCCAATTTCGTAATTTCACAACACCTTTCCACCTCTTTTCTACCAATCACGATTCGCCACGTAAGCCATTGTAATTAAATTCATCTAGTCAACTCTTTCAACTACGGAACTCTGCCGCTTTTAGCCTGTCTCTTATTAAAATTCCCTTCTGTTTTCCTTATCTCCCGTCTTCCCCAAATCTCACCGGAGTCTTCCCGGAAATTCTCCGGCATCCCCAAATTTCAACTCAATAGTAATCAGAATCATATATTTTCATCAATTTCATCAAAATCTCTACTATCCTTCTTCTGGGATCCTAGTAATTTTGAGGAAATTAATCCCTTTTTCATCCTCTCCCGCTATTACTGCCAATATAATCGTTTCTTAGGATGAAGGATCAAAACCCTAATCCCAGAATCGGTTTACTAGCAATTCTATTAGTTTTAGGATGTTTGTCTACGGGGGTTTATTCGATCCAGTTCGATCTTATTTCGGGTCATACTAAATGTATATCTGAAGATATTAAGACGAACTCCATGACCGTGGGCAAATACCATATTGTTAATCCCAGTGAAGGCTACCCTTTACCGGATTCTCATAAAATTACTGTTAGGGTATGGTTTTTTTTTACCATATTGTCTTTTAATTTTGGCACTCTTTCAATTGTTTTTCATGTGAGTCTGTTGCTTAGTTTCTCGCTGAAGGAGCATAGGATGTGTTGGATTATGCTGCTAGTGTAATTCGTGTAATGCTGGAGATAAGTTTGATTGATGAAGTTATATGTAGATGATGTGTGTGTTTTTTTCTGCTGATTCTGAAGTTTGGATCTATTTTGGCAGGTGACTTCATCGTATGGGAATAACTATCACTATAATGACCACGTGCAGTCGGGGCAGTTTGCGTTTCAGACTGCCGAAGCTGGAGATTACATGACCTGCTTTTTCGCGGCTGATCACAGTCCTGCTCTTACTTTCACAGTCGATTTTGATTGGAAATCTGGGGTTGCGGCTAAAGACTGGGCCAATGTTGCAAAGAAAGGCTCTGTTGAAGTAAGATTAAGATGTCTTTTTACTTGATAGTATATTTAATATGCATCTCTGTTCATTTGCTTTCCTTGATAAGATTATATGGAAGTTGATTGAATCACAGTTGCAATCTTGTGGGGGTTGGGGCTGTTTTAATGACTGTTTGTGTTGATTATTAATTTAGTACTATTCGGTAGTACTTTGCTGGAGTAATTTTCCTTGGGCTATCTGGTGGTTAGACCTTGGAAAATTGGTGCAAAAAAGCAGCAAAAGGATTGCTCATGTAGCTGCCTTCATGAATTAAATACTAGGGTGGAAATTTACCCTTTTCAAAGTTAGAGGAGTGATTGGTCTTGTAATAAGAAAAGGTTCCTGCAAAATCTTGAATCCCTGCTTGTTGTGGTTGCTGGTAGGAAATAGATTCCGGTCCAGTGTTAAGTAACCTTGCTTTTGTGCAATGTTAGCTTATGGATATAAGTTTAGCAGTTGCCGGACATTTTATCCAATGAGGGGTTAGCATTGTGCAACAAAAAATGGACATCTCTTGCTCTCTTTTTTTTTAAAATTTAGTGGTATGTAGAACTGGTAAGACTCTGAATTTGTCCTTTGGAAGACTGCCATTACCTGTCCGGATCAACAGAAATTAACCTTCGCTCTCCCAGATTTGACGCCTGTAGCTCTATTACTTTATACTCACTGTATGTCCCAAATAGGGTTGTAGCTGATACACTTGTTACAAATTTGTAGTGGAATCCTTTAGTACCGACTCACTTTTCCTTGTAGATTCCTGCATTGTTCTTGTTCTCCTAGATTGTTTACTTTTTAAAGCTGCATGATTTGAACATCTTTGCACTCCAGTTTTGTAGAAATTTAAGAGTATTTTGTGTATGAGGAAGCATGGATTTTGGTTTTTTATTTGGGGCTGAGTGTGCATTTTGTTGTCTGTTTCCTGAGGTTGATTTTAAGATGCTTGAGTAAATGAATTATTTTGATGATGAAATAATCACATTTTCTAACTTCTGGCTGGCTGGGTCTGTTTATGTTTATGGTTAAATATATGAAATGGTGGTTCGTGATTCTGTTTTTCCCATGTCAGTTAATGGAGCTAGAGCTGAAGAAAATGTTTGACGTTGTCCAGTCCATTCATGATGAAATGTTCTACCTCCGTGAAAGGTATGGATACACACTCGGTCATAGCATTTATGTGCAACCATCTATCTTTGGTTTCGAGTGATTTTCCGACTCTTTCTCATGCTCTTTACAGGGAGGAAGAAATGCAGGAGCTCAACAGATCTACCAATTCTAAGATGGGTTGGTTGGGCACACTCTCGATCTTTATTGTATTGGCCGTATCCGGATTGCAGCTATGGCATCTCAAGTCCTTTTTCGAGAAGAAGAAGCTTATTTAGTTAGCTAATTAGAGTTCTCAATAGATGTGCTGTAACTGTTCGCTTACAATTTTTTAACATACTAGTAATTTATTTCAACGTGTTCGACTTATGACCTCGAGGAATTGGTATGATTTACGGAATGTTAAGTTCTGATACACTTTTTGGATACCTTTTCCTGCGGACTACATGGCATTGTATTGGCTTTTCGTTTATGTTTTAATTGTTCTTAATAAGTTATGCTGAAGGTGCATTGACGAGAGTGTGAAAATAATATCCATGACACTTTTTTATGGGGATAATTTCACGTTTTTCCAAATTCTACAGTTTGGCATACAAAAGATTGAAAGTTAAACATACAAGATACTGATTCTTGTTAACAAGTTTCATGATCCAGAATTAACTTCGACAAATATGAAAATTGCACTATGGTGACAAATCTAATCTTATCTACAATCTTTGAATCCGAATAAGGCTGGCATGAAATCTGTATCAGCAAAAACTCTGCAAACCTCTGTTAACTAATATTCACAGCCCCTTCAGCATCATCTTCGTGTTTTGGAGGGCAACGTGGGGAGCGTACTGCTTACTGACAAATTCTGTGGAATGAATTCATATCTGGTTTCCGTTATCACAATTCATTAAGTAAAGATGTTCCAATGATGATCCGAGGAGGGCACAACTTCTCTTAGCTTTTCTAGTCTCTTCAGGATGTCCAAGAAGGAAGGCCTCCTATTCATGTCAGCTGACCAGCAATTCTCAATCAATCTGAGAGAATAACAGGATACGCATCAGAGGACAGGAAACCATAAGCAAAAACATCTTTGTAGTAAATGACTGGCAGATAATAATCCAGCTTGTGATTGCTTTGAGTGGTGTGTGATTAATGGTGTGTTGAACTTTATGACTGGGATTAGAAGATAACGGAAAATGTCATCTGGAAACCATTTGAACATCAGATGGGACAGAACTTCATTGTTGACTTACTCTCTCAATTCTGGTACGAAACTCTTCGATCTAAATTGAGGTCTGTGTCCTTCAGCAACATATTTAGCTGCCTCATATGGTTCATAGTTTGAAAG
Source organism: Rubia yunnanensis (assembly GCA_037428765.1). Taxonomy (NCBI): domain Eukaryota; kingdom Viridiplantae; phylum Streptophyta; class Magnoliopsida; order Gentianales; family Rubiaceae; genus Rubia; species Rubia yunnanensis. Next base: position 75,302,715 of record CM075071.1, on the reverse strand, counting down.
TGGAGGGTCACCCTCGAGCATCTGCATAATTATATCACGCAAATGATGGAATCTTCCAGCCCAGAAAAAATTTCTTGGAGTTGAGATACTAAACTAGGGTTACCTCATATAATATCATTGCAAAAGAGAACACGTCGACCTTCTTATCATACTTTCTGTGTTTGAATACTTCAGGAGCCATGTACCGGTCTTTTGATATGCACCCAATAAAAGAGAGACTCAGAAATCAAATGTATGCCACACATACACATTATCTCAATAAACACCAAACCAACAAATAGTTACTCACAGCTCCCTGTCTCTCCCGTCAGTTTGTAAACATCATGAGCATGTTGAACCCTGACGAGCTTGCTTAGGCCAAAGTCTCCAACTTTCAAATGGTCGGCGCTGGAATTGACAAGAAGAACATTCCTGAAAAAAAATCACATTCAGCAGGCAGCTTTCAGCTATCTTAATAAGAGCCAACTGCCACTAGCCTCCTCAAACCATCCAATAATACAATATGCATAGTACAAATAAGTACACACAAAATCACAAAAAGTTTGTGTCTGTAATTCAAGCTCCATAAAGAGACTCGCCTTGGCTTTAGATCTCTGTGAATAATCACATTTGGTTCATTGTGAAGATAGGCCATCCCTCTGCACACATTAGAAACTAGTGAGATACATGATCCATGACGCCAAAATCATATGTATCAACTGCCCATCTAAGGGGACAAAACACAGATATCAAACATGCTCCAATTGTTATTGGAGTTGGATCGATTAAATTATATTATTAGATTTTCATCAATCTAGTTATAGTTTGAAAAAAATTGAAAAAAAACATTGCAGGAAACAAGACGCGTTCTAATATCAACTAGAGTAGCCTCCAAATGACTAGACCAACTTTCTTATGTACGCTGGCAAATCTAGTACGAAATTGATGTGTATCCAATTACCTGGCAATATCCAAGCCAAAACTGATGGCTGTTGATGGGCTAAGAGCACCTTTATCCTTGAGATATTGGTGCAGATCACCCTAGAAATGAAAGCAGGAACAGCTTAGTTGTAGCTATTTGGATAGACAAATACGAACAATATTTGTAGTAGAATGTATTATTAAGATTAGGGAGCACTCAGATTATCAAGCCAAATATTTAGTCTTATCATGTGAATATATTCATTTCTTACTCAAATTATACTGTGGTCTCTAAATTACTCACCCCCCTCAGATACTCTGTAATAAACATCAAAGGCTTCTTATCAGTAATAGCTCCAAGGAACTGAACTATATTAGGATGCCGAAGTTTTACAAGCAAATTGACCTCATGTCTGAAGTCCTGACTGTATCAAGAGAAGAATGTGATTCAGGCTAAGGCGGTACCAACAGTTAAAGGGTGAATTTGTATCATCAGAGCAACCATCGAAATAAACTTACATCACCAATCGATCATCTGAGAGGTTAGGAAGTATCCTTTTGACAGCTACTGGTGTTCCACGCCAAGAAGCTTTCAGTATCTCACCAAAAGACCCCTACCAATTTCACCATCAATCAGCAACTCATTTTGCAATTTACAAAAAGAGAAGTTTTGGGCAAAAAGAAAAGTAAAGCTGATGAAATGAACTAAACAAAAATAATTAGCTCTCCAAAGAAGTATACAATCCATATAATATGGTAAAAATTATCATCCATGTGACACTAAAAGCTAAAAATGAAGTATCTTCAATTGCTCAAGTAATGAGACCAGCAAAAGAGACCCAGGATCATGCTATGGAACTGAAACTAAGGGTCATTATGTTCTTAGCAGGCGATGCAACCTGGATAAAGATAAAAAAAACCAATGAAATCTACTCCCAAACCAGTAAGAATAGTTGACAAAATTTCACTAAATCTCTTGTACTCTTTTGATTTAAAAAAATCAAACAGATTTTATGTAGTCCTTTCCTGACCAAGGCATAGAATCAATTTGAGCAGCTCATTCTGATTAATTTCAGTTCCAGACTTAAAATCCATATTTCTTAAAAAATAATCCATCAAGAACTGGAAAATAACGAAGCATAAGCATATGTTGAACAGCCATAGAACACATGTAAGCCATATCAACCAAAAATAAACAGAGGTAAAATACTTTGTTAAATAAGGCCAGACCTTTCCTACAATAGACGAATTCGAGAAATCAAGTTCAGAAGGATCAATTTCCCAGTCACACTTATTGGGTAGAGGGGGAGCAACAGGTCTTGGCTCAAAGTGGCTTCCATTCTGGCCCTGAGAAATTTGTAGCAAGTATAAGATGAAACAGGACAGCCACATATTTTGAACATCATACAGCCCTATACATGAACTGCTTTTATGACAAACAAAATAATTGAAGAAATTTTAAGAGAAGCATCTAAAAATCACAATTTACAATGCTAAAGTCTGAGAGATTAGACCAAAAGATAAAAACCGATTGACTTGTTCATAATATCAATACCATATCCGAGGAAGTGGTATACAATTAGTACATTATATGTACACCAACCATGAGCCACGGATTAACAAGGATCAACATTAAGGAAGAAAAAAAAAAATATCTGATATGCTATATGCATAATGGAGTAATAACAACTTGTTTAAAAGAATCTCTTAGGGAAACTACAATTTCAGAAACAAGCCCAAGAAAAAGCTCACTGCTCAAAGGTAAGGGATAATGATCACTACCATAGTACCAGCAGCATGAAGGAACTATTTACTTCGGAATAAATGTAGTCACCTTCAAAACCACTACAATAAAGCCCAGAAGTGCTAACCCAGATATACAAAAAATTGCTCACGGCAAACATTCTCCAGTTAAGCACACTGATTACAGGCACTGAGGGAGCATTCAATACGGAACACAGGCATCTATGCATATAGAGTGGAGATATCTTCCCCAGGTTCAAGGAGTTGAATTGAAGAAAATAATTAAGAAATACAGAAAGTATAGACTGGAAAGATGGGCCAAAAAAGAAAGGCATAGTAACAAAACAACAGAAGTGCAAGATTGAGCAACTTACATAAGATAAACCACCATATGATTTTAACAGCTCAATCATTCCCTTCTTCTTAGCTCCTTCTGCATCAGCTAGAGGCTGCCATCATTAAAGTGAAATTTTACCGACAAAGAAACTATAAAGACATCTTAAAAGTAAAGACACATAACCTTTAGATCAAAAAATCAAATTAAATTACAACCGAACAGAGTTTTGCTTAACATTCGACCCGAATAAAGATGAATGACACTAATGCAAGAAACAAAACCCTTCTTCTCCAAAAGCCACAGGTTCCCTGAAGTAAACTAACAAAAAATCCCTTTCACCCACAGCGACATTCATTTACTCAATAGCAATATTCCATCGACCTCATTTAACAACAAAATTGAACACTATTCCATCGATCCCCAGGTTTACATAAATAGCTAACACCCATTCCCCTCTCCTACAGTACTATACTATCTCAATCATATCCCTCCCTCTAAATGATTCTCTCTCCCTCTCGGACATTTACACACACAACAGGCTTACAAGTCGCTTCAATTAGAGTACAAGAAATGTTCCAAATAGCTGTCATTTTGCCCTATTTCAATATTATAAAACTCAAAACATACAGTAATTAGCCATGGGATATGATCACAAGATTACAAGAATTACTAAAAGACGAACACAACGCACAAAAAAGCCCTGGAAATGATGTTCGGGAACACTAATTAAAAGCACACCGTGTTCTTCCAGCGATCCTGCGCGTTGACGTCAGCGCCAAACTCGATCAAAGTCTTGCCGACGTCGATCCAGCCGTGGAGCGCCGCCACGTGAAGCGGAGTCCGGTTATCGTAATCCTTAGCGTGAACCAAAGTCTTGTCCTCCTCCAAGAGCTTCCGGACCGCGGCGACGTCGTTCTGGTGGGCGTGCCACAGAATCATCGACGTCCGGTTAACTCTGGCCTTCTCCTTCTTCTTCTCGCCGGTTCCGGCCGCCGGAGCGTCGACGGAATGGCCGGAGCTGCTCCCGCTGGCGCTCATTCTGGATCGAGGGGGGTGAATTGGGGAAAGCAAAGCGCCGGAATGTGTGTTCGAAGTGTGGAGTGAAATGTTTGTTGTAAGCGCGTGTTTGGGTGTTTTGGAAATACCTTTTCGGGTACTTATAGTTGGGGGCGATTTTAGAGCGTGGGAATCTGACCAGCCAAACACGGCCTTGTGACGGTTTCAGTGCTATTCTGAGGAATTGGATACTATCCTCTTTAACCGACTTTTGCGGTTTCCCATTTCAGCCTGGCAGAAGCTAGCTTTTTCGGAATCTTATATTGCTGAGGCTGATTTGTAAGATTTTTTTTTTATTGATTTTCAAGAGAGATGCTTCACTCTTAATCATGTTAATCATGTACTGTATGATAGTTGACATGTAAAAAGAGTACGACACATCACTTTTGGTGATAAAATTTAGGACTTTTGGTGATAAAATTTAGGAGATGCTAAATAAGTGGATGAAATTGAATTGAAAGAAGAAAAGGTAAAATGAGTGGATGTAATAATCTTAAATTTGTTATAAATAGAAAATCTCAATATAAATTTAGGCAAAGTCTTGGGAAAGACGGTCTTTCCATAGGCTTATGGAAAGACGGGGTTTGATTAGAATAATAAAGGTAAAAGGTCTTAGTTGCAATATTAAAGTTTTAGTATGAAACATGTAGTAGTTATAAAATTTATAACCCGGTTCATGCAACCCAAAAATTTTATCTTCATTTCTTCTAATTTACACTTTAAACCTTGGTCTTTCCATAACTTATGGAAAGACCATCTTTCAAGAGACGGACTCATAAATTTAACATCTCAAATTAAAAAGTGTGCCACTATTAAAGAAACAGAGGACGTATATTTTTTTCTATAATTTTTATAAATGATGACAATGTGACTAATTTAGCGTGGTTCCGTCTGATTTACCATAGAGATGTGGATGAAATTGATATAATGAATTAGTTAAAATGAATTATAATATTATAAAAAGGCACTTAGTGCTCTTATTTACACACGGAGCACTTATTGCTCTTATCAACTAGCTACTAGATGTGCTTCTAAGTCAAAAGCCTAAAAGTAGCCTTTAAGACTTTTCTTGCCTAACTAGGTACCTAGGTGTGCTAAAGAGTCAAAAAGGCTACATTGCTGGGCACACTCCCACACAATGGAAGCAAGCTTCGAACCTGGGTCTCCCCACACCGCCCACTACCACTGGACTACACATGCGGTGGTAATTATAATATTATACTAATATAAAATCAAAATTCATTTAAACTTTTTTAAATAACATTGAATATGAATGGATGATAATCATTACAGGCTCCAGGCCTATGTCATCCCTAATTTTCATCCAAAAATTAATATAAATTATTTGAATAATTGTTTTCCACTCAACGTTCAACAAATGTACTTTTCAGTTTGTCTTTCTTTTTCCCTTTTCATTCCTTTCATAAAGGCTGTGTCGCCAGCCTTGGGCGCCCCGACGACCCGACACCACAGGCAACTGTCGGAGGGGTAAGTCACGGTAGCCGGATGCCATGGCCACGCTTAGGCTCGTACTCGTCGCAACTCCCAGGAGCCACCACGCCACGTCAGAAACACATGCCTTCCGGCGTAGCCACCACAGGCCCAGCATTACCTAGGCCCACAGCAGCGAGCCCCTCACGGGACCCACTGATGACGCTTTGCAATGGTCATCCCACACGGGACGCTACCGAGCTTCGAAACCAGGGTTTCCCCCTGAAATTCACGCCCACTACTTTTCAATAATACTCCTTTTAACTTGTCGGTTAAGAGCCGTTGAGATCAAGCGGTTGCCCTCAGTCCTCACATTTCACCGGTGACGTGTCTTTCTTATGGATAACACTCGCTTTCTTAATTAATCTATAGCTTCCGTTATCTTAAAATAGATGATAACATATCACCAAGTCTGGCAAATGGCTATATGTATTGATTGCTAGTTGCTTGCCCCCTCTATTCAATATCAAATTACACGCTAGCTTTTTCTTAATCGTCCCTATTAAATTTTGACCGCATATTAAATTTGTACTAATAAGATATTTTTAAACGCAAAGTCTTGGGAAAGATAATTTTTTCATAAACTTATGGAAAGACGAGATTTAATTAGAATAATAAAAGGTAAAAAGTCTAAATTTATAAAGTTTATAACCCGATTCATGCAACCCAAAAATTTTATTTTCATTTCTGGTTTACACGTCTATTAGAAGATGATTTTCTATAAGTTACGAAAAGATCAAGATTTAAACGGTAAATTAGAAAAAACCATGATAAAGTTTTTGTGTTGCATTAATTGGGTCATAAACTTATAACCATTGCACGTTACATAATAAATTATTAATATTGCAATCAAAATCTTTTATCTTTGAGTCCGCCTCTTGAAAGACGGGTTTTCCATAAACCATGAAAAAACCAAGGTTTAAAGTGCAACTTAAAAGAAATGATGATAAAATTTTCAGGTTGCATGAATCGGTTTATAAATTTTATAACTACTACATGTTGCATAGCAAATTTTTATATTGCAACTAAAATGTATAACATTTTATTATTTAATTAAACTCGTCTTTCCATAAGCTTATGTAAAGATGGTTTTTTCCAACACTTTATCTTTATCTTTCTATAATTTTAAATAACTTCATCGCAAAGACGATATTTCCAAAACTTTGCCAAATATAAATATTCAAATAAAAAAGTAATTAGAAAATCTTCTCAATCATTTGTGTGTGGGACAAGTCAGTTGGTTGAGTCAATAGTTTTAACCAGGTCTTGCATTTATTCATGTCTGCTCAACTTTCATCAAGATTTACATTAAATCATCAACTTGCGTTACAAGATAAACTATACATCCAACTTCAACTAGAAGCAAGACATACCTTTCTTGTTGTGTTTGACAAATGCAAGTGCCCAAATATTCCAAGGATCAAACCTCGTTAGTCAATTGTGCAACATGAGCTGTTTATTCGTATCTATCAAGATTACAATGCAGAAGAAAGCCCACAGAATGATGACCCAAAGCAACTTCCTTTTGTCAACTAATATGGTATGCCCTGTCTTTTTACATACAACGACACAGCACATATTATAAGTTGTTTTACTTGTAACCTAAGCAACTTCTCGTGTTTGGTCAAACTGTTAAAAAAGTATTTATTTTAGAATCGGTGTGCATATTCGGAGAAACAACTTTATCAAGCACAGCCTATACTTGCTCATCCTGGTCTTGGTCTTCGAGGGAGCGTTTTCGTGCCCTCAAGTTGAGTTTTAAGCTCTCGGGTTGAGGTGGGGTCCTGCCCCGACGAAACAGAACCGCGAGAGCTCTCATTTTCTGGCAAAGATCGAATACCTGTGCCGGTAGATGAGGTAAAGTGTGAGGTGGAAGGGAAAGAAAAGTAATGAAAAGTCGAAAATCTCAGCTGATCAAGTTTTGGTTCTAACCGATGAGGCATCAATCTCTGCAACCCCTTCACAGTTTTGACCGCCGCCTTGAAGCAAGTCACAGTATTTCGCAGCTTCATTTTGATCTTCGAACACCTAAAGGAAAAGCAAATGGATATTCATGAGCAACAAAATGCCTCTCATATGCACAAATATGCAATCTAGCTAAAATGCACAAAAATGTCGTATTCTCCATTCATCATAAGTGGTATCATTTGGTTAAAGTAATGGACTTGCACATTGAAAAACTTATCAATACCATCTTCTATCACAAAACCAATTGATATTATGTAAAAGTGACTCATGATCTTACATCAAATTATAATTTTGTAAATGTGGGGCTCTTAACACGCCACCCTAACATGCCGGGATATTATTCATTATGCAAACGTGGACAAAAGGCCAAACAGTGGGAATGTACGTCCAGTGGATCAACCAGACCAATCTTAAGCTCTGATACCACCATATTATTTTAAATTCAACTGCATTTAAGTTCAGTTAATTTCACTTCGGTTCAAATAAGTTGAAAAGAATATGAGCAGGGAGAGCTTACAAGCACACCCTCTGTGACATCTTCAACAAGCATCTGAAACTTGGGGTCATTTCCAGAATGCTTGGCTGCCTGACTCCTCCATTTCTTGCCTTTAGAAAACAACAGACCGAGCTCTTTCTCAACTTCGCTGCGCGGGAGACAGAATATCAGCCATGAAAGTATGAATTTTATACAGTGAGTAACACGTGAAGAAGATGAAATTAACCTTCGATTTCTGCGAGTTTTCATAGTACACAACTGGTCTTCATCATGGGTTAGAACATAAACAGGCTTTGTGGATTCTCTCCAGGGATTGGCCTCCAATACTGGAAAAGGGAGGCAAAAACCACAACTTAGGACACACAAAAATATGTTCGAAGCAAAACTTGTTGAAAGCTATTGAATCTCTGCCAAATAGTGAAGCGTACGGTTTAACAGAAGCAAAATGGATTACCATCGTAGCTACTGGTGTCGCAAGTTTGCTGCAGATGTCTTCGCATGTCATAAGCGCGTGAGGACACGCGCCGGACGAATTCATTCGAGCTCCCCGGAATCGCACCGTCCATGTGAAGAGCTCGATCGACCTCCTCATCCCTCCGCCGGCTATCCTCCTCCTCCATCCCTCCGCCGCGGCCTCCGGCCATTCTTATCCTCCGCCACCGCCCCACCCTGCCGGAAGAACACGAAAGACGGGACTGAAAAGCACCTGCCGGCGATGAGAAAGTGATCGGTCGCCGGCAGGGCTTCGGCGGCAGAACTATAGATGGTGATACTGATGCTATCGAATCCATTGTATGTTTGTAACTCAAATTTAGGATGAATTCTTGTTTATTTAGGTCTGATTACGTGAAGAAAAGAACTGTTTGAAGAATCAAAAGAAGGCGGGGAGATATTTTTGGTTGTTGAAGGCGACACGACTCAGTTTAGCAGCCTCAAAAAAACACTAAATAGCTCAAAAAATAATAATTATTGATTTTCTAGTAGTAGGTGAACTGAAGGAAATTTGAACTGGAATTGTTCTTCTTGTTCTGAAACAAACCTAAATCACTCCAACACACAATACAATGACGAATGTACGATAATAGTTTATACAGTATGATGTAGTAAATAGGTACATGCATACACAGACAAATCATTCGAATGGTTGGCTAATGGAACAGCTTGAAATACAGGGTGACGATGATTGCCAGCACCAAGAATCCAATGATGGAGCCAACAATCCACTTGTGTCGGGTGATCCTTCTCGACATGGAAGTTAACACTTTCTTGCTCTTGTCAATGGCATCATCTACTCCATGAAGCTACGAAAAGATAAAAAGAGATCCATTTTATGGTTGCACACATGTACCTTACGGTTCAACAGTTCTTTCAAACCCGAGTATGAGAGTGCTAAGAGTGAGCGTTGGTTTGAAGGTGGACGAGTATACCTTAGTATGGGCATGTAGCAAAGTTTCGCGTTGTTGATTCAAATCTTCGAGGATTGAAACGCCAAGATCTTCTGTCTCAAGAGCAACTCTCCTGCTCTCTTTGATTCTGTCACTCGACTGATCCAGTCTCTCTGTGGACATCATTAACCGTTCTCTTTGGTTAGCAGAAACCTGCAAATGTCTTTCATCAGACGGATAGAGAAAAGGATAAACTTTTGATGGACAAAAATGAAATGGATAACAATACTAGTTAGTGAGCTACAAGTAATCCAACAGTAAACAAGACACGCTAAGAAATGGATTGGAAAGATAGCCAACAACGTACAGAATGTGTGCCTGCCAATCCAGACTCCAGGTCCCCGTTTGCAGCTTGGGTAGAATTTGGGGTCGTGAGTTTCTTAACATCTCTTTTCAACTGATTCAGATCAGATTTGTATTCTCTTAACTTGGCAAGCATCATAGCCTTCACACTAGGCTGCAAACTTCTTGCCTCGAGGTCCATTTTCCGTATCTAGAAACAGAATAACTTAAGACTTTGTTTAACTTGGAGGCAAGAAAAACAGCTAAATAGTAGATCACTAAAAGTTCAATACCAGGATTTCCGCATCCTCCAGTCCAGATTTAATATCAGCGAAATGCTGTTCCTTTTGGGCTGTAAAGATATGAATAACCACCAAGTCAAACCAAGTAGAGATAAAGATTTGTTTAAGCAATAAGGAAATGTATACACTAATTCCTTTCATACACTAACTTGATGTGCATAAAATCAGACTTCTACCAAAACCCTTATAACACTAAAAGTAGAATACACTCAATCAATTAATTTACTTTATTGATTTGAGACAAGGGAGTTGTAAATGGAGGAGAGAAGGAAAACAGTTCATCAAATCAAGCATCATTCGATGATACCTTCTAACCACGATCATTTAAAGAAAACTGAGTCACAATCACGTATGTGTTCCTCTGCTTTAGATAACCATGAATTCATTCCAATCTAAACCACTACTTTAAGACTGAATATGAAAAATATCTAAAAAGCAACTAACACATAAACTAGCTGATACTAAGATACTTTTTCTTCAACCATTGCACTCATATCCATCAGAGAAACAGGAATAATACTCATCCTCAACTCAACATTCGGAGTTCAAATAAACAACACAACATCAATGTCCTTATGCTTTTTTTTGGTTTTTTAAGCTACATTTCCTCATTGAATCCACAAATCAAAACCTTTGCCCGCCTTCCTACCGGAATTCGACATTGTCCTTCATCAAATCGTACAAGCCAAAATCTCAAAAGTCGAAAAACTACAGAACTAAACTGAAAGTAAGCCATAGATTTCTGAATATATTCTCCTAAACATTCTGAATTCAACTAATCACGAACAACTAAATGCATTTCAACCTAACAGTAACAGCAGTAACAGCAGAAACAACAACTGAGAGACAAATCGAGTGATTCCATTTTTTTTCTACCTCCGGCGGAAAGAGCGGCCGCGGAGCTACATTTCCTGGACAAATTGGCGGAGAGATCGCAGTACTGCCTCTCATATCCTTCGAATACTTCGCTCATCTTCCTTCCAGCAGCTCAATCCTTGAACACCGACATAATAACAGATCAGCTTCATGTGATTCATTCATTTCAATATTAATAGCATGTAATCAACAGCTTCATTGAACAGAATATGGAAAAAGCCCTAGAAAGGGGGAAAAAGCACGAAATCATGAATTGTGTGCGCAAAATTCATGGGAAAAAATCGGTACCCGATCCGATATGGCAGAGCAGATTGAAGTACGATGGATACAAATTCGATCAAATTCAGACCTCGGTGATAAGGATTTGTGTTTGAAAACTGGAAGACTGAATGAACCGATTCTTACTTGCTGCAACTAGGAGAAGAACATAGCAATTATAAAAAATAGCGGGTTTGGTCCTTCATTTTGGCGCATTCGCTATTTTGCTCCTGTATTTTAGACTTTGGGATAACTAGTTCCTTATGCTACTAGTTTGTTTTCTTTTAAGAAAATTGAAATCATCAATGATGAGAGGATTGATAATTTGACCATTTACATTAATTAGATTAACTAAAGTTTTATGTTTGAGATGATTTTATGTACACAAAAACATTAAAATTAAATTCTAATCAAACATTTTTGTGGTAAAAGGAAAAGTATATAAGATGGTAGAGTGGTCCTCTATTGTGAAATTGTCCAATAATCTCGTTTCGAATCCACTGATTCAAGGTGCCGCTCTATTCAAACCAATCACAATAGTAAGAACTAGATTTAATTATTATTTTTTGCAAATTGCAGATTCGCTAAAGAGATGCATCAATCAGACATAATTTGATCCAACTAAAATTTCCTGATCTACACTAATCACAATTCCAACATTAAGAGTCTAGTTTGTCTCCATCTTACTTGAGCTGATTTACAAGAGACCCAACCCAAACATTTTGTATCACCAACAAAAAATATTTTGTATCACCTACAAAATATATTTGTATTGGTGTATAAGAGTCATTTTCTTTTGGTACGAATGCTTAACCCAAATCACACCAAAAGTAATCGACGTAGAGGCTGGTTTAACCAAAGCGAACTAATCTAATTGGCCTTGAACCAGAGCTGACTATTTTCCTTTCTGTTAATATACCGAGGACAACGTTTGACTCTCAAAGAGCTGACTATACTACATTTAGCACCGAACTCAATCGTGATGGACAATGTTAGAACTCCAAATCCCATGAAATTACAATAACACTCTGGGGCGCTACATATCACAGCCTTTAAACCTGTACATACACGAGCATTCGATAGCCTCAAACTCCCTACAACAATCCCACTGGCAACAAACAAATGTTAAACCACACTCCTGTCTTTCCTATCCCAAGGCAGAACTGTTCACATCTTCACCCGCTGATCCTTGCTCGTGGCTGGCCGGTTCTGAGCTGATGTCGGGGAACAACTCGGGTTCCAGAGAGGGCAGGTTGTTATGTACATGCAACCTTGTCAGCTCCCACAAACTATCACCTCCAAGAGCACTCCTCTGAACAAGAACCCCCTGCGACTTCATCACGAGGAAAATGTTCTTCAGCACCTCAGGCACAAGCTCCTGCAGCTTCTCGCTCTTTTTCCCTCTGACTTTCACCGTCATGTACTTTCCCATCTGGCTCAATACGCCCAGCCATAGTTTGCAGAAGGTCGTCAACTGGGATAGCTCGAGGAGTAGTAGCAAGAATACCTTAGCCAGGAGTTTGAGGGCAAGGGCGAGCGTCCCTTCCATGTTTCTGTAGTCCTTCTGGGAGTGTCCCTGTGCTATTTCAATCAAGCCGTCGAGGACAGAAAATATGACCATATCGAAGCACTGCAACCACAAACCGGGTGGAATGTTGATTCCTTCTATTCCTGTCAAGCACATTTGTAGGGACATTAGTGCGTGGTTTCTGACTTCCTCTCTCTGGTCCAAACATACTTTCCTTAATGCCTGTGTCAGCCTCAGCCACATCTCTCCGATCTCCTGGGAGAGTTTTACCACATCAACCTCTGCAGCTGATGCTTTAGCATCTCCATCCCACCTTGTCAAACACGAAATGGAACCAGCCATGAGATCCACTGCACGAACAGATCTTTCCACTTGCCCAACTCGGGACTCTGCAAACTGCCTTGCACAATCTATGCAAAGAACATAATTTGTTGTTGACAAATGAGCTCCACCAGACATGATGAATAATAAAGCGTCGAATCCTGGATCAGAAGCTTCTGGATGTCTAGCTGTGTTAGAAAGTAAAGATATAACAGTACGCCATCCCAATTGTGTTCTGATATGAGAGGCGTTTGCTTTTACCAGGCGATTTACTTCTTGAATTATTTGCTCACAATACGCATCAGCAACCCTTGCATCAAGTTTTTGGACCAGCTGTAGTGATCTTAAGAGCTCATCAGCCAGGTTCTCTTTATATGGAAGGAGCCTTTGACAAATACGAAGAAGCCCAAAAACGGCCTTCTCAACCAAGGCACAAGGCATAACAGTTGACTGAACAATGTTAGCTATATGCTCATACACTCCTTGCCAGAGAAGTCCAATCCTATCCCGGTTGTTCAGTGTAATAGCAATAAGCAACTCCAAGCAAAAAACAGCAGTATCCTCATCCTCGGGAGAGCTACTACCCTTCTGAGGTCTCCCTGCCGCCCATATAAGTGCACGTGCAAGCTGTAACAAAGACTCGGGCAGAAGAAACTTGCTTTCAGTGAATATGCTGTCAATATGGCATTTCTGGATTGTTTGCAGCGTGCGTTGGTGAGCAGCAAGTTGTTGTTCAGTAGGTTGAGACCTCGGTTCCTCTGTATCCAATGATAACAGCTGACTGAATCGCCCCATCAATCCAGAAGATCTTCTAGGAGTACCTATAGCTTGCACTTGGACGGAAGATAACGAATTGGTCAGAGGCTTCCCCTGTCCTGCTTCAGGAGACATCTCAGAGTCATCAGCTGCATCACTGGCTACGCGAGCAGGAAGAAGGCCGAGCTTATGCAGCCTTAAGATACAATCCAAAATATTTCTCCATCCAGTACGGATAAAATCACCGTACCTGTTAGCTATAGTGAAAACCGTGACAGTGGCCATTCGGGCCTTGGCATCATCACCAAATGCCAAAACTGGTTCTTCAACAGAGGAGGAATTAAGCAGTGTTGTAAACTTACAGAGAGAAACAACAAGATCATCCAACACATCTTCGAGATGATGACATGCTGAAATTTTTGCAACAGCTAAGAATCCATCAATACATGTTTGGTAAACTTCTTCATGTTCTGCATGGTCAAAGACAACAGAAATGGCAGCAATTGTCGGACCAGACATTATAGCAAACATGTCATGGTCAAGGTAGGCTCTCGAATCTGACACAATGTACTGAGCAGTTTTCTTGGACTTGTGCATCAAATCAATCCATCTACTAGGGGTCATTTCTGCAAACCCAGCTCCTTGTTCCGGTGTAGTTCGAATTTCATTCTTGCAAATAGAATAATAAAGCTCGGACAAAAATTCTCGTGGGAGATCATTACCATCATTTATGTTCCGATTATTTCGAACAAAGTCATCTTCAGTCATCTTTTTCTTCACCTGAACATTGTGCTGGTCTGTGTTTAGCATAATGATTGAGTAGGATAGCAAGAGAGCGGCATCTTTGTTAGCTAGAATCAGCGGAGATTGTTCATAGTATCTTTCCGAAAATGCCTCCAGCACCCTTTGGATTTTCTGAGATTCTCCAGGCAACCGGAAAGTCTCCAAGAAAAGCCGCAATGCTGTATCCAGATTCATATCTTGGAAATCAAATGTTCTAGCAAACTCATGGAGAACTTGAACACAGAAATCATCGTGGTTCCCAAGAAAATCCCCCACAAGATTTTTATCTAAACCAGCAGTATACCTGAAAAAACAAGCCACGCTTTGGGGGTCAAGCTTTTCCGGCAGAAGATGTGTTCCCTGAAGAAATTCTAACCCTTTCTTTGGATCCCTGTTGAAATGATCAGCTCCAATCATCAAACGTCTCTTCACGTATTTCCGCCTGCGGACAAAGGGAACCCAATGATCAGGATCATTGAAGTTCTCACAAGTCAGCATCCAAAATGGGGTATACTCCTCAAGTATTACGGGACCAGATTCTGAGCTAAATGATCCATTTCCCACCCTCTCAGCCATACCCTGAATTACTGCAATGAGACCGTCCAGGGCAAGAATGTGCATTGCAGATAAAGGACTATTCACTGGAAATGCAGTCTTGGACAGAAGATTTGCCAGTTCTTCAAATACATTGGTGCATGTTATATCACAGTCCAAATTTGCATACATCTCCACCATAAAAGTCTTTTGCCTACAAAAATCAACAAGAGCCTCCATCACGGCTTCCTGCTGCTGATATGAAGCCCCATAGCGGCTTTGGGAGAGCCTTAATATCACACAAGAAAAGAAAGCCTCGAGCTGTAACTTGAGTTCCATACGCAAGTGCAGGTAAAGATTAAGAACGATACTGCAGACCCTTGAAAGAATTAGAGGACTCATTGAGAGACCGAATTGCATTAGATTACGAAATAGTTCATCCTGCACCGAACTCAATAGTCTTGGGTGGTGCCGAATGGCAGGGCCACCCAGTTCAATTGCTGAATTGATCAAATCTAAAGCAAAAAGGGGCACGTCTTCATCGAATGCTATGGAATTTGCTCTGGGACCCATACTCATATGTTCAGCAACATTCAGCAATGAACATAGGAAGTGAAATATCTCCACCATGCAAGGCACGCCATATGGTTCAGTCATTAGATGCAAATCATAAGGAACAGCATCCTTCCCATTATCAATCTTGGCTAAACTATCACCAGTCACACCACTAAACAGAGCAACTGAAGCAGCAGAAGCAAAAGCTCCAGAAGACTGATGGCTATCATACTCCCCACCATTCTCTGATTTACGACTGAAGCTGTAGTCTGTATCCAACCTGTCAATCTGTTGCAACATAAATGTTCTCTCCATCATTTAAAGCATACAGTAGACAACTGTGATATTAAGTAATAGATTTGCAGACAAGCAGTCTCTTAAAGCAAACACACACTTAGAGTCCTTGCACCAAAGAAGGTGCCCAAATATTAGGAGTAATATCAAACTTAAAGACATAGGTAAGTGTATTTCCAATTTGGTTCAGATTTCTTTTATTTAGAACTTAATAAACATCATGCAAGAGCATGGAAGAGGGATTAACAAGCTAAATAGAGAAGGGAAAAAAAAAAGAACATACCTCATCCTTGATAGAACTGGCACCTTTAACCAATGAATGTTCAGTGTTGTCAACATCTGGAAGGTGTGCAAAAATACATCTGACAAGTTCATGCATGGTGTGTCGAGCTACCCGTTGTAATAACTCACCCTTTGTACCAGCTTGATGAACAATCCGAAAGCATGTGTTCACAATGGTACACACGTGCTGATTACTTAAAACCACAGATGTTTTGCCTTTCATACATGCCAAAAGAACCTGAAGTATCTTCATTAATACAACCTCTTCCGATGCAGGATCAGTTATTTCAAATCTACAGCTAGTTACCGAGTCAACTACCAAATGCATAGCATCCTCAATGCTGGTGGTACTCAGGTCAAGAACATCCAATGTCAAAATCTTATAAACCGATGACAACGCAACACTGGTGATTGGTGCACCAGTTTCATCAGATCGAATCACATCCAGAAAAGGCTGGAGATACAAAACAGGATTGATCGTATGCCAATGATGCTGCCAAGAAAATATCTGCTTTCTCAAAGTCTTGAGAGACTGGATGAGGGAGTGCTCAAGCTGGTCATCTCCTGAAGCATACCGACCTCCCCATCTCACATTCCTCCTCATAACTGCCAATACAGCGCTTACCTCTGAATTCACCATACTTGCTAATGCAGCTTTACTGGCTGAGGTGATCTCACAGTCCTCGGGCTCCTCCTCAATTGACTTGATATTAGACTGTAGCCTTACCCTCCCCATTCTTAGTTGCTTCCACCACAATCACACAACTATGTTTCTTCTATAGAACTACTGGAGCCTGGTCAAAGCATGAACCTCAAATCTTAGTACAGAGCTATAACAATCAATAGCTTCAGGATTTTAGCCATCCCACAGAGTACACTAGCATGATATTTCACAACCAGATGAAATCGGCAAAGAAAATAAAAATAAATTTAAAAACTAAGACCGCGAAAGCGTAAGTAGGAAAATGAGCTCAACAATGAACTCAAAAACTGTTGCTATTGGGCCTAACCCTCCCCATTCTAACAAAGATCTTATTTCTACAGAGTTAGTGGAGCCTGGTTAAAGCTTAAACCTCAAATTTAGGTACAGAACAGAACTACAGGTACAGATACATCACAAGCATATCAAATTTCGCAAAATAAAATTTATTAACAAAGACCGAAGATCACGAAAGCAAAAGTAGAACAATGGACTCTACATCCATGATATTGCTTCCACCACCAAAATCACACAAATTCAGGATTCAGAATTTCAGTCATTCCAAATTGAAACGAGCTAGATACTTAGCACCAAAATAAATTATCCCAAATCATATACAATTTTTTCAAAAAAAAATCTATGATCGGGAGCTCAACAGCTATGCTACGGCGCTACAGTAACACGTTTCTGCGACAAGCTGATCTCAGATCTAAATTCGATCACAATTCTCGAAAACCTAAAGGTTATGTAACTGCATATCGCAATTCCCCAAAAATGGAGTCCTAAAGATGAAATGATCACTTCTACAAGTCAAGAAACTACGCATCTGAGCTAGAATCAGTAACCGCCGGCGAAATGCAGGCACTAGAAAATGTTCCAGATAATCGGGATAGAATATTACCTACTGGCGCTGGAGAGTACAAATGTGCTACGTATTCAGCTCTCCGGTGCGCGCGAGGAAGCTGCCGGTGACGGTGGAGATAACGGCGGCGGTCAATGGCGGAGCAGACTATGACAAAGACGTCATAGGAAAGTGCCGCGCTGGGGTTTACCGCACCACCACCTTGCTTTTGCTAATAAAGTTTTGAGTAATATACATATATAACCCTATATATGTTATATATGTTGAGAAATAGGTAAATATAACCTTATATATGTTATATATGTTGAGAAATGTGTAAATATAACCCTATATATATTGGGAAAAGTGTAAATATAATTTTTAATTATTTTGTAGTGCAAATATAACTCTATCTATTACACATAAGTGTAAATATAATCCTAAAATCATTATTCCGGTATTAACTGGCCATTTTCGGCCATTGACTGATCGAAAATGACTAAATTACCCTTCTAACCTAATACAAAATTTAAAAGGCAAAATTACCCTTAGCCACTATTCCCCCACCTCCACCGCCCAGCCCCGCCCATCCACCACCTTCCACTCCGGTCACCACCACCAGCAACCACCACCAGCCAGCCCCGCCACCACCTGGCTCAGCAGCAACCACCAGCACCATTCTTCAAACTGGGAGCAAAATTCAAGCTTGTAGTACTACATTCCGAAAATCTGAATCCAATTCACAGATGAAAAAATCAGCATAATTCAACATATTCAAAACCCAACTTGAAGAATTAGCAAAATATGAGCAAAACTTGCACAATTCTGTCACACTGCAAACACAAAACCTGCAAATCGAAGCAAAACAGAGCTTATAAGTTAGAAACAAACCTTTTCCTAACAAAAATACAGAAATTTTCTTGAGTTTTAAGTAGAAATGATGGTTGTTGATGGCTGTTCAGGCGAGTTTCTTGGGTTTTAACAAAACTTTTAGCAGAAATGATGGCTGTTTTTCTCAGTCATCCATTTCAACAAATCATGATGAATAATATTCACTGGAGCAATTTGTCTGACATGTAGGGGTCACTTGGTCCAACAAGATCTGCTGACCAAAGTTCTCGAGCATCTTCCACCGCCGGAAACTCATCTGAAATGGCTTCAAAGCTGGAATGGAGCATCAAGAACAGGAGCCCTTTAGCTATCAATTGTTGCTTCAAAAGTAAAGCAAGATATTTTGCTTCAACTTGACGCACAACCTCAAGTGCAACTGAAGTTGCATTAGGATTAACAAACAAAGGTTCAAACCCGCACAATCTGAGGGTTCTCTCGGATCTCCTCACCTCCACCTAGCCCTAATCTCCACCACCCAGCCTACCACTAGTCCCGCCACTTCCTCAAGTCTGCCCTAATTGACACTAGCTCGAATCTTCCCTAATCGACGCAACCCAGCCCTCCACCACCTAGCCGCATCTTCGTCGCCATCCCTGGGAATAAAAAGAAGAAAATAAGTTTGTTGTCGACTGGTGGACGAAGAAAGAAATGGCGTGCGAATGAATTGCTCGGCGAACTGGTTCTGCAAATGAAAGAAGAGAAATGGTGGACGAAAGGTAAGGGGTTTGGGGGGGTTAAAATAGTAAATGCATCTTTTTATTTTTTCTCAGGGGTAATATAGACTTTTCACTCATTTACGGCCTTAATCTGATAAAAAGGTTATATTTGCACATAACCTGAATAGATAGGGTTATATTTGCACTTTCAATTAGTGCAGGGTTATATCTGCATTTTCGTCAATTATATAGGATTATATCTGCACTTTTCTCTAAATTTTTTCTTAGCACGCTTGTAATAATAGGTTACCTATATCTAGAGCTGTCAATTCTGTTAATCGGGTTTGGTTTTGGGTTTGGGTTCGGGTTTGAGTTCAGATTTGGATTGAAACGGGTCAAGTTGAAATTGGTCTAAATCTGTTTGTTGGGTCGGGTCGGGTTGGGTCAAAGCGAGTTTGAGTTGAAACGTGTCGAAGTATGTTTGTTGGGTTGGATCAGGTAAATGTGAAGTTACATTCTGACGGGTCTATAATGTTCCTCGGGTAGGGTTACACTACTAGAAAATATGTACATATGCACTGGTATGTCAGTGTTGCAAGAGCAATACCGGTGCTAAGAATTTCATAGACACCGACAATCTGACAAATGAACCAATAAATTGGTGTCTGAGAATAAATCAAACACCGGTTCACTGAATACCGGTGCTAGATACATATGCCTTTGAAAAAAATAAGTTTGAATTTAATAATTTTCAACGCCGATTTTAGCTGAATGACATATACCGGTGCTAGTACAGGTGTCTATGACCAGAATAGTAATTTGGCGAATAAAATTGTGGTGGGAAAATAGCTAGGCACGATATAGGTTATAATATAACTGGTGCTAGGACTGTATTTATTTTTTAAAAAAAATTTAAAAAATGCTTTACCGGGTCAGAATCGTGTTTTGGGTTGAGTTTGGGTTGTGTTGCCTTCGGGTTCGGGTCCAAATTATCAGTTCGTAATTGAATTTTGGGTTGAGTCGTGTCAAGTTTGGGTTTAGACCCAGATTATCATGTCATAATTGGGTTTCCAGTTGAGTTTGATTTGGTTCAGGTTCGAGTTCAGGTCAATATTTTGCAGGTCAAAATCATATTCAAGTTGAGTTCAGTCAAATCAGTCTGGGTCAGGTCTGAAATTCAAGTTAGAGATTGACAGTGCTATCTATATCCTTTGAATTACACCAATCATTTTTTTAGACTAATAAATAAAAAAATTGAGGGAAAAAATAGTTCTCTTTTAGTGTAGCTTGTTACCTATTAAGAATTAGGCAAATTATATGGTATTGGCATCCTAGGGTACCATGAACCCGATGTCTACTTTTAATTATAAAGATATGCACTTCTCTAGTGTAAAATTGTGTTATTAATTAATATGAAAATATAGCAATGCACATTTTTTTAAAACTATATTGCAATACACATTTAATAGTATTGAAATTGAAATGTACACTCTCCATGCATGGATACATATCATGGTACCCCGAGATATGGTATAAAATTCGTAGAATTTATGCCTCCGACAATGTGACTATTAAATAAATAGGGTAATATGCAAGTATAACCCTATATGTTTGGAAAAATGATATAACTCTGAGTTATTTTTTAGTGCAAATACAACCCTAACTATTACGCATAAGTGCAAATATAACCCTAACTATTACACATAAGTGCAAATATAACCCTAACTATTACACATAAGTGCAAATATAACCCTAAATCCATTATTCCGGCATTGACTGGCCATTTCCGACCATTGACCGACTGGAAATTACCAAAATGCCTTTTGGGCCAAAAATAAAAGACAAATATACCCTCATTTTCTTGGTCCCCTGCTCAGCTTGTCCAATGGCAATTTTCAGATGCCGTCATTCACCACCACACCATTAGGCCACCCGCCACGACTACCACTGTCATTCACACCGCCGTTCACCACCACACCATCAGACCACCTACCACCGCTACCACTACCACCAGCGTTCACCACCACACCATTAGACCACCCGCCACCACTACCACCGCCGTTCACCACCACACTTGCGCACCCATCAGACTTGTCACACCATCAGACTCGTCATCCCCAGTCACACCATCAGACTCGTCATCCTCAGTCACACCATCAAACTCGTCATCCTCAGTCACACCCTCTACTACCACCCGTCCCCGTCACCGCCACCACTACCACCACCTAGCTAGCCCCTCCCCTCCACCACCTTCCACCCCATCCCCATCACCAATCATCCCCACACCACTGTCCAGCCCCACCACCAGCCATCCCGCCACCACGCCTCGCGCCACCACCTTCCACCTCACGCCTCACGCCTCACGCCTCATACCACCATAGACCATCTCCATTTGCCATCGATGAGCCCGAACCGCCAAATCAAGTCAAATAGTAACCATTGAATTAAGTTGAACAATATTTAATCAACACCAATTACAGAACATACACTTAACTTATTTTACAATCTCTTGATTGATGGGGCTGGACCGCCAATTGCAATTGCCATCGGCCATCTCCATCTTCCATCTCCATATTTTAGTGGAGGCTCCAAGGGCGTGAATATGGGCGGTGGAGAAGCCATGGCTCCGGCGGAGTTCTTGAATCTGGGTGGTGGAGGAGGCTTCAAGGGCGTGAATCTGGGCGGTGGAAAATCCATGGTGCCGTTGGAGTTGTCGAAACCAAAGACGGGGATAATCTTAATCTGGAGAGGTGAAAGGAGAAAAAGAAGAAGCGGCAGTGTCCCTGGTGTTGAAGAGGAGAGTTTTTGAATAATTTTAGGGCGTTAAAAGGGAAAAATGATAATCAATTTCTTTTTCATTTTAAAATTTTGTTTTTGGAAGGATAAATTTGTCTTTTCAGCATCAAATTGCCGAAAAAGATTATATTTGCACATATCTTAAATATGTAGGGTTATATCTGCAGTTTCATCAATTATATATGGTTATATATGCACTTTTCTCAAATAAATAAGTATAAAATATATGAGGTATAGTATTTTATTTTATTTTAAATAAAAAGGTAACTATCTTAATTATTTAAAACTATAGTACATATTTTAATAAATTATAAGGATTATTAAGAAATTAATAAATATGAATTTTTCAATGAAATAAATATGTCTTGAGTAATTTTTACAAATCGTGACATTGTATAAACTTAACTATTAACAGTGTCACATAACTTTATTGAAATTATAGAACATGTGTATCATTAAGTATATCAAATTTGTAGTATATCTGCTAAGAAAAGATTACATATAATCAAGTACACGAATTATATTACATTGCATATAGGAGTATGCCATTATAACTTTATTTGTAATCATAATAAACTATAAAGGCGTAACTTTTATATGAAATAGTAATAAACTACGTAGC
The DNA here is from genome assembly GCA_037428765.1 of Rubia yunnanensis. Classification (NCBI taxonomy): domain Eukaryota; kingdom Viridiplantae; phylum Streptophyta; class Magnoliopsida; order Gentianales; family Rubiaceae; genus Rubia; species Rubia yunnanensis. The sequence continues at coordinate 75,280,002 of CM075071.1, read as the reverse complement.
AAAGACTCTTCCATAACATAAATGAAGTGAAAACAAATAAGGACTCAAAATCTTTTAAATGGAACACTCGATTTGACACGTTTCACTATCCACTAACAATAGCAAAATATTACTCAATATAAAATACTTAGGTCATATTTGTTCGGCAAAATCTCGAGAAAAACGGTCTTTCCATATACGTATGGAAAGACGAACGAAATTTAATTAGAATAATAAAAGGTAAAGCGTCTTAGTTGCAATATTAAATTTTAGTATGCAACATCAACATGTAGTAGTTATATAATTTCTAATCCAGTTCATACAACCCAAAAATTTTATCTTCATTTCTTCTAATTTACACTTTAAACCCCGATCTTTCCATAACTTATGGAAAGACCGTCTTTCAAGAGACGGACTCTATTTGTTCTCTCTGTCTTTCCATAGGCTTATGGAAAGACGGGGTTTGATTAGAATAATAAAAGGTAAAAAGTCTTAGTTGCAATATTAAAGTTTTAGTGTGAAACATGTAGTAGTTATAAAATTTATAACCCGGTTCATGCAACCCAAGAATTTTATCTTAATTTCTTCTAATTTACAATTTAAACCTTGGTCTTTCCATAACTTATGGAAAGACCGTCTTTCAAGAGACGGACTAAAACTAAATAGAGTAAAATAAATAGATAATAATAATAGATCTAAACTAAATCCTATTTCATTATATCAAAATTAATGAAACTGGAGTGTAGTTAAGTTAATTATGAGACGGAGAGGGCTTTGGGACCATGTGTACTGATCTCAACAGGTCATCCGCCAGGTTCTCTTTATACGGAAGGAGCCTTTGGCAAATCCGAAGAAGCTCAAGAACTGCATTCTCAACCAGCGCACAAGGCACAACAGAATCCTGAACAATGCTCAATAAATGGTCATAAACTCCTTGCCACAGAAGTCCAATCCTGTCTCTATTATTCAGCATAACTGTAACAAGCAACTCCAAGCAAAAAACAGCAGATTCCTCCCCCTCGGGAGAGCTAGAACTCCCCGTAGCCCGTATAAGGGCATGTGCAAGCTGCAACAGAGACTCGGCCCGAACAAACTTGCTTCCCGTGAATATCATGTCGATATGGCATTCCTGAATCGTCTGCAGCGTATCGAGTCCGGAAGATCTTCCAAGAGTTCCTGTTCGAAATTCGCACGTCAATTTCTTGAAAGACCAAATAACTTAACATATACTAGTAAGGTCTAGGTCTTGGAACACTTCACTCAGTCTCAGGATCAATTGATTCTAAGATGACAGGTCAAGATACCTTGAAATTTGATATGGTATCAGAGATGGGATTATCATAATGAATCGTCTACTAACACACACATAAAGGGACATAGAGAGTTTAAGGTTTTGGATCACTCCACTTAGAGTGTTTGACTGAGCTTATAAGTTGTGTAAGCAGGGATTTTAGGATTAGCTGATGACTCTAGAAAGGGTTTAATAAATAGAGGCGGACTTTCATTTTAAGTTGAGCACTTTTAATTGTTTGTCAAAGTGCAAAAAACAGCTTAAAGTTCAAAATAAATCAGGTTTGCTTATAAGCATGACTCTCCATTAAACACACTCTTAGTACCAATTGTTTTTTAAATGTCAACCCAAGATACCTTGAAATTTAACAGTATCTGAAATTTATCATAGTCTCGTAGCACCGGTTATGTTATTGAACTGATGTTGAAATGTTCATTTAATTGGGTCCGACATTGGGCTGTGGAACATTTTTCACGTTTTAACGTGACAAGTGTGTTGAAATTCCCAGAACATAATATCACAACATGGTATATAATTGATCAGTTGAAAATTTAACATTAAAGAATTGGCCAGTTGAAAATTTACCAATTGGTATTAACATGGTGTAGAATTGATCTGTTAAAAATTTACCAAATAGTTTTAACATGGTATATAATTAATCAGTTGAAAATTTAGCATGGTAACAGAGCTGGATATATATGAGAGCTAGAATTTATCAGTACCTGTAGAATTGGTCAGGAGCTTTTCCTGTCCTAGTTCATCAGCTGCATCACTCGCGGGAAGAAGGCTGAGCTTATGCAGCCTTAAGATGCAATCCAAAATGTACCTCCATCCATTGCAGATGTAATCCCCATACCTGTTAGCGATATTGAAAAGCGCGACAGTGGCCATTTGAGCCTTGGCATCATCGCCAAATGTATCAGCCGAGGGATTCAGCAACGTTGTAGACTTGCAGAGGATCACAACAAGATCATCCAAGATATCTTCCAGATCGCGACATGCTGAAATTTCTGCAATGGCTAAGAATCCATCTATGCATGTTCGGCAAACCTCTTCATGTTCTGCATGATCGAAGACAGCGGAAATAGCAGCAACTGTCGGACCGGAGATTGTAGCAAACATGTCGCGGTCGAGATATGCTCTTGAATCTGGCATAATGTATTGAGTAGTTTTACTTTTCTTGGACCTGTTTATTAGATCAGTCCATCTACTAGAGGTCATCTCTGCAAATCCAGGTGTAGTTCGAATTTCATTCTTGCATATAGAAACATAAATCTCAGACAGAAACTCGCGAGGCAGATCATTACCATCATTTATGTTCCGATTGTTTCGAATGAAATCCTCTTCAGACATCTTCTTCTTCACCTGAACATTGTGATGGTCCGTGTTGAGCATCACGATCGAGTAGGATAGCACGAGAGCAGCGTCTTTGTTAGCTAGAATCCACGAAGATTGCTCGTAGCATCTCTCTGAAAATGCCTCCAGCACCCTATGGACTTTCTGAGATTCTCCAGGCAACCTGAAAGTCTCCAAGAACAACCTCAATGCTGTGTCCAGATTCATATCCTGGAAATCAAATGTTCTGACAAACTCATGGAGAACTCGAACACAGAAATCATCGTGGTTCCCAAGAAATTCCCCGACCAGATTTTTGTTTAAACCAGATGCATACTTGAAGAAACAAGCCACACTTTGGGGGGTGAGTTTCTCCGGCAGAAGATGCATCCCCTGAAGAAATTCCAACCCTTTCTTCGGATCCCTGTTGAAGTGATCAGCTCCTAACATCAAACGCCTCTTGATATATTTCTGCCTTTGGACAAAAGGAACCCAATGATCAGGATCATTAAAGTCCTCACATCTCAGCATCCAAAATGGGGTATACTCCTGACCAATTACTGAACCAGATTCTGAGCTACATGATCCATTTCCTACCCTCTCAGCCATACTTTGAACTACTCCAACGAGACCATCCAAGGCAAGAATGTGCAAATCCAATAAAGGGCCGCCATTCACGGGAAATGCACTCTTGGACAGTAGATTCACAAGCTCGTCAAATACATTAGTGCAAGTCATATCACAATCGAAATTTGCATACATCTCCACCATAAAAGTTTTCTGCCTGCAAAAACTAACCAGAGCCTCCATCATGGCCTCTTGCTGCTCGTATGAAGCCCCATGATGGCTTTGGGACCGCGATATCACGCAAGAAAAGAAAGCCTCGAGCTGTAACTTGAGCTCCATACGCAAGTGCAGATAAAGATTAAAAACAATACTGCAGACGTTTGAAAGAACTAAAGGACTCGTTGAGAGACTGAATTCCATTAGACTGTGAAATAATTCGTCCTGCACCAAACTCAACAGTCGTGGATGGTACCGGATGGCAGGGCCACCTAGTTCAATTGCTGAACTGATTAAATCTAAAGTGAAAAGAGGAAAGCCTCCATCGAATGCTATGGAATTTGCTCGGGGACCCTTACTCTCATTTTCAACAACATTGAGCAATGAACAAAGGAATTTAAATATCTCAACCATGCAAGGCACGGCATCTGGTTCAGCCATCAGATGCAAATTATCATCGGTATTGGCTAAACTATCATTAGTCACACCACTAACAGAAAAAACAGAAACAGCAGAAGCAAAAGCTCCAGAAGACTTATCATTACAGAAGCTGTAGTCTGTATCAAACACGAAAACCTGGTACAAGATAAATATACACATAAACTCACCAAAAAGCAGCAGAAATCAAGGAAAACAATGAATTCATGATGCAGAGATGGCAATTTTGAAAGAGGTTGTTGCTAATGAGTACTTCATAACATATATTCTGAGGATATCCTTCTTCTTTAGCTATGGAGCTTTATGTGCCTAACCACACTGAGCCTAAGAGTTCTTTATGCATGAATCCTAAATCCACTTTATTTTTCCAGTTTGGTACGGATTTCCTTCACTTATAACTAACTAAATATATCATAAAAGTGCATGAAAGAGGGATTCACAAGAAAAAAGATATGAAAGAACACACCTCATTCTTGACAGAATTTTCATCTTTAACCAATATAGTTTCAGTTTTGCCAACGTTTGGAAGGTGTGCAAAAATACATCTGATAAGATCATGTGTAGTGCGCTGAGCTACCCGCTGTAATAACTCACCTTTCGTACCAGCTTGAAGAACGATCTGAAAGCATGTGTTTACAATGGTACAGACGTGGCGATTACTTAAAGCCACAGATGTTTTGCCTTTCATGCATGTCAAAAGAACCTGAAGCACCTTCTTCAGTACAACCTCTTCCGATGCAGGATCAGTCATTCCAAATCTACAGCTAGTCACAGAATCAACTAGCAAATGAGTAGCATCTTCAATGCTGATACTACTCGGGTCTAGAGCATCCGACGTCAAAATATTATGGACAGATGACAATGCAGCACTAGTAATTGGCGCGCTCATTTCCTCAGATCGAATCACATCCAGAAAAGGCTGGAGATACAACACGGGATTGAGCGTATGCCAAGAAAATATTTGCTTTCTCAATGTCCTTAGAGACCGGATGAGGTAGTGCTCAAGCTGGTCATCTCCCCGTCTCACATTTCTTCTCATAACTGCCAGCACATCCCCTATTTCATCATTTATCATGCTTGCTAAACCGGCTCTACTGGATGAGGTAATCTCACAGTCCTCAATTGACTCGATTTTAGATTGTAGCCTTAACCTCCCCATTTTTCGTTGCTTCCACCAGAGTCACGCAAATATGTGCCTTCTATGTTACAAAACTACAGATATCATTAGATTCAGGATTTCAGTCATTCCACAAGCAATATACTGTGCAGAGTAAATAAAGTCCCACACAATCGTGAAAGCGAGCTCAACAACTATTATTCTAGTACAGAACAGAACTGCAGATATCAATAGTAAACAAGCATATGAAATTGCTCAAAGTTTTAAAAAAATTGCACAAAACACCAAAGATCGTGAAAGCACAAGTAGAAGCACAATGAGCTACTAGAGCCTAGGTAAAGCATAAACCTCAAATGTTTGTGCAAACTACGGAACTACATATATCAACATAATCAGGATTTCAGTCGTTCGTCCAGCGTAGAACACGAGCAAGATATTTGGCGCCAAATTAACCAGCACAAATTGTGTACCTACAATTTATTTATTTTTTTGAAAATTGTGTGATCGGAAACTATGCATCTTCTGAAATAGAATAAGTAACCGCCGGAGACAGATTAAAGCACTGGGAAAAATTCGAGAGCATAATATCCGGATGAATTTTACTTACTCGTGCTGGAGAGTACAAATGTGCTTCGTTTTTTGTTCTCCGGCGAGAGCGGAGATAACGACGGCGGCCGGTGGCGGAGCAGACTAGGAAGACGCCGTGTAAACTCCCGTGCTGCCATCTTCTTAATTCTGAAAACTACTTCTTTCCAAATTTCCGGAGCCTGTATTTTTGGAGTATTCCTTAATTGCAAGTCATTATAGAGTATTATTTTGCTACTTTGATTAATTTTCGGAAAATTGCATGATTTCATCCAATTATTCCCTTCTCATATATTGCAATTGATTTGCACATAGTTTGTCTATTTAAGTGAAAAAGAAAGTCTGTCCATTTCATTTTACCTTGAATATTTGTTGTGATATTTAGAGTATAACTTTAACTCAAGCCTAATAATTATCTTAATTTATTATGGAAGTTCTCTTATCAAATGCATAACCATACCCATTCAAGACATTTAGGTCAAAAACTAGATAATAACTTGTTTTTTTTATGTAAAAATAATCAACAAGTCTTATTTTATAACAACTGACCATTAGATGGAATTATAAATATGATTGTTTCTTTATAATTAGCCAAACTGTTAGATCATTTTAATAGGAAACTTCTCAAGAATAATATAAGAGTAGGTCTCCTGAAAGACGGTATCCATGAGCTTATGGACAGACCACTTATTTTTTAGTTTATACACTATATTTGATAAATTACATACTAAATTTTGAAATTTTGAAAAAAAATTATATTATATCTTTTTATATTTTCAAATTCAAATACATATTTTTACTTGTTTTAACTTTTAAAATTAAATATTTAAATTTCATTAAAAAAATTATAATATTTAAAGTAAAACTCACTATGAACTTGCATAAAATTATGGAAATGCTGCATTTCCTAAGATTTCCTCATAATATTATACTTTTAATGATGAGAAAATCTCATGTTATACTGCGTAAAATACCTTTTCTTTATAACATTTAGAGAAAAATGCAGATATAACCCTATATGATTAATGAAAGTGCAGATATAACTCTGTGCTAATTGAAAGTGCAAATATAGTCTTATCTATTCAGGTTATGTGCAAATATGATATTTTCCAGCAATTTGATACCGGAATTAGGTGAAAAGACAAATATAACCTACTGGTTTATGTAAAAAAATGAAAATTCCAAATGAGATAATAACCATGTTGTCTTTCATCTCCTTCAAACCCTTGACCACTAGCATCTTATTCTTTGTTTGTTTGTTCTTCTTCTTCTTCCTCCTCGTTTTTTTCTCTGTTCTTCTTCTTTCTTCTCATCGTTTTTTGTATGTCCGATCTCTCGTCTCCAACCTAACCACCTTCCTGATGCCAACCATCGTTGTCGTCTCCCTAATGGAAAAGGACCGAGGTTTAGGGCTCTAATTAAGAGCAAGATCTGCTCTTCGGTGGCCCGACGGAAGGTGGTTATGAAGGTCGCGAGTGGAGGTAGAAACGTTGATGATGGAGGCGCAAGTGATGGCGGGGCGAGGCGAGGGTTGCGATTCGTGGCGGGGTGAAGGTGGTGGTGGCTAGGAGAGATTGGTGGTGGTGGTGGTGGTCGAGTGAGGTTAGTGGTGGTGGTGGGTGAAGATGAACAAAAATTTTGGATGGTGGTGGTGGACGAGCGCCGGAGTTGGCCGATGGTGGTGGAGCAGGGTGGGTGGTGGTGGTGGTAGTTGGCAGAGAAGGCAGAATTGTCCTTCTCATTTAAGGCTTGGGTCAGAAGGGTAATTTAGTCTTTTCAAGTTGGTCAATGGTTGGAATCAGTTGGTCAACACCATAATCATGGTCAGAGGGTTATATTTACACTTTCATTCAATAGTCTAGGTTATATTTGCACTAAAAAATAATTGAGAATTATATCTGCACTTTCCTCAACATATATGGTTACATCTGCATATTACCCTAACATTTAAGATTATTTCAAAGAGTCCGTCTCTTGAAAGACGGTTTTTCCATAAGCAATGGAAAGACCAAGGTTTAAAATGCAAATTAGAAGAAATGAAGATAAAATTTTTGGTTTGCATGAATCGGGTTATAAACTTTATAACTACTATACGTTGAATAATAAATTTTTAATATTGCAACTAACACTTTTTACCTTTTATTATTCTAAATATACTCCGTGTCTTTCCCAAGACTTTCCCCATTTCAAATGGTTCTTTTTCGAAATTACGAGAATATCATTACCATAACTCCGTCTATTTAAAGCTCTGTGTTTAGTTAAATCTGTTCACCTAACAATATTTAAAACTTAAAAATAGAGAATCAATCTAGAAGTGCCAACAAAAACCATGAAGTGCCAACAGAAGGAAAAGAAAACCAAGGGAGAGTTCAGAGAAAAAATCTACTGAATTCGAGTCATATGATTAAATTAATTGTTCTACAATTCCAACAATAGAAAAAACTACTGTTTGAGATGAACGCATAAGGAGACAATCTTCAACATACATGAAAACAAAATGAAAAAGAAACATCTCAGGAGGGGGACTTCAGGCCATCATCTTGGCAGATCTCGCAAACAAGCTATCAACCACCTTGCCCATGTTCTCAATGGTTTCCAACGTAGCCGAATAGATGGCATCGGTTTTAGGATCATCGAAAATAACAAGCAATCCAGCCCCCTGGTCCAGTGTCCCAGCGAACTTCTTATCCAGAATCATCTGGGAAAGCTTCTTCTCGACATGATCAGCCGGTAACTCAATCAGTTCAGCAATGTGCGCTATCTGAACCCGTGAGAATGGTTCGATCAACCTGCAAAGATTCTGCTCCAACAAAGTGTCGTAGAGAGATGAGAGATGCCTATGGACGATGGGATCTCCCTCCAACTGTTCCTTGTAGTTGCGAAGAGCTGTCTCGAAGAGCATGAGGGAGCGCTTGGAATGAGCATCTGCAACTGCTTTCATGGCATCGAGTTCTGGACCCTGATACTGCAATCCCACCTTGGGTGATGAGATGATTCCGGCCACGTCGTCAGCCTGGCTAACCATGATTTTGCAGAGCAACATGTACTTGAGGCTGAATATGGCCTGAGGATCCTCGAGGGAATTGAAAGCCTCGAATGCCTCAAAGAAGTAGCTGTAAGCTGTCTTGTAGTCCTTCTCCTCAGCATGGAGAATCCCGCTCTGCAAATCAATCGTGCCCTGTTGGGCTGGAGGAACATAGATAGCATTGGCGGCTGTTCTAGCGGCAGTAAGTGCTGCTTTGGCCTTGGGGAGATTTCTCAGAGAAAAGTGGAGCTTGCTCTCGAGCAGGTCAATCTCGACAAGAAGCAGCTTGTCGTCGAGTCTCCTCACCTCTTTGATCAGCTCGGAAAGGAGGGCCAAAGCTTCAGTATACTCCTGGTTCTCCAACAAAAGGGCTGCGAGTTTCGCCTCAATTCGCTGACGAAGGAAAGTTCGCTTCTCAGCACGGGTCCATTGTACGATTTCTCTGCAGAGTGCGATCTGGACATCAGATGTACCGGGTATTTTGGCCAACGTGTCAACAATCCCGCGAACAATTTTCGCTGTTTTTGCCTTGGGGATTAAGGAAAAGAAGGGCCTCAGTTGGGTCAGGAGGTTCTTGAGCTCGTCTGCCCTGTTTTCTTGTCTCAGGAGATCGGAGAGATTGGTTATGGCTTGCTCTTTAACTCTTATGGCTTCAGAAGAGGATGCCGGATCAGCAAGAACCCGGTACAAGATAGCAATGGCCTCAGAAGGGACTATGGCTTCAGAAGCCTGTTCGAGGGATTCAGTATTAGCAGGTAGATAAGATGTAGACATCGCGAGGGCTCCGAATTCACAAAACCTGCATTCAAAAAAGTATAAAGAAGATAAACAGAAGGAATGACAAAATACAAGAAAGTGAACCCTCGGACTCTACAGCTAATGGGATATCAGGAGGCACCAAAAGAAAGCCATTTGCTCCCACGAAGCAGAAAGACGTTTACACTCTGTATACAATTCCATAACACCACTGGATATCCCAAACAGTAGCAATCTAAATACCTTCCCTGATAACGTAAAACTACTTTCGAACCTATGCCAAATTTCATCTACAATTCTACCCAAAACAAAATAGAAACTCTACCGAGACGTATGTGGGTTCCTGATACTAACACGAAGAGAATACGCAGCAGAAACAATAAAACACAGATGCAAGAAAGGTAATGCCCAGAACCTGCAACTAACCAAGGTCGAAGGACAGCAACCAATAAAACCACATAATTTCCCCAGAAAAATCATTAAAAACCATAAGATTTCCCAAACAGCAACCATCTATAACCGCCTTCCCTGCTCCATAAACTGTGTTTTCAACTCCGTCCGAATCTCTAAGTCAAAAATCAACACAAACTACTAGCAACAAAACCTAGAGGCAGCCAGATTTCCAATACTAACACGAGCGTGATATTCAGAATTTCAACAAATTAAACTTACATTCACAACAAAGTTCAACATCTAGATACAGCAACCGGAATCTATTCGGTACGATCCTTGTAATTTTGAGCTAACGATACGACATATGACCGAAACAAATCCTCAGTTGTAGTCAGAGAGAACTCACCGTCAATTCGCCAGAAAAGTTGAATGCGTTCGCGATTTCGCCGGAGATTTGGGAGTATGGAAGTAGGGATTTTTTCTAGGTTTCTAGGTTTAATATGATCGCGAATTTGCTTCCCCGGTTCGAACCAAAACCCGGTCGTATCTGGCTTTCGAATTGTATTGCAAGTTTTGATTTCCTTTTTTCCTTTTCTCTTTGGGATAAATTCTTTTTTCGCTCTTCTTCTGTTTGGGTAAATTCTACTAAGGGCTTGTTCAGTTGTTCTCTAGAGCTTATATGAACTTTAATTTAACCCAAATCAATTCAGTTCAAAATAATTCGTCTCAATTCAATTTAGTGAATTTAGCTTTATATATTCATGTTATTACTATTTTTAACATATTTATTTTTTGTTCCAGTTCAATTTAGTTTAGTTTCATTCAAATCAGTTCATGTAAGCTCTAGAGAACTGAGTCATGTTATAGAAATCTCGTTGCACTAACTTTTGAAGTCAATTTATAATTATTATTTAAAAGTTTTTAAAGTTGTAGGAACATCGTTACAATAACTTTTATGGTCAAATTATAATTATTTATACATTCGATACGTTTTCAAAGTTTTCAAAGTTATAGAAACCTCGTTGATGTTGGGTATCTCTTCAAATTTCAAATATTAATTACTGAGGAAGTCAAGAGTTTTGGATTCATGAATCGGAACTTCAAGAGTTGGGTTCATGAATGATGGACTCTTAAGCTGCACTTGACCTCTTATAAATAGAGGAAGAGTTGGGGTAAGCTTTCTTTAGACGTTGTTCTGGCCTGTAAATTCTTCACTCTGGATGGACTTGCGTAACGTAATTCCTAACATTTGTAAAAAAAAATTCCTGACCCATGTGAATAATAGATTAATCTATTTTTGCTCGCGGAGATAGTCAACATATTTGGCGAACCACGTTAAAATTCCGTGTTCGATTTTTCTACTTTTCTTTCGTTATCTTGAACTGCACAGAGAGATTAATTTTTCAACAGTTACAATAAGTAAGTCTAATAGTTATCTCAATTATAAAGTGACTCCGTCAACGGAAAGTCATAATGGTAACAAAATATGATCAAATCTCAATCAATACAAAAGCAGAGTGCAGTAAGATAGGCATTGATGCTTTGCTGAAGTTTGGGCGATCAACCGACTTGAAGAACCGGAACTCTCCTCCGTGCCAATAGCGAGTCATTAAGCTGTACTATTTGTGTCATAAGCTCTTCTATTTTCTGCATCAAAAATCTCGAAAACTCGATAATCAGCAAAACATTCATCATCTTTCTCCCTGCTGATTTTAAGATTATTGCACTCGCGAGAACATACAATTGGACGCAAATTTTATACTAAATCATGTAGTGCTATAATGAAAGAGGTTTCCTAATCCATTTAGGGAAAGGAGTTGCCTTTTCACCGATTAATACTCTTGATTTCCTAATTTAGAATTTAATTATTAGGCAACGAAGTTGGCTAAGGATTATAAGTATTAGGAAAAGTCTTCCTTTTTTTCAAATTTAAGAAACCATCATTGTATTTTATCAAGAAATATTATACTGTATATAATGTATATATAAAATATATGTGTAATAAGACGTGTTTAATATGTATATACAAGAAGTATTGTAAAAATATATACAGTATGCAGATGCTAAGAAGGTTTATGAGTTTAGGCCTATCTCTTGCTGCTCCACTCTTTATAAGATTATCTCTAAAATTCTAACTATGAGACTGAGTATTGTGATGGAGGAATTAGTGGATTCATCCCAGGCTGCTTTTGTTTCTGGAAGGGGTATATATGATCATATGTTGCTTGCCTATGTGTATGTTACAGCTTGACTTGCAGAAAGCCTATGATACTGTGGACTGGGCAGCATTGGCACAGATTTTGAAAGAACTTGGATTTCCACAGCAAATTATGGAATGGATTATGGCCTATGTGAGCACGGTTTCTTTCAGGTATATGGTCACTGGGGAACCATATAGAATCATGGTTGCAAAGAGAGGGGTTGGGCAAGGGGATCTTGTCTCCCCTCTATTGTTTGTGTTGGTTATGGAGTATCTCTACATGTGTTTACATGAGCTAAAAACAAATCCAACTTTCAGATTTCATTATAGATGTGACAAGCTGAGTATTGTTAATCTTAGCTTTGCTGATGATCTTCTTTTATTTTCAAAAGGAGACAGGGAATCTGTAGGGGAAATGATGACATCATTTAAGAAATTCACTGCATCCACATGAATGGAAGTTAATCAGACTAAATGCAAAACCTATTATGGAGGAATGGATGAGGAGCATAAAGGGGAAATCCAGGAATCGACAAGTTTCAGTGAAGGGGAGCTGCCTTTCAGATATCTAGAGGTGCCAATGACTACCCGAAAGTTATCCCTACATATGTACCAGCATTTGATTGACAAGATGATTGGAAGAATACAACATTGGAGCTCCAGAATGCTAAGCTATGCTAGTAGGATCCAGCTGATCAAGAGTGTCCTCTTTACCATTACAAACTATTGGATGCAACGTCTACCTTTACCAAAAAAGGTACTCAAATATATTGAAGCTGAATGCAGGTCATTCTTATGGAGTGGGAAGGAAAATATCACAAATAAAGTACCTGTGGCATGGGAAAAGGTGTGCAAGCCAAGAAAATAAGGCAGCCGGAACCTTATAGCATTAGAAGAATAGAATGAAGCATGTTTGGCAAAGTTGCTCTGGAATTTGAGTTGTAAGTCTGATAAACTTTGGGTGAAGTGGGTGCATGAGTACTATATAATGGGGAAGGAACTGTTAGCAGTGAGATTACCAAATGACTATTCGTGGATTATGAAAAGGTTGTTTAAGAGTAGAGATGCTATTCTTCATATGTAAGCTTGGGTTCAGATGGAATCTCAACAGGTGGGGAAGTTTAAAGTTGGTAAGTTTTATAAAGAAATGAGAGGGGATGAGATGATTAATTGGAGGAGGCTGTTCTATGGAAACCATGCTAGGCCGAGAGCTCAATTCATCATGTGGATGGGATGGAAGCAACGGTTGGCAACCAAAGACAGGCTTCGGCGATTTGGTATAGAGATTGATGCAAAATGTGTGTATTGTGACTAGGAAGAAACTATAATGCACCTGTTTTTTGAATGCTCAGTAATAAACCAGATATGGAGGAGAGTGCTGTTATGGATGGGTATGGATAGAGAGCCGAGTGGATGGGATGTGGAAAAGAGCTGGATTCTGCAGCAAACTAGAGGAAAATGTTGAAAAAAATCAGGCTATCAAAACAGCCATTTCAGAGGTTGTTTATGGTATTTGGGTGGATAGGAATGATAAAGCTTTTGGTAAGGCTGGAAAGTTGAATATCTTTGATAGTATAATTGAATGTATAGTGTATAGATTGTGGAGTATACCAAAAATTAGAGGGAAATGTGCGAATTGGATGATAAATACCATATAGGGGTTATGTAGGAGGATAGAAAGCTGGAGATTACTCGATTTGTACGTACACCGTTTTGGTAATGAGAATATATATACTTAATTCCAAAAAAAATAAATATACAGTATTTAAGTTTAAAATACATTAATTGAGATTAAAAGGCATTGTACAGTATGTAACTTTAAAAGACAGTGTAAGTTAAATGGTTGCTCCATAAATTAAAATTTATCATTATTCAGGAGAGCTCCTCCTGCCTAAAGTCTTTTTTTATTGAAACTAGTACAGTAAACTTAGTTTGATGAAATTTAACTTCATTTAATTTTACTATATTTCACTATATTTATTTTTGATTCAGATCGGTATAAATTATGAGAAAAGTACAAGAACTTCATAACCTTCAAATTATTAATTCCAACCCTAATTATATTTGGCATTTGAAAAGTTAGTAATTACCAGACCATTTTTTTGGAATATTAAGATGTTAAAATCTTTATTAATCAACAAAACTTCACCTGGTCTTTTGATTTGAGAAGAAGCAGCATGAGCTGATGCTGCTTGTTGTTCTCCGGCCACACTTTCCTCTGCCGCCAACGCCTCATTCTCCGGCTCAGCACCACCACCGCCGCGAGAGCTCCAACTCCGGCAGCCGCCGCAGAAGCGAACCACCACAACTTCGGCCGGGAAACACCGCCCCTTTTCACCCCTGAAACGAATGCATCAATAGCAGAGCTCAAAAACCCCACGCCATCATCACCTGCCTCCGCTCCTCCGCCGCCGGGAGACGGCGGTTCCTGGAGATCGATGGGCAAGTTCTGGTGATCATCCGGCGGAAACGCAGCGCAATCGGCGAAGAAGAGTTCCTTGACGATCACGGAATCTTGGTTTTCTTCGTAATCGATCTTCAGCCAATCGGTTTGAATCGATGACTCTGTTTTTTCTTCACTTTCCATATCCTATGGAAAGAATGGAATCCAAAAGTCAGGTTTTGAGATTCTGAAATCTTGAGGAGATTGCTTAACTTGTCACTTTCATTGTCAACATTATTACTAGGCAGAAATTGGTTGTGGTGGAGATATTTTGCCCAGAAATATCTTGGTTGTCAAAGTTAGCGTATGTTGTGTTAAAATTCAGGGAGAGATTATCCACCGCTAACTTTAACTAATCAATTTGATTAGCGCAAAGCATTTTTTGGACCGACTAATCATTAGACGGAGATGTTTTATAATTGATTGAACATGTTGAGTGATATGCTGTTTGTTTTTATTTATTTCAACGATTTTTCAATAGTTTTGAAAAAATAAATAAAGTGTATTGTAATATTTAAATGATTAGAATTTGATCAATCAATTTTTTTTCATATTGATCTAATCGTGACTCGGTCTAACATGAGACTTTCTCTTTAATTAGTGATTTTGGATGTTTATAGAATTCAAAAATTAAAAATAATTGAAAATCGAACGATCCAAATTTGATTAATTTTAAATATATAAGTTTTACTCAAACAAAACTCAAATAAGCATATGAGTTTACTTAAACATATTATAATCCAAATTGACCTGAATTTTGATTGTTTAAATCCACGATTTTTTCATCTCTTTGTAATAAAATTGCACTTAAGTCCATAATTTTCTCATAACTTATCAAAATACTGTATTTTAAGAAACGCACTCAAATAATATGTTAGATATGTTCTTATTTGGACTGTGCTATAAATGTGGCACACAACATGCCAAGTGGTTCCAGCAGGGAAAATGGACAAATGCTTGGAATGGAGACTATAGAGTGATTCAAATTTTTTCCGTAGTTTCATTCGTGACGATTTCCATGACCTCCCAATGCAATATTTCTGAGTTAAGATGATATCATAATTTGACCGTGATGAGCACAGTTACTAGCTAGGGTGAAAATTTCTTTTGATAGAAGTATGAAAATCTAATTTTAGCATATATAAAATTACACCAAAAGGTAGAATTTTGGGCACAAAATGCAGTACTAGAAGAGAAGATTCCAACTTTGACATTTGAATTTTACGTCTCAAATGTCCCACATCGGTGACAAAAGGCAAAGAATGCGGTGTGACTTGTGAGGTTAGTAAAAAGGTTGGAGGGGGAACAGCATTCGCGCGGTCTTCATTCAAAATATTAAATTACTATACCGACATGTTCGCATATTATTGAAACTAAATTATTATTTTTAATTCCCCTACAAAATATCTTGTATTATATTTTGGTCACTATTTACAAATCAACTCCCAGATAATACCAAACAAATTCATAACGATTTGTTTGGTACCCAAAGGTGGTTTTCAGGGAAAGTCAGCGGTAAAATTAGTCAAAAATATTTAAAATGATCATTATACCCTTGAGTTTAAAAAATAAAAAGTCTTCGTCTTCTTCGCGTCTTCTCCACCGCCACCGTTGGAACCGGATCTGGAGCAGTCTCCGCCTCCGCCGTTGGAACCATTCAATCCGCCGTTGGCAGAGCTTCGAGACGCTAGATGGAGGAGCTTCGAGACACTGGATGGAGGTCTCCGTCGAGACCAACAGAGCTTACAGTCCCATGGAAGAGCTTCGAGTGGAGGTCTCCGTTGCCAAAGTTGTAGAAGAGTTTCCGTCGTCGTGGTCTTATCAACAAGGAAGTGGAAGTCGGCGAGCTTCCGTCGTCGTGGTTGCGGAGGTCGCCGTGGTTGCAGAGTCACGAAATTGAAGGCGGCGGAGACGCAAGGCGGCAGCGGTGAAAATTAAAGAAAAAGAAAATTTAAAAATTAGGAATTTTTAATTGAAAATATTTTAAATTAGTAAAATTGCCATTATACCCATGGTTATACCGAAAAACCATTTAGTCTTACCCAAAAACCACCTATGGGGACCAAACAAATTATTCTGAATTTGTGGGGTACTGTCTAAGGGTTGATTTGCAAACAGGGACCAAAACATGGTATAAGATACTTTGTAGGAGACTAAAAAAAACAATTTAGTCTATTAATAAAACATCAAATATTTATGTGAGTGTTAAGTTTAAAATGTTTGAGCATTATATTCATATGTTCACATTACTACTACAAATTTAGGTTAATGTAACACTTTGGAAGTGTTACTTTATGTGCTAGTAATACTAAGTTTAACCAATTACAACAATTTTACAAGTATTACCTTAAGGAATGTTGTATTAGATCTAAAGCAACATGTTGTAAGAATTAGGTAGCACTTTTTAAAGGTTTAAATAACACTTTATAATTATTGTAACATTTTAATAAGTGCTGCAATGGGGAGAAGGGGTACTCTCCTATCTTTTCATTAGGAAAGTGGCCCATACAGTCCATTTGATTTTTTCTTTAGCAAATTCCCTTCAACTATTCAACCCACAGCCCGGAACAATGTTAAACCTAACTCTTTTGCATTCGCTCCGGTGCAGTAAGGCTAGCCAACCATTTCAAAACTTCCTCGACAGGACTCATAAACCCTTTTTTTCTTTCATCGATATGGCCCGATCCTCTAATTTGAATGAGAGAGGATCATTTAGCTATAAGCTACACATAAACTCATGTGAGTGCTCAAGTTATCAATCATTTTTTCGTGCTCTAGCAATAATGTTAAGCAAGTAAGCACCATGATAATGAATTAGAATATTACTTGTAATTGTATTTATATTTTATTACCTTTTCCTAGCTTATATAGGTTTCATTTACTACTATATAATGTATCCCGAGTTCATTAATAAAGACACAGATTATTACCCTTATTTCCTACATGGTATCAGAGCCTAAAATCCTGAAACCCTAAATTTTCCACCGTCCTAAATTTTCCGCCGCCGTCCGTGCGTGACTTCCACGCGCCGCCGATCCGGACTACCTTTCTTTTACCCTTAAAAAAAACCACCATCAGCCCGTCGACGGTCCTCCTCACCACCACCACGCCGCCGCGGCTGTTCTTCTTCCGCCAGCGATTCTGCTCCCGTTCCGCCGGCCTGCACCTGCTTCTGCTTCCGACTCCATCCGCCGGCCTGCACCTGCTCCGTCCGCCGCTCCCGCCTTCTAATTCGTCCGCCGGCGACGTCTTCCGAATCAATCCGGAACCCGATTCACCACTCCGGCCTTCGATTCGTCCGGTTTACTCGTCACTCCGGCCGGCTAGTTCTACTCCGTTCTCGACTACGGCCGGGTTCCATCAACTTCGACCGGGCAGAGGGAGACGCTGTTGGCAACGTGAAACGCACGTGAGATTCAAGCGCTCGACCTTCCAGAAGCGCGTGAGTCCACACGCGGGTGCACCAAACACGCGCCTTTGCCTTCACAGCGCGTGATCTGCACGCGCCGACCAGGAGGCGCACGTTTGCCTTATTTTTGGCTTTGGTTCAGCATATTTTCTCCTTTCCCTTACTTTAATTGTACTTGCCATCTTTTTTGTGGCTCTTTTTGCCGGCGTAGTGACGTCGCCGCAAGGGTTTGCAGTGGCCGCCTCCTCTGGCTTACCTACACGATCTGATTTTTGTTCTGCTCTGTCTGACGACCAATGGAGTATGACCTTAGATTTATTTAATCAGTTTGATTCGTTATCTGACCATGGTCAGGTAAGTTTACTTTACCTTGGATTCTTGATTCGGGAGTCTCATATCACATGACTGGTGACAAAGGTTCTCTTACTGATATTACTACTGTTACCACTACTGTGAATGTTATACTGCCCGATGGTTCTGTGTTGTTTGCTACACAATATGGGTCTTTTTGTTTTGGTGACGTCACCCTTACTCATGTGCTCTACATACCTACTTTGCGATGCAATTTATTATCATGCTCTAGATTGTTATCTGCCTTAAAATGTCTAGCTTTGTTTACTGAAAATTATTGCATTTTACAGAAAATCAGTACGGGGATTGTGATTGGCGTGGGTGAATAGAAAGGAGAGGTTTATTGGCTTCGTCTGTTGGATACTCGCATTCATCCTCATGTCCTACAGTCTATTCCGACAGTTGCTTCGGTTTCTTCATCTGATTTATGGCATCAGCGGTTTGGTCATCCATCATCTACGGTGTTGTCTTCTATTCCTAATCTTGATTTTAGCACCCATAATACTACTATACTTTGCTCTGTATGTAATAGAGCAAAACAGACTAGACATAATATTCCATTGAGTTCTACAAATGCTACTGCATTATTTCAACTAGTACATTGTGATGTTTGGGGACCTTATCGAACTCCATCGTCTAGTGGTGCATCTTATTTTTTGACAATCATAGATGATTTTTTCCGAGCTGTTTGGGTTTATTTGTTAGTAGCTAAATCTGAAGTAGCTTCTAGATTTTTAGAATTTAGTGCCTTAGTCAAGAACCAGTGGGAAAGAACAATTCAACGAGTTCGGGCTGATAACGGCACTGAATTTTTGCCTCTCCGGTCTCACTTTACTGCATCTGGGATCATTTTTGAGACATCTATGGTTGATACTCCGCAACAGAATGGTCGAGTTGAAAGAAAGCATCGTCATTTACTCAATGTGGCGTGTGCTTTACGGTTTCAAGCCAATCTTCCTATTGCATTTTGGGGAGAATGTGTTCTTACTACTGCCTACCTGATCAACCACTCAGCTTCTCAACGGTCGTACTCCCTTTGAGTTACTTTATGGCCAGGCGCCCAATTACTCTTCTCTACGGGTTTTTGGTTGCTTGTGTTTTGCTGCTCGTGTTCCCAGATACCGTGACAAGTTTGTACCAAGAAGTCGGCGGTGTTTGTTCCTTGGTTATCATACCGAAAAGAAAGGTTATCGTCTTCTCGACTTGGAATCCCGAGTGATCTTTAATACCCGGGATGCTGATTTCTTTGAAGACCAGTTCCCGTACTCTGCTTCATCCGATGAACCTGGCGGTGCCACTACAACACAGTCGGATTCCTCCTCCTTCTCACCCGAGCTTAACAGATTTTTCAATCCGCCTTCTGCAGCCGATCAACCACTGCCAGTCAGCTTTCCTACGCCGACTGTCATTTTACCGATCACCGCTGGCCATTCACCGCCGGTCGATGCCAGCAGTCAACGCCGGTGGGTCAACGCCAGTAAATGCCGGCCGGTCAATGTCGATCAACGCCTTCGATTCATCGATGACAGTCACCGACCAAATCCCGGTAGTTATCTCCGACGTCACGATGCCAGCATCCATCGGTCATGCTCCGCCGCCCGATGCTGGTTCCTCTTTGCCGGCCATTGTCGATCTACCTACACCGTCCGTCACCGGTACTTCTCTGCCAGTTGCCGTCGATCCACCTTCTACCAGACAGAGTGTTCGATCTCGTCGTCCACCGTCGTATTTGGCAGATTATGATTGTGATGATTATGCTTGTGCTCTTACCACTGAAGACCCCCCTCATTCGACTACGTTCCCTCATGCTTCATCACTTTCCTTAGGTGTTCTTTACCCTCTTACTGATTATGTAAATTGTGATAATTTTTCTAGTATGCATTCTAGATTTTTGGGTGCTGTAACTTCTAGTGCAGATCCCACTACTTACTCTGAGGCTTCCCGTCATTCTCATTGGTGAGATGCTATGGTTGAGGAACTTACTGCACTGGAGCGAAATCAGACATGGACTTTGTCTCCTTTGCCTGCGCACAAGAAGGCTATTGGATGCAAATGGGTTTATCAGACGAAGTTTCATTCAGATGGCACTATTGAACGTCATAAGGCGCGCCTCGTGGTTCTTGGGAATCTTCAGGTTGAAGGAATTAATTACACTGAGACTTTTGCTCCGGTTGCGAAGATGAGTTATGTTCACTTATTTCTGTCCGTTGCAGTTATTCGTGGTTGGGAACTGCATCAGATGGATGTTCATAATGCCTTCCTCCATGGTGATTTGCATGAGGAAGTGTTCATGCGTCCTCCACCTGGCTACGCTGTACCGCTTGGTCAGGTCTATCGCCTACAGAAATCTCTGTATGGTCTTCGACAGGCTCCTAGAAATTGGTTTGCTAAACTGACTCAGGCTTTATGAGCATTTGGATTTGTTCAGAGTAAGGCCGATTACTCTTTGTTTATTTTTTCTCGTGGATCAGCTTCTTTACATGTTCTGGTTTACGTGGATGATTTGGTTATTGCTGGTAGTTCTTCTTCGCTCATCTCCGAGTTCAAGAAATACTTAGGTTCTTGTTTCCATATGAAGGATCTTGGTCTGCTTAAGTATTTTTTGGGCATAGAGATTGCTAGAAGACCGGAGGAGATGTTCCTTTCGCAAAGGAAATATGCTTTGGACATTTTATCGGACATTGATTTATCTTTCTCTAAGCCGATTGACTTTCTGATGGAGCAACAGCATGATTTGGCACGTGTTGAAGGTCCAGCCTACTATGACCCGGAGCAGTATCGACGCCTGGTTGGGCGCCTGATCTACCTGACTATTACTCGCCCTGAACTGAGTTATTCAGTCCACACTCTTGCGCAGTTCATGAAGTTCCCTTGTGTTCCTCACTGACAAGCTGTTGTCCGTGTGTTGCACTACCTGAAGAGTCATCCTGGTCAAGGTTTATTTCTCTCTTCTAGTAGTACGTTACAGTTGACTGCTTACTGTGATTCTGATTGGGCTGCTTGCCCTATTACCCGGCGTTCTCTTTCCGGTTACTTTGTGATGATTGGTGATTCTCCGATTTCTTTGAAAACCAAGAAGCAGCCTACAGTTTCTCGGTCTTCTGCTGAAGCGGAGTATCGTGCTATGGCTGTTACCTGTTGTGAGTTGTTATGACTTAGGTCTTTACTGAAAGATTTAGGGGTTGCGCATACTGCTCCTATGCGTTTGTTTTGTGATAGTCAATCTGCTCTTCATATTGCAGCAAATCCAGTGTTCCATGAACGTACGAAGCATATTGAAGTTGATCGTCATTTAGTCCGGGATCTTGTGCAGTCCGGTGCTATAGTTACTCATCATATCCGTATTACAGATCAACCTGCGAATTTATTTACCAAAGTTCTCGGCCGTAACCAGTTTCATTCATTACTTGGCAAGTTGGGCATTTCTGATCCCCATGCTCCAACTTGAGGGAGAATGTTAAGGAATTAGAATATTACTTGTAATTGTATTTATATTCTATTACCTTTTCCTAGCTTATATAGGTATCATATACTACTATATAATATATCCTGAGTTCATTAATAAAGACACAGATTATTACCCTTATTTCCTACGCACCATATAACCCAATTTGTCAAGTAGGTTATGGTTGATTTGTTTCATTCTATTTCTTCTAATAAAGGTTATGCTTCTATACTGTGAGTACGTATAAGTAAATTTTCCATAACCCTTAATCAGTCTTGCTGCGTAAGAAGGATAAAAAGACTACTCTCCTATGCTAGGCTAACTATTGAGAGTTATAAAAGTTGGTGTGAATTTAATTGTGAGGAAGTTAATAACCTACTCTACTCTATTGCAAATAAATACTTCACCTGTCATACCTTAAATTATTCTCTTATTTTATGACACTATTCTTTACCTTAATTAGCATATTTGAATAGATATATAAGACATAATATTATCCGTATGTGATATTGTTGAATTCGTCGTAATAAGTAGTTTCTAGAAAGTAAATTTTTGTTTGTCATTATTATACGTAGTTAAATATATTAACGATCAAACATATTTCTCAAACGATGAACAATAATTAGACTGTAATTTAAACTGTGACGGAGGGAGCACTACCGATTCAAGATTTATTGAAAATTTCTCTCAATTATCTCTGACTTTTAAAGTTTACTTAGCACATCGAACAAAATTGGACGCATAATTTACCCTAGCCCTAGTGTAAACCTACACGAATTGCATGTTACCCTCCTTGTTCTAGGAATGTACAGTATATTCTCTCAAAATTTGAAGGCCTGACATAATAATGCAAAATAATCCTCGATGCGGATCTTATGTTTCGAGGTAAATAATTCACAAGGAGATTGCGACTCCTTTCGATCCAGAATAACATATTTGTTCTTTGACTTTCACAGTTGAACAAACGTACCCCTTTTCTTCTTTCCTTAAACATAAATTGACAGTGACCTCTTCCCTCGTGTTCGTCCCAAGCAAATAAATTTGTTTTGGACTTCACCGTGGATTGCACTGTGGAGCTAAGACTGCTCTGCTTTTTCTCTTCCTTTTTTTTAAAAATAAAATAATTATTCATAGGAAAATCGCCAGGCAATCATTAGAGGGAGTGGAATTGACATTCAACTTAAATAATTTCTAATAATAAATAACATATTGCAGAATATCTAAATCACACGTCAATCGGATTAATCGCCTGTACTATTACAGATTAAAGGTCCAATAAAACTGTAACAGGTTAACACTGCTTTGTGTTTTCTCAATTTGATTTTCTTAACTGAACGGAATTAATTTTATTTAAGAACAATAAAAAATACAAAAGCAAGTCAATATTAAATGTATAATATCAATTCATTTTTTTTTCTAAAATGAACTGATATACACATAAGTTTGAAGATAACACTACCTTCCAAAATATAACCTACTCTGATTTGGTTAAATTATTCTAATGCTATGGTAGATTTTGTGCAATTTAAGTATTCGTTTTGGACTGGAGTATGAGTTAAATTCTCGGATTCTTCAACAAATACGATATTTTTATCTTTCGCTGTATCATATTATGTTAAGATACACTCAAGTATACTCTTTTTGTCATGAAGTAAAGCCAATTACAGTTATGATAGACACAAAATCAAAGATTTCAATATATTTTATTCTTAGTTAAACTTAATTATAACAATTACTGCCGAATGATCACTTTCGAGTATAAAACTCTTATAAAATTCTTATTTGTTGGGTATTGTTTGGCAAATTTAAAAAAGAGTATTAGTCACTTTAATTGGATGATTTGACTATTTGTTTATGTTAATTCGATCTAATTATTCCGTATAATATCTTTTAAAAGTGTTTTTAGTGAGTTTGTTTAACCTCATAAATTTGTAAATGAATGTTAATTGCTGGTTGGTTTTATACAAAATCAAATTATTAATATTAAAAAGATAAAGTCAATAAAATAATTGGTTCGTGTTAGAATTGTAATTCTTATATAGCAAACTTTTGAAAAAAATCGTTTTTCCATATGTTTATGGAAAGGCGGAATTTAATTAAAATAATAAAACTTTATTATATAGTGTGTAGTAGCTATAATGTTTATAATCCGATTCATGTAACCCGGAAATATTATTTTCATTTCTTCTAATTTGCACTTTAAACCTTGGTCTTTCCATGACTTATAGAATTACCGTCTTTCAAGAGACGGACTCTTCTTATAAAAGAAATTAACTTTTCAACAAGGCAAAGCCTTGGGAAATACCGTCTTTCCATAAACTTATGGAATGACTGATTTTAATTAGAATAATAAAAGGTAAAAGGTCTTAGTTGCAATACTAAAAATTTATTATTCAACATGTAGTAGTTATAAAGTTTATAACCCGATTCATGCAATCCAAAAATTTCATCTTCAGTTTTTCTAATTTTCACTTTAAATCTTGGTCTTTCCATGACTTATGGAAATACCGCCTTTTAAAAGACAGATTCTTTCAACAATTCTAAAAGTCAATTATTAAAAAAATTAATAACTCATTGGCAAAGTCTTAGGAAAGACCGTCTTTCCTTAAACCTATGGAAAGACGATGCTTAATTAGAATAATAAAAAGGTAAAAGATTTTAGTTGCAATATTAAATATTTATTATACAACGTGCACTAGTTATAAGTTTATGACCCGATCCAATGCAACCCAAAAATTTTAGGGTAATATGCAGATATAACCCTCTATGTTGAGGAAAGTGCAAATATAACCTTCAATGATTTTTTAGTGCAAATATAACCCTATTTATTACACATAAGTGCAAATATAATTCCAAAGTCATTATTTCGGCATTGACTGGTCATTTTCGGCCATTGACCGACTAGAAATGACCAAATTGCCCTTCTAACCAAATACAAAATTTAAAAGACAAAATTGCCCCCAGTCACCAACACCACCAGCTAGCACCGCCACCACCACCTGGCTCACCACCACCAGCAACCACTATCGGAGCTCCTCTGCCATCACCTCACCTTCACCCCGTCACCACCACCAACCATTCCCGACCACCAGCACAAGTCCCTCCCGCCAGAACCACCCGACCCTAAACCCTAACACACATCCGCTAGACTCCTCATTTTCTCAGCAACAAGTGTGCCGTCGTCGGTGGGATCAAAGTCGGATCGACAATTAACTTCCCGGCCACCATCCCACCCCTACAACGCCACTCCACCGCCGATCTCGTCCCCCGCTGCCCCAACCTACCACCCATCAGCCCAGCCATCACATCACCACCTCTCGCCACCCATCAGACCTGCCACCACACCATATCAGACCCCCCTGCCACTCATCAGACCCGCCACCACACAACATCAAGGCACAAACCCAGAAAAGCAAAGTAGGATGAAACCAAAGCTTTGAACATACCTTGGACGAAATCAGACCTTGGACTGAGTAGAACGAACAACACCACCTCAATCACCACTGGGCCCCCAATCCGCCATATTCGTCGTCTTCTTCTTCTGCTTCAGACTTTACTATTTTTGAAACCTAATTTGATAAATTGGGGAAAATCGAGGGTGTGTTTATAGCAGTTATGGAGGAGTTGAAGAACAAAAGGGATAGCGGCAGAGAGAGAGATTGCGGTGGCCGGAGAGAGGGTGGCGGAGTGTAAAAAAGAAAAGGTGTGCGGCGGGAAGAAGAGAAGAATGGCGGAGTGAATGGAAGAAGACAAGAGTTGGTAAGAGACGAAGGGCAATATGATCATTGCATCATTTGGAATTTTCAAATTTTTTAAAACATAAATTGACCAGGGTAAAATTATCTTTTCACCTAATTCCGGCATCAAATTGCCGGAAAAAGTTATATTTGCACATAACCTGAATAGATAGGGTTGTATTTGCACTTTCAATTAGCGCAAGGTTATATCTGCACTTTCGTCAATTGTATAGGGTTATGTATGCACTTTTCTCAAAATTTTATCTTAATTTCTTCTAATTTACCATTTAAATCTTGATTTTTCCATAACTTATGGAAAGACCGCATTTTAAGAGACATACTCCTACTTATTTGACTAGAGAAAATACTAATACCCGAAAATCAGCTAAAAATGATCACTTGAAAATTCTTATGTAAATAGCTCAATATGATACAAAAGTAATATTTCATTCTTAATTTAATTTAATTTACCGTATCATAAGTTGGAAGTTTATAGTTAATATTTTATTGCCAAATAAACATTTATTTCACTCGTTAATATGTATTGACACCTGTCACTAATTTACACAAAACTCAAGGGCTTCAATATATATATATTTCCAAATATTTAAAAACAAATTTCAAAAAATAAATAAAATAAGCACGGGTAACTGCCAAGTGCCAACCACCTGTACGTTGAGCTGAAGAAGCGCCAAAACAAGGCGAAAGACACTTCCCTTGAAGCTCCTGCTGCTTTGCGCCTTCCACACTAATCAAATTTTGAACCGCCTAAACAGTACTTATACCCTCGATAGTTCCCTTATAATCAACTCCATCTGCACATAATCCACCATTAAATATTCATGTCGACCAATCCCCATCGCCATTGACTCCGTCTTCTTCGCCATATTCCGCAATTCCACTCCACAACTCACATGTCTGAGTTCTAAGCCACAAAGCGAAAGGTGAAAGGTTTGTTCTCAATTTGTGCTGATTTATTTTGTATATCGTGATTTTTTTCAGTATAGTATGTTAGTTTATGGATTCCGCTGATCTCAGATTCTCAGTCTGTATTTGAAATTTTGAATTACGGAACAGAGGCTGTGTAGGTATGTTAGAGATCTGAAGCTTCTGTGCTTTACATGATTTTCCGTACCGTGGAATTTGTATGAATTTTTTTACTAGATTTATGGAATTATGCTGCTTCCGGTGTTGATATTTGATTATTAGATGGAAATAGATGACGTGTTGTGTATTAAATCAAATTTGAGCTTGTTTGTTTGGATATTTGTTTCCAGTATTTGATATTAATTTACTCCAATGATCTATAGCCTGTGGAATTATGACGACGTTTAGCTGATATAGTTTGGATTTTGGGTAAATTTTCACTGGAATCAATACACACTTGTTTGGGGATTGTATTTTTACAGTTAGGTTATGGTTTCAGATTTTTCCAGCTCATCTAGATCATGATCTTAACTCTTGAAGCGCAGAATTAGGCCGTTTAGGCGCATATAATCATAGCAGAGATGAAAGGTTTTAGTGTTCCATAATCCAAATCTTACAATAACATGGTATATTTTATGATTTTATACTTTCTTTTATCAGATTTTTGTTGTTTTCCTTGTTGATAGTTGGTGTTTAGAAAATGCTATAAAATGAAATGTACTAGTATTAGTAAGATTTCAAAACTTGTTTGTTTCGATCTTTTTTAAGTATCTGATGGTTATTAACTGGTGATTCTGTGGTTGATGCAGTGAAGTTGTGGTTATTTCCATGTTATGTTCATGGTCTGGAGATGTTAGTTTCAGCACTTTTGACGTCTGTGCTGATAAACTTTGGGCTCTGTATCCTGTTTTGGACACTATATTCTAGTCTGAGGAAACGGCCTGGCAATTTAGGAGTTTATGCTCCACGATTGCTTGCCGAGGGGAACTCCCAAAACAGCCATACCTTCAACTTGGGAAGAGTGCTTCCTGCTCCTGGTTGGGTGGGACGTGCTTGGAATTCCTCCGAAGAGCAACTACTCTCTTCTGCGGGATTGGATGCCATTGTGTTCCGGCGCCTTATCACCTTTAGGTGAATCATTTTGCTGTTTAATTGGGACTAAAGATGAGAAAGGGCGTATATGTTTTTGTCTCTTTGAAATTGTATGATCCCTTATGCATTACATCTAGAGATGGCCCTAAATTTAAGTGCCTCCGGAATTAATTCCTTTTGTGGTACTTCTGTATATAATTCTGTTATCTTATTTATGCAGCTTGAGAGTGACTACTATTGCTGGAGTTATTGGGATCTTTATACTACTTCCGGTGAACTTTTCTGGGGATCAACTCGAGGATGTTGATTTTGCTAATCTACCAAGTAATTCTTTGGACATTTTTACAATTTCCAATGTCAAGAATGGCTCAAAGAGGTGATTGTGGATGTGCCTTACTTTACTTGTACTGTTATGCTGATTGGAGTGCAGTAAGAAAATAGTTATAACTCTTGAATGCTTCTGTGGCAGGCTATGGGTACACTTTGGTGCAGTATATTTCCTCACCATCTTCATTTGTTTCCTTCTTTTTAATGTAAGTAGCCTGCTTACTAGTGATACAAGGATCATTCTGTGCTTGCATGCATAGAACGTCCCTAAACTATCTCTAGTATAAACTTAATGATAATTTGGATGATGTCTATTGAGCTAACTTATGCAGTTCCTTCATTTTCAGAAAGAACCGTGTATAGCCGAAATATCTTTGTGCATAATATTCTGATATATTTAGTGGATAGTTCTTAAAAGTGGTCTGGAATTGATTTTAAATTGCTTTTGTGCAGGAATATAAATATGTTTCTTCCAAAAGAATTTCATACTTCCTCTCATCAAAACCTCATCCGAGTCACTTTACCATTTTGGTCCGCGGTGTGCCTGCGAGTCCTGGAGGTAGTGTTAGTGATAGTGTTGAGAGATTTTTCAGGCAATACCATCCCACCACATATCTATCTCATGTGGTGGTTCGTAGGACAAGCAGAGTTCGACGTCTCATTGTAAGGGTTCCATCTTCATATTCTCCTCCAGAATGGAACAATAACTATATGGAGTTGTTTATAAAATTACTTGCTGTGAGATATTTCCTAACAATGATGTTCACCTGTTAATGTTCTGGGAAATATAAATTGTTGGTCTTTTCCCTTTCGGAGGAAGGCAATATCTTTGTTACATTATCCGTATAAATAGTTCTGCCTCCTTTTAGATATTTTGAAAATCCTAAAATTATCTATGTTTAATGTTCCAGAGTAATGCAAAAAAACTGTATAGAAGACTCGTCGATCTACGAAAAGAACAAACTGCAGCAAAGTGTCAGCATGGTGGTTTTTGTGGCTTGTTTGGAGTCAGGAAAGATGTAGTGGATGACTATGAAAAAAAGCTGGAACATTTGGAGGACAGTCTATTATTGGAGCAATCAGAATTTTCTCTAGCCGGGGAAGTATGTTCTCCACTTTTTCCATTTTTCATTTTATCAGCTGATTTCTAATGATAATTTAGTAAAAGTACAATGCATATTTATGTGAACTCCAGTGAATAATTCTCCATCTTGTCGACTTGCAGTTTTCCGAGTAAACTAATCAAAGTTTCTTTGTCTGATTTTTCCCTCCTATGACCTCTTCATCCGTACCCTTCTCACTGTCTATGTAGCTGTGCAATACCAGTAAGTAGGATGGTGTTTCCCAGTTTGAGTTTATTTGATATTGTTTTGACTTTTTTACTTGAACTTTCTCCATAGAAGATAACGGTGTAGGGCTCTTATAGCTAAATTATGAACCATGGGATAACTTTTGAGCCTTTATGTTAGGCTTGCTTTAGTGTGGTTTCTACCTGATTTTTGGGTATTATTACTTTTCTTGTCGTTATTGTAGTTAACGAAATTTGTTCTTTCTCCCCCCTCGCAACTTTGCATGTTAAAGGAAGCACGAGCTGCCTTTGTGTCTTTCAAATCTCGGTATGGAGCAGCATTGGCTGTTCGCTTGCAGCAATCAAATAATCCAACTCAATGGGTAACTGAGGAAGCTCCTGAACCACATGATGTTTACTGGCCTTTGTTTTCTGAATCATTCATCTGGCGGTGGATTTCTCAACTTCTTGTCCTCATTGCATACGTTCTTCTCACTCTTTTGTTCCTTATTCCCGTTGTGCTTGTTCAAGGTCTCACTAATTTGCCTCAGCTGGAAGCTATGTTTCCGTTCCTTGATAATTTCTTCAAAGCGTAAGTTGTTGCTGTCATGACTGGGTATATCTCGTTAGAATATATGATTCATATCAGTAACAAGGAAACATGTTACTTGTTTTGTCTTTGGTTATACAGTATCCTAATCGATAAACTTTGTCTTTGGTTATACAGTATCCTAATCGATAAACTCAACAATAGTGAATTTTAATTTCATGTTCTTATCTGTTAATGTATTTCTGCTTTTTTCAGAGGATTTATCAGACAAGTGATCACGGGATACCTTCCCAACCTTATTCTCCTATTGTTTCTTTTAGCAATCCCTGATACCATGAAGTTATTATCATCTGTACAAGGACATATCTCATATAGTGAGATAGTAAGAAGTGCCAGCAACAAATTCCTTTGGTTTACTATTTGGAACATCTTTTTCGGAAATGTTCTGTCAGGGTCAGCTATCAGTGAAATTTTTATCTTCCTAGACCCTACAAATGTTCCTTCGCGACTAGCTGTTGCAGTTCCTGCTCAGGTAATAACAGTTTTTCAGTTTATTGGGATTGCTATGGAAGCAGTTTCTTATAAATCTAATGTGTTCAACCTATATATTGGTACAAGATTCATTCAAATAAGTTTGTGAAGTTAGAATCTCATTTCTGTTTGTGGAATGGGATTAATATCACTGATAATACTGACATATTGTATTGTTAATATGTTAGGCATCATTCTTCATTGCTTACGTTGTCACATCAGGATGGACTAGTACTTCGGTTGAACTCTTCCGCCCATTACATCTACTCTGGAGCATAATACGAAAACCTTGTAAAAAATCCCGGGATGTGGTTCATGTTCCAGCATTCCGTTATCATTCTGCTATTCCAAGGGTTCTTTTTTTTGGACTACTTGGCATAACATACTTCTTCCTGGCCCCTCTTATTCTGCCTTTTATCTTGGTTTACTTCTGTCTTGGATACATAATATACACAAACCAGGTAAGCTGTATATCTCTGCACTCTAATTTAGTGCTAGCTTTCTTTCAGTTCCTATGGTAAAATGGACACATAATTTTCTGATGAAAAGTTGTGGCTAAAGTTCATCATATGCTAGTTGAATATATGCTTCTTGATTCTGAATTTTCTATTGATTTTTTTTCCCACTGGAAATGCAGTTTATGAATGTATATTCACCAAATTATGAGACTGCTGGAAGGTTTTGGCCTATTGTCCACAATTCCATGATTTTCTCCCTCCTATTGATGCATGCCATTGCAGTGGGAATTTTCACACTGAAGAAGCTCCCTCTAGCATCAAGCTTGATCTTCCCTCTTCCGATTATGACACTGATCTTCAATTCATATTGCCGGAAACGTTTCCTTCCCATCTTTTTGGCGTATCCTGCTGAGGTATTTTGATCCAACTCATTAATCATTTTACTTCAATAGTTATAGGGATCAAAGTTAGGTGTATCTATGAACAATGACTGGATTGTGGTTCCAGAAAAGCAGATTAGACTATAATAAACTAGAACTTAAGAATTCGAGCTAAGCAAAATTGATTTTTTTTTCCAGACCTTGATAGAGAAGGACAGGGATGATCTCAATGATGCTTCAACAGCAGAATTTTTGACTACGCTGACAACTGCCTACCTAGATCCAGCATTGATACCAGTGCAATATTCTTCAGATTCTGATAGAGAAACAACTCCGCTTTTATCCAGCTGTGAAGATTGAGGCTTCTGGGATGTAATTCTGCAGAAAAGTTTTGACTAGTTCTGCAGTTTTCTCTCCTGTAACATATGAACAGATTGTAAATAATTTAAATTTCATTTATAGTCATCCATTTCTGATCATCATATCAATATCATACATCTGCATATCATGAATTGTTTCAAAGTGGACAACAGGCAGGCCAATTCTACTATGCTTTATATATGGAAAGCACAAGGCATGGAGCAGAGTGATTCCCATCTCCAACCAGGTGCGTGATCATAAGATATTAAAGATCAAACATTTTTCCTAAGATTCATGACAGGGGGTGTTTTATAGTTGCACACATGTAGTGTTGTGTATCCGTCGAATTTGGTGCAGGGTCTCGTAATTTATTCTCTATCATCTTGTTGTGTCAGAGTGAGAGACGGGTATTATTATTAATTTTCTTTTGGGTGCTTGGAGCAGCCAACTTTCTTGGTAACTTTTTGAGTGAACAAGGTGGGTAGACTTGAACCTAGTTAAACTAAAAGTCTTACAGTTGGATTCATGTGTAGTTTGACCAAGATTAATGTTTTGTCTTGTTCTGCTTAGGATTCATAAACAGAAGACCGAAGTTTGGATTAGGAAATGGATAATATGATGTGGTCCTCCATAACACTTAAAAAAATGGGTTATGCTCTAATCATATTGCCCCATCATAAAAGTCTATGAAGCCATGTTTTTTGCCCTGGAAGCATTATTACAGGAAGAGATGAGTGAACGCACTCTTCCAAGTGCATGAACCGGCCCCCCGCAACCATCAAACATGTTGAACAAAGCTGAGGCAGAAGTGAGGCTAAAAAATTGTGTCGTGTAATAAATATCTTTTCACACATGGCAAAGTCTTGGGAAAGACGGTCTTTCCAAAGGCTTATGGAAAGACGGAGTTTAACTAGAATAATAAAAGGTAAAAGGTCTTAGTTGCAATATTAAACTTTTAGTATGCAACATGTAGTAGTTATAAAATTTATAACCCGGTTCATGCAACCCAAAAATTTTATCTCCATTTCTTCTAATTTACACTTTAAACCTTGGTCTTTCCATAACTTATGGAAAGACCGTCTTTCAAGAGACAGACTCTTCACACATAAGTGTTTTTTAAGTCAAAGGATGGAACCTTTTCACCCCTGTAGATCTTTAATTTTATACTAGTACTAATTTATTTTAAAGTTTAAAAATTGAGGGGAAATTAGGTAGGAAAACAAAACTTTACACTTAATTTCTCCCACATTAGTGACGGACAAAGCTATGAATTATATATAAGATTATGAGTTATCTCTAAATAGATCAATTAGCTTTATGATATAAATTAATGACTCTGATATACTATTGACAAAGCCACAACATAATTATATAAGATTATAGGTAATATCTAGTACAAATTAATTTTATGTAGGCACTTTTTTTTTCTTTTTAGAATGATTTTTTTATATTGCACGTTCCTTTCTTAAATTCTAAATTATTTTCATCTGTTCAATTTGTTTTTTATCCTCCAAATTAAACTTACATTACTCATTTCACCTTTTTTTTATAAAAAAATTCCATTTAAAAGAAGGGGACAATAATAGAAAAACATGGGAGTACAAATAATACCCTCATTTAAGAATACCAATGGCATGATATAGTGAAGTAGCAGTAGACAAAATGGAGTTTAGCCGTTGTTTCACTATGATTATGTTTTAAAGTAATCGAAAACCACACACAACACACATTGGTGATAGGGATGGTAGTATTTAAAATTGAAGCAGAAAAGAGGGGAAGTTATCCTTGAGAAGTGAATTCTTGAATTGTTTAATCACACTTTGAATTCTCCTGCTTGTAATTTTCTCCGTCTGTGGTGGGAGTGGAACTGACTGAGCTATGTGGAAGATTCTCGTTCCCATTGCTCCATTTTACTTTCTTCTGGTATGGTGTGCGGTTCAATTGCATTAATATTAAAAAAAAGTTTATTTGTGAAACTATTTTGGAGAATCAATAATTTAAATATTCATATTATGATAAATTTAACGATATATAATTATAGTATTACTTTTTTATTTAATAATAATAAATATATACTAATAGGATTTGTGATCGAATTCGGGTCCATTTGATCTCAAAAGTCAAATTATGCAAAATTGAATCGAGACAAAGGAAGTATGCCTTGTTGAAAAAGTACATCTGCCATTTCAAATGTCGACTCTAAGATTGAGTTTTTAGATCGAATTAAAAAATTAAAGTCAAGATTGATGATCCTACCTAAAGTTAGGATTTGGAAAACAGATTCAATAATTCAAATTTTTAATTCAACTCAAAATAAGAGGTTTGATGAGTTACTTTAAATCCATGGTGGTATGCCCTTTAAATCAACGATCGAATAATACCTCCAAACTATACAACGAACATGACTGGGTCCAAATCCAAATTGTACATCTTGTGTTTAAACTGACAAATTTTCTTATAACATGTTAAACTTGTGAGTTGGGCCATGTATATAAAAAAAAAATCAAGTGGCAAACAGGCCTGCATTTTTTGTTTCCATCCTTTCATGTATGTGCAAATAGAGTACTCAGCCATGATTTGATATTCATGGACAATGATAAACAAACATGGGGGCCATGGCCATTAAAACCATGCTAATCAAAGCATTCAAATGATGATTAGATTAATGAATTGCTGGCTTAAGTTCAATCAATGCCAACATAATTTGCGGGTTAATTACTTCTACTACCCAACCAAGCAATCAAATTAGTTCCTGCAGCTGATTTAACTAACTAACCGCCCTTGATTTTCTCTCACTAGAATTAGGGTCACTCCCTATGGCTTTCTTCATCATTTGACTCACAAGAAAAAGGCTAACCTAACCTAGTTTTCCTCCCTTAATGATTCAACAATAGTCAAAGGCTATATAAAAGGTTAATTTCATTCACACTTTCCTAAATTTTGGATTTCCTAAATGATAGCCTCTATTTTATTAGCTTACGTCTTGACACACACATACATATTAAGTTGAACTTTTGAGAAAGACAGTATTTCCTCTGGGTATCTATGGCATAAATCCCTCCCAAGATCCATCCAGCCTTGCCCCGATCTCGCCGTGTCCACCTTAGCCTATCCTTGCAAGCACCACCAAATCTATGCCAGTTCTCTTGCTCACGAACTACCATTCATTCAAGGTTTGCTAACGAACTATCACCGAATAATTACATATACTCGTGTGTATCTATTCTAACATACGTTTCATTTTCTTATAAATTACGATCATTTGTCAATTTTTTGTCCATATAGAATATTGTTACACTTATTTAAATATCACAAAAGATATTAAAGCTCAACAAGAAATATAATCAACCAACCAACTCCACTCTCGATTTGTAATTCTCCCTTACCTGGAAAAAGTTGACAAAATGTAAAATCACATATAACTCAAAAGTTCTTGCCTCCGTTTACATTTCAAGGTTAGGCCAGGTAGCCTTTCCTTAGCTTTTTAAATATTCGCCTGCAACAAAACTCCTTTGAGACTGGACACGAGAAAACCACACCAAGCACTACCAATACTCCTCTGTTTCCCACTCTCTCTTCCTCTTCTCTCTCTGCAATAACTACACGTTTATGTTCTGCTGCTACAGAAAGAAAGCAACTTATTATTCATTGATACCAGCAAAGCTATCAGAATCGGAATAAACAAGAAGAAAAGAGCCATAAAAACATTTCCTTTTGTCTTTCTCATGCAACAAAACAAGGATATCCTCCTCCTCCTCTCTGCCTCCAAGAAGCCATGGAAGAAGCTTCAAATGACTCCAAAACACCCAAAAAATGCATACCCAAAAGGCCTAATAATCTCCATCACCATCAAAATAATCACCAGATATTGCCTCAATCAAACAGGAATGGATTTGGTCACTTTGGTTACTATCACTATAACCAGAATCAGTACTATTATCAGACTCAGACTTATCCTGCTCTTCTGCCTCTGCCTCCAACGTTATCATCCCCATTTCCTCGAAACCACCACTTCTTACCGAAATCCCATCTGCAGAAGCCTCCTAGGAAGCTGGGGAACAACCCTCTTGCTGCTTCTTCCAACTCCAGGCCCCAGGATTTCTCTGTTGCACCAGGTAGTTTGATTCTTTGTGTTTGTGTTTTCGTTTGATCCTCTTTGCATGTCTGAAATGTTTCAAGAAGTTGACTTTTTTGAAAGAGCCCAAATGGTGGAATATGCTCATTCCATCAGAAAAGTACTACTGATGAATGGAAGTAAATGTTTTACCTGACTGATTGTACTGAAAAGCTAGTTTTTTTTGAGTAATAAGCATAGTAATTTGCTCTGCTCTGTTGTACAACCTTAATACTAAAGCAGATAAGAATGGAGGAGAAATGGTGGCAATAAGGCCTGATTCTGGTGGAGTGGAGGGCACTGTTATACCTCTTCTTGCCAACCATTTCCATGTCAAATTCGACCCTTTACAGAGAATCTTCCATTACGACGTGGAAATCTCCCCGAATCCATCGAAGGAAGTTGCAAGAATGATCAAGAAACAGCTTGTGGAGGAGAACTCAGATGCCCTCTCCAATGCCCTTCCTGTGTATGATGGAAGGAGGAATATATACAGCCCTGTTGAGTTCCAATCCGACAGGCTTGAGCTTTACATTAGCCTCCCACTTATGAATAGTGATAAATCAAAGCTTTTTAGAGTGAACAT
The DNA here is from genome assembly GCA_037428765.1 of Rubia yunnanensis. Classification (NCBI taxonomy): domain Eukaryota; kingdom Viridiplantae; phylum Streptophyta; class Magnoliopsida; order Gentianales; family Rubiaceae; genus Rubia; species Rubia yunnanensis. The sequence continues at coordinate 75,244,102 of CM075071.1, read as the reverse complement.
CAAGCTTGTGTCCAAATTTGATGGAAAAGAACTTGGGAGATACCTTACCAAAGAAAGGGATGATGATGAAGCTGTTGCCCTTCCTCAGGAGTACCTTCATGCTTTGGATGTTGTCCTAAGGGAGGGTCCTACTGAAAAATGTGTGACTGTGGGAAGGTCATTCTACCCTTTGGGAGGGGAGGGTGCCAAGGAGATTGGAGGGGGGGCAATGGGAATGAAGGGCTTTTTCCAAAGCCTGAGGCCTACACAACAAGGGCTGTCCCTAAATGTGGACTTTTCTGTGACAGCTTTCCATGAGAGCATTGGGGTGATTCCATACTTGCAGAAACGCCTGAGTTTTCTCCATGATCTTTCTTCGAGGAAAACTAGGAGTTTGAGCCCTGAAGAAAGAAGGGATGTGGAGAAGACTTTGCAGAATCTTAGGGTGTTTGTTTGCCATAGGGAAACTATTCAGAGGTATAAAGTTTACAGCTTGACTGAAGAAGTGGCTGAGAATCTATTCTTTCCTGATAGAGATGGGGAGAGTTTGAAGCTGGTTGATTACTATAAGGAGCATTACAACTATGACATTCAGTTCAGGAACTTGCCTTGTTTGCAACTCAGTAGGAGCAGACCTTGTTATCTTCCTATGGAGCTATGTGTGATCTGTGAAGGGCAGAAGTTTCTCGGGAAGCTTTCCGATGATCAGACCGCGAGGATTCTCAAGATGGGGTGTCAAAGGCCTAGAGAAAGAAGAGCCTCCATTGATGCTGTCATGGCCGGACCAGTTGGACCAACAAGGTAAACTTATGTTTATTGTTATGAATTGTCTTGATTTGAACTGAAAGAAGTTATGAATTGGTAGAACTGATGTATGTTTTTCAGTGGAAACCAGGGGAGAGAGTTCAATCTGGAAATCTCAAGAGAAATGACAAGATTAAATGGGAGAATTCTCTATCCACCAAAGCTTAAGCTTGGGGATGGGGGATTTGTGAGGGATCTTATCCCTTCTAGACATGATAGGCAATGGAACCTTTTGGACAGCCATGTTTTGGAAGGTACAAGGATTGATAAGTGGGCTGTCGTTTGTTTTGGAGGCACGTCGGAACAAAAATCGCACGTCGGGAAGTTCATGAATCAGCTCTCTCAAAGGTGTAGTCAGTTAGGCATTTTCTTGAACAGAAACACAGTTTTAGGCCCTCAGTTTGAACCAATGCATTTGCTGAGCAATGTGAAGCTGTTGGAGTCCAAACTGAGTAAGATTCATAGATCTGCAATGAACAATCTTCAGCTTCTGATATGCATAATGGAGAAAAAACACAAAGGCTATGCTGATTTGAAGAGAATCGCGGAGACAGGAATCGGGATTGTGAGCCAATGCTGTTTGTACACGAATCTTGGGAAGCCGAACTCGCAGTTCTTGGCAAATTTAGCTCTCAAGATCAATGCAAAAGTTGGAGGAACAACTGTTGCATTGTACAACTCATTGCCTAATCAGTTTCCAAGGATTCTTAGGTCAGATGAGCCTGTGATCTTCATGGGAGCTGATGTTACGCATCCTCATCCATTAGACGATTACAGCCCTTCGATAGCTGCTGTTGTAGGCAGCATAAACTGGCCTGAAGCGAACAAATACGTCTCGCGAATGAGGTCCCAAAAGCACAGAGAAGAAATCATTCAAGATTTAAGTGAAATGGTGGGTGATATCTTGAATGATTTCCACCAAAACCTCTCCAAACTCCCCAAGAGGATCATCTTCTTCAGAGATGGAGTCAGTGAAACACAGTTCTACAAGGTTCTCGCGGAAGAACTGAAAGCGATTCGCACAGCGTGTTCAAAGTTCTCAAACTACAACCCCCCTATCACATTTGCAGTGGTACAAAAGAGGCATCACACAAGACTATTCCCTGATGTAGGAAGTGATTTCAAGAAGGGCCATTTCTTCGACGATGCAAATGTCCCTCCCGGGACAGTTGTGGACACTGTGATCACGCATCCTCGGGAGTTCGATTTCTACCTCTGCAGCCACTGGGGTGTAAAGGGCACGTCGCGCCCGGTTCACTACCATGTTTTGTGGGATGACAGCCATTTTTCTTCGGATGAAATGCAGAAGCTGGTTTACAATCTTTGCTACACTTTTGTGAGGTGCACTAAGCCTATTTCCATGGTTCCACCAGCTTATTATGCTCATCTTGTTGCATACAGAGGAAGGTTGTATCTTGAGAGATCTGATTCTGGAGCCATGTTTGTGGGAAAAGGTGTTTCTTCCATTTCTAGGGCAAAAGCACCTCAGGCTACTCCACTTCCTAAACTCAGTGAGAGCATCAAGAACACCATGTTTTACTGCTGAAAATGTTGCCTCATTGATTGAACTAACTGTCTTGTAAATTCATTTGATCTCATGGTTTCAATTGATGGAGTGGATCATTCATTGGATGTGTTCTGCAATTTTTTTGATCTGTTTTTGTCTGATCATGATTAAGGTTCCGTCTAGCCTTGTTTATCTTTTCTTCAAACCAAAATCAGAAAAAGACAACCTTTGACATAACATCCTGTCAAGTACTTTTGTTTAGTTTGAAGATAGAACGTGTTGGGTAAAAATTAAAAGTAAAAGATGCAACAAGAAGTGAATTGGGATTTGATTTAGTAGTTAATCAATCCCATTTATAACAGAGAGGTCCAAAGTTTAAATCACATTTTTATCAAAATCGTAATTTTAGAATAATTTCTTCATAAGGACAATCCAATGTTGTAGAATCATTGGTAGTTCACGATGTGGTTTCATAAGCTGCAAGCATTCAATGAAGATGTGATTGTGGCGGTTTCGGTTTCGATGGTGGATAATTTTGTTGATGGTTCCACTGTATTTTTTAGTTGCAAGTTGTCCATAAATGTGAAATTGTCGTGGTTCGTAGGGGAACATCGACTTGGTGTTCTTTGGAGAGCGTTTTTAGCTATTAAAATGTAATTTCATACTCCCTCCGGTTCACTAACATTGGCTCCGTTTGACCGCCAAAATTTTCAAGACATGTTTGACCACTGATAACTTTAATTTCATACAATAACGGACTATAAAATTTTACTTTTCAGAAACTACATGTTACGGAGAATCCAAAGACACCTCACATGACGTTCGTTATTGTATGCAATTAAAGTTATTGATGGTCAAACATGCCTTGAAAAATTTGGCGATCAAACGGAGCCAATGTTAAAAAATCGGAGGGACTACTTTGTTAGCTTTTCAACATATTCAAGTGGTGGTTTCAGACTTTAATGAATTTGAAGAGATTCAAGTGGTATTGTCTTCTAGTTTACATTGAAAATCTATCAATAGGATGTTTGTATATAATATAATTTTCTTTGTTTATAATCTTTTCTAGAATAAAAAAGAAGATAGAACTCAAAAGTATGTTTTCTTTTCATCGGTTTTGAACTATACTGAATGTAATGAAAATAAAGTAAAATAAAAAATAATTATAATACACCTAAATTATGCTAAATTTTATCAAACTAAAATTAACTGAACTAAATCGAACTGACACTGCAGTTTAATAGAAACTCATACAAAAATTTACCACTACCATTAATTATACTAATCCAAGATCTTGTTGTTTCTAATTTCAAAAAACATAAATAAAAAAATCTGCCTGTTGCTCCATATCCTGAAATCCACATGCATGCATTAATAGTCTGCAACAGTCTATAACGTAAAGCAAAGGACAGCTAAAGAGTTTATAGATTTAGTAAAAAGGGATTGTTCACCAGTGCAATATAACTTGTTCTAATTTGTCTCTCAGACAAACCCTCATGAAAGGTCACATAATTGAAGCAATGGGGCACAGTCTGCGGGCAGTATATTAGTCTCACTGTGCATTTACTGGTGCCAGGTGCATTACTACTGTGGTACTGTGTGACTGTGTGTTGTTGTTCTAGTTTCTATACATAGCATCTCCTCCACAGCATGTACATAGATGTTGGGGGAGAGAAAAAAGAATATGGTTAGAATGAATTTATGGCTTGCTCATTGAGGAGGAATTTAATACACCCTCCGTCCCCGGATTAAATTGTGAGGAATTTTTTTCACAGTTATCAAGAATCATGTTTGACCGTTAATATGTTTAATTACGTATAATATCAACAAATAAAAAGTTACTTTTTAAAAACTACTTGTTATGACAAATTCAATAATATCACATATGATGATATTATTACTTATAGACCTGTTTAAATATGTGGTCAAAGTTTGACAGCTAATAGTGTCAAACAGTAAAGTGTGCAGTTTACTCTGTGACGGAGGGAGTAGTGCATTTAAGTTACTAAAGAATCTGGGTAAACTACAAAACTAACCGTGTAGATTTTGAAAGTGCAGATATGATCTTGTAAAATATGAGTGTGCGAAAATAATTTAAATTTTTTGTAAAATTGTGCAGTTATACCCATGTTTGCTCAATTTCACCGTTGACTCAATGAAGCCAAGTGTTAAAGCTGAAAATTTTAATGACCATTTTACCCCTAAACTTCTTATTATCTTCAAACACATCGCCGCCCGCCCGCCTGCCACTGCCACCCACCGGCCCCAGTCCACTACCGCCCAGAAGATCATCTCTTTCAAACATCAAAACACCAATTTACAATCAATAAAAGAAGAAGAAAAAACACCATAGATTAGATACTCAAATTTTCAATTCTTACCATAGATGAAAAGGGGACGGCGCCGCTCTGCCACCCTAAAACCCTAGCCCGCCACCCATCTCAACCTTAGCATGCTGCTCCGCCATCACCAAGCCCTTCCTCCCTCTCCCGCCACCACCATCTCAGCCCTAGCATGTTGCTCCGCCGCCGCCTAACCCTTCCTCCTCCTTTCCCCACCTCCACCATCTTGGCCTACCACCCAACCCGCCACCCTTCTCAACCCCTAAACAAATGGGAAAGAGGGAAAAGGGGCAAAAGAGGGAAAGAGAAATTGGGAAGGAAGGAAAGAGAAAGAGGGAAGGAGGGAAAGAGAAAGAGGGCATTTTTGTCTTTTCATATTTATTTTTAAAAAATTTCATCAGGGGTATAATTGTCATTTACCAATTTTCGGACAAACTAGTTGTTGATTTTGGTCAACGAAGTTCAGGGTTAGAATGACACTTTCAAATTTTACAAGCTTATATTGGCCCTTTCAACCGATCCATATATCTAAAGAATCTTTCAAGTATAATGGTCACTCCATTCTAGATAAAAAAATGCATATTTTTTTAATCAACTTTTTAACACCCATTTAATTAAATTACTATAACTAACGACATCATGATATATTCTATTGTTAGATGTGTTGTAACAGATAGATTCTACATATCAATATAAGAGTTCAGTTTGTTACAGTTTAGATTGGTTCAACATTATCTGTTGTGGTTCATTTTTAGTGTAGTCTAGTTCTCTTTAATTTTGATTCGATCCAATCAACTTTAGTCCCGTTCAGTTCGGTCGGGTGCTATTTAATCTGGTACAATCCGATTCAATTTTGGAATGCTCGACTCCATTCAGTTCAGTTTCGTACGATTTTATATTTCTCCAAACTTATTTTTTAAAATTAAATTAAAGTCAGTACCAATAAATTAAATTAAACGTAAGTAAGTTCAAGTGGGGAAGAATAAACACTAAATAAGTGTATGGTAAGCCATCCCATTTCCTCTTAACACAATTTGGTTTATATCTCAAATCCATTCCAAACAAGAAAAGAAAAAACCCCTAAATTCAACAACCTATGGTCCCAAAAATTGAAATGTGTTTAGAAGTAGTAGTAGTAAATAGAATTGAAATTACATGAAGGTGGGAAGGAGGTGGAATAATAAATCAAATCATCCATTTAATGGAGGGGTAGTACTATCCATCGACTTGCCAATTTGTCTTTCTCCCCAAATGTAATGGGTACACACAGCAGCACCCAGAACACACACTGTCCCTTTCTTTCTTTCTTTCTTTGAAGCAAGGAAAGCAGCACTGCAAAATTAAGACTATTCATCTTTCTGCCTCTCTCTCTCTGTGCCCCAAAACTGACCGCTTTCAGCAAGTACACTATTAATTCTATTGGGGTACTTCTTGTTTGACCCATATGAAATGCTCATTAAGTTACATTGGAAACAAATACTAACACAAATTTCAAATGGTTGAAATGTACGAAGAATGTTAGAGATATTTTTGAGCAAAGTGCATATATAACTCTTTATAATTGATAAAAGTGCAGATATAATCCTGCGATGATTGAAAGTGCAAATACAACCCTAGATATTTAGATTATGTGCAAATATAACTTTTTCCGGAAATTTAAAGTTGGAATTAAGTAAAAAGACAAATTTATCCTGATTAGTTTATGTTTTTAAAAAGAAGAAAATCCAAAAAATTGAAAATTCTAGATTTAACCTTCGTCTCCTTCATATCTCTCCTCCGTGTCTCTGCAACCCTAAAAAATCCAAGCTAAATTGAAAATACAAATAAAAAAATTGAAAATCCAAATTTTGCAACCCATCGTGTCCTTCAAACTCTGCAAACCCACGACCACTCAACCTCAACCCACGACCACCAGGGGCTGAGTGGAGACGAAGACGTCGATGCCGACGGTCCAAAATTGAAGTCGGGGCAATAGGGCCATCGGACTGTGCGGGTTTGGGTTGGTTTTCTGGATCACAATTTTCTGGCATTTGGCTGAGCGGCACCGAAAATAGTGATCGATGGTGGCAGAGGTGGGTTTAGGTGGCAGTGGTGGTAGAGTCACCGGCGGTGGGCTCGATTTGGCAGCGGGAGTGGACTCAATTTGGTAGTAAATCGGAGATTTTGGCGGTGGTGGTAGATTCCTCGGCCGTGGTGAAGGTGGGCTCGATTTGGGGCTCAATTTGGTAGTAAATCGGAGATGGTGGCGGTGGTGGTAGATTTGCCAGTGGTGGTGGAGGTGGAGGGGACTAGTAATATACTGGAGATGAGATGGTGGCGGACCTGGCTGTGGTGGGGATGAATATACAGGTGACGGTGGTGGAGATGAATATACAAGTGGTAGAGTATAAGAAAGTGGTGGTGATGGATGAGTCGATAGTGGTGGTGGTGGATGTGATCTCGTTGACGTCAATGAATCAGAAGTTGGCGGTGGCAGAGGATGAGTTGAATGTGAAGGTCTGGGGCTAACCAGCGTAGATGAAGACGGCGGCAACAGGGTCAGTCGGAAGGTGGTGGTGGCCTGGCGGGTAGTAGTGGTGGCCTGGCGGTGGCCAGATTGGTAGTGGTGGTTATGGTTGGTAGGGAGAGGGCATAATTGTCCTTCCAGTTTTAGACTTGGGTCATAAGGGTATTTTAGTGTTTGCAAGTGGGTCAGTGGCCCAAATTTGTTAGTCAACACCATAATCATGGTCGGAGGTTTATATTTGCACTTTCATTCAATAGTCAGGGTTATATTTGCACTAAAAAATAATTGAGGGTATATTTGCACTTTTCTCAACATATAGGATTATATTTGCATATTACCCTATATTTTTTTTAAGTTATAAAACCATTGGGTGACGAATTTTTAGTAAATTCGACCTATTAGATTCATGGGCTAAGGCTCGTAGGCTCTGATATCATATTAGATTCGTGAGATCCTATCATAAAGTCAATTGGTAGTATGTAGGGGTGATCCATAACCTTATCTACTGAGTAATAACTCTGTCAACCACCAATGTGAGAATCTAACACAACCCTCTATATTTGGTATAAATCCCCCCCTCCAAATATCGAGTTTATTTAGAAAATTTAACAACGAAGTGGAAGCCCAAGGGCTAAGCCAACTCTGAGCCAAATTCGAAAGTATGCAATCGGGATGTGTTTCACTTGATCACCACGATGGTCACAATGTGGTTCACTTGGTCGCCAGGATGGTCAAGACCACCACCATCTGGAAATCACGATCACATTCACCACAAGTGGAGAAGTGCGGACCACTCAAGGCACAGTGCTGGAGAAGTTTATTGTAAAATATGAACGTGTGTTTTCATTGATGGTACAAGGGTACAATATATAGACAACATTTACAGAGTCATTAAAGGAAAATGATTCTATCTAAGGTACAATAATATTGCAGAAGATATTCACAAAATATCTCTTACACTCCTCCTCAAGTTGGAGCATGTGGATCCCGAATGCCCAACTTGCCAAGCAAAGTCTGAAACATCTGTCGTCCAAGTGCCTTTGTAAAAAAAATCAGTTGGCTGACTAGCAGTACATATATGATTAGTAACCACATCATCAGACTGAAATAAATCACGAATAAAATGACAGTCAATCTCAATATGCTTCGTCCTCTCATGAAAAACAGGATTGGCTGCAATATGAAGATTGGCCTGACTATCACAATATAAACACATCGGAGAAGGATGCGCCACTCCCAACAAATGAAGAAATGACTTGAGCCGCAACAATTCACAACACACGACTGTCATAGCCCGGTATTCTGTTTCAGCCGGAGAACGAGAAACAATGAGTTGTTTCTTCATCTTCCAAGAAACCGGAGATTCATCAATCATCACAAAATATCTAGTCAAAGATCTCCTAGTAATTGGGCAAGCTGCCCAATATGAATCACAAAATGCTGTAAGCTGAAGAGAACTCTTAGCCAATAGAAATAAACCTTGACCAGGATGACTCTTTAAATAATACAAAACTCGCAAAGTTGCATGCCTAAGCACCAAACGGGGGTTTTCCATGAACTGGGCCAAGGTATTTGCTGAATAGCTAAGCTCAGGACGAGTGATGGTGAGATAAATGAGCTTCCAACTAGTCTGCGATACTGTACAGAATCGTCAAACAAAGAACCATAATCTCGCACCAAATTGTGTTGTTCCATGGGAAAATATGTGGGTTTAGCTACCAATAATCCAGTATCAGACAAAATATCTAAGGCATATTTCCGCTGGGATAGAAATATCCCATCAGGCCTGCGAGTTATCTTAATGCCTAAGAAATACTTCAGGGCACCAAGATCTTTCATATGAAAACAAGAGCACATATACTTCTTGAACTTGGACATCATCTCAGGAGAGGAACCAATAATGATAAGATCATCAACATAAACCAATACATGAAGAGAAACACCATCCTTAAAGTAAGATAACAAAAAGTAATATGTCTTACTCTGAACAAACCCAAAGAGGTGAAAAGCATAACCACACGCCAATTATCATGGCCATAAGTATCAGAAAAAGTAACTGGATAAACAGCATCTGTCATTGCACCCAAAAGTGTAGAATGCAAAATCGAAAACTTACTATAAGAAACATAATCAGCAATAGGGTAACGCATACCTGAGGATAGTGAATCAGATGATGCGGGGTCAGCAGATGGGGGTTTTATGGAGTGAGTAGCAGTGCACATGTAATCTCGTAATTTAACTGGAGGCTGACAAAGATGGGTGCCGGGAGGACGGATGGATGATGGAGCTGCTGGTGGTGAGGTGAAGCAGTCACATACTGTCACGGTGGGCATCAGGCGGCGACCGAAGTGACTCAGCGGTGAGTGGGTGGAGCTCGAGATAAGCTGGCCGCATTGGATTGGGACTGGGCGGCTCCACTGGGTCGGACGGCTCAGGAATAGAGTCATCAAATATGGCAGGTGACAGAGGTGGCAAGGGATCAGCAGGTGGCGTGTTCGTAGAAACAGGTGCAAAAGAGAAACAATCTTCATAAGATATCACATCCTAGCTGTTCAACATAGTTCGAGACTTCAAGTCGTAAACATGCCAAGATTTTTTGTCAACAGGGTATCTAAGAAAGACGCACTTCCGACTTCTAGATGCAAACTTATCACACAGCCATGGAAGCTGAGAGGTAAAACATAATGAACCGAACACACAGAGATAGTTGTAATCTGGTGCACGAACGTACAAGAAATGATGAGGTGTTCGGCCATCTAACACTGGTGTTGGCATGCAATTGATGAGGTAAGCCGATGTAAGAATGCATTCTCCCCAAAGTTCGATAGGTAAATGATCTTGGAAATGAAGAGCACAAAAAACATTAAGAATATGTTTGTGCTTTCGTTCCACACGCTCATTTTGCTTAGGTGTGTAGACTGTGGAGGTGTCTGCCTGAACCCGTTGAATGGGACGACAGAACCGTGTATGAACAAACGCAAAGAACTCATTCATCTTTAATGGCACTTGAGACTTAGAAACTAAAAAACAAACCCAAATAGCTCGGGAATAATCATCAACTATGGTCAAAAACAAAAATGCTCCACTAGAAGAGGTTGAACCATAAGGCCCCCAAACATCACAATGAATAAGTTCAAACAAATTATTAGCCTTAGCAGAACTAACAGGAAAACTATTTCTAGACTGTTTTGTGCGATGACATACCGAACATGGAACATATTTATTAAAATCACTATTATGCAAAGAAATAGCTGGGATAGAAGACAACACCAATGAGGATGGATGCCCAAAACGCTGATGCCATAAAGCAGACGAAGACACTAAAGCAACAATGGACAATGACGGTTGTGATGACTTGGAAACTCCCAATCTACGCAACCAATAAACCCCTCCTTGTTGTTCATCCACGCCAATCATTGTCCTCATGCCGATATCCTATTATACACTTTATTTTTTGGTAAGAAAGACTAGACATTTTAAAGTAGAAATTAACTTGGCAAGCGATAGCAAATTGCATCGTAATGCTGGAATAAAAGAACATGAGTCACGTCAACATCTCCAAAAAAAAATTTCCATGTTCAACAGTAGTTGAAATAGAACCATCAGAGAGGTCAACATCAACATTTGCAGCATACTTAATGTTATAAAGAAGATCCTTGTCGGTTGTCATATGATACGATGCACCGGTATCAAGAATCCAAGGTAAAGTAGTCTTACTCAACATATTGTCAGAATTTAACTTAGAGAACATGTTTAAGAATGTACTCCATTGCTCCTTGGACAGTGTCGGGCCGAAGGCGGATCGATCGGAATCCAAAACGAAGGTGATGGCGACGCCCGTAGGTGCAGTGGCTATGGCCACTAGCTGAGCAGCTCCGGCGAATGACGCACCAGGGGAGCTCGGGTCTTGGGGTTTGCGGCAGCCTACGGGCATGTATGATCTGAGGGATGAACGTGGAACGGATGCGAGGGAGGCAAGGGTGTGGAATCCCCGACATAACACCGAGAATTGGAAGAGGACGAACCATCGACGGTGAGCAGGAGCTAGAAGAGGGCTTGGCGGAGAACGTCGGCGTCGTCTGGGTGTGACGGCGCGTCCGGATGGCGCGGCAGGAACGATAGGAACGACAGGAGCCTCGGTCTCGGCATTAAGATTTTCAACCACAACTCGATTCAATGGATCCATTGGACACATGGGGTGGCGATGCATGGACGAGCGGAGCGGCGTCGCGTGAAGGCAAGATGGACAGAATGCGGCGGTGCATGCTGGACGGTGGGGGCGGTGGATGGAGAAATGAGGGCAGCGACGACGACGGTCTTTAATGAGTAGGGAAATTGTTTTAGGGTTCTAAGGGTTTAGGCTCTGATACCATGTAAAATATGAACGTGTATTTTTATTGATGGTACAAGGATACAATATGTATACAACATTTACAGAGTCGTTAAAGGAAAAATATTCTATCTAAGGTACAATAATATTGCAGAAGATATTCACAAAATATCTGCTTCATTTATAAATAAGAGGAACACTAGAGAAATAAGGTATAATCTTAAAAGTTAAAACTGAAGATTAAACAAAGTAATTAACTTTAAGAGCAAAATACTGATATGACCTTATGTTTTGGAGGTTTGTGCTAATATGGCCGTGTGAAGTTGAAAAGTACTATTGTAGTCTTGTGTTTTGCATCAGAAGTGTCGATATAACCTCTTGGCACTATTCTATCATTGACTTTGTTATTTCTGGCATTGACTAAATACAAAAATACTAAAATACAATACCCTAGGTTATTCTTCTTTTCCATAACCATAGCCACTGCCGCTCCGCCACCTCCGTCTCCGCTCCGCCACCGGTGGTGGCCGAAATCTGGAAACGATCCACTAACGACATCGCCAACAAACCATAACCAACAACTGCACCTCCGCCACCGCTCTACCACCGGTGGCGGCCAAAATCTGGAAGCGAGCCACCAACGCCACCGCCAGCAGGCCACAACTAACAATGATTGCACCTCCACCGCTGCTCCACCACCTCCGCCACTGCTCTGCCACCGAAATCTGGAAACGAGCCACCAACGCCACCGCCAGCAGACCACAACCAATAACGACTGTACCTCCGCCGCTGCCCCGCCACCGAAATCTAGAAACGAGCCACCAACGCCACCTCCAGCAGACCACAGCCAACAACCACTGCTCCGTCCCCCGCTCCGTCCACCATTCTGAAATCCTTCTGCCATACCAAATCTCCCATCCGTTGTACGAGAATTCTACCCACCGCTCGAAATCTCCCCACCGCCGGACGAGATCTCCCTGCCGTTGTACGAGAATTCTCCCTGTCGTCGTACCAAATCTGCCACCGCCTAACCAAACGTCGCACGTCCTTACAAAAATGACGAGCCCAAGCTTCAATGCTGCTTACAGCGTGGACGATCGCAACGAAGACGAAGATGAAGAAAGTGGAGAAGGAAATTGAGCGGAGCAGTGGCGGAGCGGAGAGAAAACGACGAAAGTGGAGAAGGAAAAGAAAAAATGGAAAATTGTTTAGGGTTAATAGACATGAGGGCATAGCTGTCCTTTTATATTTTTTTATTTTTTTATTTTTTTAATCAGGGATATAATAGTCCATTCAAAGAATTCCGGCCAATTTTAGGCCTTCAGGATCATATTAGCACATTCAAGCAAATCATAGGGTTACAATAGCACTTTCCACATTCACGGGGTCATATTAGCACAAACCACCAAAACATAGGGTTATATAAGCACTTTACTCTAACTTTAAACATTATATTTTCTTTCCCGGATCAATCCAAGGACCTGTTGCAAGAACTAAGGAAGTGAAGAACTTGCAAGTACTTGATCTGAAGCAACTGCATAAAGAGGAGGTCCATTTTCCTTTTCTAGTGAGTTGCGCTAAATTAGCATCAATGGTTGAATTCTAAATTTTAAGGATTTATATCTAAATTCGTCGTGAGTCCGTCTCTTGAAAGACACTATTTTCATAAGTCATGGAAATACAAAGATTTAAAAGATATGAATATAAAATGTTTGGGTTGTATGAATCGGTTTATAAACTTTACAACTACTGCATGTTACATAACAAATTATTAATATTGCAACTAGGACCTTTTATTGTTTATTATTCTAATTAAACCTCGTATATCTATAAGCGTATGGAATGACGGTCTTTCTCAACACGTTATCATTTCTTTGTAACGTGTGTATTTTAATTGAAACATGAAATCAACACTATCAGAACATGCTTGGTAAACAACCACTCACTATTTTTACGATTAACTTATTTTATATGGATAAACAGAAAAAAGAAAATATAGCTCTAAAACATCCAATATCAATAAACAGAATTCACAGAACACGTTTATAATGACACAGTTAATATCCAACATCCAAGTCATTATCTCATTTCTTCAGCTTTAATTTGTATTTTCTTTCAAACATCTTATTTCTTCAAAACCATTATCTATTCATCATTCTTTAAAGAAAGAAAACATCCCTATAAAATTATTGTCGTTTGGAAAGAATCTGGTACGGGCCGATAAGTCACAATCGGAGCAGAAATGGGCCCGATAAACGGTAAGTTCTCTTTGTGTTTTATGTTGTCACAATAGTCAATTGGGTTGTCTAATCCAGTCCAACCTACGCAGTTGTGGGCCAGAGTGGATAATATTGTCTTATGAATTAATGGTCCTCAATCCACTAGGCCCACCAAAAGAACACAGTCCAAAACTGAAGAGCTCAGGTTGATTGGATAGTTTACAGGACACCATAAGATTCGTAGACAGCAGTGATTTTTCCACGTGTCACTACACCATCGGTTCATCACCGATTGACTGATTTGTAATCTTGTTTTACCTCTGCACCAATGGAGGAGGGGTCAAAAAGATAAAATGCACTCTTTCTTTCGAATGGTTTCCCGTTGAATTTTAAAGAATTTTTAAATTCCGAAGCCTAGCGTCCGGTCTATATGGATAAGTTACTTATTTTTTACTTTATATATTGCATTTGTTAAATGGTAAAGTCTTGAGAAAGACGGTCTTTCCATAGGCTTATGGAAAGATGGGTTTAATTCGAATAATAAAAGATAAAAGGTCTTAGTTGGAACATTAAAAATTTAGTATGCAACATGTAGTAGTTATAAAATTTATAACCCGGTTCATGCAACCCGAAAATTTTATCTTAATTTCTTTTAATTTACACTTTAAACCTTGATCTTTCCATGTCTTATGGAAAGACCGTCTTTCAAGAGACACACTCTTGTTAAATTATGTACAAAATTTATAATTTTTTTAAAAAAATTATATCATATATTTTTTATGTTTTCACCTTCAAACACATATTATCACTTGTTTTAACTTATAAAGTGCAATATTTAAATTTTATAAAAAATTACAACATTTAAGGTAAAAGCCTCTGAGGACTGTCCATAAGTTTATGGAAAGATCGATTTTCCTGACACTTTCTCCTTTATTTTTATTTTTCTACTGTTGCCTCTGTTCCAACCGAATATGTGTCAAATTTCCCAGGCGATAACTATAGTTATATACACCAACATTGTGTCAAAAAATTAATATTTAAAAAATATATCATAAAAAAAATTTAACAATATCTCACATAATGATATTGAGAAAATTAATTTAAAAATGTGCTGAATCAAATGAACGGAGGGAATACGTGAAGAGTTATAAACTTATTGTTTGTGATTAACATCATTGGGAATTGAAATGAAAATCCTTTCTAATTATATAGCATCGCCCCTCTTTAATTTTGTACTCCCTCCAATTTTTTATATTGTTCCCATGCAAAAACAATTTTTATAGTAGCTGAACTTTTTTTACTCTCCATGATCCTCTAAATAAGGTCTCTTACAAAATGGCAAAAGAATTTTTAAAAGTTGGAATGAGCGGTGGATGTTGTATTGCGAGAGTAAAAAATAAAATGTGCGGATGAAAATAATATAGAATTTGCCAAAAAAAGGTAAAGGTCAAAATAAAAAAGATCATCCCAAAATTATAAGAATACCGGAGGAAATGTGTACTTTGAGCTCATGGAGTGACATTAATAATAGAGAATGACTAAATTTTGGATAAATTAAATAATGTAACATGGGTAAAAATGGATTTATGATCTTTTGTCCCGCTTAAAATGAAATTTGTGTCAGAAGAGTGCGAATAAAAAAAGTTTCCCAAAAGAGAAAGTATGACAATCTTTAAAAAAAACGTGGATTGATATTTCACGTCCTGTATTTTACTATATGTGTTCTGCATTTACATCTTATAAATACAAAATGTATTTAGCGGTGGTCCGGCCAATTTCCGTCCACATTCCGGCCAAATTCTTGCCAAACTTCGTCGAGCGGCCGGCGAAATTCCAGTCTGCGATGGTTCTCATATGAAAATGTGTACTTGTGGTTCTCATCCCACGGTTTTCATCTGAAAATTTGTACTGGTTCTCATCCCATGGTACTCATCTGAAAATTTGTACTTGTGGTTCTCATCCCATGATTTTCATCTGAAATTTTGTTTGTGGTTCTCATCCCATGGTTCTCATTAGAAAATTTGTACTTGTGGTTTTCATCCCATGGTTCTCATCCAAAAAAATTTGTACTTGCGGTTATCATTCCATGGTTCTCATCTGAAAAATTGTACTTGTGATTCTCATCCCATGATTCTCATCGCATGGCTCTCATCAAATTGTTCTCATCCAAAAATTCGAACTTGTGGCTTTCATCTCATGGTTCTCATTCAAAAATTTGTACTTGTGGTTCTCATCCCATGACTCACATCGCATGGTTCTCATCCAAAAATTTGAACTTGTGCCTCTCATCGCATGGTTCTTATCCTATGGCTCACATTTGATATTTTGCCTTATGGCTCACATTGGATGGATGAAAACCCCAGATGAAAACCATCACTAAAACCATCACTCACTGGAACTTTGCTAGAGTTTGGCCGGAATCCAATAGAAAATTAGCCAGAAAATCATCGGACCACCGCGGGAAAGATGCTGGCCACCACCTGCCGCCGGCGGCAGCCGCTATCCTGCCACCACTAATAATTCATGTATTTATAAAATTTAAAATTAAACTTTTATTTTGATTTTTTAATTTTTAATTTTAATGCATTTTGTATTTATAATGTATATATACATAGTGTATATAGTAAAATACAAGACGTGAAAACACCCTAAAAAACCAAGGGAGTACATACAGTTTCATTAATTTATTTCACTCTTCTTCTTTTTTTTAAAAAAAAGTAGTAAAATATCATTAAAAACGATTACGAGGGTACCCTCAATTACAGACTTGGAGTGCGTCTACTGCACTTTCATTAAGTGAAAACTATATGTGAGTCCGTGTGTGTGGGTGGATGTTGGGTGGGAAGTTCCTAATACGAGTGTTCTCGCAATCTGTTTTGATGAGTAAATGCCTTGCCGAATGCCATTGGGCCTGAGACATTTTCCTCTTCTAGGTTTGTACTCTTTCCTCTTTGGTTTCATTTTTCATGCTACTAGGCAGTTTTTGTTGGGCCCAAGGAAGTAGATCTTTTACTCCATTTTTCATGTTCCCATACGCATACAAATAAACATAATTTCCTCATTGATCAATGGAAATTTAGTACAGACTAAAAGTTAATGATTCAAATTCCCTTTACATCAGTTTTAAACTCCTTAGGAATACACTCATACTAGTATTTTAACCAAAGAAATTAGAGAATGAAGTGGCAGATTTTCAGTTTCTCCTCCTTGATGCCCTACTGAACATATCTTTGATATTCTGGCCATCTTTCTCCACTTTGGCTTTCTTTGTTTGCCTTCCCCCTTCAGTGCTTTTCTTCTCAACCACATTGTTCTCCTGCACAATTAAACCAATCAGATTGTATGAATCATAACTCGACATCGTGTAAAAATCCGTGAACAAGAACATGAAAAGAAATGAACATCGTTTTAACTACCTGAATTGCATCAAACGAAGACAGACCGCTTTCAAATGCTGGAAGAACATTCTTAACGGGTTCCTGTTCTAAGCTTAACCTGAAATGCATGCACTTAACTAAGGAGCTTATCCTTCAAAACCATGTGAAACTGTAGAAAAAAGTGTCGAAAGCGAAATAGTTAATGATAGTACTTTAATTCGCCACGAAGAAGCTTCAACCATGGTTCTTCCTTCATGTACTCGCCCATAATTGAGACAGCATCAGTCACTGTTCTTATCCAACATCGAGAGAACATTAAGGTTTCTTGTAGTTGCTAAATACGATACATATGAATCTACAAAACGACACATTTCATAAGGAGACATACACGTGGCGTTCTCGCTTTGAGCAGCATAGTTCTTATCCAACGTTGTCAGAGTTTGGCTTAACTGACGCACCTACAAATTGCAGGTTCCAGATATTTCAAACTTCAAATCATGCGATTCTTTTAGCAGTTTCTAAAAATGTTTCAGTGATATGTTTAAACAGATCAAACTAACCTTGTACGATAACCAACTCAAAACCTTGGAATCATTAAGCCTAAAAAACATTGTTCCTCCAATCTCTGTCATTTAAAGAAATGTAAAATCGAACAAAAGAATCTCACACTATTTGCCTTCAAGAAAAGGGACATAACTTACCTTTAACATCACAGACTATTTGCATTGATTTCCCAGCAATAGATGATATTTGTTGATAACCAGGATATTCTGAAACATAAAGTATCTCATCCAACTGCCTGAACTTCCCCGGTTCACCCTCTTTCTGCATGCATCATCGACGTACAAAAATGACTTAGAAACCCGAAAGCTAAGATCAGTAGCTTCTACATCAGGTAGCGTTTCACGATGCATGACTGGAAATCAGTACAAGATTCAAGGAACTAACAAATATACAAAGAATCAATTTCTCAGGTATTCCAAATAACCAGCGTAAGTTACTTCAATCAGAACAAGAGCAATCGATAGCATCTTATACCAAAAGTATGTGAATAAAAGAACAAAGAGACTCATAAGTTCCAACTTAAGACGGCCAACCATTAAAAGATATCAGACCTTCAGTCGCGCTTCATCAAACAAGGGCAGCAGAATGAAAACAGGATCTACTTGAGTGGCAGTATACAAGCGGCCATCTGTAAGAGGATAAAGATATGTCAACGTCATTATCTACAACTACGAGACCAAACACGAAGAGTTGTAAGGACATCCATTCAGAGAAAACCGACTCCAGGTTATTCTAAATGCAACATTTTAGCCAAAGGATTTGCACAAGAGCAAGACAGAAACTTCAGATGTTCTTCATAACTCCACTAAAAATTTCTAAGTTTACCTTCGCAAACGTAATCCCCCAGAAACCAGGACCCATAAGATTGCTTAAACCAGTGAAGTTCCAAAAGTTCCCCACCAGCATACATGTAGCATGCCTTTTTTCCTGTTACACAATCGAAATGCCATAAATCTCAAAAGACACAAAATCCCCCTCCATCAAAATCTAAAAGGGCAACTCCACCATCTCAATGACACCAAATTAGAAAAGTACATCCCCAAATACTTCAATACAACCATAGTCTGTTTCACATTATCTCAACAAACACACATAAGCCAGATAGCAGACCAAAGAACAATTCCAAATGCTTGCTCGCTAGAACAAATTTCAAATGCCAACCGAAAACAAACAAGAAAAACATAGGAAACATAAAGAGGCCGCAAGATTACCAGATTTAGGGTGCCGGAGGGACAGGAAAGTTCCCGGTCCATTCCCGTTCGAAACGCTGTCTGCATCAGTAAAAAATCCAACTTTTAGAAAGCAGGCAAATCTAAAAACCAAACAAAAACAATTTCAAAATGGGAGCCGTATGTCAAGAAAGCCAAGAACAAGAACCCAAAACCCTAAATTACCTGGTGCAACAAGCACACGAACTTCATCGCCATTTCCCACCAAATCCATGGACCCTTTATTCTGCACACACAGGTAGGCACGAAAAAAAAGTAAAAATCGCAGCTTTTGAACCCATAAAGTTGGAGTCTTTGTTACTACTTATAACAAATGAAGAAGATTTGGCGGGAAAACCCTGCCTCGAATGGAAAAAAGGGGGATTGGTCTGTCAGACAACCGCAAGACCACCCCAGCGCCGCCGAAGCAGGCGGAGAACGATCCTTCACGGCGCCGGAGCCGCCGCACGGGTGGCAACAGGGCTGTTAGTCACGCGCTGGTCAAGAGGTCATGTCCTCATCAACCCGACGTAGTTTCCTGTCCCCTTAGAGCTCAAGGATACAGAGGTACGAGCCTATAGGATAGATCCTGTTCAAGTAAAGCGGTATCTAATGTTGCTGGGACTCAAACTAGTGTATGCTTCGTTTAAGATTTCGATGTGCTACTTCTGAAAGAGTTCTGTTTAAAAGGAGTTTTTAAAGGGCTCAGTTTCAATGTTTTTCTTGCATTATTATATTCTCTCCTCCCTCCGTTCTTCTAAATTTGACACGTTTTTCATTTTCAATATTCTATTTTTGGCACACTTTTCCATTTTTGTATGTTTTTGTGAAATCAGAAGGAGTATTATGTCTGTGTTAAGGATATTAGTTGGGGAAAATGGTGAGCAAAACTCACTTTATGTACTACATTACATTTCAGTCTTAAAAAGAAAAATGCATTTCACTAATTAATACTCTGTTCACATAAGTAAGAATTCTAGGCTTGAACGATCTACGAATACATTTTCTCAAGGAATAAACTCTATTATCACTGAAATTTTATGGGAAACTTCACAGCCTGCGCGAACTAGATCAGTATCAATAAACTACTCGAATTTTTGTACCTTTATCCCAGTTTAAACTACTCAAAATCTTTTTCACAGTTTCCATGAAACGGGTGTGACGGTTAACAGGGGCTAATGAGATGGAAAGTATGCCTATCAAACTGATTCCAGCACTAAGATGACTAAGCTGTGACTGATGTGTGAAGATCCTCGTTCTTCTCCCATCCTCTCAAGCTTGAAGATCCATCAACTCATTAATCCCTCCGCATACCTGCATGCATCGACACACAGCATGAGTGGATTTTTGGAATCGGGATTAGATTCTATCGACGGTAGAGCATGTTGCGAGTTACTGAAGCAGAAAGAAGAGTAGCAAAGGAAGATGTACCAGCTTGATCTGTGCTTTGATTGATGCAATCGTACGAGTATAATCCTCTATTTGCCTTTAAGAGAAAAGCGAGAATGTATGAGATGTAGAAAAACACTGATAGCAACAATGTCTAAAACTGAAGCAATACAGCTACCTCTCTAAGAACTCTTCTCTTGCTGAAATATAAGCCAAGGCTTCACCCCATGTAAATTCAACGTGAAATCCAAGTCCGACATCCACAAATATACTTCTGGTTTCGGGCCTGCATAAGCGCAAAAAGTAAGCATTTCATATGAAAAGATCAAGGCGTCTTTCAAAACCAATTCAGAGAAAGCCTTACACTTCAGCTTGCACGTAAACTTCAGAACCAAGATTGACCATTGTACTGAGACTGGTAACATTATTTTTCTCTAGGTTCTCTATGTTCCTTTTCAAGTCGGAGCTATAATTGTCCGAGTTAAGAGAAAACAACCAAGCAAATGTGCCACTGTAGTTTCAAAGATATATAAAGAGATAAAAGGATACAAAATCTTCTGTCGTTCGAAAACTTTGTCCCTGCAAACAGAAACACAAGTACATGACAACGTTTTTGACACACAATCTTCAATTCTTCAAGGTATCTTCCAAGGAATCTAAACCAAAATAGAGGAAACTTGACTACGTGGCTTGAAATAGCGGAGAATTTACAAACACTTTTCTCGAGAACTAGTAAGAAATGAAACTCTAACAACATTGAACTTGAATCAGAACTTTAAAATACCTTTCAGCAACCGCGTGAACCAAGTCAGGCTTCAGGCGTCCTTCAATAAACTCCTCAAATTTCCGGATCTTTTCCTGCCGGCGTTGATCCATCCTAGACCTATGATGGTACATTAACGAACCAATCTATTAATCCAGGCAAAAGATGCCTAGGGGGTTTTCAAAGCACATCTACAATTCATATTCCATAATCAAAAACAAGCACACTAAAAATGTCAGCTATAATTTGGCTAAACAGCATTACATTTCAACAATTGACCATGGAAAATTGTCAACCATAATTTAGTCAAATATGGAGCTTACAGAAACAACATTCAATGTAAATGACACAAACAAAAGGGTTCAACCTTAAAAAAGAACAATCTTCTCTAAATTTCCGGAAAAATTCTTCTTACACTAACAGTTTCAAATGCATGCCCGAAGAGTAGTGTTAATTATGTTACAGCAACAACTGTAGACAACAAAAGGAAGAACGGGGTCAGACCTGATTAAGAATACGGCGGGAGCTACGGCGGCAGAGCGGCGGAGCGAGCTGGTTGTCGAGGACGGAGCTCCTGTGTTCTTAAATCAAGTGGTTTGGCTTCGGCCTTCGGACCTCTGAGTCGGATAAATTTGAAATAGGGGTTTGAACAAGAATTGCTATAGTTGAGCTCTCTTGACTCTCTCATAAATTTATTACTACAGTAGAAACTATTTTTATTTTTACAATGTTTTTTGAGGAATTATTTTTAGAGTATGTCTTGGTTCTTTTCATAAATTATGAAAAGATTAATGTTTAAATTATAAATTAGAATAGGTGAAGATAACAATTTTGGGTTACATTAATCAAGTCATAAAATTTTAACTAATAAATGTTGCAAAATAAAGTTTTTATATTGCAACTAAAATAATGTACTTTTTTACTGTTCTAATTCAACCATGATTTTCCACATGCCTACGAAAAGACAGTATTTTCCAAAACTTTGCCTATTTTTAAATGTTCTATGACTTATTTTGTAAATTAATGTACTCCCTTTGTTCCAACTGAATCTGCATACTTACTATTAGGCTGTCAAAGTTGTCAAACTTTGACCACATATTTGAATAGATATATGAATAATAATATTATCATAAGGAATATTGTTAGATTCGTCGTACCATGTACCTTTTAAATATCATTTTTTTACGCATCATTATTATTCGTAGTTACATATGTTTACAGTCATACATGTTTTTTGGAGACAGTGAAAAAGATTTTGTGCAAATTCCTCTGGGATGGAGGGAGGAAGAGATTTTCACACTTTTAATCATAACTTTATGCTAAAAGTGCTAATATAACCCTCCAAAATGAGAAGTGCCAAAATAACCCTATTTTTATGATGAATTGTGCAGTTTTAACATTCTGTCACTATTCTGGCGTTGACTGAACCTAAAATGACAAAAATACCCTTTTCCCCAGAACATGAAATTGTTTTCCCATTTTGCCCCTCCTTAGTATTATATAGAGCAAAGTGCTTATATAACCCTCGGTTCTTTGATAAATGAAAATATAACCCCCAATTTTCAAAAGTGCAAATATAACCCTTGACCAGCATTGACTCAAAAACTCATAACCCTAATGCTGGAAATCGGGGTTGACTTAAGTACACTTTGGCGAGCAGCAGACCGGAGAGCCCACAGAAGGCTGCCAGAAATAGGATCCGGAGTCTCTAGACGAGAACAATGGCAGCAGGTTTGGTTGGCAGCGTGTTAGGGTTCTGGGATGGTGGAACGGAGGTGGATTGAGTTTTGGGTGGTGGTAGGGCGGCAGATTGAGGTTTAGGATGGGTTTTGGGTGGTGATGGTATGGCGGCGGCGTGAGGGAGGAACAGAGAAGAAGGTGAAAATGAAGAACTTGGAATAATTTTATAATTAAAGGTAATTCGATAAAAACATAATTTAAATAAGGGTAATTGGTCATTTTACATCAAGTCAATGCCAGAATATGTAGGTTAAGAGTCCGTCTCCTGTGAGACCGTCTCATGGTGAGACCAGGGACTAGAGGCAAAATAGGAAAAAAGTTAACTAAATTCGGGGGCAGAAAAACTAATTAAACTGGAAATGGGGTAAGTGGTATAAAGTGCTAAAAAGCTGAAGGACCAAGTAGCAAATAACATAACACCTAACCCATTACCCATTCCCAACCCAAAAGCGTGAAAAACAAATCAGGCCCAAAACACAAAAATAAAAAATGGGAGAAAGAAAAACAGATCAAACACATATCTGAACCAAAAAATTTCTTCCCTCTCTCACCGGGACTCCAGACGTTGTTCTTCATCAAAATTCAACCAGTCCAATTTCGAATGAAAAAATCAATCCACATCGGAAATTCACCCGGAAAGCAAGGTACAACTATATTATGTTTAAATTCAACATCAACTGCAACAAATCTGTTGCTAAACAGAATTTCGATATTTTGCAAATTCAAAATTGGATGAATATGGAAGAAGGTGGTTTACAGATCGAAAAACAATTAGAAATAATACAATCAACGCAAACACAGAATCCTACCCAAGAAAGAGAAACAAATATCAATGATGAACAGATTGTACCTATTTCACAAGGTAAGAAGCTGAACTTTTTGTACTTAAGCATGATGTTTTGTTTTCTGATTTGGAGAGCAGCAGAATGAGTATGTGAAAAATTCCATTACGTTTAGCTCCTGTTAAATAAACAACAGAAAAAACTAATTAGTAGCAAAATTCTGATATGAATGAACACATCATGTTGTTCTATTCTAGAACAGTGTATATTAGTTCTGAATATGCTACAAATTTCATTTAAAATGCCAGACCTTTCAAATTGTAGAGGTCACGTTATAAGAACTTATTTTTAATAGGATCTGTTCACATTTTGCAAATTGACAAATAATTGGACAATGTACTGATTTATTGCAGTAGTGTTCACTAAATATGACGTGATGTTTTAAATATATGACATGATGTTACATATTAGTTGTACATAATCAGAATAACAATTTGCAGAAACATAGTGTGATGTTACTCTTGTACTGCTTGATGTTTCAAAAATATAACATGATGTTCTAGCTCTGCAAAATTATGTACAGCTTCTTTTTATAATTTATTTGGAGTTTTCAATTACATGATGACTTATTCTATTACTTTCTATCCATGTTATTGTGTTCTGTGATAAATTAGAGTTTCACCAACTTTGCTATTTTGTGTCGTTAATCAATATTTCAAATCTTGAACTTAGCTGTACTTTCTTATTCTATTATGCATTTGGAAATTGTGTTTGATCGATGTATGTTGGGTTAGGATGCTTTCTTGTAGGAATAATGCCACCTTGCTCTGAATTTTACGTGCTCCTTTTTAATGTTCATGACAATCAAAAGATTTCAGTACCTCAAACATGTTCACAATTTATCGTAGAATCTTATGAACTTCTCCTCAGTTCATACAATCTGGAAAATATATAACATGTCGTTACATGCTAACTGAGCCTAATCAGAATAATAATTTGCAGAAAACGTGATGTAATGTTTCCCATATGTTGCTTGGTGTGTCAAACATATAACATGATATTCTACATCTGCAGCATTGTGTGTAGCATCTTTTCATTATTATTAATTTAGGGGAGTTTTCAATCACAGGTTTACCAAACTTGTTGGAAATAGATCAAACAGAA
The DNA here is from genome assembly GCA_037428765.1 of Rubia yunnanensis. NCBI lineage: Eukaryota > Viridiplantae > Streptophyta > Magnoliopsida > Gentianales > Rubiaceae > Rubia > Rubia yunnanensis. The sequence goes on along the minus strand of CM075071.1, from coordinate 75,219,428 downwards.
TCCCTTCAAGGAGTGCAAGCAACTACATGGGAAGAGCTTGAAACATTATACCGTGCACATGCAACTACACTTGGATTTTCTGTACGGAAGTCAACACAAAGACTAACAAGTGAAGGGAAGGTGAAGGAAAAATATTACACATGCTCGTGCCAAGGGAAATCAGTTTCAAACAATCTTGACACCCCGACCCAACAACCACAAAACAAGAGGAGAAAGACAAAAGAATTTCCCATTACAAGGACAGAATGTAAGGCTGCAATCAGAATCAAGCTTGTAGATGAAAACATCTATGAAATCAAGCACCACATCACTGAGCACAACCATGAATTTACAAGGAAGGAGTGGCAATACTTGCAGCGTGGTGAGAGGAAGATAGAGGATGAAAAGGCAAGAGCAATTGAGGCTATGGAATTGGCAGGTTTAAAACCAGCAACAAGTTTCAAGTACTTGGCATGCGACACAAATGGACAAGAAAATGTAGGGCACACAATGAGGAACCACATTAATTATGTCAATAGATTAAGGATGAAAGCAATTGAAGGAGGCGATGCACAGAATGTGATAGATGAGCTCTACAAAATAGATGGAAGAGATGAGGATTTCTTCTTCAGAGTCAAGTTGGATGAGGACGGTAAACTATCCGCGCTTTTTTGGAGAGATGCAATGATGAAAGAAGATAACATGCTCTATGGTTATGTGATGATATTTGACACCACATACAGGACAAACAAATACAACCTTGTTTGTGAACCGATTGTGGGAATCAACAACCACTGGAACAATGTGATGTTTGGTTATGCATTTATTGGCGACGAAAAGAAAGGGACTTTCATTTGGCTGTTGGAAACATTCAAAAAGTCAATGGAATGAAAAGAACTAGTGACAATATTTACTGATCAGGACTCGACTATGGCATATGCAATCCAAAAGGTACATACCCCAACCTGCTCAGTTACTGTGTTGATGTTTCACCATCTGTAAATGATGTTTCAGTATCTGTATGTTTCAGTCCTTCCTCAGTTACTGTGATGTTAAGTTGATTTTTCATAACTCAACATATATGATCATACAAACACCATAAATTCATTTCTAAAAATCATATATGATGCTCCTGTACTATGAAATTAAATTTCATGAAAAATTGTTTGATACTTACTGATATCAATTTGAACATAAAATACCTATGCGTGATGTTTCAATATCAGTTGGTAACCTTTCATAAACAAAGTATGTTGTTTCATACTGAAACAAATTTTTGTACCAGGTGTTCAGCAACACAAAACACAGGTTATGTCTATGGCATTTGAAACAGAATGCAACCAGTCACTACGGTAAAGTGAAGAGCGATGAAGAATTTGGCATGGCATTCGACCATTGTTTGAAAAAATGCGCAAATGAAGAAGAATTCCAGAGATGCTGGAACTCTATGATGGATAAGTACCAGCTTCATGACAACAAGTGGTTCAAGCGCCTATACGGACTACGAGAGAAATGGTGTACCGCATTGAGCAAAGACTTCTTCTCAGCTGGGACATTATCATCACAGAGAAGCGAAAGCACAAACAAAGCAATCAGCTTCAGTGCAAACAAAACAACAAACTTGACACAGTTTTTCTCAATCTTTGAAAAAATGGTACACAGCTGGAGAAGCACAAAAACCAGCAAAGAATACAGTGGATCAATAGGAAAACCAAGGTCAGCCGAACAAGGACCTGGACTTCTGAAACATGCAGCTGAAATTTACACACATAAGTTGTACAAGGACTTCGAGGCAGAATGGAAGCTAGCCATGGCAAGTAAAGCAGTAAAAACATTCAACCTTGGATTCAAAGATGTTTTTAAAGTACAACCAGAAAACGACAACACAAAAATGGAGAAGGTTACTTTCAAGAAACAGGATCAAAAGGTGGAAATCAAATGCTCTTGCAAGTACTTCGAAGAGGTAGGTCTGTTGTGTTTCCATGCACTTCGAATCCTACATTTACAAAACATCACTTCCATCCCTGAAGATTACATCCTCAAGAGATGGACAAAGATGGCAAAGCAAGAAATATGGAACAAGGTGCTCGGAGGAACAGGAACACAAAACAAGGAGATCAAAGGTAAGGTACCATGGCGTCATGATATGCTACGGAAGTACTACAATCTTGTCTTGAAGTGTGAAGATGACATAGAAACTAGAAGAATCCTTGAAGAAGGGCTGAATAGAGACTCGGCTACAATCAATCAAATCAAAGCAATCGATACACAAGAGCATTCAGAGACTAATAGTGCAAGAGGTTCAACAACAAAGGTTGCTCCCGAAGTGCTCGATCCACCAAAAATAAAAACAAAAGGAAGAAGTGCAAGAGTGAAAGGTAAGCTTGAAAAAAGGAAGAAGCCAGTCAAGAAGGAATTCGGATCCAAGACACCAAAAGCTCAATTGATATAAAACCAGCTTGTTGGTATATATTTACTGCAATACTGTGATCTTACACACTTATGGAATGATGTTACATTGTTACAGTTTGATGTTTTAGAAATAAGTTCTGATCAGGATGTTAATTTTTTTCCCATGATATTTAAAACATAAATATACTTCTATTTTGGATGTTAAACTTGTATTCACTGCTGTTATTATTTTCTCAGATGATGATTTACAAATATTACCCATTACCCTTAGTTTTGCTGACGATGTCTTACTAGTGTCAAAGGGAGATCTGAACTCAGTTAAAGCACTGATTTCTGCATATAGAATATTTGCTGATTCTACAGGGCTTAAGGTGAATGAGGCTAAATCCAAAGTTTTCTTTGGGGTTGTGGATGATGAGATGAAGAAACTGATTACTGAATACACAGGTAAGGTAGCTTGCCTTTCAGATATCTGGGAGTTTCTTTGACAAATAAAAAGCCTAATCTGATAACCTGTCAACCTTTGATTGAAAATATGGTTGAAAACCTAAAGCATTGGAGCGCTAGAACATTAAGCTATGCGGGAAGGCTACAACTTATTAATTGTCTGTTATTAGCTATTGCCAACTTTTGGATGAAAAGTTTCCCACTACCTAAGGAAGTTTTGAAGTATGCTGAAGCTTTATGCAAGTCCTTTTATGGAGTGGTGGTGAAGTCATAACAAAAAAGGCTCATGTTGCCTAGAGTAAAGTGTGTGAATAAAAGAAAAGAGGGGGCTGAATGTGGTTTCTTTACAAGATTGGAATGATGATGCCAATATGTTAAAGCTTCTTTGGAATTTAACTAAAAAGGCAGATATACTATAGATTGGATGGGTTCACGAATATTACATACGAAATGGTGATATTAAAAATATAAAATGATCACATGCAACAAAACATAAAACTTCACACCGATAGATAAAAAAGTATAAAACATCACACACTGATTATGACACATCACATCAAAAAACAAAATAATCACAACCCATTAAATAAAACTTCAGACAATGATTGCTCAAAAGTATAAAACATCACACACTGATAATGAAACATCACATCAAATTATAAAATGATCATTTCCAGCAAAGTATAGAAAACTAAAAATAGTTTTATATCATCCCATACTGTCAAACCATAACAATATCACAATTAATCGAATAAAGGGTACAACTACCCCTATCAAATACTAGTTCATCACACTCAAATCCTAATTCTTATTGATTCCCTTCCCAGCTGGACCTTTTGCAGATGATGCCCCTTTAACTTCTTCAATGCCAAGATCAAATGATGGCGTCACTCCTATATTACTAGCAGCAGCAACTGAAGCAGCAACATGAGTGCGATTCCTAAAAGCATTCCTTACAATCTCATCAACAGCATCAAACAAGTCAGAGTTATCAAAATCGTCCGAGTCAAAAGGAGGATAATCAGGCTGGGCATTAACAGTAGATACAACATCCTTAGCACTTCCACCCAACTCAGAAACCAAGACCCTAGTGACAACCTCAATATTCCTCTTGAACCTACGGACAGCTTGATCAGCAATCTAGGAAAAAAAATTATAAAAAGATAACAACCACAAATTTGAAATTTAAAACGCCTCATACAACATAAGAAACATCAGCTACTGATATTAAAATATCAAAGCTGGTAACACAAAAAGATTAAACTTAAATGTCACATACAAATTCTATAACACCAACTACTGATTGTAAAAAAAAATCAATCTGTTAACACCTATCCCACAATTTTAAAACATCTCATAGAAAATCTAAAACATCATATACTCCTATTAAAACATCATAATTGAAAAGGTACTTACAGACCCCCCATCTTTCATAATCACAGCATCAGTAGGAAAATCTTCTGGAAGCACAAAGCATAAAACTTGCGAGATTGAACCAGCTGCTGCTTCTTTTGTATGACTTCCTTCCTTAGATGTCGCAGTTTCTTTGGATGTCCCAGCATGGTTGGAAGTCATAGCATGACCACTGCCTACATACTTCCCCATAAAAGTCAAAGGAAATTCATCCTTAGACATCGGACATGAATCAAAACCTGCCTCAACAATCTTCTTACAATGTTTCAGCAGCAAACTAGTGTCCCAGTGACGAATGAAAGAAACTATGGGAGGGCATGGTTTTCCTTGAAAAGGAAACCTATACAAGTAGCACATCAATGGAACAACTACACACGCATTAACTGCCGAGTATTTAGTAGTCTTATACCTATGCACAACATCACCTAACTTCTTAAGCACATACCCACACCAGTCATAACTCCTAATCTCTGCTACATTCTCAACAACACGAACCAGCTTAAAATCCACAAAGGATCTAGCAGTAGGACTCAAGAAGCTGCAAACTACATACATCACAAACAGTTTTTTAAATTCATCCCCACCTTCACGTAATCCCATCATCTTGTCAAACAGCCTCTCACAATAAATGTTACCCAGTTGATCATACCCAAACTCTTCCCTCCATCTCTGCCGAAGTTCTATGTCTTTCCTTTTGCACTTCCCGGCATTACTAACCTCAGCAACTTCCTTATCACTAATAGGGAGTGCTAAAACATCATACACATCATCGCGGGTTATAAAATACCTATCAGAACCAATAGTTTGAACATAGCTAATTGGATTAAAATTCTGAATCAGGTAGGGAATGATGTCTTTAGGAAGGGAACAAAATTTCATTTTAACGAGACCATCAAAACCAATCTCTTCCACGGATTTTACCTGTTCTGAGGTCAGCAAAGAAGACACTTTTTCAATTCTCCAAGGGCAACACTTCGTAGTGAAGCCCTTCTCAGCACTGAAAAGAAAATTAAAATTCATGAAACATCACATACAAAATTAAAAAACATCAACAAACTAAAAGTAAAACATCAAGTCACATTAAAAAATCAACATGACACAGTTCATCAAACATCATGTGCAGAAATTAAAATATCAGTCTAAAAAAAACATAAACGGTCTAGAATACCCGAGAAAATACAATGCTAAAAAAATAAAAATAACAACTAGATTACAAACATAACTGACACATAAACTGCTCCATATTAATCAACTAGATGCATCAACAAAAGCAAAACATCAAGTCTCACAACAAAAAACATAAAAACACATAAACTAATAATCACCAAACACATTATTTAAAATATCAACTAACCTTTCATCATCATTAGACACAGCTTGTTTCCCTTTCACTTTCATCTGTTCAAACGGTCTAGAAGGCTTCTTCACAAACACGACCTCAGGTTCTGATTCAGAATCAGAACCACTTGCAACATTATTCACAGCTTTACCACTCCCCTCCCTTCCACGCTTTCAGATTCTGATTCAACAGAATGCGAGCTATCTTTATCATTATCATCTTCATCTTCATCTTCCGAAGATTCACTTCTACAATTGTCTTTAGCATCATCAACATTTTCAGCTCCAGCATCTACATTTTCAGTTTCAGGAGCAGTGCAATACACCTCTTCATCTACAAATATTGAAACATCATATCAAAATGGAAAATCATCAAAAACTAATATCTAAAAAGCAGAGGTGTTACCAAAAACTAATAACACAAGATTTATTTTATAGTTTCTCAGCAACTTTCTTCTTCACATCATCAACTAAGACAAAAAAAAAGAAAAAAAAAGAAAAAAAAAAAGAAATCAAACCAGATAATCAGACATTGGCATCATGAAAAACAAAAGATAGAAATCTGAAATGATCAACTTAAAATATGAAACATCATACCATAATTTTAAAACATCACGTTATTAATTTAAAACAGTACCTTTGCCACTGACACCCTCAGAAGCAACTTTAGGTTTCTTCACAGCCACAGTCTTCTGCAAAGCCCTCCTCTTGGCACTTTCACCTCCAACATCATCATCCCTTTTCAATTCATTCTTCAAACTAGCATCACTCCTCAAAACAGGTTTTTTATAATTGCCAGCACCAACAGCTAAAAAAAATACATCACGTCAAATTCCATAAGAAAAGAGGATAAAATATTGTAAGGTTGAAAATTTTAAAACAACTAACTTAATTTTGAATACCTTTACCACTGACACCCTTAGCAGCAACCTTGGATTTCTTGGATTTTTTCACAACCACAAACTTACGTAACATCCTCCTACAATATGGAATCTCAGGATCAGCAACTTTTTGAGCAGGTTCAGAACCTAATTCAGGTACCACGTTCTGCAAATTGGAACCACCGGAATCTCCTGATATTCCATCTTCATAATACAGATTAACATTCCTCTTCACTTTCTGCTTTTGTCTCCTCTTTGAAGGAAAGATTCCTGAAAACAGAACAACAACATCAATACAAATGTATGAAACATTAATATACATTCAGAAGAGTAAACAAAAAAGTGAAAGATAAACTCTCGGGTTTAGCAGCCTCATCAGCAACAACAAAATTCGGAGGCATAGCAACTTCATTAGCAATCAGTACAGTTTTGTCAGCCTTATCAGCTTTTTTAGCAACATTCGAACCAGATTTTTCAGCCTTATCAGAACCATTCAAACTAGAAACAGATTCAGTCAGCACTGTCTCCAAATTGCGTGCACCATCCGGTTCATCTTTATGAACTTCATCATCAGCCAGATTAATATTTCTATTAGCTTTCTCTTTCAGTCTCCTCTTCATAGAGGACAGTCCTGAAATAGAAAAGCAGCATAAAATTTAAAATACAAAACATTAATATACATCTTTCACAAAAAATAAATAGGAACAAACAGACCTGAAACCAAATCAACATTAGGATCACCCCTCAGTCGATGTGATTGTCTCACAGCACAGCTAACATTTGCATCTGAAACTTTAAATTTAAATTATATAAACATCAGGAAAATATAATGCAACAGTAAGCCCAAACAAATTGAAGGGAAAAAATATACAAATCATCATTTAAAAGCGCATCCCACTTCACAATCTACATCACTCTCCTAAGTTGAAATATACAACTAAACAGATACAACATACACTAAATAACATACACTAAATTTAAAACATGATTCAATAAATTTAAAACATCATAGCCTAAACTTGAAAAGGATCTAAAAAACTGACATCATACATCATAATGTAAATTTAAAATATCTTTCAGTAACCTTAAAACATCATAGCATGAACTTAAAAAGGGAATCAAGCTGAAAAGCACACACCATAACCTGAATTTAAAACATCATTCAGCAAACTTAAACATCATAGCCAAAACTCGAAAGAATATCAAACTAAAAGGCAGACATCATGAACTGAACTAGGAACATCATACAATGAACTTAAAAATCAACATGTTAGCACAAACCGAAAATGACAAAACATCATTCAACAAACTTAGAAACATCATAGCCTGACTTGAAACCATATCAAACTAAAAAACATCGTAGCCTGAAATTGAAAAAAAAATCAAGCAAAAAAACATACACCACAACCTTAATTTAAAACAACATTCATTTAGTAAACATAACACACCATAGACTGAACTTGATAGCATATCAAACTAAAAATTATACATCATGACCTGAACTTAGAACACCATACAATAAACTTAAAAAATCAACATATCAGCTCAAACAAAAAATGACAAATCAAATACTTGAAAACATAGATAACTAAAACTGAAGCACAACACATGAAAGACACAAATGGATGAAAATTTACACTAGAAAGACACAAATAGATGACTGATAAACATAAAAAAAAGTAAAACATCAACATAAATATATAAAACATCATGTCATAGAAGTGCAACATCACAAAAAGCATAAGTGAAACATCATCAAAAACATGTGATACATCATGTCATAAATTTACATCACAAAAGGCAAAAATGAAACATCAACAGAAAAATATTATACATCATGTCATAAAATTACAACATCACAAAGAGGAAAAGTGAAACATCAGCATAAGTATATGGAACATCATGTCATAAAATTACAACATCACAAGTTACTCAACAGCTACAAAATACATTAAAAAAATATACACAAAAAACAGAGAAAGAGAATTACCTTCAGCAAGTCCTCGTTTCCTTGGATTTTTTAAGACAGCAGGATGACTAACTTCCTCACAGTCTTTATAGTTCTTTGCAATATTAGCAAGAACATCTAAAGCAGAATCATCGGTAACTTTGTCCTTCAACATCTACAAATCAACAACAAAAACACAGATATTAACATACAAACTAAATGAACCCTAAAATGTCAAAGAAATTCAACACAGAAACCAAATCAATGCAAAAACCCGAAAAAAACAGTAATATAACATCACATGCAAGTAATAAAACACAAAAACAATAAGACCTACACAAAAAACAGAGTAATCCCCAAAATATAAATACACTAAACAACAGAAACCCTATAAACTTCAAATCGAACACATTAAAGCAACATTACACTACACAAACAAAAGAGAAACACAAAATAAGCGAAAGAAACACTCAGAAAACCTACACAAAGCATAAAACATCACATGCATCCAAAAAATTGGGGAAAATTGGGAAAAACAACAAAATACGAATAAAAAAACCTAGCGACTACATTACCTTCGCAGATTAAGCACAATCCTAACTCTTTCAGTCGTAGATCGTTAAAAATCGAACGGAATTCAACAAAAAAAACCGAAGGAAACAGAAACGCAGCTTCAATCAGACCAATGCACACTTGAAATTGAAAAAAAAATGAAGCAATAACCGATTATATAGAAGATTTCTGAGCGGGTGAATATTGTGAGTGAACAAACTTGAATACTGAGAAAAACGATTTCGCTTCCTGAAAAAACGAGAATGAAAAATGTGGCCAAACATGGAAAACAAGTCGTTCGACATAATTTATATAACAAGACTAAATTATAAATTATCAATATTACACATTAAATCCCTAGACTTCTAAAACATTAATATAAAACCCCATCTTAAAATATTTGCAATTTAATCTCTGGTCTCACCATGAGACGGTCTTATATAAGACTTTGTCGTAGGTTAATGCCGATTTTCGGCATCAGGATTATGAGTTTTTGAGTCAATGTCGGTCAGGGGTTATATTTGCACTTTTAAAAAATTATAAGTTATATTTACACTTATCAAATAACTGGTGTTTATACGTTTCAAATTTTGCATTTTGACCGGTGTGTGTTCCTATGAGTGCTCGACTATGTGTTTTTGCAAGAAAGTCTTTCAAGTTGAGTTGTTTATGGTGAGAATTGTACGACTGTTTGTTTGTACTAGTTCACTACGTAGAGTTGACATTTTAAGAGCATCCACAATTGTAATGTATTTAAATAACACTTATTAAGTGACACATTGTGAATTTTGATAAAAATTACTCCACCTGTTCTGAAATAAATGTCACACTTTCTATTTTTGTCCATCTCACATAAAATGACACCCTTTATTTCTTACCCAAAGTGGTAAAAAATATATTGTAAAATTCCTACAATATCCTCTCTAACTTCAACAACTTTATGATTTGACCCACATTTTCCCCAAAATATCCCTACTTTTTCACAATTATTGTTTGTCACCTCATCTTACATAAAATACCAAGCAAAGTTTCCATGTGTCATTTATTCCGGGGTGGAGGGAGTAGGTAAAAATAAACTACCAACAATGGTAGTGGACCTAAAGAGTTCGTCCCAGGTTCGATACTCGACAGCGACAGTGTGGGGAGTTCTTGCTTTGCAAGGCTTCCTTGTGCGCACCGAGTCCATACCAAGCCCATTGATCCTGGTGCTGGGCTACCGTGATTTACCTCTCATACGTTGGCCGGGGTGTCGGTTGGTATGGGCCGCTGAGGGCGAGCGAATCTTCACCTTTTGCCTAAAGAGTTCGTCTTAGGCACTACTTTTTAAGTTTAAATTATAATTAATTGAAAATATGAAACAATCCATGTTAAATGACATTCATTAATTGGTTGGTATTTGCACAAAGAAAGAAGTACCAACTCCTTAACTAAGGAGTAACTCCTTATTAAGGAATGGTCCTTAAAACCCCACAATGGTACTCCTTAAATAAGAAATGTCCCTTATTAAGAAAAGTGGGTTTGAGAAGCTACCTTCGTGGATGCTCTAACAAACACACAAATGAGCTAAAGTTGCTATTCAAAAGGAATTTCCCAATGTACAGCATTTTTCACAATCAAACTATGCCTTCACATCCATCATATTAAACTAACCAAATTCAGGAGAAAATAGGCCAAATGTCAAAAAAATTAGTCGAGAGTTTGTATCAACAAGTTGCAACAACTGATTCAGCGCTCTTAACATTTACAGAAAACTGTAGAACTGTTTTAACAAAAACACCAGCAAACCAGTAGAGCCAGAGTTCAAAATATAAGACGACAGATATTGATATAAACATAGACGAGAGCCTCTACGTTCATCCCATACCAAAGAAACTACCCAACTGAGTCTAATGTAGCTCGAAAGAGTATTCTCCTCGGCCTTACAACTTTAACAGCTCAATATCTAACACATAAGTATGATATTACAGATATTGAAGGGCAATTTGAGGCAACTGCTGCAAAACTAATGAACTAAGACAAGAATTCCATTGCCAATCGAAACACTGACAGCAAAGAGAAATAAAAGGTGCAAAATATTACCGCAAAACTTCTCAAATTTAGCATTAAGTGGCATAAGTCATTAAACGTTACTGCCTACTTCACAATACATTTCTAAGTCATCTACTTACCAGTCCCTTAAAACAGAACAATACTAATTCTCAGTAACAGCATTTTTGTATAACAGAAGGCTATCTACACAGAGCATGAGTGAACAAAGAAGAGTAAGATGATTTTACCCGATTTCATTTCATAAGAACAAAACTAGATCTACAGCTAAAATCTGTCAAACTTTCAACAAGAAGATACAACTATGTTCGGGTACACAATTCTCTGAGCCACTATTTGGTTAATTAGGTAACCAAGACAACAACATTTATGGTATATTTTAGTTAATGGAGAACTTGATAACTAATGAGGAAAAGCTAACTCTTCAGGAAGGTCTATTTCCTTTTGTCCTGATCAATACAAGAACAGAAAACCGTATTTTTTGAGTTTCTAAGTGCACACATCCCTTTACAAAGAGATTTATAGATGGCCTGTGGGTTCCAAGGAAATTGTGAAAGCTTCTAAACTTTGTTGGCTTGCTAAACTCGAAGCTTCCTCCCTAAATGACTTACAGCTGAAGTAGAAAACCGCACTCATCATAGAATCTATAAGCATCACAAATGAATACATTATTACCAAAAGCGGTCCTTCCCAAACCCGCGAAGATCCATCCCCATAACTGATTGTCTTCACCCGATGCTCAAACAGCCCCTCCACCATCGCCATTCCTATAGTAGACAGGAGAAATATCAAAAGCCCAACTTGAGTCTGCCCCTTAACTAGCGAACTCGACCTGATCAGCGCTTGAGGTCCAGAAACATCCTCCAAAACAGATATCATGATAGCAATGTTGCAAACAATGATCGAATTCGCCAAGATGATCGAAAATATCATCCCCACTATCATCGCAGGATATAGTATCAAATCCGAGGGGAACCCCATTGCAAAGAAAAAATTACTCACCGCAACGAGAAGCACGAAAAACAGAGTAACAACACCAACAATCACAGCACAGGTCCAAACATAAGTCACGACGACGCGCCTCCAAATCTTTAGCATAATGGCGTAGAACTTCCACGCATCAGATCGCAATCTCGAATAAGTACAGTCCACAGAGTAAACTACAGCAGCTTTAGACAACAAGGACAATGTAATGTACAAAGGGAACCCCACAATTGATGAAACAACCACCTCAGAAAACTTCTGACAAGAGTGTTTGACAAAAGGCCTCAAAGGAAGTCCACTCGACCTAGCAACAAGCAGTAACCTTAAATACAGAACCTTCACAATTTCTTGATTTACCAGTACGTTAGACATAACTACAGCTGAAACAGGGCATATCACAAAAGCCAAAATTGCCATAAATCCAGTGGAATTATACCGAAGAATCCTTACTGTTTCCCTCAGAATCTCCAACGCATTGGTTGACCTGAAATGCAAATGGTGATCCTGATCCGACCCGGATTCGAAATCCGGGTCCCCATCTTTCCCCTTGGTTGATGCCATCGAACTCAATCTGGGACTCAGCCCACTTGAAGTTTCCATCGCTCAATCAAAACCCACTTAGATCTGCATCTTCTTGAGAGTGGGTTCGATCCAAAAACCAGGAAAAAGGCGGTCTTGGTGCGAAATGCGGATCGTGGGGGTGATTATATGGACATTGAAACAGCGGGAAATGATGGGAATGCGATCAAGAAACGGGGATCACGTGACGATGGGGACTGGAGTTTGATTTGGATGTGGAAGATGGGAATCGGGAGGCTTATGAAGATTCAATGCGTGTCTTGTGAGGGAAACGAGACGCCGTTGGAGGCTGTTGGGATTGAGAATTCACTGTTTGTGGAATTTGATGATGCGATTCTTTGATTGCGATTTGACTCTACTTTATGTTACTTTCGTCAGCTTTACTTTAGCAACAATTATAATTGTTGATTTTTTTAAAAGAGTATTGCTCCTTCCGTTTCTCTAATAGTGTCACGTCATTTTGGTGATAAAATTTAGGAGAGGTTAAATGAGTAGATAAAATTGAATTGAAAGAAGAAAAAGTAAAATTAGTGGATGTAATAACCTTAAACTTGCTATAAATAGAAAGTTTTAATATAAAATAAATATCTCAAATTAGAAAATGTGTCAGAAACGGAAGAAGTATTAGGCTTAAGTTAGCCAATGTTTAATAATGGCCAAAGAAATTAAGTAGGAACATGTTGGATTGGTGGTGATCGAACGAAACTTGATAGAAAAATATTTGAAGGTGATAGGGAAAACATTCCTACCTTAATTTCGATGAACTTTTTTTTATAAAAAAAGTAAATCGATGGACTTGGTACCATAGTTGTAAGTGTTTTGATTTACGTGAATGAAATTGGTTGATGAAATTGAGTTAAGAAATGAAAAAAATAGAACAATTTAATGAAATTGAAATAATCTTTAAAAAAAAGTGTGTTAAATCGAATGAAATAGAGAGAATGCTAAAAAAATTAAAAAATTACTTCAATAATTGTTAATTAATTGTCGATTTTAATAAATCTAGTTATATCTGATAAGAAATAAACTGAAACTATTTTTTAGTAATTAAAAATAATAATATGAGTTCATCTCTTGAAAGACGATATTTCCATAAACCATGAAAAGACCAAGGTTTAAACTGCAAATGAGATGAAATTATGATAAAATTTGTGGGTTGCATTAATCATATCATAAAACTTATAACCACTATACATTGCATAATGAATTTTTAATCTTGCAACTAAAATCTTTTACTTTTTTATATTCTATTTAAACCCCGTTTTTCCATAAACTTATGAAAAGATAGTCTTTTCCAAGCTTTTGCCTAATAATATACTCCATCCGTCTAGCTTTAAACTTCCTAATTGCTTTTTGAAAGTCAAGCTTTGTAAACTTTGACACTAAATAAAAATTAATATATACCTAATAAAAATATCATGTGGAATCTTGTTAGATTCGTCCCAATATCTATTTTTTAAATATCAATTTTATATGCATAATTATTATGTGTAACTAGAGATAATTATGGTCATATATGTTCATTAAAGGCTGTGAAAAAATAGTTAGAAAATTTAAAGTGGGACCGAGGAAGAGGGAGTACATACCGAGGAACATTTCAAAACCAAAAATGAGACGGACGAATAAACTACTACTATCATTTTTGCCATTTTCCTCAAAATACTAATGTCTACTTATTATAGTATTAGTAGTACATATGTTATGTAGTGCCTATTTATCTTATCTAGCAATCACATAGCACATGCAGTGTTACATTGAGTAATTTTTATTTCTATTTTTTTTTATCAAATTGAGTAATCTTTTCTAAAAACGAAGCATGAATATAATCGTGGGTTGTTTGTTATGGTGTCTTATTCATATTTTTTCATTATTAAGTTTGTATATTCAATTTGTTATGGTGTCTTATACATATTTTTTCATTATTAAGTTTGTGTATTCAAAACATTATACAAACGAGTTAACAAATGAGATCTAACATAAGGAAAGGCTGGTGGGCGGAAACTTTGAAGAAGTCTCACCAATATTAAATTTTTGCTATTTTATTCCTATGATTAAAAAAATAAATGTTGTTAGGTTCAAGACTAAAATTTTGTTGGAAAATGAATGGTGGTATCTTGTCGTATATGATTTGTCTCACACTTACACATATAGTAATTATATGTATATAAAAAATTTAGGTTTGAGAACTAGCATATCAAATACCCCATCTGTCCCAGCTATTTCTGCACGTATCACTATTCATTTAGTCAAACTTTGTTACTTAGAAAAATAATTTTCAAGTAATACATAAAATAATATATTATCATATATGATATTATTATAATCTCGTTAACATCTATTTTTATAATATTATTTTTTAATCATTTTTAAATATATACAATTAAAAATATTAATGGTCAAAATTAGTTCTGGTCAATCTAAAAAAGTCAAAATATGTAGAAATAGGTGAGACGGAGGGAGTACACCACTCTAACAGTGCATTACTTGCTCTATCTCTCTTTAAGAAGAAAAAAAGACATGCCCTAAATAGGGATGAACATGGGTCAGTAAAATAAGATCCGAATCCTACTCGGGTTTTGGTTTGACATTTCATTCTTGATTACTCTATTGCTAATTGTGCTTGTTCTTTCGATCCTCTTTTTTATAGGTATGATAATCGCATATTTTGTGGTTGGAGTGATAGAAAGCAACCTAGTGTATCTCGCTCTAGTTCATAGTATCATGACGTGGATAACATTGGTGACTAAATTAGCATGATAGATGTTTTTTTTTGTTTGGAATTTTCAAGTGTTGTCTTCTGCACAATGTTGTCTATTTCAATATTACTCTCTTTCTTGTTCAGAATCATGTGTCGCATAAGAGAGTGAAGCACACTATTAATTATCATTTTGTACGTGGGATGGTGCCTTTTGGGGGTAAGTTCAAGCACTACCCCAGTAACCCACCTGTAGCACCGATTTTTTTATGTTCTAGCACCGATTTTTCTTTTGTTAGCACCGTTTTCAACCGGTTTTCAACCACCGGTTTTCAACCGGTGCTAAATAAGCACTGGTTTTCAACCGGTGCTAAATAAGCACCGGTGCTCAATTTAGCACCCCAATAAGCACCGGTGCTCAACCGGAGCTAAATAAGCACCGGTGCTCAACCGGTGCTAAATAAGCAACGGTTTTTCAATCGGTGCTAATTTAGCAACGATTGTTTTTATTAGCACCAATTTTTCAACCGGTGCTAATTTATTTACGACGTTGAAAAAAAAATTCCTTACTCTGAAAGCTGCAGCGCGCTGCCGCTACAGCTTTCAGAGAAAGGGAAAAAGACTTAAAATTAACAATTTTATTCCACATTAATTTAATAATAAAATCAACTTCACAAAATTAATAATTTATTTCCACATTAATGTATATAGTAGGGGTGGACGTCAATTCAATTTATTCGATTTTTGATGTATTCGATTCAGGTCATTCGGTTTTTTCCCTAAAAAATCAAAAACCGAATCCAACCTGAATTATTCAAATAACCCAAATTATCCAAATCAAATTCAAATTTTGAATTTGGTTTGAAACCGAATTCAACCGAATTGTTTCCAATCTTAATCAAATTGAATTCGTTTCAATCAATTTTTTGGCCCACAACAATTATGGATCAACTTAAAAAACACATAAGCATGTTAAAATTTTAACTTTAAATTAACAATTACAGCCCAAAAATTCAAGGCCAAGTAATTTGTTATTTATGGCCCAATTGCATCTAATGCTTTGCCTTGAAAGAATGGAGGAGTTCCCTAGTATTTATAGTTAAAATCTAAGACAAAGTCTCCACCACTTTCGATGTGGGACTAATGTAGTAAGGCCTTGCGGCCTTGCTGCCTTGCTTTGATTCATTTCACCTCCTGCGGCTTCATCCTTCATGCTCCATTTTCCACCTTTTCTTCCACTATTGATTATTATTATCTTTTTTTTTGTTGAAATTTATTATGAGTCTATCTCTTGAAAGACTGTCTTTCCATAAGTCATGGAAATATTATGGTTTAAAATGCAAATTAGAAGAAATGAAGATAAAATTTATGGGTTGAATGAATCGGGTTATAAACTTTATAACTACTACACGTTGCATAATAAAATTTTGATGTTGCAACTAAGACATTTTACTTTGTATTATTGTAATTAAATCCTGTTTTTCCATAAGCCTACAGAATAATGGAAAGACGGTATTTTCCAAAAAAAAAATCCATTTATTATTACATTATTTAATTTGAGGAGTATTTTGTGACTGAGGATCATTTAATACCGTTTGATTTCAAATCCTTTTTATTATTATTACCCTATTAATTTGACTTGTGTTTTTACCTTTTCCACACATGATGAATGTGTTTATAATATATTTTTATGATTTCTTTCTCTTCTATTTATATAAGTAATTTAAATACATTTAAAGGGTGAAACAAAAATTCACTACTAAATTAACACAGCGTCTTGTTTTAGACATTTTAATCATTATACAAGGTTATTTTATAATTGATATCACTGATAAGTTGATTTGATATTTGTTTTTTTTATTGCAACAAATTTCTTATAACTTTTAAAATGTATGGTAATGTATAAATAATTATAATTTGAGCCTAATAGTTATTGAAACGAGATTTTTCATGATTAGTCTAACATTTAGATGGTCTAATAGGAGACGTTCTCCTAAATTAACTATGATATTTATATATTACCGTCTTAATCTCTTCACCAAGTAATTAATCTCACCGTCTTCATCTCTTCACCAAGTAATCTCTTCTGAGTCCATTGTAGTTTGTTAATTTTTGAGAGCAGAGGAAAATGTCCATTGTTTGAGGAATGCTTTAGTCTAGTGAAAGTTTACTGTTGAAGAATCAATTATTCGTGCACCTTATCACTGTGATTACTAAGAGCACTGTAGTTTAGATATGGATATTTATTGATTATAGTCAATGCTTTCCATTTACGTTCATGCCAATGAGAATTTATAAGAATATGTACACTTGTTTTTAAAATTTATAAGAAATTTAAACGAACTAATTTATTAAACTTGTTTATAATGAATATGGATTATAAAACACTTGAATATCAGTCTTTTGTCTATTTGATCCATTTAATGTTAAGATGTTTGGGGTAATTTTTTAAAATTTATAGATTAGTCCTCCCACTTATATTTACTTATAAATTTAGTTTTGTAGTTTTGAAATTTATTTATTATTATACATATTTAATTTAATTAGTATTTATTATCACAGATAAGCAATGACTGAGATTTCTTGAGTAAATATTATATCAAATTAAGCTTAACAGATCTTCAACAGATTAACAAATGGAACAAATGAGATGAAAATACTTGCGTAATAGCACCAAATACTCGCTTCTCTTTTTTATAATAGAACAACAGAAGAGCATATATTTAGTAAAATCAGTCGGAAGTCACATTCAAACACTTATCAGTTCAATCACTGATTATTCCAATTTTTTTAATCATCATACTCCCTCTATCCGAACTTAAGTTACACAATTTAACTTTTCTGATTTGTTTAAAACGTAAACACAGCAAAAACAGTACTTGTATAATAGAAAACAGTACTTAAAACAATAAACTAACGGAAATATATAGAATTTATCTACTATAGCTCAGTAACATCAAACGCTTAAACATCACAAATGCAATTGAAATCGGCAGACATCAAACTGAAAATGAAGAAATGAAGAAGTAAATTACATTGAGCTTTAGAGACTCACAAATGCTAGATTTAAAGGCTCCTTAGCGGAGGGTGGCAGCACCAGTGGTAGAGGATCCTCCTCAACCCGTTCAGCTCGACAACGAGCAAGGACCTGCTAATAATAATAATAAATCAATTAAAAGGTGAAAAGATGACTGAATCATCACGTCGAGACCGCAAATCAAAGATTAAAACGAGAAAAAAAACAAGTAAAGTGAGGAACCTAGGATTTCATAGCATAGTGAAGCAACAGAGCGTAGCAAATCGGAGCAGAGGGGAGCAACATAGCGGAGCATATTTGAACAGGTCGGAGCATATCTCAACTCGTTCAGTTCGAGAACGAGCAAGGACCTGCAAGTAACAATAAAAAATCAATTAAACAGTGAGAATATGTCGGAATCACCACGTTGAGACCGCAAATCAAAGATTAAAATTAGAAAATGAGAAAAAAAACTAGTAAGAGACGAACCTAGGGTTTCATAGAAGAGTGAAGCAACAGATGGAGCAAATCGGAGCACAAAAGAGCATATCTGAGCAGATTGGAGTGGGGTGGACCGTGGATAAGAAAACGAAGGAGGAGCGGAGCTGCGGGGGATAAGCGGCGGAGGAAAAATGAAGGAAGAGAAGAGGACGAATAGAGAACGGTTGGTGAATTCGGGAAGAAAGATGTATTATTATTCTAATATAATTACATAGAGGTCCCTACCCCTTTTCTTATTTTAATATAGACCTCAGTCTCACCATAATTTTGGGTGAGACCGTTTCACCCAAGTCTTTTTAATTTATTATATACTAATTAAAGTAAGGTTTAACCGTTAATTAGACAACGTCAAACATTTTTATTAGTATTTATTATATACTAATTCAAATAAATTTTGACCGTTAATTAGTTAAAGTCAACTTTGTTATTAGTGTTTATATATTGAAAGTCAAGTATAGTTTGACCGTTGATTAGTCAAGTATAGTTTGACCGTTGATTAGTCAAGTATAGTTTGACCGTTGATTAGTCAAAGTTAGCCTAGTTATTAGTGTTGGGAAAGTCTCAGGAAAGGCGGCATTTCCATGAGCTTATGGACAGTCCTCAGAGATACTTGGTTAAAATGTTGTAATTTTTTTATAAAATTCAAATATTGCATTTTATAAGTTAAAACAAGTAATAATATGTATTTGAAGGTGAAAATATAAAAATATATAATCTAACAAAATTTCAAAAATTTTAAATTTTGTATGTAATTTAAGAAGTGCAGTGTATAAGGTAAGAAATAAGTGGCATGTCCATAAACTTATGGACATGCCGCCTGTCAGGAGACCCACTCATTAGTGTTTATATATTGAAAGTCAAGTAAAGTTTTCACGATTGTTTATATATTTATTCAAATATGTAGTCAAAGTTTTCTTAGTTTGACTGAATCTTTGACCTTGTGCAATTTAATTCGGGACGGAGGGAGTATACTGAATCAATTAAGGGTTGAACGTTAATTATTTAATGTAAACAAATTTTATTCTTATTTGTATATATGAGGTCAGTGAAGGTTGATCGTTGATTAATTTAACTTAGCTTAGTCATTATTTAAAGTCAACAAAAGAAGTGAATGATTTTGAAAGTTGAAAAAAAATAGCTTAGAGCGGCTGCACAACTGCTCCCTGCTCATGAAATGTCTGGGAAGATTATTTGAATTTTTTAGCGATTTTTTTGAATTCTTTGGGCGGAAATAATGAAATTTAAAAATTTTTGAAAAATATTTAGAAGTTTTTGGCATTTCTTTGGGGGGAAATATTTTTGGCGGAAAAATTTAAAAAAAATTTAGCACCGGTTTAAATCGGTGCTGTTTTCTTCCAAAACCGATGCTATTTTAAAAATGTTTGGCAATTTTTTTGGCGGGAAATTTTTTTTGGTGATTTCTTTGGCGGGAAAATTTTAAACCGGTGTTATTTTCTTCCAAAACCGGTGCTAAACTTTTCAAAACCGGTGCTATTTTAAAATTTTGGGCTATTTCATTGGCGGGAAAACAATTATAGAAAAGTTTTAGCACCAGTTTATAAAAATCGATGCTTTTTTATAAAAAACCGGTGCTAAGTTTTAATTTTTAGCACCGGTTTTTAAACTGGTGCTTTTTTTTTGCAAAAACCGGTGCTATTCCTTAATTTTTAGCACCGGTTTTTTAAACCGGTGCTATTTTTTACTAAAACTGGTGCTATTTTGAATTTGTTGGCGGGAAGATAGAATTTTACAAATATTTAGCACCGGTTTTTAGAAACCGGTGCTAATATTTTCAAAACCGGTGCTATTTTAAAATTTTTTGCTATTTCTTTAGCGGGAAAATGAGTCTCGAATATTTTTAGCACCGGTTTTTAATGGCCGGTGCTAAATTTTAATTTTTAGCACTGGTTTTAACAACCGGTGCTATTATTTAATTTTTAGCACCGATTTTTAAAACCGGTGCTATTTTTTACTACAACCGGTGCTATTTTGAATTTTTTGGCGGGAAGATAGAATTTTACAAATATTTAGCACTGGTTTTGAAAAATCGGTGCTATATTTTCAAAACCGGTGTTATTTAAATTTTTTGGCTATTTCTTTGGCGGAAAAAATAAAATTTTCTAATTTTTAGCACCGATTTTTAAAAACCGGTGCTAATTGTTTCCAAAACCGGTGCTATTGTAAAATTTTGCACCGGTACCGGTGTTAAAATTAAAATATCGGTGTTAAATTAACACCGGTTTTGAAAATCGGTGTTGAAAATTAAAAAACCGGTGCTAGAGGTCGGTCGCTATGGTAGTGAAGATCTTTCATGTGTTTTCTGACTTTCAACTCGAGGATATTTTCTGGAATCTTGTACACCGACTATTCTAACTCTTATAAACAATTGCTATATAATGTGTGTGTATATATATATATATGAATACATAGTTAACATTAGTGTGAGTTTTATATCTATATATATATATATATATATATATATATATATGAATACATAGTTAACATTAGTGTTAGTTTTCACTTTAGTCAAGGATATGATTAATGATTATGAATGATGTTGTGGTATTTCCTTGCCCAGCTAAATAACTGCGATCACCGGAATAAACCTGCAAAAGGAGTCCCGGAATGGGTTTCGGGGAAGCCTTGCTACCTCTGCTGTCACTTGCCCTAGAGGTTTTGCTTATACCCACTTTGTGAAATAATCAACCGCCACGATAAGAAACTTTGAGCCACCATCACCTTTTGGAAATGGGCCAACGAGGTCAATTCCCCATTTATCAAAAGGTCAAGGTATGTACACTCCTTTTAATACCGACTGTGGCTTGTGGGATGTTGGGCATTCATCTGACATGTTTTGCATTTAAGGATGAAGTTGTACGCATCATTGAACATGGTTGGCCAATAATATCCTGCTCGAATAATCTTCTTTGTGTTCGAGACCCTTGGTGCGCGCCGCACAATCCTTCGTGTACTTCCTTTAAGATTTTGACTGCAGGCATCGGTCCTACACACTTTATCCATGGTGATAAGTATCCTTTTTTGTATAACTTCCCGTCTTTAAAGGCATAATTGCATGGTCGTATCTCTAACTTTCTTGCTTGAACCTTGTCTGCTAGTAGCTTTCCTTTGTCGAAGTATTGAATAAACAGTGTCATCCAATTTTCGTTTTGCTCTTGAACTGTTGAGATTGTTGTCCTTGCAGTACTTCAAATTGGATTGACCTCCACCTTAACCTCCTTGTGTTCAACTAGTGATTCAAACCCTATGTTGCTAATTTTCTCAGAGCATCTGCCTTCTTGTTTTCACTTCTTGGGATGTGTTGGATGTTGAAATATTCAAGAACAACTATAAGCCGCCACACCTTTGCAAGGTACTTCATCAATTGTTCCTCCCTTACTTCGTAATCACCACAGACTTGTTGCACCACTATTTGTAAGTCACTGAATGCTTGTAGACTCTTTACTTTCATACTTGTCGTGAGACCACATATCAATGCTTCATACTCAGCATCATTATTGGTGAGTAAGAAGTCAAAGCTCAGCAAATATTTGTATTCCTCGTTTGGGTTGATCAATAATAGTCTCGCTCCGGAACCATCTTTGCATGACGCCTCGTCTACGAATAGTTTCCATGCGACGTCTTCCAACTTAGCCTTGCCTTTATCATTTTCCAAAAATTGTGGTGTGTTTTCCTGCGGCTCTCTCGCGCTTACCATCTCAGTAATGAAATCTGCTAGTGCTTGAGCTTTGATCGATGTTCATGGTTTAAAGTAAATCTCGAACTGCCCTAATTCCAGGGTCATTTAGTCATCCTCTCAGACGACTCTGGCTTGCTTAAGATGTTCTTGATCGAATAGTTTGTATAATCAACGATTGTATACCTCTGGAAATAGGTTCTAAGCCTCTTGGCCGAATATATCAACGCTAAGGTTGACCTTTCAATAGGGAGGTATGCCTTTTTCCGCCTGTTGCGGTATTTTGCTGGAGTAAAATACTGGTATTCATTCCTGGCCTTCTTGTCTTACCGATACTAAGCTTACAACGTTAACTGAAAATGCCAAATACATGTATATTGTTTCTCCCTGAATTGGCAGTTTAAGCGTCGGGAGTTCCTGAAGTTTACTTTTCAACAATTCATGCGTTGTTTGGCATTCTTCTCACCAACTAAACTTCCTAGCCTTTCTGATAACTTCAAAAAATGGGAAGTGTCTTTCTGCTGCTTTAGAGACAAATCTACTGAGTGCGACAAGTGATCCCATTAAGACTTAGACTTCCTTCACTGTTCGCGGTTGGGGAAGGTTGACAATCGCTTATATCTTTTTTGCATTAGCTTCGATCCCCTTTGAGGATACTTTATATCTGAGGAATTTACATGCTCCTACCCCGATTGTGCACTTCTTAGGATTCAACTTCATTCCAATTGTGTTCAATGTATCAAGTGTTTCCTTTAAATCGTCTGCAAAGTCTCCTGCTCGCTTACTCTCGATAACCATATCGTCTACATATACTTCCACATTGCGTCCGATCTGGCTATGGAATGCATGATCGACTATTCTCTGGTATATTGCTCCCGCATTTGTTAACCTATACGATATCGTTTCATAGCAGAATATCCCAAAGCTCTTTATAAAAGCTATATTTTCTGCATCTATTGGGTTCATCAATATTTGATGATATCCTTTGTAAGTATCCAAATATACGAGGGCTTCAAACCCCAAGATTGCTTCTACTAGTTTGTTGATCTTCGGTTGGGGTAACAATCTTTTGGCATGCTTTATTTAGGTTGGTGAAGTCTATTACATTCTCCAACCCGAGTCTCCCTTTCTTACCATTACCAGGTTCTCCAACCACGTCGGATATATCACATCCCTTATTATCCCTACTTGTAACAATGCCTTTACTTCATCCTCAATAGCTTTTTGTCTATCACTGGCAAAGCTCATTTGCTTCTACTTGTCTGGCTTGATCGATTCAACAATATTTAAAGAGTGAGTTGCTACGACACCTCCCATGTTTTGCTCACTTCATACGAACGTGTCTTTGTGTTCTCTTAGGATCTTTATCACACTCTTATTTTCCTCCTTTAGGAGATATTTTCCTATCTTGATTCGCTTGGACTCATCGTCGTCATCTAGAATGACATCTTCGGTTTCTTGACCAATTTATAGTGGATGGTAGATATGGTTTAGTGAGTCCCCATTGGTAATGGTGCTAACCATCTTTTGTTGTTCCACTGTTCTACCTGCTTTCATGGCGATGACCATGCATTACTTGGCAGTCTGCTGGTTTCCCCTTACCGTTGTTATTCCATGTGGTGTTGGAAATTTCATGACCAGGTGATATTGAGACCATATTGCCTTTGCTATATTCATCCATGGTCTACCTACGATGGCATTAAATGAACTTGGGACATCCATGACCACAAAGTCACATATTATGGTGCAGTTCTTCCCATTCTCGCCAATTGTGATAGGGAGCTGAATGTTACCCAGTGGAGTTTCTTCCCTACCTGTGAATCCCACGAGCGCAGATGTGGATTTTTTCAAATCAGCTCTCTTGAATCCTAGTTTTTCAAAGCAATCTATAAAGAGGATTTCCACCACACATCCATCGTACACAAAGACTCTATGAACAGTTGCATTTCCGATTTTAGCAATAATGACCATAGGGTCATTGTTCGGCTAAGCATTAGGGACAATATTGTCCTCGCTAAACGTGATCGTTTCCTCTATACGCAGTCTTTTATCCAGAGGCTCATGCGGAGGCGAGTATCTGGCCTTAGCTTTCCAAGCATTATTTGATAGGGATTTCGTTGATCTATGTATAGAGAAGACCACTTTTTCAGGAGCTTCATTAGGCATGTCATCTTCGTAGTCTACGGTAACTGCCATCTTTTGATTTCTACCCTGAACAGTCGATTTAGGTTGCGCCTTAGGCATGAAGCTCCCTACCTTGCTTGCTTCATTGTCTCTTTGAACATTTTCTTCTTTTATGTACTGTCTGAGGTGTCTATTCGCAGATTTTCCTCTATCCGCCTTCGTAAATCTCTACAGTACTCAATATCGTGCCCATGGTCTTTATGGAAAGGACAATAGCACTACCTTGATCTTTTTCCGGAGGTGCTGCCATTGGCACAGGTTCGCAAAATAGGTATTTGTTCGCCAGCCAAATCTCCATCCGCAATTTTGTTGGCGGAGTGTCCTAAGATATGATGCTTTGCTCTCCTGTTTCTCTTCCCTTAAAGGTAAAATTTCCTTTTCCTTTCTTAGCGAAGCTTCTCTGAGGGTTATCTATCGCCCTTTTCTTGCCTCGCTCTCTTTGATTTTGTGATTATTGGCTTCCTCATTTCGCACATATTGTTCTATCATTCTCTGTAGGTCTCTCGGGTTTTCCAGCATGTTTTTGGTTAGCTCTTTGTAAAAATTCCCGGATCGCATACCTCTCGTGAACGTGCCTAAAGAGGATTGGAAAGATAAATCTCGAACCTGTAAGCTTTCTGCAACGAATTTGTTGTGATATTCTGCCAAACTTTCATCGCTTCGCTACACTATATTGTTCAAATATGCAATTGTCTTTGTGAACCTCTGTTTTTGGTAGAAACAACCTAAGAACAAGTCTGAGAGTTGTGACTAGGACGCGATGCTTTCATTTGGTAAGTCCTCGTACCATGTGATTGTCATTCCTGATAAGAATATGGGAACGCTTTGCAGACTAGCTCAACTTCGGTATCGCGGAACCTCATGTTATTTCGATATGAATGCAAAAAATATTTTGGGTCGGTTGTCCCATCATAAATTTTGACATGCAATGGTAGCTTGAAGTCTTTGGGCATCTTGAAGTTGCAAAGATGTAGTGCGAGCAGGAATTATTTGTATCGTCTTCTGCGACTATGTCTCTCAATTCCTCCTCGTATTTAAGGTCATCGTTGTTTTGAGCAGGTTTATGACTTACCTTTGGGAGTGTAGGCTTTAGAGTTGCTAGGAACTGGTTATGCAATTTCTCCTTGTTCGCTTCTAAAAAGGATGTGAATGCTCTTTTTTCTTTTTCCATGTTCGTATTAGGAAACTCTACTTCTTCTTCCTCCTCTGTGTTATAACTGATGTGTTGTTGCTCATTGTTTGGTGTGAACTCTTGACCCTTGTGGGGATGCGTGTTTCCATATTTCCCCACTAGTTGCTCATGTGTGTGTTGATTATGACTCCTTTCACTTCTAGTGAACACCATTATCAACTCCGCTGGGAATGACCGACTGAAAAGAAAAAAATTTCCCCACAGATGGTGCCAATGTTGTAGTATTCCTTCACTTGGGTAGCTGACCGTGATCTCCAGAATACACCTGCAAAACAAGTCCCAGAATGGGATCCGGGGAAGACACTCCGACGCTATTATACTTTTCCAATTAACTTGCTATAGTCCAGCTGCCCTTACCTTTTTCCATCTTCTCTTTTTCCTTTTATAATACGCAATGGTTGTGGCTACACTTTATCCGGAGTTCGTGTCATGTGTATAATCGTGTGCCCGTCATCTCTGTTGTGTATGATCGTGCGTCCTATAAACCTGATTTGTGAGCCACGACTGATAACAGTTTCCTTCATTATCGGTTCGTGGACTGTTACCCACATTCTTTTGCCTTCCACTCAGCCCATACAATTGTACTAGTGTTCCGGGCCTTCTACTCCCTTGGGCCTTGTATGGACCAATTGATAACGTGAGAAATTCTAAATTGCCAAATCATGCCTCTTTTATTTACTATCGTTTTAATACGAATTATATATGAATTTCTAAACTTCGTTCACAAGTTCATAACCCACAGTTCTCTTTTATCCATACCATTCACTTCCTTCTACTTCAAGTCTAGCAAAATATAAATGATCATTGAAGAATGGTATTCCCTCTGTCTCATCCATATTTGCACATTTTTTAATCAACTTTCTCAATATACGTTTGACCATAAATTTCAACTAGTATATAGACGTTAATATCTTCATGTGAGATATCATTAAATTCCCTGTATAATGTATTTTCTAAATACTAAATTTTAATACATTATTAGTATATGTAACTAAAGTTATCGGTGGTCAAATGTGGCCTGAGAAAATTGATGAAAAAGTGTGCTATTATGGATTAGACAGAGGGAGTAGTTGATCGCTCGAGAAAAAATGATCAGATTCGGATGAGATGATGGTGAAGGGTCTAAGGAATAAAAGAAGTTCATTAGATTAAAGCGTAAAATTCATTTGTAACCCCGACTTCTTTGTTTAGTGCAAGCATATCTTAATTTTTCAAAAGTGCACATATAATCCTCCGCATTTCTTAAAAGTGCACTTATATTCCTGTTTGTTGGTGTTTTAAAGAAACACAAGCTATTTAAGTATGATTGGATTCGAGTAGTTGTGAGCTCGGGATGTTAAAACAAGTTTGGTGGTGCGGAGTGCACACTTGTAAAAACTATCTACGAGCTTACAGTTCTGGGATATGTATTAAAATTTGTTGGCAAAACTAACATGTATTATCCTTTTTTGTGGAAAGATAGATCATTCTAACTACATCCATATGTATACATACTTATAACGATAGTGGTATATAGTGTCTGACTCCTTAAAGGATGAGGATGAACTAAGGATGTGTACGGGATGCAGTGTTGGCAGCATACTCAACTTACTGCATTGTCATGTGAAAAAATACACAAGTCAGAGTTTATTAAAATTCTGATAACTACGATACACAGGATGTTGAAAATGTAATCATTTACGTGAGAAGATGTGTTGTTTCAGAATTCATTTCTGACAACTAGGATATATCAGATGTGGAAAATATAATCATTTGTGGAAAGATACATTGTATTACAATTGTATCAGAGTGGTGCATCATAAAACGTGATGACCTATAACCCACACATTCCACGACAGGTAGTGTCTTTTCAGAACATCTCATATATATACATGAGTATGCATTCACAGATAGATAAGAGAAAATCTTAGAATTTTCAGACTTACTCAGTAACCAAAAATACTGCACTCAAAGCCTTTCTCTTGTTTCAAGCCTAGATCAAGAGGGTATTTTCGATTGTTTTATCCTCGAGGAGAATTCGTGTAACCAAAGGCAGTAACTGGGTCAAATTACTCTTTAAGGAAAGCGTATGTTAACGCGACTCAAATCGATATCCAAGTTCCATTACACCAACAACCAACATTTACCAGAATACAATTTTATAAATTTACTTCTACTTCTACCAAAAGCCAAATCGCCATTTCTCTCTTCCAGTGTTCCATTTCCTGAACTAACAGTTACACAACAATCTTAAAGAGTAATTTCTTACCGTACGAGACATGGCAACTGTACGTGATATGACATCCAAGTTTGGGAAACTGGAGAAGTTTGAAGGCGTTGATTTCCGTAGATGGCAGAAGAAGATGCATTTCCTCCTCACAACTCTGAAAGTGGCATATGTTTTGTCTACTCCAATGACAGAACCAGCAGATGATGAACCATTGGAAGAAACACGTCGGAGGAACAAATGGGAAAATGATGACTGCATCTGTCGTGGTCACATCTTGAATGGTATGTCTGACTCACTCTTTGATGTTTATCTAAATGTTGAATCTGCAAAAGAGTTGTGGAATTCCTTAGAGTCAAAATACATGGATGAGGATGCTTCTAGTAAGAAATTCCTTGTCAGTAAATTTATGAATTACAAGATGTCAGACTCCAGGCCCATTATGGAGCAGTACAATGAATTGCTCCAGACTTTAGGACAATTTGCACAACACAAACTAGGAATGGATGAATCTATTTCTGTGTCAAGTATAATCGACAAGCTTCCACCTTCATGGAAGATTTCAAGCACATGCTTAAGCACAAAAAAAGAAGAATTGTCTCTTTTTCAACTCGGAAGCCATTTGCGCATAGAGGAAACTCTAAGGGCATAGGAAAATGGCAAGTCCAAAGATAAAGAGACTGTGAGACTTTCTTCAGTTAATATGATGGAAGAGGGTGGTAGTTCTAAGAAGACAAAGGGGAAGAAGCGCCAATTTAACAACCCAAGCAAAGAGTCCAACAAGAAGCCTAAGGGTGCATGTTGGATTTGTGGCAAGACAGGACACTTCAAACGTGATTGCCGTGTTAGGAAGAGCAAGAAAGGAGTGAAACCAAATCATTCGAGGCAAGGGTCTAAGGACCAAGGCTAAACTCCTCATCAAGGCCAGAATGTTAATTATGGTTTAAATTCGGTTGAGAATTATGTACCATTAATTTCTGAAGCATTTTATGTACAGGATGATGAAATTGCTTGGTGGATAGATTCTGGAGCAACCAAACATGTTTGCAAGGACCGTAGGTGGTTCAAGTCATATGAACCTGCTGACGATTGTTCCATTCTTCATATGGGAAATTAATCTACCGCCACTATTCTTGGTCGAGGAGATGTGTTGGAATTTAGTTATGGGGAAAATCTTCATCTAAAAAGATGTTCTACGTGTACCTGGAATTAAAAAGAACTTAGTTTCTGGTAGTATATTGTCTAAGTGTGGCTATAAGCAAGTGTATGAATCTGATAAATTTATCTTATCAAAGTTTGGTGTGTTTGTAGGATTCAAATATTATTGTAATGGAATGTTTATGCTCAATATAAATAATATGTGTGGTTCTATTTACATGATCTGCTCCAATGTTGATTTACCATCTTTATGGCATGCTAGATTAGGACATGTTCATTACAAACGTATGCTTGATATGTCTAAAGATAGTTTGATTCCTACTTTTGATATAAATGTGCAAAAATATAATATTTGCATGTTGAATAAAATTGTTAGGCAACCATTTAAAAGTGTTGAAAGAACTTTAAAATTGCTAGAACTCATACATAGTGACTTGTGTGACTTGCATGCAACACCTTCTTTGGGGAGTAAAAAGTACTTAATAACATTCATTGATGATCATTCAAGATTTTGTTACATTTATTTGTTGCATTCCAAAGATGAGGCAATTGATAAATTTTAGACTTTTAAAATTGAGGTTGAATTGCAAAAATCAATTTTGATTAAAACGTTATGCACTGATAGAGGAGGTGAATATTATGATCCTTCATTTTTTGAATCTTGTGGTATCATTCATGAGGTTACCGCTCCATACACACCTCAACAAAATGGTGTGGCAGAAAGGAAAAATAGGGTACTTAAAGAAATGGTTAATTCCATGTTATCCTATTCTGGATTGAGTGACGGATTTTGGGGTGAAGCCATGTTAACAGCTTGCTATTTATTAAATAGGGTTCCTAATAAACGGAACAAGATCACTCCATATGAGCTTTGGTATAAAAAGAAACCAAAACTGAATTATCTTCGAGTTTGGGGTTGTCGGGCAGTAGTAAGACTTCCCAATCCCAAAAGAAAAACATTGGGAGAACGAGGTATTGATTGCATCTTTATTGGATATGCTATGCATTCCAAGGCTTATAGGTTCTATATTACAGAACCTAATGATTTTATTTCGATTCACACCGTAATTGAATCAACAAATGCTATCTTTGATGAAAATCGATTCACATCAGTACCAAGGCCAAGGGATTTAGTTCCTACTTCAAGTAGAACTATAGAGGAATATGAAATGTCTCATCAAATCAAGTCACCTGAACTTCGAAGGAGCAAGAGAGGTAGGATTGAGAAGTCTTTTGGTCCTGATTTCCAAATTTATTTGGTTGAGGGATCAAGAGATGAGATAAGTTATCAATATTCATATTGTTATCATATTGAAGAGGATCCTAAGACATTTAGTGAGGCTATGAAGTCTCGAGATGTTGCTTTCTGGAAAGAAGCGATAAATGATGAGATGGATTCCATCATGGGTAATAATACGCAGATTCTTTCTGATCTCCCGCGTGGTTGTAAACATTTGGGTTTCAAGTGGATCTTCAAAAGGAAGATGAAAGTCGATGGCTCTATTGACAAGTATAAAGCTAGATTGGTTATCCAAGGCTTTAGGCAAAGGGAATGTATTGATTATTTCGATACATATGCCCCAGTTGCTCGGATCTCCACTATTAGATTGTTGATTGCATTAGCGGCCATTAACAACCTAGTGATCCATCAAATGGATGTCAAAACTGCATGTTTGAATGGAGATCTAGAAGAGGAGATTTACATGAAACAGCCTGGAGGGTTTGTTATGCCTGGAAATGAGCATAAAGTTTGTAAACTTGTCAAATCATTGTTTGGGCTAAAACAAGCTCCTAAACAATGGCATCATAAGTTTGATGAGGTGGTTTTATCGAATGGCTATGAGTTAAACCAATCTGACAAATGTTTGTATAGCAAATTCGATAGTTCTGGAAATGGAGTTATCATTTGTCTATATGTGGATGATATGCTGATTTTTGGCACAAATCATATCCAAGTTGACCTTACGAAGACATTCTTGCCATCAAGTTTTGACATGAAAGACATGGGGGAGGCAGATGTGATTCTTGGTATTAAGATCAAATGAGAGAATAAAGGAATTTCTCTGACACAGTCTCATTACATTGAGAAAGTACTTAAGAAATTCAATTGTGAGAATTGTTCCCTAGTCAGCACTCCAATGGATTCAAGTATGAAGCTTATGCCTAATAAGGGTAAAGCGGTATCACAACTTGAGTACTCATAAGTAATTGGTTGCTTGATGTATGCCATGACAAGCACAAGGCCGGACATCGCTTTTGCGGTTGGCAAATTGAGTAGGTACACAAGTAACCCCAGCACATATCATTGGCAAGCCATTAGGTGTGTACTTAAGTATCTAAAGAAAACAATGAATTATGGTTTGTGCTATGTTGGATTTCCTTCGGTTTTAGAAGGTTATTCAGATGCTAGTTGGATAACAAATACGAAAGATCATTCTTCTACAACTGGTTGGGTATTCTTACTTGGTGGAGGTGTCATTTCATGGGCTTCTAAAAAGCAAACTTGCATAACTAACTCTACTATGGAGTCAGAATTTATAGCTCTTGCAGCAGCAGGTAAGGAGGCGGAATGGTTACAAAATCTGGTATATGAAATTCAATTGTGGCCTAAGCCGATTTCACATATCTCTATTCATTGTGATAGTACAAATAGTCTATCTAAGGCTTATAGTGAAGTGTACAATGGAAAATCTAGACACTTGGACGTTGACATAGCGCGATACGTGAGTTAATAACTCATGGTGTGATTTCAGTTGATTTTGTAAGATCTCAACATAATCTAGCAGATCACTTGACGAAGGGACTAGCTAGGGACTTGGTAAATAAGTCAGTGATCGGGATGGGTTTAAAGCCTATTTAAATCTCTGATTATGGGATACCCAATTTTGCTCTGATATGACATTGGAGTAAAATTCATTGTGGAAGACCTATTGTTTGAGATTGATACATATGATTTCATATCCCGAAGGTAATATGTTTGGACCTGCATGTAAGTTAGGTTGAAGTTTATCTTCTTAATGGATCTTTTGAAAAAGTACTTTTGCAGGAGTACGA
Source organism: Rubia yunnanensis (assembly GCA_037428765.1). NCBI lineage: Eukaryota > Viridiplantae > Streptophyta > Magnoliopsida > Gentianales > Rubiaceae > Rubia > Rubia yunnanensis. The sequence goes on along the minus strand of CM075071.1, from coordinate 75,187,149 downwards.
TTAAAGAGATTCACCTTTATGAAGTGTGAAGTATAGCCGCTTCAAGAAGCTCAGGCTTGGCTTTCTATACACTCATGAATGGATAAGGACACATGGCTAATATAGTGTCAAGTTTTAGCTTTTGAGATTTGTACTTGAACTTGTGTGTAGATTATCTTCAAGTGTTCAAATGGGTTGAAGGGTTCAATCTTTCAAGACACCCCGATTCTCGAATATTTGAAATGTGTAATTTACTAAGGTGAAAATTCAATCTTCTAGATATTTTCATTTATGCACTTATTTGGTTTGGTTGTTGAATTTTCCGAATCAAGGATAATACTTAAATGGGGGAGGATTGTTGGTGTTTTAAAGAAACACAAGCTATTTAGTATGATTGGATTCGAGTAGTTGTGAGCTCGGGATGTTAAAACAAGTTTGGTGGTGCGGAGTGCACACTTGTAAAAACTATCTACGAGCTTACAGTTCTGGGATATGTATTAAAATTTGTTGGCAAAACTAACATGTATTATCCTTTTTTGTGGAAAGATAGATCATTCTAACTACATCCATATTTATACATACTTATAACGATGGTGGTATATAGTGTCTGACTCCTTAAAGGATGAGGATGAACTAAGGATGTGTACGGGATGCAGTGTTGGCAGCATACTCAACTTACTGTATTGTCATGTGGAAAAATGCACAAGTCAGAGTTTATTAAAATTCTGATAACTACGATACACAGGATGTTGAAAATGTAATCATTTACGTGAGAAGATGTGTTGTTTCAGAATTCATCTCTGACAACTAGGATATATCAGATGTGGAAAATATAATCATTTGTGGAAAGATACATTGTATTATAATTGTATCAGAGTGGTGCATCATAAAACGTTGTGACCTATAACCCATATATTCCACGACATGTAGTGTTTTTTCAGAACATCTCCTATATATACATGAGTATGCATTCACAGATATATAAGAGAAAATCTTAGAATTTTCAGACTTACTCAGTAACCAAAAATACTGCACTCAAAGCCTTTCTCTTGTTTCAAGCCTAGATCAAGAGGGTCTTTCTCTTGTTTCAAGCCTAGATCAAGAGGGTATTTTCGATTGTTTTATCATCGAGGAGAATTCGTGTAAATCAAGGCAGTAACTGGGTCGAATTACTCTTTAAGGAAAGCGTATGTTAACGCGACTCAAATCGATATCCAAGTTCCATTACAGCAACAACCAACATTTACCAGAATACAATTTTATAAATTTACTTCTACTTCTACCAAAAGCCAAATCGTCATTTCTCTTTTCCAGTATTTCATTTCTAGAACTAACAGTTACACAACAGGAGACCAGAGTTGACAAATTGACAGGCATAAGTACACAAACAAGGAGGCATACGTACACTTTCAAAAAACCAAGTGATATATGTGCATTAAACAAGGAAGTTTAGGGTATGATTGCACTTTATTTAAGAAAAATGATATCGATTATCATAGGAATAGGATAGAGTCCAATAACTTCGCGAAAGTACCGACCCGTTTTCCCGAATCGGGCAAATGATCGGATAGTGGAAATTTGATAACAACACTCCACCTCGAGAACGCTTCTTCCTTCCTTCCTTCCACTTCTGCAATCAGAGCTCCCATGGCTTCCAATCACTCGCAGAACCTCAATCTGTCCGGAGTCCTGTCGGAATCAAAGCGCATAATCAACGCCCACTCCCGCCATTTCCTAGCTCTCTCAGTCGTCTTCCTCATCCCCCTCTCCTTCTCCCTCCTCATCTACCCAACCCTCCAGAACACCTTCTGCAACTCCAATTCAATCCAGTTCCTCTTCATCTCCCTGCCCGAACACAATCCAGACCCGACCCGGATCCAGTTCCTCCTGCCCCTGTTCTACGCCGTGTTCGTCATCCTCCTCGCCCTCTTCGCGGTGGCAACAATCACCTACAGCACGTTCCACGGGTTCTACGGTAGGCCTGTGAAGCTGGTGTCATCGTTCAAGTCTACCCTTTACTCGTTCCTGCCTCTCCTCGCCACGTTCCTCGTTTCCCAGATCATCCTGTCGTTTTGCGCTGTCGTGTTTGCCGTTTTGTTCGGGTTGGGTTACGAAAGCTTGAAGCTTTCGGGTCTGGAGATCGGTCCCGGGTCGAAACAGTTTCTGGGGTTCTGTATTTTGGCGGGAATTGTAGTGGGCTCGGTTTTGATTGCGATTCAGTTGAATTTCTCACTAGGGTTTGTGGTGGTGGTGGTGGAATCGAAATGGGGGCTGGAGCCGCTGCGGCGGAGCGCGTATTTGCTGAAAGGGATGAAAGGGGTGGCGCTGTTAATGCTGGTGTTCTACGGGTTCGCGATCGGGTTCTTGGCGTGGGAATGCTCGACCTCTGTGGCACATTCCGGTCGAGCAACCGGGCTGTGGAGCTGGGCGTTTGTGCTGCAGACGGTGGTTTCGTCGGGCTTCATCACTTTACTGATGCTCCACAATGTGGCTGCCAATGTGGTGCTGTATATGTACTGCAAGGCGTTGCGTGGAGAGCTGGCGTTCGAGATTGCTGAGGAGTTCGCCTGTGAGTACTTTAGCCTGCCTAATGATTATGAGAAGGTTCCTCATGTTGTTTCTGTGTTTCAAGCTGGATCTCATCCTGTTTGAAGATGATACTGGTTTTGTTACTTGATGTGTTTTGATTGTGTGATAGGAAAGAACTCTTTGGCACACATGTAAATAACACAATGTTGTTTATGAAGTTTGTTTGAAGAAGATGTTTACTTGTGTTGAAGTTGCATTCTGGTTTTAGTCTCTGATCATCTTTTCGCCATTAGAGATTAGTACCTCGAATGATCCTCAACTTGTAAGAAAATATCACCTATATCTCCGCCACTTGCCTCGCGAGAGAGAAAAATAGATATGTTCATGTGCAAAACATATCTGAGTTTCGACGTGTACTTGCTATTAGAAAGAACTTGAGTCCTAAGATTCAAACCAGAACATGAAGGACTGAAACCCGACTATTATCCTAGATAGAATGAACACCTTGAACTTTGAAGTAAAATGCAATGGTTGATTTTCAGGGTAGAAGTCTTGCGATCGTTTAAGAATAGTTGCAAACATGAAAGCTCGTGTTTGTGGAGATAACACCTTCAAGTTTCATTCTATACAAAAATTGACTACAAAGAACTGGAAAAGCAAATGAATGATCAGATGATCAGAAGCTTCAGCTTTCCACCCACAAAAGCCAAGAGATTTGTCCGGCTCATCGGGACAACTGTGATTTTAACAAATGAAAGAATCCCAGGATGTAAATCGCTCCTACTTTCTTATGTCTGGCCTAGATGAAGATGAATACTTGACTCTAGCAACCTTGTCATCAGGCGCGGACCCAAACAGAATGCTACTCCACTCGGATGACCTCTGTACAATCCTATGAGGCACTCTGTCGCTATCTTCACCACCCGATGCATCATACCCGTCACTAGTGGACCGCAAAAATGGGACTCCCCTATGACCATTCGTGTTTCCACCCGAGAGACCAACTAGGCACCGTGCCTCATCAGGTCCCACTGATGTGCCAAAGGGATGGATATCAGGAGAGTCTACACTGCTTTCAGGAGAGGAAGCTACAATGCCGGCTGATGCTGAGATTGACCGGCCAGCCCTGAAACTACTCGGGGCCTCGAGGTGAAGAGGGGCTAAACTGGCTAAGGATGCTTCACCAAGGGGTAAATCTGTGGGGAGGCGATGGACACGCTTGCTCGGGCGCTTCCGGCTGCTGCTATCGGGCCTGGAAGCAACACGACGGCCACTACTGCCAAAGCTAGCTTCTCTTTCAAAACCATCCTGCATTTCCTGCCTTGCCACTGGCTGCAGAATCTTGGACTTCTTTCTAGCCTCTGCAGCAGCCTTAGATACTTCCTCCGCGTTCAGCCGGGCTAATGCCCATGGACTGATCTTCACAGGCACGGGGTTTCTCTTCTTCACCGGCTCCTCCATTATACTTTTCTTCCCTAATGAACTCACTGATCCAGTCTCCGGATTAACTACATCATACTGCAAGAAACCAGAATCAGTGACGAGACAAGAACTCCATGACAATGTTGATGATTGATCTGAGGTCATGTTCATACCTGATCTTCGACAAAAAGACGTGGTGGCGTGCACCACGCAGCGCGGTGGAAGGTGTTGAAGGAGCTCACACTGCTCAATCCAGTGATGGAACTAGCAGGAGACATTTGGGGGCTCTGTTGAGTCCCGTTCGCTTGTTGCTCTTGCTCCCTCAAAGCTATGATGTAATCATATGTACTTATGCCCTGTTAGTTACCAAACAATGAATATCTTCTTTCCATACTTATTCAATAATTTTGATGTACTTCTCAAGAGTAGAATATATTAGGCTTGCCTTTTTTATAAGAAGAATGTGGAAGAAGAAAAGTTGAACAAGTGGCAAAGTTGCAATCATAGCTAGTATTGTGCACACTGCCTGCAAGCAAGTTAAAATGTAGTCAGACTATGCAGAACAATAAAACAAACCTTATATCTCACTTTCTAAGTCTGTTTTATGGCTTGTATATTGCTAGATCAAGTCCTTTTAGTTTCATCCCTATATCAAGCCGTTTTAGTTCGCTACATTTCCTGTCTTTGATTCTCCATATTCCACGCAACCTACTAAAGTATCTAGAGGTCTTCTAGTAGTATAGTTTCATCAGATATTCATTTCTACAATTCTATTTCAAGCTCTGGCCATACTACAATCAAAATAGTTAAGGATGCACTTATCTATTATTGATCCTTTTGGATCCTGTGTGTAAGAAAATGGCAGATTGCTTACCACAACAATAAGAAAGGGAACTAAAGTGAAGCTGCTTCCAAGCTTGGTCGTGATGTCCAAAGAGAATCTCTTCCTCTCAAGAAAACAACAAATGAGCACAAGGATCCCGGTTGCCCATTGAAGTATAAGCTGCAATCTCAATTCCAAAGGTCCACAAACATAGCTTTCATCTGTCAGTAGTTAATCAAATGAAAAAATAACTGCAAAACATAAAGTGCATATCCTCTTGAAGTTGAGCATACCAGTAAAAGAGCAGAAACCATTAGTGCGAAGAACTTCTTGTAGTTCCCTTTGCCTATGCAGTTGTTCAGCCACTAAAGAAACAACAAAACCAACTGGATCAGAAGTCTATCTAGCAGAAATGGCAGCCATTTGCATAATTCTACACCGTGATTTACCCTGCAGTGATGATCAAAGCGGTCGACACATTTGTCACAAACTCTGCAGTGCTTGCTGTACTTGAAAACCTGCAAGATAGCATTTACTTCAGTATGAATTGATTTTTTTTTGCGAAGAGACTGATGAGGAGAAAGAAACAACGGCGCACCTCTACATCACACAAACTGCAGTAGAACATGCCATCTTCACTCAGTTGTTGATCAGAAGATTCTTCGTGCGAACATGAACACTTGCGGAAGAGGGCACAAGGTAAAAGGGCAAAAATTGCCATTGAACGTCGGGTTTTAGTAGGTGAAGCATTCTTAGCCTCTTCCGGTTTTGCATCAGCATCCTTGTTACTTCCATCATCAGTTAGCATCCCAGGTGTTGCAGCCTTTGCATCTTGCATTGACGAAGTTGATCCTCCTCCGAGCTTCGATTGCTTATCAGGGAGAGGCTTTTGATTATCTGGAATGTTGAGATACTTTTTGGACTTGAAAACACCTGGATCAGAAGGATCAGAAGCGGCACACCAGATATACAGGCCAAAGACAGATAAAATCTGCAAGGAAAAATGCTGTCAGGACGCAATAGACATATACAACTAAAAACTCCTCAATTCAACAAAATCATCTTCCCATTTTCATGTCAAGAAGTTATTTTGATCAAAACCCAGAATTACCATTGTACCACAGAAGTAAAACTCATAACCATTTAACAAAAGCAGAACAATGCAGTACAGACAGAGCAAGCCAGTGAGTTTATCTCCAATTAGCAATATTCTCATTCATGAAATGTTCAATTTAGTACCAAGTCTCAAGAAAATGCAACCAATGCCATAGCTGTTCACAACTTTCTTCTTCAAGAAATCAACAAAACCTTACCCAAACTTAGAAACATGTGGAACTAAAATGAGAATAGAGAGCAAATGGGGATAACAAGAACTAGATCAAAGCACAATCTGAAACCACTAAAAGCCCCTGAAAAGACAGATCTCAGTTCTACAAACAAACCTAATAAGGTGAGGGAAAACAAACACACACACACGCAGTGAACTTCAAAGAAAAAAGGTTGGAAAGCACTCACAAGAGGGGTATAAATCCCCATGGCAACATACTGAACTTCTTTCCTCCCCACAAAGGGAGCAAAGAACACAAAGAAAGCAAAACCCAATGCCAGGAAAACAGCAACAGCCACAACCTGTGTAATCATCATATGAACAAAACAAAACAATAAGCTAAAGCATCCCAAGATAACCAAACACACAAAAAAGACTCCGTTTTACAGCAAAACACAAGAAAGGGACCTGCAGGGGATGATAAGGCAGCTGCCATCCATGCTTCCTCATTGTGTGGAACAAATGTCACAAACAAGAAAATTGGTTCAAGAAGCTGCTAAAAAGATGAACTTTTTGGTCCCTTTTCACCCTGAAATTGCCCACATTTTCAGGGGAAGATGGTTGGGATCAGCAACTCTCCCAAAGAAAAGTAAAGTGCAAATCTTGCCAAAAAAAGAGCTCAAAAGGAGTGAAAATTGAAAAACACAGAATGGAGAGTGGGTGGTGTGATGATGGAGATGGATGATAATAGTAAGGAAGCTTTGTCTGGTTCACTCAATCATCACAAAACCCCATCCCCACTAAACACATTGCCATCATCATCTTTGAAGCTGTTTAAAGCTAATTATAGACCCTTTAATTCCCTCTTTAGCTCAATTTTTACCATGAAATGGGAAAGATTTCAGAGAGAGGGAGAAAGAGAAGGGGAAGGATGTAATCACACTTCCAAAGCTGCAACCAACCCAGTAGTACTATTAACCTTTTACTTTTTTGCTTGTTTCCAGGGTTACTTTTATTTTATTTTCTTGGTTCAAATGAAGAAAGTTTCAAGGGTTCTTCAGGGGTTAGGAACCAGTTAAATCTTTAACACCAACCCCATTTAAAGCTTTCAGATCAGGATAGTACATCTTCTCTAGTACAATTAGATCGGGTATTGCTATATCAAACCCTGTATTTTGCTAGTTTATGCCCTAATACGTATATACATGTATAATACTAATATTAAGATTTTAAAATAAAATCAAAACAAAAATCAAAATGATTTTTTTTTAAAAAAAACTACCGCTGCCGCTGAAGCTGTGCGCCACCACCGCCGACGATCTCCGCCACTACCGTGCGCCAGCGCCGCCGCCGTGCGCCACCACCTTTTTCTATTCTTCTTCGTCTTCTCCGGCGGTCTCCGTCGTGTGCCACCGCCACCACCGTGCCTCCTTCTTCCTCAGCTCCACCCGCCGTCCTCATCTTCCCCAACTCCTCCCGCCGCCGTCCCTCCTTCTCCTTCGCCCTGTCGAGCAAAACCCTAGCCCCTCCGTCTCTCCTCCTTCATCCCCGTCGAGCGAAGCTATCCCCGCCATCCTTCATCGTCCTCGTCCCGTCGAGCGAAGCTAGCCCCGCCTTCCTCCATCGTCCTCTTCCCCTCGAGCGAAACCCTAGCCCCGCCGTCCTCCTTGAAGCGGCGGAGAAAGGCTCTTAAAGCGGCGGTAGAGAAGCGGCGGGGAACCGGGAGGGCGAACCGGGGTTTGGGGAGAGAGCCCGGTTCGCCTTTGGCCGAGGAGAACGGGAGCGAGCCCGGTTCGGCGAGGAGAATGGGGGCCGGTTCGGTCGAGGAGAACGGGAGCGAGCCCGGTTCGGCGAGGAGAACGAGGGTCGGTTCGCCGAGGAGAACGGGAGCCAGTTCGAGAGCGAGGGCCTGTGCGAGAGCGGGAGAGGAGAACCGGAGAGGAGAGTGGGAGAGGAGAACCGGAGATGAAGTTTTCGCCAGAGAAGAAGATCGGAGAAGGTGAAGTTCACCGGAGAAGGAGACCGGAAATTCGGGGAGAAGGCGGAGGAGGAGGAGGAGAAGGCGGAGGAGGAGGAGGAGAAGGCGGAGGAGAAGGAGGAGGAGAAGGAGGAGAAGAAGGAGGAGGAGAAGGAGGCCCGGTGGTGCTCAACGGCGGCCAGGCAACGGCGCTCGGCGGCGGCGGCGCCGCCTTCTTTAATTTGAATAAAAAGTAATTTTAATTTAATTTTAGTTTACTTATTTAAACTAAATTAAAATATATATCGTATATTAAATAGTATAAATACAGTGCATAATCAAGTAAAATACAGATCCACATTAGATCTTGTGAATAATTATTAGTATTATATTATTATTATTATAATAATGGAAATTGCCTTGGATTCTATTCTGTTCTGGGCTCTTTTTTTTTAGTATTGCACATTCTCATTTTTATTACTCCACGTCTAATAATTAACAAAACAATTATTTTTCATTGCCTTCAATTATCATGTTTGACCGTTAATATCTCTATCTACATATAATAATTATGCATATAAAATTAATATAGAAATTAAACATTAAGCTGAATCTAATAAAATTTTACATTATATTTTTATTATGTATATATTAATTTTATCTAGAGTCAAATTTTTTAAATTTTACTTAAAAATAATAATTATACCATTAATTATGAGACGAAAGAGTATATTATAAAAACAACATTGGTATGAGTTAGTACTTAGGAGTCTGGTCTACTCATGTGGAATTTTGAGGTTTAGATTGGACCTATTGGCAAAAGAGCATGTGATTTTAAAATTGTGTTTTTGTCCTGAGTACACATTCCAAGTGAGTTGTGGAATGTTTCTGGTAATTTACTATTTCCACCGTCCCAGTCGAATGTGAATATTTTTTTGTCAATTTTTTTATGTCATGTTTGACCAACGATAACTTTAGTTACGTATATTAACTATGTGTTAGAATTTGATATTTAGAAAATACATCATGTAGGGAATCCAACAATATCTCACATGATCATATTGGTGTCTATATATTAGTTGAAATTTATGGTCAAATACATCTTGAGAAAGTTGACAAAAAAATGTGCGGATTCGACTGAGATAATGAGAGTAGTAAATTATGACTATTTGAGAAATGTACAAACATACTTATGAGACTATGAGAGTATATGCTACTCTCCTCATCCCATGGGAATCTGCAAAGAGAGAAAATCTACCTATAAATTTTTTCCCTGGTGAAAAGATCAATATACTCCTGCTTTTTACAACCCTAAATCTGACTCTCCTCCTTATCTCCCTCCGCTGTCTCCCTTCAGCTCCCCTCTCTGACTCATCTCCTCCTCCTGGCACCTCCCGCCGCCCGCCTAAAATATGAAAACCCTGTGCCTTCTCCGCCTTCCTTTGCCCGCCGCCTCCCACCGCCGCCTCAAATCTGGAGTAGTATTTTTGTTAGACTATGATAGAGGTTAAACCCAAGAAGACCATTGATCCGAAGATGTGGCGGGCCAGTTAGGAAAATATTTAATATCCTAACATAACTACCGCATTCGTGGGTAATTAAGGGCAATAATTAAGGAGAACGTTATTTAGGACATGTAGTATAAATACAAGGTATGCATTTACTTATCATTCATTTTGTCTTAATCATATCAAACGCTTGGGCTAATTTAGACATCAGAGTGCTGACCCTTGGAACCTCTAGGGACAGTTTTATTGCAGGTTAATTCGAGAATAACTCAAGCCCACGAATCGGTCGGTTGTTAGAGACGCATTAGACTATATTGCCATGTTTTTTCCCCTTTGAAGGAGACTATGTTGTCATGTTTAGGAAAGCAATAAGAGTAGTTTTTCCATTGCATGATTATGTTTATGGATTAATTTTAAAAGTACTCCTTCCTACGTACCAGCATAAACGATACACTTATTTGGTGATCTTCTCGAATCACATCCAATTATAAATTGCATTTAATATATAAGTGGCAATATTAGTTTTTGTACAACGTGTATATTTTAGTAACAAGAGTTAGATTGCTATTTGATCTACCAAAACCTGGTGATACTATCACAAGTTTACAGCTAAGACCAATCAAAAAGAATTCTATTGAGAGGTCATTAGAGTTCTCAGTTATCCCCATTGAAAGAAAAGTAAACATGTTTATCCTTCTAACATGATGTAGGGTCCTATTCATCCTTTTAACTTGTTTTTGATAAATAATTCTCAGGTGTTCTATACAAAATATAATACCCTCTCCGTTTTTTTAATAGTGACACACTTTCTAATTTGATATGTTTCTTTTACATTGACACTTTCCATTTATACCAAGTTTAAGGTTATTACACCCACTCATTTTACTTTCTTTTCCTTTCAATTCAATTTCATCCACTCATTTAGCATCTCCTAAATTCTTTCACCAAAAGTGATGTGTCATTATTAGAGAAACAGAGGGAGTACCAGTTAATACTTAAGAGTCAGTCTCTTGAAAGACGGTCTTTCCATAAGTTATGGAAAGACCGAGGTTTAAAGTGTAAATTAGAAGAAATTAAGATAAAATTTTCGGGTTGCATGAACCGGGTTATAAATTTTATAACTACTACATGTTTCATGCTAAAACTTTAATATTGCAACTAAGACCTTTTACCTTTTATTATTCTAATCAAATCCCGTCTTTCCATAAGCCTACGGAAAGACCGTCTTTCCCAAGACTTTGCCAATACTTAAAGTTGAAAGTCAATTACAAAAGTTGCTCTCGTTAATTTTGTTTCCCTTTTAACAGAAAATTAGCTAGGTTTTAACTAACCAAAAAGCTATTTTATCGCATGGCAGTAAGAATGTGATGGGATTGAGGATATGGAAATTAGGTTTTTGTGGTAAGAAATGAGAGACCATACCCTACAGCATTAAAGAAGAAGAGGAAATACAGTTGGGGTATGGTTAATGCAAACACAGAGAGCGACGCAACATTCACAGAAAATTAAAGGTCCAATGAAGCCCTGGGGTTTCCCATTCCGCCAGCGTTTCTCTGTTTTTTCTCGATCCAACAATCAAGAAGAATCATTTTGCAGAAAATAAATACTTGATCTGGTCCACTAATATTGATCCCCTTCGATCAGCCAATTTTTTATGGCATGTTTGACCATCGATAACTTTTGTTGTATATAGTAATGGACCTTGTTGTATATAAGTGGACTTTTGTTGTAGATAAGTGGACCAGTATAACTCTACAAAATCCCTAATCTTATCGATGGTCAAACATGCCTTGAAAAAATGTAAGAAAAAAGGGGGCCAATATAAGTGGACTTTTGTTGTATATAAGTGGACCAGTATAACTCTACAAAACTCGTCACGTAAATCGATTTCATATTCTATTTGTCTATTTTTAACTCACCCTAATCCTAATCACACTAATTAATGAAAGAGTGGGTCTTTTGACAGACGGCATATCCCTAATCTTATAGATAGACAACTTATTTTTTTACCTTATACAATACATTTGTTAAATTACATACAAAATTTGAAAATTTTGAAAATATTTTTTTATATCATATTTTTTATATATTTTCACCTTCAACTACATATTGTTACTTGTTTTAACTTATAAAATATAAATTTTTAATTTTTAAAAAATTACAACATTTAAGGTAAAAGTCCTTGTGGACTTTTCCTAAGACTTTCTCTTAATGAAATTCCAACTTACACCACTGGGAGGGACCCCCATAGGCACCAGTATTTTCACCCAGTAGACACCGGTATTTTTAGCATTTTCATACCGGTACCTAAATAACCTGGTGCAAGAAATTTAGTTACATAGGCACCGGTAAGACTTACCGGTGCTAGAAATTTAATCCAACACCAGGTATCACTTATCAGTGCCTATGTTACAACCCCCACCCATAGGCACCGGTTTGAAAATGTTCAAAATATTGGTGCCTATGTGGTACATACCGGTGTTAGTAAATAGGCGATAAATAAAAAAATTCTGGCCAGTGATTATAAACTCGTTGGCCGAAAAATTAAACCCATAGATTCATTATGAACAATAGGTCGTACATAACAACAATAGGAAATGTAAGTTCGTGTTAAAAATTGGAAAGTTTATAACCACAACCAAGAAGTTCATTACATTCATTCGAAAAAACAAAACCCTACATTCATGAAACGAACTATACCTAAACATAGATAAAAAATAGCAGTTATCATAAAAACTTTAACGTAATCTTCATAAACCCTATATAATATCAATGACCTAGATCTGTAAAGGTGAGGTCGGACAGAAGGGCTAAGGCATGGTCGAACGAGGTGGTTGGTTTCGGTGAGAGCTGAGGCGCGGCTGATCTGAGGTGTTACCTGCATTTTTGGTCCTCTAGTAGGGTTAGGATGCTCTAACTATTGCTTTCTTCTATTAAGTTTGTGCACAGTACGATATGTCAAAGAAAACTATTTAAAATGTCAAAATTATGCAGTTATTAAGCACCAAGGAAACACAATGCGTGTACATATGTTTTAACTATGTATTTAACATTAACTATGTGTTAATGTTGAACACACCATGTTAAACACTTAATCTAAAACAGACAATGTTTACTTGGTGCTCATATACTGCAAAATCTTCACAATTTAAATTTTAGAGTTTTGCAAATGTTACAGTAGTTTCCATTAAGTATTTGCAATCTGTCGAATAACACTATTATGCAGCATTTAAGCATAAAACTATTTAAAATGTCGAAATTATGTAGCATTCAAGAAGTGGGGAAACATGGTGTGTATAACTGTGTTTTAACTATGTATTTGACACTAATTGTGTGTTAATGTTAAACACACCATGTTAAACACTAACACACCATGTTTCCTCGACGCTCATGTACTGCAAAATCTCCATAATTTAAATTTTAGAGTTATGCAACTATTACGGTAGTTTCCATTAAGTATGTGCAATAAGTTTAAGCATAAAACTATTTAAAATGTCAAAATTGTGCGGTGTTTAAGCACCGAGGAAACTTGGTGTGCATAACTATGTTTTAACTACGTATTTAACACTAACAATGTGTTAATATTTAACACACCATGTTAAACACTAACACACCAAGTTTCCTCGACGCTCATATAGTGCAAAAGATTTAAAATGTCGAATTGTTGCAACATTTAAGTACCAAGGCTTTTGGTGTGTATACCTATTGTGCAAACAGATAAACACACCAAAATCCTCGGTGCTCAAACACTAAAAATTCTCCTCAATTTAAATTTCGGAGTTGTACAATTGTTACAACACTTTCCGTAATGGAAGAAGCATTACATAGTTAAAGGGCAATACATGAACCGAAGGCAACCAATGCAGTGCCCTTTAACTAATGCATATTTCGACACTTAAAATGTCGAATGAAGCAGTTTTGAAGGGCCACAGACACAAGGAGCGTATAAACAAACCATGTCAAATGCTCCAAGTTTCCTTGGCCCTGGTAAACTGCAATATCTCAACAGTTTAAACATCAACTAGAAATTATCAAAACACGAAAATGACCTTTGAACCTTAATCTAGTTTGTCATTAATTCAAAACATTGTAGTTGTTCGACGCATTTAAAACTAAAACATAAACACATCAACATCCCACAATAAATTATATCACATTACTAACAAAAAAAACCTTCAAAGTCATACATAGTTAAATAGAAAATCACTGTTTATATCGCAGGGTACAAATTCTACGGTTTATAGAACAGTTTATATCACAGTGTACAAAAACGTTCAACATGATACAAATTCTAATTATAACAAACCTCTAAACATGACACAATCATCTATATATCACAGGTGCTCCAAAAATTATTCCAGGCAATAAAAACCTAAACATCAAACCATACATTGTTAACGTATTGAAACATTTGTTAACAAAATGAAACCACTGATCTATTTGTAGGTCTAAGAAAAAGTAAATCGATTGGAAATGAAATAAACATGGAATAAAAGGAATACCTTCAGGCGGTAGAAGGAACACTAAAAGATCGGCATCGTATTCTCTCCGAGTTGCTCCCTGGTTTTTGGCTCTCCCGACCGGGCGGCAGACCAGTTTCCTCCATCTCCGACCCTTGGAGTGCTCGCCAATTTTTGGCTCTCCCCACCGCACGTCATCGGTATTTGGCTCTCCCCACCGTACGACATCGGCATAGGTAATGTGAAGGTTTGAAAAATGGACAAACATAGTGATGAAATTTGAGATAAACCAAATGAGGGTTAACATGGAGATGGTGTACAAGTGAAGTGTGGGAGGGATGATGGGGTGGAGAAAATTGGGGTTTCAGGATTTATATAGATAGCAAAAAAATTTAACGGTTGAGATTAAATGAAAGAGATAAATTAATGGCCCAGATGTACTCATCAAATTAGCACCAGTATTGAATGGATAATACATGTGTCTATGTGTGTTAGATGCAGCTGCTCTGGGCTGCTTTAAATGGATTTTTTTTGTAATTTTTGGAACCCGAGAGCAAAATCGAAATAAATTTTCTAATTCCCTAGCACCGGTGCTACAACTTCTTAACAGGTGCTCAAAGTCTCAAACCATTTAAAGCAACTGCATGAGGCTATTTTAGAGTTTTTTTCATAAGCAGAGAAAATTTTTCCCAAGTTTGTAGCACCGGTAGGTTTTGAACCAGTGCTATGATGAAACTTTCAAAAATTTAAAATTTCACCCCACACTTTCTATCCACTGACCAGAAACGTTGGATAGTTTTTTTTCATTTAATAAAGTTATATAATTGGATTGATAAAAAATCAATTATACATTCTGTCTTTCTTGTGTTCGAAAATTGTGCATGGTGGGTCCTCGAAATGGATCCTTACGTAACTTGCTAAAATTGCACGATTGCCCAAAATTGTGTTACACCTTCATTTTTTTAATCAAATTTATTTCACATTAGGTATTCTTGGGTTAATTTACTCAGAAGTTAGGAAGTCTCAACGGGGAGGATTACTGGTAAGTTTTTTCCCAAGAAATATTAATACTTTTTTTATTAGGTCTTGGCATATGCTTTATGGATTCATAATGTAGCATTACATTCGAGTAGATTTTAATTTGGATGTCCGAGTGAACTTTTTGCCTTTTGCACTTAGGTTCCTCCAAGAATTTTGGAATTGTTGAAAACCAAAATTGGCAATTCTATATTGAAATTTCATAATTCAAGTTCACAACTATACGATTTGGACATGATTGGATAAATGGAACATCCCCGAAATTGAAAAGAGAAATCTTGTACAACAGAATGTTGTAATTGCACTATTGCCCAAATTTGAGTTCTGTAAGTATAGCATCGGTGCATTTAACGGTGCTACAACGAATATATCATACCGGTGCTGAAATTTTCATGTTTCCCGTGTGATTTTTTTTCGTATTACTGGTTTTATGCACCGGTACATGCATTACAGATGCTCAAAACTATCTCATTTGTATGTTTTATTCACATACGCACCGGTATTGTACACCGATATGTTGGTTCTAGAAACTATAAAGGCACCAATACTTCTTTGTTCAGATGTTTATCCGGCGCTAATGATATTTTTAGCACCGGTATTCCGGCACCGGTACATTTGTATCAGTGCATATGTACCTGTTTTCCAGTAGTGTGAATGGTTTTGCACCACTGTTGAAAGATATATCTCACGTCGATTTCTTAAGAACTAGTAAATGACTTACATATAAGGTCTTGAGTCACCTCCAATCAGAGGGAGATCCAGTTATTTTTCGGTGGGTCATTATTTAATATTAAAAATAAATAAATAATACAGTCAATAAAAAATAATTCCATACAACTAATTTAATAAACGTACTCATGTCGAGTTTTCATATTTTGACATTTAGCAACAAAATCATTCACAGAAACGTTCAAGAACAAATCTTTTTCAAGATAGGCAATTAAAAAATTATTAAAATTGGGAAAATAGAAGAATACGGATGACATATGATGGGCCAACAAACAAAATTTTCCGTTGACCAAGATAAATTTTTTTTAAAAAAAATGGTGGTACAGCTGCTCTGGTTTACTCAGGGCTAACTCGCCACTGCCTCTACTTAATATCAATTAATTTTAAGATGGAACCCCAACACACCTTGAAATTTAACAACCACCTCACTTCACTCTCCATTTCTCGGCCCAAGTAATTTTGTCGAATTAGTAAATATAACTTATCCTGAATGATATTGCATATGAAGCTTATTTTTCAAATTTACATCATACTTCGAAAATGTTAGGGCCAACCTTGCAAGTAATAAATAAAATAAGATACATGCTCATTTCTTTATCTGCTTCGATAATTAGTCTTAGTGAGTCTATCTCATGCGATATTGTCTTACCGTAAGACCAAGGGCTAGAGTGAGAAAATGCAAATGGAAAATCAATTTTGGGGTCAATTTTCAAACTATTTTAGGCTCGGGGTATTAGTTACAAAGCATGAAAAAGTTAAAGGGCTAAACTGCAAATGTAAAAAATGGAACAGGGTCCAGGCATTTCCCATCTGCACTTGAGCTCCTCACCGTGGATGACTTCTTCTCTAGTCCTCTAGCCAACAATTCTTCTTCTTCGGCTCCTCTATCTTCCCTCCACCGGTTGTCTTCACGCTGTTCTCCATCGCACCTCCTCCGAATGTCGTCGAATTTTGGTTTCCGAAAGAGAAAGTTTTTCTACTGGACGCGACTGCGACAGATTGGCATCTCCGACTGTAAAATGAAAATGACAAGGGAGAAGTTGTTGCAATGTTCAGCGTCGTTAGAGTTGATAACGAAGGTTTATACGACGAGGGAGAATGTTCATGTTGTCATCTGATTTATTGCCTTATTCATGCGGGCAAAGTTATCAACATGTGTATTAATTTACTTACCTTTCACTCACCTTATCGTTGGTGAAAATAATGTCTAACAATTTGAGTCAAGATGAATTTGGTATGTAATTCAATCCATAGGAACGTTTGTGACATTCTTTAAAATTCCTGTGTCCGCTTAAACAGTTTTCTGATGCATTCAATTGCTCTTATCATTGTTTGGGTTGCAACAATGCAATCCATCGTCGAGAAGACAGTTAGAAGATGAGTTTTTGGGTGGGCCGGGTCGATTCCATCCGGATTGGTATTCAAAATTTGGGCTACCAAATGTGCTTTGGCCAAGTCTTTAAAATCATATTGTAACATATAAAATTAATTAATTAAACACCAAATAAAAACGCTAAATATACATATCAAAATTTAAAGAGTCAAACATTAAATAAAACTAATTCCTAAAACTTCATATTTGAATATTAATCATCAAATTAAAATAGTTAAACATCAATATTAAAATTTTAAAAATCAATTCACACTATTGAAACATCAAGAATACATCAAATAAAAATATAATATTCAATATAAGAAACATCAATATCAATTTTTAAATGACATGTAGAAAAGCTAAAACATCAATAAAAAAGAAAATATCTCAAACTCGTGTTGAAAATATACATTCCACTGTTGTAGCATTTGAAAAAACTATTTTGACGTTCCACTTCTATCCAGTGATCTTATTATTATTTTACATGATAATTTACAGATGTAAAATGATACGTACCACTTTATGTATATTACAGATGAACAAAACATAAAACATCATACATTGACAAATCAAAATCAAAGGAATTCATTGAATCATCACTGACACTACAAAAACATATAAAATTAGCATATAAAATGTCACTCTCAATAACTATCAAACCATTAAACATCATTATGTACAAAAGGTTCAAATTTCCTAAAAACCACTAACATAAAAATTGAAAAAAAATCCAAAGCAACCAAAACATTAACAACAATCTAGTGTCTCGGCTCTAATAATTAAACCATTATTTATAAAATATCATTCTCATGCAGTACATTCCAAACAACCAAATTCTATTTTTTCCCTGACTTGTTTTCATTCGTTGTTCGCTTATTCACAGACTTGCTTTCTCTCCTATTGGTCCATCGGCGCAATGATTAAAGGTCGATTTTCGGTCCTCCGTTCAAGGGAACACCTTCAGGAGCATGATTCCTCATAACATTTTTTTTTAATATCACATCAATGATATCATAGAGATATACCTTGGAAAGTATACCTATGAAATAATATGAAACATCACATACAGTAATTAAAACATCAATATTTGTAATCAAAATATCACAATAGCACAGATAACATCATTGGCAACTACATTGAGAAAAATTAAATACACAATTTAAAACAACAATATCAAAGTTAAAAAACATCAAATAGTACACACTAAAATATCAAAAGAACAAAGCTGAAAATCAGTTGCATACTTAAACATGAAAACACCAGATCTATCAAATACTAAAATTAAAAACATTACACCAACACACATAACAATACTTAGAGCTCAAACATGAAAGGTGGACAAGCATTCTTATACATCTAAGAAACAAAAAAAAACACAAAAATTAGTAAAAATCGTAACAAAACCCCAAGATATCACATCCACAATAAAAGCAACTAAACTCAACATCAACTGCACACTTAAAACACCACAAGCATCAAATACTGAAATTAAATTATCACGCCAACACAAATAAACAATACTTAAAACCTAAACATGAAGGATAAAACATTAAACCTGAAAGATCAACAACAATATTTAAAAAGTCACATATGCAAAATAACAAAATTCTCTTTCCTTCTCGATTGCAGCAACGGTGGAATGCATTCTTACACATATAAGAAGCAGCAACAACGATACAAAATTATCACAAATCGTAACAAAACCCTAAGATATCACACATACAATCAAAGCAACAAAACTGAACATCAATTGCACACTTACAAGCATTATATACTGAAATTAAATCATCAAACCAACACGGACCTAAACATGAAAGATTAAACATAGAACCTGAAAGGTCAATAACAATATTTAAAAAGTCACATGGGCAAAATAATAAAATTTACAGAACCATTTTCCTTCTCATTGCAGCAACAGTGGGCATGCATTCTTACACATCTAAGAAACAATAATACAACATAAAAATTAGCACAAATTGTAGCAAAACCCTAAGATATCACAAACACAATTAAAAAAAACAAAACTCAACATCAATTGCACACTTAAAACGCTACAAGCATCATATGCTGAAATTAAATCATCACACCAACACAGATAAACAGTACTTTAAACTTGAACATGAAAGATCAAACATAAAACCTGAAAGGTCAACAACAATATTTAAAAAGTCACATCTTCAAAATAATAAACTTTACAGATCCTCTATTATTCTTGATTGCAGCAACAGTGGCAAAAGCATTATTAGACATCTAAGGAACATCATCAACAACAACAAAATTTGCACAAATCGTAAAAAATCCTAAGATATCACACAAAGTCAAAACTAAACATCAAATGCACACTTAAGCATGAAAACACCACAAGTATCAAGCGTTGAAATTAAAACATCACAACTACAATGATAACAGTACTTAAATCCTGAAACCTGAAACATCAAACTGAAAACCTGAAAGATCTATACCTGTACCTAAAATATCACATCCAAAAATTAAGAAGACTTACAAACGATTCTTCCTCCTCGATTGCAGCAGCAGTGATGAAAATCTCCTTAGAAATCTAACAAACAGCAACAACAACACAATATTAGTATAAATCCATAAGAACAACTCAAAAAGCACAAAAAATATAGAAATCCCCAAATGTTAACACATTGAACAACATAAACCCTAGAAAAGCACATGAACCAAATAAAGCAAACACAAATCGTAAAAAATAATAAAATATGCATAAAAACTTTGAGCAAAAATTTTACATTCGAAGATAAACACAAAATGGAGCTCTATTGTGTTCGGCCGCCGAAAACTTTGCCTGAAAACTCCAAAAATCGTGATGAATCTTTGTGCACAAGAAAGAGGAAGAAAAATAGAGATGATGAGCGGCTGAGTCGAAGAAAATGAGCTAGAATTGAAGAAGATGGAAGAAAAATGGAGAAGAGGGAGAATAAGGAGATTTGAGTTGGAGATGGGGGAAAATATGAAGGTTTTATGCGCAGGAGAGAGGAAATGAGAACACCATACTCCCTCTCTGATCATAAATATAAATGGGTTGATAAACTTTTATCATAAATATAAATTTGATAAACTTGATAAATTTTGATCATAAATATAAATTAATATATACATAATAAAAATACCATACTCCCTCTCTTCCAGCTATTTTTGCACTATTTCCTTTTGGGACGTCCCACTTATTTTTGCACTCTGCACTTTATTTCCTTTTTTGGCTAGCTTTTATTTATTTTTATGTTAAAAATGATGACATTAAATGAAAAATGAAAATAAAATGAAGGTAACCCGCCAGTATATGAAAAATAAAATATATAATAATAGATCATTAAAAAAACTTCATCTTTCTCTCTCCGCACAAATAGTTGGGACAGAGAGAGTATAATCTATTGTTAGATTCATCTTAACATCTACTTTCTAAATATCAAATTTTTATACGAAATTTTTATATTTAGCTAAAGGTATCGATGATCAAACATGATTATTGAACATTGTAAAAAAATAATGTGTCACTACTAGTAGGACGGATGAGTACCTTTTAATCTAAAGTTGCAGGTCCGGAGTCTGATGAAACTTGTTTTGGGCGGGAATAATTGTAGTTTAAGTAAAGATGCCAGATTGAACCGAAATGACAAGGAAAAGAAACCAAAGAAAAAGTCAACCAAGATTGGCGTAGAATGAATATTTTATATTTACATGCAAATTCTCGGACAACATTGTCAGTGTTTCAAAAAGTGTGCTAACCTTTCTCCGCAAATTTTTATCCACATGCATTCTTTATCGTTACTCCTCCTAGTCTCAGATCATGTTTGGTTAAAAAAATCAAAATGAAATACTGTGTACTACGGTATGTTACAAATCGAATAAATAATTTTCTGGTGTTGTAAGAAACATAATTTATTTAATTATGATTGGATTCAATGGCGGAACCAACGGTACGTGAGGTAGGGCTCCAACTCTATCTAGATCGCCGGTCGGAGGTAGAATGAATCGGTCCGGCCGTCGAGCGCGTCTTCCGCCGGAGCTTGGCGCGTATTCCGGCACTGGTACGAGATGCTCGGAGAAGAAGGCCGCTTCGCGGCCTTCTTTTTTTTTTGCTGCTGAAGTAGTAAAACGACGTCGTTTCACTTGTAATAAGCAAAAAAAATGTAATATGTATTGGATCGAGCCAAAACTGAAAACCCAATCCAATAATCCATTTCTTCCCAAAATTCCAACGAGCAGAGCACAACACAGCACAACAGCCGAGCCGAGAGCAGAGTATCCGCCACCACGCCGCCTCCTGCCGTCGGAAGCTGCCGTCGTCCCGCCGCCTCCTGACGCCGGACGCCGCCTCTCCACTAAGCCTCCCCTGAAAAAAATTTCTGGTTCCGCCATTGATTGGATTCGAGTAATTATAATATCGGGATGTTTAAACAAGATTGGTGGTGTGGACTGTACATTTGTATAAAATATCTACGAGGTTACAATTTCAGGATAAGTATTTAAATTGTGTTGGTCAGAATTTTGATGACTAACTTGTATACTAACATGTCTTATTATGGTGTGGAAAGATGTACATAGTTCATTATAATTAAGATATTTACGGTAGACTGGATGTGTAAAATGTAGTAGAAAGATGCGTTGTTGCAAAATTCATCTCTGAAAACTAGAATACATTGGATGCGAAAAATGTAATCATTCATGTGGAAAGATGCGTTGTATTGGATGATGTGTTAGAATGGTATCAGAGTGGTGCATCGTAAGTATAGTGGCATATAACCCACCGATTTCATGATGGGTAGCATTTTCTCGTGATATCTCATATATAAACATGTGTACACATGCACAGGAACACAAGAAAAAACTGAGAATCTTGGCAGGCATACATAGCAATGAAAAACACAGTTACTTAAATGTATTCTCATGATTCAATCATGTTCACAGTTACTCAAAGGTATCCTCCTGATTCAAGCCTAGAACAAGAGGAACTCTCGATTGTTTTAATTCGTGTAATCTAAGATTGTAATAGGGTCAAATTACTCTTTAAGGAAAGAGTACTTAACGCGGCTCACATTGATATCTAAGAAAATTTTCATCACAATCATCCAAGATGGATTTTACCATTTCATTGTAATCCAGTATTACAACATTTACTCCAACAATCATAAAGAGTAATTTCTAACATATTGGATGATGAGTTTGGTGGTGCATGAAACAATGTGTATGAAAGATGCCATGGTGCAATATATGTGGATGCACATGAATGAATGATTGCATAACTTCTACTGTCAAGTTTCAGAATGGTTAGCTCTTAACTATTACGATCATCTCGGTCAGTTTTTGAGAATTTACTAGTTTAACTATGTTTTTGGTTGTCGATTTGAATGGCGTAATTATTTATTTATTATTGAGTTATATTTCTTCAAAATAAATGAAGAAAATTACGAGTTTGGTCTTTCTTTTTAAACGAATAGTAAGTGTGCAGTAAAATAGGGAATTAATTGCATATACAATATAGTTAGAAATATTATGTTGATGAGATATGAAGCATCATATTAGAGAGATGCATCGCCAGGTGGTGCTTGAACCTGGCGGAAGCTTCAAATTCGCATGCCAACTGTGTTGACATGAATTCAAAACCCAGGTTGAGACTGCAATCCATCAAGATTGGGAATTGCAAGCCACATGGGTGTATTGGTAATCTGAACATGGAAGGTGGATTAACATGTGATAATAGGAAATCCTAGAAGAGTTTGGTTTATAAATTATATTTTATTATCAATTCAAATAATGCGAATTTATATTGGTATAACACAACTGACGATATTTATGGAGAAGAATAATCAAGAGACATGAAAGAGATAAGTTCTAATAATTCTAAGTTTTAATTTTAATTTATTGAATTGTGAATGGTATGGTGCATGATGATATGCTTTATGATATTTATAAAAAGAGAAATATTGTCCATGCATGAGCGAGGTTTGAATGTTAAAATGCTCTTGTAAATTCATGGAACAAGAAATTTAGAATTTGCATCATGAATTATGTTATGACGAGTTGAACGCTATATGATTATGTTTGGCGTGTATTTGCATGTTGATGAAAGTTATAATGTTATGGGCACTTTTGACTACTTGGAGTTTGAAGAGAAAATTATCGTCACTTGAAGAGATGATATCATCGAGTAAATTAATGAGTGAAACATCGAAAGTGAAATGGAAATTAGCAGGGAAGGGGTGAAAAGGAAATGGGATAAGTGTCAATATAACCCTACCTACTTGAGTAAGTGCCAATATAACCCTTAGATAGTTTTTAGTGGAAAAATAACCATAACTAGTTAATGAAAATGCCAATATAACCCTCAGACCCCATTTTTGGCATTGACTTTGATTTTCCAGCATTGACTCTGTGTAAATTGACCAAAATACCCTTTGGGTAAAATATGAAATTAGGTGGACAATTTTACCCTCATAGTTCATCGCACCACCACCGAACCACCGCAGGATTGCCACGGGTCCACCACAGGATCACCGCGGGACCGCTGCCGGACCACTGCTGCACCGTCGTTGAAACAGTTAGGGTTATATCAACACATTATAAAAATTAACAGGGTTATATCAGCACATTCTGAAAACATGTAGGGTTATATCAGCACATTCCTAAAACTTATAGGGTTATATCAGCATATATTATAAAAGTTAAGTGTGTGGTACTAGGATGACTTTAACGGGCGACCACATTATCATATACACAATTATCACATCATAACCGTAACACCCCTAAACCCACGACCTACCTGCTCAACGCAAGTATCGGGTCAGATCTGAGCATGCTACCGAGAATTCTAGCAGTAATGTGCAGATAAAGTTTATGCAAAAGCAAATTTGGAAAATTCAAAACCTAAGTTACTATTACAATGAAATGATTAGTACAAGTGTTGAACAAAAGTTTCACCTAACCGGTACAGATCATCGTTCTAAAGGATTCGGTATGGATCAGTTCATGTTAACATAACTATTTTAAAATCAATCCGAAAGATTCTACTGGACCACCCAAGATTCTTTCTCAAAAGAAGTAATGACATCAGTGCTCTTTTCTCTTACAGTTCATTTGCACCTGAAAAAGGTTGTTTAACTAGGGTAAGCTCCTTGTTTAGTGAGGTTCCATCGCCAGTATTTACCCATTTGAGTTTTAGTGATCACAGAAAAAAATAAATAGTCACATAAGTCCTACCACACAGTAAAAGGATATGGGTAGTTAAAGCCGAGTAGCTGTCAAGTGCCTATATGGAAACTCTGACTAACATACAAGGCATAACCTTCTCAGTAGTGCCCAAAGGCTATCAGTTCAGAATTCATTCTCCCCAATCACTCCAAATCAAATGTTCAATTACGAGCTCATATCAGATCCAGATGGTTATGCTAGCATACCAGAAACTCCACGTGTAGCCAGTCTAATCAGACGGTCCAGTCTATACCGTTCCCCGCCGACTTCAACCGAACTACAATCACATCGGGGACCCCAAAATCACATACAAGTAATCAGGTAGCAGATAATTCAAGTTTGACACGGAAAGATAAAGTACAAGCCGGTCATCCACATAAAATATTAGAGCGGTATGTGATTCAAGTTTGACACGGCAAGATAAAGTACAAGCCAGTCATTCACAGCAAAATATCAGAGCATTTAATAAACTCATTTTCATGATAATTGAGCACAGTAATACACACTTAATTTAACAGTCAGTATATACTATCATTTTAAGTTTAACAGGCATATTCCTCTCTAATGGGGTTCGAGTACTCACAGTCCGAGTAAAGGGTAGAGAGGTTCAAGTATAAGGTTTGGTACATGGTTTTCGAGTAGATGGGTTCGAGTACAAGGTTCGAGTAGTTGGGTTCAAGTACAGGGGTTCGAGTAGAGGATTCGAGTGGAGAAGGTTCAAGTGGTACGGGTATCAGGTCGTACTGGTTTGAGTTGTAAGTGGTACTAGTTTGAGTGGCGAGATGCGAGTGGTGAGGTTCTAGTGGTGAGGTTTGAGAGGTACGGGTTTAGTTGGTGAGGTTCGAGAGGTATTGGTTCAGTTGGTGAGGTTTGAGAGGTATTGGTTCAGTTGCTGAGGTTCGAGAGGTAAAAGTTTTAGTAGTACTAGTTCGAGACCTAAGGTTCGAGAGGTATATTTCGAGAGGTACGGTTCAGGAGGTACAATTTGAGAGGTACGGTTTGAGAGATACAGTTTAGGAGGTTCGGTTAGAGAGGTACAGTTCTTGAGGTACAGTTTGAGAGGTTCGGTTCGAGAGATACGGTTCAGGAGGTTCGGTTCGAGAGATATGGTTTGGGAGGTACAGTTTGAGAGGTACGGTCCGAGAGATACAGTTCAGGAGGTTTGGTTCGAGAGGTATAGTTTGGGAGGTTTAGTTCGAGAGGTACAGTTCGAGAGGCTCAGTTTGAGAGGTACAGTTTAGGAGGTACGATTCAAGAGGTACATTTCAAGAGGTACGGTTCGAGAGATACAGTTCAGGAGGTTCGATTCGAGAGGTATAGTTCAGGAGGTTCGATTCGAGAGGTACAATTCGGGAGGTTCAATTCGAGAGGTACAGTTCGGGGGGTACGGTTCGGGAAGTACAGTTCGAGAGGTGCAGTTCGAGAGATACAGTTGAGGAGAAGGTTCGAGAGGTGAAGGTTTCAGTGAAGGGTTCGAGAGGGGAATGTTTCAGTGAAGGAATCGAGAGGTACTCTCTGGTTTGAGAGGTGACCTCTGGTGGCATCATATATATACTCATTTTAATTCAGTTTGTGCTAAAATGATGCAACACTCACCTCAGTTCGATTTGGCTTGGGCAACCTCCGTTTCTACATTACCACCGCTTAACTGCTGTTCTTATTCTGGTAAGAAAATATCTTAAGGTTGTAAGTTTGGGAAGGTAGTAATTGCTAGTTATACTAGATGATGACATAGGGTTCTAACACCTAACACCTACAATTTTATCCATTTAACCCTCATTTGGATAAGTTTTTATGTTCATTTCCCCGAAGTTCGCTTTGGATAAATTTTCATGTCCACTTGCCTGAATTTCACTTTTTAAAAAAAAGCTGAAAATGGTCAAGGGAATTAGATAAGATATTGAATTTTTTGGTTAAAATATAGCTATTACATGCACACTGACTTCATTACGGTCGGGGTTTTCACAATTAAAATATCTTATACACCATAAAATTCGATATCATGCCACCATCATTCATATTAAACACCATTATCACATATCATAGCCTCATTTCAAAACTGATCAACATTAAAAACCCTAGGTCGAATGACACAACAAAGTAACAACCACACACAACACCAAAGGTCATCCAACCATTCTTCCGAACTAAACGCAACAAATTATCATTATAACCATTTATTCTATAGTATGTGCTGATATAACCCTACACTTTTTACGAATGTGCTGATATAACCCTATAAATTTTAGGAATGTGCTGATTCAACCCTACCAGTTTTTCATAATGTACTGATATAACCCTACCTATTACGGCGATGGTGTAGCAGTGGTCCAAAAATATTGAAGTATTAACGACTCTATGGTTAATAATGTCATTTCCTTTTTTTTAGTATTTTTATTTTTTCAGAAGGGAAAAATGTATTTTTATAAAATTCTGGCTAAAAGTTGTTGGAGAGGGTTATATTGGCACTTTCACTAATTATCTAGGGTTATATTAGCACTTTCAAATACTGGAAGGTTATATTGGCATTTATGTCAACTAGGTAGGGTTATAAAACCACTTTTCTCAAGGAAAATTAGTGAAAACCTCAACTGTTAGTAAAAGATAAAATGGTACGAATTTGATATATAAAATGTTGTGGGGGCCAAAAAACAATTAGGCATAATGCCGATTTATGAGTTAATAACTCATCATTGGATTTTAGTTGATTTTGTAAGATGTCAATGCAATTTAGCAGAATACTTGACGAAGTGACTAGATTGGGACTTGGTAAAAAAGTCAGTGATTGGGATGGGTTTAAAGCCTATTTAAATCTGTGATAAAGGGATACCCAATTTTGCTCTGATACAAAATTCAATGTGGAAGGCCTATTGTTTGAGATTGAAACATATGATTTCATATCCTGAAAGTAATATGTTTGGACTTGCATGGAAGTTAGGTTGGAGTTTTAACTTTTTAATGGATCATTTGACAAAGTACATTTGCAGGTGTACGATAAAAGAGATTCACCTATATGAAGTGTAAAGTGTCGCCGCTTCAATAAGCCCAAACTTGGCTTTGTATGCACCCATGAATGGATAGGGACACATGGCTTGTATAGTGTTGGTTTTAATCTTCTGAGTTGTATTTTAACTTTTGTGTGGATTATCTTCAAGTGTTCAAATGAGTTGAAGGGTTCAATCTTTAAAGACACCCGGATTCTCGAATATTTCGAATGTGTAGTTCACCAAGATGAAAATTTAATCTTCAAGATATTTTCATTTATGCACTTGTTTGGTTTGGTTGTTGGATTTTCCAAATCAAGAATAATACTTAAATGGTAGAGGATTGTTGGTGTTTTAAGAAGCACGGACTATTTAAGTATGATTGAATTCGAGTAATTGTGAGCTCAAAATGTTAAAACAAGTTTGGTGGTGCGGAGGAGTGCACACTCGTATAAACTGTCTACGAGCTTACAGTTTTAGGATAAGTATTTAAATTGTGTTGGTCAGAATTTTGATGACTAACATGTCTTATCTTGGTGTTGAAAAATGTACAGTTCAGACTTCATTATAATTCTGATAACTACGGTACACTAGATATGGAAAATATAGTCATTCATACGAAAAGATGCGTTGTTCCATAATTCATTTCTGATAACCAGGATACACTGGAGGTGGAAAGTGTAATCATTCATGTGGAAAGATGTGTTGTATTGGATGATGTGTTAGAATTGTGTCAGAGTGCTGCATCGTAAGCATGATGGCCAATAACCCACAGAATCCACGAAGGGTAGCATCTTCTCGTGACATCTCCTATATAAACATGTGTATGCATGCATAGAAACACAAGAAAAAAAACTGAGAATTTTGTCAGGCATACATAGCAACCAAAAACACAATTACTCAAAGGTATTCTCCTGATTCAATCACGTTCATAGTTACTCAAATGCATTCTCCTGATTCAAGACTGAAACAGTAAGGATTCTCGATTCTTTTATTCTCGAAGGGAATTCGTGTAACCCAAGACTGTAATAGGGTCTAATTACTCTTTAAGGAAGGAGTATTTAACGCGGCTCGTATCGATATCCAAGAAAGATTTTGCCACAATCATCCAAGCGTGATTTTACCATTTCATTGGAATCCATTATTACAACATTTACTCCAACATAAATTAATTTTAAAGAATTAATTAACTAGTTGTCCATGAATTTTGGAATTAAATTTAAAAATCAAAGACTTTTTCTCCACTTGATATCCTATGAGGGTGTCAATAATTCTTTTAGGGCTTAAGGTTAGTCAGGGTGGAGGTAGGAAAATTATACGACGGGAACTGAAATAATTCTTTTTAATATTTCCATATTATAGGGGTTAATAGTAATTTTTTAAAAATTACTTTCAATCATTTTTTGCCTAACGGAAGCTGGAGCTCCCTCCGGTCCCTTCCTACGTCTGCCCTTTTTATGTATATAAAAAATTGGGTAATAACTCAAATGAACCCCTAATAAAATCTCTCACCTCCCCTTGTCCTTAGTGAGAATTGAACCCACAACCTCATGTTAGTAGCACTAGAGTTCAACTGCTAGGCTAACATTCAATTCCCCCATTCCTACGCCTGCCTCTGGTGTTAGGAAATACATTTTTCTCATAAATTATAAAAACTATAATTATATTTTTGATAAGTATTATACTTTATAAATAACATTTTCTATTTAAATAAAATCAGATAACACTCGTTCTTTGCACGGACGCGAATTTAAATGTTATTACATAAATAATAATATATTTTTAATATAATTTAATTAGTTGATAAAAATATTTTAAAATACCATTTTAGCAAAATAACATTATCGTTAACGCCATTGTATGCATACAGATTCCATAAAATATGAAAAATGATCAAAGTTTTGAAGATTTGATTGTGATATCATGTCATTGCATGGTTTAGATAATTTATTATTATTATTATCATACAATTTTTTTACAAAATTTAAAAATATTTAAATTAGATGATAGTTTTTACTAATTAAACTTTGTGAAATTAAGTTATAGATGTCCATTTTATTTTTCCTCCAATAATATTTTATTATATTGTGATTAATTGATAACATTGTGCTATTTTTCGACCAAAAAAGATATTCTAGAAAAGGTCACTTTTTATTAAACATTCTAGAGCAGACCAGAAAAAAAAACTTCTATGGTCAACCAATATTGTACTCCGTAAAAGGTTGGACATTTCCGGAAGCACCAGCGGTTGAACCATGCACAGTCAAATATAATGAGAAACTCATTTATAATGATAAAAAAATATTTATGCTAGATCTAAAAATTTTAAATTAGGGACATTGTCACCAATTCATGATTAATTGATCGAATTAGAAATATGTAAAATATAATTTTTAAATTTTGATCCAAAATAATATAAATTCATCATCTTACATAAAAAAATATAGTCTTAAATCGTCAATATTTCATAATTATTAATTAGACTGATTAAAGAAAATTAAAATTTTACAATAACCTAAATTTAATATTAAAATAAATACATAATATACCTTAATACACTAAAATTTTCATGACAAAATTTTCAGAAAGATCGCATTTCCATATGGCATATGGAAACACGAAGTTGAAATAGAATTATAGAATGGTAAAAAGTTTTAGTTGCAATTAAAATTTTAATATGCAACGTGCATGAGTTATAAGTTTATAACCCGATTAATGCAACCCAAGATTTTTATCTTGATTTCTTCTAACTTTCAATTTAAACCTTGGTCTTTCCTTAAGTTATGGAAAGACTGTATTTCAAGAGGCGAACTCCAAATAGACAAAGTCTTGGGAAAGATTGTCTTTCCATAGACATACTGAAAGATGAGGTTGAATTAGAATTTTAGAAAGGTAAAAGATTTTAGTTGCAATATTAAAATTTTATTATGCAGCATGCAATAGTTATAAGTTTATAACTCGATTACTGCAATCCAAAAATTTTATCTTGATTTCTTCTAATTTGTGATTTAAACATTGGTCTTCCTATAATTTATGGAAATACGGTGTTTCAAGAGACTAACTCGTTTTTAAATACTATTACCAATAACATATTGATATGTACTAAAATATGTCAATTCTAAATATTAGCTAACAAATATAAAATAAAGTCGTACAAATAAACAAAGTAATGAGAAAGATCGTCTTTCCATAGGCATGTGGAAAGATGGAGTAGAAATAAAATTTTAGAAAGGTAAAAAGTTTTAGTTGCAATATAAAAAAATTATTATGCAACAGTAGTTATAAATTTATGACTAGATTACTGCAATCCAAAAATTTTATCTTGATTTCTTTTAATTTGCAATTTAAATCTTGGTCTTTCCATAACTTATGGAAAGACAGTCTTTCAAAAGACGAACTCATTTTTAAATTCTATTACCAATCACATATTGATATGTACTAAAATATGTCATTTCTAAATATTAGTTAACAAAAATAAAATAAAGTTGTATAAATAGAAAAAGTTTTGGGAAAGACCGTCTTTTCATAGGCACATGGAAAGATTGGGTTGAATTAAAATTACAGAAAAGTAAAATATTTTAGTTGCAATATTAAAATTTATTATGCAATGTGTAGCAGTTATAAGTTTATGACTCGATTAATGCAATCCAAAAATTTTATCTTGATTTCTTCTAATTTGCAATTTAAACCTTGATTTTTACATAACTTATGGAAAAACTGTTTTCAAGAGACGGATTCTAAGAAAAAATGAAAATAAATTACAAATTGTTAAATAAATCATTGAAAGTATTTACAAATAAAATCATTCTGTACTATATTTAATATTTATATAAAGTATTTTTTGTCTCAAAATTAAAATTTATTAGAAACACTTATATATATATATATATATATATATATATATATATATATATAAGCTACTCCATCTAGTATTCTATATGTCTAACATGGTAATTTTAGATATTTTTGTATGCAAATTAGATTACGTGGAAAGAATTGATTGCAGTGAATAAAGAAAAAAGAATAAGTAGATGAAAATGATTCAATTATTATCATGAAATGAAGTTTGATAGTATTAAAAAGATAAATTGAAATGGAAAGTTTATCAAATTTAAAAATATATATTGTAAAAAATAAGTATTATGAAAGAATTTCCTAGCAAATGGAGATTGAGAAGTTAAAAAGAATGCTCATAAATAGAGTATGATTAGTTACTCATTAATTAAAAAAACATTAAAGTACATGATGAACATTGAAAATAGGAGAGAAAATTGCATTATAAAGTATTTTATTTTCAATTAATTGTTAGAAGCTGAGGTGGACATTCATGTGAGTAACACATGACAAGAATGGTGTGGGAAGATTATGGCAAGAATAACCTCTTTAAAACAAAGTCTTGTATAAGAGCATCTCATAGTGAGACTGATTTAATTGCAAATGAGGTTTCTAATTGAAGTTTTAAATGTCCAGTGGGTGGATGCAAAATTTCATTAATTTACATTTAATTCTACGTATAAATATCAACATTTTCTCATTCTCTTCTCATATTTTTCTGTAACTTCATCTCTCATTTTCTTTCCTCTCCAATGCATAACTCCTTCTTATTATCTCTCCTCTTTATTTCTCTTCCACCTTATTCTCTCTCATTTCCATTTCTCTCCCATCTTCATACCATTCGAGCTCATTTTCTTCCAATCAACCACATATCCTCTCCATTTTTCTTCTTCCATTCCTGCGCCTGGTTTGTGGAGTTTTTCGGCAAATTTTTTGGCGTCTGAACACATTACGTGCTTCGTTTTGTATTTATCTTCGAATGTAATATTTTTTCTCAGAGTTTTTATGCATATTTTATTGTTTTTTTATTTTTATTTGTTTTTTTTGGTTCATTTGGTTTCTAGGGTTTATGTTGTTTACTGTGTTAATATATGGAGATTTTTCTATTTTTTGGTGTGTTTTGTGAGTTTTTTTTACGAATTTGTGCTAATATTTGTGTTGCTGCTGCTGTTAGTTAAATGTCTAAGGAGATTTGCATCACTGTTGCTGCAATCGAGAAGGAAGAAAGATATGTAAGTTTTCTTAATTTTTGGTTGTGATGGTTGAGGAACTGTTAATGATGTTTCTCGTTTTTAGTGTGATGTTTCTCGTTTTTAGTGTGATGTTTCAGGTTTTAGTCTTTAAGTACTGTTATTAGTGTTTTTGTGATGTTTTAATTTCAGTGCTTGATACTTGTGGTGTTTTCATGCTTAAGTGTGCAATTGATGTACAATTTTGATTGTGTGTGATATCTTAGGGTTTTGTTACGCTTTGTGCTAATATTTTTGTTGTAATTTATATTTCTTAGATGTCTAAGAATGCTTGCCCACTGTTGCTGCAATTGAGGCAATTGAGAACGAAATAGGATCTGTTAATTTTGTTATTTTGCAGATGTGATGTTTTAAATACCGTTGTTAATGTTTCAGATTTTCTGTGTGATGTTTCATGTTTTGGGTTCAAGTATTGTTATCTGTGTTGGTGTGATAATTTAATTTAAACATTTGATGCTTGTAGTGTTTTAAGTGTGCCATTGATGTTCAGTTTTGTTCGCGTGTGCGATATCTTGGAGTCTTATTACTATTTGTGCTTATTTTTGTGTTGTTGTTGTTGTTTCTTAGATGTCTAAGAGCACTTGCCCAGTTGCTGCAATCGAGAAGGAAGGATTTGTAAGTTTTCTTAATTTTCAGCACTGATGTTTCAGGTACAGTTAGTCATGTTTCTCATTTTCAGTGTGATGTTTCAGGTTTTTAGGCTTTAAATATTGTTATCAGTGTTGTTGTGATGTTTTAATTTCAACACTTAATGTGTGTGGTGTTTTCATGCTTAAGTGTGCAATTGATGTTCAGTTTTGATTGTGTGTGGTATCTTAGGGTTTCGTTATGATTTGTGTAAATTTTTGTGTTGTTGTTGTTTCTTAGATGTTTAAGAACGCTTGCCCACTGTTGTTGCAATCAAAAAGGAAGTAGGATCTATAATTTTTGTTATTTTTCATATGTGATGTTTTACATATTGTTGTTGATGTTTTTGGTTTTCTGTGTGATGTTTCATGTTTAGGCTCTAAGTAATGTTATCTGTGTTGGTTAATGTTTTAATTTCAGTATTTGATACTTGTAGTGTTTTAAGTGTACAATTGATGCTCAATTTTATTGTTTTGATTGTGTGTGTGATATATTAGTGTTTTGTTGTGATTTGTGCTAATTTTTGTGTTGTTGTTGCTGTTTTTAGATGTCTAAGAACGCTTGCCCACTCTTGGTGCAATCGAGAAGGAAGTAGGATCTGCAATTTTTGTTATTTTTCACATGTGATGTTTTAGATACTGTTGTTGATATTTCTGGTTTTCTGTGTGATGTTTCATGTTTAGGTTTTAAGTATTGTTATCTGTGTTGGTGTGATGATTTAATTTCAGTGTTTGATGCCTGTGGTTTTTTCATATTTAAGTATGCAGCTGATGTTCGGTTTGTTTTTTTGATATATTAGTGTGTACTGTTTGATGTTTTTATATTTTGATATTGATGTTTTAAATACTGTATTTGATGTTTCTAAATGTAGTTGTCAGTGATGTTATGTGTGTCATTGTGATGCCAGATATTGATGTTTTAATTACTGTATGTGATGTTTTATGTTTATTTCACATGAATACTTTCCAAGCAAGAGCTCTACTATGTAATTGATGAGATAAAAAAAATGCTATGAGGAATCATGTTCCTGAAGATGTTCCCTTGAATAGAGGACCAGAGCCGACCTTCGATCTTGGCGTTGGTGGAGTAGAAGAGCCATCCTCTTCAAAACCGGCGGGAGAAAAGGTAAGTCTGTGAACAAGCAAGCAACGAAGGGAAATAAGTTGGGGGGAAATAGAATTTGATTGCTTGGGATGTATTGTTTGAGAATGATATTTTAAAAATATTGGTTTATTTGTTAGAGCCGAGGCACAAATATTGATTGCTAGTGTTGAGGTGCTTGATAGTTATTGATGTTTTAGTTTGATTTGAATTTTTTCAGTTTTTATGTTAGAAAATTTTTAGGGCATTTGAACTCTTTTGTAATGAATGACGTTTAACAAGTTATTTCAAATGCAACAGTGGAATGTATAAGTGCAGTGGAGCATATGAATATCTTGTTTAAATCAACATCTTCATTAATACTTTTTTAAAATATCAAACAAAAATATTGAACCATCACAACATAACTGTTAAACATCACAGTATGACAGTTAATAATAATCAAGTCTCAACAAGCTGATTTTGGATGAACTAAGCAATATGCGCATTTTAATTTTGTATTGGATGTTATTATTATTTTTTGGAGGTTTAACTAATTCTATTTGATGTTTAACTATTTTTGTTTGATGTGTATTTTAGTTTATACATGACATTAATATATTTTAATGCTTAACTATAATCTAGTGTATTTTTAGTGTTTTTATTTGATTTTTAACTATATTATTTTTATGTAATGTTTATCTATTTTAACCGTGATATTTAAATATTTTAGTAGGATGAATTATTATTTGAATGTGATGTTTTAAAAATTAGGCCCAAGAATAAAATGGGAGGTGATGTTTTAGCTAGTAATGGTCCAAGCTTAACTGTAATGGGAGCCTCACCTATCATTTTGATGACAAACTGACAAGAATGAAAATCATAAAAGCATTGAACCAATTGCCATATTGCCTACGTTGACCAGAGGGGTACCGCCACGTGGCTATCGATTTTGTTACTCGTGCATCCAAAGTTGGGTTGATCACAATATTTACATGACATCATTCATCATTCATTTGTATTTGTTCTCCGATCACATGTGCTTGTTTTTGGTTGCTTAATCTAAGAACTGGAATTCATACCACTGCTGTTGTTTTCCAAGACTGCAAGCCAGAAGGCTTCCACCTCCCCTTTGTGCAAGCCTGTTTTCTCAAGCATTACGAAGATTGATGATGCCGTTTCATCGGATCAAAAGATATATTCCTATTCTGATGATGATTACCGGGTGGAAAGAATACACTTCCTCTCCGGTGCAGAAGCACCAAGCATTCGGGGAAAAACCAAAAAACTACACAAAATCCAATCCGGGCCCGTCCTGTTAATGCCGGGAAAACACCACCACACACCAGAGAAGCACCGAAAAACATTTGGCACTTCCTGACAAAACACCACAAAATGCCACCACCCAACCTACCCATCGGCTGCTCAGTTCGCGAAAGCGACTTCACATGTGGCTTCCTCCTTGATGCGACTTCCTAAGTGACGGAAACAGTTTGATCTCTGAACTTCACGGATGCGAATCGACCTCCAGATAAACCCTCTGATTACCGCCGATAGATTCTACACTAGATTGCCCCTCTGATTGTCACCTCGATGCTTCTCCGATGCCGTTGATAGCTGCGAATTAACAGCTACACAACTTTGTCTCCTTAGCGCCGCTCTCGGCGAATCGAATCGATGTGAGGTTAAACATGGTGAAAATAGGCTAAACCCGGCTATACAAATTTGAGGCCTAGGCGACAAACTCATCTTCTCATCGTCGGAGATTATTTGACAGCTCACATGGATGACGGCAACGGCGCCGGAGGTGGTGGAAGAAGGTGACAGCGACGCAGATGGTTGAAGAAGGCGAGGGTTTTTTTTTGTTTTCTTGGCTATTTGCAATTTAGTCCCTCATTATTTTTGTGCCCTTACGTTTATAGCTTCGAGTCCAAAATATTCCATATTATGCCTTGAAATTTGATTTGCTATTTTCCTATTTTGCCTCTAATCATTAGTCTCACAATGAGACGGTCTCATAGGAGACAGACTCTCTTTGACAAATGCATTATATAAGATTATATAAGGTAAAAAATAAGTGGCATGTCTATAAGCTTATGGACAGACTGTCTGTCAAGAAACTCTCTCATGTCCATGACCCTATAGATGAACTATTTTTCTTTTTAACTTGAAATTTATATTTTAAAATTTACATAGGCAAATTTTTGGGAAAGGCCGTCTTTCCATAGGCTTATGAAAAGACGAGGTTTAATTTGAATAATAAAAGGTTAAAAGTCTTAGTTGTAATATTAAAAATTTATTGTGCAACGTCTAGTAGTTATAAAGTTTATAACCTGATTCATGTAACCCAAAAATTTTATCTTTATTTCTTCTAATTTGCACTTTAAACCTTGGTATTTCCATGTCTTATGGAAAGACCGTCTTTCAAGAGAGAGACTCATTTAACTATTGTATTTTCTCAAGTACCATATAATAGATATTGTTTGTTTTATGTCTGTCAACCAGGGGTATTTGAGTCATTTTGACTACCCTAAATAACTAAAACGGTATTGTTTTCCCAATAACATCTGCGTCGATTGGTTATTCCATGTCTCCTCCACACCCAACGCCACCTCTCTGCCATTAGAGGAACCTCTTTGTCATTGTCTCCTCTACACCTAATGCTGACCTCTCTCTGCATTGTCTCATCCTCACCCAACACTGTGATTTTTTATCTGGGTTTTGTTTTTTATTTGATCAGAGGGTAAGAATCTGCTTCGTGTGGCCGTCTGATGGTTCAGTAGGCATGTTTTGAAACTGTTTGAAGCTGAATGATTGAGTTGTTATTGTTTGTTTGGTATTTTCTGTTGTCTGATTTGTGTGTTGATGGTTTTTCTGTGATAAAGTCGTAACTTTTTTGTAACAATAATGGGTTTTTGTTTTCTTCTAACAATATAATTGATTTCTCCAATTTCAATCGATTTTAATCATATTCGATGTTTAATCAGTTAATCACAAGCATGAAAATATACATTAGAGCATTAGTTAAATGCCCGATGAATAAATTCTACATATATTTGATATACGGTTATTAGATTGAACAGGTTTTCTCAAGAATGAACAAGTCTTTTGTTTTCACTTTATATCGTACTTTTCATATTTGTGACTGTTTTGATAATTACTAGATCTTGAATATGGCATAGTAGGTAGTCTTTGGAGTCTTACTTTTGATTATGGCATAGTTGGTAGTCTTGGAGTCTTACTTTTGAATATGTCATACTTAATTCGTCCCAACTTAAATCTTTTTCACGATCTTTAATATGTACTTTAATAGTAAATATATATAATTACAGATATTAACAATACATAAAAATTTAATGTTTTAAAATTTTATGATAAATTTAACAATATTTAATACGATAATATTATTATTTATTTATTTATTAAAATATTTGATCAAATTTTGATAAATTCAACTGAGAAAAAGCTGTTAAAGTTTAAATGAAAAATTACACCTAATCTTTTTCACGATCTTTAATATGTACTTTAATAGTAAATATATATAATTACAGATATTAACAATACATAAAAATTTAATATTTTAAAATTTTATGATAAATTTAACAATATTTAATACGATAATATTATTATTTATTTATTTATTAAAATATTTGATCAAATTTTGATAAATTCAACTGAGAAAAAGCTGTTAAAGTTTAAATGAAAAAAAAATTCTGTTCAATTTGATCTGGGACACATAGAAGTAAGTAGTATGCTCACTTGTTTTACTCTGTGACATTGTCTTACTGCATGGTTTTGATTTTCGTGCTTTTGTAGTGATGCAGATTGAACCTCATGATTACATGGCTAAACCTTTTCCATTCCATCATTCAGTTTAACAATATCTTGGTCGATTTTATGCTCCTTTCAGTTACTTTTACAATTTTTTATTTTATCAGATTGACTATAATTAATTTTAACAAATAATAATTTAATTATGCATATGTAGAAAATAAGGGTAATAATATGTGTTGTATTCATGAAATTATGATACATTATATAGAAGTACAAGATACCTATCCAAGCTAGAAAAAGGTAACGGAATACAATTATATCTACAATTGTGGTAGGAATACAAATCCAATTCCAATACCAATACTAATTAACACTAATTCCGTAACACTTCTCCTCAAGTTGGAGCATGCGGATCAGAAATGCCCAACTTGCTAAGTAAGGAATGAAACCGGTCAAGTTCGAGAGCTTTGGTGAACAAATCCGCGGGTTGGTCAGCCGTACGGATATGTTGAGTAACAATAGCGCCAGATTGTACAAGATCTCGAACAAAATGACAATCAACTTCAATGTGCTTAGTACGTTCATGAAAAACCGGGTTGGCCGCTATGTGGAGAGCAGATTGACTGTCACAAAACAATTTCATAGGAAAAGAGTGCGAAACCCCTAAGTTCTTCAGCAAGGACCGAAGCCATAATAACTCACAGCAGGTAACTGCCATAGCACGATACTCTGCTTCAGCAGAAGACCGAGAAACAGTAGGTTGCTTCTTAGTCTTCCAGGAAACTGGAGAATCACCAATCATAACAAAATAACCAGACAAGGAACGTCTAGTAATTGGACAGGCGGCCCAATCCGAATCACAATAAGCAGTCAATTGTAGAGTACTACGGGAAGAAAGAAATAAACCTTGACCAGGATGACTCTTCAGGTAGTGCAACACACGAACCGCAGCTTGCCAGTGAGGAACGCAAGGAGACTTCATGAATTGCGCAAGAGTATGAACTGAATAACTAAGTTCAGGATGAGTAATTGTCAAATAAATCAGGCGCCCAACTAAGCGGCGATACTGCTCCGGGTCATGGTAGGCTGGACCTTCAACACGTGCCAAATCATGTTGTTGCTCCATCGAAAAATCAACTGGTTTAGAAGCAGATAAGCCTGTATCAGATAGGATGTCCAAAGCATACTTCCTTTGCGAGAGAAACACCCCCTCCGGTCTTTTAGAAATCTCTATACCCTAAGCAAACCAAGGTCCTTCATGTGAAAACAAGAACCCAAGTATTTCAACTCAGAGATGAGTGAAGAAGAACTACCAGCAATGACCAAATCATCCACATAAACCAGAACATGTAAAGAAACTGATTCATGGGAATAGACAAATAAAGAGTAATCTGCCTTACTTTGAACAAAACCAAATGTCCGTAAAGCCTAAGCCAGTTTAGCAAACCAATTCCGAGGAGCTTGGCAAAGACCATAAAGAGATTTCTGAAGGCGACAAACCCGACCATGCGGAACTGCATAGCCAGGCAGAGGACGCATGAACACTTCTTCATGTAAATCACCATGCAGGAAGGCATTATGAACATCCATCTAATGCAGTTCCCAACCACGTATAACAGCAACAGACAGGAACAATCAAATGGAACTCATCTTCGCAACCGGAGCAAAAGTCTCTGTGTAATCAATTCCTTCAACCTGGCGATTTCCAAGAATCACTAGACGAGCCTTGTGACGTTCAATAGTACCATCAGAACGAAACTTTGTTCGGTAAACCCATTTACATCCAATGGCCTTTTTATGTGCAGGCAAAGGAGACAAAGTCCAAGTCTGATTCCGCTCCAGGGCAGTAAGTTCCTCAACCATAGCATCTCACCAATGAGAATGACAGGAAGCCTCAGAGTAAGTAGTGGGATCTGCACTAGAAGTTACAGCACCCAAAAATCTAGAATGCATACTAGAAAAATTATCACAATTTACAAAATCAGTAAGAGGATAGAGAACACCTGAGGACAGTGATGATGCATGAGGGAACGTAGTCGAAGGGGGGGGGTCTTCAGTAACAAGAGCACAAGCTGAATCATCACAATCATAATCAGCCAAATACGACGGTGGACAACAAGATCGAACACTCTGTCTGGTAGATGATGGATCGACGGCAACTGGCAGAGAAGAACCGACGACGGATGGTGTAGGGAGGCCAGCTGCGGAGAAACCAGTGTCGGGCGGTGGAGTACGACCGATGGTTGTCGGTGGAGATGACCACCGGGAGGTTGTCGGCCGGAGGGGAATCTCCGGCGGTAACTGGAGTTGATCGACCGGCTGGCGGTGACCAGCATTGACTGGTCGGCATTGACCGGTGGTGAATTACCCATGTTGACCGGAGTTGACCGGCCGGCGTTGACCGACATTGACCGGCCACGTTGATCGGCGTTGACTGGTCGTCATTGACCAACGAAAGGACAACCGGCGTCAGTTGGCCACCGGCGGACGGTGGAAGGCCAACGGGGACCAGAAGTGGGTGATCGGTGGTGGAAGGAGGATCGGAAAAACCGTGCGGCTCCGTCGAGAAGGAAGAGGAATCCAGCGGTGGTGTGGTGGCACTGCCAGGTTCATTGGATGAAGCAGATTGCTGAGTTGCAGAATACGGGAACTGATCTTCAAAGAAATCAGCATCCTGAGTGTTAAAGATAACTCGAGAGTCCAAGTTGAGAAGACGATAACCTTTCTTTCTGGCAGGATAACCAAGGAACAAACACCGTCGACTTCTTGGTGCAAACTTGTCACGATATCTAGGAACACGAGCAGCAAAACACAAGCATCCAAAAACCCGTAAAGAAGAGTAATTTGGCGCCTGGCCATAGAGTAACTCAAAGGGAGTACGACCGTTGAGAAGCTGAGTCGGTGTTCGGTTGATAAGGTATGCAGTAAGAACACATTCTCCCCAGAATTCAATAGGAAGATTGGCTTGAAACCGTAAAGCTCGCGCCACATTGAGTAAATAATGATGCTTTCTTTCAACTCGACCATTCTGTTGCGTAGTATCAACCATAGATGTCTCAAAAATGATCCCAGATGCAGTAAAGTGAGACCGGAGAGGCAAAAATTTAGTGTCGTTATCGGCTCAAACTCGTTGAATTGTTCTTCCCCACTGGTTCTTGACTAAGGCACTAAATTCTAAAAATCTAGAAGCTACTTCAGATTTAGCCACTAACAAATAAACCCAAACAGCTCGGGAAAAATCATCTACTATTGTCAAGAAATAAAAAGCACCACTAGAATATGTTGTATTATAAGGTTCCCAAACATCACAATGAATTAATTGAAATAATGCAGTAGCATTAGTAATACTTAATGGAAAACTATGTATAGTCTGTTTTGCTCTATAACATATAGAACAAGGTACAGAATGTTTATTATTGCTAGGAGAAATAGAAGACAACACCATGGAAGATGGATGACCAAAACGCTGATTCCATAAATCAGAAGAAGACAATGAAGCAACTGTAGGAAGAGACTACAGGACAGGACTGGGAACACGAGCATCTAGCAGACGAAGCCAAAACACCCCCCTTTCTGTTCACCCATGCCGGTCACTCTTCTCGTACTAATTGTCTGTAAAATGCAATAATTTTCAGTAAATAAAGCCAGACAGTTTAGGGTAGATAACAATCTAGAGCATGACAGTAAGTTGCAGCGCAATGTAGGGATATATAACACGTGCTGCAGTATAAAACCATCAAAACAAATAGATCCAAATTGAGTAGCGGAGAACATCGAGCCATCGGGCAGAAAATATTCACAGCATCAATAGTAGTAGTAAGATCAGAAAGAGAACCTTTGTCACCGGTCATATGATAAGAGGCTCCCGAATCAAGGATCCATGGTAAAGTATACTTACCGGACTCATCGCCAGTAAGAGAATGAACCTGATTAAACAGGTTCATAGTCGTGCTCCATTGTTCATCAGACAAAGCAGGGCCAAAATCAAGCGTGCAGGTACAGCAGAGGAGGCCGCCGCCGCCAAACTAGGTGGCAACAAGGCGGCTCTGGCGAATGGCGACAGGAGCGAGATATCGGTGTCGCCGCCTGGTTGACATGCGTTGACTATTGGCCAGGCAGGTGGTGCCGATTTCTTGCTCTTCTTGAACCATTCTGGTACACCGTGTATCTGGAAGTAGGTATCTTTATCATGACCCTTGTGACGACAATGGATGTAAACAAGATTCTTACGGTCGGCTGCAGAGAGAACAACTGGCGAAGAACTTGTAGGTGGTGAACGTCCGGCAGCATACGCCATAGAGGTAGAAGAAGACTCATGAGCTCGAATGATAGCTCTATGATTCTCCTCCTGAGTAACAAGGGCATACACCTTCATGACAGATGGCAATGGCTCAATGCTCATGATATGGGATCGCAAAGTGTGAAAACCTTCGTCGAGACCAGAGATAAATTGGTAGATCAAATCCTTCTCTCTCTCTTGGAAGATTTTTTGCCACAAAATTGCACTGACATAATGCCTTGCAATCTTCATAGGTACAAACCAGGGGAGGTCGCATGCAGTGATAATCTGCAAACAACTTCTTCAGTGTGGCAAAGTAGATGTCGATGGGCTGACCGTTTTGCCTGCAACCTTGAATGGCTTCTTACGTCTGCAAAAGCTTCATACCATCGGCGAAAATAAATAGTGCCTTCAGATCATCCCACAAATCCTTGACTGTGGAAAAAGAACTTGTAGAAAATCTTAGCACCGGATCCAGGGTTTGCAAGATCTAGCAGACAAGAGTAGCATTAACCTCAGGCCAGACAGCAGCATCAGGATGATCATCCTGGGGTTTGGTAATGGATCCAGTAATGAACCCAATCTTGTGCTTGGCCAGGAATACGCGACAAATCGCATCAGACCATTCATTGTAATTTTCTTAACCTTTCAGCATGATCGGTACAAGTTGTAAACCTGGACCGTTGCCAGGACCAATGAAGTAAGGATGAGTCGACACACGACCAATCAGTAAAGTAGGATGAGGGCCAGACTGCAATTGCAGCTGCTGAAGTAAAGCTGTAATCACATCATAACCACTCATATCCTAAAGCTTCGAACCCTCAGGAACATCAAAACGAGGCTGTTCTTCAGAACCAGACATATTGTAAAGTCAGGTAAAGATCAGACCACAGGACACACCGGTGGAACGCAGGCAGCGGCGCGTGAAGGAGCGTGGTGTCGGAAGGCTGCTGATAGCGCATGAAGAAAGCGGCAGCGCGTGGCGTCGGACGGCAGCGGATCGGAAGGTTTTAATGCAGCAGAAAATTTTCTATTTTAGGTTTCAGAATTTTAGGCTCTGATACCATGTAGAAAATAAGGGTAATAATGTGTGTTATATTCATTAAATCAGGATACATTATATAGTAGTACATGATACATATCCAAGGTAGGAAAAGGTAACATAATACAATTATATCTACAATTATGGTAGGAATACAAATCCAATTCAAATACCAATACTAATTAACACTAATTCCGTAACAACATATTTTTAAAAAATAGTATACAAATAAACATTAACACGGTTCTAATGATATTACATATGATAATATATTATTTATGCATTACTTAAAATTTACTTTTCTAAGTAATAAAATTTGACTAAATGAATAATGATATGTGTAAAAATAGCTAGGATGGATGGAGGATAGCGTTTTGGTATGTTTCACAATCCTCACGGCATACAATTTCATAGAGATTTAACTGATTCTACCGTTTTGAGAAACATGGTGTGGATTTAGGGTATTCCCTTTTGGCCTACAGGAATGCATTACGAGGTTGAAGATTGTATACTCTCCCTGAGTTATTATTTTAAGAGAAAAGTGCAGATATAACTCTATATAATTGAAGAAAGTGTAGATATAATTTTGTGCTAATTGAAAGTGTAGATATAATTTTGTGCTAATTGAAAGTGTAGATATAATTATGTGCTAATTGAAAGTGTAAATATAATCCTATCTATTTAGATTATGTGCAAATATAGCATTTTCAGTCTGTTGGAGGCCAGAATATGCTGAAATGACTATTTTGCCCTTCTGTAAAAAATAAAAAATAAAAAACATTGAAATTACAAATCTAACCCTA
Source organism: Rubia yunnanensis (assembly GCA_037428765.1). Lineage (NCBI taxonomy): Eukaryota > Viridiplantae > Streptophyta > Magnoliopsida > Gentianales > Rubiaceae > Rubia > Rubia yunnanensis. The sequence continues at coordinate 75,143,177 of CM075071.1, read as the reverse complement.
AACCCCTAATCTCATCCCTTTCCCAATTTTGCTTCTTCTCTCTCGTTGGTGACTAAACCCACCAGCCGGATTTTTGCTTCTTCTCTCTCGTTCTCGCAAGCTTCTCATTCTCGCAAGGAAACGGTGGCTTCACCGGTGGTGTTGTGGATTCATCGAATTTCTGGCACTTGGCAGTAGTGGAGGTGGGGCTAGGGTATAGGAGGATGCAGTGATGGCGAGAAGTTTGAGGTTGGTGGTGAGAAGTTTAGTGATGTGTCAAGGAGGTGGCGCTATTGTGGGGTGGCACGAGGTGGTGCTAGGGTTCGGGGCAGGTGGTGGTGCTAGGGTTTGCGGCGGGTGGCATCGAGCGGTGGCGGAGTTTGGTGACCGATCGAAGATGGTGGTCAGAGGTGCGGGACAGAGGCGGGAGCGATGCAGATATCTGAGCAGAGGCAAGGGTGAGGTAGCAGTGGTGAGTATGGGTGGCGGGTTCAGGTGGTGATGGGCGGGGCTCAGGTGGTTGCGGGGAGGGGCTCAGGTGGTTGCAGGGAGGGGCTCAGGTGGTGACGAGCAGGGCTCAGGTGGTGGCGGGGATGGGCTTAGGTGGTGGCGGGGATGGGCTCAGGTGGTGACGAGCGGGGCTCAAGTGGTGGCGGGAAAGGGCTCAGGTGGTGGTAGGGAGGGCTCAGGTGATGGCGAGGTTATGGTTCCACCGGAGTAACTATTAGAGGTGGCATCTGGTGGCTCGACCAGGGAGGAGGTGGTGGATTGGGCTAAAACAGATTAGTGGTGGTGGACTGGGCTGAAATAGATTGGTGGTGGTGGTGGATTAGTGGTGGTGGTGGGATGGCGGGGCTGGTGGGGCTGGTGGCAGAGTTGGGCGGTGGGTGGTGGTGGGGGTATTTTTGTCTTTTAAAATTTTATATTAGGTTAGAAGGGCATTTTGGTCATTTTTGGTTGGTCAATGGCCGGAAATGGCCAGTCAATGCCAAAATAGTGGCTTTTAGGGTTATATTTGCACTTATGTATAATAGTTAGGGTTATATTTGCACTAAAAAATAACTCATGGTTGTATTTGCACTTTCTCCAACATATAGGGTTATATTTGCATATTACCCTTATTTTAAAGCCAAGAAACTAGGTTTATAAATGACCAGTGTAAATGATAATTTGTCGGGCCTCTTCCTTATCAATCTGCAATGTTGATCTGCATATGGCTTTTCTCTATTTTATTGCTTAGTGCATTTTCTCTTCCTGTAGGCTGCTTCTTGGTCCTCCAAGAAATCGGAGAATCACCAATCATCACAAAATATTTGCAAAGAGAACGTCGGGTAATTGGGCATATGCTGCCCAATCTGAATCACGGTAAGCAGTCAACTATAACGCACTACTGGAAGAGAGAAATAAACCTTGACCAGGATGACTCTTCAGGCAGTGCAACACAAGAATTGCAGCTTGCCAGTGAGGAACACAAGGAGACTTCATAAATTGCGCAAGTGTATGAACCAAATAACTAAGCTCAGGACGTGTGATAATCAGGTATATGAGGCGCCCAACCAGACACCTTTACTGCTCGTGATCATGGTAAGCTGGACCCTGAACACGCGCCAGATCATGTTATTGCTCAATCGGAAAGTCCGTAGGTTTAGAAGTAGATAAACCTGTATCAGATAAAAAGTTCAAGGCATATTTTCATTACGAAAGAAACATCCACTCCAGTCTTCTAGCAATCTCTATGCCCAAGAAATACTTAAGTAAACCAAAATCTTTCATATGGAAACATGAACTCAAGTATTTCTTAAACTCAGAGATGGGCGCAGAAAAGCTACCAACAATGATCAAATCATTCACATAAACCAAAACATGCAAAGAAACTGATCCACGGGAAAAGACGAACAAAGAGTAATCTGACTTACTCTGAACAAAACCAAATGCTCGTAAAACCTGAGTTAATTTGGAAAACCAATATCTAGGAGCCTGGCGAAAATCATAAAGAGATTTCTGAAGGCGACATATCTGACCATGGGGCGCGACATAGCCTGGTGTGGTTCGCATAAAAACCTCTTTATACAAATCAACATGCAGAAAAGCATATGGACATCCATATGATGCAGTTCTCAACCACGAATGACTGCAATCGATAAGAATAGGCGAACAAAACTCATCTTCGCAACCGGAGTAAATGTCTCAGTATAATCAATTCTTCAACCTGTAATTCCCGAGAACCACTAGGCATGCCTTATGACATTCAATAGTACCATCTGACATAAAATTCATCTGGCAATAGTACCAGAAGCAGAGGGAGCAAAGTCCAAGTCTGATTGCGCTCAAGCGCAGTAAACTCATCAGTCATAGCATCTTGCAAATGAGCATGATGTGATGCCTCAGAAAAAGTGGTGGGATCTACACTAAATTTATTGCACCCAAAAATCAAGAATTCATACTAGAAAAATTATCACAATTTACATAATCAGTAAGAGGAAAGAGAACGCCTGAGGATAGTGATGGCGCATGAGTGAACGTAGCAGTAGGGGGGTTTTCAGTAGTAAGAGCACATGCATAATCATCACAATCATAATCTTCCTTAAAATGAGGAGGTCGGTGAGCATGAACATTATGTCTAATAGATGGCAACTCTGCGGTGGAACTATCTGGAGCTGGAGATGCTACGAAAGGAGGCTGGGCAGTCGGCGCGTAAGGCGCGTGAGACTCCGTCGGCGGTGGCGCATGAGGTGGTGGCATTCTTGGAAATGCAACGTCTGGGTAAGCTTAGTTAGGATTCGGTGATGGAACCTCGCCCACCGGGGATAAGCCGGTGGGTGCCAGTGGGTCGGTGCCGACGGAGGCCGGTCTGAGATGAGCTGCTGGAGACTGATGGCAGGGGACTAGTGACAGGCTCCGGTGGAGACTGGCGGTGACCAATGTTGAAGAACCAGCAGCGGCCGACGGTGGGTGACTGGTGGCGGCCGAAGGTATAGGGCCAGCAGCGGCCAAAGGCAATGGGTCGTGCATCTCCGGCAGTGGCCATGAGAATGCCGACAGTGAGGTGGTGGATCCGTGGGGGTCTTCTGTTATCGAAGTTGCGGAATACGGGAACTGGTCTTCAAAAAAGGTTTCCATCCCGACTGGTAAAGATTATGTGGGATTCCAAGTCAAAAAGCCGATAGTCTTTCTTTTTGGCAGGGTAACAAAGAAACAAACAACGTCGACTTCTTGGTGCAAACTTGATATTTGAGAACATGAGCAACAAAACACAAGCATCCAAAAACCCCTTAAGGATGAGCAATTTGGAGCTTTCCCATAGAGCAACTCAAAGGGAGTACGACCATTGAGATGCTTTGTCGGTGTCCGGTTAATCGGATAAGCAACAATAAGAACACATTCTCCCAAAAAATCAACTGGGAGACTAGCTCGAAAACTTAAGGCACGCGCCACATTGAGTAAATGACGATGCTTTCTTTCAACTTAACTATTCTGTTGTGGTGTATCAACCATAGATGTCTCAATAATGATCCCAGATGCAGCAAAATGAGATGTCAAAGGCAAAAATTCAGTCTTGTTATCAGCCCGAACACGTAGTATGGTTCAGTTCCACAGGTTCTTCACCAAGGCACAAATTTCCAAAAATTTAAAAGCTACTTCTGACTTAACCACTAATAAATAAACCCAAACAACTCGGGAATAATAATCAACTATAGTTAAGAATTAAAATGCACCACTGCAAGATGGTGTTCTATAAGGACTCCAAACATTACAATGTATTAATTGAAATAGTGCAGTAGCATTAGTAGAACCCAATGGAAAGCTATGTCTAGTCTGTTTTGCTCTATAACATATAGAGCAAGGAAAAGAAGTCCTATTAGTGCTAAAATCAATAGAAGTAACAGAAGACAACACCATTGAGGAAGGAATCCTAAGACGTTGATGCCATAAATCAGAAAAAGACATAGAAGCAATTGTCGGATGAGACTGGGGTTAGGAGGGTGATCACAAGTATCCAGCAGACTAAGCTAAAACAACCCCCCTTTCTGTTCACCCATGCCAATCACTTTCCTCGTACTGATTTTTTTATAAAATGAAATAGTTTTCAGTAAACTAAGCTAGACATTTTAAGGCAGATAACAATCTAGAGCATGATAATAAGTTGTACCGCAAAGTAGGTATATGTAACACATGAGTAAGAGTGACAACACCAAAGAAAATAGAACCATATTGGGTAGTAGATGACACAGAGCCATTACTCAGAACAACATTCACAGTGTCAATAGCAGTAGTAATATCAGTAAGAGAACCCTTATCAACGGTCATGTGATTTGAGGCTCTCGAATCAAGTATCCCAGGAAAAGTAAACTTATGTGACCCATTGTCAGTAAGAGAATTGAATTGATTAAATAAATACATGACCGTGCTCCAGTGGTCATCGGATAGAGTAGGGCCAAAATTAAACCGGGTAGGGATACGGCCAAAGGAAGGCGCCACCGCTAGGCTAGGCGGCAACATGGCAGTGCCGGTGAATGGCAGCAGGAGTGAAAGAGCCGTGGCAGATCCTTCGTTCACGGTAGCGGCGGTCGGCCGAGAGGCTGGCACCATCCTTCTGGCGGCACTGGCTCTCCTTTTCAACTCCTTAAACCATTATGGTACACCAATGATCTGGAAACATGAATCTTTATCATGACCCATGCAATGATAATGTGTACAAACAAGATTCTTGCGGTCAGATATAGAAAGAACAACTGGCGAAGAACTTGCAGGTGGTGGGCGCCGCGCAGTATACGCCATGGAATTAGAAGAAGGCTCGTGATCTCAAATGACAGCTCGATGATTCTCCACCTGGGCAACAAGGGCATACACTTTCATGACAGGTGGCATCAGATCAAAGCTCATGATATGTGATCACAGGGTGTGAAAGCCTTCATCGAGACCAGAGATGAATTGATGGATCAAATCATTCTCTCTCTCTCTCGAAAGACTCTCGCAGAAATATTTCAATGGCATGGTGCCTTGCTCTCTTCACTGTCATAAACTAGAGGAAGCCAGATGCAGTGGTAGTTTGCAAACAACTCCTTCAGTTTGGCAAAGTAAATATCGATGGGCTGATCGTTCTGCCTGCAACTCTGAATAGCCTCTTGCATTTGCAAAACCTTCTTACCATCACCAAGAATACATTGTGCCTTTAGGTCATGCCATATTCCTTAACTGTGGCAAACGAGCTCATAGAAGATCTCAACACCGGATCCAGGGTTTGCAAGATCCAGCAAACAAGAGTAGCATTAAACCCAGGCCAATCAACAACATCAGGATGACCATCTTGGGGTTTGGTAATTGATCCATCAATGAACCCAATCTTGTTCTTAGCAAGGAATGCACGACACATCGCGTCAGATAATTTGTAGACCTGGACCATCGCCCGAGCCAATAAAGTAAGGATCAGTCGATAGACCACCAATAAGTACAGTAGTTCGAGGCTGGGTTGCAACTACAACTGCTTCAATAAAGTCACAATCACATAATAACCACTCATATTCTGAAGTTTCGGAACCTCAGGTGCAACATCAATACGAGCTTGTTCCTCAAAAGCAGACATCGTACAAAATCAGGTATAGATCAACGGCAAACCGGATCGGTGGCAGTGGATCGGATTGGGAGCGGCGGCGTGTGGAAAAAATGCGGCGACGTGTGAACTTCGGGATCAGTGCGTGGGACTTAACGCACGAACCGATCAGATCTGGGATGGTGGCTGACGAATCACCGCAACTAGACGGTGGCGATTGTCGAGCGGTGGAACGACGAGCGGTTGGCGGCGGCTGTGCGGCAGCGCATGAGTACCACGCGCAATTTGACGGTGGAGGTGATGGCTCGACTGTAGCGGCAAAATTTTCTTTAGGGCTTCAGGACTCTACGCTTTGATACCATATAGAAAATAAGAAATAATGTGTGTTTGTATTCATGATCTCATGATCCATTACATAGTTGTACATAATACCTAAATGTAATAGAATATAATTACAATTACAATTAATATTTTAATTCCTTAATACTGACCTTCATAAACTTTTACAGGGATTTAGAATCTTAGATGTTCATTTGAAGCTCGTATCTTGTCTGATTTTTGTATTTAGAATCTTAGATGTTCATTTGAAGTTCGTATCTTGTCTGATTTTTGTGTTGTACAAGTATCGTCGTATTAAATGATATCTTGTACAAATTAGGAAGCAGTTTTCTTCCAGAAAATTGTTTGCAAGGGGCCGATAAATTGATTTGTACTAAATTGTTGTACTTGACTTGAAAAAAACACCCCATTTGTATTGTTGTGCACCCGGTCATAGATGCAGATGCAAAGGGGATCATGCCCATGTCTGTCATTGAAGGATCTCGCGGCTATATTGCACCAGATCTGTTTCTTAATTGATTTTTTATAAAAATTTGATTCGTTTCTATAATCTCTCTAACCATTTCTTTTTGGTTTATTCAAGTTCAGCCCAAATAATTAGAAATTCTCGGATGATTTGATCAATCTGGGAAAACGGTCCTTAAATATGACATTCTTTTCTCAAGGGGTAGTATGTCCCATACTCAACTGTTAAGGATTTCAAGATTACGTAAATCGACCAATTTGGAGCTGAGCCTGGGGGTAATGGTGATTCATACAGTTCAAACCAAATAAGAGGATTGAAGCTGTCAATCAACAGAAAATATCAGCAGTGATAGAATGATTTGTTGTAATCAATTGTATTATTGATATCTAAATATATAGAGAGTACAATAGAGGTGTAATAAGGAAAGAACTCTAATAATAATAAATCATAATCTAATCAGGAGTCTGATTTATCCTAACACCCCCCTCAAGCGGAGTGTCGAATGCTCGCCGACGTATAGCTTGGACCTGAAGAACTCGAACAGCGGACGAGAGAGCCCCTTGGTGAAAATATCTGCAATCTGAAGAGAAGTCGGAATATGAGCAACACGCAGCTTTCCGGATGTCACCAACTCACGAACAAAATGGTAGTCGATGTTGATGTGCTTCGCTCGCTTGTGCGCCGCTGGATTTTGAGCCAAGAAGATAGCACTACTATTGTCACATAACAACAGTGGAGAACCAGAAAGTGGAACCCGAAGATCACGAAGCAAATGAGTGAGCCAAACCACTTCTGAGGCAGTGCTGGCAAGAGCACGGTATTCAGACTCAGTGCTAGAATGAGAAACAGTGGATTGTTTCTTGGCACTCCATGAAACCAGATTCCCACCAAGAAAAACCGCATAACTATAAGTGGATCGACGAGTCTCCAGACAGCGAGCCCAATCAGCATCAGAGTATCCTAACACATCAGGAGTACTAGCAGAACAAAACCGGAGACCAAAATGAAGAGTGCCGCAAAATCCAAGTCACAGCAGCAAAATGGTCATCTCCAGGATCCTGAAGATACTGACTCACCGTGTTGACCGAGAATGCCAAATCCGGGCGAGAGATGGTGAGATACTGGAGATCACCAACAAGAGAACGATGAACTGTAGGATCCCGAAATGGTGGACTGGTAGAGCTGTGAAGCTGAGAACTAGCAACAAATGGAGTAGAAACAGGTGCCGCATCAGACATACCGGCCCGATTCAAAATATCCCGAGCATACTTTTCTTGGCCAAGCAGTAATCCTGAGGAGGTAGGCGAAACTTCAAGACCAAGAAAGTAATGAAGAGCACCGAGATCCTTGATCACAAACTCTCTGTGTGTCCGATCAATGAACTGGCGAATAAGAGTCGAGTCATTGCCTGTAAGAATGGTATCGTCCACATACACAAGTAGGAACAGTAACGACGACCCTCTCGAAAGGACAAACAAAGAAGTATCAGCTGAGCTGCACTGAAAACCAAGCTGTGTCAGATAACTGCTGAAACGCTGGAACCAAGCCCGGGGAGCCTGCTTAAGACCATAAATGGCCTTTCGCAAACGACAAACATAGTCTGGATGGACAGAATCCTGATAACCAACGGGCTGCTTCATGTAGACTGGAACATCAAGAACACCATTAAGGAAAGCGTTCTTGACATCCAACTGATGAAGTGGCCAGGAACGCATGGTGGCTATGGCGAGAACCGTCCTAACAGTGGAGGCTTTGACCACAGGACTGAAAGTGTGGTCAAAATCAAAACCTGGAATCTGCGAGAAACCCTATGCCACAAGTCTAGCTTTGTGACGCTCAAGAGTGCCATCTGGTAGATAGTTGAGCCTATAGACCCATTTGGAGCCAACAATGTTGACATTCGAAGGTCGAGGCACCAAATCCCAAGTGTGCTGACCACGAAGAGCGGCCATCTCATCATCCATGGCTGAAACCTAGGCTGGATCCTGAAGGGCAGAGCGATAATCAGTGGGCTCTGTTTGAGAAAGGAGTGCGGCAGTGAGACCATGAGCAATAATATCCGGATAATTCCCGATGCTGAATGGCACCAGTAGAAGACCGAGTGGCCATCCGATGAGTACAAATCGGGGGGCGGCGAAGATGGAGGAGTCAAACCAGCTAATGACACCAAGGAAGATCGAGATGCGCTGACCGGAGAGTGGCCGTCGGAAGTCACCGGAGAAATAATACCCGATAAAGGCTGAGACGTGGTGGCCGGTGGCTGAGACGATGGTTAAGGAGTGGTGGTCAGCGGCTGAGGTATAGTGGGCATTGGCCGAGGAGCCGGGTCCAGGTCAGCCATCCAGATGGAAGATGGTGGTGAAGGAGCGACAGCTGGAACAGGCACAGACACAGGTGTGGTGGCCCCAATCGATGAAGTAACAGTTCCATAAAAAATGATGAAATCTCCAGATCTGAAATCGAACGACTGTCCGTGGAAGATGAGACATAAGGGAAGAAAGTTTCATCAAAACGAACGTGGCGAGAGATATATATGCGCCCAGAAGTCTGGTCGAGACACTGGAAGCCCTTGTGACGAGGGCTATAGCCAATAAAAACACAGGGAATGGATCGGGGTGCAAACTTATCAGTAGCAGTGGCACGCAGACATGGAAATGCACGGCAACCAAATGGGTGAAAGAGGGTATAGTCAGGCACATGACCAAAAACAACCTCAAAAGGTGATTTTCCACTCAGAACTGAACTAGGCAGACGGTTAATAATGTAAACCGCAGAGGAGAAAGCTTCCACCCAATAACAGTGCGGCACAGAAGAGTGAAAAAGCATGGCAAGACCAGTCTCTGTGATGTGACGATGCTTCCGCTCAGCCTGGCCATTCTGAGCAGGTGTATAGGGCGAGGACATCTGATGATGAATGCCACATGATATGAGATGAGCCTGAAGTCGGTGATTAGTAAACTCGGTGCCACCATCGGTCTGAAAATTTTTAACCCTAGCAGAAAACTGATTCTCAACGAATTTCTGAAACTGGATAAAAGTGTCATAGAAATTCGACTTATGCCGCATCGGAAGAAACCATGTGAATCGTGAAAAATCATCAATGAAAATGTCATAATAAGAGAAACCACCGACATATAAAACAGGAGCTGGTCCTCACAAATCACAGTGTACTTTATCCAATAAACCAGTAGCGCGTTTGTCACTAGTGGAAAAGGGCAAACGGCTACTCTTGGCCATCTGACAAGGAGAACAACTGACAGGTGCAGGAATAGCAGTAGTGACAGAAATAAGGCCCCGTCGATTCAATAACTGAATAGTATCATGAGACACATGACCGAGGCAAGAGTGCCACTTCTCAAAAGAAGCATGAAGCTTTGTAGAGCGTAGTTCGCCTAAAAAGCTGGAATCACCAGTCTCAAGAAAATAAAGACCTGAACTATGACGGCCTTTACCAATTATCGTCCCTGTATGCTTATGCTCAATTGAAAATGCATCGGCATCAAATATAACACGGACAGGTAAATCACGAGTAAGCTTACTGATGGACAATAAGCTTCTAGTAATCTTAGGAACTACCAGAACATCATTAACAGAGAAACCAGAGAAATGACATTGGCCGATGTGAGAAATAGATAATGATTCACCATTTCCAACAAGAATAGAATCAGAACCACGATAAGATTGTACCTTATCAAGATGACTGGTGTGAGCAGTGCTGTGAGAAGTAGCACCCGAATCAACAATCCACTGATTTGACGAAGGATGACAATTGAGACCATTCACACTGGCCTGAAATAAAGCTTTGTTCGCAATCCAATTAGCGGAGCCATCTGCCCGAGAAAAAGGCGCCAAATAAACCATAGCAAGAAGATACCCAGAAAAGAGGCGCAAAATGATCCGGCACATGCAAAAAATGCCAAAAAAAACTATTGAATCGTCAGGCGCGTGACTTCACGAGCAGAGAATGATAATGAACCGCTAGGCGCATGGCTTCACGCGCAGAAGATACTGTTGGCTCCCAGGCGCGTGACTTCACGCGCGGAAGGGTGTGCGTGTGCGTCTGCACACACGAGCGCGTGGACGCACGCGCTTCTGGAAGAAACAGGCATGTGGATCTGCTGTTGCTGGTCGGCCGAGGCGATAAGCACGCCGAAGACGAAGACGAAGCCGAGCACAACGGTCCGATGACTTGTACACGCTGGACGATGGGAAGACGACTACCGTTGGATCTTGCGATCTCGCCGCTGGAAGGAGTTGATGAAGGCACCGCTGGAAGGAGCCACCGCTGGAGAACGCCGGAGGAGGAGGAGCCACCGCTGGAGGAGGCCGCCGATGGAGGAAGGCGCCGCTGGAGGAAGGCGCCGCTGGAAACTTCGCCGCTGGAAGAAGATGGAAACTTTGCCGGAAAATCAAGACTTGAGAGGTTGCCGGAGGATGCCAGAATTTGACCGTAACTTTGCCAGAATCAGGGCCGGAATTTGATCGGAACTTCGCCGGAACTTCACTGAACAACAAATTAAAATTTAGGGCTTAGGATCAGAACCTTGCTCTGATACCATGATAGAATGATTTGTCGTAATCAATTGTATTATTGATATCTAAATATATAGAGAGTACAATAGAGGTGTAATAAAGAAAGAACTCTTATCATAATAAATTATAATCTAATCAGGAGTATAATTTATCCTAACAAGCAGTATATAATTACTGCACAGAAGAACAAAGGTCTACATTACTCATCGGATCTCCACATCTTAGTGAATGTTAGGGTATTGTATGTGTGTGTGGAATTAGAGAACATGTTGAACATAAAACAGCAAAAAGTATATCTTTCGAAAGACGGTATTTTTATAAGTCATGGAAAGATCAAGGTTTAAAGTGCAAATTAAAAGAAATGAAGATAAAACTTTTGGGATTTCGTGTTGGAACTGAGTGTAGCTCTAACGGCACTACGTGCGATTACACACACTGATAGTGCGAATACCGAATCCATCTCCGATCTCCTTCAATCCATCCCCGATCTCTCCACCACAATCGATCTATTGATCTATCCATCTCGCTCCCATGGCGGCTCCTCCACCTGGAGGAAGCCCGCAATCAGCCTATGCCGATTGTCTCAAAACAAAGAGCAACCCAGCAAGCAAAGTGAACCCTAAACTCAAGAAACTCAACCTCAAACCTCAATTGTCATTCAAAGGGGAACCATGTTGCTTCTTCACGGAGGAGGAAATTGACCTCATCGCAGAGCCATTCAATGAAGCCCTAATCGGGAAATTCACCAGAGGCCGGCCAACCTTGGCATTTCTCCGGCACCATTTTCAGACAATTGGCTTCAAAGGGGATTACAAAATTACAGCTCTAGATGCGCGGCATGTGAGAATCACCTTCGACCTCGAGGAGGATCTGCATCGATGCTGGAGCAGGTACACTTGGAATCTTGGGGGAGCTGTCATGAGAGTTCTAAAATGGACGAAGGATTTTGATATTGATGAGGAGCCCCCATTTGCGCCAATCTGGATAAACGTCGAGCTACCTCCGACTCATTTTTTCCATCCGGATGCTCTCGAAGGAATTGGTCAGTCTCTAGGTAAATTCCTATATGCTGATATCCCAACTGAGACTTTATCACGACCTTCCACTGTTTGAATGAGCGTAGAATTTGATTTAAGAAACCCCCTCCCAAGCAAGGTTAGGTTAGGGACCCTGAGAAAACACAAGTTCTACAATATAGTATATGAGGACCCTCCACAGTACTGTAGGGAGTGTAAGAAACTGGGACACAATATATCAACCTGCAGAATAAGATTAGGTAACTCAGCAGAACAAGTCGATCAGCAGGTTGGTAATGACACCAAGAAGATCACAGCAAAAGGTCAACCACCAAAAGGACAAGGTCCTACTCCCGCAACATATAAGAAACCTCAAACTGTTCCTGAAGCTGGGAAGAAGCATATAGAGGTCTGGAAAAAGAAAGTTGATGCTGGTCTACGCATAACCCCTGAGGAGGAAGAAGAAGAATTCCTGGATGCATTAAACACGGATGAACTTCCCTCAGACAAAGGAAAAGGCCTGATGACTAATGACTCCCCACCACCTGCTAAGTCGGGGCCATCCAAACAAAAAAGACCCTGTGATGATCCATCATCACCCAAGAGAACAGGTAATCCGGATAAACAAATTTTTCAATCTACTAACCGTTTTCAGCTGTTGGATGAGCTACAGGAGCAAGAACAAAACGCAGAGGACCTAGCTGAGGACTTGGAAATGGACTTCATGGAGGCCACTGAGGTGCTTCCTTCTATACAGGTTCTCCCTTTCTCTACCACACACAAAACTAATACACTTACTGCCACATCACCACATGCTATGACAGTGATCGATTCTGGGAATGAGATTGTGAATCTGCCTGATAAGGTGCATGTAGACAAAGATATGCCTGATATAGAAAAGGAGTCTGTGTTGGAAAAAGTGCTAAATGTTCCTTCTAATGAAATATCAGATGATAATAGGATTGAAAAATTAAGTGAGGACCATAATGCTAACATCTCACAGGAGGTAAACAAACGAAATAAAGATCATATAGAACCTCTGCTCCTAGGGGATAACTCAAAACTATTCCACTCTAGCACCATTAGCTCCCACTCAGCACCTCAGGTAACCGATGCCCCCAACTTGCTAGGTGCAGACCAACAATCTCAGTCTGGAAGGGTTGAGAGGAGGAAATCTACTTTCTTCACTCAACCAAACAGAATTAGCTCAAGGCTAGCAGCAAAACAGAATGTTATCCATGAATTGTAAAATCTTAGCATGGAATGTAAATGGTTTATCCAGCTCTGTGGAAAGAATCAAAGAATTAGGTCTGGTCCATAAGCCTGATATTTTAGCCATTATTGAACCTAAGCAAAAACAAAATTCTCTTGAAGATTTCACAAAGACTTTACACTTTCATTCTGGTCTAGCTTCAGAATCAGGAAAGATATGGATAATGTGGAACAATAATATACAAATACATCTCATCCATAATGACCCTACTTTCACAGTAATAAAAATAGACAATCAGGTGATAGGGAAAGAATGGTATTTAATTGTAGTTTATGCAGCACACTCAAGACTAGAAAGACAGGAAATGTTTGGTAGAATTTTAAATTTACCCTCAAGGCCATATTTCCTTATTGGTGATTTTAATGTTATCAGAACACTCTCAGAGTACAAAGGGACCTCTAATCCTGGAATAGATAGCATTATGGATTTTGATATATTTATTAATGCCATGGAACTTGAAGAACCCCACACAGTAGGAAATATCTACACTTGGGCTGGGTATAGGCTGAAAGGGAAAGAAATCAAAGTAAAAGAAAGAGTAGCTAAGAAACTAGACAGGGGCTTAGCTAATCAAAAACTTAGACTCATTTTCCCAAGCATATCTATACAGGTTCTGAATAGAACCACATCAGATCATTGTCCACTTCTAACAAGTTTACATAATCTGAATAAAACCTACCCAAAGCCTTTTAGGTTTCAAAATATGTGGTATCTGAGAGAGGGTTTCCAGCAGGTCCTGACAAACAATTGGGAGCAGCCTATAGAGAGTTATGGAATGTTAAGATTTAGTAACAAACTGAAAAGGCTAAAAATTTTTCTTAAACAGTGGAATAAGGAGGTCTTCAAAGATGTTTTTCAGAACATTAAAGAAGCTGAGAAGGAGGTAGATAGATTGGAGGCTGAAAATGATGAAAATGATAATGCTTTAACCCTAGAAGCCCTTAACACTGCAAGAACAAACCTCCTAATCAAAATTAAGGAAAGAGATACATTCTGGAAACAAAAGAGCAGGGTGAGATGGATGAAAGAAGGGGACTGTAACAGCCAATTCTTCCATAACTCTGTTAAGCAGAAACACTCCAGACTATCCATACAAAAAATTAAGGATGAAAACAACAGCTGGTTAACTGACCAGGATGATATTGGGAGTGCAGGGGTAAGGTTTTTTTCTAATCTTCTACAGGAAGAGAATACTGACATCAGTGGTGTAAACCTTGCTTTTTTTCTCCAAGACATTCCACCTCTGATCTCCCCCCAGACAAACATAGAGCTTCTGAAACCTGTAACTTCTGAAGAAGTTAAAACTGCGGTGTTTAGTCTTAGTGAAAACAGTGCCAGTGGTCCTGATGGATTTCATGGACTGTTCTATAGAAACAGTTGGGACACTATTGGCAAAGATCTTACTGAGGCAGTAAGAGACTTTCAAGCAGGAACACCAATCCCCAGGGCTATGGCATCCACCCATATTGCCCTCATTCCTAAAAATCAGCATCCCTCAACTTTTAATGAGTTTAGACCTATAAGTCTCTCAAACTTTAGTAATAAAGTTTGTTCAAAGATTTTGATGGAGAGGATAAAACAGTTGATGCCCACACTTATATCACCTGAACAATCAGCTTTTCTTCAAGGGAGGGAAATTGCTGATAATGTGATCCTGATGCAAGAATCCACTAGATTCTTGCAGAAAGACAATGAATGTCTTAACCTAATCCTGAAACTGGACATGACAAAAGCTTTTGACAGGGTTTCTTGGACAGCTCTGAATTCTTTACTGCTCAAATTAGGATTTCATGGATCCCTGGTCAAAATCTTAATGTCTAACATAGCATCTGCATGGTTTTCAGTTTTAATAAATGGAGTAGCATATGGTTTTTTCAAGCCATCAAGAGGTCTCAAACAGGGTGACCCCTTGTCTCCATTTCTGTTTAATATCCTCACTGAGCTTATGTCTAGGAAGCTCCACACATTATTTGAATCTAGGGCACTAGCTAGGTTTCATCTTCCACAGCACACTACCCCACTAACACATCTGATTTATGCTGATGACACCTGCATTTTTTTAAAAGCAACTGATAAATCACTCAGAAACTTTGCTGCTTTTATCACCTCATTTGAAAAGGCAACAGGTCAGAAAGTAAATATGCAGAAATCTTGCTTTTACACTGGAAATAAATGCAGCAGAGCACAAAAAAGAAAAATCATTAACATTCTGAGCATGCAGGAGGGCAGTTTCCCCTTTAGGTATTTAGAATGTCCTATATACAAGGGTAGAAAACTAAATGCACATTTTCACAGTATTCTGGAAGCAATTAGTGCAAAAATTCACACCTGGAACTCCAAATGGATCTCCAGAGGAGGCAGGATCATACTCATTAAGTATGTTCTCTCCTCTATTCCTCAACATGTGTTTGCAGTGCTACAGCCAACTAGTTTTACCCTAAGAAGAATTGAAATGTTGTGTTCTGATTTTCTATGGGGGGAAACTGAAGGCAAAAAGCACAAACACTGGAGATCTTGGGAAAGAATGTCTTTCCCTGAAGATGAAAATGGGATAGGATTAAAAAACTTAGACTCATTAATGGATGCTTACTCCCTTAAGCTCTGGTGGAAAATGCAGCAGGGAATAGCCCCCTGGACAAAATTTATTTGGTCTCTCCCAAAACATAGGAGAACTTCAGATGTATGGAAAAGAGTCCAATCAGTTTCAGAATTTGCAGAAAACCACACAAGAATTATTGTGGGAAAGGGAACTTGTAGTTTCTGGAGTTCAAACTGGACAGGCCATGGACTATTGATAGATAAGATATGTGGAAATGCCCCACTGAATCCAGAACTAACTGTTAGAGAATTTTTCACAAATAGGGCTCCATTATTATCTTTTCTGGCACCACATATTACTGCTGACTTCTTACAGGATTTGCAAAGGGAATTCCCTCTCACTGAGGACAGTGATATCATGGTTTGGACTCCTAGTCCACAAGGTAAGTTTTCGATTAAATGTGCTTACAAAAGTTTGAGACACAAACATAGAGAATCAGCATCATTGAAAAAGGTACAATCTCTAAACCTACCTGTGAAGATCACCTTTCTGACTTGGAGAATTCTAAACAACTTGATGCCTATGGATGATATGCTCACTGAATTTGGGATTGTCACTGTATCTAAATGTCCTTTTTGTGAGCATGAGGATACTCTGCAACACTTTTTTTAATTCATGCCCCTATGCCTCTTTCATATGGAAACAAATGCATGAAATCCTAGAATTACCACAGGATCAGTTTGCAAATTTATGGGATAGATTAACAACCTATTGGAACATTACAAACCTGTCAAAATTGCATAACTTCCTTTGATACTCGCTGCCTTGTTTAATTCTATGGGAATTGTGGAAAGCAAGGGGTCAGGTGCTATTTCAAAATGTTAAGCTAACACCTTTACATACTTGGAAGCAGGTTAAGGCAAACTGTAGACTCATCTCTATAGTTAGGCCACTGACTTCAAGTAACCCCTCAGATAGCACATGGATCCAAAGAGGATTAATCCCACTCCTGAATCCACCCCCACCAATAAAACTGATCCCTATTAAATGGGAGCCCCCAGATACAGGATTTAAACTGAATGTTGATGCATCTTGCAATCAAAACTCTTCATCTGTTGGGGGACTCATTAGGGATAAGGGGGGAAGTTTCAGACTTGGTTTTCACAAACTTACTACGGGTATTTCTCCTTTGCAGGTGGAGCTTCAGTCTGCCCTTCATGGCATCCAACTGGCAGTGGAAACCGGTTTCCATCAATTATCACTCGAGATGGACAGTCAGAATGCAGTGAGCATCATCAATGGCAAACTGAAGCCTCCATGGAACTGCCTTCAACTAGCTAGGCAGGTGGCAGATCTAACAAAGAAACATGGCATCCGAGTTAGCCACATTTATAGAGAAATCAATGGTGCAGCAGATTTCTTGGCAAAGTATGGACAACAAAGAAGGGTTCCACAACATTTCGCGGATCCTACATGCATCCCACAGCTAAAGGAAACACTTCTAAAGGACACACACTACTCTTGGAGAAGGATCAGGGCGTAGAACCGGAAATGCAAGGCTGGAGTGTACATCGACACGGGGGGTGGAGGTGTACATAAACAGAAGGGCATTTCCGGTTTAAACGATTAGCTTATACGTAGGGCTAGTCGCCTTAATTTCCATGTACAGGTCTCTTTTTGATATTGGCATAGATTATGCCGCACATATTGCGACAACTAGTGTCCAATTCTCTCTTGTATACATCTACTGGACTGGTTTCACGGGAATTAAATCCCAATCTGATGGTAAGGGGAGCCATAATAGAACCCCCCACCTACAGGTGGTTTCAGTTTAAAAAAAAAAAAGAAGATAAAACTTTTGGGTTGCATGAATCGGGTTATAAACTTTATAACTACTACATGTTACATGATAAATTTTTAATATTGCAACTAAGACTTTTCACCTTTTATTATTCTAATTAAACCTCATCTTTCCATAAGCATATGGAAAGACGGTCTTTCCCAAGACTTTGCCTATATATATATTGAAGAAAATTCAAAGAAACACATATTATGAAATCATAAAATGTTCATATTTTTTATACAATGATAGTACATTTGATAGAAATATGCATCCATATTTATTTATTTATTTATTTACACGACAAAGTCTTATTTTAGACTAACTAACTGTTAAATGAAGAAATTTTATAATTAGTGAGACTAATAAGGTCATTTGATATTTATTTTTATTCATTGTAATGAGATATATACATATAATTATAATAACATTTTAAAATGAATGTCAACATATAAATAATTACTTTTTAAATAATTTGAATGAAATATTACAAATTAATCTAATCAATTTTTATTGTATTCAATATTTAACGTTTCTCAACTAAATTAATTATTTCACTTCATAACTCATATAATTTGCCTTAAATGACTAAACTTTAAAATTTTAAATAAAACTGAATTTCAATAATTTAATTAATGATATCGCGCAAGGCATGGTGATACTCCACTGATATAACTTAAAACATATAATAAGGTGTGTCTAAATATGAAAATATTATAAATATTATATAAGCAATAAAATATTTAAATTTTAAAATACTAAATTAAAATTTAAATTTAAAAATACTAAATTTAAATTTAAATTTAAAATTTTAATGTTAATTTAACAATATAGCGTATAAGTGAAAATATACAATGGACAGTCTAGAGACCTCTTCATATTTTAGTATATTAAAATTTAATTTCATCTCCTTAATCGTAATTAATTTAAGGGAAAAGTGTCAAAATGACTCTATTAAACTGAGAAAGTGCAGATGTAACCTTGTATAATTTGAAAGTGCAGAACTAACCCTACATTTTAATCAAAATTATGAATTTTACTCAATTGACACTATTTCGGCATTGATCAAACAAATTCAGGCATTGTCCATGTATAAAAAGGCAAATATACCCCTAACCCTAAAACAAAAAATTGAATGACCATTATATCCTAAGCATCTTCATCAACCCTAAAACCCTAAGATGTTTCTTCAACATTAAACACCAATGCAACCCCTAGCACCGTCGTGCCGCTCTCGAGCGCCGCTCCCTGCCCAGAACCACTGCCCTAAGCTAGTCCCACGTTGACTTCGCCACCATTTCCAACGCTGCTTAACCAAGCGCCAGAGAATCGAGGCCCACCAGTCTAGTGTGTCGCCTTCAGTTTGCCTCCAACCACTCGACACCCCCGCTAGCCCTCGACCCTAACCCTAATCCTAACTCTGTCTCCAGCCAACCGTCACCACCCATCGCTTCCTGCCGTTGACCACCAACCATTTTTTATCAGAAAAAAGCCAGAGATTAAGTCATTAAGGCCTGAAGCTCATTTCGTAATCCTACACATAACCAGCTGAACTAAACAGTCTCACCAGCCCATTAGAAATAAAGAATCCAACAGAATTCCCATTGGTTTACAGTCTGGTGATCTTCTGGCGCGCCGCATCGATCTGGTCGACGCAGTCTAGATTCTTCCCGGTGACGCAGCGGTAGATCCAAGCGAGCACGCCGACGGACGCCACCCCAAAGAGGCAAAGAACCCAGTGGAGATAAACGAACCAGTATTCTAATGCCAGCACCAAAACCGATCTTCTGACGCCGTCACTCGAGGCTGCTCCCTCTCCCCGCTGCCACCACTCAACCCTAGCCATGCCTCATCCGCTCTGCCGTGACGCAACCCCAGCCTGCCTCAATGCCTCCTCCGCTCCACCGCGATGCAACCCCAGTCCACCTCAACGCCGCGCTCTACCAGCTCAACAGCGTGCTACACCACCTCAACGCAACCGCTCAACCTTAAACCCTACCCTTGTCGTAACCCTACCCATCGAGCGGTGGAATTGGTGGTGTTGGGGAGAAGAATTGCTGGAGAAGAAATCAAAGTTTGAATAGTATTTTGTTGTTTTGGAGAAGAGTAGCAATGGCGGAGGAATAGCAATGATGTTTTGGAGAAGAAATGGCATCGGTGGTGGAGGAGGCCATGATGAAGAAATGAAAAAAATGAAAGGGCAAAATTGTATTTTTATGTTTTTTGGATTTTTAATTTTTTAATAGAAGGGTAAAATGGTCATTTAAATTATTTCTGGCCAATTTGACCGTTGACATTTCAGTCAACAAAATCTAGGGTTATTTCTGTACTTTCAGATTTTACAAGGTCATTTATGCACTTTCAACCAAAACATAGGGTTAAAAACACACTTCACTCTAATTTTAAAGTGTAAAATATAAGAAATATTTCATGAAGACAAAGTGTTGGGAAAGACCGTTTTTCCATAGGTTTATGGAAAGACGGAGTTTAATTAGAATAATAAAAGGTAAAAGGTCTTATTTGCAATATTAAAAATTTATTATGCAACGTGTAATAGTTATAAAGTTGACAACCCGATTCATCAAATCTGAAAACTTTATTTTCGCTTCTTTTAATTTGCAAACTTTAAACCTTGATCTTTTCATAGATTATGAAAAACTATTTTTCAAGAGACGAACTCTTTTATGAAAAATAAAGTAAAACTGATAAAAAAAATATTGTCAGCAGAAAGGTCATTTCAGTCAACAAAATCCAGGGTTATTTATGCACTTTCAGATTTTACAAGGTTATTTCTGCACTTTCGACCAAAACATAGGGTTAAAAATGCACTTCACTCTAATTTTAAAGTGTAAATATAAGAAATATTTCATGAATGCAAAGTGTTGGGAAAGACTGTATTTCCATAGGTTGATGGCAAGACGGAGTTTAATTTGAATAATAAAAGGTAAAAAGTCTTTGTTGCAATATTAAAAGTTTATTATGCAAGGTGTAGTAGTTATAAAGTTGATAACTCGATTCTTAAAACCTGAAAAAATTTATTTTCATTTTTTAATTTGTACTTTAAACCTTGGTTTTTCCATAGATTATGGAAATAAGTACCATTTTTCAAGAGACTGAATCTTTTATGAAAAAGAAAGTAAAACTGATAAAAAAAATATTGCCAGCAGAAAGGTCATTTCAGTCAACGAAATCCAGGGTTATTTCTGAACTTTCAAATTTTACAAGGTCATTTCTGCACGTTCGACCAAAATATAGGATTAAAAATGCACTCCACTCTAATTTTAAAGTGTAAAATATAAGAAATATTTCATGAAGGCAAAGTGTTGGGAAAGACCGTCTTTCCATAGGCTTATGGAAAGACGAAGTTTAATTTGAATAATAAAAGGTAAAATGTCATAATTGCAATATAAATTTTTTTATTATGCAACGTGTAGTAGTTATAAAATTGACAACCCGATTCATAAAACCTAAAAATTTTATTTTTATTTCTTTTAATTTGTACTTTAAACCTTAATTTTTTCATATATTATGAAAAGATCGTTTTTCAAGAGACGGATTCTTTCGTGAAAAAGAAAGTAAAACTGATAAAAAAATATTGCCAGCAGAAAGGAAATGATGATTGTGCACTAACTTGAAAGAGAATAAAATTAATTAACAGTAGTACTCCCTTTGTTTTGTTATTTATGACATACGTATTATAAATAATTGTTTTTTTGTATTGACACTTTTTCTATTTTTGATAAAGTTTCTTTAATTTAATTCACACATTCTACTTTTTACTTTCCATATTTAATTTTATTAGCTTATTTTCTTCACCTAAATCCAAACCAATAATAAATACTCCAAAAGATAAACCCCCTCTTGAGTACAGGAACAAAGACAAATGACTAATTAGCAACTACGCCTTCAAACTTACGACACTTGAGAAAGACAAATATTTTGCAGGAAAGAAAAGGAAGATATATGTACCCGTGAGTCCTGTCTACTTCAACACACATACATTTTGCTTTCTTTTTTTTTTTTCCCCTTTTGTATTATTTGCCATTATAACTGTGTCTGACATAACTTATAACCTGTTTTACTTATAATTTATGGTAAAGTTTTGAGAAAAATTATATTTTCATAACCTCATGGAAAGACGAGGTTTAATTTAAATAATAAAAAGTTAAAAAAGTTTTAGTTGCAATATTAACGTATAGTAGTTATAAAGTTTATGACTCGATTAATACAATCCAGAAATTTTAAATTCGTTTCTTCTAATTTGAAGTTTAAACCTTGGTATTTCTATGGCTTATGGAAAGACCATCTTTCAAGAGACGGACTCATAATTTAAACATTTTTTAATGTTTGATAAAGTGTTAAATAACCGCTTATTTTAAAAGCAGGAGTTACTTTTAGAGGAAAAACAGAAGTTGACATCCACTTACTTTCAAAATAAGACAGATTTTATTATAAGCAGACTCGACCCTAGTTTGAGGCAAATGAAATGTTCGCCTTAGGTCCCCAATTTTTTTTATTTATGTAGGGGCCTCATTTTAAAATATTTTTTACTATATATGTAAGAGAATTAATAAATAGAGTTAAGTGCCCGTATGACCCTATGTTTTGGTCGAAAGTACTAATATAACCATGTAAAGTTTAAAAGTGCTATTGTAACCCTATGTTTTGTTTGGAAGTGCTAATATAACCCTGGAGGCCTGAATTTGACCGAAATTTTATGAATTGACTATTTTACCCTTATTTTAAAAAATAAAATTCTAAAACTTGGAAAATACTATATTGCCTTTGTAAACCCTAAATTATTCTCTCACATTAGATCCCACTTTTCCCACTTCTTCATCTCGGGACGCATCTGGTACATATCCCAATCGAGACTATACTTGGAGTCGATCCCAAACACCATCTGGTACAAATCCGAATTGCCAAAACACTCAGAGCACCCGGTGGAGGGGTGAGATTCAAATGTGAGCAGCGGCGGGGTGGATCTGGTCTAGGCAGTGGTGGGGCGGGTATGGGCTGAGAAATGGCGGGTGGGAAGGGTCTGGCCGGGTAGAGGTGGAGCCGGGAAAGAAGAAGCAGGGCAGGGTGCGGTGGTACAGAGGATGACCAGTGGCGGGCGTGGGTCTGGTGCAGAGGTGGGTCTGGGAAAGGGAAAGCAGGGAAGGGCGTGATGGTACAGAGGCGGGGCAGTGGTGTAAAGGTGGGGCAACGGCATGAAGTGGCGGGGCGGGTCTGGGGAGCCAGGAAAGGACAAGCAGAGTGAGGTACGGTGGTACAGAGGCGGGGAAGCAGCTGGGAGCAGTGGTGCGGAGGTGGGACAGCGACGGGAAGTGGCAGGGCGGGTTTTCTCATTCGTTGAAAAGATTTAACACATTTTTAGGTGGTGATTTATTTAATTTTTTGCTGTGTTACAGAGGGAGAGGTTGTGAAAATCAGTAGGCAATCAATCCATGTTGTTGTTCTTGGTTTCTCGTCTGCTTACACAGGGGATGCCGACATCCGTGAGGAATTTTGTTATGTTTGTCTTGTTTAGCTGTCCTGTTTGTTTGTCCAAATTCTGGCGGCGGCGGAGTGGCAGTCGTGGTGGTGGAGCGTCGGTGGTGGTGGAGCAGTTGTGAAGAGGATGAAGAAGAATCTAGGGGTAATTTTGTCATTAGATTTTTAGCTTTAAGAATAGGGGTATTTTAGTTCTTTTGTAGTAGGTCAGCGCTGGAAATTACAAAGTCAACGCCAGAATAGTGCCAAAAGGTTATATCGGCACTTCTGATGCAAAACACAGGGCTATAATAGCATTTTCTAACTTCACAGGGTTATATTGACACTAATGACCAAAACATAGGGTCATATCTACATTTGCCCTAATAATTATTACATTTTCTAGTTAGCTGGCTCAGTAAAAAAAAATTCCTCACATATGAACCCCGTTTTACTGTTATAACACAACCTAAATATTATATATGAGGCCATTTTAAAATAAATTGCTTCAATCCTCCAAAATGTTAAGGTCGGCCTGATTATAAGCACACTTCCATCAAATATGCCATGCACCGTATATGATTTTTTGTTACATGTGTGAATCATACTTATTAGAATCAAATCTTACAATTCTGCAATTTAAATTAATAAAATTATTCTGAATGCTCGATTCTATTATGTTAGAATATTTTATACAAAGTTTTGACTTTATAAATACTAGCGGGGGTACCATCGCGTGTTCCACGATATTATTAATTAAAATATTAGAATTAATTTTTATGTACATTTTGTGTCTTTTTTTTTTTTAAATGTACATTTTGTGTCTAACATTTAAATTGAAAACAAAGTTTATTTAAAATTTTAAAGTTTAGTCATCTAAGGAAAACTATATGAGTTATGAAGTGAAATAATTAATGGCAAATTCTTGGAAAAGACCGTCTTTCCATAAGCATATGGAAAGACGGGGTTGAATTAGAATTATAGAAAAGTATAAGGTTTTAGTTGCAATATTAAAAATTTATTATGCAACGTGCAATAGTTATGAGTTTATGACCCGATTATTACAATCCAAAAATTTTATCTTGATTTCTTATAATTTACTAGTTGAACCTTGGTTTTCTATACCTTATAAAAAGACTGTCTTTTAAGAGACGATCTCATAATTAATTTAGTTAGAAATCGTTAAATATTGAATACAATACAATAGATTATTTTTATAATATTCATTCAACATTTTTAAAAAGTAATTATTTATAAATGGAGATTCATTCTGAAATGTAATTATAATTATGTGTATCTCATTGCAATAAATAAAGGTAAATATCAAATGACTTTATTAGCCTCACTAATTATAAAATGTTCCAATTCAACAGTTGGTCGGTCAAAAACAAGATTTTGTCATATATAATAGGGCAAATGACTTGGGAGACCCTCCAACTATTGTCATTTGACCTTTTTGGCCCCTCTTTTATTTTTTGATCACTTTCGTCCCCAAACTAACAAAAGTGCTGAATCGTAGCCCTTCCGTCATGTCAAACGTTAAGTTTAGTCAAAACTATTAAATTTAAGGGCAAAACGGTCAATTTCATTTTCCCCCCTTTTCCATTTTCTCTTTTGAATTTATTTTCTCATTTTCCTTTTTTCTTTCTTCTTCTCCCTTTTCTTTCCTTTTCTTTCCTTTTCTTTTCTCCTTGGCCTCTCTCCTTGGTGGCGGTGGAGGGTACATGCGGTGGTTAGGCGACGGAAGTGAAATGGGAATGGGAAGGGGGTGGGAAAAATAAAAAAGAAAATGATAAAATATAAAAGAAAATAGAAATAGAAAATGAAAGGCAAATGAAAATGGAAAATGATAAAAGAAAATGGAAATTGTCAGTTTTACCACTAAAATTAACGCTTTGACCATACCTTAACTGTTTGACCTGACAAAAGGGGCACAATTCAACAGTTTTGTAAGTTCAGGGATCAAAAGTGTGGAAAAAATGTTTGGAGGGCCAAAGGTGAACGATAGTGATAGTTCGAGAGCCACAAAAGTTGTTTGCTTGATATAGTATGAGATATTTATGATTTTAAATACAACTTTAGTAGTTATATATTTTATCAAATTATGATTGATTATATATAACAAAGAATTAAAATCAGTAGCATATTATAATATTAGTATATTATTTTTAAGCAACTTGGATTTGGGTTAGTTAAAATGACTTCAATATCCCCGGTTGACAGTATCAAGCAAAAAATTTCTATTATATGGTCTTGGAAAGATTATGTGTTTCTTTGGATTTGCTTTATTGATATATATATATATATATACATATATATAGTCCGCCTATTGAAAGACGGTCTTTCCATAAGTTATGGAAAAACCAAAGTTTAAAGTGCAAATTAGAATAAATGAAGATAAAATTGTCGGGTTGCATGAATTGTGCTATAAATTTTATAACTACTACACGTTATATAGTAAATTTTTAATGTTGCAACTAAGATCTTTTACCTTTTATTATTCTAATTAAACTCCGTCTTTACATAAGCTTATGGAAAAACGGTCTTTCCCAAGACTTTATCATACACACACACACACACACACATATATATATATATATATATATATATATATATATATTTATGATTTTAAATATATCTTTATAAGTTATGTATTTTAAAGTAAAAAATTAAAATCAGCAACATATTATAATATTAGTACTCTCTATGTTTTGTTATGTAGGACACGCTTACTATAAATGAATGGTTTCTTTATTTGACACTGTTTTCATTTTTGGCAAAATTTCTTCAATTTTATCCACTCATTCTACTTTTTACTTTCTACATTCAAGTTCATCCACTCATTATACCTTTTAGGTTAATCAAAATAACTTCAATATCCCCGATTGACATCATTCAAGCAAACAATATTTATTATATAGTGATTGGGATAAATGTAAATATGACCGAATAAATAAAATATACGACCACGTTGTTAAAGATGACAAATTATATATTCAGCTTGTGGAATATGTTAAATTTTGTATCTGAATGTCACTTTATAATTAATAAAATACATCTTAAAAATATGAAACAACTAAATTTTAAATTAGTATATAATAAATAAAGAGTTGGTCTCTTGATAGGCGGACAATCATAAACTTATGGACATGTCACTTATTTTTTACCTTATATACTGTATTTGTTAAATTACGTACTTACTAAATTTAGAATTTTAGAATTTGTTTATTATATATTTTTATTTTCATATTCAAATACATATTATTACTTGTTTTAACTTTATAAATACAATATTTTAATTTCATAAAAATTACAACATTTAAAGTAAAAATTATTATGCACTGTCAATAAATTTAAGGAAAGAAAGCATTTCCGAAGACTTTCTCATAAATAAATTAGATTGTTATTTAATTAATTAGTGAAACGGTTTGTATTGTATCCTACAAATTGGTCAATGATCCATGCTGGTGCCGTTTTTTCTTAGGCAGTACTCTCTCCGTCTCACCTATTTTTACATTTTTGCCTTTTACATGCTGTTTAACATGTATGTTTGATCGTCAATATCTTTACATATATAACGTTAAAAGAAATCAATATTAAAAAATTACTTTTTAAAATGATTTGAATAATATCATATATGATAACATTATTGTTCACATATTTATATAATTATGCAATCAAACCTTGATAGAAAATAGTGTCAAAAAATAGAAGTGCAAATACTGATGAAATAGAGAGCATTTAGAAATGTAGGATGGACCTCTGGTTTTATTGGTGTTTGAGGGAATTGGATATTTGTAAGCAAGCCTCAGTTTGCTAAGGGCTAAAAAGTGATGGTCGAAATGGCCCATTTTATCAGAGAATGTTTCAGCCTCAAAACCTCAAAACCCATTTCCACACACCAATTAAACTTCTAGTGAGAGTGTTTAAAAGAAGCAACTCACTCATGGATTTTTTCAACTAAGCTGTTTCACCAATAAGTCAAACATTTTTTAGTGTTTAGTAAAGTGTAAAAATATAGATTATTTTAAAAGTAGGAGATATTTTTAGGGAAACACAGAAGTCGGTCTACCCTGCTTTCAGAATGAGTCAACTTTGCTTATAAGCATAGCTCTGCCAAACAGAGCCTTAGGATCGAAACAAGAGAAGATTCAACATCATAGTCGAAGGTCCTTGTCCACTTTAATACATGATGATCATACCACCAAGCAACTACGTTCTATTAAACTAGCATCTAAGATGGTCTTTATCGACATTGAAGGTTAATGAGATATGTCGATTATTCTTAGTCGAGAGTTTAGCTTGCACATTGAATATGATATCATAGCTTGAATTCAGTTCCTTGGGAAATTCATGGGATAAAGAACCTCTAATTCCTAATTTGTTGAATTTTAGACCCACTATATTCCCTTGGGTTCTTCAAAAAACAATTGAAATTTAGGCCTTCAGAAATAGAGACACAAAATGAAATTATGATCCACCAAATTAAAATTTGTACGTTCGCTCTGATTGGATTTATAAGAATCGGAACAATAAATTCAATCACTTCATTATATCGCCTTTGATCATCTACAAGAATGAATTATATTTAATTTTTAATACATGCAAAAACCCTACAAGTTGTTTTTGTGTGTGGTGTTCAAAAAATTCATACACTATATGCGATCTAATTAATTTCAAACACTACCTAAACACACACCGAAAAAGAAGTAGAGAACATGTCCTTATTTTCAAATTAGGCCAGTAAACCTATCAACATATTTCTACAGTTGGTGGGTAGACAAAGAAAATTAATTATGATTTTATACATGTATATTGACCAACACCATTAAAAAAACACAAAATTAGTTAAACCCCAACTAAAACCCTAAATGCTAATGATTGATCTTGATTGACGGGTGGAAACCAAACCAGACAAAAAATAATATTTCTATATTTTATTTTTTGGTCGTTACTAAAGGGAACTCAATTCTTAATCTTCTTCTTAATAGAATTTGTTTGTGGTTAATCACTCCACCTTATTCATAAGGCCCAACAGTAACGAAGTCCGCCCAAATAAGACCGGATAATAAGCTGACAATACCTTTAGCTGAAAAAAGTATTCAGGTATAATCCCTCCGTCCAAAAAAAAAAAAGACGATAACCCTCGCCTCAGGGCCCCGGCCGCAACCACACAAACCCCATAATCGAGGGTTCGGCACGCGGTCTTCGAATGTACTCGGTGGCCACAAGGAGCACCTCCACTGGAGGATACTCCCACACTGCATCTGCCGATGTTCGAACCACTCCCCATGGGGAATAGAACCACAACACCTAACCACTTGGGGTATTCGGTGGGTGTTCCCTCCGTCCAACCACTTGGGTAAGTGGCTAGAGTACTGTGCTCGGCCAGGTGCAACCAGGGTTCGATTCCCCCTTCCCCCCTTGGTTTGCATTATTATGGTCCTAATTCTCCAAATGCATCATGTTGGTGTGGAACATGCTCTTCAAGCACATGGGAGGCTCACCCCACTCCGTGTGAGTCATGTGGAGCCTCACCCCACTTTGTGTGAGATATAGTTGTCATCTTAATGAGAAGGAGTCCACTGCTTAACAAAAAAAATGAAAATCCCTCCGTCCCATTTAAAAGTTCTTACTTTCTACTTTTCTCTGTACTAGGGGTGGCAAATTAGACCCATATTTCGCTGGTGAATCTCTGGGTTTACCCACTTTCGACCAGTGAATTAATTGATTTTTAACACGTAGGTTTCAACCCGATCCGTTTTGATCCGACCCATTTTGACCCGTCATATTCCCATATTTTTTAATTACCCATTTAACCCAACCCATATTTTACCCGTCCTAGCCTTTGCCACCCCTAATTTGTACCAACCAAAGATTCACATTTTGATTATTTTCTTCTTTAGGCTGAAATTTGGCCATATTAACATGTATAAATGCCCATGCAAAGAGGTGGTATGACCTTTGGCTGAGACGGAGGTATAACAAACACATCTCACTGATCAAAAAATTTCTTATTGTTGGTGTAATGAAACTTGGATATCGATTTGAGTCGCGTTAACATACGCTTTCCTTATTGAGTAATTCGACCCGGTTACCACCTTGGGTTACACAAATTCTCCTCGAGGATAAAGCAATCCAATTGCCCTCTTGATCTAGGCTTGAAACAAGAGAAATTTTTGATTAAGTATTTTGGTTACTGAGTAAGTCTGAAAATTCTAATGATTTACACTTATCTTTTTATGCACGCATACGCATGTTTATATAGGAGATGGACTGAAAAGATACTATCCATCGTGGAATTTATGAGTTATAGGTCACCACACTTACAATGCATCACTCTGATACAATTGTAAGATGTCCCAAAAAGATGCTACCCGTCATGAAATTTGTGGGTTATAGGTCACCACGCACTGCACCACTCTGATACAATTGTAAGACAATGCATCTTTCCACATGAATGATTATATTTTCCACATTCCCTGTATCCTAGTTGTCAGAAATGAATTTAGAAATAACACATCTTTTCACGTAAATGATTACAATTTCCACATCCAGTGTACCGTAGTTATCAGAATTCTACAACTAGCTGGGTATTCTTGCTTGGTGGAGGTGCCATTTTATGGGATTCTAAAAAGCAAACTTTCATAACTAACTCCACTATGGAGTCAGCATTTATAGCTCTTGCAGCAGATGGTAAGGAGGCGGAATGGTTACATAATCTAGTATATGAAATTCCGTTGTGGCCTAAGCCGATTTCACCTATCTCTATTCACTGTGATAGTACAAATATTCTATCTAAGGCTTATAGTGAGGTGTACAATGGAAAATCTAGACACTTAGGTGTCAGGCATAATGCGATACGTGAGTTAATAACTCATGGTGTGATTTCAGTTGATTTTGTAGGATCTCAACACAATCTAGCAAATCACTTGACGAAGGGACTAGCTAGGGAATTGGTAAATAAGTCGGTGATCGGGATGGGTTTAAATTCTATTTAAATCTCTGATATGGGATACCCAATTTTGCTCTGATACGACATTGGAGTAAAATTCAATGTGGAAGGCCTGTTGTTTAAGATTTATGCATATTATTTCATATCCCGAAGGTAATATGTTTGGACCTGCATGTAAGTTAGGTTGAAGTTTATCTTCTTAAGGATCTTTTGACAAAGTACATTTGCAGGAGTACGATTAAATAGATTCACCTGTGTGAAGTGTGAAGTTTAGCTGCTTCAAGAAGCCGGGGCTTGACTTTCTATGCACTCATGAATGAATAGGGACACATGGCTTATATAGTGTTAAGTTTTAGCTTTTGAGTTATATTTGACCCCGTGTGTGGATTATCTTCAATTTTTCAAATGGGTTAAATGGTTCAATCTTTAAAGACACCCCGATTCTCGAATATTTGGAATGTGTAGTTCACTAACATGAAAATTCAATCTTCAAGATATTTTCGTTTATGCACTTGTTTGGTTTGGTTGTTGGATTTTCCGAATCAGGGATAATACTTAAATGGGGGAGGTTTGTTGGTGTTTTAAGAAACACAAGCTATTTAAGTATGATTGGATTCGAGTAGTTGTGAGATTGGGATGTTAAAACAAGTTTGGTGGTGCATAGTTCACACTTGTACAAACTTTCTACAAGCTTAATGTGTTGAAAAATGTACATTTCAGAGTTCATTGTAATTCTGATAACTACGGTACATTGGATGTGAAAATTGTAATCATTTACATGAAAATATGTGTTGTTTCAGAATTCATTTCTGACAACTAGGATATATTGAATGTGGAAAATATAATCATTCATGTGGAAAGATGTATTGTCTTACAATTGTATCATAGTGGTGCAGTGTCAGCGTGGTGACCTATAATCCATAAGCTTCACGATGGGTAGCATCTTTTTGGGACTTCTTACAATGGTATCAGAGTGATGCATTGTAAGCGTGCTGACCTATAACTCACAAATTCCACGATGGAAAGTATCTTTTCAGTCCATCTCCTATATAAGCATGCGTATGCATGCGCAAAAAGATAAGTGTAAATCATTAGAATTTTCAGACTTACTCAGTAACCAAAATACTTAATCCCTCCGTCCCTGAATAAATTTCAAGAAAGAGAAAAGTGGAGGCAAAATTGAATAGTGCCAAAAGGACACTTTTTCAATCTAAAAGCTGAAAATGTACATGTCCACTATCAAAATTTCAAAGCCCTCAAATTCACTCGAAAACAGTGCTAAACATTGTATTAGCATTGATTATTCCCTCCAAAATTTATTGTTTAGCTCCAAAATATTCAGTTTTAGAGCCAACTTTACAGTTTTTCGTACACTGTTCACTACCTCCAAAATTCAAAAATCTCATCTATAAAAAGAGCATTTATTACAGCTCTCATTCACAACTCACTGAACAAAAAAACCCCCCTCAGAAATTCTTACTTGGTCAGTTCTTCCTGAACTTGCCAACGTCAGGAAACCAAAACTCACACTTTTTCTGATCTTTATCATCGAGCAACAGTAGAGCTGTAATGGTGGGGAGAAACCTCACTGATGAACAAAGGCAAGAGATTGCACATTTTCTCCTTCAACACATAAAAAATGGCCAGCTTCAGAACAACAGTAGAGTGGAGGCAACAGAAAAATGGTCATGCTCAGTGAGGACCATCAGCACAATCTGGGCGCGAGTTAGGCAGCAGCTTCAAAGTGGTGAGGCTGTGTGCACCCATTCGAGATGACACAGGCGTTGTGGAAGAAGCAAGAAGCCAATCGACCTAGAGGCTCTAATGGCATTGCCACTCAAGTTCAGGCGTACATGCCGAAGCACACCCGCCAAGTTGCATGTTGGTAAAAGTAGCATACACAGAGCAATAGAAATCAAGGATATAAGAAGCCACACAAATGCAGTTCATCCATGCCTAACAACAGCCCAGAAAGAATCAAGGCTGTAGTGGTGTTTAAGCAAACTGGAGTGAAACATGCAGTTCAAGACCATGCACAACATCATACACATTGATGAAAAGTGGTTCTACATCACAGAGGCTAAAACGAGGTATATTCTTGGTCCCAATGAACCGGAATCATATAGAATAACCCAAAGCAAGCATTACATACCAAAACTCATATTTCTATGTGTTGTGTGTAGACCTATATTTGACATAGAGGGTAATGTAAATTTTGATGGAAAAATATGTGTGTTTCCTTATGTTGATTATGTAGAAGCCAAGTACACAACTGTAAATAGACCTAGGGGAACCATGATACCACAACCCATAACATCCATCGCCCGAGATGTAATTACACACAAGCTTATCAATGAATTCATACCAGCTATAAAGGAAATATGGCCAGTGTGGGCAAGCAAAAACATTCTCATACAACAAGATAATGCCCTTACCCACATATTTGCAAATGACCCTGAATTTTTAGCTGCAACCACCTCAGATGGATTTAACATTCAGTTAGTTTGCCAACCTGCCAAATCATCCGATTTAAACATTCTGGACTTGGGTTTTTTTTTTACCTCAATTCAAAGTTTACAACAGCAAAACCCAAGCCAAAACCTAGATGGACTACTACAAGCTGTGCATGATGCTTTTGAGAGGGAGGATCCTAGGGTCATAGACAAGATATTCCTAAGCTTGCAAAGTGTTATGGTAGAAATCATGAAATGCAAGGGTGGTAATGAGTTCAAACTCCCACATATGGGAAAGGAAAGGCTAAGAAGGCTTGGTTTGCTATCCCACAATTTGATTGTGAATTCTGAGTTAGTAAGGGCTTGTTTGGAACACATGGTGTCCAACTGGGACATACAGGATCTGCTGATCATGATGGAGTTAGTGTAGGCATGCAACTGATGTAATTTTGTAGGGTTGTGCTTCTAGATTCAGGTCTAGGGTAAGCATACAAGTTATTTTGATAAGGTATGTTTATAGGGAAACCTTGTAAAATCTGGGAGGGCTATACTCCCTTTTGTTTGAAGCTTTTCAAAATGAGCTTGTGTTTAAAAATATGTTTCTAAGTATGAGGCAAAATAGGTTAGTCCAGAATGATAAACCACTATAACCGGGATGAATGGCAAGTAGCACATATAACACTATAAAGTTGCCATCCTAATGTTTGTAAAAACATGGTTGCTGCCAAAGTGTTCATGCAAGGTATCATCATAGGTGGCTAACAACTACAACATGATCAACTTAGAAAATAATTTCAGAGATGTGTTTAATCACATCATGCCCACCAAGATCATATCAGTTTAGAAACTAATAAGCATGGCTGCATGTTTATTCATTCATCACATCTACATTATAAATTATGGGTCCAACCAGCACATATGCAATGAGCACACATATTAGATATAACATCAATAAACAAATGCCCTATCAATATCAGGTAAGTCTGGTGACTAACACTGTATGGCTGCATATATAAACCACCTGAACATGCATCACAGTTTACTACTCCCATTATTGCCCCTGATCTGAAACATGCCTTGCCTGACTCAGGTTCTGCTTCAGATTCAGTTGAAAAATGGGGAACAATCACCCAAGGTTTCAACTGAATCTGAGTCAAAATCTGAGTGGTTGCATGTTTGAAGTTAAACATCACCCAGATTTTAAAAAAGCAGCATATAACAAGCAGCACATGTGCTATCACAGCCAAGTAGCAAAGAGGTAACCACAAACAAACTCAGAATACAAGAGTTGCTATAAAAGCCAACAACACCCACAATGTATAAATAATCCTACATTAAGAGGCAAACAGTTAGTATATGTACAACAATTTGAAATTACAAAGTTAGATCAGAACTGAAAATAAGCCAAAAAAATACTTGTGGATGATGACACTATTTTCCAGCATCGTAATCACTTTTTGCCTCATTTTTGGCCAGTTACCAAGATAAAGACAAGCCCCAATTTCCCAGAAACCTGGCTCACCATACTTAGGGAATTCATTACCCTTGAAATATACCAAAGGATGTGGATTACACCAAGATTCAGATGAATCGGATTCATAAGAATCAGGGGGTTGGGGTTTCATCGGAGTCAGGGGGTCGGGTTTCAACACAATCAATGTCAGGATCAGGGGGTTTTGTTTTATCAGGATATGTATAAAGGGGTAGGGTTCCATACACAAAATCAGGGGGTAGGGTTTCATCGGAATCAGGGGGTATGGTTTCATCGGAATCAAGGGGTTGGGTTTCATCAGAATCATTGTCAGGATCAGGGGGTTGTGTTATGTGAGGATCATTATCAGGGGGTTGTGTTTCATCTTAATCATTATTTGATTTTGAGTGGTACATGACAAATTCAGGTACATGGCTAAAATGTGTGGCCACAGGGGTATCCCCAGAGTCATATCAATTAGTATCGAGAACAGGGTACTGGGGTGGGAAAACAGTACTGGTCTTTGGTTGTGACTTAATGTCATCAAGCCCAATAAATAATGTGGGATCAAAACTAGACTCATACCGACAGTCAAACTCGGATTCACTCAAGGGCTAGCAAGGGACAACCTTATCCTGACCAGCCAGAACCCTATCACCATGATTCATCAGAGGTAGTTCAAAAAGAAATTGTCGACAGAATGTTAACAAACAGTGGCTAATATGGCATATCCAACACAACATAAAACCCTAGATCTGAACCAAGAAAACAAAGAGCATCATTATCAGTTTTTAACATACGTATGCATTCAGTTTAAAACAACCACAACGAATATCATTGAATAATATCACATTTCCAACCTAACGAGAACTCAGATTAGACCCCAGACCACAAATAGCATGAAATTTAGTTCTAAAAAGAAGAATAAAAAATTATAGACCTCGGAAAAAGGCCATAAAAATCATAATCACAAACATGCAAGCGGTTTTCAACAACATAAAACGAAGAGCAATGAAAAATATCATAGTTGCAACACCAGATATAACATAGATCGGCACCCAGACCACAGAGAGCACGAATTTCAGTTAAAAAATAACTAACCCATGTTTATTTACCTCGAAAAATAACATGAAAGCCAAGAGTCAGACACCTTCATTCAGTTTTCAACAAGGAAACCAAGAACATTGGGAAATACCATAGATCCAACACGAGAAATACCTTAGATATGAATCCAGTACATAAACAACATCTGTTTATGTTCAAGAAACCCAAAATCAACCAGCCAAACATAAGCCGACCCTTAAAACGCTGTGGTTTCAGTTAAAAAAAGCGATGAAATCGATTTCATCTTCAAAACCCCAAATCAAATCAAGAAAACCCTAGATCCGAAACAACAAGCTGTGATAAAAGATCATTTAGCCAAGTAAACCCACACACAAAACACAGTTTTCAAACTAAGAACGATGGCAGAAAAGAGATTGACCGGCTAGGGTTTTCAGATTTCAGAGAGAGGAGAGAATGAGCTGTGAAGATTGTGTGAGAAATGAGAGAAAAGAAGAAGATAAAGAAGCGAGTTGAGAGCATTGGGAGCGTAAATGGGAGCGTGAGGAGAGCAATAATGGAGCATTGAGAGCATAAATGAACGCATGTGATATGCGCCGGTGGTTGGGAGATTAAAAGAAATTACTCACACGCCAACCACCATGCCTTGGACACGTGTCCAGAGACTATTCCAATTCCCAAATTAATCGGCCTTAATGGTTGTAAATTTTACACTGTCCAGGGGCATTTCGATCATTTCTTTTGTGGTCAACTTTGCCAAAAATGGAAATGTCTGATTGCTTGCAATTTAATCAGGGACAGACCAAAATAGAAAGTGTGCAGTTTATTCAGGGACGGAGGGAGTACTCAAAACTTTCTCTTGTTTCAAGCCTAGATCAAGAGGACATTTCGATTGTTTTATTCTCGTGGAGAATTCGTGTAACCCAAGATAGTTACCGGGTCGAATTACTTTTTAAGGAAAGCATATGTTAACGCGACTCAAATCGATATCCAAGTTTCATTACACCAACATTTACTAGAATACAATTTTATAAATTTACTTCTACTACTCCCAAAAGCCAAATCGCTATTTCTTTCCAATTTACAACACTTATAACTAAGTATTTTAATTATTTATTAACTTATTTTTATAAATGATATCTACCTGCACAATCCATAGTGATACTCCCTCCGCCACAGATCAAATTATAGCCTAATTATTATACACCGTTCAAGAAACATGTTTGACCGTTAATATATTTAGTTACGTATAATAACGGGTAACAAAAAGTTACTTTATAGAAACTATTTGTTATGCGAAATCAACAATATCACATACAATAATATTATGTCTCATATATCTATTCAATTATGCGATCAAATTTTAATAGAGAATAATATTATAAAGTAAGTGTGTAATTTAATATGGTACAAACGTAGCATAATAGCTTGAACACAGTAGTTTTAGAATGCGATCTTACAATATTAACTTAGGTGTCTACCATGATTTTTTTTTCTTTTTAAAGTCAACGGTGGTAATGAGATATTTATTTAAACAGGGTAAAATACATGATCCAGATGAATGCCTGACTAGGTGAAGATTTGTTTGAGAAAGAGACAACTAAATGTAATTGAGTGACATTAAGCAAATGATTTGTTTTAGTACGTACGTTATGCTTTATCGAATGGCACAGCCGAACTTCTTCCCATTTCCGCCACCATTTAATTTTAGGCATGAATTTAGGCAAGGGTCATGGGATTGACTTAAGGAAAGACGGGTTTATTTAGAATAATAAAATATAAAGGGTTTAAATTGTAATATTAAAAATTTATTATGTAATGTGTAGTAGTAATAGAGTTTATATCTCGACTCATGCAACATAGAAATTTTATCTTCATGTCTTATAATTTATACTTTAAATCTGAATTTTTCCATAACTTATGGAAAGACCGTATTTCACGAGACGGACTCATGAATTTGTATGGAGTAAAATGAGTAAAGAATTTTAAAAGTTAAATGAAGAGTTGAAAACAAAAAGAATTATTTCAGAAAAAGAAAGAATGACATTGTAAAAATCATCTTAATCAGAAAAGGGCATAACATTAAATTATCAAGAAATAGAGAGCATAATTCACCTAGAACTCCCCGTTTCGTTGGTGATGTTAATTATATAATATCCTTATACCGGTTCATTGTTGGAATAATATAGAAAAGGCGATATACCCTCGTCAAGGTCCCAGTCGCGCTGACACCACAGTCATCACTGAGGAGGTAGATTACAGCAGACACCAGCACCAGGGACCAGGGTCAAACTTTTGATCAATGACTGTACTCGCTGCCCACAAGGGACCCCTCCCCTGGAGAAATCCTCACGCTGCGACTGGCGAGAGTTGAATTCATGGTAGCAGGATTGAAACCAAAAGTCTAACCACTTGGTCAATCGTGTGGGTGCGTTGGAATACTATAGAAGAGTTTGATGAATGCGGTAAAGAAAAAATGGAAGGGAGAAAAAAAATGTAAAGCATCAATTTAGCGTTAAAAATTGCTAGTAGTATTTTTCACCTTGATAGTCACCGTGACACCGTCTGATAGTATATGTTCTCCTCAATAACGAAATTCTCAATTTACACTCCACAATTTCAATAAGAAACAAAAAGTAATAATTAAATGAGTGAAATATATTTTGTTCTCACTATCTCATGTTTATAAATTAAATAAATGTATTAGACTAGAATTGCCACCGGTGTGTGGGTATACAGTGTTTTGTAATATTGCTTAGCTTTACCTATACTGGCAGGGCTAATGAATGATGATGTTTGGATTTTGAAGGGAAAGTAAGGAGCATAGAGAGACAAGGGTCACGGTTTCCATTAAAGATGTGCAAATCATGGTTGTATGAAAACTTATTTTTTGGGAAAATGTCCAGAATGGTACTCGTTTTTAAGTGGAATTCAGAGTTTGGTACATAATTTTTAAAAATGTTCGGAAGAGATACCCATTTTCTTTATTAATGTCCTAAAAATGTACTTTTTAGTTAAACGTGGGTACCATTTTGGTACAATTTTGATCCAAATTGATACCCATTTTTCGCTGAAAGGTACCTTTTTGGGACATTAATGAAAAAATGTGTATCTTTTCAGAACATTTTTAAAAACTGGGTATCAAACTGTGAATTTCGATTAAAAACGGGTACCATTTTGGACAATCTCTCCCCATTTTTTATAACCAAGAACTATATTTTGTCTATTTTTATTGCTTTGAAAGGGACACTATATCAATAATGTAGTTCGTGTCTCCTGTTAATTTAAAATTGATACCTCACTATTTTTATAGATTTTTAATAAAAATTTTAAAAATATATAAAAAAAATTGATGGAGGAATTATATAAATTAATCAGCGAATGAGAATACATTATTTTTTAACGTAAACAAAAGTGTAATACCATTATAAGAATAAATTAAGATAAAAAGTAAGATAAATTTAAAAGAACAAAGAGCATAATATTAGGGTTTGGTTTTGGTTGGTGCCGTGCCATCTTAAATAATGACAACTGGCAAGCTTGATTTGATGCTTTATCCTTTTCTTCTTTTTTCTATTCTATAAAGGAGTAATTAAATATGTACATAAAACCCTTTTCTCCAAATGTCTCAAACAACAGCTTACAATAATGACTGATTAAGAATTTAATTATATGTTTCAAAAACATGCTTTTGTCTCACACAAACGAATATGAAATCACATCTCACACAAAGTGATTATTCTAAAATGCGTGCGATATTTTTATAAGATTTCTTCAATTTCATCCACGTATTTTACTTTTTACTTTATACGTTCAATTTTATTCACTCATTTTCTCTACATAAATTCAAGCACATAAATCTATCATATTAACCAAAGAGAGTACTTATTAATCAGCCACACCAATGATATGATTGATCTAATGCTCTTTTCATCTACTAGCAACGAAGTGGACGCAGATGGGACATAAACCAAAATGAAACAGTATTAAAAGAGGTCATTGGAGATTTTTTAAAAAAAAGAAAAAAGAAAAATACATTTATTACATTAAATAATTGATATAAGTGTCAATATAATCTTTCAGTGTTTAAAGTGCTTATATAATCTACAGTGCTTGAAAGTGTCAATATAATCCTAGATGATCAGTGAAAGTGAATAACTAACCGTTTCGACAAATTTTGGCTACAATCATGTGAAATGACTCTTTTATCCCTCAAAAAATTAGAAGGGCAAAAAGACTATTATGCCTCCTAAACCCAAATCTTCTTCTTCCTCTTCTCTTCTTTCTTCTTTCTTCTTTCTTCTATGTGACTCTTCTTCCCGACGGTCGCACCCTTCTTATTCTAAACTCGCCGCTGTGCCTGGTTCATTCTCCACTCCCGCCGGGGTTGGGAATTGGCGGTGGTTGGGAATCAGAGGGGTTGACATCGGGGCTGGGACAATTGTGGTTGGGCTTGGACGACGCGATGGTAGTGCTTGCGGCATGGTTGGCATCAGGCTAGGGTTAGGAATTAAGTTGGGATGAAAAGTGGACAGGGGCAGCACAATAGTGGTGCCCACTAGTGAGGTGGTTGTGGAGATGATAGGGTTTTGGGGTTGCATTCGGGGTATGGCAGGGCAGCGGTGGCAGGGTGGTGTGGGAGGTGGCCATGGAAGGTGATTGGCGGCAGGGTAGCATGGTTGTGGTGATGAAAGGTGAGTGGGGGCATGGTTGCAGGGTTGTGCGATGTTTGTGAATGCTTTAGGGTAATGGGGTTGCGGCCAGGGGTGTGGCAGGGCAGTGTTGGCAAGGTGGTGTGGGAAGTGGCCATGGAAGGTCAGTGGTGGCAGGGTGGCAAGGTGGTGATGAAATGTGAGTGGTGGTTGTGGATGCATTAGGGTTTTTAGGGTTGCGGTAGGGGTGTGACAGTAGGGGTGTTCAAATGCGAGTACCTGTACACCCGGGTACCCACATGTGCGGGTAGTAGAAAATGCGGCCCATGGTCCGGCCCAGAAGAACAAGGTACCTGGATTGTTCGGGCCGAGTGACCGGGTACCCGCTGGCTCGTTTAAATTGATGATTTTTAGATAATTATCAATTCTTTATGTAACATAAATTTGTATTAGTGCAAGAAAAATATCTTTACAATGATGGTAGTGTAGTTTAACAATTGAACTCTCGTGACATTTTTTTGTACAAATAATTATCACCTTTTATCATTAAAAAATTCAGCATATAATGATCAATAAGATTAACAAGTACATAATTCCCATCATCACTCCCTAGTTTGGATGAACATAACAAAATATGCTGAAAATGACGAGAATAAAATCATTGTGTTAATAATTTTAATTTAGTGGAGACCTTATGAAAGTTTGATAAGAAATTTGTGATGGAAAATCAAATATATATTTTTAATCAATTTGACCTATTTGTTAATTCTAGAATAGGGTTGTGCCCATGGTTATAATTAAAGATTTGAGGCTGAAAAGGAAGGACCGGAATTTAGAAGGAACGATTGAGAATTCAGAGCTGAAAAGAGAATGCTTGAAAATTTATCACTTGATTATTATGTAAATTCTCATTATTTAATAATTAATATTACATAGATACGGACAATTGAGAATTGAGTGTAAATGTGTAGAAAAATATTATTTAAAATTAAAAGTAATTAAAAATATTTTAATTTTATAGGTATCCCGAGTACCCAGAATTTGTACTTTTGTTGCCCTAGCCCGTTAAAATGTGAAATTTTTGTGCCAGGTACCCGGCCCTCAAAAATGAAAAGTACCCAATTTTATACCGGACTGGTGGATGGACGAGGCAAGTATTTTTGAACACCCCTATGTAGCAGGCGACGTAAAGGATTCAAGAAACAATGACGAAGATGATGAAGAGAAACAAGAAGGTTTGATGACAATGCCCAAGGTAAAAATGGGGAAGTTTTTCATATCGATGCGGCAACGGCGATGGTGGTAGAGCAACGACAGTGGGTAAGGTAAAACAGTCCACACAAATTCAGTTTTTCACACAAGGGGCAATTTTGTCATTTCAAGTGGGATCAACAACTGAGATGTAACAGCCAATTCTGAAAGTGCCACTTTAAAATTATATTGACACTTTCATTAAATAGTTATGATTATTTTCTTACTTTCAAACAATTGATTGTTATATTCGCATTTTTGCAACTATATGTGGTTACATTGGTGTATATCCTTTTTTTACTCATGTCGTGATATTATCAAATTAATTGTACTCCAATTCAATTCAACCCATCCAATTTAAAGATTTTGCACCATTTACACAATCAAAAAAGAATTTTCAAACTCTAACACATAAAGTGTCTTAACAAATTTAAAAGAGAATACTTCAAAAAAAAAATCAAGAGAAAAACTTTAAAATAATCCTATGTTTTGCACAAATGATCCAAAATAACCTTGTAATATTTAAAAGTGCCAAACAAACAATGTACTAGTTTGCCGTTTTTGTCCATGGAATGATTGGCCGAAAATGATTGAAAAGATGATTATGTTCTTTTAATTTAAAATGAGATTTTTACACTTCTAATCCTATTTTTAGACTAAAATTACCAATATAACCCTTAAAAATGAGTAAGTGTCAAAATAACCTAACTTTATGACAAAATGAGCCGTATTTTGACCCAATTCTGGCGTTAACGGGTGAATTTAGGTATTGACCAAAGTTAAAATGATAAAAATACCCTTTTCACTATAAGCTGATTTCCCATTTTAACACTTTTCTTCTTTTTCTTCTTCAAAACTCACCTTTACCCAAACCACCACCCGCTACCACCGCTCCACCCGCCACCACCCCGTCTTCTCTCACGCCCACAATCCACCACAGAGACCCCACCATTACTCGACCATCGCATCTCGACCACCGCAGCCTGATCCAAACTGCGTAAGACAATCATCAAGTCTTTGATATTAATATATAGGGTTGGTTTCCAATTCTCCCCTCAATCTACTATATTCTCTATCTTACATTCAACCCTAAACTTTACACCAACTTGCTAATCACCACCCAATTAACTCATATTCACATCCTAAACTCGATCACCTACTTGCTAATCACCATACAATTAACTTATAGCTTTCTTTCAAAAATCTGAAGCCCTACATACAATTTGTTTCTTAAATACAAAAGTTGTACACTTTGATAATGTTCAATCTCTAATTTCTCTTAACCACTAGCATAATTTTGGTGAGAATCCCACCAACCGTAGACATGTATAGGGAATTTTAGGTATATATTCCCAAACCGTGTTTTAGTTTTGACGATAGCATAGGACGAAGGTTGGACAAATAGCACAGGATAATGATGAAAACTGTACTCACAATAAAATCCAAACATGATAACAACAAAGTTCAAAGAAGAAAGAAAAAAGGGGCCAACAAAAAGCAAACAGTAGTCTAAGAAAAATATCCATGCATTCACCACTGTGTGAGTGCGTGTTTTCTTTTTGTTGGTTGTTACAAGCATGGTTATAGAATTCCAATCCAAATTTCACCATCCTACTATTTTAGGATTCAAATTAGCGAAAAACATTTTACACGTTCGGCAGAAAACATGAGTGGCGGGAATTGATGAGTGAAAAATGATATATATATATATATATATATATATATATATATATATATATATATATATATATATATATATATATATATATATATATATATATATATATATATATATATATATATATATATATATATATATATATATATATATATATATAAGGAGTAAGACCCGCTTGTTCTTTCTCAGTAAAATTTGGTCGGGGCTCGATCGAAATTAGGGCGGCATGCCCGATCGGGTCTGATCAAATCTAATCTTACAAATTTGATATAAAAACATGCAAATTTGACTTTGAAGCATTTCAACAAGGATTCACAACGGTCCTTATATTATACTTAAAAAACGATCCTACATAGAATTCCGATATTGTAAAACATCGATCGGAAGTTCGGAACCAATAATGGAAGAGAAATGGAAAAGGTGGAAATGAGTGAGTGTGGTTTATTGGGTTAGCTCGCTTTCGCCTATCGTGTTGGGTTGGTCACTTTCCTTCTGCATTGCTCCCCTGCATTTAATACCAACACGGGGGACGTGGACAATTCATCTACTTGTGTCCCCATGTTTTCAAAGCTACCATCTTTATGCCATTCCTCACAATAATACCTTTTCATCATGCCAATTGGCCAATATTACATTTCTATGCATTGTCCTGCTCAGATACGATTCATATAACCGATCAATAATCGAAATACAAGTTTGATGTTGTCACCAAAGTAGTTGGACGTAACCATTGTAAGAAAAATTAGGTTTACTTATGAGCAAAGTTGTGGTGACCGATGTAATAACATAACATTGTTATAATAAACGAAATACCTCACTGTTACTAGCTAACATTTCATTTTTGTTTATCATACGATAGCTTGTGGTTGTGTGATCGAATCGATGTTGACAGCTGCAGAGGACAATGAGATATGATTCATATAACCGAGCAGAGATTAGGATAAATGGTTAGCTGTGGTGGTGGTTGTACAAACAGTGGTAGCAATTCAAGGAAAGTCCAGCTCCACTGATGAAACAAAGTATGGAGTCTATGATTGGAGCTTTCAGTTCCACCATGTGGGCCATAGCTTTTTGCAGCCTTAATTTCTACTTATT
Source organism: Rubia yunnanensis (assembly GCA_037428765.1). NCBI lineage: Eukaryota > Viridiplantae > Streptophyta > Magnoliopsida > Gentianales > Rubiaceae > Rubia > Rubia yunnanensis. Next base: position 75,099,549 of record CM075071.1, on the reverse strand, counting down.
AGTTAAATACTGCGGTGGCACCAGTTGCACTCCTACCTGCGCCACACGAATGCACAGTCTCAAGATTTCATTTTTGCTCAATCTCCCAAAGGGATTTGCTTCCAGTTCTTGGTAAATAAAATGACTGGAATTTCGTCCCTTTATTTTTTTTTTTTTGGATTTTTGGTGATATTTATGGGTTTTTGCATGCTTGTTAAATGGTATATGGAGGTCTTATTTGCATGTGTTATTCTTACATTTCAGTGCTTCTCGTGATTTCTGCATCTCGGTATAGATTCATAAGAATCTGGGATTTTGCTGTATGCTTGCATCCAACGCCAGTTTCTGATTCTGTGACATTTTGGATTCCTATATCTTTCTTGGTTTTGATTCTTCTGAAAATTAGGGGGAAAAAACTAGGAAACATGCCTAAAAGAATTGGTCTACTCCAGTTTTAGTCTTTTGATATTTCTTAACAGAGGAGCCATCCAATGGTTGACTTCTTCTTTTTCTATTGTTTGCTCCTGAAGTAAGGGGAGCCCTTGATTGAGATGGAACCATTAATCTTGCTTAACTTCTTTGTGCCCTCTTAGAGGACTTCAGTCTTGACTGCCCTTTTGAGAGGAAATTTTCATTTGGGGCTCAGGTAGTTTTTCTGTGTTTAGTGGAAAGGATGAATGGAGGAATGTTTCCATTGATGGCTTAGTGAAGCGAGTTCTTCGAATTTGGCAGATTCTTGATTTGGCACGAGTTCGTGTTATTTATTATCTGGTGGATGCTTGCTTTGCGTGCAGGTCTCGACAAATCCTAGTATAATCGAACCTGATTTGAAGATCAGATGTTGTTGATGGTACTTTGGTTTAGTGCTGCTCAGACATGTTGATGCCGAGGTAACTAAGATGTTATATCTGGAACTCGTAAATGTTGCTGTCATATGCTAATGAGCACATTATCATTGTTGAAGAATAAGTAGATTATCGATGCATCTTGTCGCTTTTGTTTGCCTTAGATGTTAAGTTCATGAATTCAAGTTTACGCCTTTTATAGTTTGTTGAGAATCATGGGTACTTTAACGTAGTTATCTTGTTTGCAGGAATGTGATGATGTGTATTTTTGCTTTCTTGGTCATTCTCTGAGATTTATGGCCATAGATCATCCTTTGTGCATTTGGAATATGCTATGAAACACCAGAATTTCTCGCTATTTTCGCTGAAACACTACTTACCATGGGAGGATGTATCTCAGTTTCCAACAAGAAGCTCAAATCAAAAGCGAAGTACTTCCGCAATCCAAGAAAGGCCCGTAGAAAGATCACCCCATCTGTTGCAGTTATTCCCATCGAACAGTTCAGTAATGCTGATGATGGAAACCATCCTTCTTTGCCTGAATTCGCATTCGTGAACTGTGGAGCACGGGCACGAACACCTATTCAGAATGGTAAGTTTTCCTATCCATTTTCTTGAAAGAAGGATGAAGAAGTATTTTTTGGCTCAAAAAGCTCATGCTCAAAGCTGTGGAATAATGTCTTGAACAGATGGAGCATGCAAAGAGGAAGCGTGGTTCGACTCTTCAAGCGCGCTCGAGTCAGATTCTGATGAAGATTTTGTTAGTGTTCATGGAGGTGATTTAAACTTCCTCATTGCACTCTTTTTAAACTATTAGTCCTACTTGTTCACATTTGTTCTCTGTCTCTTCAGATTTTTTCCCTTCTGCAACAGAAGAAGTAGTCTCACTTTCGACAGAGAAGCATGATAACAGCTCTTGCTTTGAAGGACTAAGTTCAATCTCGACACCAACCATAGGAAAATCAACTGCGATAAAAGTTACTTACAAAAGCGCAAACCATGACGCAGATGAAGCTACTCGTAAGAACTTCTAGTGGATCAGATCATAATATCATATTCTTGAAGCTACAAAAGTAATACATTTTATGCTGATTTTGTTCATTCCATTTTACAGGTCCGTCGAAGAGATTTCTGTACTATCGTAAAGTAGGACTTACACTACCACGCATGACGGATAAGAATGCAGGACAAGGGTGCTGGTCTCCACTTTCACCTTCTGTCTTTAAGCTTCGGGGAGAGAATTTCTTCAAGTATGTTCTTCAACCTCGTGCTTGATACATCCCGAATGTAATAATGTTTACTGACTTCATGAGAACTCTATGCAGAGATAAGAAGAAGTTCTCAGCTCCAAATTGTAGTCCTTATGTTCCAATTGGTGCTGATTTATTTGCGTGTCCGCGAAAGATGCATCACATTGCACAGTTTCTTGAACTTCCACCTTCTAAAGCTCATAATGAAGTGCCATCTTTGCTGATAGTTAATATCCAGGTGCCTTTCTTTAGGACATCTTCTCATGCGTTTAGTTCTGATTCAATTGTTCTTACTAACTCTAGATTGCGCGATGTTTCAGCTGCCAACTTATCCTGCCTCGATATTTGGAGAAAGCGATGGAGCGGGAATGAGCCTGGTGTTGTATTTCAGAGTTTCTGAAAATTTTGATAAAGAAATCTCTTCAGAGTTCCAAGAATCCATCAAGGTACTTAATCATGGCTCTGCATTATTACGCGAATTTTGATGTTCTCGACCTGAAAAAACCGCTCATTGCCAATTGTTCGTCTTTATGATGCAGAGATTAGTCGCGGATGAGATGGAAATGGTGAAGAGTTTCGCGAAGGAATCAATGGTTCCTTACAGAGAAAGACTGAAACTTTTAGTCGGCGTGGTAAATCCAGATGATCTGAGGTTGAATTCTGCAGAGAGAAAACTCTTACATGCCTACAATGAAAAGCCTGTTCTTTCGCGACCTCAACACGCTTTCTACAAGGTAATCGCGGTACCACAATTTGCTCTGCAGATTCTTCTTAGAGCTTCTTGATTTGGCATTTAGCATTTCCATCATTCATTTTCAGGGCGCGAACTATTTTGAGATCGACCTGGATGTGCATAGATTCAGCTACATATCAAGGAAAGGACTCGATGCATTTCGCGAAAGGTTGAAACATGGAGTCCTTGATCTCGGCTTAACAATTCAGGTAGGTTTTCAAGATTCTTGCTTTAAAATCGCGAAAGAACAGAGGCTGTAAGATTGCTTTATAATTCGATTTGGCGATGTTTGATGCAGGCGCAGAGACCTGAAGAGCTGCCAGAGAAGGTGTTCTGTGGGGTTAGATTGAACAAAATAGACTTCCAAAATCATGGACAAATTCCAGAGCTTGTAATTATTGATCATGATTAAGTTGTTAATTCACACAATATTCATTCTTCCATACATGAAATCCCATTGATTGTAATCTGCATCACCTCCTGATAAAATAAATGAAGCATTAAGAGGGAGCTTTCAAGCAATGTCTAATGCCAATGCACACTCTTCTCTTTTCTTCAAGAATCAAGATTTCTTGAACTGTGAATTTGACCAGGAATCAAGCAATCTAGAAAAAAACAGGAGATAAAATGTAGATGTGATAGGAAAAAGATCTGAAAGAAATACAACTATTAGGGTTTATAACAGTGAATTATTTACCAACTGCTACAGAGTGTCATAAAGTGCTTCTATCCTAACAAGGATGCAAAATCTCAGTCTACTAACTAGTTGGCCTTGGTAGCTTCTTTTACATTGTTGCCTGTTGCATCGGTTGGTTTGGGGACCGGTTGAATTCTCACATACGGGTTTCTGGTTAATGTCTCTCCTTTCAAAGCAGCTACATATCGGTCATTTGTGTCCTCTTTCCGCTGTATCTCACCGAGAAACTCTCCCAGCCTCTCTCTGTTTACTTTCCCCATCATCTGATGATCAACGACAAGCAAGATATTCAGAAATCCGATATTAGTAAGAAGTAGTATGAAAATGAGAGCAATAAACTCATCATTGTGTGCTTTGAGTAACTAATATTACTGAAACATTGACTGAATTCAAACTAGTCAAAATGAGAGGATCCATTCGCTAGTCTTCTACATGTTAACTTTCACTTTTGCATTTCATCGTATCCTAGTGTCCTAGGATTCTGATAACCAGTTTTGCATGAATCAAGTATGCCACTAACATGGCTTTTGTACATCAAGTGGCCAACTCATAAAACCTGAAATGGGAAGTGATACAAGCATAAAAACAAACTAAAGGGATATGACATATTTTCCAGTTCTAGCCCAAACTAATAGGCAAAATTTTTATGCTTCCTATAGATAAGGAAAGATGCGACCAATCAATAGATCAAAGAAAGCTAAGATTTTGTGGCAACAAGAGAACGAAAATGTAAAGCTTTGGGAGCTTGAACCACACATAGACAGTAATTAATCGAATTCTTCCAGCACTGGGTAAGATGGATGAAGATATAACAGTAATGAATAACACAAGATTCTGTAGAATAAGCTTTCAGTATATAGAGATCCCTCGGGAAAAGTCATCCAAGACGAGAGAAGGCTGGTGAAATCTGACGCAATTCTAATGGATCGATGACATTATAGCAAAGTCATCCATTGATATACCCGTACAAAAGAACAAAACAAAGGTTTTCAGGAAGTTAAAGAAGAGCTATCTATCCAAGCGCAGTAGACATGCAACATATAGGCCCGATCCGCGATCATCCATCAACAAAGAGAATCACTAAATTACTGAGTAAAATACATATGACTCCAACTGATGGTCCGAACCTCAATCACAAGCTCGCAACACATACTATCATCGAAAAACAGAAGATTTCACACAGTTTGATAATCGAAGCATTCGAACAGTTCTATATAACATAAAACAAGTTTCACATTAAGCAACGACAATACGCTACAGCATCAATTACAGTAAGCAAAGCTAAGCCACACAGAAGTAAGAATCAGTTTCACCAAATTCTGCCTTTCTTATTTCAACATTTACAGCTTATGATGCATCAAATATTAAAAAATAAATTGAAAAGGATAAATAAAGGACGGAGCTTACAAGGGTTTCGGCGCGGGCGTTCTGGCGGAGCTTGGCCTCTAGCTCGGGGCTGCGGGAGCTGGTGAGTTGCATGACGCAGTAGCCGATGGCTCCCGGAATGACGCCGCACACGGTGGCGAAAGCAAAGAAGAAGGGCTTCGAGTCCCGGGTCTGGGTCACTATCCACCTCCACGCCGTCGACATTTCCGCGATTTGATCGCTACTGTTTTCCGAAAGCCGCCGACACAGTCCACCGCCCTCCGCCGTTATTAGGACGACTCTTTCTTACCACTTTTGGGCTAGACATGATGAGTGTTGGAACACGTTTAGGCCTTTTTATTGGGCCAATCGAAAAACCCCAAAATTGGACCCAGAATCAGATAAACTATTGGAGTATATGCACTAATATTGTATTCAAGTGGAATGATGAAATCGGCTTAGAATGTTCTGCTACACTTTTGTGTATCACTGTGTATTACACTAGTTAGATTCTGCCACATGTCCCTCCTAAATTAGCTAAAATTAGATAAAAATTATTAACCTAATTTTAGCTAATTTAGGAGAGACACATGTCAGAATCCTATTGGTGTAACACACAGTGATATACAAAAGTGTAACAGAAGATCTTGAGCCGATGAAATCACGCTTTGATAATTATGGTAAACACTTTTTTGCATATTGATATGAGTCAGGTATGCTTCCCTTTAAAAGTAATTCGATCCCCTTGGGTTATACTAATTTCCTTTGAAGATAAAACAATAAAAAATCTCTCATGTTCTAAGTTTAAAAATCTCTCACTATAGCAAGTAGTTTCTAAAAAGTAACTTTTTATTTATCGATATTATACATAGCTAAATATATTAACGGTCAAACTTATGTATTAGAAACCGTGGAAAAAATTTCCTATAATTTAATCAGATATGGAGGGAGTGAATAAGTTTTGTGTTCATAAAACACCAACATAAACCCCAAACCCCAATTACCTGTACTCCCCGTTCGCACTGTCCGTCAGACGCCGGCGCCGGTAAATTCTTCTTCGTTCTTGAAGAAAGGATGGCTAGCTCCGATTTGTCTTCAGAAATGGAGGTGGATGCTTTTAGACGCCTTTTCCCGCTGCGTTTTCATGAGCGCCATCTTCTGGAGTCCATAAGACCCGATGGCAGGCCTCTTGGGAGGGCTAGAGACACAAGTATAGCTCTTGGTAGGTTCCATCTTTCACTTTGTATGAAGATATTGAGGTTTCAGGTTTGTGTCTTTTGGAATTCATTCACTACTCTCATCTGATTTCATTACCAGGAGCTGTTACATCGGCTAATGGATCCGCATTAGCTAAGATTGGCTCTACGGTGAGTTTGATTTTGCACATGTTATGTTTTTGTTCTTGTTTAACTGATGTATTTGTGTTTCATGATGCAAAGACCATGCTTGCTGCTATAAAGTTGGAGGTCATGACACCTACGTTAGAGTCCCCTGATGGCTGCATAGGTTTTGTCCTAGCCATGCATCACCATTAATTCACCTTGTTTTGATAAATGTGATTAGCTGTTGAATCTGTGTTTTATGCAGCTGTAGATTTCCATATGCCCCCGATTTGTTCCCCGGCTGTTCGGCCTGGCAGACCAGCTGAGGCTGCTCCCGTTATCGCAAAGCAGTTATCCGATGTTATCACAAGGCAAGTGATGGGAATTTTTCCATGTCATGCATTTCAAACAAGTTCGTTGCAGAACTTTTCTTGGTCATGTAGGCATATGATTAAACCCGCTAGTTTTTCCGTTCATGCTCTTCTCTTTTCTGACTGGTTCTTTGAACTTTGGATAGTTCTGGGATGATTGATTTAAAAGAGTTATCCTTGGTTAGTGGAAAGGCTGCTTGGATGGCCTACTTGGTAAGCGAATTTCAAATTATGTTAATTTTGGAGCTCTGTTTATCAATTTGTGTGCTTTTTATCAATTTACTTCTTCTTTACGTGATGGCACAGGACATATACTGTTTAGATGCTGATGGCTCCTTATTTGATGCTGCATTACTCTCTGCTGTTGCTGCATTTTCACATTGTGAGATAGCAACTAACTTTTGGATCTGTTACAATTTCTAACTGTCCCTTGTAATTTAGTTAAGCATGCACTTTCTAAACATGTTGAACCTCCACGCTTGCAGTACAAATCCCTGTGGTTTCCCTGAGTGATGAAGGAAGAATAGTACTTGTTTCTGAGGATAATGGTGGAGGAAAGTTGGAAAAAGAACCCATCAATAAAGAAAAGAGAAAGCTGAAAATGTGTACTCTACCGTTCTCCTTAACATGTGTACTTCATAAGAATTACATCCTGGCAGACCCTACAGCAGAAGAAGAGTCAATAATGGATACACAGTTAACAGTGGTTTTGGATTCGTCTGGTTTACTGGTGTCTTGTAACAAGGCAGGTGGATCGGTTCTTGCGCACACATCAGTTATACAGGTTAGTGTACACGTTCAATTCTCTGTTTAAATAAGCTAGACTTAAGTTCTCTTTTGCAATTTTAGCACAAAATGTATCAGTGTGGTATCGCAATGTTTTTGTCCTTGACTAGTATCTCCCTGTATTCATTAGCAATTGTACTCTCTGAACTGATCCTAACTATGCCATCCATGATTTCACGTGGATGCCACTTGCTAGTTGCAGATCCTATCACATTGTTCATCGTAACTCTATTGAGCTTGGAATCCTTGCGTTATACTTTTGAATGTTGTGTTAGTTGATGTTATTAGTTGTTCTTATCATACCATTTCCCCCATCCTACTGAAACCTGGGATGAATATTGTTTGAATGTAATACTTTCCTGTTACTTTGGCTCGTGCTTTGAAGTCTGATAGCTATCAATTGTAGATGTGGTTATGTTTGACGTCCAATGTATGATACGCTTTCTATGTACCCAACAGCTGTTGACAGGGTTTGTGTGATTGCAGGATTGTGTAGCTTTAACGAGACAGAGAATGAAAGAAGTTCAGAGTATCTTGAATGAAGCAATTTCTGATATGGAGGTGGACTAAAACATGGTTGATAGTTTGGTTCTACATTGCTGCCCGCATATTACCCCCTCCCTTTTCTGGCTACATGAGTTCAGATATCTTAAGGATGTAGGTTTGTTTGGTCAATGATGTTTGCAATGACTAGCTTCATGTGTTGAGTTTTGAGGATAGCATCATTTTCTGGCAAGCATATTGAAGATTTAAAATTCGAGTCAATTCTTTTATCCCAGTAAAATGATTTTTTTTTATTATTAAACAGTGGGCTCTTTCTCATTATGGATGGTAGAGTGTTACAATTTGTCACATGATGAGCAAGTGTATGTGCCTCATTTACATCATCCTTATCTACCTTAACGATTCGTAGTCTATTCAAAGTCATACTTAGAATATGAACTTCTCTGACTATTAGTCTAAGGGGGATGTCCGGATAGTTTTTGATCAGCCGCAACGCATTTGCACAGCCTGTGTATATTTGAATGGAGTCAATTTTCCCGAGGCTTGCTTCCTTCATTGCTTTCAGAATTGCTAGTAACTCCGCATATGTGGTTGATAGTGCCTTGATAGGTTACGCTCCCTGCCATATTTGGTTTGCCCCTTGGTTGACAGCGCACCATGACGCTGCCCCCTTCCTAGAATCCTCTGTGAGAGCTGCATCAGTTTGGATTTTTGTCACTTGGAATTGAAGATTGTTTGTGTTGTCTTCCTTCCCTACTAATTCAATATCTCCCACTTTTCCGACTCTTTGTCATGGTTGTGGTTTGATGGACTCCGCTGGTGACGATGGTCTTCACTATTGTGATTAAATGTCGAGCTCGTCCTCCCTCTATCTGTGTCAAGTTATGGGTTGTTTGCTGCAATGGAAGCTAAAGTTTGTTCAATGGTCCAAGTAACCTGATCCATTGTTGCCATGTTCCTGGCGCACTAGATTGCCCAGATTGACACATGCTAGTTCCTTGTCCTCTTTTTGAGGAGCTATTTTGAACCATAATTAGTCATTCTGTCAGTGTCGTCCTTGGGTGATTAGTGAAGTCCAAACCCAGCCTGCTGCATCGCCATACACATCTTGTATAATCACACTCAAAGATCATATGATTCACTGACTCCTCTCCCATTGAGCACATTTGACATATTGTTGAGACATTTATCCCTCTTCTTCGTAGATTTGGTGTGGTTGGACATGCCCCTTGTATCATTCTCCAAATTATGAATTTCACTTTCTATGGGACCTGGGACCGTGCTGTTCCATATAGTTTTCCACATAGGCATTGCGGCTATTAGATTACCTGCATTTGATGAGGATGACACATTGTTGCTGGCTCTGTTTGCCCATGTCGTGTGATAGCCTGATTTATCCGTGTACTTTTCCAGGTGTTCCTTTTTCAATGCCTGGTAGTCATCAATGCCAAAGCCATGGCCTGAGATATGAATCTTAACTAATTCTTCGATGGCCTCTTGTGGAAATAGTGTTGGACATATATTGATAATATCATGCGAAAATCAAATAATGAAATTGAACGAGCAAATTTACATATGCAAGAACAATATACTTTTATTAATTATTCAGCCATACAATCATAAAGCTTAAATTATGACTAATTAAAGCAATATATGGGAGAAATAAATCACGTTTCAAACAATAACAAATTGATGGAGTCACGAGTAAACTCGCTGCTCTTGAAACGAATTAGTCCCGTCGTGGACATCGTTCCCTAAGGTAAAACCATCGAAGGTAACAATTAACACGTAAGAGTTACCTCAGATTCACGCAAGACCCGAAGGACTATCACATCGACAGAGCAACAGACAGAAACTTCGAGAAAGACATAAAAGAAGACTCAAGTTTAGAATATGGAGGGACTTGAGAAATGGTGCAAGTTTTCTGACTGATTTAGAGGCTCTATTTATACTGCTCTAAGAGACCCTAGTCATGGAAACATGATATTTTAATTTTCTGTAATTAGAGAAGAATATTCTCCAATCACCAACTCACCAAATCACCATATCCGAGACATTCCATGAATACTCGAATTAAATATGCTGGAAATGGAAGAAATATTTGCACAAAAATTTTCCAGCGTATTAAACATGGTAAACCGCGTATTCAATTTAAGGGAAAGTCTCAGGAAACACGATCTTTCTATAAGCTTATGGACAGTACTCAGGGCATTTGCCTTAAATGTTGTAATTTTTTATAAAATTTAAATATTGCATTTTATAAGTTAAAACAAGTAATAATATGTATTTGAAGATGAAAATATAAAAATATATGATATAAAAATTACTTTTTAAAATTTAAAATTTTGTATGTAATTTAAGATATGCAGTAGATAAGGTAAGAAATAAGTGGCCAGTCCATAAGCTTATGGACAGGCTGTCTGTCAGGAGACTCACTCTTCATTTAAAACAAGATATCTCACAAAATATGAAAATATTTCGTCCTTATCTCTTAAGAATTACACACAAGCAATACCATATATACTACGCGGTTGGGTCTTCCAGAGACTTTCACGCGGTCCATACGCATTTTGGATAGTCCAGATAAAAACTAACTGGGCCAATTTTCGTCTAATTTTTCTCTTTCAAGAGTGACATTTCAAACATCCATATCTTATTCACACTTGATCCGTTTTGAAAGTTTAAATAGTCGATTTTATAGTACCTCCGGAGGAGAACCCAAAAATGACATCCACCAACCCAAAATCTGTTTGGATCCCACTCAAAACTAGGCCCGTCAATTGGGTTAATTGGATAAACCCATTATCCAAACCTAGTGGGTCGTTATTCAATGGATCATTATCCAATTAACTAATTTATTAATGGATCATAATTGGTTGGGTCATAAATGAGCTGAGTCATTAAATGGATAACCCATTGGATAACCCATGAGATATTCATATGACCCAATGAGTTAAAATATATGGCAAAGTCTTGGGAAAGACGGTCTTTCCATAGGCTTATGGAAAGACGGGGTTTAATTCGAATAATAAAAGGTAAAGGTCTTAGTTGCAACATTAAAAATTTAGTATGCAACATGCAGTAGTTATAAAATTTATAACCCGGTTCATGCAACCCAAAAATTTTATCTTCATTTCTTGTAATTTACACTTTAAACCTTGGTCTTTCAAGAGACGAATTCCCTAACAAATACCCAATAAATATCCAAATTTACCCAATTAAATGCATGTGTAATATTTAACATAAATATTCACTATAATTCGCAAATTATACAAATTATAATTCACAAATTATTCGAGTTCAATCTTGTACAATATTCGAGTTCGTACAGCATTCGAGCTCGTACAGTATTAGAATTCAATCTCGAACAGTACTCGAGTTCGTACAAAATTCACACTCAATCTCGTACAGTATTTGAGTTAGTACAATATTCGAATTCAATCTCGTACAGTATTCGAGCTCAATCTCATACAGTATTCGAGTTCGTACAATATTCGAGTTCAATCCCGTACAGTATTCGAGTTCGTACAATATTCGAGCTCAATCTCGTACAGTATTCGAGTTCGTACAGTATTCGAGCTCAATCTCGTACAGTATTCGAGTTCGTACAGTATTCGATCTCAATCTCGTACAGTATTCGAGTTCGTACAGTATTCGAGCTCAATCTCGTACAGTATTCGAGTTCGTACAGTATTCGAGCTCAATCTCGTACATAATTCGAGTTCGTACAATATTCGAGCTCGTGCAATATTTGAGCTCGAGCTCAATCCCAACTAATATTGTTCGTTAATTTCGTCGAGTTTACAAAGCCAACATATTATATTTTTTTATTTTTATTAAATATAATATAATGTACATAATATTATATTACACAATAATAAATGATTATATATTAAGAAAAAATTAAATCACTCGTAATCAAACTTGTGAAAATTTAGTTATCTTGTGATATGAAATTATCCACGGGTCACCCATTACCCAACCCAACTCAACCCACCTAAAATTATCCAACGGGTAAACCATTATCCAACCCAACTAAACCCAAAAAATACAACCCAATTATATTCATTAACCCAATGCGTCATTATCCAATAAGTGAAAATAGTATATGGATAACGGTTATCCAACGGGTGACCCGATCCATTTGACGGGCTTACTCAAAACGACACCCAAAAGTTGACGAATTTCAACCTTTTAACCATCATTTTCCAACAATCCCTCACAAGAATAGATATTGATGTATGAATCTATACAATTACGTCAGACACGGAGTTTGACTTGGTGATAGATTCATTTCGATGGCATAGATGCTGCATAGGATAAGTAGGTGTCACCCTTTGAACTTTCCCTTGAGAGAGTACACTTAGCCCACTGGTTAGGAAGTAGACACGATGTACTTGAACTTCCCCTACCGCTTGTGTGAACGACAATGCACTTCTCACAGACATCTTTCCTATCCATTGCGCTTTCCTCGGTTGTGTCCATTAATCAGGCCATAGCACACGCCTAGTTCTGTAAGGTTTCTAATGAATTGCGTCCCAACAATTCCCTTTCGAAGCGGCCACACTCCTCGCTTACATAGGTGATTCTTGGCATAAGAGTAGTTCCGTAAACTATTGCACTCTTTCGAGTACTACACACTCGATGCCTTGAATCATTCAAAGCAATTTAATGCTTAACCTCCATTCACATCACTGTTTCTTCCTCATAGGAATAAGACAGGAGGTATGAAACCCCCACAGTGATCACGATGGGTCTTTGCAGTTTAGTTGTCCCTTTGAACCTAGATCTTGGGATCTCTAGTCACATAGGTTAGGTGTCCACGTACGTAACCCACTATTTATTGGACTTAGCCATATTCCTTTCGATGAGTTCTCAACTAACTCTCGATTCAATTTCTTCGTTAAGAAATTGATTCAATCCTTTCGTCAAAGAATCATAGCTCTTATCATATTGACCTTACGTAGTCAACATCGATAATTCTCGTAGAGAGTAGTCGTCCAATGGTAAAGTGTCTTTGTCGAGACACACCATCATCGATATGGCTTTACGCTACACCAATAAGCATACAAGTGCTTTGGTCATCCTAGGGTATCTCTTTCCCAAATTTTGTCCAACACAATGGACTTAGATTCCTCTATGAATCTAGCAAGAGAACCATTTCTCTACACAACTTAAGCCATATCCGCAAGTCTCACACACAGCTTGTTTCCAGTGATCATTTCCGGATTACTCGTGTATCATCTTACTATCCATTGTAAGAATTGTCTAATGTGCACTTTAATGAATACTTCAAACTATCAACGACTCTTGAGTTATCTTCTTAAGAGACACCTCACCCTTACAAAAGGTAACTCACAAAGTTTAGAGTCATTCCATTGAATATGACATATCTTCAAGAGACTCAATCACCGTATCAATTTTACTATCAATGAGAAAACCATCAATTCAAAGACAAATGACATTGTCATTTTTCGTGTCCCTTAGCATATCCGCCTTCATCGAACTCATTGATTCAATATCATTAGCTAAACAACAATTAGTTTGGTCACATGATGGGTCATTTAGGAGCATTGAGCTTTTCATTTTTTTTCTCTATTCAGATTTTTAATATCTAAATCTCCAAATAACCATTTAGGTCCATTAGATGTACTTCTAGCTTTCACAAAGCCTTGATAACAAGTACCATCACCCTTGGACTCATTCTCATGTCTAGAGAACACCCATCAAGTACACAAATATACTTACTAATTATTTAAATACTCTAGTGATTTGCACTCATGGTAGATCAATATCTCTATTGATCACCACTTTCCACAAAATTTATTTCATGGAATCTCGTTTCCTTCGTTGGTTTATCCTTGATCCTTAACGATTTTATCTATTTGACTCTCAACTCTATTTAAGATAAATCATGATCTCTAACAGAAACTTCCAAAAAATACACTTGCCATCAAGATGTGTTTCTAATTTCTGTATATTATTTCTTGTGAATTTCAAGAAATTGATAGCACTTTAACATTGTACATATCTAGTAAAGATACCGTTTAAGTATTCCTTTTACTACCTTTGCAATACGCCGACCCCACATTCAAAAGAACTTGTAGGATGGCTCTATGAGGAGTTTTATTTTCCTCCTTGTGTCATCTTATTTAAAAGATCACCAACCAATGTAAAGGCTCCTCCACATCGCTTTGATCATTTCTAGCAATTTCGTTCAACCACCATATGACCTTGTGAATGTATCAACATTGTGAATCACATTCACCAAAGGATGTGTGTCTTTAGATCATGGTCACATATAAGCACATATGGCTTCTATGCATCACGTAAGTGGTTTCGTTAATTTACAAACCCACTTACTAAAAGTCTTATGTGTTCAATAACAAAACAAACACTAGGTTCTTACCCATAAAATTTCTTTTAGGGCTAGATCCTTTCAACAATCAAAACACCTTCATGTATTGATCTTTTATCGCGGAAGTCTCTCTTATTCCTTCAACTCCCTTGGAATTAGAGATAACTAAACTTCCCGATCTCAGTTAATCGTTCTTCATCGCATGACCAATACCACAACCAATGTAGTATCAATCAATAGAGGATTCGATTAACTCTCACTAGGGCGCAATGTGAGCTTACCAACTCCACACAAATTTCATGCCCATTTTAAAGCCAAGTTTCAATTTACTTTCATACTAGTCAAATCAAACTTGAGTGCCTTTATGCTCGAAACACGTTCAAATCCATTTCTCGACTCAAGTTTGAGTGCACTGCTTGACTCGATTTTGGGTTTACCCTTTTGGTTCGTATTAAAGTCCTCCCCACTTGATCAACTTGATTCAAGTCTCTCGTGACGACTTTTTCATCTCAAGTACCTATCAAAATTCATATGGTCGTTTAATTTTTAGGTTTTCGTCTACCCCCCTCATTGGGCTGGTTTTATTAAACATCCCCACACGTGTTAAGTTTCTCAAAACCTTTAGTCTTGGGGTTTCTAGACCAAATGTCTTAGGATTCCTCATCTCAGAATTCTAAGGCTTTCCAACAAAAAATCTAGAGAACTGACCAAATGTCTTGGGATTCCCTATCTCATGATTCTTAGATTTTAACCATAAATCAAGAGATTTGACCAAAAGTCTTGGGATTCCCATCCTCGAGATTCTTAGTTTTCTCAACCAAATTCTTGAGATTTTCTCCTCAATTCTTTGATTACAAGTAATCAGAGTTTTTAGCATAGTCATAATAACTCATGCTTTATGGTTTATACCATGGTTCACTAGAGCCAATACCCTAGACATAGTTGTAAACTAATGTCTTTATGTTCACATTTATCAGGTCATACAAAATAACCAGAATATGTCGAACTTCGAGCCCGTATACTCTATTTGTGCAATCTAACAATTGTCACTCGTGAGCCATATGCTCGTAAACAATCAATCAAGATAGCCAATTATCAGGACAAGCCTTGTCAAACCTTTCATTGCATCAAAAGGGCATTTTCCTAAACAATTAATATAATCATAACATATAAAAGCATAACACAATTTTAGACACATCATAGATCTAAAATTTTCGGTTATGCAGCTAAATCAAGTCTCTAAATGAACGAGAATACATCATGGATCAAATAACCCATGTCACATACTTCATTCATGCACGAATATATTACATTCTTGCCGAGAGATGTCATGTTTAAGGGCAAATGAAGTTTACCATTTTTTCGCATGCGATTCTCAGAACAAGCATATAAAGGTCATGAATCACTAGCAGCACATTCTCTCACAAAATGTGGTTAATTTTTTTTAAACCAACACGAGCAGCCCACACAACCAAATTATTATACCATGCAAAATAGGTATTTCAACATTTGATCAAGTATTTAAACAAATACTATAACATTTTGAGGGCTTAGAAAATTTAAATGTCTCATCATTTCAGCCATATGCACTGCTTTCATGTAATTGAATAATAATGTTTGATCTCATATTCTAAACTCATGACATTTTTTTCCTAAATTTAATCCAATCTTTCATGCAAAGAATCAAATATGATTTCTTATCATATCAACATTTAATCTCATAAGCATGAATATTACGGAATTATCATATTTTCATAATTACGCCATGTAATTTAACATACATGCTCAACTCATTTTTTCACATAATTAAGGGATTAATACAACCAAATTCATTCACTATCAAATTCGATAGTCTTAGTGTACTGGACATATATGTGCAAATATTGTTCACATAACTCTCTTTGTAACAAAGTCATGTTCACGTCTAGATACACTCAAATGGTTATCAAATATAATCAAAAAAATATATGTATATATAACATATGCCATGATTCACTTTAATTAATGTGTATACGTACCATAGTTTGCAAAACTGTGGTTACAAATCTTGACTCTTTCATGTTGTCAAGCAAATCATGTTGTATCTTCATGCCAAGTTTTTCTTCCAACAGATACAACCGTGTATACTCGGATTCACCAATGTGTACATACAAAAAATCATTAATCGTTAAATACATGTACACATTTCGTATAACATATAAATATTTCAATCAATATACTCAATCAATTGCTCAACATGGTTTTATTATAAACAACTAAAACCAATGAATATCGACATAAAAAAAATAACGAAATTCAAAACAAATTGTGCTAGATATCAAAGCGTAATTTTGAACACAATTTAATCATGCAATTTTCTCTCAATATAAGGCATGCATTTTCCCCATAGTAAATCATGCAATTTTGTCTCGGCTACAGCGTACAATTATTAGCATGAAATTATGAGCATAAAAAATCATGCAATCTGTCATAATTTCATACGTAATATAACTTAATATGCAATTTTATTCGCAACGTCAAGCATTCGATTTGAAATTTTTCGAATCAATATATTCAACTAAAATATCATTCGTTTCAAAACTGTTGGACATATATTGATAATATCATGCGAAAATCAAATAATGAAAATTGAACGAGCAATTTACATATGCAACAATAATATACTTTTATTAATTATTCAGGCATACAATAAAAAAGCTTAAATTATGACTAATTAAAGCAATACAAGATAGAAATAAATCACGTTTCAAACAATAATAAATTGATAGAGTCACGAGTAAACCCGGTGCCCTTGAAATGAATTAGTCCCGTCATTGACATCGTTCCCCAAGGTAAAACCATCGAAGGTAACAATTAACACGTAAGAGTTACCTCGGATTCACGCAAGGCCCGAATGACTATCACCTCGACAGAGCAACGGACAAAGACTTCAAGAAAGACATAAAGAAGACTCAAGTTTATAATATGGAGGGACTTGAGAAATGGTGCAAGTTTTCTGACTGACTTAGAGGCTCTACTTATACTGCTCTAAGAGACCCTAATAATGGAAACATGATATTCTGATTTTCTGTAATTAGAGAAGAATATTCTCCAATCACCAACTCACCAAATCACCAAATCCGAGACATTCCATGAATACTCGAATTAAATCTGCTGGAAATGGAAGAAATATTTGCACAAATATTCTTCAGCATATTAAACATGGTAAACTGCGTATTCATTTAAAACAAGATATCTCACAAAATATGAAAATATTTCGTTCTTATCTCTTAAGAATTACACACAAGCAATTCCATATATACTACGCGGTTGGGCCTTCCAGAGACTTTCACGTGGTCCATACGCATTTTGGACTGGCATTTTGAACAGTCCAGAGAAAAATTAACTGGTCCAATTTCTGCCTAATTTTTCTCTTTCGAGAGTGACATTTCAAACATCCATATCTCATTCACCCTTGATCCGTTTTGAGAGTTTAAATAGTCGATATTATAGTACTCTCGGAGGAGAATCCAAAAATGACATCCACCGACCCAAAACATGTTCGGGTCCCACTCAAAATGACACCCAAAAGTTGATGAATTTTAACCTTTTAACCATCATTTTCCAACAAATAGGGCTCTAGTAGCGGCATCCTCCACTCCTTTCTACGATCTATTAGGTCTCTTACTTTGAATCCAAGCATTGGTAGTACCTATCCATCTAGATGGGTTGGGTTTTGTTGGTTCGGTATCCAGTTGGCTTGGATATCCACCTTGGATCCTTTTAGCAGCTCCGGCCCCCAGAGGATTTCTTTCCAGCCCCAGGAATCGCCTAGTTTCGCCTTAGTCTCTTGAAACCCCTGCCTTCTACAGTACTTAGCAAGAAGAATTTTGAGAAGAAGGCCTCCTTATTCGTTATTATAGACCATGCCTGTTTTGGTAGGAAGGTTTAGTTCATCTCCATTGTGGATCGCATACCTAGTCAACCTACCCATTTTGATGCACACATCTTTTTCCATGCTTTCCAGTGTATTCCTCTGCCCTCTAGATCTCCCGCCCATATGAATCTGGCCATGTGCTTGTCTGCCTCTTTTGTTGTCGTCTTGGGGATTCTGAATGTCCCCAACATATACTGGGTTAGGGATGTTAATACGTGTTTGCACAACGTAACTCTCCCTATGACTGATAGTTCATTCTTCCTCCACGTTGCAGTATTAGCTATAATCTTTCTCTGAAGTGATTTGAACATCTAAACTCTGTAACCCTCAAAATTTAGATTATGGCCCAGTTATTGTCCTTGGAGTAGGTCTGGTTTGATGTTAAACGCTTGGGTGACGAGGTTTGATGTGTGAGTGCCGGCGTTCAGGCTAACCAATAATGATGATTTGATGAATTTTATTCGTTGCTCTGAGTATGCTGTATATACGTTTAAGGTTTTTGCTAGCTTTCTCATACCTGCCGCCGTTACTTCAAAGAATAATATGCAGTTGCAAACATTAAGTTCGACACCCTGGGTATTGCACGTCCTACCTGGATTCCTTTGCACACATTCTGGAACGGTTGTGACTCTAACATTGATGTGAATGCCTCCTGACAAAGGATAAACAAAAATGGGGATAGTGGGCATCCCTGTCTTAGCCTCTTGTTTGGTGTGAACACTTGTGATAGTTCCCCCATTAAATTGTATGGAATACGAGACACTTGTGACACACTCCTTAATCTAGTTTACCCAAACTAGGTTGAACCCCATCATATCATGGCTCTTTCTAGGAGCGACCATGATCCCCTATCATAGAGAAAATTCTATAATGGTGGCTACAGTACATGCCATTGGATGCAAAGGTGGAGAACGCATTTGCTAAATGCGTTCTCTGCCATTTCTATTTTTTTACTGCATGCAAAATTGATGACGCATTTGGTAAATGCGTCCTCTTGAATTTAGATTTTTTTTGGCAGAAAACATGAATGCGTCCTCCAAACATGTTAAACAACAAAAATACAAAACCGAGATGACGCACCATAAAGGTGGCCATTTTTTAAAACACGCCTAGTTGCATCCGACTTTAATTTATTTAGCACCATCGAAGAAAGCACTCACCTCCTAATATAGTTGTATACAGTCTAAACACACACACATAGTACTGCAAACATTCTGCATCCAACACGTAGATGGTGTACGTGGTGTCGAACACGTACGTGTCTTGCAAATACATCTACTAGAACTAATGTATATTATACTCATATTATTTAATAGTCGAATCTTCTAGCATGTACGTTAGGATAATTTCGGATCGTCTACGCTATTCTACCTAGGCCAGTGCGCCACAAATTTTATTGTATGTTGGAATATAAATTGTTTAAGTGTATGCAGTATTTTGATTTTTAGTTTGAATTTTAGTTTGTTTCAATTTTGTTTACCGAATTTATCGCACAAAAAAATATGGTTTTAGTCCTAATATTTAACCAAGTATCATTTAAAATAAAATAAAATTTCCATCTTAGGTTTTACTAATACTAGTATACATTTATATTAATAAATGTCAAAAATATTATATTATATATATATATTTTTATATGTTATGTAATATTTTATGAACGAAAAATAATTTCACTCGACAATAAAATTGTTTTATAACCCAAAAATAAAATTGTTCGATAGCCATATTTTATAAGTTTAACAAAAAAAAATATTTTTAATCTTAAATTTATAATTTTATTGGAAGATTTTACTAATACTAATAAACATTTATATATTAAAGTATTAATAAGTATTGAAAATGTCATATTTTACATATAATTTTTTAAATATTTTATAATTATTTTATGGACGAAAATAATTTCACTCGACAATAAAATTGTTCGATAACTCTATCTTATAAATTTAATTAAAAAATTTATGTTTACTCTTAAACAAATTATATGTCTTATTATGTAATTTAACACGGCTTCAATCATTTTTTTTTGTCAAGACGTAAACAAATGTTAATGTAATCATATGAAATGTAGGTTAGTAAATGCAATATCCTCACAAAGTATAGTGTAGTTTAAAAGTTTTAATTAAAAAAAGCACAAATTGAGGACGCATCCAAATCCATATTTTAAAAAAAATAAATAATCAGTGAGGACGCATTCGTAGAATGCGTCCTCCACCATGGTATCCAAAATTCAAAAGATGCACAATTGCATTCAAAATAATGAGATCATGCACCTAAAAATCAAGAACTCCCTGTCATAGGCTTTGCTCATGTCAATTTTTAGCGCTTCTTCTACCTCCCCCTTTTTTCTCTTTCGGATGTTCTCCATGAGTTCATGTGCTATTAGTGAGTTTTCCACAATTGATCTGCCCTTAAAAAGGCCACCTGATTTCCGGAAACCAAGTACCCCATAAATCTCTTGAGCCTGTTTGCTAGGACTTTTGTAAATGACATTGCATAGTAAAATTTAGTTTCACCAATTTTTATAGTCCTTACTAGTGTGTTCCAACATGACTAATTTAACCAAGTGCATAATAACGTAACACGTAAAAGACACACGACTTGGTTACGCAGTTCGGTGTAATCCACCTACATCTGCGGGGCCTGGCCCAGTTCAGAATGAATCCACTAATTAGAAAGATACAGTACAGAGTTCAGTTTACAAAATACTTATCTTTACTAACTATAGCGTGTGGACTCTGCTAGCTCCCCTAGCTACCGATCTGCCTCGATCAGACTCCCTCTGATCTCGAACTCCGTCGACGCAAGATCTCCTCCTTCCGAGGAATTAAGGTTTATGATTCTGAACTTAGTGCGGCAGGTCAGGTGTGTTGGAACACAGTGTTCTGACTCTTTGCAACTTCTCGAAAGTCTCAAAAATCTGTGTACAGATTTTTGCTCTGTTAAATCCGTAAGTATGCAGTCGTGTTTGTCCCCAATTTATATCCATGAATCAGATCTGCATACTCCTTGATTATCTCCACAATATTCCTATTCCAAATCTGATTCTTGAAGCATATCCAAATCCCATAAATAAAGGGATTTACCTTATATCATTCTATCCCATATATTTGAATAAATCTTCTCCATATAAGTAGGGATTTTCCATAAACCAATTATGCTTCACACGCCTGATATATATATTCAGATATACGAATTCCATTTATTCCAAACTACTGCAATATTCTGACTTTGATTTCCATAAAATCTTGGCGTAAATATTCTGCACCAGCATGTTCCAACATGGTCAGAATTTCTGTTCAAAATTAATTCACACAAAATTGCCAATAAAATATTTACTTGCAAATCTTTTGACTTTACAATCTCCCCCTTTGGCATTTTTGTGGACCCATAATATTTTGGACATGTAATTCCCAAACAGTAACTTTCAGCATCAATATCATAAACTTGTAAACCAGCAATCAACAAGATATCAGAATTTCAGAATTCCCTTAGGCATGAAATTCGAAAACTAGAAACCAGAAATCCAAAACATAAAAATCATTACAGCCAAATTGAATCAAAGTCTAAATCATGTCATCCAAAATTTCTCCCCCTGGGACCACACATAGGCCAAATGCACTATCAAACACAGCAAAATAAACAGTGCTCCCCCTGCATCCAACCTTCAAGTCATGCTTCCAACCTTGACTTCTCTACCTCTAGACTTGCTTTTTCTGCCACTATCGCAGCCATCTGTATGCCTAAAGCTCCAAGTCTTGCATTCAGAACCATCATCCGAGCCTCCTTTTCTGCTGCTGATGAAGAAGTCGATCCAGAAGGTTTCCACAGGAGATCATGAACATGTCTCAGCCCAAATGTCTTCTTGTTGGGCCTCAAAAACTCTGTGTCAATCACCACATCTGAAGCCTTCCCTTTCACTTTTGCACTCTTGGCTAGGGCAGAGATTAAAGTAGGGTAGATAATAGCATCATTTACTTTCGGAGCAGTAGCATGTCTGACCAAATGCTGCTTAATGAGAAGTCCAAGATTAACTTCTTTCTGTGTTCCAACACAGTATAGCAATTTAGCCATCTCCCTTGTCAGCACTGTAGTATTACTCGAGGGCAACCAACAGTGCACAGCTACCTGATATAAGCCAAAAAATCTTGATGACAAGCAGGATGCTTGTGAGTACCCAGTTGCTGGCCATTCAACCTTATAACCACCAGATATAACACCTAAGATCTCATCATCAGACAATCCCAGACTTTCTGGAAAGACCCCCCTTTCTCAGGTGTTTTTAGACCCAGCAACATGTTAATCCTAGCAGCAGAGACATCTATGACTTTCCCCTGTACATATACTTTACCATACCATGGGGAGCTAATCTCTAAGTTACCAGGCATAAGATTGGAGTATACCACAAGTACAATCTGCCTGTTGTACTGTAGCTGGATTGTTGCTGCTATTGTCATGCCAGTCAGCTTTAGAAAATCTGTGAAGCCACTCTCCTTATAGGATTTTAAGTCCAGAGGCCTTTCTGCTATGAACTTATTTTCTGAGAAAAAATCTCTCATTTTTGCACCCTTTTCATCAAAATAAACAGCAGAGAATGCCTTGCTAACAGAGGGTGGAGGTAAAACCTTCTTTTCCTTGCTGTCATGTCTTCTCTTGCTTCTCTTCGCTTGAGCAGAGTCATTGGCTTTGTCAGCCTTTCTCTTGCCTTTTGCCATCTGATAGTACTCATCCAGTACCTCATCACTTGAATATTCCAGATCAGGAATATCCTGTGTTGGAACACTCCCTGATCTTTCAACCTCCTTCTCAAATTCTTCCTCCCTCTCAGAAACATCTTTCTGATTGGACAGGCTTCCTTCAGGTACTTCATCCGTCTGTTCTTCATGAAGATCACCATCATCTGCACCTCCCAGATCATTAGCAGAATCTAACTCCATATAGTCAGGTTCCTCTCTCTGTGTTGGAACACTGTCATCACTGCCCGACAGAACAATTGATAGGCTTCCTCAATTCTTCCATCCTCTTTGCTAAATTCGTATCATAGAACCCCACTTGAAGTTTATCTCCGTTCCGCACCACTTCTAATCCAGCCACTTCACTTTCCCTAATCTCTCTCAAAGAAACACAACTTGGTACTGGAATATAGCAATGCACGTAAAATTTATCTTTTTCCCTAAACTCGGCATATCTCCCCATCACAAATTTCACCGTATAATTCTCAAGTCTCCTAACTTCACCTATGTTTCCAGTCACCAACTCTTTAACTTTAGCTGTCAAATATTATCCTCTAATTTTCTTGATCTTTCTTAAATCTATGGAAACTCTATTAGCTTCAAGCCATTCAAACACTTCATCCACACTTCTACATTCAATTCCCATGAATTTTAATGGACGAGGGTCAGGACCAGTTACCGTAGGTTTCTTCTTCTTTTTGGTTCCAGAAGATTCTTTTTGTGTATCGCGTTCATTTCTGGTTCTCCATTCTGTTTGCTTTAGACGGACGCCTCTCCCTCTTCCTTTTGTTCTTTGGCTTCATCAGGTTCTAGCTCAACTCTTTCCTCAACCTCTGCATCTTCTATGCTTCCTCCGATCTGAGTTTGTTCATCATATTTTCTCGGCTCAGTAACCACCATCAATTCCAAATTCGACGAAACTTGAACTTCCTCCATGATTTCTGGTACCACAGCTTCCACCATAGGCGAGTTTAGGTTTGACATTCTTTGGCACAATGCCGAGATAGAGAGGAGTGTTGCGTATAAGAGGTTTTTTCCGGCAAGGATTTTGGGGACAAAATAATTGGTCTAGTGAGCAGAGATGCAAAAGAATGTATACCAAATTTGAATCCTACTTTAACTCTTCATCTTATTCACCTCTTTTCCCGCGAAGCCCTTTTTAGATTTCCCAAACATGGTAATGATGGCCCTTTCTCTTCTTGTCACATCAAGTCGTCATTCCTTAATTAACTTCCAACACACCATACTTACCATCTCCTATTTTTGTACACCTTGCTCCTTCCATTTTATATATTTTTTTCTGTTTTTCCAAAACGAAAATACCCAAAAGAAATATTTACAGGGAAAAATAATTTTGGTAAAAATTACCTCAGATTTGACAAACACCCAGGCGTTGTCGAAGGCTCTCAAAAGTGGTGGCATCCAACGGCTTTGTAAATATATCTGCAAATTGCTCATGTGTTGGAACATAGACTACTTCCACTTCCTTTCTTTCAACCAGATCTCTAATAAAATGATGTCGTATGTCAATATGTTTGGTCCTTGAGTGTTGAACTGGATTTTTCAAAATATCAATAGCACTTGTGTTGTCACATAGAATCTTCAAAGGGCCTTGATGAATTCCATAATCTTTCAACATTTGTTTCATCCATAACAGTTGTGCACAACAACTCCCTGCTGCAAGATACTCCGCTTCTGCAGTAGATAGAGAGATCGAATTTTGTTTCTTGCTATACCAAAACACCAAATTTGTTCCAATAAAGAAACAGCCACCTGTGGTACTTTTTCGATCATCAGCATTTCCAGCCCAATCAGAATCACTATACCCAACCAACTCTGAATCTTGACTCTTAGAATACCAAACACCATACTCAGAAGTCCCACTTACATATCGAATAACTCTTTTAACTGCAGTGAGATGAGATTCCTAAGGATCAGCTTGAAACCTCGCACATATTCCAACACTGAAACATATATCTGGTCTGCTTGCGGTTAAATACAATAAACTTCCAATCATGCCTCTGTATAATTTCTGATCGACTGCAACTCCTTTTTCATCCTTTACCAATTTATCAGTAACACCCATTGGAGTTCGAACTGCTCGAGCACTATTCAGACCGAACTTCTTAACTAAATTCAAGGCATACTTACTTTGATTTATGAATAAGCCTTTCTTTCCTTGCTTGACTTGCAATCCCAGAAAGTAAGTGAGCTCTCCTACCATGCTCATTTCGAATTCATATTGCATAACGGTGACAAAATCCTGTACCATAGATGGTGAAGTAGAACCAAAAACTATGTCATCAACATAGATTTGAGCAATCAGAAAAGTTGAAGCCTTGTCAAGCACAAACAAAGTGCGATCTACTCCCCCTCGACGATAACCTTTCTGAAGAAGAAAGGTAATAAGTCGTTCATACCATGCCCTGGGTGCTTTCTTTAGTCCATATAAAGTCTTTTCGAGACGATACATGATGTGGATAATGAGGATCTTCGAAGCCTTTAGGTTGTTCCACGTATACTTCTTCATTCACCACTCCATTTAAAAAAGCACTCTTGACATCCATTTGATACAAAGTAAAGTTCAAAGAGCAGGCAATAGCTAGTAGAATTCGAATAGACTCTAACCTGGCAACTGGCGCAAAGGTTTCATCAAAATCAACACCTTCCACTTGTGTATAACCTTGAGCAACAAGTCTAGCTTTGTTTCGGGTGACGAATCCGCCTGCATCTGATTTGTTCTTGAAGATCCACTCTGTACCAATGACATTAATGCCTTTGGGGCAAGGAGTAAGATACCAGACATCATTCCTTGTAAACTGACCAAGTTCATCTTGCATTGCAGCAATCCAATATTCATCGAGTAAGGCTTCTTTATAGTTCTTGGGTTCAAGTAGAGAAACAAAATAGTGTAGTCCATCCAGTCATCGGTAATCAACTCGAGGCACTGATCGAGTGCTTCTCATGGTGGAACTGGGTTGGTCATGTGTTGGAACATGGATGTCAGTAGCGGGGGACTGTGTTCCAACATGGTCAGCTTCGGCAGGGTTAGGATACCGTGGCTCAGTTGTTGTAGCACGTTGGTGAAAGTTAGAGTCAACTGATGGTTTTTCCTTGTCTGAGTGTTGAGACTGTGTTGAAACATGAGTGTTGCTAGGTTCTTCCTCTACACCTTCTGGTTGTTGTTTCTTCTCTGAATCATCCACAATAACATTTATGGATTCCATGAGAGTGTTGGTTCGATGATTATAAACTTTGTAGGCACGACTGTTGATGGAGTGCCCTAGAAAGATTCTTGTATCACTTCGATTATCAAACTTTACCAATTGTTCTCTATCTTTTAGAATATAACATGTACTCCCGAACACGTGAAAATATGAAACATTTGGTTTCCTGCATTTCCAAATCTCGTAGGCTGTCTTGCTGGTGAATGGTCGAAGATACACTCGATTGATTGTATAACATGTTGTATTGATTGCTTCTGCCCACCATTTCTCGTGAATATCTTTCTCTGCCAACATAACTCGAGCCATCTCTTGGAGGGTTCTGTTCTTTCGTTCTACGACACCATTCTGTTGAGGAGTGATAGGAGCCGAGAACTCATGTTAGATTCCAAGCTCATCGCAGAAGGAACTGAACTGTTCATTTTCAAATTCTCTACCATGATCACTTCGGATTCGAATTATCTTTCCTAATGTGCTCCCCTTTTCAGTTTGTAATTTCACTACAAGACTTCTGAAAACTTCTATTGTATTGGATTTCTCTTTCAAGAAAGCTACCCATGTGAATATAGAGAAGTCATCAACACATACAAATATATATTTCTTTCCACCTATACTAGGTGTATTAACCGGACCCATCAAATCCATATGCAATAGTTCCAGATTTCTCGATGTAGTAATATATTGTACTGAAGAGTGAGGAGAACGAATTTGTTTACCTTGTTGACATGGTCCGCACACAATTCCATCCTTGCTGGTTAAGGTAGGCATTCCTCGTACAGCTTTCACATTTGCAATTTTCACCAGTGTTTTATAGTTGATGTGGCCGAGCTTCCTGTGCCAAAGAATTCCTTCATCCTGTTTTGAAAGCATGCATTGAACTCCTTGTTCCAGCAAATAGCAATTGTCTGATGATCTTATTCTAGAAAGAACCTTGTTTTCTCCATGCTGTACTATACACTTGTCCTTATGAAATTCCACTACCATATTGTCATCACACATCTGGCTTATACTTAGCAAGTTTACCTTTAGACCTTCAACAAATAATACACTTGTGAATACTGGAAAGCCTTCAATTTTCAATTCGCCCTTGCCAATTACTCTGCTTCTCTTTCCATTACCAAAGGTTACATATCCACCATTATACGGAGTAATGTTCGTGAGGTATTTTGGAGTGCCAGTCATGTGGCGAGAACAACTGCTATCAAACTACCACGAATCACTGAAATAGGCTGCTAGAGAAGTGTGTGCCACCAGACACGTACTGGATTTTTGAACAACCCATATCTTTCTGATCATTTTTCCCGTATGAGTATCGCCTGTGTTGGAACACAGCAGAAGTTGTCTGCCTGTCATTTGATCTCTGATCAGTCTTCTGCACTGTTATTCAGCTTGTCCTTGGTATGCACAGTATCTGCAGATGAGTGGCTTTCTTTGATACGGTATCCCATACTTCCATTTTACTTCTCGGATCCTAGCTTTGAGAGTTACTGGTTTCTCATGCAATTCAGTCTTGGGTTCTTTCCCGTATCCAATCCCGTGTCTATCACCAAAGTTTCTTCCCATATCCAGAATATCATCAAGCTTTGCCTTTCCGGAATTCAATTTAAAGATAGTTGCTTCAGACATCTCGGCCCTCTTGACTGCTACTATCAGTTTCTTGTTTAGTTCTTCATTATGTTTTCCAAGTTCTGCAACCGTGGATCGTAATTCTTTTTCACTTTCAATTAGCTTTCTTTTTTCTTCATTTAGCTCTTTGTTCGTGTCAGCTACTTGAACCCACATGGCATACATTTGTTCATATGTGCTATAGATTTCGTCATCACTTACAGACAGATCATCATCTTCATCGCTGTGTGCGTCGTCCAGATCTATGTTGGAACATACAGCTTTACCTTTGTTCAGTGTGTTGGAACACTGATCCTCTGATGTATCATGGACATTTGCTCCAAAAGCTACATAATTACTGGTAAGTTCCTCTTCGTCTTTTTCATCATCTTCATCTTCACTCCAAGAGGTGACATATGATCTTCCTTGCTTCTTGCGAGTGTTAGCACATTCAGCCTGAATATGATCATATCCTTCACATTCTCTGCATTGAATTCATCCAGCCTGTTTTGGTTCATTGTTCTGATTTCTCCCGAACTGCATATTCCCTTGTTCAAATCTTATTCCACGATTATTGCTCGAATCTTGTTGTTTTTGTCTGTTTCCGCCAAATATTTCCTGAGATTTGTTATTGACCACCTTCTTTAGCA
This sequence comes from Rubia yunnanensis, assembly GCA_037428765.1. Lineage (NCBI taxonomy): Eukaryota > Viridiplantae > Streptophyta > Magnoliopsida > Gentianales > Rubiaceae > Rubia > Rubia yunnanensis. The sequence continues at coordinate 75,071,214 of CM075071.1, read as the reverse complement.
TTCTTGAGAAATTCTTTGTAATAAGTGCCATTTTTTCAATCTCATCATCGCTGTCAGACTCGTGACTTTCCTTAGCTGGAGAAACTTTGAACGCCAAATCCTTGGAGACTCTTTTTGTAAGTTGCTGGAATGTCATCTCATAAGTTTGTAATGAACCCATTAGTTCATCTAGGCTCATGGTGGCTACGTCTCTTGCTTCCTCTATTGCTGCTACTTTCATTGCAAACCGTTTGGGAAGAGATCGCAAGGTCTTTTTCACCAGCTTAGTTTCTTTGTACACCTTTCCAAGTTGATAAGCCATGTTAGAGATATCCTTGAGTTTTCCATTGAATGTAGCAATGGTGTCGTCCTCCTCCATTTTGAGTTCTTTGAACTTGGTAGCCAGCATCTGTAGTTTGGATTCACGCACTCGACTGGTTCCTTCGTGAACAGTCTGTAGAATATCCCATGCTTTCTTTGCTTGGTGACACGTAGATATAAGCTTGAACTGATTTTCATCAACAGCAGTGAAGATCGCATTGAGTGCCTTCGAATTCACCAGAGATTCTTTAAGGTCATCTGGAGTCTATTTAGCCTTGTCTTTGGGTTTTTGACTTGACTCCCCTTCTACAGCCTTAGAACTTGTATCAACATCTTCTGTAGGATGATTCCATTCATTCTCAACATAAAACCATGCCAGTTCATCCAGCGAATTGATGAAGACCCTCATGCGTGCCTTCCAATAGTTGTAGTTGTTGCCTTCTAGCAGTGGTGGTCGAGAGACTGAAGCTCCTTCTCTTGTCGTCATGGTAAAACTGGATCTCACTTTCCTTGAAACAACCAAGGGAACGATAAGTGACTCAGCTCTGATACCAATTGAAATTTAGTTTTACCAATTTTTCTAGTCCTTACTAGTGTGTTCCAACATGACTAATTTAACCAAGTGCATAATAACGTAACACGTAAAAGACACACGACTTGGTTACGCAGTTCGGTGTAATCCACCTACATCTGCGGGGCCTGGCCCAGTTCAGAATGAATTCACTAATTAGAAAGATACAGTACAGAGTACAGTTTACAAAATACTTATCTTTACTAACTATAGCGTGTGGACTCTGCTCGCTCCCCTAGCTACCGATCTGCCTTGATCAGACTCCCTCTGATCTCGAACTCTATCGACGCAAGATCTCCTCCTCCCGAGGAATTAAGGTTTATGATTCTGAACTTAGTGCGGCAGGTCAGGTGCATTGGAACACAGTATTCTGACTCTTTGCAACTTCTCGAAAGTCTCAAAAATCTGTGTACAGATTTTTTCTCTGTTAAATCCGTAAGTATGCAGTCGTGTTTGTCCCCAATTTATATCCACGAATCAGATCTGAATACTCCTTCATTATCTCCACAATATTCCTATTCCAAATCTGATTCTTAAAGCATATCCAAATCCCATAAATAAAGGGATTTACCTTATATCATTCTATCCCATATATTCGAATAAATCTTCTCCATAAAAGTAGGGATTTTCCATAAACTAATTATGCCTCACACGCCTGATATATATAGTTAGATATACGATTTCCATTTATTCCAAACTACTGCAATATTCTGACTTTGATTTCCATAAAACCTTGACGTAAATATTCTGCGCCAGCATGTTCCAACATGGTCAGAATTTCTGTTCAAAATTAATTCACACAAAATTGCCAATAAAATATTTACTTGCAAATCCTGACTTTACACTTAGGCTTATAGGCCCTTTAATCAGAGGTTTTCTTGGGTACCTTGATCTTTGGGATGAGTGTGATATTTGTTGTGTTCCATTCCCTCTGCATTCTTCCTGTAATGAAGAATTCTCTAGCTGCACCTGTGACTTTGTCCCCAACCTCTCCCCAGTATGTTTGATAGATGCCTGGAGGTAAGCCATCAGGGCCAGGTGCTTTCCATTTCCTCATTTGAAATACTGCCGAATTAAATAATCTCCTCCCGGATTACTCCTGTGGTGAGTTCTTCATTTTGGTATGCGGACACCGATGGTTTGATCAGGCAAAGGATGTCCTCCAGAGTCGTCTGTCCGAATGCATCCAATGGCATTACTGAGTCGTTTACGGGGCTTAGTTACCTCGACACCTGTGTTATCCTGTAGCATTGTGATGTGGCTCCTTCCCTGTCTCTTCTTTGCCCAAGTGTGGAAGAACTTTGTGTTTTTGTTCCCGTGCTTTACCCATTCAGTCTTTGCTCTCTGCTGCCATATGTCATTTTGTTGGGCAAGGAGCTGCAACAGTTCTTGCCTGATCAAATTTCTGCATCTTTTGGAGTCTTCCTATTTCTCCTTTTTTCCGCCTGATTTGCTTTCCTAAGCATCCTATATTCTCCTTGCTCCAGTTTCTCAGCCTCGGAGTGGTTGTTTCCAATAGTCTATCCGTCTCTGTCCATGAGATTGCTTCGCTGATGTTGGTTGGCTCCTTGGTTTCTTGTCTCTCCAGGTTGTTGCCATAGTCTCCTCATGCCTTTTTGTCCAGAAGGCTTCGTCCCAGTTATAGTGTATTTAGAATTGAATTTCTATGCAAGGTCACCAGAACCTCTTCTTAAGACTTAACTACAGTTTAGTTTAGCTAAAACAAGCCTAGTGCAGTTCAATAAAGACAACATAGATAGCATCAAAATCAACGTTTGAGTGGCTGGCTAAGTAGACGTAGGGGACCGCCATCGTCCCATGATGCAACACAAAAAGCTTACAGTATTGACTGTATTTCTTGTAATAACCATTTACAAAAAGAATGCATACATAAATAACATCAACACAACTTACAACAACACTACAAGTCAAAGGGATCTGTAATTTACACCACCCTGTATCACTACATTCTTTTACAACTCTTTTCTGCGAATCCTTTTATATTTTGGAACATCTGGAAAACCAAACTCAAACATCCTTGTCACACACCCGACAGCACGATCTACGTCATCTGTTCTTCCTTAAACCGGAGACTTGCTATTCCCTGTCGCCCGTTGTTCCTGAACTCTGCCCTTGGAGCTGCGGACTGGTTATCGGGTGCATTGTTTTGGGATCTCAGTTGTGAAATCATGCTGGCCGTAGCATGACTGCTGTTTTTCGCAGCTGGAACATCGTGAGTGTGTTTCCCCTCGTAAGTAGTTATGACGGCTTTTGGATCACTAGCCGCTCTCTCGACATGTTTCCTAACATTACATCCTTGGCTCGTGCATTTGTAGTAGCTCCTGCGCAATATTCAGACAAAAATGAAACAAGAAAGCAGCGGCGGGGATTCTTTTACCCGATAACTGAGCTCTACTTAAGGATCATATAGTTTGCTGCGTGTCGAATATTATACAGCATGCAAAAAATTCAAAATGAAGATGTTACAAGCTAGAAAGTAGTAACCTTGGGTAGGGATTTCCTTTTACAACTTTCTGTCCATATTTTCGCCACCTATAGCCATCGTCCAAGAGATCAACTTCACTGGTGGTCTGAACAATGATCCTAGGTTCCGTAACTGTTCTGTGATTTGAAGGTATCTCAGATGACCTTAAAACTTCCATATTTCTGCACAGTGCATGAAATAAAGCTGATTACACACACGGAAATGACCGTGCCATGTATGATTAGGTAAGAAACGGGCATTCTTAGAAGAAAAAACGATACCTTCTCTTTGATTCAGGTTCATCTTCATCCTTTCCCTCGGCTCCATTTACAGCATTACCTACTTCCTCGCTTTCACTAGATCCACAAGTTTGTTCCTGAGTAGCTTGGCTAAACTCCTGATCTTTCATAGATAATGAATGAGAATTATAACCTCCCGTGGGACCCGAGTCAGAGTTCCCCTGAATTGCATTTTCGGCCTCTTTTGCTCGTTTATTGCCTTGAGGTGGCTGATGGTTGTGGTGACCCTTATATATGATCTCAGTCACTTGGCCTTCAAGAGACCTTTCCACCTTTTTCTTGACTGGACACTTCGTATGAGTACACTTGTAATAGCTTCGAGGATATTCACTACCCTTAACTTGCTTCTGCCCATATTTCCTCCAGTTGTAACCATCATCTGCCGGTTTATCAACAGTCATAGGAAATTGTGATCGCTGGTCCGGATAGGAAACATCTGATGCTTCTTTCTCGATGCTAGTGTCAGCTCTTGGGGGACGCATGTCATGCTTCTGCTGGGGAGCCATAGTACCGGAAGAATGTGGTTGAATCTGTGATGAAGATCGAGACGGACCTGAAGAGAATGATGAATACTGATCAGCAGAAACGTGCATCTGGGATGGAGCTTGGGTAGTCTGAGCAGTGATCTGAGCAAGAGCTTGCGGGTGTGAGAATCCAAAAGAGCCCTAATTGATCAAAAGAGTGCAGATTAAAATCTAAGCTCCAAATTACTGGAAGTATGGTTTGCATTCGACTTTTTCACCTATCTGGATAGAGATTTAGCAAAAGCATACAGAAGATCCCTAGAGCCGAGTCCATGACAATGATGGCTTTCAAGATCACAGTCATAAGAGACAGCCCGAATACAGTCTTAACGCAGACAACACAGTTACACCATGAAAAGTGCTTTAGTAGATTATACCGAAATGTTAGGAACTGACCAACATCAAGATCATACTAGAACACCCCAAAAAATCTCGAGACAGGCACAATTACATCATGAAAAGTACTTAAATCAGGATATTCTAGACAGCCCAAAAGGGGAAACAAGGATATAGATATCGTTACATGAGAATGGAAAGAAACCTCATTAATCTCACCTCACATGGGGAGGAAACATTCAGACAGATGAAGCAACAATTACTTAACCATTAATTGAAGCAAACTCAACCTTATTTGGCATGAGAAAAGCATCCAAAAAAATACAATCTTTAACCTTAAAGATGTCTCTCTAATTCCATAAACATTTGATTTACTCCAAAATCAACTTCATTTGCAAGCAAAATGAATCAGCAAAAACAGAGTTCAAAACACCACAGACGTTGACCGTTATTTCTGTTACCTGAGCAGAAGAAAAAAACCCCGGAGAATCAAGCAAGCTCGCCGGACTCAGCCCCGGCGGCACCGTGAACACCGCCTGCTGCTGCGACACCGTCAAACCAGGAGGCCGGTTCTGCTGAAACATGAAATCCACGCCACCGCCACCGCCACCGCCACGGTTCCCGCCCTCCTTCCCGCCACCGCCGGAACCGTAATTCTCCGAAGCCTGCTGAGGCCTCTGCCGCATACTCATCGCCGGAGACGCCATGGCGCCGGCGAGGAGCTGCGAGAAGGAGCGGCAATCGGAGTCCGGATCGTTGAAGAAGCTGGAGACCAGAGTCATCGGGCCGGGGCTCACGCCGCCGGAGAACATACTCTCCATCGTCGGAGTCCTAGGAGGGAGAGATATTGTCGGCCGCACCGGAGCTCCCGACGATGATCCGCCGTCGTTCTCCGCCATTCGTTTGACTTTGTAGAGATTTTGCCCTCGTTTTCACCAAAATTACAGAAAAGGTAGGGATTTTATTTTTGGTGCTTATGCATAAAGTCTTAGCTTCGTATTGCACTGAAAGTCGCCGCCGGGGAAGAGCTTCTGTGTATGAGGAGACGTCGTCGTCTTTTCCACTCTTTGTAAACTTTCTGTTTTCGGTTATATTCTTAATTTCAGGTAATTGAAATGCAAAACTTATTTGGAAATTAAAAAGTCCACGCTGTCATAATCCAACAAAATTTTACTTTTACTCCCTTTTAAATAAAATACCACTCCCTATAGTTTGTTATTTATGTCACACTTACTATAAAATAATATATTCTTTTATTTGGCATCTCTCCATTTTTAGCAAGATTTCTTCAATTTCATCTACTCATTCTACTTTTTACTTTCTACTTTCAATTTCATCCACTCATTTTCTTCACCAAAATCTATGGTGGCATAAATTTAAAAAATGGAGGGATTACGTTTATTAGAGAAAATTATTAGAGATGATAGTAAGATGAATTTTTAAAGTAAATTCGATCTATATTGGGGATGTCAGTATGGGGGATTTTTGGTGGAGATTTGCCTTGCATTTGTTTTAATGGCGTGGATATGGAGGTAGTTTTAATAAGGGAGAGCATGTATGGATATGAAACCAATATTTGTCATGAGTAGTGGGTCGAATATGGATATTAATTAATACCTTACACATCTTCGCCCCCCATGATCAGCTATATATCCAATAATTTATTATATAATAAAATATTATTTATCCATAATGCACAAATGTTAACTCACTAATATCTTCATATAATATTTAAAATTTTTAATATGTAAATAATTAAATTTGAGTGAGCTATAGGTGTTTTTGGAGATATATATATATATATATATATAGAGTGAATATAGTGTTTGAAGTGAGTACAAAAATCCAAGTGGGTGATGAGATAGGGTGAAAATGAATTTATAAGTACATTGAATATGGACACTCATACACTAGTACACCCCCTGAAATTAAGTCTGGTGTTAGACGACAGGCAGAGTTTGGAACGAAATTGCTCGAAGGGTGGCGTAAGCCTTTAGTAAATATGTCGGCTGGATGAAGATGAACGGGAACATTAGCAACACGTAATTTGTCAGAGACAACAAGTTTGGCAACAAGTTCACGAACAAAGTAGGAGTACGTGACACACAATTCTGAGCAAGCAAAATAGTAATGTTATTATTCACTAATGACCAAACCTTATTTATTATTATTTTCAAGAGTTCGTTTCTTGAAAGACGGTCTTTCCATAAGTCATGGAAAGATCAAGGTTTAAAGTACAAATTAGAATAAATGAACATAAAATTTTCGGGTTGCGTGAATCGGGTTATAAACTTTAAAACTACTACACGTTATATAATAAAATTTTAATAGTGCAACTAAAACTTTTTACCTTTTATTTTTTCAATTAAACTTATGGAAAGACGGTATTTCCCAAGATTTTGCCTAAAATTTATATTCTCATGGTAAAATATTTAATAGAACGAGCTTAAGATGGTCTCTCACAAAAACACAATGGGAAATATATAAAAGACTAAATTGTCTTTTGGGATATGTACCAATATAACCCTACCTACTTGAATAAGTGTCAATATAACCCTCATATAATTTTTAGTGCAAAACTAACTCTATCTAGTTGACATAAGTGCCAATATAACCCTAAGATATCATTTATGATATTGACCAACGTTGACCATATATAAATGACTAAAATACCCTTTGCCCTAAAAGCTAAAAGTGACAGGACTATTTTGCCCTCACCACCACCACCAGCTGGCCGCCGCCTCACCACTACCCCGACCCACAGCCCCGCCGCCTCACTACCACCACCTTCCATCCCTGAGTTCATCACCACCAACCACCACTAGCTATATTTAATCACCACCACCACACCCACACCTAATTTCATCCCCGCTGCCTCACCAACTTCAACCCCTGTTCCACACCCGAGTTCATCACCATCAACCACCACTGGCCAGATTTAATCACCCTGATTTAATCCCAAACGATCTTGATTTCATCACCCGCCTCCGATTTCATCACCCCCGCCCCACTGTCGCTCTGCAACCCACTGTTACTATGCAACCCAGCACAATGGAAACGAAGCGGCGGAGAAAATGAACGGCTTTGCAACCCACCATTTCAAGGGCCCCTCGCCGACGAAATGAAGCGGCAAAGAATTGGATGTCGTCTAGATCTAAATAGTGTCGGTGAATGAATGATGTCGACGAACAAGGAATAAGCAAAGAGAAGACTGCGGGGTTAACAACAATGGCGATGATGTAACGGCGGTTAACGGGAATGGCGACGATGCGATGCAACGGGAACGGCGACGATGCAATGCAACGGCAACGACGACGTAAGTAAGTAAGTTCACCGGGAGAGAAGGCTATGGGAGAGAAGGCCGAGGGAGAGAATAGAGAGAGGAGGACGAAGAAAACATTAGGGTTATTAGTGTATTATTGTAAATTCATCAATTTTCTTTTTTTGGAAGGGTAAAATAGTCTTTTTAGTTAAATCTGGCCTAAAACAGATGCAATGAGTAAAATTGCACTTACATCAACTATCTAGGGTAATATTTACACTTTCAATTATTAAAATGTTATATTGGCACTTATGTGAATTTTGGTAGGGTTATATAAGCACTTTTCTCTTTTTTTTTTTGTGTGCTCAACATAGCATCTTATACCATATTTTGGTCCCTGATGCCAAAACAACCTCCCTCAGTACCCACAAATTCATAACGATTTGCTTAGTCCCCAAATGTGGTTTTCAAGTAAACCGAAATTGTTTTCCGGTATAGTCTGTGGTATTTTCATAATTTTACTTATTAAAAAACATTTTCAATTGTATTCCGGGGTCAATACATAAAATATTCTATATTTAGGATCATTTTCAAAGACCATACAGAAGGTGAGGGGTTTAATTGCAAATAAACTAAAAAAAACCATCAACGCTGCAATTCTTCTTCTCCGACGATTCGTCTTCTCCGGCGAGGCTGCAATTCGTCTTCTCCGCCTGTAGTCGTCTCCGGCCTTCCGCAACCAGCCCTCAATATTTTCTCCACCGCCCCCTATTCGATTTTCCCTCCACCTCCAGCTCTCCGTCCCGCTCGATTTGCCCTCCACCACCGCGGCTCTCGTTGTCATCATCGCTCCAGCCCTCCGCCCCACTCCACCCCCACACTGGGCCTCGATTTCCCCTACACCCCTCCAACAAGCCTCATCGCCATTGATCGTTCTGCAACTACAGCGGCAGAGCTCCTCATCTTCGCGTTCTCCATATCTAGTTCCGACAGCGACGCTGGGGATGCAACCACCTTCTAGTCCACTGCTTTGAGAAGGTCACGAGCACCGGCGCCAGCGTGCTGAGCTTGAAGTTCTTGGTAGCGGCGCTTTTGATCGGCGGGATGGTAGTGCAGGAAGAGGGTTCAGCAGGGAAGAAGTGGGTCTTTTCTTTTTTTTAAACCCAATGGTATAATGATCATTTTATAAATTTTGACCAATTTTACCATTGACTTTCCTTGAAAACCACCTTTGCGGACCAAACAAATCGTTCTGAATTTGTAGGGGTACTGAAGGGAGGTTGTTTTGGAATTGGGAACCAAAACATGGTATAAGATGCTATGTTGGAGACCAAGAAAATAATTTAGTCTATATAAAAAAAAAGAATCTTGATTGTTGTTCGCTTCTTGCTTGTTTTCTTTAAACGGTAATGATAATTGTTCATTAATGTATGGTTAATATATTCATGAGAAAGGCCACAACGCAGTTTGAATCAAGTTTCTAGTTTGTAATTTTACTTGACTGGTAAGGCATAAAAAGTGTTGAGCATTTACTTTAAGACTTAATTATATGATTCAAAATCAAATATATTTTCTAGCAGGAAATACTAGTGTCAGTGTTTAGGTTTGTATTAAAAATATTTTGTAATGAATTGAATTAAATAAACTTACATTTATGCTTGGTACATTTTAGAATTGAGTTAATGGGATATTATTCGGATAAACCATTCAATTTAGTACTTTAGTGTATTAATATAAAAATAATACAGTTTTCATATTCGGGTTGTTTAAATCTTAGGGCAAAATACTGATATGACCCTATGTCTTGGAGGTTTGAGCTAATATGACCATGTGAAGTTGAAAAGTGTTATTGTAGCCCTGCGTTTTGCATCAGAAGTGCCGATATAACCTTTTGGCATTATTCCAGCATTGACTTCGTAATTTTCGGCATTGACCAAAATTAAAAAGACTAAACTACCCCTAGCATTCAAATTACAAATCTATAGACTAAAACACCCTAACATTCAAATTACAAATCTATAGACTAAAACACCCTAGCATTCATCTCCAAAAGCACTACCACCACCACACTGCCGCCACTCCCCCACCACCACCACCGCCGCTCCACCACCACCACCACCACCACCATCGCTGCTCCACCACCACCACTGCCGCCGCTCCACCACCACCGCCACTCCATTGCTGCTGTACCACCATCACCATCACCACCGCCGCTCCACAACTTTGCCACAATCGCTACCGCTACCACCACCACCGACAGAAACACAAATTGAAAACCCAGAAACACAAATTGAAAAACTAATCGACAGAATCACAAATTGAAATCGTACCCCACCATCGCCACCGTCGCCCTCGCCCTCCTCACCCCCCTCGAGCACCACCACCAATCGACGGAAACCCTAGCCCCACAGCTCTTCCCCAGCCACTGATTAAACCCTAGCCCCACCGTGATGGCAAATGAGCCCATCCCGCCGCCGCTCCACTCGTCCTCACCGACCAACGAGCACGCTGTTGTTTTACCGGGAAACCCAAGCCCCGCCGCTGCTACTGGAGGTACCGACAGGTTCAGACGAGAACAGAGAAGAAAAGAGAAGAAGAAAATGGAATCGAGGAAGGAGAAGAAGAAAGGGGAAAAAATTGGTTAATAAATGAATGAGGCCACAATTGTCCTTTCACTTGTTCTGAATTTTTATTTTTTAAAAAATAGGGGTATAATAGTCATTTCATATATTTCTGGCCAAATTCAGGCATACAGGGTTATATTAGCACATTCTAGCAAAACACAGGGTTTCAATAACATTTTCCAACTTCACAGGGTCATATTAGTACAAATCCTCAAAACATAGGGTTATATGAGTACTTAACTCTAAATCTTATTATATTATTAAAGGTAAAATACAGTATGACCCTATATTTTGGTCGAAAGTGCCAATATGACCCTGTGAAGTTAGAAAGTGCGATTATAACCTAATGTTTTGTATCAGAAGTGCCGATATAACCTTTTGGCACTATTCCGGTGTTAACTTTGTAATTTCCTGCGTTGACCAAACCTAAAAGGACTAAACTATCCCTAGTCTTAAACCTGAAAATCTAATGACAAAATTATCCCTAGATTCTTCTTCATCCTCTTCACAACTGCTCCACCACCTCCACCGCCATCGCCGCTCCATCACCGCCACTGCCGCTCCACCTCCGGTGGAATCTGGAGTTCCACCGGAACCTCACCGCTTCACCGATCAACGAAGAATCTTCTCAAATAAAAAATAGTAGATCTAGAGTGGTGGCGCATCTTTATGACAGATCCACACCAACTAACACAAAATCACACTAAACATCAAGACTCTCAAATCATACCACAGATCCACAACTAAAGATCAAAAGCTTGAACTGAATCAGCAAAAAAATGGACCAGAAAATGAAACTAAGCTACAAAATTTAATGTGCAATCAGAATCAGGGAGTACCTGCGTTCGACTTGCCTCGGATGTTGCGATGAAGAGAGCAGAAGGAAGGAGCATCGACTTCAAAACTCCCCTACCAACTGCAAATCTAGGTTGTTCAACTAAGTTTCCCTAGTCGCAAAAATGGACATCGTCATCGTGGTTTCACCACCGATTGGAGTCTCCGATCATCACAATTTGCAGAAGGATAAATTTTTCACTGGTGCCCGGAGAGGCTGTTGTTTATGGTTCTCCTACTTCACCTCCGGCAGCCAATTTGTTACTCGTGGGAGCGCCACCGTAGAGCACCCCACCTCCGCTGCCCCTGCGCCACTATAGACCACCCTACCTCCACTGCCCTTCCGCCGCCACAGACCACCCTACCATGGAAAACCCTAGAGCACCCCACCCCACTGCCCTTGTGCCACCATAGACCACCCCTTGCTCCTGCGCCACCTTGCCTTAGCTAGATTTGAGTAAATAGAACCGATAAGAAATGAGTAACTGACTTTTCAAGGATTGGAACTAGCAGTGTGAGACTCCCGAGCAACGAAAAAGTCTACTATGGCTTCACGACGACAAAAGGGATGTGGTTGTTCGATTATTCTGGCAACGATGATAATATTCCTGATTTGAGGAAGTTCAGGCTGCGGGTCATCGACTGGGTCCACACAATCCTGTCGGCGCTGGAGTTCGCGGTGGTAGCGCCGAGGGACCGGAATGTGGCGGCGTGTTGCTATTCAGCATCGGAGAGGGAGATTCAGGAGGTTCTGAACATCTCCACCCTGCCATGGGAATTGGAGATGAGAGTGTATTTGTGGAGGAGAAGAAGAAAGAAATGGAGCCACTGAGAAGAAGAGAGACCGCTGGAAAAAAAGAGCAAAGGCGCAGACACTAAGCTTTTGTTAATAATAGGGTTAGACACTAAGGGTAATATAGTCTTTTTAAAATTTCTAAAATTTTTAAACAGGGGTATAATAGTCAATTCACATAATTCCAGCCAAATTTGGGTTTTCGGGGTTAGATAGGCACTTTGTACCAAATAATAGGGTTATAATAGCACTTTCTAACTTCACAGAGTCATATTGGCACTTTCGACCAAAATATAGGGTTATAATAGCACTTTCTAACTTCACAGAGTCATATTGGCACTTTCGACCAAAATATAGGGTCATATGGGCACTTAACTCTATTATTATTGAGAAAGTCTCTGGAAATGCGGCATTTCCATAAACTCATGGACAGTTCACAAGGGTTACCTTAAATATTGTAATTTTTTTTTATAAAATTTAAATATTGTATTTATAAGTTAAAACAAGTACTAATATGTATTTGAAGGTGAAAATATAAAATTCTATGCTATAAAAAAATATTTTCAAAAATTCTAAATTTTGTATGTAATTTAACAAATGCAATGTATAAGGTAAAAAATAAGTGGTCAGCCCATAAGTTTATGGACATGCCGCCTGTCATGAGACCCACTCATTATTATTTATTTATGAATTCAGTACATGTCTAGTTCTAAAATATTATTTTATACTTCATCTGTCCCAAAAATATGACATGATAATCTTTTACCCTATATATAAATTAGGGTAAAATACAAAACTAACCATATTATTTTTTTGAAAGTACCAATCTAACCATGTAAAATCTGAAAGTACTATTATAACCTTAAGTTTTACAATAAATGTGCCGATATAACATTTTTACACTATTCAGACATTGGCTTGCAAACCTAAAGGACTAAAATATTCCTACTTTTAAAACTAAAAGTGTAATGATAACAATACCCCTAAATTCTTCTTCTTCATCTCCGCCACCTCCGCCACTCCGCCGCCACCACCACCGTGCCGGCAGCCAGAATCTGGAAATTCGTTGGAATCTCAAGTTTCGCTGCCTCACCACTTCACCACCTCAACACGCCCGCCCAGCACCACCTCCACCCAATCTCCACCACCACCGTGCCGCCAATCTCAGCCACAGATCCACCACCCCGCTACCACCTCCACTCAAGCTCCACCACCCCTCGCCAATCTCCACCATCACCCTTCCGCCAATCTCCACCATCACCCTTCTGCCAATCTCCACCACCCCCGCCAATCTGTGGTTTCCGTTCGCTGCCCCCAGCCCCGATCGACGGAGTTGGTTAGAATATAAGAATGTAAACAGTTTAAAACTTTCCATATTTTGTATATTTGAAGTATCATTTTCAGACGGAGTTTCCATTCGCCTCGCCAATATCCACCATCACAATTCTTTTTCTATTTTTTTTTATTTTTTTATTAAAAATTTTAGACGGGAGTATAATAGTCAATTCATAAAAATCCGGTCAAATTCTGATTCTCAGGGTTAGATTGACACTTTCGACCAAGTAATAGGGTTAGAATCGCACTTTCAGATTTTACAGGATTAGATTGACACTTTCAATCAAAAATATAGGGTTATTTTATACTTAACTCTATAAATTAATATATTTATAATAAAAACATTATGTAAGATATAGTTAGATTCATCTTAATATCTCTTTTTTATACTATATTAGCTTTTGTGTAAAATAGTAATATACAGTTAAAAATATTAACCGTCAAATATGATCACGTGAAAAAAATAAACATTCTATATTTCATGAGACGGAGGGAGTAATTCAAGCACATTGATTCCATTTTTTCTGGCATTGTACACCAAGGATATTCATTATAATTTACGCGATGCATCTAGAACACAGCAGGATTATTTTTATATATGTAGAAGAAAAGGGGTAGCTCAGAACTGAGAAAGTAGAATAAAAAACGAGAGAAAAAGGCGTTTAGTGTTTGGAAGTATGGAGGCGTGGAAGACTTGGAGGCGTGAGGTGAGGTGAGGTGAGGTGAGGTGAGGTGAGGTGAGGAGGGGTGGACATGTGGAACAGGTTTGGCCGGGGGCTATCTACAACTATAAACAACTTCTAACCACTATTTTTCATAATAATATTTCTCCGAATATTAGTTTTGAGCACGTCTCTTAAAAGACAGTCTTTCCATAAACTATAGAAAGAGCAATGTTTAAGTTGCAGATTAGAAGAATTTAAGATAAATATTTGAGTTACATTAATCGGATCATAAATTTTATAATTATTACACATTATATAATAAATTTTTAATATTGCAACTAGAACCATCTACCTTTTTCTTATTCTAGTTAGACCCGTCTTTTCATACATAAATTTTATAATTACCGCACGTTATAAAATAAATTTTATATTGCAACTAGAGCCTTTTACCTTTTTATTATTCTAGTTAGACCCGTCTTTTCATAACCTTATGGGAAGAAGGTCTTTCCCAAGACTTTGCCATTAGGGGTCTGTCCCTTGAAAGACGGTCTTTACATAAGTTATGGAAAGACCAAAGTTTGAATTGTATATTAGAAGAAATCAAGATAAAAATTTTAATTTGCATTGATCGGGTCATAAACTTAGATCTACTGCACGTTGCATAGTAATTTCTTAATATTGAAACTAAAACCTTTTACCGTTCTATAATTCTAATTCAACCCCGTCTTTCGATATGCATGGAAAGACAGTTTTTTTCAAGATTTTGCCTAAGATAAAAGTGCTTTTATAACCTTACCTAATTCACATAAATGCCAACATAACCTTATGATAATTGAAAATGTAAATATAACCATTGATAGTAAGTGTAAGTACAAATGTACCCCACTCCAGCAACTTTTAGCTGGAGTTCCATGAAAAGATATTTTTACCACATGAAAAAACAAAAAACTGAAAATAAATAAAATTACTATTATACCTCCAACCCTAACCACATCTTCATCTTCTCCACTAAACATCTTCATCTTCTCCACTAAACATCTGCGAAGATTGCATCCTTTCATCTCTGATTTCTTCTTTCTAATCCGATTGCCTTTGGTTGGGTGGCGTCGGAGCAAAGAGGGCTAAGGTTTTGCAGTGGCATCGGGGTGGGGTGGCGTTAGGATTGGGTGGGCTAAGGTTTCGCAGTGGTGCCAAGGCTTGGTGAGGCGAGGCAGGGTGGCGCTATCGCCGTCGCGGCGACCTCATGTTCGCAAAGTTCCATGACCTCGCATTAGATTCGAGCTTGCGCTCATCACCTCTCACCGCTCCTCGATTCGGAGGAGGCGCCGCCACCCGGCACGGCGACCTTGCGTTCGTAGAATTCCAGGTTGTTTTGGAGCTGGGTTTGGGTTGGGGTTTTGGGTGGTTCGAGGAGATAATGGTGGTGCGTTGGGCCAGGCTGGGCTTGGTGGCGAGATGGTGGTAGTGGGTGGGGTTGGGGGTTAGGTGGGGTGGACTGCGGTGGTGGGTAGTCGGGGGTGATGGCTGGTGGACTGTGGAGGGGTGGGGTGGTGGTCGAGTGGAGGCGGTGCGGTGGCAACCTAGCGGCTATCCGGTGGTGTACGAGGGAAAAATTATCCTAACAAGGCTTAAGAGCATTTTGGTCATTTTATGTGCTATCAATGTCGGTCAACACTAGAATTGGTGTCCAGGGATTATATTGACACTTTTACCAATTAGTTAGAGTTATTTTGGTAGTTTCAATTATTTGAAGGTTATATTGGTACTTACTAAATACTCTCCCTGGTCATGATATATTAATCGGTCCTCTTCTAAATGACAATTTTTTTTAAAAAAAAAAAAGTGAAATGAGTGGTGTAGGTTGAATTGGGAGAATAAAAAATAAATTGTGTGGATAAAAATAATCTAATATTTGCCAAATGAGGAGGGTGTTAATATAAAAAATACCATTTCGAAAATAAAATGATGTCAATATAAAAAGGCCTGAGGGAGTATTTATGATTATATTTGTATATATCCCAAAAAAAAAATCAAAGTAAAAAATTTGAACTGGACGATGACCCGACCCAATGAAAAGAGAAATAGTAAAAGAAAGGAAGAACTCCATCTCTTCTCTCTCTGGATTCAGAACAGCATCCCAGCAAGTGAAAATCAAGTGTCCATCTTTCATCATCATGGAGCGGAACCCAGCTCAAAGAATTCGCTGCATAGTCAAACTTGGTTTGCAATCTTCATCCTTCTGCTTAAAGATTCATCATTTATGTGTTCTTTGGTTTGTATAATTACGTTTATGTCTGTTGTACTTAAACTGTTCTTCAAGCTTAGTTAGCATAGTCAAATTTGATGTTCTTAGCTCAATGAAACATAAAGTGAGAATCTTTCTGCAATTTTGTTGTTGTTAGGATGAGCCCATTATCTGATTCTCTGTAGTTTAATTTCTTGATCTTTTATGTTTCTTGCAATTGGTGCATTGTAGGATTGATCTTGAATCTAGTATTGTTTGGAATTCTGAAACTTTATTTAGCATTATTTCAATTAGTTGAGCCTTGGATTGTGTGAATCAATGGTTGCATATGCGAAAAAGGGTGAAATGAGAGCCCTATTTAACCATGAGAGAAGTGTGTCTGTGTGTGTGAATGACATTTGGCAGAATTTATATGTTTGTTAGGGCATAAACTCTATTTTCATTGGTGTTTTGTACTAGTGATGGTTCATGATTGTAATCCATTCTGCAGGGGGTGCAGCAATCACTTGCAAGAATGAGTTTGAGACGATAAATGAAGAGAATTTGCGCATCGTGTCAAAACAGTTACGGCAAGCTATGTTACCAGGTTCAGATTCTGAAAAAGTACTTGACTTGGATTGGAGCAAGAGGTCTGGAGACTCGGGAGCTCCAAGTGTCGATAATGAATGTGATGATCAATCTGCTCACAACTTCGAGAAATTCGTTGTGGTCCATGGGGCAGGTTGATGTTGGTTTTGTTTATGTCGCAAACCATATTGATTATTCACTTGACTCTTTCTTTTGTATTAAAATGATTAATTATTAGCTTACATTACACTGTAACATCTCTTGTCTGACTGGTTGCAGGTTCTTTTGGACACTTTCAGGCTAGTAAATCCGGTGTACATAAAGGAGGGTTAAATCGACCTCTTGTCAAGCCTGGTTTTGTTGCTACACGTATCTCCGTAAGAACAACCATAGTATTTTTGTGCTTTAATGATATTCCATCCTGTTCCTCACCAGTATCAATCTTGCGCCTCTCTTTTCAGTTGCAAAGTGGCTTTCTCAATTAAGTTTTATAAATAAGATTTAGTTCCTCTCTCTGCTGGATCCTTCCAGTGAAACTAAATACTTATAACATGATGATACGTATTCACACAGGATACAGGATTGTCTAATCTGGTCAATTACTGTGAAATTTAAGTATAACTTTCCTCTCCGTTCTTAATTAATTGCCTTTGTTTGATGTTAGTTCTCCTCTCCCGCATAGTTGTATCGGTCTTTTACTCTCTTTTTTTGTATATTTTATTATTTTCATTGCTTCAGGTAACTTCCCTCAACCATGAAATTGTCAGAGTTCTAGCAAGAGGTAAAAAACCATGTGTTGGATGTAATTATGTTCTATCAATTATCATCTAATGCATACTCACTTTGAGTGTCTAAAAGTTATTATAAAATCTCATGTTGACATTCCAACATTGCCTATAATCAACTTTGTTTCCGTTTTGTTTTCTAATTTTGTTGTACCAATGTTTAGTGCTATAGATATATGAATGTTTGCTTCCAACTAGTACACCTCTCTTGACAGTTAGTATTTTTTTTTGGTTTGCAGAGGGTATTCCTTCTGTAGGAATGTCTCCGTTTTCATGTGGTTGGTCAACTCGTGAAAGAAATGTTAGAAGGCGAACCTTCAATACTAAATAGATACTCTCATGCACCAAATCTCAATACATTTTATTTCTTTGATCTGGTTCCTTGATTCTGAATCACAAATCATCATATTTTTGCTGTACATTGTACAGATGGAAGTTGCCGATGTTTCTATGGCCATTAAGGCTATTGACTCTGGCTTTGTACCTGTAAGTTAAACCCTTCAATTTGTTTTTCAGTGTGAAATGCACTATGAGATGTGTTGTATAAATGAACTCAAGTGCGATTTGTCGTCGATTATATGAATCAGGTTCTGCATGGAGATGCAGTGCTCGACACGAAACAGGTTTGATATCTAACACCCTATTAGGACCTTAGTGTTACATTGCAAGTCTGCAACCCATTTTGACGTTTTCATTTGATCAGGATTGCACGATACTAAGTGGAGATGTGATCATACGCTATTTGGCAGCAGAGCTAAAGCCTGAATTTGTGGTTTTTCTTGTATCCTACACTTTCAGCTTATCTGTTCATCTTTTATCCTTTTGCCACTCGCTAGTTGAATTTTTAGCATCTCCTATACAAGACTGATGCAGACAGATGTTTTCGGAGTGTATGATCGTCCCCCAACAGAACCTGATGCAGTTCTACTGAGGGAAATAGGTAAATTCAAGTCAATTTGTTCATAGTCTCGTTATTGAAACTATTTAGATGGGATTGGAGATGATTGACATGATGAACTGCGACAGCCGTACGTGAAGATGGGAGCTGGTCTGTCATGAAAACCGCTACACAGGATGCAACTAAAGAAGGTTAGAGCAGTTTAATTTTGCTCAAGACATTTTCACCCTCTTTCAATAGCATTCAAGGGCTTCTGACAGACAAGTGAAGATGCATAAGAAACCTAAGTTTCCTTCCTATATGAAATCATCAGTTAGCGAGTGAGCTTCTTTCCGTCATAATTAACAGTTGTGATGACCGTGGCTGCTCATGACACGACTGGGGGAATGGTGACTAAAATATCAGAAGCGGCCATGATTGCAAAACTCGGAATTGATGTTTACATCGTTAAGGTAATCCATCAGCTCTCTCTTCATCGTCTCTCCATTTTGCGATTTGATGCAGATTATGAAATAACACAGGCTGCAACGAAGCACTCAAGTGTGGCTATGAGTGGACAGCTGAAGCATGACGTGCCGGAGGATTGGCTTGGGACAATCATAAGACTAGTGAAATAGGCAGGCCCGGGAATTGGCTTCAGATACGATTCAGAAGACTGATTATGAGAATATCACTCGATGCTTGAAAACATTTTGTTTAGCGATTTGCTTACAGTTCTACCGAAGGTAGATAGATTTAGTCTAAGCTTTCATATGTGGCTATCATGTGAAAGCTTGTTACTTGCAAATCAGAAGTGTCCGATTTTTGCAGCATAAATCAGTACCATCGCATTTTAAGGATTTGATCGCTTAATTTGCAACTCCATAAAATAAGAGGTGCTTCGAGTGGCTGTGCATACTCTTATAATTTACTAATGGGATAAGTGATGATATAACTCTATCTATTTGAGTAAGTGCCAATATAACATTCAAATAATTTTTAATGCAAAAATGACTCGAACTAGTTGACATAAGTGCCAAAATAACTCTAAAACATAATTTCTGGCATTGACCGCATATAAAATGACTAAAATGCCCTTTGACCTAATGCCTAAAAGTGTTAGGACCATTTTGCCCTCGCCACCACTACTACCACTGCCTATTTTTCGTCGCCTCACTATCGCCCCTCCTCTTCAAGGTTCTCTTCAGGCTTTAGTTCTATTTCTCGTTATCATCAGTGCCTTCTTTGTTTCTCATTCGTCGTCTTCTCCACGTACCTGAAGCTCAAGGGGACAAGACGCCGACATCGTCATAACTGTCGTTCGTCCGATCAGAGCCAACCAGCGTCATCTGAGCCGGCCATAACAGCCCTTGAGCAGAATCATACCACATTCTTTATCCACCATTCCTGGAAGCACCTAAGATCATTTACATAACATTTCATTAATTTTAATTCAAAATTAAATCAATAATTAAGCCGAAGAAGAGGTCAATTGAACCTGTTGGGCGCCATGGAAGGCGCTGACGGAGGAAATGGCAACAGATTTCTCAAAATCCTGGAGCCTGATACTGGTGAAATTGGTGGGCGGCAATGGATATTGGTGGGCAGCACTGGATATTACTAGAGTATGAAGTGTCTTCGTTGCAGGGGATAAAAAAGAGGAATGGTGATATAGAGGAGTGGCACACAAAAAGAAAAGAGGTGAAAAGAGAAAGATGTTAGGGTTTTGGAGGGTATTAGTGTATCTTCTTTTATTTCTTTTTTATCTAAATTTTTTTAGGAGGGGTAAAGTTGTCTTTTCAGCAAAATTCAGCCTCATATTGTCAGAATGGGTAAAAGTGCTCTTATATAAATTATGTAGGATTATATTATCACTTTCAATTATCAAAATGTTCTATTAGCACTTATGTGAACTAGATATAGTTATACAAGCACTTTTCTCTTTACTAATTTATGTGGTACAAGTTAAGGTTTAAACAAGGAAGGAAAGAGAAAAACCCCATCACCTCTTCCATAGTTATAACCATAACAAGAACAACATATATAGCACTATAATTGAGATTTTCCAACAAAAACAGCACTTGCTCTCTCCGAACTGAACAGCCACATACAAAATATTAACACAAAGAACTCACTCTCTAAATTCATTAGTTTCTTTGACAAGAATAAACTACAGTGTTGGCTCAACAGTACTTTAAGGTAACAAGAACATTATGAAAAGCCAAAATTTCATGACTGGAAACATGAATAGCCCTATTTTTTAAATGGAAAAAAAACTACTCCAAGTCGATACAAAGTGCATACTCAACTAAAGTTTGTGTCCCTTAGGTCAAGTACATTATGCCTGCAGAAGTTCGCAGAGCGAAAACGAAAAAAAGATTCTCCCTCCATTCATCTATGAATGACTGAAAAAATCTTAAAGTATACTATAATTGTAAAGTGTAAAATAAAATAAAGAGTGGTGATAGCGAGAGTGAAAATTTACAGTAAAACTCATAGATGTTAGTAAATGACTAATCACCTTCCTTAAGAGAGGTGCAACTAATTAAGGATACATCTGTCTTTTCAGTATTACCACATCATTCACTGTGTGGTTTCATTATATATTTTCACTCTCTTTATTATAACTCTAAAATAAATATCGCAAAATAGTAAATGTGCCGACAAATGTTGAATGGAGGGAGTACAAGCTAAACAAAAGGCTCAAACATTAACCACGATCTGATTAATGGTTTCATTTGAATATTACTTCTTTCCAAGCAGTATGCAAAAAGGAACAAGTTAGTTGAAGAGGCTAAATTAAGGTGTTTCTATGCTATATTGTTGTACATGAAAACCAGAGTAAACCAACAACCACGGACTTTTCGCTAAGCGCAGGCAGCAAATATCTCTACACACCACTGCTCTTTAACTCGTGCGGTGTGAAGAAAGCAAAATCAAAGAGTACAAAGAAAATAACATGCAAACATATACTCCATCTAATCTGCAATTTTACTATTTGACAAGTTAGTAATGTCAAAATTTAACCACTTATTTGAATAAATGATATTATCACATGTGATATCGTTGGATTCTTCGTAATAAATAGTTTTTAAATATTAACTTTTTATTCATTGTTATTATAAGTAGTTAAGCATATTAACGGTCAAATATGTTTCTAGAAAACCATGGAAAAAGATTCTAGTGCACTGATATTAATCAATGACACAGCACATCAATCATGAGGATTATAATATATAAGGCTACAATAAACCAAAGTCTAATAGGAATATGTATCTAAGTCTATAAGGAATTACCATTTATAGCTAATTTTATGAGGAAACTAATTCTATAAGGTAAGTACCATTTATAACATTTCCTACAAGGAAATGGTTTCTATTTCCTTAACAAATAATGACGGCTACAGATTATGATGGCTACAAATATATTAACGGTCAAAT
The DNA here is from genome assembly GCA_037428765.1 of Rubia yunnanensis. Lineage (NCBI taxonomy): Eukaryota > Viridiplantae > Streptophyta > Magnoliopsida > Gentianales > Rubiaceae > Rubia > Rubia yunnanensis. The sequence goes on along the minus strand of CM075071.1, from coordinate 75,049,272 downwards.
GTATGTGTCGGAGACCGTGAAAAATATTTTCTGTAATTTAATTTTGGACTGAGGGAGTATTAGAATTACTACCGAAGACAGATACAAAATATTATAAAAAATACCACCGAAGACAGTTACATAATACTATAGTTGAATCAGATCTCCTTCCTTCTTTGAAGTTTTTTTTTTAAATGATAACCTTGAGTTTATATTTCCTTCTTATGAAGCTTTTGATAAAAGTTTGATAGGAAAGTCTCAGGAAAGACGGTATTTCCATAATCTTATTAACAGTCTACAGGGGCATATACCTTAAATGCTGTAATTTTTATTAAATTTTAATATTGTATTTTATAAGTTAAAACAAGTAATAATATGTATTTGAAGGTAAAAATATAAAAATATATGATATAAAATAATATTTTTAAAATTCTGTATGTAATTTAACAAATACAGTATATAAGATAAAACAATAAGTGACATGTCCAAAAGCTTATGGACAAGCCACTTACTCAAGGTTGATGCTCGATGGAAAACAAACTATTCAGGATGCACCGGAACCTGCTCCTCATGAGTCATGATCATCGTCATCCTCGGCACCTCCCCCGGTATCGGTAATGGGGAAGCAAGCGATCTTCTTTGCCGATCCATAAACCCAACATGCCAACGTACCTTACTTGGCATGCTTTCTTAATCGATGTCCAGGCAAACTAAATTAAGTTACGAAAGAAATAAATTAAGTTAATATTTAAGGCAGGTGTTTAAAGGAGAGAGATGCCGTGCACACTCAAAAGTACAGAGCGTGGCATAAAAACAACAGCATTCCCCAAAATCAGGATTTGACAGTCATATAACTCATTATATAAGATCATGGGTCACCTCTACATACTACAAATTGGATTTATGATAGAAGTCCATGATTCTATTAGAAATTCCAATTCACCAACATTATTACATCATGCAAATCAAATAATTAGTAATCAACAATCCATACAATTGCAATTTCAGAACAATTGGCAAGCAAAAAACTCGTGAGTCACAAATAGTAGAGTTTGGGTCGAAATTTGGGTCATTAAAAAGGGTTATTTCCCACGCCTATAAAACCTAAAACCCCAGCCTTCCATTTTTTCCCACATCCTTCCCGCGGCTCTACTCTACATCTCGTCAAATTCAGATCTACCATTCTGCCGATCTCAAATTGTACGTTGTAGATCTTAAAACGTTACAGATCTTGCCGGAAAACGTTGCAGATTCGCCTCTTAGATCGCCAGAAAACGTTGCAGATTCGCCTCTTAGATCGCCAGAAAACGTTGCAACATGATGAATTCAGGCGAGGTAATTGTATGATTTTTTATCACCCGAATTACAATTTTTGTTTGTGGTTTAAGTTTTGAAATGCAATATAATCCTAATGTTTTATTAATTTGATTGAATCTTATTATTCAGATGATCGAAACTGGAGAAGAAATCGAACAACATCTTGTTTTTGTTGTTATGCCTACTGAACAAATTGAAGGTTTGTCTCCCTTTCAATCCACACAAAATTAGATTCAATAAAAATTAAATGTTGCACATACACAATGGTACCTTTTAAATCATATGTACTATGTTTTTTTTAACAAATATGAAGTTCTCCTGTTCATGAAATCGAAGAACATATTGTTGTTACTGCTATCATACACAAATTCGTCTCCTTGTCGATCCACTATTACATTTAGTAAAAATTGAATGTTTCACACTCATGACAGTACCTTTTAAATCATACAGTACCTTTAATGTTTATACTGAACATATTTAAGAATCTTGAATCAGAGAAGAAAAAACGAAAAGAAAAGTGAACTGAAATTACTAATGGGTAACTCTATATTTAATAGATATAACCTATATGATTTAAATTATATATCAAATGTTTCAATATGAAACTCTAATGTTTTATTTGAACTTACTGCAGTGTATGAACATCTACCAAACTTAGCTGAAATTGACATGACTGAATGCTTCGATGGGCTACAAGCAAGAATGCTGTAAGAATTGGAGGACATTTACAAACGCCAGGCTAACAAATTGGAATTCAGATATGAAAAAACCAAGCAAAGGAAGAACAACGAAGGAGTCATTACTGAAAAGTACTTTTCATGCTCATGTGAAGGGAAAACTCGAGGGAAAAAAGCAACATCAACCCCACCAATGCCAATCTGTGATGGATCGAACGAATTAACCTCGAAATGGAGAGACAAAGGAATTTTCTGTAACATGAACATGTTGTAAGGCTGAAATACGAATCAAGTTGGTGGACAACCTTTATAAAGTGATGCACCATATCATGCAGCACAAGTGAGAGAAAAATCACAACAATGAAGGCCAAGATCATAGAGGGAATGGAAACCACTGGATTAAAGCCATCAATTGGGTTCAATTACTTAGTCCATGAAACTGGAAGTGAAGAGAATTTAGGTCATACCATGAGGGACCATATAAACTACGTAGGAAGGCTGAGAATGAAGGTGATTGAAGGCTGGGATGCACAAACTGTTATTGAGCAGCTTCAACAAAAGAATGAAGAAAATGCAGGTTTTTTCTTTCGAGTGAAGATGGATGATGAAAGCAGGTTATCGGCCTTATTTTGGAGAAACTCGATAATGAAGGAGTATTATACATTATTTGGAGATGTATTGGTGTTCCACACAACCTTTAGAACAAACAACTACAACCTAATATTGAGGGCGCCAACAACCATTGGAAGAACGTCATGTTTGCTTATGCTTTCATATCTTATGAAAAGCCACCAACGTTTGAATGGTTGCTTAAACCCTTCATAATGCATGGGAGGGAGAAAACCCATAACCATATTCACTGATCAAGACCAAGCAACGGTGACTGCAATAGAAAAGGTATTTTTTTCATGTAAATGCTTTATGTTACACTATAAAATATCAACCTTAAAAATCTTGATCTTCTCATAAACAATTGTGGTTTCTTTATAAACAATTACTTTTTTAATACATGACTCATATGTTTCAACATTACATACTGGAACAAGTTTTACCAACAATAAGACACTGACTATGTATATGGCATCTTCAGCAAAATGCTTGTATGCACTATGGAGAATTGAAGAAAGACGGTTCATTCAAAAAGGCATTTGATCGTTGCTTAATAGGGTGTGTTAATCATGAAGAATATGAAGTTAGTTGGCAGACTATGATCACGACATATGGCTTGGAAGACCACGCTTGGTTTCAACGTCGATACAATATCCGCGATAAATGGTGCCCAGCTTTGAACAAGGATTTCATCTAAGCTGGAACTCTAGTATCACAAAGGAGTGATAGTACCAGCAGCGCCATCGTGTTCAATGCTAGTAAAATAACATCTCTCACTCAATTCTTGAAGATATTTGAGAAAACTGTCAAGAAATGGAGAAGCATAAAAAGCACAGCCGAATACAACTGTGCTCGATCCATCCCAAAATCAGCGCATGATAGTCATGATGGGATTCTAAAACATACAGGTAAGGTCTACACTCTGAAACTATATAATGACTTTAAGAAGGAATTCGACATCGCAATAGCAACAACAATAGCGGAAAGCTACAACGGTGGCAATTTCAAACTGTTTGAAGTAAGTTGGAAGAATCACCCAACAGTACTAGAATCAGTAATGTTCAATAAAACACAAGATTCAGTTGAGCCCAACTTGCGTTTGAAGAAACAGGCATGTAGCTGATCAACAATTCTTCTTATAAACAATTACGGTTTTAGTATAAACTATTACTGTTTTAACATAAATTATACACCCCTCACTGCTTGAAACAGGTATATTGTGCTTTCATTGCATTAGAGTTTTGCATCTCCATTCTATCTCTAGAATACCCCCACAGTACATTTCTACAAGATGGACAAAGAATGTGAAGAAACAGGTCTGGGATAAATACCTCAAGCAAGACATAGACCCAACAACAAAGAAATTGAAGGACACCATTTCATGGCATCATGAAATGGCAAGGAAATTCTACAACCTGATCTTGAAGAGTGAAGAGAATGTAAATGCTAGAGGAGTTCTCGAATATGCACTAGGTAAACAAACAATCGCAATTCAGTAAATCTTGTCTACAGAATCAAGTACCATAGAACAAAATGAGGCTATCAGCGCATCAATTTCAGTCACAACAAATATAATTGATCCAAAGTATGCAAAGACAAAAGGAAGGCTTGCAAGAATAAAGTTGGCATTAGAGAAAGGCAAACGATCTACAAATGAGTTTGGTACCAAAACAACATATCATTTGAACCACTTCAGCAACTTGTTTCCAGGGTAATTCAGAAACTGAATGTTCCTTCTAAGTGACATTATAAAATACATTCATTACATTGTTTATTCTAAAGTATTAATATTTTTTGGTAAAACCTTCATTACAATTGCAGAATTAACATTATAAACTACATTCATTACAAGAAGTAATCTTTTAAAAATCACAACTAAAATTGTAAATTATGAATTATGCATTTCATAATGAGCATCTATCACCATAAAGTCTCAATGTTTTAATATAAATATCAAATTTGCCAAAATTAAAACCAAGTTGATAGCATGCCAAACTTTTGACTAATGCAACTATTAGTTAAGATGTATCACTACAAACATGTAATGTTTTAACCTAAAATCCAACCTGACAGACAAACAAGCAGGTAACTTTAAAATTTTAAGAGAAATCACTGAACAAAATAAACTTCTGAAATGCACATTTTAAAGTTGAGCATGTATCACACTATAAGCAATCACTGTTTTAACATAACACATCCACCCCGTTATGCTTAAAGTCAGACAACCTGTCATAACTAAAGTTCAAATTATGTTTTCATCCAAAAGACTCAAATTCTGGGCACCTCTAAATCTACAACCTATTACAAAATACTTTCAAAACAAAGTGAAGGTCAATCATCAATGTGAAGGCCGAAACTAGGCATGTAACCAGCTACTTTCTTCTTAAAACCATTGCACAAATCATCAATCTGCTTCAAGATCGCGGGATCTTCAAAAAACTCTTGAGAGCCGAGCTGCTCTTCAAAATCATCATTGGGATCGTCCCAAGCGGCCACCGTTTGTGCTTTCAACAAACGCTCTAATAATTTGGCATTAACCACTTCCATGTCCCTTCGAAACAATGCAAATGTCTCACCGGTAGCCTGTAAAAAAACTAATTAAACTAAAATACAACTAAGCCAACATAAAACAAAAAAAATGAAACACCATACTCACATTCATTTTAAGGGCTGCAATATCTAAATATGTTAGGACCCCATTGGGGGATATCAAATTGTAGAACCCGACTATCATAAGCAGCAACTTTACGAGACCCACTCGTACTTCCTTTCGACCCACCAGCTCTTAGTCTACCACAATCAGTCAAAGGATACACATCCTTCAGTAGCACAAATCGTTCATACCCATATTTATTCAGCCACTCATACCTACTTTTCATCTTTTCCTCAATCCAATGCCGAAGAAGGGGTACATTCACAGAATCTTTCATACCACGATAAGGAACACACTGCAAAAATAGAATTAAGAGAAAGAGAACACAACCACTCACAATCTTGTAAGAGGGAACCTTTTAAATCTCTCCACACCCTCACATAGTTTTTTAAGAACATATCCACTCCCATTCAAATTCTTAATTCTACTCACATCTTCAACTCTTAAAAGCTTCATATCAATACCCTTGCTCCTTGCTCCTACAAGGAGTAGAAGCAAGGAAATACCCAAGCATATAATCATAAACTAGTTCTAGAGGAATCTCCACATTTTCTTCAATCTTAAACATTCCTCTCCATCGTCCCCTCAGTTCTAAATATGGTTTTTCACTCTTGCCCGCATGATTAATTTCAACTACTTCTTCATCAGAAATAGGCAAACTAAACACATCAAAGACATCATCCGGGCAGAGGGTATACTTATCATCACCAATATGTTGCACACAAAAAACATGATCAAAATTTTGAACCAGAAAAGGAACAATCTTAAGGGGCAACTTACGAATACCAATCTCCAACAAACAACCAAAATCAAGAGAAAGAACAAGCAAGGAAATACCCAACAGAACACAGGACAAAACATCGCTGAAAGTCCCCACCTCCTTCCCTTAACCCAAGCATATAATCATAAACTAGTTCTAAAGGAATCTCCACATTGTCTTCAATCTTACATTTCCTTCCATCGTCCCCTCAATAATAAATCTGGTTTTTCACCCTTGCCCGCATGACTAATTTCAACTACTTCTTCATCAAAAATAGGCAAACCAAACACAACAAAGACATCATCCGGACACAGGGTATACTTATCATCACCAATATTTTGCACACAAAAATCGGGATTAAAATACTGAACCAGAAAAGGAACAATCTTAAGGGGAAACTTACGAATACCAATCTCCAACAAACCACCAAAACCAAGAGAAAGAATTTCAACCACTTGACAATCAGACAAGAAGCCATTCCAATCGTTAATCAGGTCAGGTCTGCAAGAAGACCTGAAAACCTTCTCAACTCTACAATTGCAAACAACCCATCAATAAAATTATATATTATAACTAAAAAGTTATCCTTATTAAAAAAAAAAGGTACACTACTTTATAAAATAATATCTTCACTCACTAAAAGCACACAGATAATCACATCATGAATAAATAGCAAGTACTTAAATATAAACAGTAAACCCTTTAAACTAAATTCACGGTACAACCTCAGGGTCAGAGATCATGAATAGACTATTTGTATGCAGAAACACCAATTTCATTTGATATGCATTAAACTGTTACTTTCAATGCAGAACTATTTTAGGTGCAGACTCAAAAATATATATAGCCAACGCAAGTTAAGAGAAGCCTAATGTCGAGCCAATGCAAGCAAAGCCATCAACAGTTGATGCTACAACTAGCAAAATAATACATCAAAATACATCAAATTCACAACACATATTTTAAAAACTAAAACGGAAACTGTTCAAAACAAAAATCACATGTTTTATTATAAAAGTATCATGTTGAAAAATACTTTTATTTTTAAGTTAGATTCTTAAATGATCATTCATTGGAAATATTTTCAGTTCAGCAAGATCATCATAGGCAAGATTAGTATACATATTTTAGGCATAATCACTATAATATTTCTGATAGGATCCTACCAGATACATTTAAAAATAAAATCAAACACATTGAGAAATAAAAATAAAGCAGAAACTGTTCAAAACACAAATCACATGTTTCATTACAAAAACATCATGTGGAAATTGAAAAAACTTACTTTACTCCATCGCTACTCACCAGCGTCACGACTTGTTGAACCTCCCGATCTCTCTTTTTGACTCTCGCATCACCATCGGCCTTCTTCTTCGAATCACCATCAACCTTCTTCTTTGTTGTCTTCTCAACTTTCTTCTTCACATCACCATCAGCCTTGTTTTTCAGCCTTGTTCTTCTCAGCTTCAATAGCCTTATTCTTCTCGGCTTGAACAACCTTGTTATTCTCCGCTCCAGGGCCTTGTTCTTCTCAGTCTTATTCTTCTTAGTTGCATCTTTCTTCAACTTTTTCTCAGCTACAACGGCCTTGTTCAGCTGCAACCTTCTTAAAAGCACAGATAGGAACATTTTTTTGTTCCTTAATGACCACATCAACTGCAATTTTCCTTTTCCTGGGAAGTTCCAATGGAACAGCTGATGAATTCTTAAGGCACGAGGATTTGAATACACCTATTAGTACAAAAGCCAAACTGATCAATAAAAATATTAAAACAACAACATTACAAATATAATAATGACTTTTACAAGATAAACTGATAATGTAACATACTAATGTAACAACCTTTAAAACCCCAATGAAGAATAACAACAATATTCATAATAAACACTTAACCTTTTAGAGCAAATATGAATAGCAACACTACTTGCTATACATTCACAGTTACAACAATTGTCATAGCATAATACAGTATGTATCTATTCACTAATCCACCCCCACCAATCCTTAAGAGAGACCAAACATCATGATAATCATTCACAACACTCTTCCTCTTCAGGTTTCACAAACATGTAATCAAAATAAATTATAAACTTTTCAGAAATTTAACTCAAATCCCTTCAGGTTGTTGTCCTGAGACTTGTCAATCTTTACACGAGGGCTAAAACAGCACAAAATATTTACTTTGATGTAGACATAATCATAATGTTACTGAGAATAGATCTCATACAACATGGGACATAAGCTCAAAGTCATACAAACTATAACAAGCTCAAAACCCAAGCCATGAATGGTGAGAAACAAGAGAAATGAGAGGTAGGTTCCATGAAAAGGTACAAATATTAGACGACATGTATTCGTAGAACGGCTATTAACGGACTGAAGATCACTAGAAACATAGGAGACCTAAGCATTCATCAACATACAGAAAACACGTAACCAGAATTCTAAAGTACCTTAGAAGGAGTACAAAATTTCAGAATTAGAACAAAAACTGAACTCACATTTCTTGCATCAAAACACAATATAGAACATAACTATTATGGTAAAAAACAATATATTGATTACATAAAAAGAATATAGAACATGTTGAATAACTACATTTCAACAAAATTATAGTGCACATATAGTATTATATACCAATGTACTCTAGTTCTACTGAAGGGATACTTAAGACCTAGCATCACAACTATCACACCAAACAAATTCTCCAACTCCGTGTATTCAAAGTTTTTGGTAAATCAGAACTATTTTGGCTTATTCGGACATAATTCCCCCGATTGAATATATATAACGGCATGAACAACCTTAACAAATTCATGTAAACACCAAAGTTGTAAACACGAAATCTTCATGTAAACACCAAAGCTATTAACAGATCTTCTAAACCCTAAACTTAGTGAAAACCAAAGCTATTAACAGATCTTCTAAACCCTGAACCTAGTAAATTGGGGAAAACATAGAAAAACACTAACATCATCACACGAATATAATAAAAAGCCGGTTATAAGGCAAGCACAACATTCAACATTTGACAACAAAAATATAAAATAAGAGCAAATATCGAGAAATAAACATCACCTTCATCATTTTGAACACTACCGACGGAACCTTCCTCTTCACCATTCTGCTGCAATAACACAAGAAATATCACATCCGAAACAAAAATCCTAAAATACAAACATAAAAACCTAAAACGAAATAATAAACAGCTCAAAAGTAGAAAATAACCTATGGCGATCACAAAGGAACACCAAAATGGCAAAACAAACGGTGAAATTCCGGTCAAAATCGCGATCGAAAAACCCAGGAGAAGAAGAATTTTGACGAAGAAGAGAAAAGGTAGAGAGAAAATTTTGGAGGATTTAAAATCAAAATTAAACAAAATTAAAAAGGGGAATATATGGCGTGTGAAATACAATTTCTTAAAATTTGCTACTTAATCCCTAACTTTCTATATTTCTAATAAAGGTCCGCCTGTCCAAACATGCTTATGGAAAAATGGCATTTTCCTATACTTTGTCATACATAAATACAAAAAAGCATCATAAAAAACAATGAGTGCGTCTCTTGAAAGACTGTCTTTCCATAAGCTATGGAAAGACCAGGGACTACATTGTAATTTTAGGACAATTGCAATGAAATATTCGTGGGTCACAATATGGTATAATCGGGTTGAATTTGGGTCATAACAATCCACGCGCATATATAAGCTAAAACCCATCCTTTCATTATTCCCTAAATCCTTGCTCTGCTCGCGATTTTTCCCCAAACCCCATCGCCGATCTCACCGAAAACGTTGTAGATCTTAAAACGTTACAATGCTGGGATTGAAAACGTTGCTGATTGAAAACGTTGCAGATCTCGCCAATTAATTCAGTCGATTTGCAGATTCAAAAAACATTGCCGATCTGCCTCATGAATTCAGGTGAGGTAATTGTACAAATATTTATTACCAGAATTGTATGATTTTTATTTGCGATTTAAGTTTTGAAGTCCAATATAATGGTAATGTTTTATTAATTTGATTTAATCTTGTTCTTTAGATGTTCGAAACTGAAGAAGAAATTGAAGAACATCTTGTTGTTGCTGCTATTATGCCTACTGAGTGTATGTCTCCCTTTTAAACCATACAGAATTAGATTCATTAAAGACTGAATGTTGCACATACACAGTGATAACTTTTAAATCATAAGTAGTATGTTTTTGTTGAACAAATATGAAGTTCTTATGTTCATGAAATCGAAGAACTTCTTGTTGTTGCTGTTGTCATGCCTACTGAGTGTATGTCTCCCTTTTATTCCATACAGAATTAGATTCATTAAAAACTGAAAGTTGCACATACACAGTGATACCTTTTAAATCATAAGCATTTATTTTTGTTGAACAAATATGACGTTTTTCTATTCATGAAATCGAAGAACAACTTCTTGTTGCTGTTGTTATGCCTACTGAGTGTATGTCTCCCTTTTAATCCATACAGAATTAGATTAATTAAAAACTGAATGTTGCACATACACAGTGAGACCTTTTAAATCATAAGTAGTATGTTTTTGTTGAACAAATATGAAGTTCTTCTGTTCATGAAATCGAAGAACAACTTCTTGTTGCTAACATATTGTTGTTAGCTGAATCCCAATTTCATTATAGTGTTTTAAGACTAAAAGTCCAAGTTTTAATATAAAGCTTTAGTGTTTATACTGAACATATTTAAGAGTCTTGGATCAGAGAAGAAAAACCAAAAAAAAAAGTTAACTGAAATTACGAATGAGTAACTCTATATTTTTACTATAAAAAACCTATATGATTTAAATTATATATCAAGTGTTTCAGTCTGAAACTCTAATGTTTTGTTTGAAATTACTGCAGTGTATAACCATCTACCAAACTTAGTTGAATTGACGTAGCTGGATGCTTTAATGGGCTTCAAGCAAGAACGCTGCAAGAATTGGAGGACCTCTACAAACGGCATGCTAACAAATTAGGATTCAAATAGAAAAAAACCGCACAAAGGAAGAACAATGAAGGAGTCATTACTGAAAATTACTTTTCATGCTCATGCCAAAGGGAAAACTCGAGAGAAAAAAGCAACATCAACCCCACCAATGTCAATCTGTGATGGATCGAACGAATCAACCTCGAAATGGAGAAAGACAAAGGAATTTTCTGTAACCAGAACATGCTGTAAGGCTGAAATACGAATCAAGTTGGTGGGCAACCTTTATAAAGTGATGCACCATATCTTACAGTACAACCATGACTTTACAAGACCAGCTTGGCAATATCTACAACGTAGTGAGAGAAAAATCACAGCAGAGAAGGCCAAGATCATAGAGGGGATGGAAACAGCTGGATTAAAGCCATCAATTGGCTTCAATTACTTGGTCCATGAAATTGGAGGTGAAGAGAATTTAGGGAATACCATGTGGGACCATATAAACTACATTGGAAGGCTGAGAATGAAGGTGATTGAAGGCGGGGATGCACAAATAGGTGATTGAAGGTGGGGATGCACAAACACTTATAGATCAGGTTCAACAAAATAATGAAGAAGATGCTGATTTTTTCTTTTGAGTGAAGATGGATAATGAAAGCAGGTTATCAGCCTTATTTTGGAGAGACTCAGTGATGAAGGAAGATTACACATTGTTTGGAGATGTATTGGTGTTCGACCCAACCTTTAGAACAAACAAATACAACCTAATATGTGATCCATTTGTGGGTATCAACAACCATTGGAAGAACGTCATGTTTGCTTGTGGTTTCATATCTGATGAAAAGGCACCAACGTTTGAATGGTTGCTTGAAACCTTCATAAAATGCATGGGAGGGAAAAAACCCATAACCATATTCACTGATCAAGACCAAGCAATGGCGACTGCAATAATAAAATGCATGGGAGGGAAAAAAACCCATAACCATATTCACTGATCAAGACCAAGCAATGACAACTGCAATAGAAAAGGTACTGTTTACCTTACAAGTCCTGATCTTTTCATAAATAATTAAGGTTTGTTTATAAACAATTATTGTTTTAATAAATGACTCATGTGTTTCAACATTACATACTGGAACAAGTTTTACTAACAACAAGACACTGACTATGTATATGGCACCTTCAGCAAAATGCTTGTACGCACTATGGAGAATTGAAGAAAGGTGGTCCATTCAAAAAGGCATTTGATCGTTGCTTAACAGGGTGTGTTAATCATGAAGAAATTGAAGACATTTGGCAGGTCATGATCACGACATATGGCTTGGAAGGCCACACTTGGTTTCAACGTCTATATAATATTCGTAATAAATGGTGCCCAGCTTTAAACAAAGATTCTTTCTCAGCCGGAATTCTAACATCACAAAGGAGTGAGAGTACCAACAGTGCCATCATGTTCAATGCTAGTAAAACAACATCTCTCACTCAATTCTTGAAGACATTTGAGAAAAATGTCAAGAAATGGAGAGGCATAGAAAGCACGGCCGAACACAACTGTGCTCGATCCATCCCAAAGCAGCACATGATAGTCATGATGGGCTTCTAAAACATGCAAGCGAGGTCTACACTTTGAAACTATATAATGACTTCAAGAAGGAATTCGACATCGCAATGGCAACAACAATAGCGGAAAGCTACAATGGTGGCAATTTCAAACTGTTTGAAGTAAATTGGGAGAAGCACCCAAGAGTAATAGAATCAGTAATGTTCAATAAAACACAAGCATCAGTTGAGCTCAACTGTTCTTGCAAGGCCTTTGAAGAAACATGTATGTAGCTGATCAACAATTCTTCTTATAAACAATTACTGTTTTAGTATAAACAATTACTGTTTTAACATAAATTGTACACCCTTCACTACTTGAAACAGGTATGTTGTGCTTTCATTGAATTAGAGTTTTGCAACTCCATTCCATCTCCAGAATGCCCCCACAGTACATTTCTACAAGATGGACAAAGAATGTGAAGAAACATGTCTGGGATAAATACCTCAAGCAAGACATAGACCCGACAACAAAGAAATTGAAGGACACAATTCTATGGCGTCATGAAATGGCAAGAAAATTCTACAACCTGATCTTGAAGAGTGAAGGCAGTGTAAATGCTAGAGGAGTTCTCGAAGATGCACTAGGTAAACAAACAATCGAAATTCAGCAAATCTTGTCTACAGAATCAAGCGCCGCAGAACAAAATGAGGCTATCAGCGCATCAAGTTCAATCACAACAAACATACTCGATCCAAAGTATGCAAAGACAAAAGGAAGACGTGCAAGAATCAAGTCGGCATTAGAGAAAAGCAAACGATCTACAAATGAGTTTGGTACCAAAACAACATATCATTTGATGCACTTCAGCGACTTATTTCAAGTGTAATTAATCCAAAAGATTCAGCAACTTATTTCAAGTGCACTTCAGAAACCGAATGTTTACATTATAGACCATTCATTACAAAGTTTATTCTAAGGATTAATGTTTTTTGATAAAACCTTCATTACAATCGTAGAATTGACATTATAGACTGCATTTAAAAATCATAAGAATTATGCATTTCATAATAAACATCTATCACTATAAAGTCTCAATGTTTAAACATAAATATCAAGTCTGCCAAAATTAAAATCAGGTTGATAGCTGGCTAAACTTTTGACTAATGCAACTTATAGTGAAGATGTATCACTACAAACATGCAATGTTTTCACCTAAAATCTAACCTGGCAGACAAATAAGCAGCTAATTTTGAAATTTTAAAAGAAATCACTAAAATAAACTTCGAAGTGAGCATGTATCACACTAAACAATCACTGTTTTAACCTAAAACATCCACTCTATCATGCTTAAAGTCAGAGAACCTATCATAAATAAAGTTCAAACTTTGTTTTCATCCAATAGATAATCTTCTTTCATCCAACAGATTCAATTTCTAGACCCAACTAAATCCATCACAGCTTGTTACAAAATATTTTCAAAAAAATGTGAAGGTCAATCATCAATGTGAAGGTCAAAACAAGACATAGTATCAACAAATTTCTTCTTAAAACCATCGCACAAATCATCAATCTGCTTCAATATTGCATGATCTTCAAAAAAATCTTGAGAGCCAAGCTGCTGGTCAGAATCAGTATCAGGATCATCCCAAGGAGCCACTGGCTACTGCTTTCAACAAACGCTCTGATAATTTGGCACTAACCACTTCCATGTCCCTCCGAAACAAGGCAAATGCCTCACTAGCAGCCTGTAAAACAAATAATTAAACTAAAATACAAATAAACCAACATAAAACAAAAAAAACAAATGAAACACCACCCACATTCATTTTAAGGGCTGCAATATCTAAATCTGTTAGAACCCCAGGAGGAATATCAAAATGCAGAACCCGACTATCAGAAGCAGCAACATTACGAACCCAACTCGTACTACCTTTCGACCCACCAGCTCTCAATCTACCACACTCAGTCAAAGGATACACTTCCTTCAGTAGCATAACTCGCTCATACCCACATTTCTTCAGCCACTCATACCTTTTTTTCATCTTTTTGTCAGTCCAATGCTGAAGAAGGGGTACAGCCAAAGAATCCTTCATACCGTGATAAGGTACACGCTGCAAAAATTGAATTAAGAGAAAGTGCACACAGCCACTCACAGCCTTATATGAAGGAACCTTCTTAAATCTCTTGACACCCTCACACAATTTCTGAAGTACATATCCACACCAATTCAACTTCTTAATTCTATTGACATCTTCAACGGCACTTAAGAGCTTCATATCAATACCCTTGCTCCTCTCTTTGTAGGAGCAAGAAAATGCCCAACACAATACAGGATAAAACAACGCTGAAAGTTCTCGCCTACATCCCTCAACCCAATCATATAGTCAAAATCCAACTCTAAAGGAATCTCATCTTTCTCTCCAATCTTAAACATTTCGTTCCATCGTCCTCTCAATTCTAAATCTTTCTTTTCACCCTTGCGACTAATCTCAACAACTTCCTCATCAGAAATAGGCAATCCAAGCGCATCAAAAACATCATTCGAGCACAGGGTATACTTATCAGCACCAATATATTGCACACAAAAATCCAGATCAAAATTTTGTACCAGAAAATGAACGATTTTTAGGTACAATTTACACATACTAATCTCCAACAAACTACCAAAACCAAGCCTGATCTGCAAGAAGACTTGTAAACCTAAAACAAACTAAATCTTAAATAATTAAATTACCCTTTATTGATGTCTTGTCTTCCCAAGTCCAAGTATTCTTAGATAAGCTTAATCTTTTTAAATTTTCTTCTTGGCCGATGATAATGAGAAGGCCTCCTGTATTTACCAGAGAATCTACATAGGTGAAGCAATTTAAGCTTCTTAAGCTCTGCTCCCGTAAGAATATTGTACTCCTTCAGATATTCATGCTTATGGATCTGAAACATTCAAAAAATGCAGAATTACAGAACAATCTGAAGAAACTGAAGCAGTGTTCATCCTCAACTCAGCAATCTGCTGCACTAGTTCAGTTAGTTTGTGACAGAGGTGAAGCTGCAGAAAATGTCACTGAGTGAAGAATGGCGGGTGTTCTTGGTTTCAAATTTTGGCGCCAGTTCTTTATGTTGCTCAAACGCAGCTCCTCCATGTCGTTTTACTTTGCTCAGATTGTTTTGGCATTAGCATGTGCACGTGTCTTCATTATATAGGTAGAACGTTTTTTTGTTTTCTGATATAACAAACTTCACAACTCATTTTCTGGGTGTGTACTATCCACATGCTTTCTGATCAATGAAAGAAATGCTTCCTCTGTTCTTCATTTTTTCTTCTTCTCCCTGATTAACAAATTCTTCATGGTATCAGAGCAAATGATCCATTGATTGATAATATCTTAATCAACACATTACCAGATACAATTTAAGATCCATTTATCATGGCATCAGACAATGAATCTGTCAACTCAGCTAGGAATTCTTCTAGATCCAGTTCTAGCCGAAGCTATCACATGAAGAATGAAGCAAATGATCATTTTCATCTGCAAGGCACAGATAACTCCAGTCTTGTGCTTGTTACAGAACCGTTAAGTGAATTCAATTACATAACATAGAGCAAGGCGATGGTGAGAGCAATCAGATCCAAAGGGAAACTGAAATTTCTGTTGGGTGAAATTACAGCACCTGAACTTGATGATCCGATGTATGAGCAGTGGGATAAGGTAAATTCTACCATAATCTCATGGATTCTGAATTCAATCAGCACTAAAATAGCAATAGGTTTTATGTTTTGTGATGATGCTTGTCTGTTATGGAATGAACTTAAGGAAAGATTTGGTGAAAGTAATGGTCCTTTGTTGCACAAATTGAGAAGAGATATATGTGAGTTGAAACAGGGAAATGATTCAGTTGCAGTTTACTTTAATCAATTGAAAAGTCTTTGGGATGAATTTTCTTGTTTGAGACCTAGAAGGAGATGTAGAGCAGACTGTGTGAATTACGATTGTCTACCTGCTGAAGAAGAGGATGATAAACTCAGCCAGTTCTTGATGGGATTGAATGAAGAATATGATGCCATAAGTCATCAGATCCTGTTTATGGATCTCTTTCCTAGTGTCAGTAAAGCATGTTCTATGATATCTAGGATTGAAAGACAGAAAGTGGTTCATGGTGGATATCAAGAATCATCAAACAGTGCAGCTATGGCAGTAAGAGTGTACAAAGAACTAAGATTCCTTATCATATGAGAGAAAATTCAGCTGAGCAATATGATAATACTGGAATCAGAATGAAAAATGTCAGAAGAACTTATTTGAATTGTGATCACTGTGGGAAGATAGGGCATGTGAAGGAAAATTGCTTCAAGATAAAGGGATATCCAGAATGGTGGGATAACAACAGAGAACCTGGATCAAAGGCACAGCAGATACTGAAACCACAATTTGCACCTCAGCTTTTTCAAAAACAGCAATAGGTGCAGCCTGCTCAGAAGTTTCAAAAACATAGTGCATATGCAGTTTGTGAGAATAAAGAGACACCACTCAGTGATGGAGATGCCAAGTTACATGCTCTCATTGCTAAACTAGTTGATGCTCAGCTTGACAGGAAGCAGAAAGGAAAAGAGCAGATGTTGCAGGAATCACATGCAGGAATCAATTATGAACACTACCATGATTTTGCAGGTAGTGTGATCACTAATCTCTCTCTTAGTGTTATGACTTTGAATGATGATAATTGGATAATTGACAGTGGAGCTTCAAGCCATATGTGCAGTAATATGTCAGTTTTTTCTTCCATGTCTCCAGTCCATGACATTACACCTGCATACATGCCAGACCATACAACCAAGTTTGTAAAGGCCCTAGGATCAGTCATACTCAGTCCATCAGTCACCCTTCTAGGATGCTTGCATGTTCCTGATTTCAAGTATAACTTGCTGTCTGTGAGCAAACTAGCTAAGACCTTGCCATTGCACTTCAGTTTTTCATCACATCTTTGTTTGCTGCAGGACCTCAAGACTAAAAGAGTCCCTGCAGCAATCAATGAAACAAATGGTCTTTACATACTTGATAGTCAGTCTTTCAAATCAGATGTAATACAGCAAAGGATCCATTCAGCTTCAGCAAATTGCATAACTAGACATACTTTTGCTTGTAATAGTCATATAGCTATTTCTCCTAAACTTTGGCATCTTAGATTGGGGCATCCCTCCTTAGATGTTCAGAAACACATTGATGTAACTAAAACCATTTCTGATGATGACAATTTATGTTCTATTTGTCCTTTAGCTAAACAGCATAGATTGCCATTTCCAGTGAGCAATACTGTTTCTGAATCTCCTTTCTTTTTTATTCATGTTGATATATGGGGACCATACAAGGTCAATTCAGTTACAGGATGCAAATACTTTCTTACAATTGTTGATGATTTTACAAGATGCACATTGACTTATCTTGTAAAATTCAAAGATCAGGTTGTCTCCCTGTTAAAATTCTTCATTTCTATGGTCAAAAATCATTTCAGTGCATCAGTGAAGTTTGTCAGATCAGATAATGGTTCTGAGTTTGTCAATAATGATTGCTCAAAACTGTTTTCAGATTTAGGCATTTTACACCAAAAATCAAGTCCCTACACTCCTTAACAAAATGGTGTTGTGGAGAGAAAACACAAACACTTGCTTCAGGTTGCTAGAGCAATTTTGTTCCAATCTAATCTTCCTAACACTTTCTGGGGAGATGCATTGCTCACAGCCACCTTCTTAATCAATAGATTGCCCACACCTGTTCTTTCCTGGAAATCACCCTATGAAATCTTGTTTCAGAAGCTGCCTGATCTTGATAATCTCAAAATTTTTGGCTGTCTAGGCTATGTCACAAACACTCAACCTCATAAGGATAAATTTTCTGAAAGAGCATTTCCTTGCATTTTCATAGGATATCCTTCAGGCCAGAAAGCCTACAAGATGTTTGATCTTCAAAACCATAGACTTCTGATTTCCAGAGATGTAGTCTTCCATGAATCTATTTTTCCCTACTCTTCTTCTGATCAGTTTTCTTTTCCACTCCCATTTCTTAATGATCATCCATCTTCTGTCACACCACCATCTTTCAGTTCCCCACCACCTGCTACACCTTCACCACCACCTGAATCATCTGTCAGACACAGTACTTGAGTGATTAGAGCACCTGTTTGGACAAAAGACTTTGTGTCTTCTGCCTTTCATTCCATATCACAGCCTCAGTCCATTATTCCTGCACACTTGGCTTGTTCTTCACAGGTTCAAGAACCTTCAAATTATCATCAGGCAAAGCATTCACCTGACTGGATCCAAGCTATGAAAGAGGAGTTAGCAGCTCTTGAGCAGAATCACACTTGGGACTTGGTTAAATTGCCTCCTGACAAGAAGGCTATAGGCTCAAAGTGGGTGTATAGGGTCAAGTATAATTCTGATGGATCACTCTCCAAATATAAGGCAAGGCTGGTAGCCAAGGGGTTTAATCAGATTGAAGGGATATACTTCTTTGAGGTTTTCTCACCTGTTGCCAAAGCTGTCACTATAAGAATGCTATTGGCTATCAGTTCAGCCTCTGGTTGGCATATTCATCAACTGGATATTAATAATGCATTTCTGCATGGCCATCTTGATGAAGATGTCTACATGAAGCTGCCAGATGGATACTCAGTTCCTGATACACAAATGGTTTGTAAACTTACCAAAAGTTTGTATGGTCTCAAACAAGCTTCAAGGCAATGGAACAAGGAGTTCACTCCGCATCTGCTCAGCCTGGGATTTGATCAGTCTCATCATGATCACTGCCTTTTCTTGAAATATACTGCCACATATACACTGGCACTTGTTGTGTATGTAGATGATGTCCTGATCATGGGGAACTCATTTCCTGCAATCCAAATGATCAAAGACTCTTTGCATCAGAAGTTTACTATTACAGATCTAGGTCCTGCTCATTATTTCCTAGGTTTGGAACTGCTCAGATCTTCTTCAGGCCTGCATCTACATCAGAGCAAATATATTCAAGACATTGTGACAGATTGTGGAATGACACACTGCAAACCAGCCTCAACCCCTTTTCCATCATCCTGGCTTGTGCATGATGAGGCTTCTCCTCTCATGACTGATCCCAGTGTATTCTGAAGGTTGATTGGAAGGTTACTATATTTGAACTACACCGGACCTGATGTGACTTTTGCAGTTCATCAGTTAAGTCAATTTGTGCAGTCTCCTACTCTTCATCACATGGCTGGAACCTTATACATTGTCAGGTATCTTCACCATCATTCAGATCATGGCCTTTTCTATGCCTCCACAAATGATCTTAGGCTTCATGCCTACTGTGATGCTGATTGGGCAACTTGCAAGGTCACTAGAAGATCAGTAACTGGCTATGCTGTCTTTCTAGGTTCAGCTCTAATCTCCTGGAAGTCTAAGAAACAATCTACAGTCTCCAAATCTTCTGCAGAGGCTGAATATAGAAGTCTTTCTATGATCTTGTGAGCTTAAATGGATCAGCTATATAGCCAGGGATCTCCATCTGCATGTTCTTTATCCTATTCCTCTTTTCTGTGATAACAAAGCAGCTTTGCATCTCACTGCTAATCCTGTCTTCATGAAAGGACTAAGCATTTGAAAATTGATTGTCATTTGATCAGGGATTACTATCTTGAGGGTTTTCTGCTCCCCTCTTTTGTTAATTACAGAATGCAGCTTGCTGATGTTCTTACAAAGTCTTTATCCAATTTGTTCAAGCTCAGCTTTTGTTCTTCATCTGCTGATCTTGAGGAGGGGCTGAAGAAACTGAAGCAGTGTTCATCCTCAATTCAGCAATCTGCTGCACTAGTTCAGTTAGTTTGTGACAGAGGTGAAGCTGCAGAAAATGTCACTGAGTGAAGAATGGCGGGTGTTCTTGGTTTCAAATTTTGGCGCCAGTTCTTTATGTTGCTCAAACGCAGCTCCTCCATGTCGTTTTACTTTGCTCATATTGTTTTTTGTTTTGGCATTAGCATGTACACGTGTCTTCATTATATAGGTATAACGTTTTTTTGTTTTATGATATAACAAACTTCACAGCTCATTTTCTGGGTGTGTACTATCCACATGCTTTCTGATCAATGAAAGAAATGCTTCCTCTGTTCTTCATTTTTTCTTCTTCTCCCTCCCTGATTAACAAATTCTTCACAATCACATGAGCATATTACTATCACTACTGCAGTTCTGAGAAAAATACTAAACAACTGCAGTAATACAAGGCGCAGTAAAAAAAGAAAAACTTCTAAGTGGTTTAAGGATCCGTAGACAAAACTTGTTTCAATCGGGGAGGGGGGGGGGGGGGGGGGGGGGAAGAGCAATCCAACAGCTTAGTTTACCATCATTTTTCAGATCTTGGTCGGTGGTAGGCTGCGGTGAGAGGCGTTGAATATCAGGAAAAGGATGAAAGAGTTAGTTGTGACAAGGTTGAGAAGCAATTTATAGGATTAGGTTTTTTAGTACATTTTGGGTTTAGTAGTTTGGGCTCACCGCTTTTGAATGGGCTGCATAGTCGAACTTGGTTTGCAATCTTTATCCTTCTTCTTAAAGTTTCATCTTTTATGTGTTCTTCGGTTTGTATAATTATGTTTATGTCATTTGTACAATTGTACTTAAACTGTTCTTCAAGCTTAGTTAGCATAGTCAAATTTGATGTTCTTAGCTCAGTGAAACATAAAGTGAGAATCTTTGAGCAAGTTTGTTATTCTTAGGATGAGCCCATTATCTGATTCTCTGTAATTTAGTTTCTCGATCTTTGATATTTCTTGCAATTGGTTCATTGTAGGATTGATCTTGAATCTGGTATTGTTTGGAATTCTTAATCTTTATATAGCATTATTTCAATTAGTTGAACCCTGGATTGTGTGAATCAAGGGTTGCATATGTGAAAAAGGATGAAATGACAGCCCTATTGAACCATGAGAGAAGTGTGTGTGAAAACATTTAGCAGAATTTATATGTTTGTTAGGGCATAAACTCTATTTTCATTGGTGTTTTGTACTAGTGATGGTTCATGATTGTAATCCATTCTGCTGGGGGTGCAGCAGCAATCACTTGCAAGAATGATTTGAGACGATAAATGAGAAGAATTTGCGCATCGTGTCAAAACAGCTACGGCAAGTGATGTTACCAGGTTCGGATTCTGAAAAAGTACTTGACTTGGATTGGAGCAAGAGGTCTGGAGACTCGGGAGTTCCATGTGATGATCAATCTGTTCACAGCTTCGATAAATTCATTGTAGTCCATGGGGCAGGTTGATGTTGGTTTTGTTTATGTTGCAAACCATACTGATTATTCACTTGACTATTTCTTCTGTACTGAAATGATTAATTATTAACTTACATTACATAGTAACAGCTCTTGTTTGACTGATTGCAGGTTCTTTTGGACACTTTCAAGCTAGTAAATCCGGGGTACATAAAGGAGGATTAAATCGACCTCTTGTCAAGCCTGGTTTTGTGGCTACACGTATATCCGTAAGAACTACCACATTTGTTTAGTTTTGATTGTCAGAGTTCTAGCAAGAGGTAAAACCATGTCTTAGATTCAATCATCTAATTCATACTCACTTTGAGTGCCTAAAAAATTAATGTAAAAATCTCATGTTGACATTCTGACATTCTGTAATCAACTTAGCTTTCGTGTTCTCAATGTTGTTGTACCTTTGTATAATGCTAAAGATGTATGAATGCTTTCTTCCAACTAGTGCATCTCTTTTAGCAATTGGTTTTTTGGTTTGCAGAGGGTATTCCTTCTGTAGGAATGTCTCCATTTTCATGTGGTTGGTCAACTCGTGAAAGAAATGTTATATCACTAATTAGATATTCTCATGCACCAAATCTCATTACATTTCAATTGTTTGTGTTGGTTCCTTGATT
Source organism: Rubia yunnanensis (assembly GCA_037428765.1). Taxonomy (NCBI): domain Eukaryota; kingdom Viridiplantae; phylum Streptophyta; class Magnoliopsida; order Gentianales; family Rubiaceae; genus Rubia; species Rubia yunnanensis. The sequence continues at coordinate 75,026,894 of CM075071.1, read as the reverse complement.
TTGAATCATAGATTATTGTATTTTTGCTTGAACTTTGTACAGATGGAAGTTTCTACGGTCATTAAGGCTATTGACTCTGGCTTTGTACCTGTAAGTAAAACCTTTCAGGTTCCGAAGCTTCAATTGCCTTCTGATTTGTTTTTCGAGTCATATGCATTGGAAAAATGAAAGCTGAGTGCAATTTGTTGTCGATTATATGAATCAGGTTCTGCATGGAGATGCAGTGCTCGACATGAAACAGGTTTGATATCTAACTCCCTATTAGGATCTTAGTTACATTGCAAGTCTGCAACCCATTTTGACGTTTCCATTTGATCAAGATTGCACGATACTAAGTGGAGATATGATCATACGGTATTTGGCAGCAGAGCTGAAGCCTGAATTTGTAGTTTTTCTTGTATCCTACACCTTCAGTTTATCTGTTCATCTTTTATCCTAGTCAATCGCTAGTTGAATTTTTAGCATCTCCTATACAAGACTGATGCAGACAGATGTTTTCGGAGTATATGATCGCCCTCCAACAGAACACGATGCAGTTCTACTGAGGGAAATAGGTAAATTCAAGTCAATCTGTTCATAGTCTTGCTATTAAAAGTATTATCAATGTGATTGGAGATGACCGAGTGCATGAACTGCCAGTTGTACGTGAAGATGGGAGCTGGTCTGTCATGAAAACCACTACACAGGATGCAACTAAAGAAGGTTAGGGCAGTTCAATTTCGCTCGAGACATTTCCACTGTCTTCCAACAACATTCAAGGTCTTCTGACATACTTATTTCGATGCATTTTCAACTGAGGTTTCCTTCCTATAAATTCATCAGTTCACGAATCAGTTTTTTTCCATCATAATTAACAGTTCTTATGACTCTGGCTGCTCATGACACGACCGGGGGAATGGTGACTAAATGTCAGAAGCTGCCATGATTGCAAAACTCGGAATTGATGTTTACATCATTAAGGTAATCCATCAACTTTCTCTTCACCGTCTTTACATTTTGCAATTTGACGCAGATTAGAAAAAAACACAGGCTGCAAGGAAGCACTCTAGTGTGGCAATGAGTGGAAAGCTGAAGCATGAAGTGCCCGAGGATTAGATTGGGACAATTATAAGACTAGTGAAATAGCCAGGCCCTGCTTGCTCCAGACTAAGAGCTTCTGATGGAGAATTCATCTTCATATCATCCGATTCAGAAGAGCTAATTATTCCGACATCAATTGTTGCTTGCCAGTTGGACGCTTGAGAACAGTTTATTCAACAATCTGTTTACAGTTTTGCAGAGGTTATGTACTTTGTGATGATGTGCCTGTCCTGGCTTATTTATGTTTTTAGTTCGTCTTTGAAATGGTGAAGACATAAATCAGGAGTTCCAGTTTTGATGTAGGATGTGTGGCTGCAAAATCGAGAAAGAAATTCTCACCTGGCTTCCCGACCGGGAGTCTCAGGAGTTCATTCAACTTAGAATGGGGTACGAATAAGTAACAAAGGGCAAAAACGTCCAAACCTAAATGGTTTTAAGGCAGAATAGATAAGAGGAGAACCGACCATTGATTGATTAATAAAGCTTAATTTGCAACTCCATAAAACAAGAGGTGCTATGAGTTTATACACTTCCACACAAAATGACCAAATCCATGCATAATCAAACCGCAAAATAAAGCTTGTCATTGAATCTAGTATATAAAGACAGCAAAATGTGGTTCAGAATCCTCCCCCCTCCCTGGTCCTAACAGTTACTACTTGGGGCCAATATCCTTGAGAGCGCAGATCTGCTCCTCACCCATAGCGGACATCACAGAGACAACCAAGTCCTTTCCACTCTCAAATCCATCCTTGATCTGTGAAGAAAAACAAGTAAAAGTTGTTATTCATAAAAGGCAAAAAAAAGCTTGTTTCTTTATTATGAGATATCTACCTATCTTGTCGGTGAAACTAAGGACAAGATAAAGAAATCGCACAACTATTCATATCACATGCAAACCCAATGGCATAGTTTAGTAAAGCCGGAATTTCCCAACACTAATCAAATTCAGGATTGGAATACTTGACATGATATCATAAAGATACAAATGTTCTAGTCAATCTAGGGCCATGACAGGGGAAGCACTTGGTTCATATATAATCAGATACTACATAACAAAACAACTAACCTAGAGATGTGAATTTCTAATATAAATCAAGCAAGTCTACAATCATTCTACAAGAAAAAGCAAAGTAAAGTGTAGCACAAAACCATCTGAAATTTCAATTTTTAAAGAGGTTCTGTGGGAAAACTAAGTAAAATCCAAGGAATTCACTGACCTGCGAGAGCAGATTTTCATCGGTTGGGAGCCTGAGGTCATCCTTAGTTCCACCATTCTCAGTGAGAAGGCTCACCTGCAATATCGGAATTACATTAGTTTATATCCCTAAGATTACAAAACAGCTGACGGTAACAGTCACAGCAAGTTCATTATAACTTACAAATCCATCCTCAGAGATATCAATGAGCTGGTAGTCAGTGCGGTTGACATGGGGAACCTGTAAAACAATTAACAAATACAACTTAAAGTACAGGAAACAATAACATAGCAACCCAATATAAATATTAATATACAAAATGGAAACATACATCACAGTTATGGGATGAGGGCACAATATCCTCAAGCTTCTTCCCATTGAAGATATCAATGGCCACAAAGTGACACTTAGCGTGACCGTGCTTGCCGGTCTTGGAAGTTGACACCTCCACAACCTGTTCAATCAGTCGCAAAACAAAACAAATTAACATTTGCCAACCCCATAGCTAACAAAATCAAAATACAAGATCGGATTAACTATACACCCCAGTAAACTCAAGTCATGTATACATTCCAATCAAGAGTCGATTTTTCAACACATAAATTCAAATTCACATCAATACTAGACTACACTAAAGTCAACAACTATCTCTAATCCAAAACATAAGATCTGCCTGAAGGAGAAGCACGTGTACACTTCCAAAACATAAGTCAGCCTAATCAAGCAGCAACCAATATAAAAAAAATCACAGATTCAACCCACCGTCATAACTACAGTCCTCGCCTATAATCACAACCTAATTTCTAACGCAAATCTAAACCCTATCTTCCGGAACGAACGAATCAAATTAAAATCACACTACCCCAAATCAAAACCACAGCTTCATGAAAAAATCCAACAAACCTCCAAAAAAATCACAAATCAAACATCCAACCAAAACAAATTAAAGAAACCCTAACTTCCTGGATGAACTATTCAAATCCAATTCCTTTCAGACCTCAAATCATAACCCCAAAAACAAACATCCAAACCACAAACCAAACATCGGAATATCTGAACTAACCTTGCAGGGCCTGTTCTTGATGACGATGTGGCCATTCTTGCGGATAGTTCCGGCCTGCTGGGGGTAGGTCTTCGAAGCTCCGGCGTCGGCCTTAGACTCAAAGTGATGCTCCTCGTCCGACATGGCTTCGAAACCCTAAATAGCAGAAATTGGGGGAAAGTGTTTTCTAGAGAGAGAGTGTGTGTGAGAGAGATGTGATAAAGCGTGAGGTGAGAGAGAGAAAGTGGAGCGCGGGTATTTATAGGGTGGAGTGCGGCTTAGGGTTTTTGGGATGGGAATTGGATCTCATCCGTTGATAGTGTACGGGTTGGATATTTCTTTTTTCTCCTTTGCGTCTAAACGACGCTGTATTCGCCGCCCTGAAAAGACATCTGTTTTTTTTTACCTCCTTTTCTTTTTCTTTTCTTTTTAGAAATAATTTTATTTCTTTTTCAGAGATAATTCTATAGTTGCCTAAAATTTCAATCATTGTTAAAATCAGCTCAATTATATTTTCTCGTAGTTAATATTTGTCGCTTGTCGCTGTTAATTTGCATAGCGTTTATTGTTGTTAATTTTATTGTCGCTTATATGATGTATGTACTTGTCGTTACATTGTTATGATGAGATATTTGCCGTTTGTTGAAGTTAATTTTATTGTTGTTTGTAATCATTTATTTTACTGTTGTTACGTTGTTATGATGTGATATTTATCGATTGTCGTCATTAATTTGATTGTCGTACTTTATAGTTTCTTTCAGTTACGTTGTTATTGTGCAATGTTTGATACATGTCATCGTTAATTTTATTGTTGTTTGTACTTCATATTTTTCTTATAATTAAGTTGTTATCATATGATGTTTATCGCTTGATACTGTAAGTTTTATTGACATTTGTACTTTATATCTTCTTGTATTTCTGTTGTTATGATATGATTTTGACGCTATCGCCATCAATTTTGCTATTGTCATGCTTACATATATACATATATAGTTATGTTGTTATGATGAGATATTTGTCGCTTATCGCCTTCAATTTTATTGTCATTTGTACTTTACATCTTCCTGTAGTTACATTGTTATGGTGGGATATCTAACACCTGTAGCCGTCAATTTTGTTGTCGTTTATACTTTATATTTTTTTGTTATGTTGTTATGATGTGATATTTGTCGCTTATCATCGTCAATTTCACTGTCATTAGTACTTCATATCTTCTTGTACTTATGTTGTTAGATGTGATATTTGTCACCTGTTATCGTTAATTTTGTTGTCGTTTGTACATTATATTTTTTCGCAGTTACATTGTTAGTCAGTGATATTAAATAGTTCTCGCTGTCAATTTTATTTTTCATTTGTACTTTATATCTTCTTGTAGTTACGTTGTTAGATGTGATATCTGACACTTGTCACCGTTAATTTTATTGTAGTTCGCCCTTTATAACTTCTCATAGTTACGTTGTTATGATGCAATATTTACTGTTGTTATAATGTGATAAGTACTACTTGTCATTTGTACTAATTTTTCATGTAGTTAGGTTGTTATGATGCAATACTTGTCCCTATCAATTTTCCTATTCCATTTTCTTAAAATTACATTGTTATGATGTGATATTTGTCGTGAGTCGGTATCAATTTTCTTATAGTTTGTACTATATTTATGATATGTTGATATGATACGATACTTATCGCTTGTCACCATTAATTTTATTGTCATTCACACTCCGATATATTCTTCACAGACCAGGAACTATGACATTACCCCTTCCATTATAGGGTGACAGAGGGATCGTATCATTCGAGCCATTTTTTCATGTTTTTCATGGAGGTCTAGAGAAAGCTCCAATCACTAAGATTTCCCCAATCCTCCCTTCCCCAAAGGAAAGGAAGAGCATGAAATTCTTGTAGTTATATTGTTATATGATACTCCCTTCGTTTCACTAAGAGTGACACACTTGCCTTATTGAGATTTTTTTTTAAATAACGCACATTTCATTTTTGGCAAGATTCCTATAATTTTATCCACTCATTTTATTTTTTACTTTCTACACTCAATTTCAACCTCTTATTTTCTTCAGATTAATCTAAGAGGCTAAATCTAGTGTGTCAATCCTAGTAAACGCAAAACGGAGGAGTACTATATCCATCTCTAACCAAACCTTCACATCAATTGTTAATATGGACAAACTTGGGATGAGTGGTTGAAATTAACCAAACAGCAATAATTGACACTGGACAACAAGAATGTTTGGTTTCCTAGCATAAACTGACATTACTGTTGTTGGGCAAAGAAGAGAGAGGGAATATATATATATATATATGTATAAGCAGTAGGAGTTTGGAGATAAGAAAGAATCACCAGATGGAATTTTTGAAGTGCAAGTTTGACTAAATATACATCACAAAAGGTATGATACAGACAATTTCCTCTCAATCAGCCATGTAAAATGCTGCTATTCCTCTTCCATGGACTGGAACTACCTTCAACTTCCACCGGAAAGTGATTCGTTTCATGCATATATATCTGAGGAGGCTCCTCTCTGACCAGCAAAACACAGAGAACTCGTAAACAAGTTGTCAGTGACTCAACAGAGACAGTCAGAACAAATCACTCTTACTGAAACACGTGTGAAAAAGAATAAGATGCTATAAGAATGAGAGAAGTGCACGTGTATAGAATATATTCCGGAAGAGCTAGTGCTTCTGGCTTATTGTCTTTGTCGCTTCTTCTAGCTTCAGTAGCCAGTAGGCGTGTAATCAATATAACACTGCACATTTCTTTCAGAAATTCTATGCTTCAAAGAACTTTGGGGGAAATCATTCCACTATCAAAAGTTATACACTATCCTCTTAGAGGAAGGACTGCTAGCAAAGCTAATATTAGCCACAGTGGGGAGAGAAATCCTAACCTTTCGTTGTCTTCCTGATATGTGTAACTTGATGCAACCGCTAACAGTTGTCCGTTGTGGTTATATGACAGTGAAGCCACGGCACTCGGAAATCTTGGTAACTGAAGAAGGAGGTGTTACAAGCTAGCCTTTTACGTAGTAAAAACCAGAGAAGGGGTGGCATTCTATGAAGGTGAAACTTGCGTTCTGATTGCACACAATGTAAAAAGAACAAATCACCTAGTGTTGATATTTCTAGACACTATAAGGCTTCAATTCTTTAACTCGATTTCCATATGTATTCAACTCCGTTCTAATAGTGAAAACGATCTCATGAAACTAACGATCAACCGTACCTCATAGATACGTTTCTTGCTCTGAGAATCCCACAGTGAAGCGTAACCATCATTATCACCCGTGGCAAAAACGGTTGACATGCTGAACAAGACCAACATAAAATGAATATCATGCTCACCCAAAAGAGGTACAAACTCACCAATCCACACGAACTTATCCTTCTTAAAAGAACCACTTACGATGGGTAGAAGGCAATGTCATTCACAGTGGCAAGATGAAGTTTTCCAACCTTTTCCATAGGATGGCATCGGAATGCATACCTGCGAAAGTTAGCAAAGTAGTAAGTTTTCAATGTATTAAGGTCAGGCTAAACTCATGTTAACTTCAGAAAATTATTAAAAACTTCTAATAAGTGCAAGTTATTTTATGCTTAAATTGAAAACTATAGAGCTGTTTTCAGGGCCCTGACTCAAAAGTACACTAGTCTAAACTGAATCAAGAGCCCTACAAAATCTAGCATATTTGTAGAGAGAAAACATTTATTAGCTCTGCCAATAGAAGAATCTGTGATATAAACATTGCTACATTAATACACCATACAACTAACAAACAAAAATCTCATCATGTAAAAAAGGAATTTTCTGGTTCAGTTTCAAACATGTGGACCATTGAATGCTTTGATATCTCAGGTTTTTGAGCTAACCCTCTTCTCTGGGTGTCACTGGTATACCGCAAAGCAACCCGCCCATCTATTGATCCAACTGCAAAACCTACATTAAGAGGCATTACGAGGCTGTTAACCTATTAATCTGAAGCAGCTTGAACAGACTGTATAGATAGAAGTTTACTCCAAAGAAAATGGTTTGCTAATAAACAGGAAATGATTAGAGGACAGGATATCTATCCCAAGGTGAAAGCTAAGTTTATGAGAGATGATTACGAAGAAACTTGCAACAATACCTTCACAGCCAAGGATTGGACGGACACATTTTATTCGAATGTCCACGAAAGAATCATTCGGTTGTACTGATTTGTCTATGTTACGCAGATCATACGTGCTTACAGAAGACCCAACTGCAACCATCAGAAAAAATCCAGAAAGGGACATGGACTCCACCTCCAGACATATATTGTCCAAGCATCCAACTAAACTAGATGAGCTTGTGTCCCAAAATCTAATCTTCTTGTCCCAACCACCAGTGACTACAAGATCTACAAGAAAGCAAATGAGCATCAGCAAATTTTCCGCTTCACTGTCTTCCTAATCCAAACCAAGTACAGCAATCCAAGAAAACAGAAAGACTCGTAAAGCTACACATTGCAACAAAATCCGTGCTTCTGATGAAAATGAGTGTAACTTTAGGCTTTATCAGCCATATTTTTTTTAAAACAGTAACTTACTGGTTTCATGAGAATATTCAACACAGGTAGCTATATCATCATGAGTTCCAATCCGACAATCAACCTCGGACTCCAAGTCATACCTATCAAATCCCCCGCCAAAGGAAACAGTAGCTAATCAATTAATCAACAAACACCAACAATTGGAGCAAGATTCAAACTTTCAAATGAAGAAACAAAAATTAAAACAAAGGGACTTCAAACATGACAAAAACAAGAGTAAACCTGCAAATGGCACCATCAGAAGCCGCCGAGAAAACGACGGATTCATTCTGGAAACAGCAATCAAGAAGCGCGGCGCCTTCTTGGCCGGAAGAAGAAGACAATCTTAGCTCATCCTTGTCTACATCGTACAGTCGAAGACTCTGCACACAGTCACACGCAAACTATCATTACAGGTGAATCAGAAAAGGCGGCGGCGGCGCGAAATTCTACGTATGTGGAGCTTACCGAGTCCCAGGAGGAAATGAGGAGGTTGTCGGAATGCGGGGCGAATCGGACCCGGGAAACTGCATCCCGGATCGGGCTTTTACTTAGGTTTAAGATCATTTGTTCCATGCTCCAGTTTCGATTAGTAACTGAGTTTGAAGAGAACTAGAGGAGGTTCTCAGAGTGCAGTTTCGTTTGCGCTCCAAAGAAAGAACGGAATTCGTTTCAAATTTCAGAGGAGCGGATGAGTTGGGCCCAATTCTATCCTCCTTAATGGGCTTTATTTTTTTTATAAAAGATTTTTAGTGGTATTTTTCTACCCTATGTATTTATATTTTGTTTAATACTTTTATATTTTGATAAATAATACTGTGGTGGTGGTGAAGTGGTGGTACGTGGCATGTTTTTCAATAGCAATGGTGGTGGCTGTTCGTGCAACGCATCAGGCGTCAACATGAGTGACCGAGCATTGGAGCTCGAGACTTGAGCGTCTGCAAGTCGCGACGGGTGGAAAGATTCGACAACATTTTCAATGATGGTTCACTGGCGTGAAAAGGCGCATATCAAGGTTCTGCTCGTCAATCGGCCACATAGATATAGATGGTTAGCTAGTGATGGGTGGGGAAGTTTTTCTATGGGGGAGGTGGCGATGGGATTGGGTTTCTACTACAACATGGTATTTTCAAACTAGTGATAAAGGGCAAAACGTGATTTAGCAGCTCCCGCATTTTTATTCTTTGAAATCTGGAGATGACAATGAAAAGCATTGTAGTTTCTTTCCTCTCTGCAGATTCAATCGGAATGGAGGGAGTATTTCTTTTTCCACCAACTAGTAGAGAAGACACCCGAATTCTTTAAGAAAACTGGGGCCTAAATTGAATAACGTCTTCTTTTCATCTGATTTGTATACTGAATCAAACCAAATTAAGCTGAACTAAACTAAGCAAAATAAGTTGAAGTAAGAACAAAAAATTTGTGGGACTGAACTAAACTTTATTTAATTGAAGTTTACTAATTGAATTGAAGTGCAGATAAGTTGAAGACAACAAGCCTAATACTTCATAACTTCAGCAGGACAAATCATAACACCTTGTGTATAAGTCCCCCACAGCTATTAAAGTCACTCAAAAACACCTAGTAAGAAAATCATTCATATATACAAGAGTAACAGGCTTCAACCTTGTTCTTGTTCCAGAGGAAGGAGGGAATCCAGAAATGAGTATAAAATGACACTATATTAAGCCAACAAGAAACCTGTGAACTCACATGCTAAAATCGTTGAACTTTTCCGGGACATAGAAGTCGAACTTGACATCAACGGAGCCAGGCCCTTCGCCAGTGTGCTTATACTCGACGTTCATAATCTGCCCGCTCGGGTCCTCCTCCTGATACTCAGATTTCACCCGCCTCACTGGCACCGTGACTGAATAGATTGTCCCGAGGTCTGGATCCGTGGAGACGCTGAGCTGAACCTTGTCCTGCGATTCTATCTCCACGAAATCAGACAAGGCGCTTACCACGTTGCTGACTATCTTCTGCTTTGCCTCGTCGCTCACTGCACATCGATCAGAGAAGAGGATCATCTTCAGGCGTTGCTTGGCAACGTTTGCATTGGACTTCCTGATCGAAGATGAGGAAGGGAATAAGATGTTCCAAGCCAAGTTCAACCTGTCGAAGAAGTTCATATTTATCGCATTGTGTAGAAAGTACTCAAGTTCCTGGCTTGTGGTGCTCGAAGACTTCTTCTGTTCACCGGAGACTCCAAGTGAACGTTTGGCATGACAACGGAAACTGCAGCCATTAACTACTGCACGAGACCATTTAGGCACTGCCTCCAAAGCTGTGGATCCGCCACCATTAGGGCAATGACCAAAATCCACCTGCAATGCAATGGCCACAATCAGTCTGGACAGTTAGCAACTTAACATCGAGCGAACCGCAAAGATTCCTAACCCGTACACAGTGCCCATTCAAAACCACGAAATCTTGTAATGACTCAAAGCATAACAAAAGCTTGGAAATTGCAACATTGAATCTGTATTTCATACTCCATAAGCCAGTGTTCATTACACAATCTTGTTCCTACTAGATGACTTCAAACGCACACTACACTCTCGAAACATATCAATGGTATGTCTCTCGGCTGAACCGCCATATTAGCTAACAGAAATGCTCAAATCAATTGATGAAAACAGAAAAAAAGAACCTGAACATACACAAAGCATAAACTACATAATTGACAAATGACAGCTGAATAAGCACGAACCCGTTCGCAAAAGGGCAGCTAAAGAAACACGCAACAATTCATCACTTAAACTGAAAAACCAGGGCATGAACTAATCAACAATATAAAAGAAAAACTAACAGAAAAATCACAAAATTCATGAATTCTAATCAACAATCCAGTGAACAAAACAGCAAGCTCGCTCTAAATAAGGAAACCCTTTTCACGTTTCACGCAGAAAGCACAGTAACTAAACATTATATAAAACAGCGGCCGGAAAATTGAAGCGGGGGATTAGAAAACACAGACCTTGGAGGGCGGAAATGTGCAGCGAAGAAGAGGGTTGATTGAATGTGGGCCCAGAGCGGCGGTGACTCGCAAATCTCCCGATATCGCCATTTCGATTCAGGTGTTGGCTGGTGGTGTGGTTTTCCGGGAAGAAATCGGTGCTCCGGCGGTCAGATTTTCCGGCGGTCCGGCATGCGTTGTGCGGGGGAAATGCTGGCCTTCCCTAACTTGTGCACAACTGAGGACAGTGAGGGGTAGCTCGAGTAGGGGCGACCGAATTGAACCGAGAAACGGATCCGACCGAAATTCGTATTCAAAATTTGGTTAATCGTATTTTTGTTTGTAAAATTTAAAGGAGTGAGAAATCTCGCATTTGGTCAAGCTATTGTTAGAAAAGCAGGGGGGTGGTATCAAAGTTTCGAAAACTAAAAATGAAGATTCAAATAACGTTTTTTGTTACGAAGTTAACAAGATTCCCTTGGTGAGGTAATATAGTTGAAAAATCTCGCCATGGAACACTAAAAGTATAGATCCAAACAACATATTTTGTTATGAGATTAATAACATTCTCTTTTGTGAGACAATACATTTAAATTTATGATATTTATATGATATTATTACGTTAGGATCAGGGGTGAATCCAGAAAAAAATTGGGTTAAATATCTTTCTAACCTTATCCTTATGTTGAAAGTACTAATATAATCTAATAAAACCATAAAGGTCAAACTAATCCTAACTTTACGATGAATTGTGTCCTTAGCCATTTCACCTTAATTTTTTACCATTTTACCCTCCCAGTTCATTAGTTGCGCAAATACAAGCAAATTTTGCACAGAATATATGTTCTGCAGCCTTTTGCCTTACTTATAACTGCATTCTTTATAGTCAAAGCTAATTATATATGCTCTGAATATGCTTATTTGATCTCTCCATAATGTAATCAGCATACACAATTCAGTCAACCAAATGCATTTTACAGTTCTGTAAACTTCAGTTTTGGTCTTTTTGCTTGGAAACCAGGAACAATGAACATTGCAACATAACTATAAATTTGTAAACTTCATTTTACACTTCATTGCAATTTGCACAAACTTCATTTAGCCATCCAACCAAGACAATGAACATTGCAACATAACTATAAATTTGGCCACAATTTACAAGAACATTCTGCACACCCCAATTCAGAAACATATCATCCCCTACTTACACACTCAAACTCCAAGTTCAATCAAGCTTCTGCCCATATGCCATTTTTGTAGCAACTTATTTCAAGATACAAACTTTTATTATTCTTCATCACTCAAAACTTGTAAAGCAAAATCAAGAAAACACAAACACGCAGAGACAAAACAAGAAGAATGTTCGCAACTGAAACTACACCAAAAGGAAACAAGCATTTTTCTATTTCCTTTTTTTTCCAGAAAATTAAATACTCCCCATCAGAGCTCCAAGTTTTTTCTCTATCGATCGGGGTTACAGCAGAGCAGAAAGCTAGATGCTACGGCCAAAATTTCAACATGGGGGTTTTTTCTCCCTGTTGGCTACTAGTGCTAATAGCACAAATAATGAATGAAATACAATCCAAAAGCCTCAGTAAAAAGAAGAAGAAGAAACAACTCTGATACTCTATATTTACAGAAAGATATGAACATCTACATGTCGTAATCTGAGTGCAGGAAGCTCTCGTAAGGCGTTCCCTTGAGCGCCTTCTCGACATCTCCCCAGTTCTCAACCTGGGAAGACAAGGAACCTCGGTGTATCTTAACCTGCCGACTCTTTAACTCCATCTGCGGAACTCTGAGAAATTCTTGCACTTCATCTAATATCTGTGAATTTGACAATGTGGTTTGAGATTTCGACACAGCAAATGATAGGTACTTTGAAACCCGGTGTTTTTTAGCAGTGAAAATGGACAGAATGCTTACCGTTCTGTTCTTGACCATGTCCTCGTAGTAAAGGACAATATGCCGCGTGCTCTTGAAATAGTCTAGAGATTTGTTAACCATTTCTTCAACTTGCTTCAGGCTGGGAACCAGCAGCGTTGTATTGATACTTGGCTTGTATCTTGCAAGTATCTCAGCCTGTAATTACATACACGACGAAGTTCAAAGAATGCATCTTTTTCTGATTCTGGAAACATTTGTGCAAGTATGCAAGAATACGGAGCAGTTACTCAACAATTCTACATTATATATATAAATATATATATACACACACACATACATAGAGAGAGAGAAGGAGATGGAGAGAGAGACCTCAAGTGGAGAGTGCACATGAGACTTGTGCGTTCCATTTAAAGGCTTAGCATTTTGATCATATGAATTTGCAAGGATAGAAATCATCCGGCGCAATAGATTTCTTCTGAAAAGGAAAATTAGGGAAACTCCTCTTCGATTGAAGTATTCCAATATTTCTTCATGATGCTGTATTAGACCCTGCAATAAACTCAAAAGATGAGAGACATGCAAGAAAGAGTAACCATGCGTTCAACTAGTTATTTTCTTAATTTTCTATCAGACTGTCAGAAGTTTCATTCCCCCTTTGTTAAGACAAAGAAAAAAGGCAAGTAATGTTCGAGAAATGCACATAAAAGAGTTATGGCATGAACTCATTTGAATTTACTTCCTAGGTGGATAAGGAAGCTTCTTTTTAGCCAAAGCCACTGCATTTTCACACCCAATCTTATCATTTCCAAAGAACTGCAAATACAAATAAAGCCCAAGGCTTTATAAAATCACCCACATCACACAGCATAGGATTGACAAGCACAGAATTTAAGCGAAATCGAATTCCCAGGAAGAGCAGCAGCAACAAAAGCATTACAGAAACTGAAGTGCACAGATGAATGGGAATTATATGACAAAAATGAAGTTTCTAGGAGGAAATTTAATACATGGAAACCGAAAGGAAACCAGGTGTGTAACAAGGAAACTACTCAAGTGTGTATGACGATATCATTCCAGGAAATGACTCCACTTTCAACGACTCAGTTTCATTCAGAGATTCAAAGAGGGGAACATGCAATTCTACTGAATGTGCTAATGGGAATAAGCTTAGAACTGGAGGGTCTTAGTAGCTGCTTAACAAGTCTCCATTAATAAGCATGTCAGCATGTATATTTCTGATGAAAGTGCCAGCACGTGCAACCTAACGTGATCATAAACACAAATAGCAAAAGAAAATTCAATACAACCAAATTCAGCCGTAGAATGAAAGCGACAAAATGAACTCCAACTTCAAATGTTCCATCAAGTACTTACCTGATTAAGCATCCACTTCAGTCCAACAGCAGCAGTGCACTCATTCTTAGAAGCGCTAGTGAAGAAGTCTAGATTGTAGAGCTTATCCAAAGTCTCAATAATGGTAGATATATTGGATTTCCGGACTTTAACAGAGAAAATCTCCCCATTTGAGCTTATGTTTTCATGACTGTTCATCAATGTCTCAAACCATCCGCTCCCTGATCTCTGCGTCGACAAAATTGCAAAAAACCGAACAGGGCTGCAAGCACACTCGGCCCTAATCATCACAATAAACTCACTACATTAGCAACCAACAACTAAGAAGAAATCACATGAGCCACAACTCAACAGTCTCACCTGCTAAAAGTTTCCGGTTTGGGGAAGTGTACGAAAGGCTTTTCCGAAGGCTCAACATAAGGTTGCTCGCACGGCTTCATCACTTGGACTTTTATCAACCGTCCTGTGGGGCTGAAACTTATTTGCTTGAGGCATATAGAACATATGTATACCCCACAAACCATGGCAAATATCAATACCACCATTCTCAACAACAATGTCGTCTTCTTTGGAGGCTTTATTAATAATGCATCCTGATTCACAAGGTACCAAAATATTTCATCAAAAATGTCACATTTTCTATCTATTTATTGGGGATTCAATTCAGCAGCTCAGCCCTAGCTCCCCTACCCTCAGCACTTCATCTCTCTCAAACACACACACACACACACTTAAACTAGGCATGAGAGATTAGATCCCAACAACAATTGCTATTTAAATATTTCTAGCTGAGCATCAAACTGACCGAAACAAACAAAAATACACAACCCCATTTAACAAAATCTCATCTTTCAGCAGCTCAGCACTTCATCTCTCTCAAGCGTGCACACACACACAAAACTCAAAAATTAGGCCTGAGAGATTTGATCCAACGGCCATTTTAATCCAAATATCATCAGGCTGACTGAATGAAAACAACCAAAAAAACACAACCCCATTTAATAAAATCCCATCTTTGGAATAAAAAAAGGTGACACGCAATGCAGAACCATTCGGAAGCAGAAAAATCAAGAAGAGAGAGAACGCACCTTGGAGAAGGCAACGAGATCGTCCGCCATCTCTATGACTCCAAAAGGGGACAATTAAAAGACAAAAAGCATAAAGGGATTTCTTAAAGCAGCTGAGATTCAATTCAAGTCTTCTTTACCCTTTTCTTCTCCACTTTACTCATTCTCCCAACCATGCATTACCCCGGAAAAAAACAGCAATATAATAGTATAAGGTAGTAAAGTTCGCTTTTTCCCGTGACGAACAAAATGATGACAGATTCGACCGTTGTCACCACCACCGCTTTGCCTTCAAAATCACTCTTTCACCATTAACGCCAGCCCGGTTTGTTTCGCCCAGAATCTAATCTAAATCTACGTGTTCTTGGTCGGAGGTTTGACCGGGCGATTATTCAGCTGCTCCCCGCATTATTGGAAGGGATTCTGGTACAAAATCTAACTAAGTGCGTTGCGAAGATGGAAAGAAATGAAAAGGAAATATATGAATAGATTTGATTATTGATTATTAGTCAATAGTATTTTGTTTATTATTGCGTTAATATAGGAATTATGGGGTTTTTTAAAGATCGTAATTGATTCTTTTAATTATGAACAAAAATACTATGCTTTCCTTTTGTGGGCAAAACAGCAAACTCGCTCTAATGAAGGAAAACCATTTTCATGTTTCACACAGAAAGCACAGAAACTAAACATTATAAAACAGTGGCCGGAAAATTGAAGCGAGGGATTTGAAAACACAGACCTGAGGGGGGAAATGTGCAGCGAAGAAGAGGGTTGATTGAATGTGGGCCCAGAGCGGCGGCGACTCTCAAATCTCCCGATATCGCCATTTCGATTCAGGTTATGGCCGGTTGTATGGTTTTCCGGGAAGAGATTGGTGCTCCGGCGGTCCGGCATGCGTTGTGCGGGGAAGATGCAACTGAGGACGGTGAGGAGTAGCTCGAATTGGGGGCGCGAATTGAACCGAGAAACGGATCCCATTGCCATCCAAAAGTATTATCTTCATTTATTCTAATTAAATTTTATCTTAATTTCTTCTAATTAAATTTTATCTTGATTTCTTCTAATTTACCATTTAAATCTTGATGAAGTTTTTAGTTTTCAAAGTTTCGAATAAAATCACTTGAAAATATGAAACATTATTTTTTGTGGTGAAAGCATTACGTTAACTTGGTGAGATATACTCGTGTGTATGCGTAATTTATGTAAGGGTATAGTAGGAATTTTAAAAGGCATAAAACTTTTTAAATGTATACAAGAAGATAAATATACATAAATGTAGTATATATTTTTTAAAGAAAGGTTGGAGATTTATGTTACAAAGATGGTTGGTGGCTGGGTTATAAAAAGCACATATTGCAACGAATTGCTAACAGTAAAATTTAATTAAGTGTGAAAGTCTGAAGCGCTGAGTGCTAGCGTTCGCTTTTCAGGAAAAAAACGCTCGCAAATCATGTACTAGTATTTCAAAAGACACAATATAGAACTTGGAATAATAACATAATATCATAAAAGACAAATAAAACATTCAACACAATACCAAATTCAACATTTTAATAGTGGTAAGAAGAACTAAACGACTAAAATTGAAAGATTCTTAAAATTATTATGAAGTTATTGACTCTAATATCTATCATCGGAAAAATCACCATCATCTCCACCAAAAGTATCCCTATGGATCTGATCATTATCCCTAAATTGTATATCATCTTCCATATCATTTCCCATATCTCATCTTATCTCTTCCTCATCCTCATCAACAAGGTTCATTCTTCGAGGCATTGAACTAGAAGATGGCTTAAGAAGACTCTTCAATCTATCCCTTCTCACGGTTCTAGCTCTTGTAGCATAGCTAGGCTCACATGCCCCCGAGACTTTAGAAACAACCTCCCAAATCAAATCATGATCACTAAACACCAAATCATCACAATCATCATCGACACCCTTCATTCTCCCAACCAACCACTCACACTTTCATCAATATCAGTCAAAGCAATTGGATCAATAGTATCCTTGTTCTTGAATCAAGAGCTTAGGGCTCTATTGGCTTTAACATAAACCAAATCATGCAAGCGAGATGTTACCAATCTATTTCTTTTTTTGGTGTGGAGCTGCAAGATTTAGAGGGAAAAAGATTAATTTAAATATGACCAGAATGCCAAGAAAAGTTTGATTTTACTAGTAAAAAAATACAAATATTACGTGTTCAAATACACTCCAGTTCCTCTCACATCTCGTAGCACTACAAATAAGGCTAAGAACACGAACTGCAAACTTCTGCAAATGAGGAGTTGAGTTTCCATAGGTATCTCACCAATCAGCTAGTCAAAATGCAAACAAAATAGTCAAAAATTAAGATTTTCTAAATATACAAAGTAAAAGTATAAAATTGAATTCACAGTATTTATGCATGGATTGACTTTGTCCCTTGCCCTTATAGCAAGAGCAAGCCCGAAAATTCCTTCCTCCTTCCGATAACAGTTCAACTCTGTCATTATCTTAGATTGAACATTTGTATCACGCACCAACCTTGAAATACACTCGTACAAGCCTTTCATAACTTCTTCACATGCTACACTTGTTGGGTTCTTATAAAATAACTCCGAGTTCAGGTAATAATCAGCTGCATGCAATGGTTGATGAAGTTAGACATTCCACCTTTCATCAATAAATTAAACTGCTCTCGTGTATTCATGTTCCCTAAACCCAAATGTCTTTGCAATTGCCTCTTTAGCCATATCCATAGCTTCATAAATGTATCCCATGGCTGGTTTTTTATCTCCATCAATCATTCTCAAAACCTTCACTAAAGCACCGGTTAATTTCAAAGCAAATAACACATTCTGCTAGTAAGATTCTCGCAGTAAAATAGACGATGAGTGCTTTGCTTCCGCCTCATTTGACCACCTACTGCTTTTCCATTCTTGAGAGGTTACCAACTTTCTCTAATTGTTCTTTTGCTTATAAAGACTATAAAGTGTGATGGATGCTGTCACAAACTTTGTAACAACGGGCCTATGCAGGTTATGTTGATTGGTGAACTTCCTCATTAGATTTACATGAGGAACACTAGTTACAAATAAGCATAGACCTCCATGCTCTTCTTCAAGGTTGACTATATCTTTGGCATTTTCCCAAGATCTTCTAGCATCAGATCAAGACAATGTGCTGCACACAGAGTCCAGTATAAATGTTGCCTTTTCATTTCCAATATTTTTCCTATAACTAAGAAAGAAAACTAAAAGTTAGTAACTAAAACTAAAGAATTAAATTACTAAACTAAAAAAAATAAATATTACACAGTCTGAACTTTCAAGTTATAATTTCAAAGATAAAATTAAAAGTACATGCTTTACAATATGCAGAACCATTGTCCGACAAAACTTGAACAACATTTTCATCTCCTATCTCATCAATCAATAAATCAAGAAGCTTAAACACACAATTTGCATCCTTCTTAACATCAGAAGCATCGATCGACTTTACAAATACCAAACCTTTTGGAGAATTTACAAGAAAATTGATGATGTTCTTATTCACCACGGTATCTTTCTAACCATCGGATAAAACCGAACAACCCTTCTTGACACATTCTTCTTCATGCACTAGCATTTTCCTTTTCGTACTCTCCACCTCTTTTTTTCAACAAAGGAACACCGAGCTCATGCATGGAAGGTGGCTTGAATCTCGGCCCACAATTTGAAATCAAATTCATAGATATATGAAAGCTATCATAGGTTACAACATTGAATGGAAGCCCAACATCGTAAAACCACCTAGCAAGGTCTCCACATGCTTTGTCTCTCAACTCCTTGGCGCAAAATTCATTAATAGTTTGCTGATTCCCACTTGTTCCTATGCCTCTTTTCAATTTTTTTGAAATGGGACTAAAAACCAAGTGGTTCTTTTACCCTTTTCACTGAAGTTGGAGCAGCACAAACATTTGTACACTTAACTTCTCCATCATCATCATCTTCTTCACGATGACTTGGATGTTCAAAATACCCAAATGAGTTGGCAGACTCCTTTGCATCCAATTTGCTTCGCATAAAAGATTTAACTTCTTCAAGAACGTGCTCAGGGCATTTTTTACAACCCTTCGATGCTCTTGTAAAACCATCAACCAAATATTGTTTTTCCCTATACGCACCTCCACTAATTTGGGTACCACAGAAAAAGTAAATAAACTTTCTGGTTTGATCATCTACCCTACTATACTTCCTAGCAGGATCAATATCAGTACTCTCGGTATTCGAATTCGATGCTCCAAACAATGACATCTGCAACCACATAAAAACAAACACAAAAGCAACAAAAAATCATCATCACGAAACAATCCCCAAACCTAAATTGATGTAAAAACTCTATATTTGGAGAAAAAAGTAGAGCCCATGCTTCAACTAAAGCAAACATAAGAAAAGAAAAATAGCTCATAGATAAACTCATGAAACATCGGTCTAAATCCTTTTTTTAAAAAAAACACTATTTTCGAATGAGAAGAGAAGAAGAAAAAGGGAGTTTCCTCTGTTGCCGTCATTTTTTGAAAACAAGAGCAGGAAGTGAAGATGAGGGAGTGAGCCTCTGTTGACGTCGATTTTCTGAAGGAATGGTCTGACCAATTCTTTCTTTTTTTTGTTTAATTCTCTAAATTATATAAACCCTAGTGCTATTCTATTTCAGCCCAAAACTCTTTTCAGCCCAAACTCTTTTCATTTAAGAAAAAAGAAAATAAAAAGGCCCATTTCAGTGCACAAACTGAAAATGCGCTTTTTTAAGCGCTTCACGCTTTGCTAAAAGCGTTAAAATGCTCGGAAGCGCGCACTTTTAGTCGACATTGGCGCTTCCCAATACAGAGCGCTCAAGTGAGCACCTAGCGCTTTTTTAATCCCAGGTTGGTGGTAATGTACGTGAGGTCGATGTTCTCATTTTATAGTGCAGACTTAAACCACTCTTCAAGGCATGCTCCTAATTGCAAAGGGGCGTCTTGTCTGAAATCAAAATCAAACCTAAATGCCCTTCATTCTTTTCTAGCTACTTTGCATTCGAGAATCATATGTGAGAGTATTTTCACATGTATATGACAAATCTGGCGTAAATGTGCCACTTCCATGCTTCTAATTCTCAAGGTTG
This sequence comes from Rubia yunnanensis, assembly GCA_037428765.1. NCBI lineage: Eukaryota > Viridiplantae > Streptophyta > Magnoliopsida > Gentianales > Rubiaceae > Rubia > Rubia yunnanensis. The sequence continues at coordinate 75,006,612 of CM075071.1, read as the reverse complement.
GTCTTCCTACATTTTGAACTAACCTTCAGACTAAGAATTATACTTTTTCAGGTAACTTTGAGTGCTACAACTTCTTCCATAGTTTTTGGTTGGGTCCTGTTATTCACGTTGTTGTTGAGTCCCCATTCTCTGTTTCATTATAGTAGTTCATGGCCCGTGGTACCCACTTTTGATATTGTATTTGTCGAGATACTTCCGTAAAAGATAATATTCGTAAGCTGATAAATGCTTTTCAAAATTACATTATAATCCCTATATTTATATACTTTTACCATTTAATCTTCTGCATCTTTTACTATTCCACTCCTAAAGAAATACGGGCAAATACTGATATGATCCTATGTTTTGAAGGTTTGTGCTAATATGACCCTGTAAAGTTGAAAAGTGCTATTGTAGCCCTATGTTTTGCATCAGAAATGCCGATATAACCCTGTGGCACTATTCTGGCATTGGCTTAGTAATTTCTGGCATTGACCGAACTTAAAATGACTAAAATATCTCTAGTCTTAAACCTAATAATATAATGACAAAATTACCCCTAGATTCTTCTTCTTCATCATCTCTATGACCACAACCATCGTTGTTCCACCACCACCTCCTCCGCACCGCCGCACCACCACCTCCGCTGCCCACAACCACCAAAATGATTCCCAGATTCAGGTTTCACCGTAAAATGATTCTTAACCCAGTTTCACCACAAATTCGTCGTAGCATAATGGGAATTCCTCCAAAAACTAACAAAGTTCTCTGATTTCAACACTGATTCAGAATATGTGAAAAGTTTCCTTTTTATTAAACTCTGAAACAAAGTAGAAGTAGAATCAGAAAATGGGAAAAGTTTTCCAATTGAAAGACTGATTGGGGAAAGTTACCTCTGCCACCACCGGCCGCTGCTCCTCCACCTCAACTCCACTGGCGCCGCTGAAGCTTTATCTCTGAAGAAGAAAGTTACCTCCTCCACCTCTGACTCACCATGCCTCCTTTATCTATGAAGAAGAAAGCATTACTCCCATGCTACTTTGACTCGCCATTGTCCCTTCGTTCTTCCCTGCGCCACCTCGCTATGAACAACATCAACAATTTCAATTACCCTTCATTCTCCCTTGCACTGGAAACTCAAGTTCTCGGAGGCCCCAACAATGCCAGCTCCGTTGAAACCAGCGTAGTGAAGATCGTCGTGGAAAGAAGCGACGCCAATCGATGGGAGGGTGCTGATCGGGAGCGGTGCCAGAACGCTCCGCTCCTCCACCTCCCCCACCTCAACTTTGCTCCTCCACCACATTCCACCCCCACCACCACCTTCCACCCCTGCCACCACCTTCCACCCCTGCCACCACCTTCCACCCCTGCCACCACCTTCCACCCCCGCCACCACTACCAGCAACCACCATCGCTGCCCAGCCCCACCATTGCCCAACCCCTCCATCTTCTACCCCCGCCACCACCTTTTAACCCCCGCCACCATTGCCCATTCTCCCCAAAAATCAAGCCCCTTCGCTCCACAATCTCATCATCTCCATCTTTCCCCAACTCCAAAACAGCGTTGAAGCCCTGCCCGACTCTTCTACTGCCGGCGCCGACTCGAATAAGCCCTACCTCAGCTCTAAAATACTGGTGCCGACTCAGAAGATCGACTCCACCCCGATAGAACCACGCTAAAGCTTTACTCCGCCCGATGCCACCCCACTGAAGATCAACACCGCCCGATGCCTCTTCGGAGAAGCTCAAGAAAAAGGATATCTGAGAAGATCCGGACGAGTCCGACCCAAGCTAATGGTGGATTTTGGGTCGGAGGCTAGTGGAGAAAGAATAAAGGAGGAAGAAGAAAGAGGAAGAAGAAAAGAAGAAGAAAAGAGGAAGAAGAAAGAGAAGAAGAAAAGAGGGACGGAGAAGAAAAAAGCAGAAGAAAAGAGACAATGAGGGTATAATTGTGTTTTAACATTTTTTTTATTTTTTTTAAACAGGGTAGTCATTTCATGTATTTCTGTCCAAATTCATACATCCAGGGTTATATTAGCACATTTTAGCAAAACACAGAGTTACAATAGCATTTTCCAACTTCACAGGGTCATATTAGCACAAACCCTCAAAACATAGGGTCATATAGGCATGCTCCTAATTGCAAAGGGGCGTCTTGTCTGAAATCAAAATCAAACCTAAATGCCCTTCATACTCTTCTAGATACTTTGCATTCGAGAATCACATGTGAGAGTATTTTCACATGTATATGACGAATCTGACGTAAATGTAATACTTCCATGCTTCTAATTCTCAGGGCTGGTCTTCCTGCATTTTGCACTAACCTTCGTACTGAGAATTATACTTTTTCGAGTAACTTTGAGTGCTACAATTTCTTCCATAGTTTTTGGTTGGGTCCTGTTATTCACGTCGTTGTTGAGTCCCCCATTCTCTGTTTCATTATAGTAGTTCATGGCTTGTGGTACCCACTTTTGATATTGTATTTGCCGAGATACTTCCGTAAAAGATAATATTCGCATGATGATAAATACTTTTCAAAATTACATTATAATCCCTATATTTATAAAATTTTACCATTTAATCTTCTGCATCTTTTACTATTCCACTCCTAAAGAAATACCCGTATGATACCGTCTCACCATAACTCATGGTATAACAAAGTACAAAGTAAAATTTTAAAAAATACAAAAATTAACATGTCATCTATCAACCTTAAACAATTGTATTTAAAACTTTTGGTGAGACCGTCCCACCTAACTGTTGTACCAATCCTATCCCAATTTGTAATGTTCACTTGCACTATACTCCCAATTTTTTGTCAAAATTGATTAATGTTTAATTGTTTTACCGTACTAAAAATTAAATGTTTACAAAGGATATAAAATATAAAATACCCGGGGAATGCTCTGCCTTCTCTCCTGTCCTATTCTCTCTCTAGGATATTTCCCTAGTTTATCTAGATCTTGAGGATCTTCTTTCTCAAGCTCATATGCAGCTTGTGTTACCATTTGTTTTTCAAATTTTGGAATTCAAAATGGGTGCATTACTCACATCATTCATGCAATTGCAATCAGATCGCTTGATTGGAGCATTCAACGATCTCAAAAAATCAATAATAATACCTATATATTGCCAAGTTCAACACCCTCCAACTCTCACAAGTTTCATCCACCATAACCAAACTTTCCCAATTTTGTTGCTCGGCAATACCGATCTCCTTGCAGCCTTAGCCATGGGTGAAGAATTGATTGCCCAATATGCAAAAATAAACCTATCGGGTGAAACCTCCAACAGACTGATCGTCCCTAACTCGATGCGCTTAGAGAACAAGCAAGCCAAAACATACCTTCTGGGAGAAAAAAATCCTTAGCCCCAAATCCAAACGTGTGGATTTCATGATATCCACCATAACTAGGGTGCAAAGGTAAGTTTGAGGGCCATCAAATGGGAGAAAATTTGGCTCTCTTTGAATTCGAACAGCACCAGGATCGGGCGAAGGTGATTGATAACTCACCCTGGTCTTTTGAGTACAGCCTTGTAACCCTACCAGAGACTGATAGAGATGAGCCTCTCTACCACCTATTATTCACTGATAACCCCTTTTGGGTCCCTGTCCATGACGTTCCCCTAGTTCTTATGACTCCATACATGGCATGCCTAATAGGTGATTATCTAGGCGACTTTGTGAAGGTTGCCAAAAAAAATTGGATCCTGTAAATGTAGGACTCTAAAACTGAGAACCAAGCTGAATGTGTTCAAGCCTCTCCCAAGGGTGATAACAGTGGAGTTCAAAGGTACCGACTACCTCTTTTACTTTCAATATGAGCGTCTCCCTGCGTTCGGTCAGTTGTGTGGATGTTTGGACCCCCTGAAGACAGACTGTCTGCTAAAAAATACTCCACAAAGAGACTCTCTTATGCCAATGGGGTATGGGCATTGGCTAAGATATAAAGACAATCATCCATTCCCAATGCTGTGATGCACCAAAGGCGCAAACAAGAAGAGCGGGAAGAATAGGCAAAGGTCATTTACCAAAGCACAATCCCAAACCATGAGCAGATAAATCTCAATATTGCACCAGGGGCCTTGGTGGAAACCATGGCAAAACTCAGATTGGAAGCGCACCAGAGCAGTCAATTCTCCAAGCCGAGAAATCAGTGGGATTTACTACCCCCATTAATCATCCCAATGGTTCCACTACATTGATGCCTCAAACCATCAACAACTATATTCTATTAAGATTCAAAGGCGTTGATTGGAGAGGCTCTTTTACTGTCAATAAAAATGGACAATTGGTGATTACTACCCCTTCTTCAATTCCTAATAAGCTAAGTTTGGAAAAAATAGTCTCTTCCAATGCAGGAAAATGAAGCAGAATCTACCTTCATGTCGGAAAGTGGTGCAACAAAATTTTGGGCGGAAGCACTTGGTATTCAGGATCAGGGACATGCCGGGAAGATGGTGAATCTTAATGCTGGTCTCATCAGGGAGTTATTGTCCAACCTAATACACTCTCCGAGAGACTCACCAGCAAAACCAACCATAGTCATGATAGAGGTAGACATGAAAATGAAATACCACAATTGCCTACTGCCAGGATTTTAGAAAGTACCTGTCATTGTGGAGGTGCCATATGATGAGGACAATGATAGCATGCTCCCTTTAGCAATCATAGGGAGGCGACAACCAGGCCAAGGAACTGCAAAAAGCGGAGATGGAAATCACTATAGGCCAGGAAAGGAACCATTATTTCCAGGCAAAGGATTGGAGGCGCAGAAAAGACACCCGCAGAAACCAATCCCTGCTCACAAAAACTCGGTCGGAGGTCCGAGAATATGGAGCCCTAAGCCTCTCTTCCCTAAGCCTCTCTGCCCCAAGCCTCTAAAAAATTACCAGATTCATCGTTCAGCAGCTGCGGTGGGGCCCTTTGGCGGTGGTGCTGCGCCGGAGATCGTAGGCTAAGAGTTGACTGAGCCGCTGGACACAATGGACAGGTGAACAAAGGTGGGTTATTTTTACAGACAACGATGGGTCTATCGCTGAGGGACTATTCCGAAAAGGCCACCGAGAAAATAGACATGACTGATGGAGAAGAAGTACATTTGGTGGAGAAGAATCCCATAACCGCGGTGGAGACAGGGGATTTGGGTGTGAGGCCCGAAATTGGCGGAGAAGGAGAAGGATAAAAATCAAAGGAGGAAAATAATCCACTACTCTTTGGGGACCTAGGACTAATTACCACTAGACATAGGTTGGACGGGTCGGTGGAAGAGTTTCAGTTTTTTAACAAAGGTTCAGAAGAAAATTTGAGGCCCAGCCTTTTAGCTCATGATGAACAAGAGGGCGTGGCCTAATACTCCCCAACTCAAGCCCAACTTACAATTTTTAAGAGGAAATCAGCTTGTGTGAAGGATTAGATGCCGGAGGAAGTTACTCAGGATCCAAAAAAACAAAAAACAGCTTTGGAGACACCATTCATTCTTCCACCGGGGTAACTTTTAATGTGGGCTCACCCGTATTTGGACCAGCGGCGACGGGAAAATCCCAGTCTCGCCGACGCAAATGAGTCTGCTAAGCTGGAACTGCCGGGGGCTGTCACACCCACGAGTAGTTAGACATCTCAAAGAACTCCTTCGCAAGTTTTCTCTTTCTTTAATTTTTCTGTCGGAAACAAAATGCTCTTTTGAGAAGTTAGTAGGCATAATAGACTCTCTAGATTTGCATGAGGTATTTGTAGACTCACATGGCAACTCGGGGGGGGGGGGGGTCTAGCTCTGTTTTGGAATAAAGATTTGGATGTTTCGGTTTTGAGCTATTCTTTCAACCATATTGACTTCATGGTCAAGGATCCGCGATCCAGTTTACTTTGGCATTGTATAAGCATTTATGGGGAACAAACAACACATAAGCGCCGTCAATTCTAGAAAAATTTCCCCACTATGTGTAATGGCCCAAACATGCCATAGTTGTGTATCAGAGACTTTAATGAAGTCCTTCACCAACATGAATTCTAGAGTATTAGCACGAGACCTCCAAACCAAATTGATGACTTCCGTCTAGCCTTAAACATGTGCAACTTGATAGTCCTGGGATATGAGGGTCACAAATACACGTGGTTCAGAAACTGGAGAGTCTCCCATACAGATAAAGCAAGGCTAGACAGAGCTATAGCAAATCCTATTTGGATGAATGCTTTCCCTACAGCAAAGCTCAGACACTTGTATAGTCACAAATCAGACCATTCTCCAATATTACTACACCTCAAGGGCACATCGAAAGATCCAGTGAACTCACAAAGGCATAGACCTTTTCGATTTGATAATTACTGGATCCAATCCCCGCAATGCAGGGAAAAAGTAACTAAGTGTTGGAATGTGATAGCTCCAGACTTACCTTCAGCAATTGAAGAATGCTCACATGGTTTGGTAGCGTAGGCAAAGTCAGAATTCCGTAACCGACACAAAAAGAAAGAACAGATCGAGACCAAGCTAGAAAAACTCCAAAAAGGTGTCATCACTGCTGATGCTCAGAAAGAATTGGTTGCTTTGAAGCTCAAGTTAGAAAAACACCTGGATATAGATGAAGCACGAGGGAAACAACGAGCAAAGCAGCATTGGTTAGAGAAAGGAGATAGAGATACAGGTTTCTTCCATTCTTTTGCAAAAAAAATGGAAAAGAAAAAACACCATCCATGGGTTGACAAACCAGTATGGCCAGTGGTGCACTGATGAAAGGGATATGGAAGCTATTATCTCATAACACTTTTGAATACTTTTCGAAAGCTCTCACCCGTCTCCAATGGTAATTGACCACTTGGCAGATCTGATCTCACCAAAAGTATCTTCTGCAATGAATACTAAACTGACAAGACCATATACTACAGCAGAGGTACATGCAGCATTGAAGAGCATGGCCCCAAACAAATCTCCAGGTCCTGATGCCATGCCACCATCTTTCTTCCAACAATACTGGGACATTGTTAGACCAAAATTCACCCAAGAGGCACTGCAATACCTGAATGATGGAAAATCTATGAGCTCTTTGAATGGCACGAATATTGTACTCATCCCAAAGGTGAAACAACCAAAAGACATCTCTCAATTCCGGCCTATCAGTTTATGCAATGTGATATACCGAATTATTTCAAAATGCATAGCTAACATGCTAAAAGTGGTACTCGATAAAGGGATTTCATGTCACCAAAGCGCTTTTGTCAAAAACAGACTGATCTCGGATAATATTATTATAGCTCATGAAGTGCACCATCATATTAAGAGGCGAACCACAGGCCAGAAGAGACACCTGTCAATCAAACTGGACATGAGCAAAGCATTCGATCGGATTGAATGGAACTTCCTATTGAGGCTATTAGAAAAAAATGGTGTTCGACCAAGTCTTTATACGCTTGAATGAAAACTGCATCTCGACAGTGCATTTCTCTTTCATGCTAAATGGAAAGTGTTTTGGAAACATTACACCCACTAGAGGAATGAGGCAGGGGGGCCCAATTTCTCAGTATTTATTAATTATCTGTAGTGAGGTGTTTTCCCAAATGATTCAGACGGGAGTAAGGGAGCAGAGGCTGCATGGTTTACAGATTGCTAGGAATGCACCAGCGCTATCACATCTCCTGTTTGCGGACGATACACTTATTCTCGGAGAGGTAAAAAATCAGGAGGCAGTGACATTAAGAGATATTCTACAATTATATGAAGAGGCCTCAGGACAAAAGATCAATTTAAACTAATCTTCAATCATGTTCAGCCAAACTATGGGGACCAAATAAAAGCCCACATTCTAAACACACTCCAAATGACAGAAGCAATCAACCATGAAAAATACTTGGAAGAGCAAAAGAAAGTACACTTGAGGGAATAACAGACAGAATCTGGACAAAGATTGGAAGTTGGGAAAATAAACAATTATCTAAGGGCGGAAAGGAAGTGCTCATCAAATCTGTCCTACAGGCTATAAACACTTATACCATGTCATGCTTTATGCTACTAGACAAGCTTATCGGAAATATTTACAGATTATACAGTAGATATTGGTGGGGAAGCACGACCCAGAAGAGGAAGATTCACTAGTCTACATGGACGAAGCTGTGCTCTCCCAAGAGTATGAGAGGATTAGGGTTCAAAGAATTGAGGACTTTCAACACAGCGCTATTAGCAAAACAAGCGTGGCGTCTACTGGTCAACCCAAACTCCCCTATAGCAAAGCTTCTAAAAGCCAAGTACTTTCCATCGGGAACATTTTTAGAAGCAAAGTTAGGGTGGGACCCATCCTATGCTTGGAGATCCATTCTGGAAGGGAGGAAACTATTGTCTAAAGGAATTCGAAAGCGAATTGGAACCAGAAGAAATACAAGCATAAAAAATGGCCTATGGCTCCCAAGACTAGGAAAATGAAAGACCCACATCTTTGCCAGACGAGTTCCCGGCAGATGGAAAAGTTTCACATCTTATGACTGACAACAGGATTGCCTGGAATGAAGAAGTTATTAGAATTACTTTCAATCGGGAGGAGTCAAATCCCATTCTATCTTTACCAAGGAACATGAGCGTTCATGCCCGGGATCGATGGATATGGCACCTTACAGTTGACGGTAAATACACGGTCAAATCTGGATATAATCTAGAAATCAACTCATCCACTCTTGCAATTGCAGGTAACATGGCTTCAAGCAGCTCAGGCCCCTCTCCATACTGGAAGAAGATATGGAACTTATCGGCTCAGCCAAAAGTAAAACACTTCCTATGGAGACTATGTAAGAATCATTTACCATCGGCAATCAATCTGCTTCAAAGGTACATGCCAGCTGAACCTTGTTGCCTTAGTTGCTCTATGGATGATATCTCCATTGAACACATATTCTTCCACTGCCTAGTAGCGCACCAAATATGGTTCGCATCTGAATTGCATGAGAAGATTTTCCACTTCCAACAACAAAGCGCAAGTCCAAGACTTAATATTGGAATTAGCGCCAAGGGATATGGCCATTGTTGCAACACTGTTATCACAACTTTGGCACCACAGAAACAAGCTTCTCCATGGAGAGACTCATGACCTTCACCCCCAGCATTGTGCCACATATACCACAAAACTACTATCAGATTTAGCAGGAACATTGAGAGACGGTAAGTCAAATCAGGAGACGAGGGGTCAAAGCAATCAACCACTAACCGATGGAAACACTTTCCATTTCGATGCAGCCATATCCCAAAACAGAACATGTCTTGGATGGTACATCAAGTTGGAACCAGGATTTATGGAGAATCGCAGCATCTTCCAATAGTGCATGCAGTTAAACACGTAGAAGTTATGTCTCTAAAAGCAGGGATGCATTCAACTCTGTAAAAAGGTATACGGATCAGCCGTATTCAAGGTGACGCACATGTCGTCATAAGGGTAATCAAGAACCATAATGAAGATCAGCCGGATTTCGGCCTAATTATTGATGACATAGTCAACCTAGCAACTAGTCATATGCACCCAGAACCATTCTGGGTTAGACGACATCATAACAATGTAGCGCACTCTCTAGCTCAACATGCTAAAAATATTGTAGAGTCTATCCCTTCCCACACTTTGTACAACACCTTTAAAACAATTGTAGAATCTATCTCTAGAAGAGATCACATCCCACACTTTATACAACACATTTTCAATTAATGAAATCAAAGTTTTATTTTAAAAAAAATTTGTTTTACCATACTACATTTCATCGTCATTAAATTGATAAATGTTCGGCTCCTATTTTGCCACCTTCCAAAACCTGGGGGTTCGTAGGTTCGTTAACCTCTTCATGATTTGAACGAACCCAACATACAGTAGAGTAGTCGATGGGAAGATGGAGAGCTGTTCTTGATCTCTCACGCGCCGCCGTTGACGCCAAATTCTTCAACCCCGCCGCTACCGCCCCACCTTTTCGGAAATTCCCATGTTTTTCCAAACCTCCGCTGTTCAAATTCAGGCCCTTTTCTCAGTCTGCCGCCGCCGCCACGCTGTATGCCGACGTTCACGATGATAAAACCCAGCAAGACTCTGATGACGGCGACGGCGCCGTTTCGTCCCTCCCGGACGATGAGGATGTCGGGAGAATCCCTATCAAGGCGTATTTCCTTTGCACAAGGTTGGAATTCATTGTTTGAGGGTGTGTATTTTATGGGTTCTTGTCCAATTTCAGTATTTTTGAATCATTCAGCTGGTTTTACCTCCATAGGATGCATAAAGATCAATTCTTGTTTGTGTTATGAGTTATTGCTTGAAGTTATTTACTTGAATGCTATGAGGTTATTGATTGCATGAAAGCAGCTCCTTTTCTTTAGAACACACTGTGCTGAGGAATGTGTAATGGACCACCCTGTCGTTTTGTTTGTTCGATTCTTCTATTCATCAGTCCCGTGCAAAGAGTCTTGTTTCCAAAGTGTTTTTTCGTCCACGTTGCTAGTGTTTTTGCATCGTATACCCATACTTATATGGACATGTGGTTCGAAATCTCTTTACAATTAATATCTAAGATTATTAGCACAAAAATTGGGGGCGCGAAGCTTGATTGATGTAATGTACTCCAGGCAACAAAACTCTTTATGTGGAATGGGGGGAAGTATTAATAACCTTCTATTTGATTTTTAATGAGTGTAAGATGGGGGATGTAGACATGTTTGCTTCCGGGATTTTCCGTGTCTTATAGGTCCATTCCTTGTGTTTTCTTATTACTGGTTTGGTTCTCAGATTCATCATTTTGGCAGTATTGATCTGAAGAGCATGCAAACTGAGAATTTGAGAAATATTGTTCCGCCAACATCTCGTTCAATAAACTCCATTGCACTCAGATTCTGGAACTTTCAACCTAACACTACTGTAAGCATAAATTGCATAATTGATGAGCGATGAATAGTCTTTCATAATATTACCCATTCCCTTGTTTGGATGGTTATTTCAGAACTTGGTATTTGATGTGATGTTTTTGAGTTGATAAGTATTTGCTTCTATACTACATGGATATGATTAATTCTGAATATTTGCCGGTTCATATCTAATGCACTACAAAGTAGCCATCTGAGAAATTTTCATGGAATGAAGGGCTCTGTTCAAAAGGGACTTCTAACTAATATCACAGTACCCCAAAATTGATTCTAGACTATATAGTAGACAACACAGGTTTTAGGGTGCAAAATTGCTACTGGTCTGCTAAGTGGCAGCGATGAAGTTTGTAATTTCCTGCAAATGAACATGACCTCAATGTCATTAGAAATGTTATTCCAATAATGTTTAACTCTAAATACGAAAATTTGTCACTAATTGTCTGATTTGTTGGCAACCTTATTCCAGGGCATGAAAGACAGAGAGATCAGAGATAACTCTCAGTACATGATTGTATTCCATTATGGCTCAATTGTTCTGTTCAATGTGGAGGATCATGAGGCAAACTTATACCTGCAAATGGTTAAAAGATATGCTTCTGGTTTACTTACTGAGATGAGAAAAGATGGTGATTGCTATTGCTTTAAGTGCCATATCTAATCTCATCCTGCATTTCTTTTCGTGTATCTAAAGAACTTGCAATATCAATTATCTTCTAATTTCCATTCACAAGTAGATTATGGGATGTAAATGCTCATCTTTAGCTTACTTTTCTTGGCCTCGTCAGATTATGCTGTCAAAGAGATGCCTCTGATGGAGAAGGACATGGTTGGAGGTTTGGATTGCATAGTTCTAAAAAACCTAGACTCCGATAGCATCCGTACAATTGGCAGTGTGCTTGGACAAAGCATTGCTCTGGACTATTTTGTTTCTCAGGTAAAATTTTGAAGATATTTGAGTAGATTTTACTGTAGAATTGTCTGGATTTTAGCAAGAACGTAATCTACATTCCTCTACCTTAAACTGGTTAATGAATGTATTGAAATGTAACCATGTATTTGTAAACTGAAGATTCTGATTATCGATATAAACAATCATCTTTTTTGATTTTAGGTGGATGGCATGCTTGGAGAGTTCACAGATATAAATCGTGAAATGGAGAAAACTGGAACTTTTACACTGGACCGGAAGAAGCTATTTCAGCTCGTTGGGAAAGCTAATTCGACTCTTGCGGATGTTATTTTGAAAGTTGGCCTCTTTGACAGGTAATGGATTTCTGATGATGCTTCATGTTTTTGACATGCAAGATTTTGCTTCTTTTCAATATGCTGGTCAAAATGCTTTTGAGTATGTGTATCTAGGAACTGCGGTTAAGCTATGAGTTGGTTAGTCTGTACTTGCGGTTTTATGACTTATGTCTTTTACCAAGAAATTGGCTTTATGCAGGCTTGAAGGGGTTAAATCCTTTGGAGGGCGTACCTGGGATCTGATAGTAATTTGAATCTAGAGATAGTAACATAATATTTGACCAGTCCATGTTATGACAGCCCCTTAATATGGTTTTTGAATAGTCTGGTTTTCTTGGATATTATGTCATGATTCTGCAATTTCACACTGGCATTATTACGGCCATCCAGTTTTTCAGCTTATAGCATCGTCCATATAATTTTCTTCAACTCTACGTTTAATTAAACTGTCTTACATGTTCTCCATTCAGATCAGAAATTGCTTGGAGGGATGCAAAATATGCCGAGATACATGAATATCTCCGGGAGGAATATGAAGTCACGCAACGTTTTGGAAACCTCAACTTTAAGCTTAAATTTGTGGAGGTGAATCCAGCTTCTACTCCCTTACTCCCTTTGCAGAATTAGCGCCATGTTAGGCATGAATAAAATTCTGATTATTTACTCTCTTCGCAGCATAACATTCATTTTCTTCAAGAAGTTCTCCAAAACCGGAGATCTGATCTGCTAGAATGGGTCATCATCGTCTTACTGAGCTTAGAGAATGTGTTATCACTATACGAGCTAATTCGGGAATCCGGTGCAGCATAGGAGATTGTAGCAGCCATATAGAGTGGATCGTGAATCCGCAGTTCATTAGTTGCACAAACACAAGCAGATTTTGCATAGGATATATGTTCTGCGACTTTGCCTTTCTTATAAATTCATTCTTTATAGTCAAAGCTAATTATAGATGCTCTGTATATGCTTAATTGATCTCTCCATAATGTAATTAGCACACACAATGACAGTCAACCAAATGCAATCTACAGTTCTGTAAACTTCATTTTTGGTCTTTTTGCTTGGAAGGCAGGAACTTTTGGTGAATATAAGGACCTAAATGGAGTTTTTATAATAGAATTTCACCACTACGAGTCTAATGTAACCTAGAAAAGAGCAACCAGCTTTATTGCTCTATGGAAGAAGAAGAAAAAGTAGCCCTCCAGTTGGGAGCATTCTTAGCTATAACATCGTAAAACCAAAAAAAATCCCCTTAGCACATATATCATCTTGATTCTTCTATGAGCTTATAACATCCTAAAACCAAAAAAAATCCCCTTAGCATATATCATCTTGATTCTTCTTCATCAACGTCGCATTTTAAAAGTCCTTGATTCTAATAGCATCGCGAGGAACATCATAAGCATCCTTCGGCCTTGATTTCTTGACACCTGCTGTGAATGCGACCTTATCCGACTTGTGACCTTCAACAGCTACATTGGTGACCTTAGCCCAGACCAAGACTTTAGTCTTCATCCCTTCGATTCCCATCAGTTTACCCCTCGTCAAGATGCCTCTAACCCTAGGGGCGTACCTTACAACAGACTCGTCCTTAAAGGCTACTTCACAAGCAGATGGCAAGTGAACAACGAGCTTGTTGCTCGACGAGTCAAATTCATAGCCTGATATGTTCTGGGGAAAGAGGCCGGATGGTAAGTTGTGTTTTTGTAGGAGAACTGGTAAACTTTTCAGAGGCTTCCCTATAGAAAAAAGTGGGAAAACAGTAGCATCATCCAAACCTATGGTTTATAATGGATCACGTACAAACAGAACTAAACTTGAAACTTACCTTTCAGCTTGTTGAAAATCCATTTTGCCTTCTCTTCGACAGTATTTGAGAAAGTCTGAAAGATAAACAACCTTGTTACATACTACTGTCACTACTACTATCTGTGGTTCAATAGTTATCCTCGTTGCATTTAGCCAAGTTCTTAAACCAGAAATCAGCATCAAGAACTCAAATCCGTCACACATTAAATCGAAAACAACGCCCTGCAGAAACTACTCCTACATTGGTTATCTGTTAGAATCACAAACCTCCGTTCTACATTGTTCTTTACATCTCTAACCACGGAGTCATTTTCAGTTTGTTGGTAGAAAATGGTAAGATTAATTATCAGAATCGGGTAAGCCTTCCGTTCTTCTTTCCAAAATCATACCACACTCTTTAGGGACTGTCGTAAGATATTAATGGCACGGATAGATCTCCCTACATTACCATACTAGTTTAGATTCTCTAAAAACTAGATAACTTCATCTGAATCCATCGTCTTGAGCTATTATTTTCATGCCATCCAAAAAAAACAAAGAACATTGCAACATAACTATAAATTTGGCCACAATTTACAAGAACATTCTGCACATCCCAATTCAGACACATACCAACCCCTACTTACACACTCAAACTCCAAGTTCAATCAAGCTTCTACCCATATGACATTTTTGTAGCAACTTATTTCAAGATACAAACTTTTATCCTTCTTCATCACTCAAAACTCAAAAGGCAAAATCAAGAAAACACACAAACAAACAGAGACAAAACAACAAGAATGTTCCCAACTGAAACTACACAAATACTAAGATAAATGAAGAATTAGCAACAGAATTGAAAAGGGTCTTTCTTACACTGAAATCTTCAGAAATGCTGTTCATTTCTTCCTTGGCTTTCTGGAGAAAGCTTCCAGCTTTAATGCTCCCGACTCTAACCAGAGCTTTCTCCATTCTGCTTTTCTCAATCAATCAAGAAATTAAGTGTCTTTTGTTCTTATATAAAAGAAGAAGAACAGAGCCGAATCTACTTTACTCTGTTCCAATTCCAAAAGACCAAATGAGAAGAACGGTGCGGCTAAAAAGCAGCTGAACATTGAAATGGGCGCTCACTTTTGCCCAATAAATGGAATTTGATGATTTCTATTAAAATTATAAAAAATCATGTAAAGGCCAATTTGAGTACTACTCTGTTATCATCGTTATTTTATTTCACTAGAGAATAAATACATTTCTAAAAAGAGTCTGTCTCTTGAAAATCGATCTTTTCATAAGATATGGAAAGACCAAATTTTAAAGTGTAAATGTGAAGAAATGAAGGTAAAACTTTCGGGTTGCATGAATCGGGTTATAAACTTGAAAAATATGTTTTTATAACCCTACCTAGTTGACACAAGTACTAATATAACCTTTTTATATTCGAAAGTGTCAATATAACCCTATCTAGTAGGTGAAAGTGCTTATATAACCCTCCCCGACAACTTTCAGCTGGAATTTTATAAAATTACATGCTTGCCCTTCTGAAAAAAAATTAAAATACTGAAAAAATAGGAAGTGACGTTATTACCCTTAGACTCGGACCGCCACCAGATTAGGTAGAGTTATATTATCACATTATGAAAGTTGGTAGGGTGGTTAAATCAGCACATTCTAAAATTTATAGGGTTATATCAGCACATTGGTAAAAAATATATGGTAATGCCAGCACATAGTACTATAGAATATCGGGGTTTTAATAATATTTTGTTTATTTTGTTCTGTTTCATCTGGATTAATGATTGGATGACCTTTGGTGTTATGTGTGATTGTTATTTTACTGTGCTCTTCGACTTATGATTTTTAATGTTGATAAGTTTTGAAATGGGGATATGATATGTGATAATGGTGTTTAATATCAATGATAGTGTCATGATGTCAAATTTTATGTTGTATAAGATATTGTTATGATATTATAATAGTGTATATGATGATGTGGTCGCCCGTTAAGGCCAGCCGAGTACCACATACTTAATATTTAGAATATATGCTAATATAACCTTACAAGTTTTAACAATGTGCTTATATAGCCCTACAAATATTAGGAATGTGCCGATATAACCCAATGAGATTTCATAATGTGCTGATATAACCCTACCTGTTACGGCGGTGGTCCGGCGAATTATGAGGGTAAAATTGTCCACATGATTTCAGATTTAGTCCAAAGGGTATTTTGGTTAATTTACATAGAGTCGATGCGAGAAAATTGAGGCCAATGCTAGAAATGAAGTCTGAGGGTTATATTAGCACTTTCATTAACTAGTTATGGTTATTTTTGCACTAAAAACTATCATAGGGTTATAATGATACTTACTCAAGTAGATAGGGTTATATTTGCACGCATCCCTATAAACTTTATAACTACGTGTTGTAAAATAAAAATTTAATATTGCAACTAAGATATTTTACTCTTTATTATTTAAATTAAACCTCATATTTTCATACACCGATAGAAAAACTGTATTTTCAAAGATTTTACCTTCTAAAAAAAGCGAACCTTAAAGATATTTTTATCCGTTAACTCTCAAATTTTCAGTAAAGATCGAGTTTAATTAACTTTATAATCTTGAATATGTTGTCACTTCTACTTTGCAATTGTTTGTCAGAGCCTTTTGAAGCCTTTTCCCACTTGAAAGTACTTTTTGCAATCTTTGATTATAGTGTTGACTAAATTTTGCAATTTGGAGGGAGAGATTTTGTAGAGTATGAGATAAGCTGGGCAGGTTGGGCCTACATGGTTGCCATTTTGGGTTTGCTACATGGTCCGATACACTTTTTAAAATATGGTTAGATTCACTGTATAATGTAATTTTCAAGTACCAAATTTTAAAACATCATTAATATATCGGTGGTTAAATATAATATGAAAAAATTGATCTTAAAGTGTGCATATTCGATAATCACGGAGAGAGTACTAACATTACAAGTCTAATACTCTCTTTGTCTCAGTTTAAATTATCCACTTACTTTATAATAATATTCTCTATCAAAGTTTAACCGCATATTTGAATAGATATATAAGACATAATATTATCATATGTGATATGGTTGAATTCGTCGTAACAAGTAATTTATAGAATCAACTTTATGTTTGCCGTTATTATACATAGCTAAACATATTAACGATCAAACATGTTTCTCGAATGGTGAGCAATGATTAGGCTGTAATTTAAGCTGGAACGGAGGGTGTAACCACTTTTTTAAAAATTTAGTGGACCACAGCGGAGCCGACAAGGCCACAGTGGCCTGCGACGAAAGTTTTGGCAGATTTGTCGAGGGGAATTTTGGGGATTGGGGTGAAACACGCACACTGCCAAAGCTCTGACTCTATCAGGCAGAAGCCACCGCTAGAGATGCACATTCACATATCGTGAGAGCAATTAGAGCAATTGGAGACGCACAGTCTGCCACTGGTTGACCAAATCACGGGTCTGGCGAAGCAATTGGCGGGAGAGAGAAAAACAAACGACTAGGGAAAGAAATAGTGGCAGATTCTTCGTCGTGGATGAGGATGGGAAATCAAAGAAAATGGTGTTCAGAAGGAAGCTGCGCTCTAGCGGTGAGAGGCTGGTGTGGTGGTCCCAATTTTTCGGCGCTGGCGAGAAGAGCACCACCTCCGTCGAAATTTGGAAAACTATTAAATGGAAGACATTTTTATTTTGTAAAATTACTAAATTACCCCTGTCCTTACCGGAAAAAATTATCACGTGCGCTGTTACACCAGAAAACTGGCCTGAAACTGGAATTGAGGACCAAACAAATTGTTTGAAAATTGTTGAGTACTATCTAAAGATTAATTTGCAAACAAAAACCAAAATTGGTATAAAATACTTTGCATGAGACTAAAGAATTAATTTAGTCACATAAATGTAAGTAATATTTGTTGGGCATTGCACAAAGCCAAACTCTCATTTTTTTTCATCCTTGCAATCGTAGGCTTTAGTGTACTACTCCCGGTCATCTTCGGCGTAAGAGCGCTCAATCAGTGAGCTATTACGCACTCTTTCAAGGGTGACTGCTTCCCTCGTTGATCTTCTTTTTTAGATATAATTTAAAATGAGTGGACGCTAGGGATGCTTAACGCCACTTCGCCGACCGGCGTTACCTGCGCTTTCGTGTCTCTCGATTTGGATCATCACTTTTTTTTACTCTTTCCCTTTAATTTATTTTTTAGTCTAGAAATAATTCCTTTATAATCTATATAAAACGAAACCATGGGTTTTCCCAAGTATTTATTTGCAATTTAAATTTAAATGAAAATACTGGCAGTTTGGGTGTTGAGTACACCCAGAGAATCAATTGGTTCCCGGTCTTGGTCAGAAACCACTGTGTCGCACCGCTCGACAGAACTACCTTCATTTTATTCCGGCTTCGCTGGGAATTCCGGATCGAAGAAGAGGCAGATCCAAATAAGGTGCAGAAAAACCCAAATCGATATGAATGGAAGATGCCTATGAAAGACTTCCCTTTAGGACTCCCTCAAACACTCATTGTCTCCCTCACGATTTTTAAAGTCGACGGGTTTTCCTAACTGTATTGGCACATTTACTTTTTTACGGTGTTCAATGATCGTGTTTGACCATCAATATCTCTTACTACATACTCCTTCCGTCCCACCAGTAATGACATATTTACTTTTTTAAAGTTAAATTTGGTAAACTTTGACCATAAATATAAATTAATATATATGTATATAATAAATATATCATGTGAGACATTGTTGAGTTCGTCTTAACGTATATTTTTAAATTTTAATGTTTTATGCGGAATCGGTATGTGTAGTTAGAGATATTAACGGTCAAACATGATCATTGCAAATCGTGAAAAAACAA
The DNA here is from genome assembly GCA_037428765.1 of Rubia yunnanensis. NCBI lineage: Eukaryota > Viridiplantae > Streptophyta > Magnoliopsida > Gentianales > Rubiaceae > Rubia > Rubia yunnanensis. The sequence continues at coordinate 74,987,843 of CM075071.1, read as the reverse complement.
ATATGCCTTTACTGGAAGGACGGAGGGAGTATACCATTTCCACATAAAAAAATTAATGTAAATATCTGACATGATATATTTATTATATGTATATGTATTAATTTATATTTATGGTCAAAGTTTATCAAATTTGAATTTAAAAAAGTAAATATGCCATTACCTGGGACGGAGTATATCAAAAGGAGAAATTTCCTTGATCAAATAAAAAAGGGGGAAATTTCCAGAAATCATGAGTAATATCTGCTGAGACTTAATGCTTGGTGTGCAAATCGTAACAGTGATTTTCGTGCACTTAGTGTTCCTCGTTTCCTTTTTTTTTGACAATCCTACTTTCCTTAACGTAAACGAGAATGTTTATTGAACAAAAATGAGTTGGCTCCAAACATCTGGATCCAGGACAGAAATTCTCTCTTCGAAATCACCAAAACGAACTGTTCAGACACAAGTGTAATCACATAGCTCAGGCATTTGCTGCCATTGGAACTGATCTGTAGCACGCCCTTTTCGCAGCACGAACAATATCCTCGATCTGCAGATATACACCCGGTTAAACTGAGGAAGATTGTGATGAGTAATGAGCGGACAAAAGAATAGCAAAACCCAACATTACTAAGCACACTGACAAACTCTAGTATGGCACACAGCAGCAATTATAATGACAACCTTTGCCACGAGGACCGTAAAGAAGGAATGGGATTATATGTACAGCTCGTGAGCCAGACATCTTAGCTATTTTTAAAGCAAATGGGATACTGTGACACATACCTGTGGAACAGCCAATCTCTCGAGATTTGCTGCATAAGGCATAGGAACATCAGCTCCTGCAATTCTTTCAACTGGTGCATCAAGATACCCGAAACTATCTTCAACGATGGAAGCACTGGTGAAATAAAAATCATAGAAACGAGTAAATACCACAGGATATTTTGAAATGGATGCATAAATTGGGTGTGATAATTGTGAAAGAAGGCTACCAAATCTCAGCTCCAACACCATGTTGTGGGAACCCTTCTTCAACAGTGACAAGCCGGTTGGTCTTTCTCACAGAAGCATTGATAGTAGCCCTGTCGAGAGGACGGATGGACCGCAAATTTATAACCTGCAATCATAAAATAAACATTAAGACAAAATTCCTTCACCATACCGTGCGGTTGGAAACAAATCGTATTTTTAGGTTACCTCAGCACTAATTCCCTCCTTCGCCAAAATCTCAGCAGCCTATAAAATAATATATAGACTTATTAGTAAAATCATACCAAAAGCTAATACTCTAATAAACATATTTAAGCAAGTAGGTAGCATGAAATGAAATCAAAGTTGGACTTTATTTTGATGTAACATGTTAACTGTGCGTATCATCTGCGCAAAGAGCGAATTCTGTTACAGATCCAGATTTTCTATAAGCCCCGAGATTTATTACTGTATAGAGCTAAAAGGTATCAAAACCTGAAAAGTCCAAAAAAATAAAAACAAACAAAATAATTTGTGACATATGCGGCCACAACAGCACAATTCTGGATCCATTGTAAAACTCTGCCTGTCTTGGAAAAAGCTAGCCCTGGACATCTTAATGATGGCATAGCCACTGGATATTGAGTATGATTTTTTGCAATTCACACAGTATCTAGACTCTGAAGTAAAGATGCATAAACTAATTGTCCAGTGGCCTTTCTGTTCACCTATGGTTTACACTTTCAAATAACTTTTGTTAATATTCACTAGAAAAAAACCTTGCCAATTTTGTGTAAGGGATTTACCTCCTCAAGGAGGTCAACACAAATCAGCACATAAAAAAACAACCACATGAAAATATGTATGACCCTTCTCAAGAACATACACAGCTTAAGTAGCCACTACATGAAGAGATTTCTCATCAAATTCAAGGGATACTTGTACTGCAACTCGCAATAAATTGACCTGGCATAAAAACCCTTACTTCAGGCTTCTTCGTACAGAAGAAGAGTAAATTTAAATCTAGTTCTGCGCAAAGCTACACTACATATCCCTTAATACAACACCATCAAGTGACCCATTCATAGTAGAAGCTGCATGGAAAACTATTACAAACCTTAAGCACATAGCCGACCATTTTCGAAAAAGCTGTAATTGTTACGTCCTTTCCTTCTAGTTCAACCTGCCAAGATTTGTAAATTCAGATAATTTTATTGCTAGAAATAGAAAATGCTTGAGTTTTTAGCACTATACCTTAGCTTTGCCAATTGGAAGACAAAAACTTGAATCCAAAGCCTCTTCTGAAATGGGGAAAGACTCACCATACCTGTAGAAGACAGTGATTCTCAACAAATCTAGTGGCTCATAAAGTGCATCCAGTATTATTATTAATCAAATTCTCATAAACTACTCACAACAACTCATTTTCAAGGAAAATAACTGGATCTGGGTCTCTAATGGCAGCTTTCATCAGGCCACGAGCATCCTCAGCTGAATATGGAGACAGTACCTTCAAGCCTGGACATGAAGCATACCAAGCTGCATAGCACTGCCCAAAAAAGCACATAATTTAAGTAGTGCCAAAATAAAACACTTTTTTAAGAGTTTGTTCATTTTGTCCATGTATCCCAGTAGAGAACATAGTTAAACAATTGAGTCTGGTTTAGATCCGTAATGCATTCCAAGTTTAGTGAGTGTGACTTTGTTCTTTGAAATGGACTCTTAGAACTAGCCCGAAAATTGACAATTCAAAAAACATATGGAAAAGATGGTATCTTGCCTTTGTGATCCCTTTTCGCTGCACCAGATCAGCTAATTTACTGATCTGGTGCTCCCAACTGTGCAACTCTCTTCCTCAATGATTTTTTCTATCTAGATTGAAGTACATTTTTAACATTTAACTGACAATTTTCATCTAAACATCAATGGCTGCAAAACAGGATAAGACATGATAGCAACAACAAATCTAACTACTAGTTTTCACATTGCGGATGTTCCCCATCCTTCAATGGGTTGTTCACTATTTCTTTTAGACATTACTGTTTTCCAGAGATTCTAACCAGAGAAACACAATCATTCTACTTTGTGAATAGCCAAAAGCAACTTTGATGAGGAAACCCAAAAGTTTTCATTCACTGCAAATATATCAACTTTAGCTTACTCCTATAATAAGCGGTGGAGCCAGACTTCATGATAAATGAATTGGATTTACTGTGATGTTTTGTTAATTGAATTTCTTTCTGTAGAAAAAATTTCAAAAATACTAATTCTTGGAGCAAGGCAACTAAACGTTTACCCCACTATGTGGGGTTGCCTATATAGATCACATATAGTATTCTTTTTCTTTTCAAAATTGTTTGACCCCATAGTTCTTTCAAATTAAGAAAGGTAATCATATAAATTTAACTAAATTTTTCCGCAATTGCATATGGTAGTTTAATCCAAGTGGGGTCAATTGCAACAAGAAGCTAAAGTATAGCTCCGCCCTTGCCTATGATATCACACCTTTACATCAATAGGACAATATTAGAGTAGTATATTTTACCTGGGAATGTTGGGCACCAACTCCAGCTGCAGCTCCATTGGGACCTCTGAAAACGATGGGCACTGATATTTGACCAGATGACATGTAATTTGACTTTGCAGCAGAGTTGATGATATGGTCAATCGCCTTCAAGAAGTAATGCAAGTTATTAACCAACATTTTAATAAATCAAGGTCTGGACTTCTTTAACGTGTTCAATCATAATAACACTAAACTTATTTTCACACAAGTAAGGATTATGATTAAAGCCAGCATCTACAAGCAAACCCATCAAAGGCATAGACATAAGGTTATTTTTCTTCGCTAAATGTCTCACAGACCAGTCATGTAACCCACTAGTCATAGACCACTCATGTAAAAATAGATACTGGAAAAATGCATCAAGGGTTAACTACAACATCATTGAGATACAAGCAAAATGTTCACAGTCTTCATAAAAGCTATTGCAGGACCTTAGTTTTTTTTTTTTTAAGCGCAGAAAGGAGAGGAAGGAAGGTAGACAAAATTAAGAATCTCACCTGCATTGCAAAGTTAAAGGTCATGAACTCTACAATAGGCCTCAGACCATGGTAAGCAGCACCAACTGCCATTCCAGTAAATCCAGCCTGGTAAAGTAAATTGTATTCAGAGAGTCAGCACTATCTCTAGATGAAAAATTAATACAAAATTCATCCATCAATCTAAGAGCGGGAGGCAACCTCTGTAATAGGAGTATCTATAACCCTCTTAGGACCATACTTCTCCAAAAGCCCTTTAGAAATCTGAAACCGTTGAAGAAAAAAGCATAAAAAACAAATTAGAGGAGAGAGAAAAATAAAGCTTGCATTCCTTCTTAGTTCAACCAAGTTCACAAGTCGATAGGCGAAGCTAACCTTGTATGCACCTTGATACTCTCCAACCTGTGTAACAAATAAAAATTTTCAATAGTGAGCCACTAAATCCCACATCAAAGGAAAACAGAAATTGCTGGGTAAAGCGCATTATTACCTCTTCACCCAGTAATAAGACGTTGGGATCTGCCGACATTTCCTCATCAATGGCTGAATTAAGAGCATCACGCACTGTCATCTACAACAGCAAACAATATGACATGAGGGGGATGGCTATAAATGTTCCAATTATAAAACAGAGACCCAGAAGCTCAACTAACCTGCTTTGTTCCTGCAGTCGAGGAGTAAGCCCTGGATGCAATTATACGAACACCCTTAAAAGACACGCGAGAGATTTACACATCAAATTTTAAAAACTATCAAATCCCAACAATCTAATCAAATAAAAAGCAGGCAAAATCATATCTTTTGGCCAAACTCATATACATACCGCATGAGGGACAATTCCTCCGCGAGCAATTATTTTCCTTAAAACTCCCGACATATTAATCCCCTGCAAATCACATGGAAGGGATCGATACATCTATACCAATAATAAAAATTGAACCCTGATCCGATCAACCACAAGACTGCAATTAATCTAGGAAAACTTAAAACTCACCTCAAATCACGTTATAGAAAGCAAAAGAACGTCTGCAGTCGAATTGGGAAAGAGAAAATGTGAGGGCGTAATATTTTTGGGTTTTTATTACTCCCTCCGTCCCATAGCTACTCAATGAATAAAAACGGGTTCCAGGAAATGATCTTTCGTGATTTCAATGCAGAACAGTAAAAGAAAAGAAACAAACAAGGGGAAACAGAGTTGCAAAAGAAAAAATGGAACTGCAACAGAGTTTCAATTCAAGCAAACGGAACGATGCCACCCCAAATCAACAATCCAAGGGGGAAATTACAGATTCAATTCGATATTGAAAAAATTTCTTCAGTACAATTCACGCAAATGAAAAAGAGGTAAAAGCAAGTGAGCTTACCACGATGAGAAGTACGTCGGGGGAGGAGTTTATCGGAGTGAAAGAACGCTACGGGAATGATGTCGACGACTCCCGGCGGAATCAAAAGAAGGCCACCAATTCAGCAGCTGGGCTTCTACAGAGGCCGGCCCAATTGTTTGCCTTCACCAATCGTTTGGATTTCTTTAATACCAAAATATAAAAATTATTTAAGCCCAGCATCCAAATGACGCCGTTTGGGTACTGGGTTTTAAAATGACATCGTCATTCTCGGGCAAAAAGCAGCTGCGATTGAAGTAGTGGCAGAACCAGGTATTTATGTTGGTGCCATAGGGCTAATTTTTGTGCCACCGGATCCCAGAGGTGGCATTGGTTCCCCCTCGCCCCTCCTGATTCCACAAATGAGAGCTTGGAGAAGGCAAGAGAGGGTGTTTAAGAAAATAATGAAAATAAGTAGGGATTCATAAACTACTAACCCTAACATTTATGTTGAAAGTATCAATATAACCCTGAAAATGAGAAAATGTCACAATAACCCTAGCTTTATAACGAATTGTGCAATTTTAAACTTTTGTGCTAATTCCGGCATAGACCAACAAAATTAGGCACTGACTAAATCAAAAAGGTCTAAAATACCCTTGCATATTAATCTTAAATATTTTACCCCCGGATTACCCCTCTTTATTTCTGCAAAAAAAAGAAGGGCTGAGATCTCACTGTAGTCTCGTCATTCCACAAAATCTGTTGTGGCCAGTTGTAGCCACGACAACCTCGTGATGGTCGCGGTGGAGATATGGTATTGACTTTGCCAGTAGTGGGAATGGTTTCCAGCCAACAGTTAAAATAGGTCATCTTATGGCGGGTACATGGTCTGTCCCACTGAAAAATAAGGAAATGGTATTTCTGTAGTAGTACGTATTCATCAAACAAAGTCTTCTGGCGCACAACGTAGCCCACGCACCAAATCTGTAGCGGGTTCCGAGAGCAATGCTTCATAGATGATACCTACTTTTGGGCTATCAAAGAGCTACGTTGTAGCATGACTTCCTTGGATGAAAGCATGGTTTTAGATTAACCAGTTTTCATTTTTTTTATGTCTTTTTAGGTGTGTAATTGGTGCTCTCGCATAGGCCCGTCAAATGGGCTAGTTGGATAAACCCATTATCCAAACCCAATGAATCATTATCCAATGGGTCATTATCCAATTAACCCGTTTATTAAATGGGTCATAATGGGTTGGGTTATAAATGGGTTGGGTCATTACTTGGATAACCCATGAGATATTCATATGACCCAATGGGTTAAAATATATTATCCAATAAATCATTATATAATTAACCCAATAAGTTATCATTAAATATTTTCTATCGATTTGGGTTACAATGAGATCAGGTATTAAATGCTCATTATTTTTTAGGATTTGGGATGAGAATAATTATGTTAATAGGAAATTTTGATCTCAATGGGTCTCATATTATGTTAACTCAATAGGAACATAACAAATACCCAATAAATATCCAAAATTACCCAATTAAATGCATGTGTAATATTTAACATAAATATTCACTATAATTCACAAATTATACAAATTATAATTCACAAATTATTTGAGTTCAATCTCATACAATATTCGAGTTCGTACAGTATTCGGGCTCGTACAATATTCGAATTCAATCTCGTACAGTATTCGAGTTCGTACAAAATTCGCACTCAATCTCATATAGCATTTTAGTTCATACAATATTCGAGTTCAGTCTCGCACGGTATTCGAGTTCAAACAATATTCGAGTTCAATCTCGTACAGTATTCGAGTTCGTACAATATTCGAGCTCAATCTCATATAGTATTCGAGTTCGTACAATATTCGAGCTCAATCTCGTACAACATTCGAATTCGTACAATACTCAAGCTCAATCTCGTACAGTATTCGAGTTCGTACAGTATTCGAGTTCAATCTCGTACAATATTCGAGTTCGTACAATATTCAAGCTCAATCTCGTACAGTATTCGAGTTCGTACAATATTCGAGCTCAATCTCGTTCAGTATTCAAGTTCATACAGTATTCGAGTTCAATCTCGTACAATATTCGAGTTTGTACAGTATTCGAGCTCAATCTCGTACAGTATTCGAGTTCGTATAGGATTTGAGCTCGTACAATATTCGAGTTCGTACAGGATTTGAGCTCGAGCTCGATCCCAAGTAATATTGTTCGTTAGTTTCGCCGAGTTTACAAAGCCAATATATTATATATATTTTTTTATTTAATATAATATAATATAATGTACATAATATTATATTATGTAATATAACATAATATTATGAACTCGAATATGAACAAAATGCAGACCGATTGATGAACAAAATGTAGACCGATTGATGAACAAAACGCGGACGATGAAACAAAACGCAGATTGGGAAGTGAGAAGTGAGAACGGAGAACTGAGAAAGAACAAGGACCTGATGGGTAAATCACGTTTCACCCAAATAAATGGCCTATACCCAATGGATCATTTAGTTCGATCCAATGGATAATTAGTATAGACCCAATGAATAATTAGTACAGACCTAATGGATAACTAGTATATACCCAATGGATAATTCAGTATATACTTAATGGATACTTTGTGTTTTCAACCATTTAAACTTTAAATGGATAAGTCAAGTAACATTTTACTTTGAGTGAAAAATTATGATTAACTCTGATCATTTTTTGATATAGGCTGATTCGTGTACATAACTACAAAAGAGGAAATATTTATTCGAGTGGCTAAATGTGGGGATTTCATTTATTATTTTCTTATGTTTAATAAAAGAAAATATTTTTAAAAATCTTCATATTTCATGAAGGAGATTTTTCAAATTTAGTAAAAGTTTCTTAAATATTACTTCTACTTCTTTCGTCAAGATCTTTTATCAGTTTTTAATTGGTTCAAATTAAAATTGATCAAGACATGAACCGAAATCGATAAATATGATGAATCGAGAATTTGATCGTTTCTAAAATGATTATATGTGTTAGGGAAAAATTAAATCATCCGTAATTAAACTTGTGAAAATTTTGTTATCTTATGATATGAAATTATCCACGGGTCACCCGTTACCCAACCCAACTCGACCCACCCAAAATTATCCAACGGATAATCCATTATCCAGCCCAACTAAACCCAATAACTACAACACAATTATATCCATTAACCCAATGGGTCATTATCTAATTAGTCTTATCCAATAAGTGAAAATAGTATATGGGTAACGATTATCCAACGGGTCATCTGACCCATTTGACGGGCCTACTCTCGCTGCTTCGACAATATTTAGATACTGTCCACCTGCATTTATTGGAGAATCCAGCGACAACCTCCCAAAAGATCCACGAAATGAGAACTACTGAGTTGATGCAACTCAGCGTGGATAAATCTGGACAACATTGAATAGAGATGGAGGCATGCAGTACCGAACTGCTAAAACAAAATAGACTTGCCCTCGAAACTCCTTCAACAGACACTCATCATCACTGATTGGAGAAATCCATATACAGCCTCTTCAAACTATAGAGTTGTGGCAACTCGTTGAATACAAGTTTGGAGGCACGACTCGAGTAGGAAATTGCCAACATGACACATGAACCTAATGATATATCCATTTGTGAGAGGCTCACTCCACAGCGTGTGAGCTGAGGTGCTTAGCAAATTTTAACAAATTAGTTATAATTGTTAATTATGAGTTATGCACCTAAACCGGACACAAATTTATAAGGATAGTACAGATAAAGAGGATGTATATCTCTTTTGTTTCGAAAAGAAAAATTGACAGAGACGGAAAAGAATTGAGGAGGGAAATAAAAATACGAGTTGATAAACAGCGGGCTTGAATTATGGGACGAATCACATGTGGCGGGATGTGAGAGAATGGACATCGCACGGATCACAGTTTCAGTTTCGATCGTGCCAATTCATACGAATTTATTATACGGTCCCTTTCATTGGTCAAGCAACGAATCTTAGCCTACATATCAATATTTACAATAATCCATCCTACACATAAAATTAGGTGGCAAGTAAATTACGATTCAAATGTTTCGAACTCCCTCCGTCTCACCTCTTTTTGAACCATCGCGACCATTATCACTGTTCATAAATATATTTGACCGTTAATAATATGTTTACACATATGTAATAGTGGTAATTAAAAAAATTAATATATAAAAATTACTTGTTACGATAAATTCAATAACATCACATGCAATAATATTATTGTTCATACATTTGTTTAACTATACAATCAAACTTTAATAGAACAGTGTAAAAAAATAAGAGTGCAAATAGAGTTGGAATGGAGGATACCTCTTTATTTATACATTTTTCAATAGATTTATATTTTTACCCTAATTGGTGTATCACATTATACAATAAACTAAGAATATTCTAAAATTACCGACATACTATAAAAGAACGTTTTTCAATGTGTTGTTTTTTAACCCGTCTGCAAAAGTAAAAAGAAGAATGATTGCATGACTAAATTATTTTCTTGGTCCCTAACATATGATCTTATGTCATCTTTTGGTCACTGGGACTAATACCGCTTTCTTTCACTTCTCAACAAATTTAAACTGATTTTTTTGGTCCCCAGGGTGATTTTCAGCATATTAAATTGTTTTATAGTCCCCTAACATATGACTTTATACCATCTTTTGGTCCCCAAAATCACCTAAAACCCACATTGAAAACCATCTTATGCACCAAATAAATCATTTTGTATTTGTGAGTTATTGAACAAATATGATATTGACCATGAGGACCAAAAGATGGTATTGTATCGTGTTTGGGAAAAAAAAAGTTTAATCTAATTGCATTAGGTTGTACATTGTTGAGAACTGTAGTTTGGGGAGCTGTGAGATGCTTTGAATGTTTGGGAATTGAATGATAGCCTAGCGGTTGAAGTCTAGTGCTATTACCATGAGGTCATGGGTTCAATTCCCACCAGGGCAAAGGGGGGAGGGATTTTATTGGGGGCTCATCTGAGTTATTACCCAATTTTTTTAAAAAAAAAAATGCTTTGAATGTTCATAACCTTTCAATAGCAATAAAATGAGTACCAAAATCCAAATCGATTGGACCTTATAACTAACTCACTATCTACAGTTTTGTAATATTCACTCATGCATGGTAAAATCTAGAAGTGATAGTAAGTTAGTACTTATCATATAAAAAAATATGTTCCTCATTAGATTATAGAAAAATGTGCTATGATTTGTAATCGATTATGCTAGTTTAATTTGTAATCGATTATGCAAGTTTTTAATGCAGGTTTGGGTACAACTGACACTCCTAGTCTATTTATTTATTTTTACTACTGATAAAACTAGAGAAAATCGTACATAGAATTAAGATTTTTTGTCTAGTGGTCACACCCTTCCACGCCTTTTAGCTTGAGTTCGGTGAGTCCCTCACTTGAACTCTACCACAATGTGGGGAGTAAGAACTTGTTTCACACCAATATAGAGATTCAAAAAACCATAATTTATCTAGAAGAGTACCAGAGTTACGCCTAATCAATCAAACAAAAGGGCATGATCACCTAAGTGGCTTGATGAAAAGTGTAACATCGAATGAAGTGGTCCACCTATACCATGGTTATGTTTAGCAAACTCGAACTAAACCAACCAAACATATCTATCACCCCGAACCCTCGAGCCAGCGTCCCGACTCAAACTATCACAATAAAAAAACTCTAGACTTGCCAAGTCATTCACTCAAAGCCACAACATGAAATAGTAAATGATGAAATTTCATGTGGAGATTGGTGAGGATTAGATATGATTATGAAGGGGACAAGGGGACAGAGATTAAGGTGTTTATGGGTTGGTGCGATGGGATCGTATTGGTCCCCCCATTTGGAGGCCCAGCCCACAGCCCGATTAAACTAATCAGAGTTGAGAAAAAAGCGGTAGGGTCAGTTTCGTCAGAGGATAGGTTAAGGGCATTTTGGTAGATCCGCGGCAAAGGAGGGGTGTGTGTTTAGCATTGAGTTTTTGTGTGGGGGCCCAGAGATTCATTGATGGTATCGATCTGGGGATTTGGGACCGGAAAGCGGTGATGAGAATTTTTGCGTTGAATCGGATTTGCTGAGCACCTTGTACGGATCCATACCAGGATCATGGTAGCTGAATTTACGCTTATGCCCTTATGAGGATGTTTTTTATCATTTATAAAAATTTTGAGGAAAAATTAAATGTTAAAATAATCCATATTCTTGCACCATTATAAACATTTCTTAGATTCAACTAAATTACACATTTACATGAAGACGAGTGTCGAACAAATAAACCTCTAAATTACTCTTTATAATTTCTTTTCAAAATTTTCTGGACATGTTCCAGTAATTTGAAAAATGAAAACCACTTTTTCTTTAAAACAAACTACACGTTTATAATCATTCCTTTATTCAAACGATATCTCCAATAATTATTTAGAACATATATTTTTTAAAATAAGGGAATCACTCCACATTTTAAAATGTTGTATTAATTCAATTACTCCTATATTTAGCCTACGATAAAGTGTGTCTAGAAATACCACATGGGTCATACTCTCAAATACCTCTGCATACAATATAATTTGCCTATTTTAAAGCCCTGTTCTCCAAACCCTATCTGGAATTCAGTTTAATTCATTTCAATTCATCTTAACTCAGATCAAATCATTTACCATTCTCAAGACCCTGAGTCTATAGTAATTTTCCAAAAAGCAGCATACATAAATAGATAAGACTATTTAATTACGAGTATGGCAAGTTGCAATTTCCTCTACTTATCACATCAAACTTTTATTTTTAAAATCTGAAAGAGCAGTCTCAAAAATTAAATAATAACTGGCAAAATTGGCATGTTAATCCAGGGCATATTTTTCCTTCTTTATAAAGCACGACACTTGTTATAGCACAAAAGTGGTACTAACCAATATCTAGTTATAGATGCTGTTTTAGGGGCATTGTGACAGAGTGCAGTAAAACGTTGTCACGAGATTTGTTCATCTGCACGTACGTGGAGGTTGACAGGACAGGAATGAATGCAGATGCTCTTGTGTTTTTTTACCAAAATGCACACAATTTTAGGGTTACAACATTATTTTTGGCCTCCAACCCAATTATTCCTTCCGTCTTTTCTGAACTTGCACTCTTGCTTTATGAACGTCATTTTATATTAGACTTTGACGGGCACATTTAAATAGATGCATGGACAGCAATATCATCATCCTTTATTAGTATACGTATGTAAACGTATTAACAATTATATACATGTGTTGAACAGCCTGCAAAAAGTGAGAGGGCAATCTTGGATGAGATGGAGCAAGTATTATTTACATGTGCAAAGGGTACAAGGGGAAAAGGCCATTTCACGCACTAGAGATCAAAATCGTGTAACTTCATTAGGAAGATGCGTATGGATAGCAACAGTTCTGGACTCACTTGCAATTTGCCAATTTATTATGATCATGTCTAATCCCTCGTTCCACTTATATTTGCACATGTTAACTTTTACAAATTGGTTAAAATTGTGTTTGACCATTAATATATTTACTTGTGTATGTTTATAAATAATAAAAAGTTGATGTTATGAAAATAGATATTACAACGATTTTAACAAAATTCCACATGATTATATATTATCTTATATATTACTTAATTTTTAATTTTTAAAATAACCAATTTTGACTAGATGAATAGTATTTGTGCAAATACAACTGGACGAAGGGAGTAATAATTGCTCCCTGCGTCCCACCTCTATTTGCACTGTAATCATTACAATGCCGTTTAAAAAAATATGTTTGACCGTTAATATATTTATCTACGCATAATACCATGAAAAAAAAAGTTAATATAGAAACTATTTGTTACGACGAATTCAACAATATCATATGTGATAGTATAGTTGTTTAATGTTCATATATATATATATATATATATATATATATATTCAAATATGCAACAAAATTTTGATAGTGAATAGTGTAAAAAAGAAGAAGTGCAAATACAGTTGCGGAGAGAATACGTGATTCAATCTACAAAAAAGTTGTGCTTTTACCCCAATGAATATCAAAATAGCAATACCAATTTCGAAGATATTAACTTGCTTTGTAAAAATTATAACAAGTTAGTAGAAAAGAGCTTCTTGCGCATCACTATCACTATATCAAACTAGAATATAATAACTTCTAACAACGCTTGATTCAAAATATGCATATGTGATCAGATTCATATCTAAAGTGCGAACACGATCAAATTTAGATCCAAACCATAAGCAACCAATTGAATCACAAAAGCCACAAAGTCATGAACTCCACAAATATAAATTGTACATTCTTTTATTAGTAGTATCAAGAGCGAATCTAGAATTTTTAATCTAGAATCTGGAATTCTTTTAAAATGTCCTATATTGATCAACTAAAAAATTCAAAAACAAAATTTTACTTATAAAAGGTAGGGAAATTCCGCAATTGCACAAGGTGCATATGCCTATGAGTAGTATTTCAGTTTCAAGCTTTGAAATTAATACTTTATAATGGAGTGTTTTTAGGTGGATAGATAAATTTGGTGGATGTGGATTTTAAGCGGATACGAAGATACAAGTGAATAATAAATTCAAGATGAATTTTAAAATCAAACGGGATAGGGGTAATTTAAACATTACACCATCGATCATGAACGATAAATTGAGAAATATATAAAATATCAATTTGTATGAAATATGATCCACTCCGCCGGTTATTCTTCATGGAGAAATCCTAAACAAATTCGATATTTTCATAAGTTTATGGTAGTTCACGGGATTTTTACTTTAAATGTTGGAATCTTAAACACCCTATAATAGATATTATTTGCTTTCTATCTGTCAATCGGGGGTATTTGAGTTATTTTGACTACCCTAAATCCAAAAATATTGTCTAAAAATAGCATATATATCAATATTATAATATGTTACTGGTTTTAATTCTCTACTATGTATAATCAATCATAACTTATTAACATGCAAATATTATAAGGCAGACGATCTTTCCACATGCCTATGAAAAGACGGGGGTTTGATTAGAGTAATAAAAGGTAAAAGGTATTAGTTGCAATATTAAAAAAATATTATGCAATGTGTAGTAATGATAAATTTTATAACCCGATTCATGCAACCCACAAATTTTATGTCCATTTCATCTAATTTGCACTTTAAACATTGATTTTTCCATGACTTATGGAAAGACTGTCTTTCAAGAGACAGACTCATATTAGGTAATTTTAATTCTTTACTGTATAAAATCAATTATAACTTATTAAAATATATAATTTCCGAAGATATATTTAAAACTATAAATATCTCATTATAATATATATATATATATATATATATATATATATATATATTGAAGAAAATCTAAAGAAACACATAATTTGAAATAATAAAATGTTCAGATTTTTTATACAATGATGGAGTACTTTTGATAGAAATATGTACATGTTTATTTATTTATATATGACAAAGTCTTATTTTAGACTAAATAACGGTTAAATGTTGACATTTTATAATTAGTGAGATTAATAAGGTCATTTGATATTTATTTTTATTCATTGCAATGAGATATATACATATAATTATGATAAAATTTTAAAATGATTGTCAACATATAAATAACTACTTTTTAAATAATTTGAATGAAATATTATAAATAAATAAAATTTTATTGTATTCCATATTTAACATTTTCCAACTAAATTAATTATTTCACTGCATAACTCATATAATTTTCTTTAAATGACTAAACTTTAAAATTTTAAATAAAACTTAATTTAAATCTTTTAATTAATGATATCACGCAACGCGAGATGGTACTCCACTAGTTTTTTATAAAATTTAAATATTATACTTTATAAGTTAAACCAAGTAATAATATTTGAAGGTGAAAATATAAAAATGTATGATATAAACAAATATTTTCAAAAACTCCTAATTTTGTATGTAATTTAACAAATGCAGTGTATAAGGTAAAAAATAAGTGATCTATCCATAACCTTATGGGCAGACCGCCTGTCGAGAAACCCACTCTTTTTTATGAGGTATTAATTTCTGAAAATTATCGAAAATTATCCTTCATTTCCGTCCGAAAATTTCTAAGGTAGTACCAATTTTTTTAAATAAGTACCCTTAAGTCTCATCAAATTAAACAAAATTACTTCTATTAAATATGATTTTTTGTTAAAAAATCAATTAACTAACCCTACCACAAAAATACCCCTAACATCCATCTCATTCCATTGCCATCTCAAAGTGTAAATAGTTGCTACTTTATGCACAAAGTGCTGTGCTGTGCTCGCTCAATAATTTGAAGAGTTAACTGACGTCATATTTATTTCCAAAAAAAAATATAGTGAAACAAAAATGATGGGTTTCACATTAAAGCAAAATAAAGATCGAGATATTATGGTAAACGTGGTTCCAGAGCATCTGGCTTTGCTCAATCATTTTTCGCCCCATTGACTCAAATCAGTGGAAGCTTCCTTCGGTTAATTCCAACGTTTTTCCAGTTTAAAATACATAAATATAGAATTAAACTTTGAAATTAGTGATTTCGTGAGTGACAAAATGAATGGACAGAGAAAAGTAAAAGAATAGAAGGATAGAAAAGTAAATATGCATCTTAAATTAAAACGGGTCAACAAACAAAGTGCAACTTGAATTGAAATGCATGTGCTTGAATTTAAATGAAGAAAATTAATAGATGAAATTGAAGGTAGAAAATAAAAAGTAGGATGAGTGGATAAAATAGAAGGAATTTTGCCAAAAATAGAAAGAGTGTCAAATAAAATAAAATATTTATTTATAATAAGTATGTTATAAATAACTAAACGGATGGGGTATAATAAAATTATTGGAGTAAAAATGTAAAATTCTTGGCCCATAAGATCCCATTATCCCGACATCATAGATAAATCATAGTGTTCAAAGATCAACCATATGATGGTCCGAAGAATTAAAACTTATAATCATTGAAATGCTCAATAAAACACTTAACCACTTGTCAGTCACGTTAGTATAAGTACACAATAAAACTATATTTCATATACATGCTCCTCACACCTCCTTTCAATTTTAAAATTTCCATAAATAAAAAACATCCAGCATTTTTCAAAATTTATTATAATACATATTTTTAATAATATTTTTTAATTATATATGTTTTAATGAATTTTTAAAAGGAAATGGAGGGAGTAGAATACAACCGTACAGCGCAATTTCGAAATCAATCGAAATGTACAATGTGTGCTGTCATTTCAAGAAAAAAAAGGTAGTACAACTTTAGGATGAATGTACCTAAACGAATAAAAAATCCTTATCTCCTGGGCATCTGATGCAAATAAATAAAAAAAGATTAAAATTTTTTTTGTCCATAACATATAAGCTAATATAATCTTTTGGTCTTCATTTTCAAAACCACCTCCTTTCAATACCCTAAAAATTCAAAATGATTTGTTTGGTCATCAAACCAGCTTCCGGATGTTTTCAGGTAGACTAAATTATTTTTTGGTCCATAACATGTGATCTTATACTATCTTTTGGTCCTCAAGCTCACCATGAAAACCAAACAAATCATTTTGAATTTGTAGGGTACTGAAAGAATGTGGTTTTGGAAGATGGTATTAGGTCATATATTAGGGAAAAAATAATTTAAAGACACCCAATAAGAATTTTATCGTAGACCGTATAGGGTGTGCTTGGTAGAGCCGTGCTTATAAACAAATCTGGCTTATTTTAAAAATAGAGGAGATCAACTTCTATTTTTTCCCAGAATATAACGTATGCTTCTTAAATAAATACTTTTTTAGTTATTTACCAGACATAAAACATGTTTAGTTCATAAGAAAATCACATATAAACCCTACTAAACATATCCATATTAGGTCATATGTGGAATATCTTTAAAAACGACCTCAAGAATTTTATGTTAATTTAAAGACACCCGATAAGATGACTACTTTTGCTCCAACAATGACAATTGGACGGACTCTGGGAACAAACAGAAAGTAAATTATTGTAATTTAACTTATTGTAATCGGGGAATTTTTTTCTTCCCTACATCTATGAATAATTGATTTGAAAAAACACAGACGAATTATCTTTACTTTATAGATCACGTGTTTTTCTTTTTCCAAATAAATGTAAACATGTTCATATATAATTGTTCATTTCATTTCAATATTGAACGATCTGCTTTTATGCCATTTTATATCGTTCATGTTTAGGCAAAGTCATGGAAAATACTATTAGGGGTTTGGAAAAATAAGTTTAATTAGAATTTTAAAAAATAAAAAGAAATTTAATTACAATATTAAAAATTTACTATACAATATATAACTGTCAGTTATGATTTAATCAATGCAGTTCAAAATTTTATCCTCATTTATTTTACTTTTTACAGTTTAAACCTTATTTTTTCAAAGAGACAAACTGTTATTGCGGTTTGATTTTGTAAAACCCTTTCTCAAGGTCTTGACTTTTTCTTCTGGGCTTGGGCTGAAATTATTTTTAACATTTTTCACCCTTTTGAGCAAAAATGTCTCCCTCCTGACTATTTCTCTCTCTTTTTTGGATGATAGCAATGTGTAAGTCGCATTCACCATAACCCAATATATACTTGTATTTGGTATTTATCTGATTTTATAACCCCCATCCCTGTGAAAATTGTACACTTTTGAAGCTAGTTTTGTCTAGTTATACTTATCCTATATTTCAATTAGTATATAATATGTAACAATTATTATGGTCAAATATGATTTGAAAAGGTTAATACTTTTTTAATAATTTTTATAAATTTATTCTAAAATATTTTACAATTTTATAATTATAAATATTTCAAGTTTAAAAGAGACGCTATAGGTAAATAATATGCCACGACAAAAATATATACTACTCTCTTCGTCCCCGGGCTTTCTACGAAAAGAGAAAGTGGGACTTCTAATTTCTAGCGTGAAAAGGCAAAACTACCATTGTCTTCTTCCTTTGGCTCACAACTCCATATATGCTCTCTCCGCCTCTATCTTCGTCATCCATCATCCGCTTAACTCTGCCGTCCATTGAGCAACACCGTCGTACCCCTGGCTAGGGGGCGAGAGATGAACGCCACCGCGCCGCTGACTCGAGAGAGGTGAGGCGAGGGAAGAATTTGAGGTGTGTCTGAAAGAAGGGGGCGGTGGCTCTGGAATAAGGAAACACGGGATCTAGAAGAAGGGGAGGCTGTGGGAGGGAGAAGGCAGAGGAGTGGGGAGGGGAGGAAGCAGAGCCGAAGGGAGGGACGTATGGTGGCTGAGGCGAGGGAAGACGAAGATAGGTGGTGGCAAAGGGGAGGAGGCGGAGCAAAATGAGTGGTAGCGGAGGCAAAAGGAGAGAACTAGTGGGGGGCAAGGGGTGGTGGCGGTGGCGGGGCAAAGGAGGGCTAGTGACGGAGGGTTAAAGGGGCAATGAGGGATGACCGTGGGACAAGGAGTGGTGGCGGAGGCTTAGAGGGACAAGGAGTGGTGGCGGAGGCTTAGAGGGACAAGGAGTGGTGGCGGAGGCTTAGAGGGGCAAGGAGGGGGTGGCGGTGATGGAGCAAAAAAAAAGTGGTGACGGTGGCAGTGCAAAAGTAGGGTCGGTGGCAGAGGGTTAAAAGGGCAAGAAGGGGTGGCGGTGGTGCAAAACCAGTGGTGACAGAGGATTAGAGGGGCAAGGAGGGGTGGCAGTGGGGCAAAAAGAGGAGAGTGGAGGGGTGGGCTGAATGACAATTAGGGTTTATGAGAGTAGTGGTGCATTGGGTGAAATTTTAAGATTTCCAGGGTAATTATGCCTTTTAGGATGTTGAATATTTCCTTAAGAGTAAAGTGTGCAGATATACCTAGGACAACTAAAAAAGGAAAGTGTGCATAATCGGCTGGGACAGAGGGAGTATGTTATACTCCATGTTTCATTTAAAATTGAAGTTTAACTATTTATTTTGTCCAAACTCTTTAACTTTGACAGTAAAATTGAATTGGTGTATAAGTATAAATTGTCATGTGATAATTTGTTAGATTCATTATAACATATTTTCAAAATATGAACTTTTCACAAATTTTAATCATCTTTAATTGAAGATACTATTAAAGATCAAACATTTTTCAAGTCAAATGTTGAAAGTCAAAAGTGTGTAGAACAGAGAGATTAGTTTACTTTATTATTATTTTAGATAGAATTTTGAAGATATTATGATTACTCTCTCAAACTCAACCAAAGATTTTTATTTTCTCTTTTCGTCTGTCCCGATCAAAAGCTTTAATTTTGACTATTTTCTTATTTGAACTAGTATATGTGGCTGGAATTTAGCCCAATTATTTTATCCCATATTTCTTCTACCAGATGAGCAACATAAATATTTGTGCAAAAATGAACTTTGACTGATTATCCGGCGAATTATATGAGTAGAAAGTAGAAGATGAACATATTGTGTCGAAAAGGTTCCTATCGCCTAAAGAAAATAATGAAAAAGAGACGAATGACCATTTGGTGAAACTGTCTCGTTTCAAGTTCCTGTTTATTCAATTTTGTTTTTTCTAAAGGAAAAAAGAAGTTTGGATCTCACATTGAAGCTGCTGCTGCATGTACTAATAGTCAACTAATATGGCCAGTTATGATATTTTGTTCAAAACACGACCATAAAGGCTATTTCAGCTAGTACTGGGCCGTCCACACCAGCCGACACCACAGTCAACATGTGAGAAGTAAGTCATGGTAGCCCAACGCCAGGACCCAAGTTGGAGCCCGTACTCACCGCGCACCAGGAGCCCACCAGTCACATGGCCCAGAAGCCCATATTTTGAGCAAGGACATCCCACACGGTCGCTTGCGAGCCTCAAACTCAGGATTCCCCCTTGAATCAACTTGTTCCAACCACTGGGGTACACCCATGGGTGTAAAACACGACCATAAACTATTTAGGAAGAGGGGGTGGGATAAGAAGAATGTGGTCGAATTACGCTTCATTTATCATTTTTGCGTGTTGGCCAACACTTTGTCTCGTGGTATCATTTTAATTGGTCCATTGTAGTAGTATTGGATTTTAAATTTTGAAAAAGAGTAACAGAAAAGTTAAATGATGCTCCATTCCTATGTACATGACATACTTTTAACGGTCGTCATTCTTATTTTTTCCTTTTTAAAAAAATTGTACTTATTTCCTTCGTTTGTTGATAACGTACAGGTTTTACGACCCAACCTTGGGATATCTTAGCCCAAAGGAACGAGGGAAGATCCAGCGGGACCAGCAGGTGGCTGATGGAACCTGTTATACGGAAGTGGTCCTATCAGCCACCAAAACACATAAAATACATCTTTTGTTGATAACGTACATATTTTACGGTCCAACTGACCTTAGTCTGCCTGCTTTGTAGGCCTGGAAGCATACCGGGCTTGTGGCGATCATCAGCAGCCGATAGCAAATTCTGACATTAACATCTGTATCCTTGGGAAGATGTGAAGACCACAATTCATTATAGTTGATATTTATAGAGTGCTTAAGTTATTGAATAAGTGTGGAATATGTTTTCATGCATTAGTTTTGTTCTTCGATCTGATCAATTAAATTATTGTGTTCATGATGATCACTCGATTTAACCGTTCGAGTCGATGTTTTGTTCTCAATTTGATTGTTTAAATTGTATGTTTGTAGTTATATTTTTATTTTAGGGTATCCATTTATTTGGAGGATGCATTAATTTATGTTTTTAAAAGTGTTTGCAGATTAATCACCGTACATCGTCTTTGAATCGAGTGGTTATTCAATTGCAGAATTTTTAATTCAATGGAGTAATTTTGATACGTAATTCCTAATCTTAATCACACCATATTTTACTCGGATTCTTTGAGTCTCTCTCAAAACTGATAATGAGTCTAAACGGCCAGTTCACGGCTCAATATTAATCTTTAGCTATATGTACATTGCCTTTTCTATTGAGGAAAAAGTAACCGCTGTAAAATTTTAGAATACATCTTACCTCCTTTGTCCCAATTGAAAGTTTTTAATTATTTTTTTATAATATTCTATATCAAATTTTCACCGTATATTTAAACAGATATATAAATAATAATATTGTCATATATGATATTATTCAATTTATTGAAATAAGTACTTTATAAATATTAATTTTTTTTATTTTTCATTTACCTATCACAATCAAATGTGATTTTTAAATAATGTGCTAACGATTGCGGTTTAATTTTATGTGGGACAGAGGGTATAGAATAAGATACGATTAAAATTTTTTTTTAAAGAAAAGGACTCACAGTCACAGACATTATCATTGCATAAGCAAATTAATTTTGTCAAAGAGGGTAGTAGTATGTACTTTTAATCAAAATATTTGACTCTTTCATATTTTTCAACATTGTTCTTTGATTTGACATATGAATAATGGTAGGCAGAATGAATAAAACAAATTAAGTTGACAATTAAAAAATAAATGGATGAAGTTAAAGGATTAGAGTGGATCTCATGACACACGGTTTGTCCATAAGTTTATGGATTTATCATTTATTTTTAACTGTATACTGTATTTGTTAAATTACATACAAAATTTATAATTTTTTAAAATATTTTTTGTATCAGATATTTTATGTTTTTACATTAAATACATATTTTAACTTGTAAAATACAATATTTAAATTTTATAAAATTACAATATTTAAGGTAAAACTCCATGTGCACTGTCCATAAGGTTATGGAAATGTAGTCTTTCATGAGACTTTCTCAAAGGATTAATCCCGTCAACAAAGAAAATAAATATCAATATTCAAAAATCATTTTGAATGTGAAAGAGTGAAAATGTTGGGAAATGGAAGCAGGGAGTGTATTTTTAATTCCAAGCACACTCAAACGGTAAAACATAAAAAATATTGTAAAATGTAACATTCAAATTTGAACATAAAATGCTCAAATTAAAGAGTAACGTGTTTAAGTTAGAAAGTAAAATAAATTTTCATAACTTATAA
The DNA here is from genome assembly GCA_037428765.1 of Rubia yunnanensis. Taxonomy (NCBI): domain Eukaryota; kingdom Viridiplantae; phylum Streptophyta; class Magnoliopsida; order Gentianales; family Rubiaceae; genus Rubia; species Rubia yunnanensis. Next base: position 74,965,465 of record CM075071.1, on the reverse strand, counting down.
CCAAAATAGATTTCACAAAATTTTATTTTATACCGACTAACCGTTAGATCTAGTCATTTTATAAATGGTATGAATAATATTATTTATTTCTTTCAAATAAGGAATTTATAATTATGAAAATCTTTTAAAGTGAATCTCAATATATAAATAATTATAATCTGATCTTAAAATTTATAATAAAATTTTTATGATTAGTGTAACAACCTTCTCATTAAATTTTATCATAACAAGCCTTTAACTAGTTAATTATCTACTAATCAAATTTTCCTATACTTGGGGTTTGCTCGAACTTTTTTCATGCTTTTCTTTGATTTTGCATAAAAGTAAGAAGAAGGTTGTTTACAAAAATAAAAATCGTACTGTAAGCTTTAAAGATGCTGTTAAGACTGCCCTCATTTTGCTCTTCTTTTGGCCCCATACACCTTTACCCCATTGGCAATCATGCGAAAGTAATCTTAAAGATTCTTCTATTTTCCCCCTGCTTTTCTTCCAAATCCTAAATTGAACCTTGAAAATAGATGCAAAATTATCAGCACTCCTAACTGCAAGTTCTCAGTACTTCAAATAGAAGCCTTTTTCCCCCCCAAATCGATTAGTACCGAGACCTTTTTAAAGTGGGTAAAATTAGTGATGTTCTGGGGTGCGTTTTGTCTTTTGTTATGGCAGAGAGTCCGTCTGCTATGAGACCGTTTTACCGTAAGACCAGAGACTAGAATGACAATAAATAAAGAGTAAATGATATATATTGTTTATAATTATTTTTTATCCGGTGCCACAATAAAAAATGCAAAAAAAATAAAATGGGGGGCTATCCTACAAATAAAAAATGGCAAAACAAACTCACCTCCTTCTAGCCTTCTCCGCCACCGCCGCCCATCTCAACCGTCGCCGTCTTGCGTTCTCTGCCGTCGCCGCTCGCAACTCCACCGTCGCCGCCTCGCCTCTCCAAGCTCGCCGCCTCACCTTCTCTTTCGTCGCATCGCAACCTCTCCGCCATCGAATCGCAATCTCCTAGTCTGTCACATTGTAATCTTTGTCGTCGCCGCATCGTCTTCTCTGATTTGACTTCTTCGTCGTTGCCTCGTCGTCTCCTCGCCTTCTCAGCCGTCACATCAGTGAAAATCCAATGTTCGTCTGCGGTTTGTCGTGAAGGTCGGTCACACTAGGGTTTGCGCCAGCGTTGCGAAGGTCGGATTTGCTAGGTTTTTCGTCGGCATTGTCAAGATCGGATGTGCCGGCGTCGGCGTCATGAGGATTCGCCAGCTTTCGATTGCTAGAACATAGCTCATTCTCGGCCGAGTTCAGGGAAGGAGAAAGGGGAATTTTGGGTCAAATCCAGGTCAAAACATGAGTCATATACAGGCTGAACATTAGAATATGCTTAATGGGTTGAATCTGTCTTTGGGCTTGGCCCCTACCATAGTTAAAAGTCATACACAAAAAAAAAACATCAAACTACATAATAATGAATCATCAAGTATTTAAAATAATTAATATTAAATAAACATAATCAAACATCAGTTGAAAACCCTATAAAAATCAATATTAGAATTTAAAAGATCATTTCTTATTATTAAAGCATCAATAATACATCAAATAAAAATCTAATATTAAAAATTAAGAAACATCAATATTATTATTTTTTAAATGACATGCTGGAAAGCTAACACATCAATGAAAAAAGAAAATATAAGTTAAAAATTAAAAATTATTTTGTTACATGTGAAAAAAAACTACTCGTATTTTGACATTCCACTTCTACAAACTAATGTTATTAGTTATTGACATGATAATTCACAGATGTAAGATGATACATATCACTTATGTACATTACAGATAAACAAGACATAAAACATCAAACACCGATAACTCAAAATCAAATTAATTAAATGAATCATCACTGTCACAACAAAAAGATATAAAATTAGAATGTGACATTGGCAAATTTTAATTTGAAATTTTACATTTGCATGTGAAAATGGCAATCGCCATAACTATCGAACTATCGAACCATCGAACGCCATTCATTACAAAGAGGTTCAAATGCCCTAATAAATAGCTAACATAAAACTGAAAAAATTAAATCAAGCTAAAACATCAATAACAATCAAGCGCCTCAATACTAACAATCAACCATCATAACTGAAAAATAATGTAAAAAAATACACCATAAACAATCAAATTATATTTTTTCCCCAACTATTTTTTCCCTTCGCCGCTGGTTTTTTCACAGACTTGCCTTCTCCTGCTGGTTTTGAAGAAGATATCTCTCTTACTACATCAACACACAGATCAAAGTTCGACTACAGTTCTCTGTTTAAGGGAACACCTTCAGAGCATGGTTCCTCATACCAATTTTCTATTAACTCATCAATGGCATTATAGAGCTATCTGACATGGAAATTATTCTTGTGGAATAATATAAAACATCACATACAACAACAAAAACAACAAAATCTGAACCTAAAGCATCACAATAGTACACATAACATCACTGACAACTGTATTGTGAAACATCAAACACATTATTTAAAACATCAATATTAAAATTTAAAAACATTAAACAGTACACACAAAATATCAAAAGAACAAAACTGAACATTAGTTGCACACTTAAATATGAAAACACCACAAGCATCAAACACTGAAATTAAAAACATTACACTAACACACATAACAGTACTTAGAGCTTAAACATGAAAGCTCAAAGATAAAACCAGAAATATCAACAGCAATATCTAAAATATTACAACTAAAAAAGAAAACTTACAGTTCTTAATTCATTCTTTCAATGGTAAAATGGTAAATAGAAAAGCTGTGAAACGTTCGGGTGGGTGACTTGAAAGCACACCCTCTCGTACAACAAAGTGGATCCTACTGGACCCAAGCTAATTAATGATGAGTTGGGGTGGACTACATGCATATCCATGTAGTGAGTGGGAAAACTAGAGGGTAAAGAAAGATATAATGAATGGGGGTGAAAACAAATTCACTACCCCATTCTAAGATACTGTTTCTACCTCATACATCCAAGGCCTTCTATATCCGCTGAGAAATGATTCCAGCATAAATGCGATTCAAGATTGAGATGACAATCCGAACCCATATATACCAACCAGAGAGGGTACTGACTCTACTTAAACCAAATGTTGACATCCTATACGCAGCTGAGGTTAGTGGTCTTGGGTCTTGTAAATCTTGAGAAAATGGTCTCCACCGGGTGGAGTTGTCCCGTGTCTTCAGGAGGCCATAGTCGTGGTGCCGATTTGCTGCATCCTAGTGCAGCCGAGAACAATGGACTCGGGTCTTGAATGTGGGAGTCTTGTGTTGTGCAAAAAAATTGAAGGTGGGATCACCTATGTGCTATTGTTCAGCATGATGGGCAGCTTCTACCATATACACTCCTACGGTGGGGAAAGAGGAGTGTTATTGGCATTCCATACATTCTCTTTCCATGAATATATCGGTGGTAAGAGCAAGAAGAGGCATTGCCAAGTGCTCTTGTGAGACCCTCCTAATACACCATGGAAAATTTTGGAGAACGGGCACAACTTGTACTGCGTGTGCTTGGAGTGGCGGTTCTGTAACCGCCCATTCCGTTTTTAGCTAATGGACAACTTTACGCCTTTATAACACTAGTGTAGCACGAGCATATAGCACATGAATGTATCCGTCAATATCATAGTAACAACCTAGGTTAGGAAAAATATGTGAGGAACGTACATTCCAGCCATGTTTCCTTTTGCTGAATGTAGCGGACAAGCCATTATTTCGTCAATTTCTTAGTACTAAGTTACATGCTAGCCACCCCTAAGGGTGATAAGTAAGTCCTCTAAGGCAAGGCCTTTTGGTTGGACTACATGCCGAGACACATGTGCACATTTAGAGGAAATGCACAGCCTGTGATGTAGTAAACCCGTAGGGTCAGTCAATATTATCTCCAGAAAATCGTGGCTCCATATAACTGTGATGCTAAAAACCATGGTATCGGGTTGTAATGGTGCCATAACGCCGCGGTTTCGGAAAACCATCCCTACAAAAATTGTGGTTTTGGCACCCCTCGAATCATCCACCCCTCGAACCATCCACCACTCGAACCAACCACCCCTCGTACCATCCACCTCTCGAGCGGCCTACCCTCGAGCCATCCACCTCTCGAATCATCCACCACTTGAACCATGCACCCCTCATTCTACTTCATTCTTAAATGCATCAACAGTGGGCAAGTGCTCTTAGACATCTAAGAAACATCGACAATAACACAAAAATTAGAACAAATAGTAACAAAACCCTAAGATATCACACACACAATCAAAACAACAAAACTAAAACATCAATTGCATACTTAAAACACTACAAGCATCAAATACTAAAATTAAATTATCACACCAACACGGGTAACAATACTTAAAACCTAGACATGAAAGATCAAACAAAAAACCTGAAACATCAACAACAGTATTTAAAACATCACATTAGTAAATTACAGATCCTCTTTTCTTCCCAATTGCAGCAACAGTTGGCAAGCATTCTTACACATCTAAGAAATATCAACAACAACAACACAAAAATTAGCACAAATCGTAACAAAACCCTAAGATATCACACACATAATCAAAAAAATAAAACTGAACGTCAATTGCACACTTAAAACACTACAAGTATCAAATACTGAAATCAAATCATCACACCATTGCACACTTAAAACACTACAAGTATCAAATACTGAAATCAAATCATCACACCAACACAGATAACAATCCTTAAAACATAAACATGAAAGATCAAACATAAAACATCAAACATCAACAATCGTATTTAAAACATCACACCTACAAAATAACAAAATTTATAGATCCTCCTTCCTTCTCGATTGCAACAACAGAGGACAAGCATTCTTATACATCTAAGAAACAACAACATCAATACAAAAATTATTACAAATCATAACAAAACCCTATGATATCACACACAACCAAAATTGAACATCAATTACAAACTTAAGCATGAAAACACCACAAGCATCAAGTGCTGAAATCAAAACATCACACCAACACTGATAACAGTACTTAAAGCCTAAAACCTAAAACATCACACTAAAAACAAGAAACATCAATGCCTGTACCTGAAACATCACTGCTGAAAATTAAGAAAACTTACAAATGCTTCTTCCTTCTCGATTGCATCAGTAATGATGCAAATATTCTTAGACATCTAAGAAACAACAACAACAACACAATTATTAGCACAAATCCGTAATAACAACTCACAAAACACAAAAAAAAAACCCTGAGAAAGCTCCAAATATTAACACAGTGAACAACACAAGCCCTAGAAAATCACATGAACAAAAAAAAGCAAACAAGAAGCGGTAAAAAAACAAAATATGCATAAAAATCTGTGAAAAGACTTTACCTTCGAAGATAAACACGAACGGAAGGTTGTATTGTGTGTTCGGCTGCCGGAAATCAAAGCTATAACCGGAGAATTGCCAGAGAATGAAACGAATCTTCTTTGAGTCATTGTGTTCTTCCCCGTGCAAGAAACATGGAAGAAAATTGAGAAAATGAGCGGTTGAATTGAAGGAAAATGGAAGAGAAATAGAGAGGAGAGAGAAGAATGAGGCACTTGCGATAGAGAAGAAAGGAGAAGCGAGAGAATGCATGAGAAAAATAATGGGAGAAGAAGAGAAAATATTGATATTTATACCTGGAGTTAAATGTAAATTAATGAAATTACACGCCCAGCCCTGGACTTTTAAAACTTTAATTTAAAACCTCATGCTACATTCTGAGCAATTTAATCGCTGGTCTCACTGTAATACTATCTCGCACAAGACTTTGTCCATGTCGGACAATTTACAATCAAAATAAACTTGTGATCATGATCAAACCGGCCAATTTTTTTCAATAATTAAGCGATTTATTTTGAGTATACATGATTTCACTATCGTTTGTATCAATCAAAATGATTACCCATAGAAAACTTCCTACTTTCCTTTTTGGCATGTCTCATTGAAAACTTCATAAATTGACTCTTTCATTTTTTGAGCATAAATTTGTGGTTTCAATTCCACTGTGGTCCGCTGAAACAAGAAAGTAACCATAATCCTCCTTTTCTCATTAGCCAACTCAGCGCTCATAAATGAGCATGAAAAAAGTAATTATGAAGTTTTGTATGAGACGAAGGAAGTATTTTGTTACACATAGGAGATTCAACAGAAAGGTACAATAAGGCTTCCATAAATATTAACTACTCCCTCTTGTCTTAATATATTGGCACCAAGTCAATGGGCACACTTCTTTTTAAAAAGTAAAATGTGTGAAGGATATTGTATCGGGAGAGTAAAAAGTAAATTAAGTTAATGAAAGTAATTTTAATTTAATTATTAAAGGAAATATGTCAATAATAAAAGACTAAACAAAAAAAAAAGTGTGCTAATATTTAGAAACAGGAGGAATTACCAACAGTGAGAGATATTTTTAACAGGAATGAGAAAACACACCACATACATCACTCAACCTTATTAATCAGGAATTTGCAACGTTTGCAATACCACGAACGGATGGTCGATCAAATTCAACAAATTGTACATGTCATTCACATCTAAATAAAATAGATCGGCACATTTTCATGGTGATAATACTCCACACTTGCTGAAAGAAAGAAGAACCATCAAACTTATAAAGAGAGGGAATTTATACATTTATTAAGTGAAAAATCTAACTCCACAAAAAAGAGAGAGCAGAAATCAAATAGCGTAAAGTAAAAATAAAAACCTTCCATGACCTCACATTGGAGGGAGATAAGGGAAATGATGAAAGCCATAAATGTTTTAGACAGTAAAAAAGAAAGAATAATATTACATCATAAGTTAGTCAATCATGAATCTATGCTTTTTTTTTAAAAAAAAATCAATCATTCCAAGATTGTGGGGAAAACGCCCAGCGACGATTACAATAAGTGGAATTGACATCCAATCTAACTAGCCTCTAGCAATAACCAGTTATTGCAAGGATATTCAAACTACATGTCAACCAGACTGATCGTCTGTACTATTACAGATCAGAGATCCAATAAAAAACTGTAACATCGCCCTTGAGGATATTAACTCACTTCTGCAAAATTCATGACCACTTGGCGAAATGGAGCATATCAGCATCAATATCACTATGCCAAACAGGGATTTACAACAGTTGTAACCCCACTTGATCTTGATCCAAAACACTATTTATATTGTCCAAACTGTAAACACCTTGAAAAACACAGATCGAGAATGAAAATCACGAACGAAATCACAAACACAAACGAAATCACAAACACACGATTTGTAAAACCAAATCAAACAAAATACATCGACGTGAACAATTAGATTAAATGTTCATTATGGATACATCAATCTAATCTATCAAGTTGAAGAACAATACTAATGTATGGAAACTGATCCATACTTATTCAGTAACCTAAGTATAAAAAAGTATATCAATTAAAAAAAATTAATGGAGGGATGGAAAAACGAAGATGAATGAAAAAGCTTCAGCCGACAACGGTAGGGTTTAGACGAAGGAGAGGAATTGTGAATGAGTATGTACAGTTCAAACGATTATGAATCTTTGATTAAGTTGTGTCGATATTTACTTTTCAGTAATTTAACTTATTCATTAGTAATTGTTTAGATGTTAACTCAATAACTGATATATACATAGCTCAATCAAAATAAATCAATATTCGTGTTACAATTAGATTGGTGTGTGATGAGAACTACTTCATGATGATTCTAATAATTATAATTATTATAAAAAATAAAGGGAGAACTAAAAAGAGAAAAAGGCATAACAACTAAATCAAAGGGAGAAACTAAAAAGAAGAAAGGGCATATACTAACACAAAATCAAAACTAAAGGATAAAGGAAAAAGGATAAAGGGGGAAAGAGTCCAAAAGAAAGACTACATTATTGAAAGACTAAATTATTGAAAGACTTAATTCACCATACACTAAATAAGTTAAGAAGGGTCCCTTAACCATTACAAACCTACTCCATTGTCTAATTTAACCTACACATTTACTATTTAACAATTAATATTATTTAATTTTGATCACATATTTAAATAGATATATAAAAAATCTATTATCATATGTGATATTATTAAATTTATTATACTAAGTATTTTTAAATATCAATTAATTATTTATTATTATTATACATAGTTAAATATATTAATGGTAAAATATATTTTTTGAATACCAAAAAAATTTCCATGCAACTTAAGGTGAGACTGAAGAGCAGTACTCCCCCTGTTTCTCTAATAGTGACACATCATTTTTGGTGTTAGATTTTAGGAGATGCTAAATGAGTGGATGAAATTGAATTGAAAGAAGAAAAAGTAAAATGAATTAATGTAATAACATTAAACTTTTCATAAATAGAAAATGTCAATATAAAAGAAATATATCAAATTAAAAAGTGTGACACTATTAAAGAAACGGAGGGAGTAAATTCTTTCCACTAGTCCCATAGTTTAACACATTTTCTATGACCGCGACTATGGATCACTTGAGGGGACCACTTTTAGGGTCCTAATTCACATGCCTCCTACCATTTCAAAAATAAATTACCATGACAGAGAGAAATATAAAGGCAAAATTTAAAAAATCCCATCATTTCACTATAAATTTGATTGATTTTTCTAGTTAAAATTAATAGACTTTAATCATATATTTTATTTTCCATAAGCAATATTATTGTAAAGCATAATCTTGTAAAAATCATAGCTTTTCAAATGTCAATCCTATATGTTTGCTTTATATTCCCAACTTCAAAAGTCTATCTTAGTGAACATCAAAATACATGGACCTTGTTTGTCAAACAACTATTATTAGTAGTTCGCCGTTTCACTTATCCTATTTAGCTAGTTATTTTGTTGACTCTTTATATTAATTGTTTAATTTGATAATCGTGTTTGATAAATGCTGGTTAATTGTTGATTGTTTAAATAAAGTGTAATATTTTTAAAAAATAAAATAATGGCTGCTAAATTTCAAGTATCTTGAACGTTAAATATATCTTTTAACAATAACCAAAAAAAACTCTTTTAAGTATATATTTTTAAAAAAAATCAGCTCAATAAAAAGTGGAATGCTAAACATCACTTTCCATCTTATTAAAATTATTAATGAATAAAAATGTGTCCAGAAAAATGAAAATAAAATAGAAGAAAAATCTCTCCAGCACGGGTACAGTCATATGTATGTATGATATGTTAAATTTGTAGCTGTCAATGGATTGCTCATATGTATGATATGTTACAACTTACATCTGATATTAATGGTAAATTGACTACCCCGGATATGCAAGTTTATTTACAAAAATAAATAATATTACTCCGTCCCATCCGAATGTGCACACTTTTTGGTCAACTTTCTCAGGTCATCTTTGACCAACGATAACTTTAGTTACGTATATTAACGGTGTGTTAAAATTTGATATTTAGAAAATACAGCATGCAGAGAATTCAACAATATCTCACATGATGATATTGGTATCTATATACTAGTTGAAATTTATGGTCAAACGTGTCTTGAGAAAGTTGACCAAAATATGTCAGATTCGGTTGGGACGGAGGGCGTAGGAGAATGAGAATAGTAGGGTGTGAATGGTAACGTGACACCTCAACTAATGAACAATGATATGTGTAAGATCCACCACATTTTGTTGATGATAAAAATGTCAACATTACCACTGATGGGGTACTAATTACAGGGCTTCTTGCATTGGCTGTTCAGTCGGACAATTATTGGAAGTTTGTTTCGTAGTCAATTGTCCTTCCAATATCTTGCACCATACTTGCTACCATCTCCGTCCCAGCTGTATTTGCTTAACCATCATAATTACGTTCTTCAAAAAAATGTATTTAATTGTTAATATGTTTATAAAAATAAATAAAAGTCAATTTTGAAATTATATGTGACGATAAATTGAATAATATCATATACGATAATATTATTATTCATATATTTATTCAAATGTACAGTTAAACTTTAATAGAATGTAGTGTAAAAAAGTAAAAGTGCAGATAGAACTGAGACGGAGAGAGTAGAATAAAGGGCATATTACTTCAGGGGCCCTCAAACTATTCCATCTTACCATTTTGGGCCCCATTTTTTTTATCACTTTCGTCCCTGAACTACCAAAAGTGTTAAATCGTAACCCTTTCGTTCGGTCAAATCGTTAGCCTCGGTCAAAATTGTTAATTTTGAGGGTAAATAAGTAATTTTACATTTCTCATTTTCTTTTTCCTTTTCTTCTTTTCTTCCTTTTCTCAAACCATCTCCCCTTTCCCATTGAGTTTCTCGTTCTCCTCCTCAGCCCATTTCTCCGCCACCTCACCGCCGCATGCACCCCAACCATCCACTGCTTACTGTGACGAAAACAACGATGCTAAATTTGCTTGGTTGATAGATTGATAGTGATGTTTTTATATTCTTAGGATTCCCCTCACCTAACCCGGCCCATATGTTAATTTCCTATTGCATCCGAGGTTCACTTCCGGCTGAGGTCTCGAGCTTTCATTGTAGCAGAACCGCAGGGGAACATATTTGACCACTAATAGGATTTTTTGGAAATAAAAAACGGTCACGGGTCCCTGCTTCTGAACTGATCGTTGCCGCTAAAAGTCTCGCCACCGGAGATAAGAAACGCACTGCTGTAGAACGCCAACGAATTGGCAATCATTGGACATCAAAGACCCAAGAACACTGACGAAGATCGGCGGTGGGGGTTTTGGTGGTGGCGCTAGTAGGGTTTCCGATGCCGATCTGAACTCCATTCCACTGCCGTCGTCGTCACACCAATCCACTCCAGCCCACCACCGCCATCGTCACACTAATCCGAAGAAGAAGATCGACGTTACAGGTAGGGTTTTTGGCGCCGGAGCAATCCATCCTTGTGTGCAGGGGTTTCAGTGGGAGGAAGGAAAGGTGGTCGGAAGAGGATCGACGTTGGCGTGTGGTGGAGGGATGGAGTTCAGAAGTTTGTAGGGCAACGGGATGGAGTCGGGAAGGTGGTGAGTCTGGAGCTTATCGGAGCTATAACGGGAAAAAGTAATGGTAGGAGAAACGAAAAAAATAGAAAAAGGAAATGAAAAATGAAAAGGAAATGGGAAAAGGACAAATGAAAATGACCATTTTGCCCTTGAATTCAGCGGTTTTAACTGAGGCTAACAGTTTGACCGGACAGAAGGGTTACGATTTAACAGTTTTTGTAGTTTAGGGACGAAAGTGATCGGAAAAAAAGTGGGGGACAAAAGGGTAAGATGAGAATAGTTGGAGGGCCCATGAAGTCATTTGCCCTAGAATAAATGTAATTATCATTAATTTATATTAGGTATCCCTCTTCTCCCCTTCTCTTTCAAAAATCTTATCTTTTCATCCGTAGCCTTTTCTCCATCTTCTCATTTTGAAGGGATGAAGAAACAATGATTTTATTTTAAGTGATATTTTTTTTGAATGTTTGTGTTATTAAATAAGTGTGAAATTTATTTTCATACATTAGTTCAATTTTTTGACTTGATTGATAAGATCGTTGTTTTCATAACAATAACTCAATTTGGTTCTTCGTGTTGATGTTTTATTTTTTATGTGATCGTACATATTGTGTGTTGTGGTTCTGTTTCTATTTTTGTATTAGGGGTTCAGTAGATGTATCGATTTGTGTTATTCAATTTGTTTGTAATTTGGATGAAACAGTTTGTTTAATGTACTTTCTCCATCCCAAATCAAATTGTAAATTTACTTTTTGGACACTATTATCTATTAAAGTTTGACCACATATTTCAATAGATATATGAGCAACAATATTATCATATCGTTGAATTCGTTGTAATAAGTAGTTCTTAAGTATCAACTTTTTACTTAGCCGTTATTATATGGAGTTAAACATATTAACGTTCAAACATATTTCTTGAATAGCGTGATAATTATTGGTATTAACTTTGAGCGGGATGGAAGGAGTCGTGACATTGATGCGTGATACATTTTTCTCTGTCACGTGGTCATAATATTCGCGAGAACCAAGTTAACATCCCAACGACGATTTTGCAATTTTTTATTGGATCTCTAATATATTATTTGTACAAACAATTAGTCTGGTTGACACACATTTTAGATATCATTGCAATAAATTAGCTATTGCTAGAGACTATTTAGGTTGGATGTCAATTGAACTTATTGTAAATGCTACATTGAATGATTGTTTAAAAGAACATACAAAAATACTATTTCGAGAAAAGTGCTAAAATAACCCATATATATTACACGAAATTGCCAAAATAACACTGTAAAATTTGAAAGTGCCAAAATAACGCTAAATTTCCATTGAACGTGCTGAAATAACCTTGTCGGTGTTGACTATGAAAAATCTGGCATTGACCATCTCAAAAATGACCATAATACCCACTGCTTCGCTTTCCTGAAAAGAAACTAAACGATTTACCCTATAAAAAGATAAGACTACGTCAGTTCTTTCTATAAAAACAATCATTGTTGTACATAATCTAAAAATGCTTAAATATACTTTAAAAAATCAGGATAAAAGATGCCCATTTACAACCCAACCGAAAGGTAAGGGGAGAGGGAGCATGTGGTATGTGCATAGATTAATGGTGTGACGAGGGAGACAAAGGTTGTTGGTCGATTAAATGATGAACTATGAATATCATCGACCAAAGCAAACAAGGCTCCTCCCTTTTTTAGATGGGTGATCATAAAAATCACGCACTAAGATATCATTGTCCATACCCAATGGTAAAATAACACATATTTCTAATGCTCCCTCCGTTTTTCTATACATGACACCATAGGTTTATGTGCTAGGATTTAAGTGAAAAAAATGAGCGGCTGAAATTGAAGGTAGAAAGTAAAATGTATAATAGGTGGATGAAATTGAATGAATCTTGCTAAAAACGGAAAGAGTGACTAATAAAAGAAAACATTCATTTATAGTAAGTGTGTCATAAATAACAAAACAGAGACTACTATACGGTATTTATGTTGAAAATATACTTTAAAATATAAATAAGTGTATTTTAAGTATAAAGTTTAATGAGTGGTTATTTAATCAACGGGATATAATGGTCATTTTAAATAATTTTGGCTCGTCAGAGTTAAATAGACACTTTTGACCAAAATATAGGGTTAGATTAGATTGAGACTTTCGACCAAAATACATGGTTAGATCTGTACTTTCAGATTTTACAAGCTTATATTGACACTTCCAATCAAAACATCGAGGTACAAACACAATTTTCTCTAAAAAGAGTTGTCCCTACAAATGAGGTCCATACTTCCAAATTTATTTGAAGGCAAGAATCAAATGCAAGATTTACACAGGGTTAATTTTTAGATGTTTGGGAGAAAATAAGTGAGGAGGAAGTTTGGAGAAGAACCATAAAGGAGGTTGGTGGGCACCTAGTTGGCACAATTCCCATGGAGCATGCTTCCTTCACTATTTTATTACCAACATATTTATTTAAAAGAGGTGTTTTCATATACTCCCTCCGTCCCAGCCGAATCTGCACACTTTTTGATCAACTTTCTCAAGGTACATTTGGCCATAAATTTCAACTAGTATATAGATACCAATATCATCATGTGAGATATTGTTGGATTCTCTGCATGCTGTATTTTCTAAATATCAAATTTTAACACACCGTTAATATACGTAACTAAAGTTGTCGTTGGTCAAACATGACCTGAGAAAGTTGACCAAAAAGTGTGCACATTCGGCTGGGACGGAGTAATATTTTTTAAATAAAAAAGGTGTTTTCATTTCTTGACACATATATCATTTTTATATAAATAAAGTAATAATTTAAGATCAACAATTCATTTGACGTTACAATTTACAATTTAATTTTATTAACTATTTTAACATCGTCTTATTGCTCACAAAGTCTTGTTTTAAATCGACTCACTATTAGATGGGTTATTATATAATAGGTGATTTGATTTTTATTTTTATTTATTACAATGATATTTCTATAAATTTTTAAAACTTTTTATTTATTACAACCATTAGACATGTTTTTATTCATTACAACGGAGTATAATGTATTGCAGGGGAGGACCCTCCAACCCTCATCAAGACGCAAATTACGGGAAAATATAAGGAGTAAATTTGGAAAAAAATATTACCGCCCCCTTTCATATAAGAAAATTTTGGGAAGTTTGTTTTTAGCCCCCGCTATGAATGTATCTTAACTCCACCTTTGATGTATCGCAACATATAAATAATTATAATTGAATCATAAAAATTATTAAAATAAACTCTTATATAATTTATCTAACTGTTAATTGGTCGGAAGAGTTTCTCAGTATTGTTTACGCAAAAACAATAGCTTAATAATAAAGGAGTGGTGGAAGTGAATACTTAAGGGATGGATAAAAGTTAAAGGGTCAAAAAGGGGAATCCCAAGTCAACAAAAATTTAATAGTATTGAGTATTTATCTATGATAAAATACTTAATTAAATGAGGAAGCACAAGTGATTTAACTTTGTGAAGCTGTCATTAATCAATATGCCGGGTTGGCCCCCATAAGATCACATTCATCATAATATAAATGGTCTCTAAAGCCAGACCAGTTAAGTACCAATACCATGTTAACGAGTAATGTCCGCACAAATTTAAACCAAAGCCATAAATGTAAATAAAAGAGGACATTTATTTTAAATAAGGCAAAGTATGGGGAAAACCATCTTTCCATATGCGTGTGGAAAATGAGGTTTAATTAGAATAATAAAAGGTAAGAGATCTTAGTTGTAATATTAAAATTTTATTATGCAACGTGTAATAAAGTCAACATGAAAAAATGTAGTAATAAAGTTCATAATCCGATTCATGCAACCTGAAAACTTTATCTTCATTTCTTTTAATTCGCAATTTGAACCTTGGTCTTTCCATGACTTGTCGCAGAACCGTCTTTTAAGAGACGAACTCTTTAAAAAATATTTTAAACAAAATTTAGACTAGATCATGTTTTTTTCTAATTTTTATGTGTTATATTGATTAAATTTTTGAAAATTTTTAATTTAATTCAGTTTGAACAAGAATATGATCATCATAATCAGTTTAATTCTTTGTTTGACCATGGGTAAACTAAGTCTACTTTACCTTGAATTCTCGATTCGGGAGCATCATATCACATGACTGGTGACAAGGTTTCTCCTACTGATTTTACTACTATTGTCGATTCAGTGAATGTTATACTGCTTGCTGGATCTGTGTCATCTGCTACACAATATGGTTCTATTTGTTTTGATGATGTCACCCTTACTTATGTGCTCTACATACCTACTTTACGATGTCATTTATTATCATGCTCTAGATTGTTATCTGCCTTAAAATGTCTAGCTTTGTTTACTAAAAATTATTGCCTTTTACAGAAAATTAGCACGAGAACTGTGATTGGCGTGGGTGAACAACAAGGGGGGTGTTTATTGGCTTCACCTGCTGGATACTCGCGTTCGTTCTCATATCATGCAGACTTTTCCAACAGTTGCTTCAGTTTCTTCATCTGATTTATGGCATTAACGTTTTGGTCATCCGTCATCTACAGTGTTGTCTTCTGTTCCTACTCTCTATTTTAGCACAAATAATACTTCTATACCTTGCTCTATGTGTCATAGAACAAAACAGACTAGACATAGTTTTCCTTTGATATTTTCAAATGCTAGTTCTTTGTTTGAATTGATACATTCCTTATAGTTCACCTTCCTCTAGTGGTGCATTTTTTTTAACTATAGCTGATGATTATTTCTGAGCTGTTTTGGTTTAGTTATTAGTGGCTAAGTCAGATGCAACCTCTAGATTTGTGGTGTTTTGTGCTTTGATCAAGAACCAGTTTGGGTGCACCATTCATCATGTTCGTGCTGATAATGGTACATAATTTCCACCCTTGTGATCTTATTTTGCTAAATATAAAATCGTCTTTGAGACTTCTATGGTTGATACACCACAACAAAATGGTCGTGTGGAGCGCAAGTATCGCCATTTGTTAAATGTGGCTCGTGCTTTACGCTTTGCTCCAAGAAGTTCACGGTGCATTTTTTTGGGTATCCTGCTGGCAATAAAGGCTATTGCCTTTATGATTTGGAATCACGTACTTTCTTCAACAGTCTTGATGATGATTTTAATGAAGACCATGTAATACCCCAAAGCCATGACCTACCAGCTTAACGCTAGTATCGGGTAGGGTCTGGCGTGCTACCAAGAATTCCAGCGGTAACGAGCAAATAGAGTTTGTGCGGAAGCAAATTTAGAAAAAAAAATCAACACCTAAATTACTATTACAGTGAAATTGTTAATAAAAGTGTTAATCAAGAGTTCCAACTAAATTTCTTCAGACAAAATTTCTAAAAAATCCGATAAGGATCAGTTCACGTTAATATTTTACATCCTAACCAAAAGCTCTAACAGTCTACCCAGGATCTTTTCTCAAAAAAAGTAAAGACATGAAAGCACTTTTCTCTTACTGTTCTTCCTCATCTGAAAAATGGTTGTTTAACTAGGGTAAGCTCCTTGCTTAGTGAGGTTCCATCGCCAGTATTTACCTAGTTGAGTTTTAATGATCACAGAATAACAAATAACAAATAGCCACATAAGTCCTAACACATAGTAAAAGGATACGGGTGGTTAATGCTAAGTTGCTGCCAAGTGCCTATATGGCAACTCTGACTAACATACAAAACATAACCTTTTCAGTAGTGCCCGAAGGCTATCAGTCCAGAATTCAGTTTTGCCAACCACGCCCAATCAGATGTTCAGTTATGAGCTCGTATCAGTACAGATGGTTATGCTAGCATATCAGAAACTCCACGTGTAGCCGGTCTAATCAGACGGTCCGGTCTGTACCGTTCCCCACTGACTTTGACTGAACTACAATCACATCGGGCCCCCCAAAATCAGAGACAGGTAATCAGGTATAAGATAATTCACGTTTGATACGGCAAGATAAAGTACAAGCCGACCATCCACATAACACATCAGAGCACTATATGATTCAAGTTTGGCACGACAAGACAAAGTACAAGCCGGTCATCACATAACATATCAGAGCATTATATGATTCAAGTTTGACATGGCAAGATAAAGTACAAGCCGGTCATTCACAGAAAAATATCGAAGCAGTTCATAAATTCAGTGCACTACAATTGAGTACAGTATGATAAATGCACACTTAATTTAACAGTCAGTATGTACCATCATTTAAGTTTAACCGTCATATCTCTCTCTAATGGGGTTCGAGTATACATGGTTCGAGTAAGGAGTAGAAAGGTTCGAGTATAAGGTTTCATGTACAGGGGTTCGGGTAGATGGGTTCGAGTACAAGGGTTTGAGTAGAGGATTCGAGTGAAGGGTTCGAGTGGTACTGGTGTTCAAGTGGTACTGGTTCGGGTGGCACTGAGTTCAAGTGGTAATGGTTTGAGTGGTGAGATTTCAAGTGGTGAGATACGAGAGGTAAGGTTCGAGAGGTACTGGTTCGAGAGGTACTAACTCAGTTGAGAGGTAAGGTTCGAGAGATATTGATTCAATTGGTGAGGTTCGGGAGGTACTGATTCAGTTGGTGGGGTGAGAGAGGTAGGTGAGAGAGATAAAGGTTCCAGTGGTATAGGTTTGAAAGATGGTTTTGAGAGGTAGTGGTTCGAGAGGTGGGTTTGAGAGATAAAAGTTCCAGTGGTATAAGTTCGAGAGATGGTTTTGAGAGGTAGTGGTTTGAAAGGTGGGTTCGAGAGATAAAGGTTCAGTGGTACATGTTCGAGAGATGGGTTCGTGAGGTAAGGTTCCAGAGGTAAAGGTTTCATTGGTACTAGTTTAAGAGGTAATGTTCAAGAGGTAAAGGTTTCAGTAGTACTAGTTCGAGAGGTAAGGTTCGAAAGGTGAGTTTGAGAGCTAACAGTTTCAGTGGTATTAGTTTGATAGGTTCGAGAGGTGAGTTCGAGAGGTATTCTCTGGTTCAAGAGGTGAAGGTTTCGGTGGCTTTCGAGAGGTGAAGGTTTCTGAGGGGTTCGAGAGGTGAAGGTTTCAGTACGGGTTCGAGAGGTGAAGTTTTCAGTGGGGTTCGAGAGATGAAGTTTTCAGTGGAGTCCAAGAGGTGAAGTTTCAGTAGGGGTTCGAGAGGTGAAGTTTTTAGTGGGGTTCAAGAGGTGAAGTTTTCAGTGGGGTTCGAGAGGTGAAGTTTTCAGTGGGGGTTCAAGAGGTGAAGTTTTCAGTAATGGTTCAAGAGATGAAGTTTTCAGTGGGGGTTCGAGAGGTGAAGTTTTCAGTGGGGGCTCAAGAGGTGAAGTTTTCAGTAGGGGTTCGAGAGATGAAGTTTTTCAGTAAGATTCGAGAGGTGAAGTTTTCAGTAGGGGTTCGAGAGATGAAGTTTTAAGTAAGGGTTTGAGAGGTGAAGTTTTCAGTAGGGGTTCGAGAGGTGAAGTTTTCAGCAGGGGTTCGAGAGGTGACGACTTTAATAGGGGTTTGAGAGGTGAAGTTTTCAGTAGGGGTTCGAGAGATGAAGTTTTCATTAGGGGTTCAAGATGTAACGGTTTTCAGTAGGGGTTCAAGAGGTGAATTTTTCTGTGGGTTCGATGGGTGAAGTTTTCAGTAGGGGTCCGAGAGGTGATGGTTTCAGTAGGGGTTCGGGAGGTGAGGTTTCAGTGGTGTTCGAGAGGTGGAGGTTTCAGTGGTGTTCGAGAGGTGGAGGTTTCAGTGAGGGGTGCGAGAGAAGGTTCGGGAGAGTCAGGTTCTGATGACATCATATATATATATATATATATATATATATACATATATGTAAACATATACCCAGTTTAACTCAGTTCGTGCTAAGGCGATGCAACACTCATCTCGGTTAGACTTGGCTAGGACAACCTCCGCTTCTACGTTATCACTGCTCAACCTCCGTTCTTATTTTTGGTAATCAAGAAAATATCATAAGGCTTTAATTTTTTGAGAAGGTGGAAACCGATATTTATACTGATGAGAACATAGGGTTCTGACACCCAAACCTATAATTTTATCCATTTAACCCTCACGTGCCTACGTCCACTTGCCCAAAAATTACTTTGGATAAATTTCTCACGTCCGCTTGCCGACTTTCTCTTCCCATTATATTATTATTATTATTATTTATTATTATTATAATTTATTATTATTATGACTCTCTTCCCAACATTTTCTCTTCCCGAATTTCACGTTCCCTAGGTTTACATGACTTCTATTCACCTATCAATCCCATATGTTTCATTTTCAACTTTTCATCCATTCCTTTCTTTTAATTCTTTATTTATTGGCTTTTCTTCTTTTTAATTTACAATACTTAAAATCAATTATATATATATATATAAACCAATTATATTCCTTGAAATTAAAACAATATTAGAAATGATAACTTATTTATTTTATTCTTATTTGTAATTACATATGAAAATTACTATTATATAAAATTGTGATAAGTATGAAAAAATATTAGGAAATTATAAAATTGGTGTTCCTCAATAATCTAAAGGAATATTTATATTAGAGGAAGGTACAAGGTAAACTATTGAAGATGCTTTTATAAAAATCTACATAATTATTTAACAACTCAATTTATCATTTCTTAATTTACTCTTTCAAAATGTGCAATTTGTATATCCTGCTTCCATCCTGATTCGACGTACTATTATTCCCTTCCTCTTTCTTAAGTGAAACCTATACTAAACACCAATACTTTATCATCGTTTGATATTACCTAATATATACTTTTCAATAATTAAGATTATTAATTCAAATTTACTTTGTCCGGGATTAACATCTAGGTTAATCCATAATAAAATTTTTTTCTAAATTTATATTTTATAATTAGCACATCGTTCATCTCTATTAATTTTTTTTCCAATTAGAGGGATTAAAAAGGTTCAATTGAGATAACATGATTTGTACCGGAGGTATATTTTATTTATTAATCTAATTGGGTTCGGGGTTCCACATACCAGTTTTCATTTGTTGTGCCATTAGTACCTGCTCAGCCTGCACAGTCACAAACTGATACTTTATCTGTTGGCTATCCATTGACGGTTCCGTCGGTGACAACTCACGGCCCAACCACCTCGTCGTTGGTCATCACCCCCATTGCGGCCTCACCTCAGCCGTTGCCGACTTCTGCCATTCTACCAGCGCCACCAACCCAGGCTACACTGTCCAACACCACGGCCCGGCCCGGCCCTACTGGGTGCCCAGATCGATGCAGGATCCAACAATGGTGGTTCCATCGAAAATTCTTCCCCCGGCCATGATGCCGCCACCCAGCCGCTGACACCGCAACACTGACCCCGCCGCCTGCTCGGGCTCTTCGGCGGCAGATCCGCCATCTTCCTGGCATAGCGACTATGATCTGATCGTCGTTCTCCTGCTTACTTGAGTGTTTTGTCTGCTCTGCTGTTAACCCCCCTCCACCCACTGCTACAGTCACTCTTGCGCCATCACTATCCTTAGGTGTTCTCTATCCTTTAGCTGATTATGTAAATTACGATAATTTTCTAGTATGCATTTTAGATTTTTGGGTGTAGTAACTTCTAGTGCAGATCCTACCACTTATTCGGAGGCTTCAAAGCATGCTCATTGGCACGATGCTATGACTGATGAGATTAATGCTCTTGAGTGCAATGAGACTTGGACTAAGGTTTCTCTTCCTCCGGATAATACTGCAATTGGATGCAAATGGGTTTATCGTACCAAGTTTAAGGGTGAGGGTACTATTGAATGACACAAAGCTCGTATGGCGGTTCTAGGTAATCATTAGATTGAAGGCACAGACTTTAACGAGACATTTGCTCCTGTTGCGAAGATGAGTTTGGTTCGGCTATTCTTTTATGTTGTAGTCATTCGTGGTTGGGAACTTCCTCAGATGGATGTTCGTAATGCTTTTTTACATGGTGATCGTCGTGAATAGGTGTTTATGCGCCTTCCTCCTGGCTATACTGCGCCCTCACCGTGCTCTGTCAACTTCATAAATCTCTTTACGGGTTGCGACAAGCTCCTCACAACTGGTTTGCTAAGTTGGCTCAGGCTCTACACACATTTGACTTTGTTCAGAGTAAGGATGATTACTTTCCTTTAGTTTTCTCCCGTGGTTTGATTTCTTTGTATGTGCTAGTTTATGTGGATGATTTGGTGATTGATGGTACTCCTTCGTCGTTCATATCTGAATTCAAGAAATACTTGACCTCTTGTTTCTACATGAAAGATCTTGGTGCCCTTAAGAATTTCACAATGGAAATATGCCCATGATATTTTATCAGATACTGGTTTGTTGGCTGCAAAACCGACAGGCTTTTCGCTGGAGCACCAGCATGATCTCACGCGCATGGAAGGGCTCTTATACGACGATCCGGGGTAGTATCGGCATCTAGTCGGTCGTCTCTTTTATCTTACCATTACACGTCTGAAGCTTAGTTATTCAGTGCATACACTTGCTTAGTTCATGGAGTCACCTTGTGTTCCTCACTAGCAAGCTGCAATGCGGGTTCTACACTACTTTAACTGTCATCCTGGTAAAGGTTTATTTCTCTCTTCATGTAGTTCTTTACAGTTTATTGCTTACTGTGATTTTGATTGGGCTGCATCCCCCATCGCACGACGCTCACTTTCTGGGTATTTTGTGATGCTTGGTGATTCTCCAGTTTCATGAAAGACCAAGAAGAAACCTACGGTTTCTCGTTCTTCTACTAAAGCCGAGTATCATACCATGGTAGTTACATGTTGTGAGTTATTGTGGCTTAAATCTTTGCTTAAAAATTTAGGTGTTGTTCATTCGGCCCACCTGCGACTATTTTGTGATAGTCAATCTGCTCTTCATATTGTTGTTGTCTTTCATAAATGTACGAAGCATGCATATAGAGATTGACAGACATTTTGTCAGAGATTTGGTACAGTCTGGTATTATTGTTACTCATCATATCCATACTTCTGATCAACCTACAGACTTGTTCACGAAAGCTCTTTGACGTAATCAGTTTCAACTACTACTTGACAAGTTGGCTATTTTCGATCTACATGCTCCAACTTAAGGAAGAGTATTGAGGACATAGAATATTTTGTGAATATTACTTGTATTTAGATTATTATTCTTTTCCTTATTTACTTAGGATTCTTGTAACACTATATAATGTAACCCAGACATGAATACAAACACACATTGTTACCATTATTTTCTACAATTTATAATTATAATTTATTTATTTTCTCTTTAATTGTAATTTAAATTTGACACTTATTAAAATTTTATTTGATCTTCACCCCAGCATCATTTTTTACTTTTTTTATGAATAATTTACGTGTTCACAATTCTTTTAGATCGAAGCGTGGGAATTTTAAAGGGAAAAATCCAGCTCTTGTTTATTTTTTTTATTCTTTCAAAAATAATCATTCATAGGTATTGGGGAAAATGCTCAAAAGCGATTACAATGAGTGGAATTGACATCAAACTTGATTTAACCTCTAGCAATAATTATTTTATTGCAAGGATATCAAAATTAATTATCAACTAGATTGATCGTCTGTACTATTGCAGATTATAAATCCAATAAAACTGTAACATCGTCCTTGGAGATATTAACTTGCTTCCCGCAAAAATCATGACCGCTTAATAGAAAGGAGTTTATCACTCATCAATCAATTCACCAAATAAGAATTTTCAAGAACTGCAACGCCACTTGAGTCACGATCAATACTATCCAAACTATAAACACATTGAAAGATAAATAATGTCAAAATCTAAAGAGGAAAAGGAGAGTAAAAGATACAAAAGAGTATTCTGAATATTTTTTAACGAATCAACATTATTGCCTAGTATCAATCTTGGGAGTATAATACAATATCTTTTTTTCAATCACTACCACAGATACCTCCCTCTAGTATCGATTTTTTTTTGTTCTAGCACTTTCGTTAAAAAAATCGGTGCCTAAGTAATCGATGAAACGGTTTCACCGGTTGAAAAAAAATCGGTGCTAAATTCCTACTTTTAGCATCTGTTTTTAAACCGGTGCTAATTTTAGCACCAGTTTTTTAACCGGTGCTAAATTATTTACGATGACAAAAAAAATCCCTTCCTCTGAAAGCTGTAGCACACTGCCGCTTTCAGAAGAAGGGAAAAAGATAAAAAAAATTAACAATTTATTTCCACGTTAATTTAATAATAAAATCAACTTAACAAAATTGACAATATAGAAATAAAATCGAAAAAAGTTATGATACAAAATTAATAATCAATGGGACTAAACATAACTATCACAAACATAACTATCTACAGGACTAAACATAACTTTAGCTTGAACTACCAATTGAATCATGTGGTGTATACACATCAAATCATAAGGATAAGCCACACAACTAATTTTCAATCTATGATCCTTAAAAATACTCAGATGTAACCGTTCCATATGCATCTATAAGACCATACAACTACAAACTTCAACTTAGTTTGCAAAAATGGTAGGGGGGGGGGGGGAAGGTAAATGTAATTAAATCATAAAATCTTACCTTGGAAGGCTCATTGTATGTTCAGAAGCTAATGCCTGGAACATACTTAAGACAAATTGAAAATCCTCTGTGTATTCAAACAGACAAAGGAATCAAACATACACACAAAGGGGCTAAGTAGTTTAGATCTAAATAAACATGGAGAAAAAATTGAGTGATCAAAACTCCACTCAGCACACAAGTCTATCTCATTATGTTTTACTTTACGATTTGAAAATAATGTCACTAGTAGCCTATATAAATAAGAAAAGGTTTAGTGAATGGCTACTGACTAGCTCCGCCAAGTCAATTCACCCTATGTTTAGCAATACCCAAATGTTTAGCAAGAGAACTCAATGCGTTCAACAATAACAAAACAATGATGGTGTGATACATCTGCCTTTGATTTCTCATATGCAGTTTCAAGCCGTTTAATGGATTCTTCATTTTCCTGAGCAATACTTTTATACTGACATAATAAATAGGAAAAATTAGCATATGCTTGATTCATTCTATAACGACATAATCATTCGATACCTGAAGCATGTGATCTTTATTCATTTGTGCCTTCTCCAGCAACTTTGCAATTTCTTCGTTCTTTTGAGCAACTACATAGTTCACAATGAAACCGGGAATTAACAGTACCATGAACTATTTAGCAGAAACATGATATGAATCACAGATATAAGCATAGGTTTAAATTCAAAACTTCTTTGATGCGTAAAATGTGACACACGTATCATGTATGGTCTGCTAGCACTATTGTTACAAGTTAGAAAGATTAATCTACTATATATATGCTCTGAACCAATGCCAGAGTTGTTCAAGAAAGTCTTTAGTTATATCTACTGTCCATTCTAATACCAAATACAGTACTATGCATGAACAATCACAAGGGGAAAATGTGAAAGGTTTCTTCAGTATCATTGACTTTACTAATACCCTTATTGCTTTACTCAAGACTAACCTTCCACCAGATCTAATGCATGCATCCCATGCTCTTCGAACCTGCATACGAATGTTAAAAGTCAGTGATCAACTGGAAAAATCTTAGCCATCTTGCTCTACCGAAGCTTTCTTGCCTAGTTTTTAGAGATGATGTTCACTAGAACATTGAAATTTATTCAAGCTTTCTCAGCACATTTTGCAACAAAAAGAATGCTTCAAGGAGTGCCCATATTGGCAATTTCTGTTGATGGATTTGACTATTGAATTGACATCTAGAAACATATCAAGAATATGTGAGATTGGCAATTTCGTAGTTCTTGCAATTTTTCCACAATCAACATTACCTCAAGCTGCATGTTAAATCAAATGAGCATTACAAGCTAGGGACATGCAATTGACAACATGAGCACAAATAAAGACTGCTTACATCAAATCCTATATATTTTCTTCTCATCTTTGGCCTTGTGTTTTGATATTTGCTTCATTTCTTCCACCCGAATGCACAAACCAACCGATTAGCCAGAAGCTATATTGAGTTCCCAACTGTATGGGAAACAATTCCAAGTGACAAGGAATAAAATAAAAGTTACACCTCTTGGTATGGATAAGTTAGAAGCTCGTATAAGCTATACTATAACATTTGTGAATGGTTAAAACCCAAGTCAATTCACCCTATGCTACATCAATTTTCAAATACTATAAGATAGGTGCAATAGTGAATCAAATAATGCATAACAGAATATATGAGTACAATGAGTTCTATCTGATTGACAACGTATAAGAACTGGCACGCTGCTCCTTTAAATGTTCATACACAAATCCTAAGGCACATTAAGGTTTCCTCCCAGTAACAAGAAGTGGCAGTAATATCTTAATTACAAAACTAAGAAATTTCAGTACTACAAGAAATTCACCATGTTAATATTCTCAATCAAAACACGAAAAGGCACCAACGACATCAGATTATTCGAAAAACCAAGCAAAACAGCCACAAGCAGAAAAAACTGCAAAGAATCCAGTGATCATCTTTCCTCGGGCAACTTCCTTGGCTATCTGTCTAGCCCTCCACTCATCAGCTTCTTTGTCATATTTCTCAAACTCCTCGAGCTTCTGAATATACAAAAAATAAAACAATTTAACAAACAAGTTTTTGAGGGTCTCGCGGACGTTGCTGGTGTTCCAGAAGGCGCTCGACGGTGGGGAAAATGGAGGCGGCAGAACCGGAGCCCACAGCGGCGGGGTTAGCTTGCTGGGCATGAAGGGATTCATCGACACGTGTAGCCACAATGTAAGATGTCGTGCTTCTTCAGCTTGTTTCAAGGCATTATTCATGCCTCCGCCCTAGCTCTGCCACCTCCTAGCTCTGCCATAGCTCTGTCAGAAACCCACCTTCCTACCTTCGCCAAAAAATCTATCACCCTCCGCACCGCGCCGCTTTGCCGCCGCTGCTCCACAACTGCTCCAATCGAACCACCGTCACGCCACCGCTGACTCATCTCCAATCGAACCACTGTCACGCCGCCGCTGACTCATCTCCAATCGAACCACCGTGCCCACACCAATCGAACCACCATCGATCATCGATTAGTCGAGCAGCGGCGAGGAAAATGCGAAGGATGAATTTTGGGAAGAAAGAAAATGAAGAAAGGAGGGCAGAGTTTCCTTTTTTATTTTTTTCACAGGGGATAATAGTCATTTCACTTATTTCTAGCCATTTTTAAATTTGTATTTATATATAATAATTCAAATGAAGTTTGACCGTGGATTAGTTAAAGTCAACTTAGTTATTAGTGTTTAAATATTGAAAATCGAGAAAGTTTGACCGTTGATTAGTTAAAGTCAGCTTAGTCACTAGTGTTTCTATACAGAGAGAGGGAGTCAAGTAAAGTTTGACCGTTGATTAATTAAAGTCAACTCAGTCACTAGTATTTATATATAGAAAGTCAAGTAAGGTTTGACCGTCGATTAGTCAAAGTCAAACATTATTATTAGTATTTAATATATACTAAGTCAAATAAAGTTTGACCATTAATTAGTTAAGGTCAGCTTTGTTATTAGTGTTTATTTATTGAAAGTCATGTAAAGGTTGACCGTTAATTAGACAAAGTCAACCTATTTGTTAGTGTTTATATATTGAAAGTCGAGTAAAATTTGATCGTTGATTAGTTAAAGTTAGCTTAGTCACTAGTATTTCTATATAGAGAGAGTCAAGCAAAGTTTGACCATTGTTTAGACAAAGTCAACCTAGTTATTAGTGTTTATATATTGAAAGTCGAGTAAAGTTTGACCGTTAATTAATTAAAGTCAGCTTAGTCACTAGTGTTTCTATATGAAAAGAGTCAAGTAAATTTTGATTGTTGATTAGACAAAGTGAAACATTTTTTTAGTATTTATTATGTACTAATTCAAATAAAGTTTGACCATTAATTAGTGAAAGTCAACTTTGTTATTAGTGTTTATTTATTGAAAGTCAAGTAAAGTTTGACCGTTGATTAGTTAAAGTCAGCTTAATCACTAGTATTTCTATATATAGAGAGAGAGTCAAGCAAAGTTTGGCCGTTGTTTAGACAAAGTCAACCTAGTTAATAGTGTTCATATATTGAAATTCGAGTAAAGTTTGACCGTTGATTAGTTAAAGTCAGCTTAGTCACTAGTATTTATATATAGAGTCAAATAAGGAGGTTCGAGTCCTCGAGGCAGGAGGTTCGAGGATCAAGGGCTCGAGGGCTCGAGGGTTTGAGGGCTCAAAATAGGAGGTTCGAGGGCTCAAGCGTGAAGTGGTCAAAAATTCCCACATTTGGGATTGAGGCTCGAGGCAGGAGGTTCGAGGGCTCGAGGGTCGAGGGTCGAGGTTCGAGGGTCGAGGTTCGAGGGCTCGAGGTTCGAGGGCTCGAGGCAGGAGGTAGGAGGCAGGAGGTTCATGGGCTCGAGGCAGGAGGTTCGAGGGCTCTAGGCAGGTGGTTCGAGGCAGGAGGTTCGAGGGCTCTAGGATCGAGGGCTCGAGGCAGGAGGGTCGAGGGCTCGAGCGTGAAGTTGTCGAAAATCTGGAAATTTTAAAATTATGATTTTTTAAATTGAAAATGTTTGCTCATTAGTAAATTTACCATTATACCCCTGACTATACTAGAAAACCATTTAGTCTTACATGAAAATCACCTTTGGGGACCAAACAAATTGTTTTGAATTTGTTGGGTACCGTCTAAGGGTTGATTTGCAAATGAGACCAAAATATGGTATAAGATACTTTGTAGGAGACTAAAATAATAATTTAGTCTTGTATTTATGTATACTAAATCAATTAAGGGTTGAACGTTAATTAGTTAATGTAAATAAATTTTATTCTTATTTGTATATATTAGGTCAGTAAAGGTTGATCGTTGATTAATTTAACTTAACTTAGTTATTAATTAAAGTCAACAAAAGAAGTGAACGATTTTGAAAGTTTTTTTTAAAAAAACTTATAGCGGCTGCGCAGTTGCTCCCATCTCATGAAATTTCTGGGAATATTATTTGAAATTTTTGGCAAATTTTTTGAATTCTTTAGTTGAAAGATTGAACTTTAAAAAATTTTGACGAATATTTAGAATTTTTTGGCGATTTCTTTGGTGGGAAATTTTTTTTGGTGGGAAAAATTTACAAATTTTTTAGCACCGGTTTAAACCGGTGCTATTTTCTTCCAAAACCGATGATATTTTTAAATTTTTAGCACCGGTTTTTAAAATTGGTGCTAATTTTTTCAAAATTGATGCTATTTTAAAACTTTAGGATATTTCTTTGGCGGGAAAATGAATTTTAAAAATTTTTAGCACCGGTTTTTTTAAAATCGGTGCTATTTCTTAATTTTAGCACATGTTTTAAAAACTGGTGCTATTTATTACAAAAATCGGTGCTAAGTTTTAATTTTTAGCACCGGTTTTTAAAACCGATGCTATTTTTAAAGAAAATTGGTGCTATTTTAATTTTTTTAGGGGGAAGATAGAATTTTACATATTTTTAGCACCAGTTTTTAAAAATTGGTGCTAATATTTCCAAAATCGGTGCTATTTTAAAATTTTTGGATATTTTTTTGGAGGAAGAAATGAAATTTTCAATTTTTTTGCATCGATTTTTTAAAACCGGTGCTATTGTAAAATTTAGCTCCAGTTTTTTAAAAACCGGTGCTAATTTTTCCAATATCGGCGCTATTGTAAAATTTAGCACTGATTTTTAAGAAACCAGTGTTAAAATTTAAAAAAATGGTGTTAAATTAACACCAATTTTAAAAACTGGTGTTAAATTTTTTTTAAAAAACTGGTGCTATTAGATTTTTAGCACTGATTTTTAAAACCAGCATTAAAAAATCGGTGCTATTGTAAAATTTAGCACGATTTTTAAGAAACCTGTGTTAAAATTTTAAAAAATGGTGTTAAATTAACACCAATTTTAAAAATTGGTGTTAAAATTTTTAAAAAAACTGGTGCTATTAGATTTTTAGCACCAATTTTTAAAATCAGTACTAAAAAATCGGTGCTAGAAGGGGCCACATTGAATGTTATTTATTAAAATATATTAAATATAAACGTTGAAATAGTGAAAGGTCGTTTAGACAAAGACTCAATAGCATTCAATCTAGAGGATAGCACAGTTCAAGACTGTACCCCATTTAAAGTTGGCAAAATAAGCCATCCTGTTCAATATTTTGCCTTAAACAATGATTATGTATGCATAATGGTTTTTCTTTTCATTCTGATACTACAGTAGAATCATAGTTTATTATTGTAAATCCCACCATTTCTCTAAAGCGCTTTTTAAAGGAATAATTTTAAAATTAATACTTTGTCACAAAGTTTTCTTTCAGACCGATTAACCATTAGATGAAGTTAATTTATAGCTGATGTAATTAATAAGGTGATTTAATATTTATTTTTATTTATTGTGAGATTTCTATAAATTTAAAAAATTAATAAAATATATCACAATATGTAAATTATTATAATGTGATCATAAAAGTTATAAAAATGAGTTTCTTTCTTATGCGCAATAGATCTTGGCAGTCAGATCCTACATATAACCAAACTTTTTTTTTCTTTTTATTTGATTATAACGTACTCCCTCCCTCTCACAATCAATTTCCTACTTTTCTTTTTAGTACGTCCCAGTAAAATTTTCATACAGTATATAATTCAATAAATCACTAAACACCCAAATTTACTATTCCCTCCGTCCCACCTAATTCTACACACTTTTCTTTTCGGGTTGTCTCAAACAATTCTACACACTTTTCATTTAGGAAAAAACTAACATAACAAAATACTAACTTACCCTTAAAAAAACATCTAAACCGTACCCCCACAATTAGCCTAGCCCACCACTTCATCTTCTTTTTCCATCCCAAATTTTTTCATCTCTGCTCATAATTTTCTCTCACCACCGCTCAAATTCTCTCCACCACCTCTGCCACCCATCAGCGCCACCTCCTCCTTCCCACTTCACCAGCTCCGTCTCTTCCTATTTCATACTGAGTTCCATAAATCTTAACTCTCCCCAAGAAATGATTCTTCATCCCATTCCCACTGCTTAGCTTCTTGTCGTTGAAGACCTCGATTTCGAGCTCTTCGTGCTCCATGGTGGGAGGATCGCTCACGATGAACTCGATCATCTCGTTCCATTCGGGGTTCAGGTTCTTGAAGGCAATGGAAGTGCGCTTCTTCTGGCCATCAAAGTCCACCACCATACAGGGGCTCGAGCTCCCCTGACGTCCTTCGGGAGGATCTCCGGCGCGTCGATCACTGCTCCGACCAGATCTGGGTTGAGTTTGACTCCAACCGGATTTGGGTTTTTGGTGGTGATGATTAGTGCCTTGCGGTTGTGGAATAGCGGAGGGAGATGAGGAGGATGCACGATAGAGGTGTCGTGAGCGGCGAAGGAGGTACCGTGAGCGGCAGTGAGAGGTGGTGGAGAAGCGGAGAGTTAAAGGAGGCAGAAAGGTGAAAAAGATAGGGGCTTATTTATCTTTTTACCCAGGGGCAATTCCGAGAGAGAATTAATCTCTCTGCAAAATTTCCGGGGCCAAAGGGAGTATTTTATTTGCTATTTTTATGGTATTCATGACACCACCTGTGCAATGGCTTACAAAAGATGCTGTCACATTAATTTGTATAAAAAGAATTGAGCCAAAAATAATTAGAAAGTTTATCGTTGAACGGAGTTAATATAATTTTGCACCAAAAAAATACTACAAGGGTGAATAAAATTATTGAATCGAGTGAAAAAAGAAGAAGAATCAATTAACTAAAAACATGTCCACGAGAAAAGTGTGAATTGAATAAAAACAAAAACGAAGGGAGTTATAACGGCCGTGATTTGATTAGTACACTAAATGAACACTGAAACAGAGGATCTAGAATTTAATGGTACAGCCGCACCAAACGTTTGAACCTCCTTACTTTAATGTGCTGCAGAATATGCCACGTGTATCCCTGAAAAACTCAATCTGATCTCCTGACGTCATTCATACTAGTATTTTATACGGCACACCATGTTATGTGGAGAAAAATAATACGTACAACGCAATCAAATACATACACGACTTTTCTCTTTCTTCCTTAAAGTCATGTTTGTTGACAAATTATTTCATACTTTATTTGTACTTTAAATAGCAGGACGTTATAAAGTTTGAAACACAGATTTGAGGAAAATATCTAAATAAATACATACTCCGTATTTGTTTAGGGATATATACCAATCAATATAGTCCTATATAATTTAGTAAGTACACATATAATCTCGGGATTTTTAAAATATCAAAACAACATTAATTATTTAATGCAAGTACAAATATAACCTTAAAAACTATATTTTGACATTGATGGGCAATTTTCAACCATTGACCGACCGAGAATGACAAAATTGTCATTTGGGCCAAAGACAAAATTTTGAAAGATAATGCCCTTTGCCCCGCTGCTGTTCTGCCACCACTACCACTGCTTCTCCATCTTCGTCACCGTCGCTCCACCTCCTCCGCTGCCACCACATCTGCCGTCGCTGTTGCTCCACCTCCACCACCTCTTTTGCCGCTCTGCCACGCCACCACCATCTCAACCCGCCACCATCTAAACTCTAGCCCGCCATTATCACCCCTTCTCGTCCCACTCGAGCTCCATTGTCCCACCACCCAGCCTCGTCCCCTCCTCGTCCTGCCACACATCTGAACCCTAACTCCCCACCATCTCCCCCTCCTCGTCCCGTTTGAGCTCCACTGTCCCACTACCCAGCCACCTTCTCAGCAGCTTCGCAACCATGGAAAAATGACCCAACAAATGAAACCAAAAATCGAATCAAAGAAAGCATATCCAAAGAAGAGAATCATAAAGGAAAGGAAAAGGAAAGAATCGGCGGATGAGGAGGAGGGAGAGGGAAATGAAACAACGGAGAAGGAACTAAACGAAGTGCAGTTAATCCGAGAACAAAACATAATCTAATCCAAATTGAATTGAGCTAAATTGAACATAACTGAAGTAAACTAAAATTAAGTAAATTGCAAACAATAACAATATAAATAAAACAAACTAAATTTCATGAAAACAAAACCAACCACATCGAAGTGAAATCAAACTGCTTGTTAGTTGAAAAGAACATCCGAACTGCATGTAGAAAATATTGTATTGAATTGAACAAATATGCAATTGAACAAACTGAGCTGGGAATGACAATTAAAAAGATTGAACTAAATTGCAGTGTATTACTTGCTTTTAATATTAAAGAAAACTTAAGACTCCACATTGTAACTTATTAAAATCTAGAATGAACTCAAAGCGTGAACTCAAAACTTTTAAATATATTTTTTGGAGATTTAAAAAACTAAGTGGGCACCCATCACAAGTCGCCAATCATCCAAACAGTCAGAACCCGAAGCCCCGCCCCGATCCGATCCGGTCCCCGTCCCTATCCGGGCCATCCCAATCCACATCCCATTCACGTAATAAAACCCCATATCCAGGGCTTCTAATGTAAATTCACCAAGTCCAACCCTAAGGAAATGAACGTGAAAAATCTACTTTCATCCCACAAAATATGCTTTGACTGGGCCCCACTCTTGTCTGAATCACATTTGGCCAGTGAAGAAAAAAAGGAAAATAAACCTCACATCTGTAATGCCAAATATGCATAATATGGGAATTGTTTGTCCCAATCGAACTAACACTTGTCATTGCCTTCACCTTCCATGTTTATCATTGTTGCAGATAGGTATCTCCACCGTTTTGAGCAAATTAAGGATGACTGAACCATCAATCCTGCCCCTGGTTGAAATGTTGCTTCGTGTTCAGTAGCGGATCCGGATTATAATGAGGGGGGCGGTTTATTGGCAGATGTAGATGTATAATGTCTCTGTTTCACTAATTCTGTCATACCTAATCTCGACACTAGATTTTATGAGAGATTAAATTTGGGAATGGAATTGAATTTAGAATGTATCATTTTTAGTGAAATAAATCGACTTCACCCATCTCGATCCAATCCCATCAAAACTTCTCCCAACTCACCCTACTAAACTCCTTAATATTTACACCCAACAAAAAGGTGTAGTAAAATAATTTATGATTCCATTTTTCTTTGTTTCACTTGTTTTGTAGGACACTCTAATAGGACAAATTAGAGAAGCGTGTTGTTAGGAAAAGGGTAATAAATCATTAAAGCAAGGGGTGAAATAGAAATTTTATATTATTATCCCTTAGAAATTGTGTAGGAGGGATATTATAAAAAAAAATCAAATAAAGAGAGGGAATCAATCTTAATTGACTTTAAAAGGTAGTAATACTCCGTCTGTTTCTCTATTAATGACACATTTACTCTATTGGAAATTATTTTTTTCTAAAAGGAGGCACTTTTTATTTTGGGCAAGATTTTTTCAATTTCATCCGCTAATTATATTTTATACTTTCTACATTTAATTTCATCAACTCATTTTCTTCACTTAAATCCATACCGTCATCCTTGATTGTATGCTATACTATCTGGTTTCATTATTATATACTGTACCAGTCTCTTTTCGTTCAGGTCGTTCTCCAACTTAAGCACTAGTGAATGAAATGTGATTTTTTTGTAAAAACAAAGTACTGCATAAATTATGTATTTAAGAAAAGAGATCCAGCTTCTCAAATCATCATACAATTAGGTCAATCATGATACTTTCGTTTTGTAGCTAATAAGTCTATCATAATTATTTGTATTTTAAATATTTATTTTAAGAGATTTTAGTAAAATCATGGGAACTTGTAGCAATGAAACAAACATCAAAACATTTTAAATAATTATATCAATTATAAAATAATTCACTTAATGGCTAAATGAGCCCGTCTCTTAAAAGACAGTCTTTCCATAAATCATGAAAAGATCAAGGGTTAAGCGGTAAATTAGAAGAAATTAAGACAAAATTTCCGAGTAACACTAATCAGGTCATAAGTAAAATTTTAATATTGCAACTAACACCTTTTACCTTTCTATAATTATAATTCAACCCCATCATCCGTTCATAAGTTGATTTCTTCCAAGAATTTGCCTGGTTAAATATCTAAAATAACATTCGGCTTATTAAAAAACAAGTACGATAATAATGTGAGACGCAGAAATTACATTTATGCTTTTGTGTTTGACAATTTATTTAGCCGAGAACAAAATTTAGAAACAAAATTCTTTATTTATTATGAATCGTAGTGCACACACTTGAAGAGCACTGGATCTGCAAATGCATTTAAAATGCGAATTGATTGTAAATGGACTTTTTGTGCAAAAGGACGTCTCAATTAAATAATAATATAACCGTCCTTGTGAATAGTGAATGCTAATTATAAACATTACCCTAAGTAACAAAGTGGTTATCTATTCAACTCAAGTACGCTAGCCCTAACATTATCCCTTTTTATTTTCTAACCGCACTGTTACTATTATTCCTTTGCCTTGTTTTTGGACAATATACGGCGTTCCTTCAGTCCCTTTCGTGGAAATTTATTTAGTGCTTGGACTGTAATTTTTTTTTACAACCAACCAACCAATTGATATTTTCATCTAGTAATTGATTTTCTTTAATATATTTTATTATGAATAGATTAAACAGTGGCAGGGCTATTGCAAAACTTGAGGGAGCTGAACTACACAATCTTCCTTGGGATGGGCGAACTCCCTTCTTGGATGGAAACGTTTTCAATTTTAATGGGCTGGGGCGGACAAAAACATAAAGGGTGTTACTCTCTTAGTTCGCAGGAGTTTATCAGGGCGGTCGCGCCGGCTCACCCCGGTTCAGTTCCGCCACTGAGCTTAAATATGCGTTTTACCAAATATAAATTATAGAATCAAATAACTAATCAAAACGATCATTAAATTAGCTAATAAAATCAATCAAGTCATTTTTAAAAATAATATAGTGATTACTGTGACTTAGGTTTGGTGAAATGGTTCATTCAGACTCTCTTTAGTGGAGATGTCAAAATTTTAAACCACACACCTATGAAAAATTGCAAATTTTAAAGTAATTTTGTGACATGAATCCATAAATTATAAATTAATTTTTTGATTGGATCATCCGATATTGTGAGACTAAATTATTGATATTATGGTACACGTATTCTGTCATAATATTGAGAGAAATATATCGATGTGAAAGTAGCTGGATTCTGAAAGTGTTACCCGAGAAAATTCATCTGGAAAATACTTCGTATTGTGATGCTTTGTTCTCTAGACCTTACTGATGTAAAATGAATTGAATTGAACTACAATAAGCGTGTGAAAAATAATAATAATATTATGAAATAAATCTAAAAACGGAAATTTTGCTCTAACTGAACTGATTTTAAAAAAAAGGTAATGTCAGAGACTCAAAGATTATTAAGAAGGGAAGGGAAGGGAAAGTTTGACTTAATGTTATATAAAGAGTAAATTGAGTAATGCTGGCGAGTTAAACGTAAAACAAATGAGTTTCCATTTATAAAATAGTACAGTGGAATGCGGTACAAATTTATTACTCCCTCTTCAAACATCTGACTCACTATTTTATGACACAATATTTACAAGATGCAAAGTTTCAAAGCAGGGATGAAAGAGTCCGTGTCTTCAATTGCCAAGGTTTAGGCGGTAAATAAAAAAATATTAAAATAATTTGTTTGAGTTGCATTAGTATTTTATAATAAATTTTAATATTTCAACTAAAATCTTATAGTAAAACCTATATTTTTTGCAAACCTGTGGGAATACAATATTTTCCAAAACTTTGACGGGATGAAATTAGATAAAATAAATAAAATAAAATGAACGAATGTAGTAAATGATCTAGAATTTTCATATTTAGAAAATGCTAATAATGTAGAAAAAATACTCCATCGACTTGGGTAAAAACTGTACATATTCTCTTTTTCTCAGCTAAAATTGTATCCAAACAATTGTACGCGACATTGTTACATTCATTGTTACTGCACCACCTAGAAACTACCATTACCGAAACCAGAACATTCACCATAACACCTTCGTGGACAACCTACACAGTTTCAAAAATTCACAAATCTTGATAAATGTGTGACTTGAACCCTAAATATCTCTATTATTAAAATGATAGATTAATCGCCGAATCAATACCCAAGTCACTCATTATAAATAGTTAAAGGCAGTGATTGTGAAAAATATTATAAAATTAAAATAGAATATATGAGGTAGCTAAAATAAAAGTGTACCAATTATAAATGAACAAAGGAGTGAGTTTTGAAGATGATAATAATAATAATGACATCAATATCTTTAGCCAAAAAGCTAGGAAGGTGGAGAGAATCTAGAAAATGGGAAATTCTTTACCACATTTCCTGAAAAACCCGGAAAATGAGAAAAATAAAATAATAGGCGAAGAAATCATCACAGTAGGAGGAGAGAGAAAAGAGAGAGAAAGAGTGAAGTGAAGAAAAAGCAGAGAATAAAAAGAGACCGGATGTTGACAAATTTCATGTCACTGTTCTTAGAAGGTCGTTTGTTTGTGTGAAGAAAGATTGATTTCTTATCTGGGATCTCTCTCTCTTCCTTGTCTTAAAACCTTAAATTATTACTCCTACATATTTTATTGAAAATATATAATTATGGTTTTCTGATACTCTTAAGCACAAACTCTCCCTTTTTTCTCTTTCTCTCTCTAAGGAGAGAAAGTTTCTTTCTTTGGTAGAGAGAGTGGCCCAGCAGATCGAAATCTGCAATCTTCTTTTGTTGAGTTTGATGAGGATCTGAGCTTCTTCAATGGAGTTACTTAACAACCCACTTTACAGTTTCCTTGTTTTCACTCTTATTTGACTTAAATTATTATTCTTGTTTTCTAATTTTTATATATATAGAAAACCTTTTTACATATTTTCATTTTCTGGGGTTTGCCTGAATTATCATTCTCCCATGATTCTGAGAGAGGCTAGTGTATTGAGTGATTCAATCTCCAAGATTGTTGCTTGAGGAGGGAAGGAGATTTCCCAGGATGGGGGTCTGAGGTAAAAACAGTTTTTTGATTTTGGTATTGTTGATTATCATATTTAATGAGATATTGATAATTTAGGATTCTACTTTTGTTTGACTGAGACCCTTTTCGAAATGGGAGCAGAAAGACAAGTTCTTGGTTGCTTTAAGCTTTTGCTTGCTTGTAATCCGGAGTCTTGTTTGTTGTAATGGTAGTTTCGTTTGTGGGTTTTGCGAATGGAATTTCGGGTTCTTGATTGCATAATTGGTTGGATTTTGTGGCCGATCGTTTTTGTGTATAGGATCTATCATTAGTTCAGTTTCTTTGGATTAGTGTTCTTTATTGAGTTTCCGAAAAGGTAAAGATTGAGGGCTTTATTGCTGAATTGTGGGATTTGCTATCCTTTTCTTCTTCTTTTTTCCGGTGTTTGCCCATTGGAATTTTTTGTTTGTATTTTTGAGGAATTGTTGATTGCGTTTCTTGACGACGTGACTGTAGTTTTCTTGATGATGCTTACAAGTAAACAAACATATGATTATGCATGAGAGATATTTGTAGTGGTAATCTGACATTTGATTCTCTGCATTTATTTATAGTTTTTGGAGTCACGACGTTGGGTTAGATCGAAGTTGTGGACATTTTCCGTGAGTTCAGAAGTAAATTTTGAATACATTTTTACGGAGATTAGTGTATGCCAGGTGTCCTTGTTTCACTTAGACAGGTGTAAATTCCAGATACGGAGCAATGGGATGTTTTTTTGGGTTTACTATGCACATGCAACGTATAGACTATTTATATGTTCAATGGAATTGTTTGGATTGGTTTCTTTCTCTGGCTATTGAATTTTCTCATTCAGCATTCCTTAGCTGACATCATTGTTTTAGACACGTAGTTTTAACTATTTACATCATGCATACCTCTTCCGTGGTGATTTTTTAACTTCTATATTGGCTCTGAGAGCTTCATTTGGGGAAGGTTTAGTGTTAATTTGTTATCTTATGCAAATGCATAGATATTTTACATGACTATTAACATCTTCCGTTGAATAGACTGGACTGCATTCATTTCTCTGTTGGTTGTTCTGCTGGATAGTGCCCCTCTATCTGAGCTAAGTAGTTTTTGCTTCTTATTATATCTTTCAGAGCGCCAATGACGGATTTGTAATGTGAGCTTGCTGTCTTTACACACTGTTTATTTATGTGAGTGTTGCATAATTGTTTTGAACTTCAGGATTTATTTCTTACTATAACAATGTGCACTCCGTTAGTTCACTCCGTTAATGTACGCCTTGTCGAGAAGTAGATAATGGCTGGCATTAGTAGGCCGGTAACGTATTTATTGTTTTAATGAAAAAAAGCGTTAGAATAATGAGAGCTTAAAGGCCACCGGCATTTTGTTTTTTTCCGCGGAAATCATATTATGTTAATCGAGTAGAGACAACTGTTAGTCTATAAATTGCACTCCAGCAGATCTATTCTGAAAAGCATCACATTCATTTTTTTTAACCGTGTCCGTCAATGCTTATTGCATTCATTTCGGAGATCTTGCTGCTTGCCTCTTATATACACCTCCCCGCTCTCCGTATCATCCTGCTAATTTTGTGTTATCAAACTCTTAGTCATGAATCCTGATGCAAACCGAGGTATCTGGCTTGAAATCTTTGTTTTGTATAACTATAGAGGCATCTAGGAATCTACACCAGCTGTTTTCCCCCTTTTCTGTTGGCCTTATCGTACTTTTTTGGTTAGTAAAGGTGATAGCATTCTTATCATTTGCCTCTGGTTACATGGGATAGATCTCACGCTCAATGATTTTTATGGAGTTCTTTTTTCCTTTTCCGTCTGTGAAGTACTAAAGGCCAAGTTGGAAAATCTTTTGATTTCCTTGATTTGATTTTTAAAAAAAGAAGAAGAAAGTTGTTAGAAGTACCAAGTGTATTTCTGAATTAGATCTACTATCCTACTGTGTTATTCTTTCGATAAGAATTGGGGTAGAATTTATTTTACTTCCTTCTGTTGCACATGATAGCTTCTCTCATCTTTTGTTGGTTTATGTTCTACGTCTTTTATTTAAATAATCACATAAGTGTTTGTGTGTGCTTGAAGTTGCCCGTTGACCTTGCACTGTATATGTTTGATTGCAGATCTTCAGATATGGTTGCTATGTTAAAAGTAGGATTCTGTTTCTTGTTGAAAAATGCTGTACGAAGCTATTTGCTTGATTTTTGCTGCTATGTTCTGTGTTTATTAGTAATTCAGAACTTTTTTTCAACTAGATGAAAAAAGCCTTTCCCAGTATCACGTAAGTATCAAAATTGACATTCCTGGATTTTCTTTGACAGGAATGGGAACGCAAGTGCAGTGCAAGAGCTACTTGCCGGGTTATTATTCCATGAGGGACCTTAATGAGGATTCTAACAGTAGTAGCTGGCCTCGATTTTACGGAGAGAGGAATTTAACTAATGGGCAATATTGCAATGGTTACGTGCCAAGTACAATAGCTGAAGCATATCCCGGCTATGATAAGGATCAATTGAAACAGAAAATGCTAGAACACGAGGCTGTGTTCAAGAATCAGGTAACAGGATTTCTTGTACGTTATAGATCTGCACTATTTTTTTATACATTTGTTACTTTGTTAGGCATAATGAGCAACTTTGAGTTTTCCCTTGTTGCTATTCATGCTTAGTGATAACTTTTCGTTGTTCTAGGTTTTTGAGCTGCACCGGCTTTACAGAATTCAGAGGGACATGATGGAAGAAATTAAGAGGACAGAATCAAACAAGCGGCAGATGTCTATAGAGCCATCGTCTTCATCAAGCCTCCTTGGTTCTCAAAAGCCGGCTGAAGATGCTGGGAAATGGCACGCTCCGAGCTTTCTTATGTCAAATTCCGGCTATCCTAGACCCTCTGTCTCAGGTGCTGAAATAGTCAATTCTCCTTTATATTGTACAAAGGGAAATGATGCAACACCCGGTCGAGCCGATGGTTCAGCATCGAAGGACTGTGAAATTCTAGAGACTAGACCCTCAAAGGTGAGAAAGAAGTTGTTCGATCTTCAATTACCGGCCGATGAGTACATTGATACCGAAGAGGGTGAACAGTTACTTGGTAGTAAGGTAGCTGAAATTTCAAGTTCTCTACCTAATGGGAATCACAAAGCCACACCTGAGAAATTTGGCAACTTTTTTCTGAACGGCGAGAAATTCACTGCCCAGATGAATGCTTCTGCATCCACTGCATGTCTGAGAAGCACCACGAGATTGGCTGATTTGAATGAGCCTATTCAGGTTGAAGATGACCCGGTTCCATCTTCTGTCAATTTTCTCGGCTATCCTGCTAATCATGGGAAGAGCAATGCTTTAAATTTTCACTCGGGATCAAATTCTGAAACCGCGGGATTACATAAGGGTGTGGCACTGAATGCACATCTTGTAAATCATAATGGAACATCGGGTGCCATTTCTGTAATCAATAAAAGCAGTGAGAGGGACTGGCTCTCTGGAATGCATGAATCAGGTAAATTAATTAGAAATCGATAGCTTTTCTCAAATCTCTGTTTCTAACAAAAAGTGTTTTTCTTGAATTTAGGAGAGGGTTTCTATCCCGGACCAGTTCAAAGAGGGAATAGCATGATTTCTCCACCTCCCGGATTCCATCACAGTCCTAAGGTTACTGTACCTTCCCAACCGACACAGGTTAGGGCGAGCAGACCTCATCCACCTCTGGGAATCCCTCCGACGGAAGAAATGTGGAGAGGAAGAACAGTTCATGGTTTGGAAAATGTCGATAGAGGTTTTGGTAACTCCAACGGTAACCATCTCAGTTCAGTCATGACTTCTCATTTGCCCGGTCTGTACTCCCTTGGCAATACCTCAGATGTTGCAACATCTTGGTCCCACTCTGCACTTTCGTGGGGAAAGCCAACCAGTAGCTTATCTCAAAAGATGGGTTCATTGCATGCTTACCCATCGTTGCAGTCATCTTCACTGTATAGCACGAGTGCTAATTCCTCATCTCAGAGTCATGGCATATTGGGAGACAAGTTGCACAACATTGAAAGTTCAAAGATGAATGGCTTTTATCATGGTTCATCGTCAGGGTCTAAGGAGATTTTGGGCCGATATCCTCCTAACTGCAATGGACATTTCACTACAGAATCTTCTCGCTTCTTGAAGCCTGTGAAAGACATGGACTTGAACGTGGTCCTAACAAAATGTCCATCCGATGAGGTAGTTTGCTTACAGGATCTCGAGGTAATGAATGGAAATTCTAACACTGAAAGAGATCTTAAAGGGTTGCCGTGGCTTAGAGCCAAGCCATCTTGCAAGAGTGAGGCTGCAAATGTCAGGATCGATATCAACTCGGGCTTATTTCAAGCATCTCCCAATAAATCAGTTTGGGAAAGCGAGCCTGTGAAAGATCTCAATAAACTACCAACTCAGGAGGATGATGTCGAGATCACGGGTGTTAAGAAGATTATGGGGGTAGCCATCTTTGAAAAACCGGCACATTTCAGAAATGAGTCTTCTTTCTTGCCTGAAGTGAAGAAGAACAGCCTGATTGATATCAATGTGGCTTATGACGAGCAAATTGCTTCGGAAGCCTTGGCTGATGAGAAGACAGCGGTAGATGTGAAGGTTGCTAATAACAAAAATAATACTAGAAGTTTCATTGATTTGAACTGTTGTGTTCCTGAGGACGACGAAGAGTTGTCAGTTCTCCCAGTAGCTCCCTCAGTTGCAGCGAATAATAATAATGCGGCGAAGATTTTGATGGAGATAGATTTAGAAGCACCTGCTCAAGAGTCCGAGGATGAGGTCCAAGTTCTGCCCGAGGCATCTCTGAAATCAGCTACTGAACCTGAGTTAGGACAAGAAAATGACGAGGAAGTAGCCAAGACGGCTGCAGAATATATAGTTGAACTTTCGATGCTGTCTTGTGATTCTTGTCCCGTTATTCAAATCGAGGATGATACATGTCTAGAATCTGTAAATCCTTCTTCAGAATGCCTGTTATGGCTCGCGGAAGCTGCGTCCAGAGGTGAGATGGATGATTTCGAGATCATGTCTCTGCAGATTGAGGAAGTGAAAGAGGAGGACTTTCTGCCGAAGCCCTTTATCCCAGAAGCACTGAAAGTGGAAGAATCTGCGGCAAATACAGCACCTAATCGAACAAGAAAGGGGCAGTCGAGGAGAGGAAGGCCGCGAAGGGACTTCCAGCGCGATATCCTCCCCGGCCTAGCTTCTCTGTCGCGACACGAGGTGACTGAAGATCTTCAGACATTTGGAGGGCTGATGAGAGCAACAGGGCAGCCATGGAACTCGACATTGACAAGGAGAACCGGCACGAGAAATGGTGGTGGCAGGGGAAGACGGCGGGCAGTTGTTGCCGATGCTGCCCCAGCGGCACCACCACCACCACCTCTGGTTCAGCAGCGTAGCACCCCTGCTGAAGGCGGTTTGGAGGACCGGAGCCTGACTGGGTGGGGGAAGACTACCCGGAGGCCGCGTCGGCAGAGGTGCCCGGGTGGAAATCCTCCTCAGGCTGCTCTATTAACATAATCATCAGAGGGAAGAAGAGGGTTTAGTTTTTTGTTTCTTACTTTTCAATATGGTTAAAAGAATTTTATAGAGAATGACTTTGGAGGTTGTTTTTCATTAGATTGGGGATTTGTCTCTGTAAATTTCTTGTAGTCCATAATTTGGATCCCCCCATTATTGTTGTCCTCTTCTTTGAGTTACCATTACCAACTTTATAATGTTGAAAAATAATGGCTACCTAATTCTTGGCTATTATATGCTATTCTTCCTTTGGGATCTCATATTGATTTGGGGTGTGTTTTCTCGTTTCAAATTAGGTTGCAATATTACTATTAGTGCTCTAAAAATCATGTCTGGACCGCGTTCACGCTCCAGGCGGTTTTCAAATATGTCAATTATACCCTTATCGTTTTGTCTATTGCTCGCTTGGGCGGGCC
Source organism: Rubia yunnanensis (assembly GCA_037428765.1). Lineage (NCBI taxonomy): Eukaryota > Viridiplantae > Streptophyta > Magnoliopsida > Gentianales > Rubiaceae > Rubia > Rubia yunnanensis. The sequence continues at coordinate 74,922,546 of CM075071.1, read as the reverse complement.
GGACCAGACAAAGCCAGGTTAGAAAGCTAGGTTGAGACCACCGCATGTAAAGCCCAGTGGTTGGGATGTTGTGCTTCCAGGGTGAGAATCCGGTTTCGAGGCTCGGCAGTGCCGTGTGGTGCGTGTCCGTGGCAAAGCTTGGCTTGGGCCTTCGGGCCTGGGCCAAGTGGCGCATGCGGCCGTGCTGGTCTGCACCGAGTACGAGGCCCACAACAGGTCCTGGTGCTGGGTTAGTGTGACTTACCTCTCATGTGATGGCTGTGTGGTCGGCTGGCATGGACACCGTAAGGCTAGGTGTGATAGCCTTTTAGAAAGCTAGGTTGAGGTTTCAAGTATCTTAAATGTTTTGTCTAGACATTTTTCCAACTAATCTAACGCCTAGCCGTCTATGTGTATTTAGGCAGGTTAAAATGTCGGAGATTTCAAGCATCCCAGTAAATGTTTTGTCCAAACATTTTTTCAACTGATCTACCGCCTAGTAATCTATGTGTGGTTTAGGCAGGTTAAAAGGTTGAGTGAAATTTTAGGGTGTTGCTATATCTCGCCCTGTATTTTACTATCCTCGCCCTAATACGTATAAATACACGTATTTTAAATTTAAAAAAAGGAAAAAGAATGGAAGAATGGTTATAAATACCCCCTCTCCCTCTTCTTTTTTCTCTCCCCCTTCTTCCTCTTTCTCTCCTTCTTTCTTTCTCTCCTTCTTCTTCTTCTTTCTCTCCATTTCTCTCCCCCTTCCCTCTCTCCATTTCTGCCGGAAACCCGCCGCCGCCGGAAACCCGCCGGAAAACGTAAGTTTTGGAGGAATTTTTTTTTACTTTTCGTGCGAATTGTTGCCCGATCTATTCGAATTTTGTTGAACTTGTTGGAATTGTTAGAATTGGGGTTTGTTACAATTTTGTTAAATGTAGAATGGATGTTGGGTTGGTGGTTAGATGTTGGGTTGGTGGTTAGTATAGGAGATTAAGATGTAGAATAATAATTTGGAGAAATCTAATATTAGGAATTTAATGAATTTTGGAATTAAAACGAAGAAATTGTGTTTTTTAGAAATTATTTAGTTTAACTTTGGACATAATATTTTAGAAATTGTATTTTTTAGAAATTGTGTTTTTTAGAAATTATTTAGTTATGTGACATAATAGAAATTATTTAGAAATTATTTTTTAGAAATTGTGTTGTTTGGAAATTATTTAGTTATGTGACATAATTGGAATTGAAACGAAGAAATTGTGTTTTTTAGAAATTACTTAGTTTAAATTTGGACATAATATTTTAGAAATTGTGTTTTTTAGAAATTATTTAGTTATGTGACATAATAGAAATTATTTAGAAATTATTTTTTAGAAATTGTGCTTTTTTGGAAATTATTTAGTTATGTGACATAATTGGAATTGAAACGAAGAAATTGTGTTTTGTAGAAATTATTTAGTTTAAATTTGGACATAATGACATAATTGGAATTAAAACGAAGAAATTGTGTTTTTTAGTAATTATTTAGTTTAAATTTGGACATAATATTTTAGAAATTGTATTTTTTAGAAATTGTGTTTTTTAGAAATTATTTAGTTATGTGACATAATAGAAATTATTTAGAAATTATTTTTTAGAATTTGTGTTTTTTTGGAAATTATTTAGTTATGTGACATAATTGGAATTAAAACGAAGAAATTGTGTTTTGTAGAAATTATTTAGTTTAAATTTGGACATAATATTTTAGAAATTGTATTTTTTAGAAATTGGGTTATTTAGAAATTATTTAGTTATGTGACATAATTGGAATTAAAACGAAGAAATTGTGTTTTTTAGAAATTATGTAGTTTAAATTTGGACATAATATTTTAGAAATTGTATTTTTTAGAAACTGTATTTTTTAGAAATTATTTAGTTATGTGACATAATAGAAATTATTTAGAAATTATTCTTTAGAAATTGTGTTTTTTGGAAATTATTTAGTTATGTGACATAATAGAATATAGTTCTATTTAAATAAACTTTATTAATCCGATGTAAACAATTGTGTAGTAAACTATTACGATATGTTTTAACTATGTTTCCTTGAATGTTAATAATAGTGTGATGTGGTAAAAAAATAAGATTATTTAGTAATGTAATCTCCAATTTGTAACTTAAAAAAATGTGTAGTTCGTTGTATGGGATTGTACGAGAATTAAATTTGCTGTTTGTGGAGGAGTATTTTTATGTTATATCCACTTTTTCCTATGCATTATAGAATATGTAGTTTCCATTAGTAAATTGAAATGATGCACTGTTCGAAAATATTAGTTCACACGTTGTTGAAATGTATGTTAATTTATCTTATCATATCAGTTTGATTCACTTGTTGTTATACTAATTACATATCTTGTGTCGTAGATGAGCACTGCTGGTCAACCTGACGGCCATGGTCGTTCCATACGACGAAGAGGTGTTAGTGCCTCGGCGAGACAGGCTAGAGGCCGCGTGGTCGAGGATGAACCGTCGCCTCGCCCGCAGGAGTGTGATGTAGGAGCGGAGCGGCCTTCTCCACCGAGCGTTCGTGCATTCGATCCCATGCCAACATGGGACGGTCCGGAGATTAACATTCTCGCGTCTGGTGGAATCCGTCACGATAGTGATTGGCAGTTGAATTATGACCTGCCGGCAGATGTCCCCCTGATGGGCCAACCTGGGACGAAATGGCTTGCACTGCGAACGTATACAATGTGTAGCTCCCTACTTGTTCCATCCTCGCCCCCACCTGCCCTCAGTGGAAGGACTGTACAGCAATGGTCCGCCGACCCATTCTCTGAAATGTAATATAAAACTACAACCGTGTTGTAGTAGGTGGCGACAGGAAACATGTCTGCAATGACCGTAAACCAATGCTCTGGACCACATGGACCGCTGGTGTGGTGTATACGGGCTCTGGCGAGTTCAACATCATTTTGCGAACCGTATATGGGAACATAGTCAGGCCAATGAGTTGATACCTCGTTGAATACTGCCCGACGCGCTGTAGACCATTCACCTTCACCGTCTACGTGGAACGCATCAGCAACGCATCTGAAGCCACAGTTTCCATCACCCACGACATCGTTCCAGCCTTCGATGTAACGCCGGACAATGTGGGGGACACTTTCGAGGAACGGGAATGTCGCTGCAGGAGAACACATTAAGATAAATATCTTGTGCAGGCGGCGTTTCATTAGGAAGAATGGTGCTTGTACTTACCGTGCCGGCGACCGCTCCCTGAAGCACGCCCCGGGGACCTTGAACTACTCCCGTATCGCCTGTTCACGTGCTCGTGGTAGCTCGGTGAACGTCGGGTTGATCTTGATCGGGGGACCTGCTCGCTTGGTCTCCCACGTGCACTAGTACAACTGTCCGGCTCGCCAATGCCGCTCTCCTCCGGACGCAACTGCGCATCTATGTAGGATGAAACTCGTCGGCGGACCGAAGGGTCGCTGCGTGCCAGCTCCTCCAACAGAGTGTTGAACCGCGACTAATCTTGTTCGGCCCTCGCAATGTTTTCCGTGCTCCGCACGTGATCACCCAGTGCCAGGCTCTTAAACAGCGGATGAATGTCGTCCAAGTACAAGGGGATTCCTTCAGCAACTGCCCCTGCCATGACGCATGCACACGGTATTCCGTGTGTCGAGCGCAGCACACAGCCACAGTAAGCATATACCTGTGCTCCGAGTGCATCAATCCTCCCGGACTCGACCGTCAATTTATCCAGACAGTATTTGGACACGTTGTTGATCAAGTTGCTGAAAAGGGCCCTACGGTGCAATCTTCCAATGCACGTTCTTGATTTCTCCAGGCCGGTCTTGATCATAGTAATCTGCTGGGCTATCTGCAGGTCGACACGCCTCCATACCGTGTCCAGTGAACCAGTCGACGTTTGTAACCACCCTTTCAATGACGAGTGTGCACTTTCGACCCTGCATGTAGTTGTGTTCCCGAAATGCAGAAATCTGTTCGTCCATGCCCGCACAAATTTCTCCTTATGGGGGGTGAGCCACGTCGTCTCAACGTAACTAATAACAGCCTCGCTCCAAGACCATCCAGCCCTCATATCTACCAAGGTGGTTTCGTACCCTGAAACGGTGGACGCATTGCAAACCCGGAACCATGCACCATTCTTGAACGCTGCCCCGTTCCTCTTATTCCCTGTCAGCACAGTAACACGTGCCTCCACATCCTTGTTAATATGCCAGGTGCAGAGCAAATGATTCGATTCTGGAAACACAGTCCGAAGTGACCTAATCAGTCCCATTTCCCGATCGGTGACAACAACCTCAGGGAACGGTCCATCCACAAGCAAGTTCTTCAGCGCGTTCAGCACCCACTCATAGGTATCTGCCGTTTCGTCAACGACAATTGCGTAGGCAATCAGGAAGTTTGTGTTGCAAGGGGACATCCCAACCATCTCAATGAATGGCATGCCGTAGCGATTGGTCTTGTACGTTGAGTCGATGGCCACAACCCATGGAAACGTGCGAAATGCCACAACAGCATCGAGATTGGCCATGAATAAATGAGTCAAAGTACCATCACCTGTTGAGCGGTGACTAGTGACATACCCTTTCGCGGTGGCCAGATGCAAACAATTCTCCGCTGTGTTGCGCCCGCCTCGCCTTTTTGTTACATATGCCGATCTCTCATTGTACACCTGCCTAATGTTCTGATGCAGGTCCGGAAACGAATTACTGAGGCTGGCATTGATATGCCTTGGGGCTGTTTCTGAATCTGTCAAATCTCTGATCATTTGCTTCGCGTCCGCATGGAGCTTGCTGCTCTGTCTATGACCCTCGGGTTACACTGAGAAAGAGTGGTTGTGCATCCCTCGTCTAGGATCCTTGCACGGCACTACATTCCAACCATCCCCCGTGATGCTCTGTTTCAAGACAATCGCGAATGGGCAGTCACAACTTCTGGTCGAGCTGCTACTCCGTCGGACTACATCAGATTCGCTCGTATCTACATCCTTATCCTTTCGGCCCCGATTGCAAATGCAATATAACCTCAGGGGACCATTCCTATTCTGTTTGTAGGACCCCGTGACAAGTTCAAATCCCACCTGCAGAGCAATCCGTTGCAGGTAGGAATAAGCCTCGGCAACACCTGGGAACACAGCTGAGGTGGCAAATGGAGAGTATCCATTCCGCCCTGCAGCAGCTTCACATGACTGATTGTCATCCTTAAACAGCAATAAACATCAAGTAATTAGTTACACTCAACTGCTATACCAACGACAATGATGTCGTCAATTAACGTTTACATATGAACGAATAAAGATAAAATTACAGTCAAAACGTTAAAACATATACTTAAAGAAGAGAACATAAAGATAAAATTATAGTACATGAAATGCCATTACAGTTATAAAATTCCCGTACACAAATTAACTCCCTAAACTAAAACTACATTCATCCATTTCAAGGGTGCACTCCGCCATTTCTCAATAACAGCTAAAACATACATGTAATGGAAAAAAAATGTGACAATTTTATTTTATTTGATGAAATAACGTTGTGGCTAGAATTAATATTACATTCTTACAGTTCAACAAAATTACGTAACTTAACGGTACAATAATTAACAAAATAACAAAATTAACAAAACAACAAAATTAACGTTACAATAATTAATAGGACATAAATTATTGTAGGTAAACAGCATTACGTAACAAAATTAACAACAAAATTAACGTTACTGCTATTAATAGGAGATAAATTCATAGGAGATAAATGTGCAATAATTTCTACGTAACAGTTAATAAATTAAAACACAAAGACGAGCATAAATTTCTACGGCAAAAATTATTAAATTTAACAACTACTTATGGACAGAAAACTAATTAGTAAAATTACCTCCGAAGACATGGAATTTCTAACACCCTTTTTGGAGTAATTTTTGCTCGTCTTTGGATAGCAAAAATTTTGAGTGCTCTCAAAATGAGTAGAATTCATGCTAATTTATAGCTGTACAAATTTGGGAGGCAGCCTGGCACGGCTCGCGCCCAGGCCACGGCGAGTCGAGGCGCGTCCGGCTCGCGCCCGTGGCCTGGCGACCGGACTCGGTCGGCCTCGCGCCCAAGGCGCGGCGAGCGGAGGGCTGTTCCGCTCGCGCCCAGGTCACGGCGAGCGGCGCCGGTCCGGCTCGCGCCCAGGTCACGGCGAGCGGCGCCGGTCCGGCTCGCGCCCAGGGAACGGCGAGCGGCGCCGGTCCGGCTCGCGCCCAGTCGGTGGCGAGCGGGCCGAAGGCGGCTCGCGGCCAGGCGGTGGCTCGCGGCCCACCGGCGGCTCGCGGCCAGCCGGTGGCGAGCGGACCGCCGGCGGCTCGCGGCCAGCCGGTGGCGAGCGGAGACCGCCACGGCTCGCGCCCAGGCCGTGGCGAGCGGACCGCCGGTGGCTCGCACCCAGGCCGTGGCGAACCGGAGCCGGCGGTGGCGGCGGCGGCCCGGCGGCGGCGGAATTTCTTTTCCATTAATTCAGTTAATATTAACTAACTACAATTATCTAAATTAATTTAAATTCAGTTATTGAAATTAAATTAATAATATATACTGTATACGTATTAGGGCGAGGATAGTAAAATACAGGGCGTGGTATAGCAATCCACAAATTTTAAGAGGTTTATTCCTTGATACACAATATAACATTAAATTGGACTGCATAAAAGAGATTACCAACTTCTCGTGTTAATTAAGGATGCATAAGAGAATGTGCAATGGAGGTTTCGGATCTAGTAAATGTAATCGATCTGGAATCCATCTGAAACTTCGGCAAAGTTGGGGAACCGAGCGGTCTGTCCAAATTGGAACCGTTTCACTGCTGCAAAAGGACAGAAAATTCAGAGAACCCATGGTTGGGCCACCGGCCACGCACTTATGTTTTGTCCCCACCCTGCACACGCTCTTTTGTTTTCTTTCCTTTTATTTTCTTTTGTTTCATGGTTTTTTTTTTGCTTTGCTTTGCTTTTGTTTTTGTTTGGTTTTTTTCCTTTCAATTTCATGCTTAATTTTTTATTACTTATAATCCCTTTTTATAATAATTGTAATTCACTTTTTAAATATATGTAATCCATTTTTCTTAAACATATTTTGCATTTCATTTTTTAATTCGTTTTGTATTTGTAACAATTGACCGGGCTAAATTAATATTTAATTATTGATCTGTAATAATTAATTCGACATGTTAGATCAATCTTTTAGTAAATAAGTATTTATTGTATTTTTTTAATCGTAATAATTGGTCTTTCAAATGTAATTTTTTTAATCTTGAATTTTTTAAATCAATTTCTCTTACTATTTACTTTTAGATCACAAAAGATTTAATTTTTTTGATAAAATGAAATTCAATTAAAAATTATAAATGTATTATTAAATTCACATTTTCAATTTATTTGGATAGGTAAATTTATTTAAATTAAATATTGAAGATAAAATTAATGAATAAGATAGAGAAAATCAAGTGAGGTCCATTAAGTGGTTGCATAGTGATTCCAATCATTGGAGAGAGAAAAATAAAGTGATTCCTTTGTGGTTTCAATTGCTAGAGTGGAGGAGAAAGATTGAATATATAATAAACTGAAATCACAAGAGCGGTTCCAGAGTGGTTTTACCACTGTACATGCTCTAACGGTCAACCGCCGCCTTGACATCAATTTTGGCGGGAGACACACTTCTTCAAGCTTGCTAAGTTCTCTCGCAACAAAGCAAATGAAGAAACAAGAATGAAACTTTTCTCCGTTTTCTTACGGAATGAAAAATCCCTCTTAAAATCCCTCTTAAAATCCAGAAGAACCCTAACTTCAATACCAACCCAATCCCAGTTCGATTCAGCACAGCCCTATTTGTTGCTCCTCAGACTCTGCAAAACCCCGTCATCGCTGAAAAAGTGCCACGCCCTTTTGATTATCGACGGCCAGAGTGAGAACGTATTAATCAAGACCAAATTAATCGGTTCATATGGTTTGTTCGGGAAACTTAAGATTGCCCGGTCAGTGTTCGATGAAATTCTTCACCCGGATTTCGATACACGTAAAGTGATGATCAGATGGTACTTTATGAATGATATGTTTGCGGATGTAATTGGGTTTTATCGAAGTTACATGAGATGTTTGAATTTGTATGATAATGTAGTGCTTTCGATAGTGCTAAAGGCTTGTTGCGCGATGGGTGATGTTTACGAAGGGGGCAAGGTGCACAGCCTTTTGGTGAAGGCTGGGAGTCCGGATCGAATTGTCTTGACCGGGCTTGTGGAAATGTATTCCAAGTGCGGGGATCTCAGGTCCTCGAATCAAGTGTTTGAGGGGATCGAGGATAGAAATGTGGTTTCTTGGACGTCGATGATTGTTGGTTTTGTGAAGAATGGTTGTGCTGAGGAATCACTTCTTATTTTCAACAAAATGAGGGATGGTTTGGTGGAAGGGAATGAATACACCGTGGTTAGCTTAGTGTCGGGGTGTGCTAAATTGGGAGCTTTGCATCAAGGTAAGTGGCTTCATGGATATATCATCAAGAATGGTATGGAGTTTAATCCCCATTTGGTTTCTGCTTTTGTGGATATGTACGTGAAATGCAAGTCGGTAGCTGATGCTCGAGTGCTCCTGTCTGAAGCGCGCAGTGTCAATCTTGTTTCTTGGACAACGATGATTGTTGGATATACTCAGAACGGCTGTCCATACGAGGCATTAAAGCTGTTTATAGACAAGAAGTGGGAGGCTGTTTTGCCCAATGAAGTTACTGTTTCGAGTGTAATTTCTGCTTGCGCTCAGCTAGGGAATGCTAAGTTTGGAGCTTCTGTTCACTGCCTTAGCTATAAACTTCGGTTAGATGATGATGCCTTAACAAATGCTCTTGTTTACATGTATGGAAGATGTGGTATGAGAAGAGATGCTAGTTACTTATTTCAGACTATCTCTTACAAGGATGTCACTTCTTGGAATTCGATCATATCTGGATATTCATCGAATGGTTCTGCATATGAAACACTTAGGCTGTTTCATCAAATGAGATTTCAAAGTTTTCATCCGGATGCAGTTACACTGGTGTCTGTGATCACTTCGTGTGCATCTTGTGGAGCATTAGTCGTAGGCTCTTCTCTTCATGCATTCTCTATCAAAGAAGGATTTTTATCATCCACGCATGTTGGTACCGCCCTCCTAAATCTGTATGCAAAATGTGGCGATGCAAGATCAGCACGAGCAGTTTTTGATGGAATTCTCGAGAAGAATCCCATTACATGGAACTCCATGATCAGTGGTTATGGAATGCAGGGAGACTGCAAAAGTTCTCTGGCACTCTTGAATGATATGACACGGGAAAAAACTCACGAACCAAATGATATCATGTTCACAGTGGTATTATCAGCTTGCAGCCACGCTGGCATGATACTCGAGGGATGGAGGTTTTTCACGAGTATGTGTCGAGACTATAAATTCACCCCCTCCATGAAGCATTACGCTTCCATGGTTGACCTTCTGGCTCGCGCTGGCAGGCTTGAAGAAGCGTATGATTTCATGAACAGAATGCCAATTCAGCCCGACGTTGGTCTGTTTGGAGCTTTTCTTAATGGATGCAGTATGTACTCTAGGTTTGATCTCGGAGAATTGGCAGTGAGGAGAATGCTCGAGTTGCACCCTCACGACGCGTGTTACTACGTGCTGATGGCGAACTTGTATGCTTCCGATGGAAGGTGGAATCAGGCTAATCACATGAGAGGTTTGATGAAAGAAATGGGGTTGAGGAAATCCCCTGGATTTAGCAACTTGAATTCAGATTTTGACACTGATTTATACCCTCAAAGAGTTGCATCTCTAGGTTAATGAGTATTTTTTTGGAATGAGATTAGGGCTTTTAAGGCTCCATTTTGTACAAAGCATTTGGTTGATAAGATTCTGTACATGTTGTACAGGCTTTGTAAGTTAATGACATTGTTTAGAATTTAGTATTTGCTCGGTTTGAGTTGAAGCTGCACTGAATTTTTCCAGTTAAACTTGGCAAATTTTAAATTCGGAAGTTAATAAATCACACATTTGAGCCATTCTAATCAGCTTAAGAGGTTTATCAATGTTTTTGCAGTTTAGTAAAAGTAAGGGCTGTAACGAAACATCAGGTGTAAATTTTTTTAAAAATTCAGTACAGTGGTTTTCACGAAATTACTTGCAACTTACTTGATTTTGTTTTCAGTCCCTCACCTTATAGAATTGCAAAATATCCCACATTAGTATTGCAATTTGCAATGTCCGAATGTTTGAAATGATTAGTCTGTCAAATATAAAAAATTCGGTGTAATCCACCATTGAGAAAGTCCCTTAATTGGCCAATATAACCCTATCTAGTTAGTGAAAGTGCCAATATAATTCTCTCCAATAACTTTTAGCCAGAATTTTATAAAATTACATGTTTACCCTTCTTAAAAAAATTAAAATACAAAAAATAGAAAATGACGTTATTACCCTTACTCATTAAAAAACTGCCGCCGCCGGACTAGGTAGGGTTATATCAGCACATTATGAAAATTGGTAGGGTTAAATCAACACATTCCTAAAATTTATAGGGTTATATTAGCACATTAGTAAAATATATAGGGTCATATCAGCACATACTATAGAATATAGGGGTTTTAATGATATTTTATTTATTTTGTTGTGTTTAGTCCGGATTGATGATTGGATGACCTTTGGTGTTGTGTGTGATCGTTATGTTACTGTCTTTCGACCTAGGGTTTTTAATGTTGATAAGTTTTGAAATGAGACTATGATATGTGATAATGGGGTTTAATACTAATGAAGGTGTCATGATGTCAAATTTTATGTTGTATAAGAATCAGATATTGTTATGCTGTTATAATGGTGTATATGATGATGTAGTCGTCCGTTAAGGCTAGTCGAGTACCACACACTTAATATTTATAATATGTGTTGATATAGCCCTATATGTTTTAAGAATGTGCTGATATAACCCTACAAACATTAGAAATGTCATGATATAACCCTACAAACATTAGGAATGTGCTGATATAACCCAATAAGATTTCATGATGTGCTGATACAATCCTACCTATTCCGGCGGCGGTCTGGCGGTGGTCCGGCGGTAGTTCGACGGTGAATGAGGGTAAAATTATCCACCTAATTTTAGAGTTAGGCCAAAGGGTATTTTGGTCAATTTACATAGAGTCACTGCCGGAAAATTGAGGTCAATTCTGGAAATGGGGTCTCAGGGTTATATTGGCACTTTCATTAACTAGTTAGGGTTATATTTGCACAAAAAATTATCATAGGATTATATTGACACTTATTCAAGTAAATAGGGTTATATTCGCATTTATCCCAATTGCTATTTATGAGATCACGGTGACAAGCTTAGTCCAAAGCATTCAGATTTTGTCACGTGTATATCGATTATACGTGAAATCTTGCAATAATTCGATTGAATCAAACAACATAAACATCTATTGCATCCCAGCTAAACATATTATCAATCAAGTTGCAAATGTCTTCAATCTGGCTATGAAACTTATCATTTGCTCCAAATTTATGCACTTTCTTGTCAATCTTTATCATACTATAACCCTGGACCTTTTGCAACCCCTTTCTTGCCATATTTCCCCTCACCAAATTGAATTCATCCCATTCTCCTCCTTCTGCATACAAGTTTGACAAAAGTATGTAATAACCAGTATCATCAGTTTCTACATTTTCAAGATTTTCTTTCACTCTTCTGATCACATCCATTCTCTGATGAATCCTGCATCCATTCACCAACGCTCCCCACACGCTCGCGTCTACAGGGGATTTCATCGATTGGATCACTTCATATGCGCCATCTAGATCGCCTGCTCGGCTCAGAAGATCAACCAGACAAGCGAAATGCTCAAAGTTCGGTTCTATGGCGAAATCATTCATCATGGAGTTGAAGAACATCTTCCCTTCTGCCAAATAGCCCGAATGTCTGCAAGCGGATAGAATGTTCATGAAAGTGATCTCATTTGGTCTAATTTCGGGTCCTCCAGATTCAGCTATTTCCGTGAAGACAGAAATGGCTGAATCTGCCTGACCGTGCATTGCATATGCGCCTATCAGGGTACTCCATGACACAACGTTCTTTTCTAACATGTTGTCAAAAACCCGTCGTGCCATTTGAAGATCTCCACATTTCGCGTACATGTCAACGAGGGCTGTATCAATGTACAGCTCGTGCCTCATGCCGTGCATGATTACCTTGTGGTGAATCCATTTTCCATCTTCTATGCATCCTAGGTTTGAACAGGCTTGGATTGCGCTCAAGAAGGTAACATCGTTCATCTCCATCGCGTTGGAATGCATTTCATTGAAAAGCACCACGGCTTCTTTAGGCCTCCCGTTCTGCGAAAATCCACTTATGATAGCGTTCCACGCGACAACCCCTTTTCCTTTCGTGTCCCGGAAAACTGTGTTGGCTGAATCAAGAAGTCCACTTTTGCAATACATGGCAATGAGAGAATTGTGGACAAACTCAGTCTGAATACCCAACTTACGAGCAAGATTGTGAATCTGAAATCCAAGTTGGGACAAACCTATGTCTCCACAAGCTGATAAAACACTAGCCAAAGTGAATGAATCTGGTAGGGTTTGCTCAGAAACCATTTTCTTGAAGACTTCCAAACCTTCCTTAATCATTCCTTCTCTCAAAAAGCTCGAAATGAGCATGTTCCACAGCAAAACCTGCCTGTTTTTAGTACTATTAAACACCTCGTAACACTCCCTTAACCTTCCACAACTAGCGTATAGATCGACCAAAGCCGGTCCAAGAAGATCATTCTCGATGTCAATGGCATTTCTGATAGCATAACCATGAACAGACTTTCCTTCATTCAACCGGCTTAGCCTCGCGCACGAAAGTACAACACACATCAGAGTCACCTCAGTCGGGTTCACATCACTAATCAGCATCTCGATGAACAATCTCAACGCTTCCTGATACAATCCGTTCTGATGGTAGCACGAAATCATCGCAGTCCAGAAGGAAACGCTCTTTTCCACAGTTCGGTAAAAAAGAGTTTCTGAGCTCCTCAAATCGCTACATTTAGCGTACATTGCAAGAATCGAAGTAGCTAAATCCCCACTGATACCAACATTTCTCTTCAGCGCGAAACCATGAAGCAATGTCGCTTCTCTCCACAACCCCATCTCCCCACAGGCTTCTGCCACACTAAGCATAGTCACTTCATCCATTTCCAAACCTTCCTCCACCACCATCTCTCCAGCAATCTCCAGTCCTCGACTCGGAACCCCATTTCGTACATAGCAAGAGATGATCGAACTCCACGAAACAATATCTCTCACCGGCATTTTATCGAACACCTCCCGTGCGCTACCCACGCACCCCATTTCTCCGTACATTTTCAACAAAGCGGTCTCTATAACACAATCATTCTCAAACAAACACTTGATAATCGTTCCGTGCACTTTTTCCCCAAACCCCAGATCGCCGATTCCAGAACACGCCCTCAAAACCGACGGGAAAACGAACCTACTGATCTCTTTCTTCTCACGCAACATTTCACTGTACAAACATATGGAATCTTCAAAGAGGCCATTCCAGACGTGGCATTTGATTACCACGCCCCACATGAAAGAATCTGGATTTGGGAACTGATCAAAAACAGTTCTTGATGATTCCATGGAACCCATTGCGGCATAGGATTCGATGAGCTTGGTTGATGCAAGTGGGTCCCTGTAAAAACCTGTGACCAAGAGGTGGCCATGGATTTCTGAGAGTGTTTTTGAAGTTGAGCAGGCTCTGAAAAGCCGCATGTATTGTGTCATCCTCGTACAAACCTTAAATGGGTCGAAAAGATTTCTGTCAAAATCATACTCGCGACATAATCTTTTTCAGAGCGCCCACGAATTGCTGTTTGTTTTTCTTTGAACTGTGCATTCCCTCCTTCTCACGAAATCTCACGAGGCCGAGTTCTTTTCAATTTATATACATTTGAAATTCAGTTTAATTTGGCCAACAAATTTTAATTGATACTTACTAAATTTAGTTTTCTAACTAACTAAATAATAATTTTTTTCACTGCACTCATTTCCGAAAGAGAAAAGTGTATACAACTCCGGTCATCTATTTATGGCTCACTTTGACCTTTGATAACTTTTGTTGTATACAATAATAGAAATGATATGAGTTATTTTTGGATGCTCCATGTAGTGTTTAAAAATTAAAATTTTATAATCTGTTGTCGTACGTAACAAAAGTTATCCATAGTTAAACATGCCTTTAAAAAATTTCAGAAAAAATGAGGACATAAATAGAGGACCAGAGGGAGTTTGTAACCCTATATAATTCATATAAATGCAAATATAACCTTCTGATAATTGAAATTGCCAATATGGCCTCCGCGCCGCTCCATCTGGTTCGCCCTCTTCGTCCCCGTCACTTACATCGCCATCAATGCCACCTTCATCCCCTACCCAAAAAGATGGCGACGCCATCGAATTCCTCTTCTCCTCGACCTTAAGGTTTCCATCGAATTCCTCCAACCTCCGCCACCTTCGTCCCCGACCCCATCAATGCCATCGAATTCCTCTTCTTCACCCTCCCCGGCCTAAATCCTAAATTGAATCCTCCGGTAAGCCTCACGATGAAACAGTGAGCAGCGGCAACGTTGGAATTTAATACCGGCCGGCGGATAAGGGTTTCAAAGGAAACCCTAAAAGAAAAAATAAAAGAAAATTAAAAGGAAGGATGGATAATTAAATAAAAAAGAAAGGAAAAAGAAAATATTTTAATATTAGTGATTTTTAATTGAAAATATTTTTTAATTACTAAAATTACTAAAATACCTCTTGCTATATTAGTAAACCATTCTGATTTAACTGAAAACCACCTCTGGGGACCAAACAAATCAATTTCAATATATTAATTGTTGAACAAATGCAGTATTGGCCTTGAGAACCAAAAGAATGTATTGCATAATAGGTAAGGGATCAAAAAAATAATTTAGTCAAAAAATAAAATTGATGCCAAAGATAAAAGTTATATAGTTCAGTGGCCACAATACTTATCTTCTACCCAAAAGTTAAAAAGCTCTCCAATAATCAGGTACTATGGACCATATAAATCCAATATTGCTTGCAATAGATTCTTTGATCAGGGTTTTCTCATTAATGAACTAATGCTAAATTTACAAACTAGGAAAGTTTCAGCTTTCAACTAGATTTGGCAAGTCGAAGGTTTCTATTCTAAGCACCTCAGATGTCCACATTTATACACACAAAACTAAGGAAATATACTAAAGGAGGAACTGAGCTTTGTGTTAAAAGAACAAACCAAAAGATGGATTCTAAGTTCATGTCCAAAAGCTGGAACAAACCATCTAGACTCCATCCCCTTTCTGCTCATCATCTGGATCTCGAGGAATTTCATGGCGCGGTTTGTTGAACTTTTCTCTGAGCTGCCTGATAGGGATGAAGTCTCCCGCGGCATCTGCCCCATAGAACAAAAACGAGGCATATGGATGATCAAACCTTTCCTGCAAATGGCACGGAAAATTTTGTAACGCTAGGACAAAGGGTTAAGATCAGATGATTCTTGTATTAGAAGGTAACTGGTGTTCACCATGTCCGGTTTTTCAGGAGTAAGAAGATTCTCCTCAGGAACTGCAGAATGAGCAAAGTTATGAGCCTAATAATTATGGAACGATTCTCATGGTTTTGAACTGGAATCAATCACTTACCGTATGCAACCAAGAGGTTGGGATCAGCGTACAAATCAACCAACACCTGTGGAACAATATAGCAGCTTCAAATTTATAGGGAAAAAAGAGATAAAACTTCATGATGGGAAAGTAACAGAAAAGGGAAGTATCACAGTACCACACACACCTGATAAAATGGTTGATCTGGGCCGCGGCTCAGTTTATCGATATTTGCAGTCTCCATCCAAGATTTTGATTCGCAGCAAACTGGATCCATTCCGCAAATTACTGCCCGGTATCCTGCAAGAACAAGAGTTGATATGCGGTTTCAAGAATGATGTCATGATGGAAACCAGACATGATGAACACGGCTGAACTGATTACATTGATGTATCATGGCAAGTTACATTGGAGTAGTTGGAGTAGGCTAAGAAGTAAAAACTTCGCGCAGCGACTAATATTATGTTCCTTGAAACTTTAGAGGTACTCCATTAACTTCTTGATAAAAATTGACAGAAGAGAGTTCTTGCGTAAAAAATTTAGGATAAACAAAGAAAAGAAGAGCAAAGATAAAGGCATACCGAACGTTTTATGCCTCACTTTCTGGCCCAGGCGAAACTTGTACTCTGCATTTTCATATGCTTGAGCTTTTACTGAAGCAGTTAATGACTCTGCCTCAAGTTTTGAAATTTCATCTCGTAATTCAGCTGCCAAACTGTAGTTTTCATTTTCAATTGCAGCCTGTTGTTCGGCTCTGCAGGAAAAAAGAGAAACAAACAATTTAATAACTATAATTAAGTACATGCAGTACCAACATATGGGGAATGTAAGAAACGAGACTCATCCCAGAAATTGCATGTTCTAGGAAACACGCACCTCATACGTAAGATCCTCAGAGCCATGTCTTGAGCCTCACCTTTAGCAGTTGATCCTCTTTTTGACTGTTGCTGTCTTAGAACTTCTTCTTCAACCTTCAAAAGATAAATAAGCTACTAAACAAACTCATACGAGCTCAACATAATTCCAACTAGAAATTTGTTGCCTCCTTTGGTCTTCTTGATCAGGAAAAGGAAAAAATGCCCAATAACAAAGAGCATCAATTTGCAACCATGATTTTATTAGTTACGAAAGTATACACATTTGGAAAATCATTTCTACAGCAAAAGAAACAGCAGAAATTGTGTACACAAACCTCAGATAGCTTTTCTCTCAATTGTTTCGCAATATCATACTGCTCCACATTCAAAGCATACTGCAGGGAAAAAATAATCAGCAACTCCATTTAAAGTAAACTTTAATGCAGAACCGAACAACAGAGAGGAGTAAGAGCAAAACCTGCACTCGAGTTCCTAAATCAAGTTGGAAAAAGAACATCAATATATCCTCATTGGCACTCTCACTCCGCTCAGAACTTGCATCCAAACTCTGGCTGTTCTCTCCTTTAAACGGCCATCCAACATTAGCTCTCACATCTCGACATCCTCGTATCTTAAACTGATGAATATAGGGTAAGAGTTCCCGGGAATTATACCGGAGAATTTGTCTTTCAAACCCAAAACTCACTTCAGTATCCTTCATAACCCTGAAATCCGCTCTTCCAATGGGGACGGATCCGAAAAGACCACTACCATACATGGAGGTAGCCAAGGTGCTAGAAGACATTCCTTGCACCATGCTTCAATCCAAAAATACACACACACACAAATGGGCTCCTGATATACAAACAAGTGAAACAACTATGAGCACATTCAAAAGGAATAGACGAACGATTAAACAAAAGATCATCAAAACCCCAATTACACATTCAGATTAAATCACATATATTCCAATGGATAGAACAGGCAACACAAAAACCATCTCCAAGATTCCATCCGAAACATCCCATTGAAACAATGGAGAATTTCAGATGATTTTCAATCTTCAAACTTTCCATTTAACCACTATATTGCATCAAGAATCGATTTTTATACATCAAGATTGCATAACATATCAGAAATGTAGAACAAAACCAAAATTTCTCAACAAGAAAAAGCACCCCACAAAAGAAAGTTGGGATTTTGATTATACCTTATTAGTCTGAGAGCAAGAAATGAAAGAGCAACACAAATGGCCGCATGAGTATTTGGCTTCACAAAATCCCAGTTCACAAAAGGGCAGCTGAACCGAAGAGCAAATCCAGCTTAACTTGAAAATAAGTGGACCTCGTTATGATTTTCCATAGCATATTTTTGAGTCAAGTGACCATATGGCTCTATGTTTTAATAGCTTGTGCTAATATGACCATGTGAAGTTGGAAAGTGCTATTGTAACCCTATGATTTGTTTGAATGTGCTACTATGATCCTGGAGACCTGAATTTGGCTAGAATTATTTGAATGGACTATTATACCCCTGATTAAAAATAAATAAAAAATCAGAAAATGTAAAATGACAGTTATGCCCTCAGACTATCTTCCATTCTTCTCTCTGCAGACTATCTTCCCTTCTCCACTTTCTTCCTTCTTCCTTCTTTCTTCTGCTTCTCCACTTTCTTCATCTTCTCTACGCTCCACCACCGCCACTGCTCCGCTCAGATTTGAGCTGCTAAAATTCCCCCTCCACACCTCACCACCTCCAGCACCATCTCATCTTCGCCTCCGCCCTCCGCCGCCACTGCTCCACCACCGTTCTCTTCTGCTCGATTCACCGTGCCTCACCATCCGCCGCCTCAAACACCATTCCTGCCCAGCTCTGCCACCACCACCCCGTCTCATCGACCACCACCACTAAACCCACCGAATCCCATCCGGCGCCACCACAACGCCCTAGCCCGCCGACTCCACCTCGTCCGACAGAGATGGATCTTCCTCCGCCCCTAAACCCTAGCTCCTCCTCTGGTGGCGGAGATGGCAGGAATCGAGAAGGAGAGAACAGGAACGGTAGGAATCGAGCAATGGCACCTGCAAAAGAGCTGCGGGAATTGAGCAGCGATGCAGCACCACCGGAGATGGTGCTACGGCAATGCGGAGCTGGTGCTACAACGTGGAAGACGGACTCGATGGCGTCAATAGTGTTGGCGAATCCCATTCTAGTCGCTCTCTCAATCGAAATTCATCAAAGGTCAGTACAAATCCTTTCTATTCATCGTATTTGGATGGATTTAGGATGGATTTGTTGTTCTAATTGTGGTGGTGGTACTAGGTCTAGAGAGGAAATGGTGGCGGTGGTGCTGCGCCGTCCTGTAATGGTGTTAGGGTTTAGAGAGGAGAAGAGATGGTGTTGGTTGTGGTTGTAATGGTGCTAGGGTTTAGAGAGGAGAGGAGATGGTGTTGGTTGTATTCTGCTGGAATCGCCATATCTATTGGTGGCTCGTTTCCAGATTCCGGAGGCAGAGGTGGCGCAGCAGTGGCGGAGGTGGAGTTGTTGGTTGTGGTCTGCTGGTAGTGGTGTTGGTGGCTCATTTTCAGATTCCGGTGGCGGAGGTGGCGGAGCGGCGGCGGAGGTGGTGGAGCGGCAGAGCAACGGCGGAGGTGGTTATGGAGAAGAAGAATAAACTAGGGTATTTTAGTAAATAAATTTGTAATTTAAATGCTAGGGGTAGTTTAGTCTTTTTAATTTTGGTCAACGCCAGAAATTACTAAGTCAATGCCGGAATAGTGCCACAGGGTTATATCGGCACTTTTGATGCAAAACATAGGGCTACAATAGCACTTTCCAACTTCACAGGGTCATATTAGTACAAACCTCCAAAATATAGGGTCATATCAGTATTTTGCCCCATATTATTCTTTCGGAAAAGAAAGGAAAAGAAAGCCAAAGAAAGAAAATAATCATTACATTTTAAAATTGTTTTTGATCAACAAAGCTCCAATATTGATTTCTTAAAATTATTGTTCTTATCCCCCATTTGAACATATTTTCTTATAATCAATTGCTTCACTTAACTCTTTTGGTTAATTGATTTATTATATTAGTTGTTGATTTCATAAATATGTTTAATAAAATTAGCAGTTAATTTTGATTTCTTTGTAAAACTATCAACAACTAAAAAAATTATTTAAATGGTCAGAATGCTAATTTTACTATTGTTCTTTTTTTTTTGCATTTATTCATTTAAAATTTAGTTGAAGGGATAATCACCACACTCACTAAGGGGGGAAGTCCGTGGTTAATCGAAAATTTTATCCTACAACGAAAAAAATGAAAAAGAATTCGAAGAGTATAAAGTAAAAAAATCTTTCACATGTCTTATATAAGATAGAAAAGATGATTGAATATGATGGAAATTATGTTATTTCATAATAGAGAAGAAGGGATAAAAGAAAAAAAATGATACTGTATATAATTATATTGAGGATCCATAATTTTATTAGATTTTTGGATGTGAAACTATACTTCATATTTTGTATTAATTGCCCCTCAAATTGATAAATAACACACCTTTTTTTTGTAATATCAGAAGAGCATTATACCAAATACTCTTTATCCCACTGTGTAATCAGATAGTAGTTTATACAACAAAAATACATTTATCAGAAAAGCATGACATCATCATCTATCAAAAGAAAACTTTTTAGGGATAAAAGGAGAAGTTTGCTCTTAAAAGGAGAAATAAGAAATAGAAAAGAGTGTTTTTATAACCTTACCAGCTTGACATAAGTGTCAATATAACCTTTCAATATTCGAAAGTGTCAATATAACCCTATCTAGTTAGTGAAAGTGCCAATATAACCCTATAAATTTTAAGGATATGCTGATATAACCCTACAAACATTAGAAATGTGCTGATATAACCCTACAAACATTAGGAATGTGCTAATATAACTCAATAAGATTGCATAATGTGCTGATATAACCCTACCTTTTCCGGCGGCGGTCCGGAGAACTGTGAGGGTAAAATTATCCACCTAATTTCAGAGTTAGCCCAAATGGTATTTTGGTCAATTTACTTAGAGTCAACGCCAAAAAATTGAGGTCAATAACAAAAATGGGGTCTGAGAGTTATATTAGCACGTTCATTAAATAGTTAGAGTTATATTTACACTAAAATTATCTTAGGATTATATTGGCACTTAGTAGATAGTGCTATATTGACACTTATCCCTAAGAAATATAGCTAAGTTTACTAGTACCTTAATTTTGTTTTACTTTTGGAATTTTGGGTGGGGGGAGGATTGCATTTTTCTTCTTCCCTCGTGGTTTTCACACCATATGTTCTTTAGATGACATTTATGTGAGAAAGATGTAGTTTCTTAATACAAGACTGCACTTGCAAATACAATAAATTCTACCGTACACCTGAAATATGATGAAAATATTGGGCAATTAAAAAAATTAACTTCTTTCTGCTATCCAAAGAAATAAAGAATATGAAGTTGCAATATTGCAGAAAATACACAGCAAATTTCAAGGACAAATAATCACAGAACCTTAGTTCCAATGCCTAAATACAACTGAAATAATGTGTACACTAAGGCCAACAAAAAATAAGTCCCAAAAAAGGGAGGAAAATATAAATCAGGATTCACATCTATATGAACAGCTTATGATACATTTTTCTCTGGGCAGATTATTTGAAGCTATGGAGCTTCAGACACAACATTTAAGGTCGCTGGTAAACGTATTTTGTGCGAGGATCCACGATAACGCCTTTCCCTCCATTCACTTCAAGATCATGCCTGTATCCATCATCAAGAATGTGATTCAGAGATTTAAAGAATCAATGGCCCGAAAGTAATCAAGATTGCCCACTGAAAATGGAGTCATGATGACTCGAACCTATTTCCAACCTAACACTGAATGAAGAACATGGAAAGGAAGTGAAAAGGGAGGGTGACTACTCAACTGGAACACAAAGTCGGGAATGGTGAGTTGTTCTCGAGGAACGTATTTAAATAGCTGAAGAAGGCGATCAACGTATACCACCTTTTTCCAGACCTGAAGGAAAAATATGGTTGATAGAACTGATAACAGGAAAAGAACAGGGCAGCTATTGAAAGTCAAAGCGTACCACATTGTCCACAAACGTTTGTAGTCCGAAGATTGCTGCTTTCAGACCCATAGTAGGGTGGAGGACATAGATTGCCTACAAAAAGAATTCATTCAAATACTAAATATGGGGGAAGAGCGAGCGGATATGGTGATCAGTCAATAGAAATGGTTCAAGTGAAAAAGAAAATGTCCTTGAAACATCACATACATGAAGGTTGCGCTGATGTTTCCGACCTAGTATTTGCTGTATTCTCCTCATCCATCCTAGGTCTGGTTGCCTGTTTAATTAATAAATAGTTGCAAATAAGAAAAATGAGAAAGCCAAACTAAATATTTGAGTTTCATAAGCACGATAGTAACAGAAAGTACTGTCAACCGAGTTGAACAGATAACAGAGTGAAGAGAGACTCACGGTTGTAGAGAGGCAGCGGAGTGGAAGTACACAACGGTATAAGGCTTCTGAATCAATGGCTCGAACTCCTGAAAAGCATCACAAATAATTTTCAAGCTGTAAGAGAATATATCAAATGACGGACGTGGAACACGTTAATGTCAATCATATTCGATTTCATTATAAGTCAGTTTAAACAAATCAAACATACTCGATACTGCAAGAAATGCTGGTTTACCTTTACAACATAGAGTATAAACCGTTCTAGATCAAGACACCGTAAGAGGAAATGAGCTCCCACAATGACCATAACTGGTCGACCCTCACTGTCAACACCACCGCGATAACTGGGACATGGTTACAAAGTTGAAGTTCCAAATTATACAACAATAGCACCAAACATTGAAAAGTAACTTAAAGCCAAGAAGGTCTTACACAATTTTCATCTCAGCGATCTCAGACAGATTGAGAGAATTTGCTTTTGTAAGATATCTAGAGTGGAGTGAATATTCTTCAGCAGCAGATAAAGGAGGTCCTCCAAGGTCCCCATACCCGAGCATTTTAAAAGGATTCCAACCACTCTGGGCTTGTGCAGTTTTCTCCCACTGTTCTTGGCGTCGCTGGTCGGGATCCTTTATCAAGGACATAAAGGCGGGATCCAAGTATGATTCCAAATATGAAGAATTCCTGTAGGAAGAATAGATATTGATATCTCCGTACCAAAGACTGGTGAATGAGAAAACTTGATGCATTTCCTGGTGTCACTTTATAAAAAGCATTAACGTTAAGCTGTAATGATTGCTAACCTTCTTGCCAATCCAACCTCACTGCTTGGAGGATCGACGGGAGTTTGAGGAGGTGCCGGAGTAGTCTTCTTCAGATTTGGAAGAGGCTTTATTCTGATTTTACGTTCATCTATAACAGTCTCGCCATTTTCATCCCCAACATCAGCAGGGAGTTTGGAGATAGCTATCTCCTCTTCTTGTCTGTCTCGAGGAAAGTAAAGTGGAAGCAATCTGCAATGCAAATGACGAAACGGTTTCAGTATCACACTATCCCCAGGATAAACTAATGATGCATACATGATATCACCAGTACTTCTCAATGAGTCAATGACCCCAAGAATATCACAAAAAGTCAATAACAATTGACTAAAAGGTATTAGAACTAAAAGCTCCCACAGTCCCCTTGATTTTGCACTATATGAATAAAAAAAAGTTGTCCCAAGACAGATTCACTCTTATATAACCTTTTGTATATCTCTGTGTCAGGGGCGGTAGTTGTGCAAAATACGACAGCCTTGATTTTGTCTTTCTGTTTCTCGAGAAACCGCCTCACAGTTCCTGATAAAAAAAAAGAGTAATAAGAAAATGTAAGGGGTAATAAAATTAATCAAAAACAGAAAATTACCAAGCACACTGACACATCTTTAATCTCTTCCAGCTTTAAGAATAGATTCCCATAAGGTGGATATTTAAGACAATACTCTATCTATCACCAAAATAAGGGGCATGCTTAAAATATTAAACCTCAAAAGTTGATACTGAAGAAGGGAAATCATACTTATTGCAACGTGAGCAGCAGGTTCTCGTGGATAATTTTTTGCTTCTGTGTATATACAACCGACAGCAATGCTGCACTCAAATGTTGTTTAGACGGATAAGTTCCAAATACATGAATGAAACCCAATACACTAAGTGAGCAAAAACCGAAAGCAGATACAGCATGTAGCTCTATAACAACCTTTCAAGTCCATTTTCAATCAGAAGCTCAAGGCAAGCCCGGTAGCAATGACTCAGAGCATTCTCAGCAGCAGTATGATATTTTACAGCATATTTAGGACCGACAGTATGTATAACCCTCCTGCAAAGCACCAAAAAGTAAAACAAGTTCATCAAAACAGAAAATGTTTAGAGAGAATAGTTTCCTAGAGTCTGAGAAACGTCAAACAGCTTTTGCAGTGAAGCAATTAATCCACCCACCTTGCAGGAAGATCATATGCATTTGTAACTTTGGCCATCCCTGTTCGACAACCACCCTGTAATAATGAAATAATAATAACATATTAGGTAGAGGAAATAATTCAGAAAATCACGATAGTAAAAGAATAAGAAGGTATATTTAAGAGCTCTGGGCAAAAGATTGCCTAAACTCTGACTAATGCCTACCTTCTGGGGTCTAAAAATTCTAACACCGCATGCAAAAAGTATACTAGAAGCGAAATTTATTAGTGAAACTTACCAGTGAAGCACATTCTTCTGCAAGACCAGGTCCAGCTGCAGCATGTAAACCCGGGCTGCTATGTGCTTCGTCCAAGTTCTGTCAGCCACATCATCAATGTACAATTCTTAGAATTGACAATTACAAAATCAGAACGGATCATACAGCCATTAAGCAGAAATCTTCAGGCAAAAATAAACCAAGGCAATGCAAACCAAAGAAATTTCCATCCCTCTTGTTGCTAATGTAACGGAACAAACCACAGAAAATCCAAATCATAACCCAAAGTTCAGAACAGAAGGCAACCTGAGAAATCGATCATGGCTCACCTCATTTGTCGAGTTAACAACTGCATCCACTTCAAGATTCCAAGGGTTTCCTCTCCACAGATATATCTTTGAGTTAATCTCATGGTCCACAGGAAACCTAGAAACCAGACCATTCCCACCAGTGCCAGCATCAGCTACTGACGTTAAGGGATCAGCAAAACCCAAACTCGAATAGTTTCCATCTTCATTCTCATACGAGTATCTAATATCTCCATCACTCCATCGAGGGATTTGGTCCAACGTCACCACAGAATCTCCACTATCAGTAGGCATCCCCCCTCGATTAGTTATGGCCGCCCCAGGTCTGTACATATTCCCCGTCTCTTATCCCAGAACAGTGATTAAAACCCACAAATTCTCTTCACATAATAAAGCTTCCCAGCCCCTGAGCCTTCAGCAAAGCACAACTTTTTTTCCTGCAAATCAGCATAAAGCAACAATCTTTACATTAAAAAAACTTACCCAATTCCCGTTCAAACCATAATGCAACACAATCACAAAGCTGGAAAAGGCATTGCAAAAACAAATCTTTAGGACAAGAAATCATGCTGACATTGACCCTCTATCCAACACACCATAATATTCCAATAATTCACCAGCAAAGTCATACATGAATCCCAGAATCAAAATCCCGCATGAAAAAATCAAATTCAAGGAAGAACTCACAATCCCAGAAGAACAATTCCAACATAACAACGTGCGGCATACAGAGAGGAGAGGGATTTGATGAGATTAAGGATACAGAGCCCAATTGAGAGTGACAACGATTGAATAGCATTTGAACTATTAGAAATTAAAAGAAAGGAAAAGGTGATTACCTGATGAGCTCGTTGATGACACGAAACTCAGTTGGTTCAGGAAAAAAAAGCTGGATTCCGGTTGCGATTAAATTTGTGGGATTTTTTGTCCTTTTTTACAAATTATTTTTCTCCTTTTTCTTAAACGATTATTTGGGGGCTCAATTATTGCGCTAGATGGTTTGTGTTTGTCTCTACTCTTCTTCTCTCCGTGGTGTATGAAAAGTTGAAGACTAGTTGGAGATTTGGCGCTTTTAGTTTTGTGGTTAATCAAGAAATTTCTTGCCAATATTATCATTCTTAATTAATACTAAGGACAATAATCATGACAACTACTATCACTTCCTGTCCGAGTAAACATTGAATTTTTTTATGGAACAAAATAATATGTTGCATATGAATACTCTTTATGGAGTAAGCCTGATAGGTGGCATGTCCACAAGCTTATGGACAGACCACTTATTTCTTACCTTATATATTGCATTTGTTAAATTACATACAAAATTTAAAAATTTTAAAAATTATTTTTTATATCATATATTTTTATATTTTCACCTTCAAATACATATTATTACTTATTTTAACTTATAAAATGCAATATTTAAATTTTATTAAAAAATTACAACATTTAAGGTAAATGCCCCCGTGGACTGTTCATAAGCTTATGGAAAGGCGGTCTTTCCTGAAACTTTCCCCTCTTTATGAAGCACGTACCAGTGGTATTCAATTCTGAGTGTAGTACTTGTTGGTATTTTTCTGTTATTGAAAAGATACGAGCCATCATTCATCAAAGGATATAATCAATCATTCAAGCAATCTCAAAGGGTGCAACTCCAAGATACATGACGCTTCATCGTCAATAATTGTGTCTATTGGGAAAACCATTTAGCACTATAAATAGAGGTCAGAAGAGTGGAGTTTTGCTGCAGGAAAAAATCATCCATTCTCAAGAAACCATTATGCTCTTATTCTTTTTGTTTTCGGTGTTGAAGTAGTTAGTGCAAACTATTGTCAACAAAGTTTCATTTTATCCTAGAGGATATTTGTTCAGTATCATATGCACACAAAAGAGAACAAATAAAGTCTTAAAGAAAGTGTAATACACGACTTGAAGGTTGTCTTTATATTTATACATTTCATTCTTTCACCTACACTTTCCTTCTACTTGCCTTTGTCTTAGACCATAAAATTCCCCAACATTCTTAAGGCTTTACTTTCTCTTGACCATAATGGCAAGCAAGGTGAAGGATCTCGCAACAAACACTATCAAACTTGATAAGTTTGATGGTGGGAACTTCATTTGTTGGAAGAAGAGAGTTTATTTTCTCTTGGCGGCTTTAAAGGTGTCCTACGTTCTCACTACGACCAAGCCAGATGTCAATGCAGAAGAAGAGATATTGGAGAATCTTCGTCAGAAGCAAAAATGGGAGAATGATGATGAAATCTGTAGGGGACACATTCTCAATGCTATGGGAGACAATCTCTTTGATGTGCACCCTATAATGCTCACCGCAAAGGAACTTTGGTACATGACAGAAGATTCTAAAATTAAGAAATTCCTTGTCTCATTTTTCTTTAACTACATAATGGTAGACAATAGACCAGACATGGAAAAATTTGCTGAAATTGAAAGAATGCTGAATCATTTCACTCAACACAAACTTGCTATGGGTGAATCTATTGTTGTTGGTGCATTGATTGATAATTTACCCCCCTATCGGAAAGACTTCAAAAGAGATCTCAAACATAAAAATGAAGAGATTTCTCTTGAAGGTCTGGCTAAATTATCTTCGTGTTGAAGAAGAGTTGAGAGTGCGGGAAAATTCTCAAATAAAAGAGGATTACAAAGGAAAGGATCCAGTCACAAAAATAAATGTGATTGAAGAAGGCCAAAGTAGTAAGTCAAAGAAAATGACTTATAATGGTGGTCATGGCAATTATCCAAACAAGAAGAAGAAAGGAAAGTTCTATCATTGCAAAAAGGAGGGACACGACAACCATGAACGTAGACTTCTCAAGAAGAAAGGTCCAAACTCTTCGCATGGAGGCAATGATGACAAGCCTCACGTAGCCATGATTTCAGAAATTAACATTGTTGATGAAGACTTTGGTTGGGGGATTGATTCGGGTACCACTAGTCACATATGCAAGGATAAGAGTTTCTTCAAGAACTTGCAAGGTGTGGATGATCCAAGTGTTGTAGTTTACATGGGAAATCCAGCAACTACTCTCATTAAAGGCAAAGGAGAAGTTGATCTTAAGTTCACATCCGGAAAAGTGATTACACTCGCTAATGTATTGTATGTTCCTAAACTTAGGAAGAACTTAGTCTTCGCAGGGCTTCTCAATGAATTTGGTTTCAAACAAGTTACTGAAGCCGATAAAATTGTAATCTCCAAGGGTGGGATGTATGTAGGAAAGGGTTACCTATGTGGTACTATGTTCAAACTCAATGTAATGCCTATTAATAAAATGAAAGAAATTGTTGCTTACTTGATTGAGTATTCTACTATTTTATGGCATAATAGATTAGGACATGTTCATTATAAAAGGATTCATGACATGATTAAATTGGATCTTTTGCCTAAATGTCCTACAATTGATAATGAAAAATGTAACACTTGCATGCTAACAAAAATCACTAGACAATCATTCCCAAATATTGAAAGAAAATCAAGCATATGCTTGAATTGATTCATAGTGATTTATGTGATTTGCATGCAACACCATCTTTAGGAGGCAATAAGTGCTTTGCAACTTTCATTAATGATTCTACAAGATATTGTCATGTTTATTTGTTGCATTTCAAAGATCAAGCCATGCAAATGGCTAAGATTTACAAACAAGAAGCTGAACTTGCATGTGATTTATCCATTAAATGTCTTAGAACTAATAGAGGTGGTGAGTACTTTGAAAAATAATTCTTTGAGACTGCGGATATTAAACATGAGGTGACTACTCCTTATACACCACAACAAAATGGTGTGGCTGAAAGAAAGAATAAAACATTGATGGAAATGGTTAACACCATGATGTATAAAACATTGATGGAAATGGTTAACACCATGATGTCTACTGCAGGCCTTAACCAAGGTTTTTGGGGAGAAGCTGCTCAATAACCCCTTTTGAACTTTGGCATAAAAGGAAGTCTAATCTCAATCATTTGAGAATTTGGGGCTGTAGAGCCATAGTTAGACTTCCAGAACCAAAGAAAAGTTAGGAGAAAGAGGTGTAGAATGCATCTTTATAGGCTATGCAATTAATAGCAAAGCTTATAAGTTTATGGTTATCGAACCTAATGACTCTGTTTCAGATAATACTATTATAGAGTCAAGAGATGCTATATTTGATGAAACAAGGTTTACCTCTATTCCAAGGAGTATTGAGAATGGTTCTAAACAAAGAGAAAATGCAGTAGATGACATTACTGACGAAAATGAAGTCATTGAGTTGAAAAGGAGCAAGAGATCAAGAAAGGCCAAATTATTTGGTTTTGATTTTATTACTTATCTTGTAGAAGGAACAAGAGATGAATTAAGTGATAGAATGCCTTCTTGTTTCAATATTGAAACTGATCCAAAGATGTTTGATGAGGCAATGAGATCTCATGATGCTTCATTTTAGAAGGAGGCAATGAATGATGAAATAGACTCAATTATGAATAACAACACTTGGATACTATAGGACTTACCTTCTAGTTCCAAACCCATTGATTGTAAATGGGTCTTCAAAAAGAAAATAAAGGTGGATGGAACCATTGATAAGTACAAGGCAAGGCTTATAGCCAAAGGCTTCACACAGAAGCATAGTCTTGACTATTTTGATAATTACTCTCCAGTGGCAACAATGACTACGATACAGTTACTACTTGCAATAACCACAATTCAAAAGTGGCATATTCATCAAATGGATGTTAAATCTGCATTGTTGAATGGTGAATTGGAAAAAGAGGTTTACATGAAACAACCTGAAGGATTTGTAGTGCCTGGACAAGAGCACAAAGTGTGCAAACTTGTGAAATCCTTGTATGGGCTTAAACAAGCTCTGAAGCAATGACATCAAAAGTTTGCTCAAGTGATACTTGATAGTGGATTCAAAGTCAATGAATTTGATAAATGCATTTACAACAAGTATGTAAATGGGAAAGGTGTCATAATCTGTTTGTATGTTGATGACAAGTTGATCTTTGATTTTGACTTGGCGCAAGTGTTAGAAACCAAAAATTTTATTTCAAGTAAATTTGAAATGAAAGATTTGGGAGAGGCTGATGTTATTCCTAGGACAAGAATATAGAAAGATGGAGGATTAATAATACTCTCACAGTCTCATTACATTGAGAAACTTCTTAAGAAGTTCAATATTATGATTGCAAGCAAGCCCCAACTCCCACCGACTTTAAGTTGAACTATGTGAAAAATAAGGGAGAACCAGCATCACGGGCTGTTTATGCAAGTGTGATAGGAAGCTTAATGTACGCAGTGACTTGCACACGTCCTGATATTGTATATGCAGTTGGAGTGTTAAATAGGTTTACAAGTAATCCTAGCAAGTAACACTGGCTTGGAATTACGAGAGTATTAAGATATCTCAAGCAAACAAAGGATTTTAGTACCAATTACAAAGGATACCCATCAGTTCTTGAGGGTTATTCAGATGCAAGTTGCATCACAAACAAAGAGGATCACTCATCCACAAGTGGTTTTATATTTGTTCTGGGTGGTGGAGTTGTTTTTTGGGCATCAAAGAAACAGAGTTGTATAAGTGACTCTACCATGACTGCTGAATTTGTAGCATTAGCCGCAGCAAGCAAATAAGCTTAATAACTGAGTAATTTGCTATAGGAAGTACTGATGCAGCCTAAGCCTATATCACTTATATGTATACATTGTGATAGTACCTCAGCTCTGGAATGGCATATAGGGAAGTGTATAATGGAAAGTCAAGGCATATCGGAGTGAGGCATAGTATGATTAGAGACTTGATCACAAGAGTGGTCATAACCGTGGACTTTGTCAAATCCAAAGAAAACTTGGCTGATCCTTTAACCAAAGGATTAAGTAGAGATATGGTGGTGAAAAAATTCACAGAGATGGGTTTGAAATCCATAATATAAACCATACAACAATGGAAACCTCAATTCGACGCTAGCAAATTGTCTAGTCTTGGATTCAATGAGTGAAGAGTACATTGTTAAATGGTTGGAGCACTAGTTGAGAATATGGTGCTCATTTCCCTCTAGTATATGAGAGGATGAACTTAATGTTCTTAAAAGGTTCAAGAAATTCCAAATACAATGTATTCATATGTTGTTTGCATGAAAGAAAAAAATACTTTTGTATGGCGGGGGAATATGAACTTGATTATGTGAGTGTGTGACTTGAAGTCAATCAAAATTCTGGTTTGAATTTTAGAAACATTCATGAATAGGATTATGGCATATGAATTGATATGTGTTGTTCTATAGCAATTCAGAGGAAGCGAATCTGTGTGTGGCTGATATATGTGGCTTGTTACATAAACCATTGGTTCAAAGCTTAGCCTACCAAGCGGCTCGACGAGTTATAGAAAATTTCACTAAGGTAGTGGTTCAATCGAAAGACACCAATGCTAATGCACAAGTTACCAAGGTGGGTTCAGTGACCTAGAAGATTTTTTTCAATAATTGAAAATGGAAGGGAATTGTTGGTATTTTTCTCTTATTGAAAAGATACAAGTCACCATTCATTAAAGGATGTGATCAATCATTTAAGCAATTTCAAATGGTGCAACTCCAAGATACATGACTCTTCATCATCAATAATTGTGTCCATTGGGAAGGCCATTTAGCACTATAAATAAAGGTCGGGAGGGTGAAGTTTTGCTGTAGGAAAAAACCATCCATTCACAAGAAACCATTGTGCTCTTCTTCTTTTTGTTTTCGGTGTTGAATTAGTTAGTGCAGACTATTGTCAAGAAAGTTTTATTTTATCCTAGCGGATATTTTTTTCTGTATCATATGCACACAAAAGGGAACAAATAAAGCCTTAAGCAAAGTGTAATACATGACTTGAAGGTTGTCTTTATATTTATACATTTCATTTTTTCTACTACACTTTCCTTCTACTTGCCTTTGTCTTAGACCAGAAAATTTCCCAACAGTACTAGTGGTATTCAATTTTGAACGTAGTACAATTCTGAGTGAGTGAGTGGTATTCAATTCTAATGGAGTTTAGCATTTCTGAGTACTACACTCAGAATTGAATTATCAGAATTGAATACAACTAATACGTTAACCAGAATTGAATACCACTAGTACGTTAACCAGAATCGAATACCACTAGTACGTTAACCAGAATCGAATACCACTAGTACGTTAACCAGAATCAAATACCACTAGTACGTTAACTATGCATTCTTTTCTTATTTTTTTGAAAGCTTAGGACAATAATCATGAAAACTATCACTTTTTGTGTGAGTAAACATTGAATTTTTTTATGGAATAAAATAATATGTAACATATGAATACTCTTTCTGAAGTAAATTTTGGGTGAATGATGTGTTCCCAAAAGTTTGAAGAAACTATTCATCAATTATGCAGGTTGGGGAAGACTTATTGTCGTCGATTCTCACGTAACAGCGATTATAAATTTAATTTTGACAATTTTTGGATGATTCCAACGAATCTACTTGGCTACAATGACATATTTAAATTGAGATAAGTGTAGTTTTGAGTTACTTAAACTACAAATTGTGGATTTCCTGTTAAAGTTGAATTTCAGTGGCCATAACATCACTTTTCAATGAGTTGTGCTTTTGTCGGTACAAAGCACGTGTTTCTTTAGTTGATTTCAAATTCATTTACTCCCTATGTCCCAACCATTTCTGCACACTTTCCTTTTAATGTTATCCAACTAAATCTGCACACTTTGAAAATTTCCCTTATTTGGCAAATTTTACCACCTGAAATTCCACTTGTATCCTTAATGGAAATTTATACTCAACTTACCCATTTTAAAATACAAACAATCTCAATATTCACACAATCTTCATTCAACATTATCTTTTCTTCCTTTTTTAACCCATAATTTCCTTTTTGAATGCATAATTTACTGAAAACATAATTCCCATCATTTTGTAAAACATATACGGTGTAATTTTCTTCACCAGTTCACCTTCTCAATTCATGATCACACATTCTCCACTCTCGGCTGTAACCTTTTCAAAGGTCATTTCCAGATCTCACACATTCTCCATCTCACTTTCTCGACTTAACACTTCGGTGCCTCCTCTGCTACGGCCAACAACAACACTTAGTCTTTGTCCAACAACCACCTCATCGGTCTAAATTTGCCAACATCTCCATCCTGGTGGAGCTCCTGGGCCTCGTCCTCTCCTCTCCCGCCACCTCATGCGCTTGATTTTGCCGACATCTCTGTCTTAATGAAGGCCTTGAGCTTTGTGGCTCCTCCTCCTCTCCTTCCCACCACCCCTCTACCTGATTTTGCCAACATATTCATCCCGGCAAAGGCCCTGGGCTTTGTGGCTCCTCTTTCTCTCCTCCTCGACCACCTTCTCCGCCTGATTTCACCGACGCCTCCATCCTGGAAAAGGCCCGGAAGAAGCATTGACGTGCCTCCCTGATTTTTTAAAGTTATTTTCTAGATTTTGTTTGATTTACCTGCGAAAGATTGGGACTGTGTTTTGATTTGTTTCAAAGATGGTTGCAATGATTTTTGCTTAAGATGGAAGAAGGTTGCTAGGTGGTGGTTGCTGGAGATGGTGGTTGGTAGAGGTGGTGGTGGTTGTTGCTGGTGTAGAATGGCAAACGAGATATTTCACTTGAATGAAAAATTTTATCCCAGTTTATCTCTCTGCAGATATAACTGGGACAAAGGGAGTAGTTTGATTGGTTTTGGTCTAATTTCACCAATTTAATCTGGTTAGATTGGTTCAGTCTTGTTAGATCAGGTTTGAGTTGGCATTATCAAACGCTACTGTAGTTGATATTTTGTGAATATCCTCTGCAATATTATTGTACCTTATACAGAATATTTTTCCTTTATTGACTCTGTAAATGTTGTCCATATATTGTACCCTTGTACCATCAATGAAAACACATATTTATATTTTACATGGTATCAGAGCCTAAATCCTGAGAACCCAAAAAAAATCCTTACTCGCAAGATCACTGCCGCCGCCCTCACTTCTCTATCCGCCGCCATCGTGCCAGTCACCGCCGCCGAGAAGCCAGCACCGCCGTCTAGCTCTAGTACGCGCCGCTGCTACTCGCTGTCGCTACGAGCTGTCACCGCTACCCGCCGTGTTTGTCCGTCCCACCTTCACGCATCACCGCTCTGCTTTCCCACACGCTGCCGCTCCACGTGTCCAATGGATCCGTTCAATCAGGTTGTGATAAAAAATCTTGATGTCCAGGCTGGAACTCTCATCGAGGCCACCGCCACTCCATCTGCGGGCGCCACCGCCGTTGTTTCGGACTCCGAGCGATCCGCCTTTGGCCCGGCACTGCCCAAGGAGCAATGGAGTACGGTTTTAAATATGTTCTCTAAATTAAATACCCCTGACAATATGTCAGGTAAGACTGCTTTACCGTGGATTCTTGATACCGGTGCATTGTATCATATGACCGGCGACATGGATCTTCTTTATGATATTGAGAATGCTGCAAATGTTGATATTGTCCTTCCTAATGGTTCTATTTCAACTGCTGTTGAACATGGAAAATTTTGTTTTGGAGATGTTGTCGTTACTTATGTTCTCTTTATTCCAGCATTACGATGCAATTTGCTATCATTTTCCAAGTTAACTGATGCTTTAAAATGTCTAGTTTTGCTTACCGAAAAATTATGTGTACTACAGGATATCGGCACAAGGACAGTGATTGGCGCGGGTGAACAACGAGGAGGGGTTTATTGGTTGCGCAGATTGGGAGTTTATAGGTCTACACAGTCGTCCTTGTCCATTGCTGCTTCAGTGTCTTCGCCTGCTTTATGGCATCAACATTTTAGCCATCCGTCCTCCTCAGTGTTGTCTTCTATCCCATCTATTTCTTTACATAATAGTGATTTTAATAAATATGTTCCCTGCTTGGTATGTCATCGAGCAAAACAGTCTAGAAATAGTTTTCCAGTTAGTTCTGCTAAGGCTAGTACTTTGTTTGAGCTTATTCATTGTGATGTATGGAGGCCTTATAGTTCACCCTCTCTAGTGGAACATTTTTTTTTACCATAGTTGATGATTATTCCCCAGTTGTTTGGGTTTATTTGTTAGTTTCTAAGTCTCAAGTACCATTGAAGATGAAGGAGTTCTTTGCGTTTGTTCAGACACAGCTTCGTCGTCCCACTCAGCGGGTTCGGGCAGACAACTGTACCAAATTATTGCCCTTCAAATCATTTTTTTGGATAAAGGTGTTCATTTTGAGACCTCCATAGTCTACACACCTCAGCAAAATGGGCGTGTGGAACGGAAGCATAAACATATTCTTAATGTTGCTCATGCTCTTCGTTTCCAAGCCCATCTGCCTATCTACTTTTGGGGAGAATGCATTCTTACAGCGGCTTACCTCATTAATCGTACACCAATACCAGTGTTAGATGACCGAATGTCTCATCACTTTTTGTACGGTCACGCACCAGATTACAGCAATCTCCGTGTGTTCGGTTCATTGTGCTTTGCCTCTCAGCTTCCACGACCGCGTGATAAGTTTGCATCCAGAAGTCGGAAGTGCATTTTTCTTGGCTACCATGTTGACAAGAAAGCTTGGCGTGTTTATGACTTAGAGTCTCGCACTGTGTTTGACAGCCAGGATGTATTATTTTATGAAGATTGTTTCCCTTTTGCATCAATTTTCTGCGAAGACACCATTAGTTGATCCCTTCCCATTTCTGTCACCTGCCGTATTTGACGACTTCGTTCTTGAGCTGTCAGACCCGGTGGAGGCGTTGAATCCAGATGCGACACAGCCAGCTCCTCCCGAGCTCAAGTCGTCGGTCGCCAAGTCACGCCGGTCACCGCCCGCGATGCCAACATTGTGGTCGTCCATGACTGTTTCACCAGCAGGCGCCCCGAGATCAACCGTGATCGTGCAGCCTGAGCCCGACTTACGGTAGTCCGTGATCGCTCCACCAGGCTCTCCGGGGCCGTCCATGGTCACACAGGCAGAGCCCGGCTCATTGCCGTCTGTGGCCGCTCAGCCAAAGCTGTGGCCATCCGTGCCCACGGCCAGCTCTTCCCGAGCTCCAGCCGTGGCCGCTCAACTATTACTGCCCATCCCACAGTTGTCTCCAGTCGAGCCGGCGCCTGCCTACCCTCCAGGTTCTCCATCCGTCGTCCGTCCTCCCAACACTCATCTTCATCAACCTCCAGCTAAATTTAAAGACTACATATGCACTGTTACTCGCTTCATAAACCCCCCCCTCTACTGATCCCGCATCCTCTGATTCATTGTCCTCAGGTACGCGCTACCATATTGCTGATTATGTTTCTTGTAGTAATTTTTCTGTTTCGCATTCTAGAATCTGCCTTCTACAAAACACAGATATCACTCCAACCATTTCCACATTCCTTCATCGTTCCTTTCAATTTGCCCTCCATACCAATCATATCTTCTTCATTTGAACCCCAATTCCTAGGGTTCGGGGAGCTTCAAATTCATTCCGAATGAATAACCGTCGGCTGGATCGAGCTCTGAAATCGAGATATATTGGGGAAACGTCACCGCCGAGGATCGAAGCTCTCCGCGAGGTCGACTGGTCGTCTCCGCTGCGATGCTTCTCGAAATTCTTCTCCAGATTCACTGTCTCCCGATCCTTCTCCAAATGGCACAGCCGCCTCAAATGCAACTTCTACTAGTAATATTCATCTCCTTCGTTTTCTTAATTTTACAGCTAGTTGTTAAGGAATTTAGGAACATGAATAGCATGTACGGATTATTGTAGAAAATCCGCGGTTGATTTAATTTCAGCCGCCGGAGATAGGTGTAAAATGGAGAAGAAACAATGGCGGGTGAGGGAGGTGGTGGGCGGATGAGTGGTCTAGTGGTGTTCAGCAGCTGGGGGTGGCCGTGCGGAGGGGTGGTCTGGTGGTGGTGGTATTCGACGGTTGAAATTCAAGTTGTCGTCACCGGGTTTGAGAAAGTTTAACCCTTCCCTGACCAGGTTTGGGCGTATGTGGCGGTGGTCGAGGTGACGCTGTAGCGGTGGTTAAGGTGGCACTAGCGCTAGGTGGTGGTGGTGGTTTGTGGCGGGGGAGGTGGTGGTTTGTGGCTGGGGAGCTGGTGTTGTGGGTTATAGTGGCATGGGTGGTGGCTGGAGGTGGTGACCGCTGGGGTGAGGGAGGGGTATGATGATGAAGAAGAAGAATAGGGATAAAATGGGAAATGAATTTTTATATTTGACTCAAAGGGCATTTTGATCATTTTCAGTCAGTCAATGCTGGAATATAGTCTTTAAGGTTATATCTGCACTTATGTAAAGTAGTTAGGATCATATTTGCACTAAAAACTATCTCATGATTATATCTGCATTTTCTCAATTATATAGGGTTATATTTATATATTTCCCAAAATAAAATATAGCATGGTGATCAAACATTAAAAAATACAACTCATGAAAAGGACCCTTTACAAGAGGGCTCTTTATAAAATGGGTCAATACCAATGAAAGGAATCAAAGGCTTCGACGAGGATATATAAAAGCATATTCTTGATCTACTCTTAAATTCAACAAAATTCAGAACCATGTGACTGTTTACATCAAAGATATGTGTACTGTCTGATGCTAAATGCTAATCCCAGTTGGAATTTCCTACAAAATTCAAATATTTGATTCTTCAGTTGCTGATGGCATTGCTTTTCACAGCTTTCAAAATCTTCAGTATTAGGCTGTAGAAAAAGGGACAAACATCGGTAGCAACTAACATGAAATGCATTGCTTATGGTTCATTAATCCTACTTTGTTTCTCATGGTTCATTCTACTCCAGCCTTTTTCTTCAACATGTCTATGAACTTTTCCCTGTCCTCCGGTGACATCCCCTCGGCCGAACAATCTCCAACTCCCCACTCGGCTCCTCTGATGCAATACTTGTCGAATGTTGCTTGCTTATTCCTATATACATGAAAAACACAGACATACTTTGTGTTCAGAGTCCCACACTGGTGAAGGACAACGCTATAGCTCAATATATAAGATCATGAGATGATATGAGGATAGTGTAAAACTTGCGTTGAACTGAGCTAGACTAAATTAAACATCGTAAAGAGCAAGAATAATGGGCAAAACTAAGCTAAATAGTATTAGAGTGAAATTTTACTTAACTGGAATGCAAATAAGTTGGAGAGAACATGACCTAACTATAATTAGAGGAAAAGTATGTCAATGACAATGAAAGGATTAGGAAAGTTACTTCTCTTTGTTCAACTTGGATTGCTCAAGCAGCTTCTTGAGAAGGGGGGACTCTTTGAATCTGGCATCATTTTCTGCATACTTTTTCTGATTGTCTTCTGAAAAACCAACCCGATTTCCTCAGTATCCGACCATTCTAAGCAACAAAAATCCTAGGACATATATAGCAGCGACTCTTGTTCAAGAACATTACCGTTCCAACGTGAGAGAAAGTCGACCTTTGGTAGCTCGGGACCAGGAACTGATTCTATCCCGGTAGAACCAGATAGGAATCCAGCATTTGCTGCAAACATTCAAACACATATAATGATATAAACACATGCAAGTGAACAGATTAAAGTGAACGGAATGAGAATTCAGAACAAGATAGTGAAAGTAACCGGTTACCGGGACTGGAGGTGAGCAGGAAAGCGGCCGAGGCCGCCATGGATGCAAGCTGAAGCTTTCTAAAGGAAGCAGCAAAAGCATCTTTCTTGCAGAGCCCAACTCTTTCTTCCTGCCATATCTTTTCTGGATTTGCAGATACAGTTCCAATGGCTGAGGTTTGCTTGGAGCGGATGAACCGGGGCCCCACTGAAACCAAAGCCAAAGATGATACCATGGTCTTCAATTATGGCAATATTGTTGGGCTCTGACTTGTATATCTTTTTCAGACCAAATCTGCCATGTAAAAGGGCAAATTGGCAAATGTTTTCTAGCCTTGTATATTTACATTCTATCTATCTGTACACCACCATCATTTCCTCTTTACTTCAGAATATAAATCGAAACAAGTTTTTGTCCAAGGATTCAAATGAATTGAGTTATAAATAGTGCTGGAAATGCAACATAGGGGAACATGAGGAGATGTAGTTATAAAGGAACTGGGAAGATTCGTCAAGTCACAGTTCCCATATCTCTACACATTTAAACAGAGGTTTGAGTGACTCAATTTCAACCAAAATCGTTTGCAAAAGTTCTCCCCTCAACTAAATACGATTCATTCTTCTAACATGGCCTTAGCAGCATCGATAAGTGCAGGCCGTATATCATCAGAAGCTCTCCCAAGTACGGTGTACCCTTCCTTGTCCTCAATGTCAACGTTTGCTCCATGTCTGATGAGCAGAAGAGCAACCTGTGGACCAAAAGTATTGTTAGAGTGGAACTAGATATCTCTAGCTAATAGGTAGATCATAGAAAACACAATGATCTGAATACAAATAGGTTCATCTGAAGTCATTCCAGCTTTAAAAGGTTGTTGGGGAATTCACTAGAAGGAAATATCCAAAAAAAAAAATCTACGCAAATAAATCATAACAGTACTTGAGTTTATTGAAGTGGTTTAAAATGCAGAGTTTAAAAGTTAAAGCCCAATTCTTATATAAACAAAAGTAAGTCACATTCAAATTACATAACATTAGATGATACCAAAGCTCTTCTGATCATAAAGAAATAGTCTTATAAAATCAGTCCATAAACTTGACTTCAACAACAGTTTATAGAGCTATATGCTTGCTCATAAATTCGGTATGTGCTAAGAATTGAGAAAGCAAATTTCAGGTAAAAAATGTCAGCATATCATGAAAGATTAGAGACAAAAATATAATTTTTTTACCTCTCTGTTTCCACATATGACTGCAGCCATAAGAGGAGTTTGACCAGCTCTGTCAACTTCATCGACCTCTGCTCCTTCCTCAATCAAATACTCAGCCAAGGCCGAGTTTCCTATACTGGCTGCACGATGCAATGGGGTACAACCAACCTGAACCCACAATTATCAAACAATCAGCACAACCAGTTTTTCAAATGTTTTCAAGAATATAAAGGTAAAATGCATGAGTTAAAGAAAAAACCTTGTCCTTTGCATCGAGCTTTGCACCATGAGAGACCAAGTGTTCGGCTATTTTCAAGTGACCCTTGCTAGCAGCATAATGGAGAGGTGTCCGGCCACCACTGTTTCTCAAATTAACATCAGCTCCTGGGCATAATAGCAAGTAATATATTCAGAGGAAGTTGATGTCATGATACATAAAAAATTCTTTCTTCCCATTCCCACCAAACAAAATTACAGCCAGATAAAAATTAAAAATCTCATAAAAAACAGCATTACTATCAAGACTCCTGATATAACAACCATGAATGACTATGTATCCTTCTACGATAGTCCATTTCAAATATCTAATTCACAACCATAAGAAACAAAAGACCATCACAAAGGACATTTCGCGAAACAAATTTAGTCCCCTTAAGCCTGAAATATACCATTTCACATTTTGTTTCAACTCAGAAGGCATTCAAACTTATGAAATTATAAACAAACAAAGCCAAGCAAGAAACACCTCGTAACTCATGAAACCGAAAAAACTATAGACCATAATAGAAGACATTCCGCATAACAGATTCAGTCCCTTATAACCTCAAATGTATAATCACATTCTACGCAAACCAGAAAACATCCTAAAACTAAACTAAACTTGTGATCGAGACCCATAGACATATTATTAAACATAGCCAGAACTACTAAACTTTTGAAATAATAAGCTCGTAAAACAACCTCTATTCAGTAAAGTCTCCACAATTTCGGAATTCCCGCTACTCGCCGCAGAATGCAGTGGGGCCCACCCTTCCTCATCCACGCTATTCAAACCACAAACTGAAGGCTCAACGGCCGCCAGTAACTTCACTACCTGTACATACATAATCAAAAAGCATAAACAAAATCAACGGAATTTCTTCGATATTAAGTTAATCACGAAATGAATCAAGCTGCCGGCAATTTAACTACCTCGGTCCGACCGAAGGATACGGCGACGTGGAGAAGGGAACGGTCGTCCTCGTTGCGTAGGGCTAGGGCTTTCAGAAATCGCTCCTCCGGGAGGGATTTGAAGACCGAAACGTCGCCGTTTTCAACTGCTTTGAAGAGGTCTTCGTCTTTGACTTTGTTGTTTGAGTTTGAAGTAGCATCGTTGTCGATCTCCATCTCCATTCTATTTAGGGTTCCGACGCCGCCGTCGATGACACTGGTAATTGGTAACTAACAGAAATCCGGCGGTACTGAAGCTATAGTGTCGAAAGAAACTTGCGGGAAAAGACGGGTAGAAGGGCATCAATAAATTGTTCATCTTGTTAGTGAAAAATTAAGAAGTAAATGGAGTACTGGTCAAAATGATATTCTCCTCTCTCTTTTTTCTATTATCAACGCACTTTTTTTTTTATTGTTTCTTTCATATTGACATAGTTTCGTAAGATTTCTTTCAATTTCATTCATTCATTATACTTTTCACTTTCAACATACAAACTCATCCACTTATTTTCTTCACTTAAACCCAAGCCCTAAATCTATGGTGCCACTGTTAGTGAAACGGAGGGAGTACTCAATTTTTTAATTTTCAATATTAGATTTGGTATTTAAATTTAATTTTGGCACCCACTTTTTTTATATATTTATGTTGTAAAAGTATATTTTAAAATAAAAACTGCATTCATTTTCTAAAAAATGAATAATAATCTCTTTGATTCTTTTAATTGTAACTTTTATTACACTTTGTATCAGTATTTAAAGCTCAAATTTTACAGATGTTGCATATACATCATTAAAAGGGTTAATTGTCGTCTGAAATCACTCCTCTATTGAGCGATTCATGAGTATTGATACTATTTTAGTGCATTCTTTATCAAATTTTTTATATATAATAAAACGGTCATTGTAATTGTAATTGATAACTAATTTAAATGCCGATTTTACTCACTATAATTTATTTTGGGCATATTCCCTAATACTTTTGGTGCATGTGGCTGGCATTTTCATTCGACCCTTAATTTTGATAATTACAAGTAAAATGTAACAGAGAAGACAAACTAATTGAGTTTACATATTTTAAACCAATCATTTCAAGACAGTGCTACTATTCACGATAACAATTACAATTAATTAAACAAACGCACTATTAGGAATGCATAAACTTCCTATCAATCAAACTTTCATATTACAGATTAAGATGTTAAAAAATTATAATACTAATCTCAAAGATATTAGGGTCATTTTCTGCCTTCCTATTCTTCGGTGTAAAATTTAACCAGTCCATCCTCCACTTCTTCTCTCCCAACAAGTCACGCAAACAAGAAGTCAGTTCTAAATTTTGATGAAGACCATGAATTCAGAATTTACTCACCTAAAATATCAAGATGAATTAGAGGCAGTTCCCCTGTTCTGAATTGAGAATGAACTATTACTGCATTCCGGGTTTCCTAGTGACCTTGTCCAAAACAGAAAGTAACGGTTACATTACACATTAATCAACACGAAAGGACAAAATACTTGAAACATATTCGTCAACGAGGTGTTCCAAGGGGTGACCTGAGAGCACAAGTGAACAAAACACAAACGTCTAGGTTCACCAATAATCTCAGGTTCACCACTCTGGGACACCACGTTGTTGATATGCATTATCCAGTCATTGATCATCGCTAGAGTGAGCATTGTGTGAAACGAAATGGTTAAAACATGTTCGTCAATGAAGTGTTCCAAAGGGGTGACCTGAGAACACAAGTAAACAAAACGTCCATGTCTACATTCACTGGTGATCTCAGGTTCACCACTCTGGGACACCACGTTGTTGATGAGCGCCGGCCGGCCATTGGTCATCGGAGTGAGCGGAAGATGTGTTGTTTGTAAGTTGTTGGTACTGTTGGAGTCGTGGGTCGGGGTTTATTTATAGCATTTGGTCTGAGAAGGATCCAAAGAGGGCGAATGTTTTCATTGTGTCGACATAAACGGAAAATGTCGTCATTGTTCGTACACCTCTGCTCATTAATCATTTGATATTGTACTGTTGTTTTGAAGCCTCGGGGATCAAATGACGGACGGTTTGAATAAGTATGAAATAATAGACTCACGAATAAATCTAAAATAGGAATAAGCACATTATTGTGCTAATAATGAGGCTGAGTTTTGACAAAAGTACTATTTGAACTTCAAGTTATTTAATTATAAGAGTAAATTAAAATTTGAATTTGTGTAAACAACTCTATTTGAATTATACAGGTTGATTTTGAATCTGAGATTTTTAATTCGTGAAACTATGCCGGACGAATCTATTAATTCTAAATCCGCCTAAAATTGACGTGGACTAGCCATCATTTTCAATATAGTAGTATATACAGGAAAAAACACCAAAAGACATTATCTCGTCAACATGATCACTTACTAAGAATGATAAATTCATTTTTTAACCAATCAAGGTGTTAATAGTCATTTCTAATAAGTGAATGACACAATTTACACTTTTAATGGCATCGTTAAAATATCTTTAATATTTTGAAAAAATGTTTGAATAACCCACTATTCCCTTTGTAAATTCGTATATGATCCAATTTATTTGAAAGTACAAATATACCTGAGACAACTATTGACATTAGAAATTATAACATATCACTCGCAATCGGCGTTAGACGAAAAATTATCAGGTGTTGACTTG
Source organism: Rubia yunnanensis (assembly GCA_037428765.1). Classification (NCBI taxonomy): domain Eukaryota; kingdom Viridiplantae; phylum Streptophyta; class Magnoliopsida; order Gentianales; family Rubiaceae; genus Rubia; species Rubia yunnanensis. Next base: position 74,879,311 of record CM075071.1, on the reverse strand, counting down.
ATTTATCAAGACAAAATTACCCTTAGTAAGTTTATGAATTGACAAAAGTACTCATATAGCCCCCAGTTCTTGTACAAGTGCCAACATAATCCAAGTTTTTTAAAGTGTATATATAACCTTAATTTGCTTTGAAGTATTGGTCACTCCCAATGTTTGTCAAATTTTAGTTGATAGATTGAAATACCCCTGAAATTTTAAAATTAGAAAATGTATGTGTGTTGTAATTGTGTTATAGAAAATGCGCATAATATACGTTTTATAGAGATTGTACTAGAACAATTTAGGTTTAGCCGTCGTCGTAATATCTCCTAGATTCTTCTTCATTCTCTAAAAAAAACCCTTGCATATGCTCAGTAACGCTTCCTCCGCCGTCCTTCAAGGTGGCCACTGTCGCTCCTTCTTCAGTTTCATAGTAGGAGCGAGATTCCAGAATTTGAAAGTGGTTGGCAGCGCTAACACTGGTTCTAGAGGTAGGATTTGGGAAGTGACAACTTTGGCAAGGCAATGACGGTGGTGACTTTGATCATGGACCTATTTAGAGTGATGGTGAAGGAACTGAAAGATGAGAAAATAGATAGTTACAGTGATAATTTGTGAACATTAACCGGAGCAAAAGTATCCAAAAACTCAAAAACGTACTAATAGGAGTTTCATCTTTTATTTCAAGCCAAGACCAACAAAATTTGCTATCAAAACCAACCGATGATAACAGAGTTATAATTTCTAACGTTTGCGCAAATTATAGGTATACATGCACTTTCAAGACCACAATCACATGAGCACTTATAAGAGGACTAAAAGTCATATCAACATAGGGGCATTTTGGTCCCTCCATATGAAACCACCAAAGACCGATGTTAACCAAGAGTTAGAGCAAAAGAGAGTTATAATAGCACTAAAAAATTGAGAATTATATTTGCATTCATCAAAGAACTTGAGCATTTATTTCTTAATATTTTTACTTAAGTTTTGTTTTTGGTATTTAAGTAATTTAGATATGAGTCTGTCTCTTAAAATACGTCTTTCCATAAGCCATGGAAAGACCAAGGTTTAAACTGCAAATTAGAAGAAATGAAGATAAAATTTTTGGGTTGCATTAATCGAGTCAGAAATTTTATAACCACCACATGTTGCATAATAAATTTTTAATATTGTAACTAAAACCTTTTACATTTTCATTATTCTAATTAAACCTCATCTTTCCATAACCCTATGGAAAGACGATCTTATCCAAGATTTTGCCTATATTGTTATTCATTTTGATGATTTAGATATCCAAATTTTGACACTAATATAACTTGAAGTGATTCGGTGTTTGGTTTCATTTATTGTAACTTTGTTTTCATAATTTTAAAACCTTTTAAAATATAAAGCGAAGTGCATATATAACCCTACATACTTTACGAAAGTGCAAATATAACCCTAAATAGTTAGTGTATGTGCAAATATACATTTTTCCGACAATTTGAGGTCGAATTATATTAAAAAGAAAATTTTACCCCAAGCCGATTTATATTTTTAAAAATTAAAAAATTGCCATTTAGGTAAGGCAAAGTCTTGGGAAAGACGGTCTTTCCATATGCTTATGGAAAGACGAGGTTTAATTATAATAATAAAAGGTAAAAGGTTTTAGTTGCAGCATTAAAAATTTGGTAACCAACATGTAGTAGTTATAAAATTTATAACCCGGTTCATGCAACCCAGAAATTTTATCTTCATTTCTTCTAATTTACACTTTAAACCTTGATCTTTCCATGGCTTATGGAAAGACCGTCTTTCAAGAGACGGACTCTTTAGGTAATGATCATATTGCTCACACCCATTTTCTTCTTCTTCTTCTTCTGCAAATCGCCACCAAATCTGCGAATTTCCCAAATCTGCAAATTTCCTGATCGCAAATCATGATTGTGAATCTCAAAATCTGCAAATTGGCAAATTTCCCAAATCTGCAAATCGCCATCAAGTTTGCAGATTTTGCGATTTGGTTCCAGGTTACAAGACATTCACTATTATATTTTGCAGACCAAATATGCAAATATGCAAATACGATGTTACCGCAGAGAACCCGACCCGACCCGGGAACCCAAAGAATGATCAAGCGACGGGAGGTGGTGTTCATGGAGGTCGGAGGTAGCGGAGCATCGATCAATGGCGGAGCATCGTTAGAATGGTGGCAGTGGTGGGATCTGGGTGGTGGCGGCGGAAGCACTAGTAGCGCTAGGGTTGGGCCACGACGGAAACCCTAGGAGGGGTGGCTAGAATTCACGATTGGTCCTTCACGAGGCCGAAGCTGGCGACACTCCCAGGAAACCTGTTGGCGGCGAGCGGCGGCGGGAGAGCAGGTGGTGCGTTCGCAATGGGGATGGAGGCGAGGTTGTCGTCGATTTGGAGCGTCTCGCGCACCAGGTGCTGAGCGTCCGTCTACGACGACGTCGCCGTCAATTTCTGCGATCTCGAATTCGATGGATTCTTCAGCTTCGGTGATAATATTCAGAGGTAAATAGAGGAAGCTTTTTTTTGTTTGCTAGTGGCAGTGATGTGGGGGGAGGCTGATCGAAGTGGCAGTTGGTGGTGGCGGGGGGAAGGCTGATGGGACGGCGGGAGTGGTGGTGGCTATTCAAGGAGAGGGGGTTATTTTTATCATTGAAAAGTTTAGACTAAATTATTTTTTTAGTCCCTTACACATTCACCAATATGTTCTTTTTGTCATCGAGGTCAAAATCGTGTTTAATCGATCTGTAACATTCTAAAATTGAATCTTTTGGTCCCCAAAGGTGGTTTTCAGGTAGAAAAAGTTTTTCGATATAGATAGGGGTATTTTCATAATTTCACTAATTTAAAAAACTCAAAATAAATAAATAATCACAATTTAAAAAGCAAGTGAGTGAAAGGTACGTGCTGAAATTTTTTTGGACTGGTGACAAAGCGCGTGAAGCCCACGCACCTTCTTTCTCCTGCCTTAGCCATGGTTTCTCCAGTGTCGCCATCAATTCATCTTCTCCATTGCGAATCACCGCCTTCTCCATCTTCTCCGTTGCAAAACGTCATTGATTCGTCTTCTCCTTCTTCTCTAACAAGTGCATTCTCTGTCTTCTCCAACGCCGCCATCGAGTCATCTTCTCCATTGAGCCTTTCCATCGAGGGTTTAGCGCCCATGAGGATGAAGAGGGTTTTCCAACACGGCGGCACGCAATCTGGTCTTGCTGTTGTTGAGCTTCGTGACGAACTCAATGGAGGCACCGCCGTCGCGGATCTCCTCCGTCGTCAGGTTTTGGTGGTCAACAGCAGGCGGCGAGGGTTTTGGTTTTAGCATCGCCGGTGGTTAGAGACGGCGAGGGTTTTTGTTTTGGCATCGCCGGTGGTGGGAGACGGAGGAGATGACGAGGTATGCAGCATCGCCAATGGTGGGAGACAGAGGAGATGACGAGGGTTTTGATTTTCACTTTTCTTTTTTAAACTCATGAAACTCATCTCTGGGGACCAAAAGATTCAATTTTAGAATGTTATTGGCCGACTAAAAGCGGTTTTGGTCTCGGGGACCAAAAGAAAGTATTGGTGAATATGTAAGGGACTAAAAAAACTAGGGTAATATGCAGATATAACCATATATGTTGAGGAAAGTGCAAATATAACTCTGAGTTATTTTTTAGTGCAAATATAACCCTATCTATTACACATAAGTGCAAATATAACCCTAAAGCCACTATTTCGGCATTGAGTGGTCATTTATGGCCATTGACCGACCATAAATGATCAAAATGCCCTTCTAACCTAATACAAAATTTTAAAAGACAAAAATACTCCACCACCAATCCACCACCACCAATCTGTTCCCCACCCCGCCACCACCTGAGCCCTGCCCGCCACCACCTAAGCCTATCCCCGCTACTACCTGAGCCCCGGCCACCACCACCTGAGCCCCGCTCGCCACCATCTGAGCCCCTCCACGCCACCACCTAAACCCCGCCCTGCCACCACCTGAACCCCGCAACCACCTGAGCCCCTCCCCGCCACCACCTGAGCTCCGCCCCCCACCACCTGAGCCCATCCCTGCCACCACCTAAGCCCCGCTCGCCACCATCCGAGCCCCTCCCCGCCACCACCTGAACCCCGCCCTGCCACCACCTGAACCCCGCCACCCATACTCACCACTGCTCTTTCGCCCCTGCCTCCGATCAAATCTCTGGCTCGCCCCTGCCTCAGTCCCACACCTATGACCACCACCTCCGATCAGTCACCTAACTCTGTTGCCACTCGACGCCACCGGCCGCAAACCCTAGCGCCACCACCAATCCCAAACCTTAGCGCCACCATGCGCCACCCCACCATGCGCCACCCCACCATGCGCCACCCCACCATGCGCCACCTCCTCGACACAACCCTAAACTTCTCGCCACCAACCTCAAACTCCTCTCTATCACTACATCCTCCTTTTCCCTAGCCCCATCTCCATCATCGCCAAGCCCAGAATCCCCAACACTAGCATCGTCGTGCCTTAGCCCTAAATCCCCAACACCAACATCGTCATGCCCTAGCCCCGAATCCACAACACACCAGTGAATCCCTAGCCGCGAGCTCTCCGCCACCACCATCTGCAGATCGGAATAAAGAGGAAGAATTAGAAGAATGGCGGCAGCGCAGTGGAAGAATGGCGTGGAGGGAAGAAGAAACAGCGGCAGAGGGAAGGAGAATGGAGCGGAAGGAAAGAGAAAATGAATGAGAAAAGGGGGTATTAATGCCAAGGAAAGAGAAAAGGTTTTTTCATTTTTTTTAAAATAGGGGCAAATTGGTCATTTCACTATATTCCGGCCTCAAATCGACTAAAAAAGTTATATTTGCACATAACCTGAATAGATAGGGTTATATTTGCACTTTCAAATAGCGCAAGGTTATATCTGCACTTTCTTCAATTATATAGGGTTATATCTGCACTTTTCTCAAAAAACAATCTAGTCAAAACTTTATATTAGGTTGAAAGGGTATTTTGGTCATTTTGGTTGGTCAATGGTCGGAAATGACCAGTCAATACTGGAATATAGTCTTTAGGGTTATATTTACACTTATATAAAATAATTAGGAATATTTTTTCACTAAAAATTATCCCAGGGTTATATCTGCACTTTCTCAAATATATAGGGTTATATTTGCATATTTTCCTAAAATATATTATAAAATATGAGAAAGTATCAAGAAAGATGACATGTCCATAATCTTATGAATAGTCCATTGTACTTTTTACCTTAAATTTTGTAATTTTTATACAATTTAAATATTGTATTTTAAAAGTTAGAGTCCGTCTCTTGAAAGACTGTCGTTCCATAAGTCATGGAAATATCAAGGTTTAAAGTGCAAATTAGAAGAAATGAAGATACAATTTTTAGGTTGCATGAACCGGGTTATAAACTTTATAACCACTACACGTTGCAGAGTAAATTTTTAATATTGCAACTAAAACCTTTTACCTTTTATTATTCTAATTAAACTTTGTCTTTCCATAAGCCTATGAAAAAATCGTCTTCCCCAAGACTTTGCCTAAAATTTAAAACAAGTAATAATGTGTATTTGAGTGTAAAACTATAAAAGAGATAAGTGTCAATATAACCCTATCTACTTGAGTAAGTGCCAATATAACCCTATGATAATTTTAGCGCAAATATAACCCTAACTAGTTAATCAAAGTGCCAATATAACCCTCAGACCTCATTTCTGGTATTGATCTCAATTTTACGGCGTTGACTCAATGTAAATCGACCAAACTACCCTTTGGGCAAACTCTTAAATTAGGGTGATAATTTTACCCTCATAGTTCGTCGGACCACCGCCGAACCAGGTAGGGTTGTATCAGTACATTATGCAATCTTATTGGGTTGTATCAGCACATTCCTAATATTTGTAGGATTGTATGAGCACATTCCTAATGTTTGTAGGGTTATATCAGCACATTCTAATGTTTGTAGGGCTATATCAGCACATTCTAATGTTTGTAGGGTTATATCAACACATTCTTAAAACTTATATGGTTATATCAGAACATATTATAAATATTAAGTGTGTGAGACTCATCTGGCATTAACGGGTGACCATCATTAATATTAAACCCTATTATCACATACCATAACCATGTCAAAATTTATCAACATTAAAAACCCTAGGTTGAATAACACGGCATAATAACAATCACACACAACATCAAAGGTCATCCAATTATCAATCCGGACTAAACACAACAAAATAAATAAAATGTCATTAAAACCCCTACATTCCACAATATGTGCTGATATGATCATATATTTTTTACTAATGTGCTGATATAACCCTATAAATTTTAGGAATGTGTTGATTTAACCCAACCAATTTCATAATGTGCTGATATAACCCTACCTAATCCGGTATCGGTCAGGCTTTTTTGTATTTTAATTTTTTTTTTCAGGAGAGCAACCATGTAATTTTATAAAATTTTGGGTAAAAGTTGTCGGGGAGGGTTATATTGGCACTTTTACTAACTAGATAGGGTTATATTGGCACTTTCAAATATTGAAAGGTTATATTGGCACTTATGTCAACTAGGTAGGGTTATAAAATCAATTTTTTCAGTATAAAAATATATAATATAATTTAAAATTCTTTTTTCTAAATTTAGTACTCCCTCTGTCCCGGTGGAATCTGCACACTTTCCTTTTTTGGGTGTCCCGGGCAAATTTGCACACTTTCATTTTCAGGAAGTATTTAACATGTGATAAGACAAAATTGCCCTTCTTAAATTCAAAATTTACAAACATCACATCAACTTATTCCAAACCCTAAACACCTAACCCCCCAACATTTACACAATCTGCACATTTCCTTCGCCACCTAACACCATCTCCTCCGCCACAATCTGCACCTAATTCCATTTTCTCTGCCACCATTTACTTCGTCGGAACCCTACCTTCCCTCTGCCCCATTCCATCCGCCCCATTTCCTCTACTGACATATCTAGGCGATGCGAGGACTCGAAGAGGGGTGGGGAGAGGCAATGTACAGTTTTCGAGGAGGTGGGACGGCGAAGCGTGGTAGGAGAGAGGAGGAGACGTGAGTAGAGGAGGAGGACGCGCGGCGGAGGGGTTGAGGATGAGGTATTTTGAGAAAAGGTTTTCAGAGGGGTTTCGAGAGAGGAGGTGGCGTGGGAGAGGCGGCGAGAGGTGAGCGGCGGAGGAGAAGATGTGAGCGGCGGCAAGAGAAGGCGGAGAAGTGACGAGAGGAAGCAAAAATAGGTGAAGAAGACATGGGCTTTTTGGTCTTTTCACCGGGGGAAAATTTGCAGAAAGATTTTATCTCTCTATCGATTCCCCTGGGATTGAGGGAGCATGTAATTTAACAAGTGCAATGTATAGGGTAAAAAAATACGTGGACTACCCTTATAGATAGGGTTGTTCAAAAAATGGAAAATCAATAACCGTTCAAAACCGAACCAGTAATTAATTTAGATAACCGGTTAATTGGTTAATTGGTTAATTGGTTAATTGGTTAATATCGATTGCAGTTATCCGGTTAGTGTCGATTAATTGACTTCATATTGGTTTTATTATTTGGTAATCTGTCTAACCGGATAACCGGTAAGAGATTTTATAGCACATTAATTAATTAATTTATTTATTTCAACCCCAAAAATTAATTCATTAAACTTTGGGTCTTAATCACACACCCAAGAAGAAAACTTTGAGTCCTTAATCCAAATTAACTTATTCTTTAAACTCTGTATTATTAACCCATATATCTTTAAATAATAATTAGACTAAATTATTTTTTTTGTCCCCTACAAAGTATCTTTTAACATTTTTGGTCCCCATTTGCAAAACAACCCTTAGACGGTACCCAATAAATTCAAAATAATTTGTTTGGTCCCCAAAGGTGGTTTTCAGGGAAAATCAACGGTAAAATTGGTCAAAATATGTAAAATAATCATTATACCCCTGAGTTTTAAAAATACAAATAAAAATAAAAAATTCATCAGGAGGTTCGAGGCAGGAGGTTCGAGCTCGAGGGCTCAAAGCAGGAGGTTTGAGAGCTCAAGGCATGAGGTTCGAGGACTCGAGGCGGGAGGTTCGAGCTCGAGGGCTCAAAGCAGGAGGTTTGAGAGCTCAAGGCATGAGGTTCGAGGACTCGAGGCAGGAGGTTCGAGGGCTCGAGGCAGGAGGTTCAATGACTCGAGGCTCGAGGCTCGAGGGCTCATAATTAAGTCAAAAATCTAAAAAAATTTAAACTAATATTTTTAATTAGTAACCCTGACTATACTGGAAAACCATTTAGTCTTACCTAAAAACCACCTTAGGGGACCAAACAAATTGTTTTGAATTTGTTAGGTACAGTCTAAGGGTTGTTTTGCAAATGGGGACCAAAAGATGGTAAAAGATACTTTGTAGGGGACAAAAAAAAAATTTAGCCTAATAATTATGCCCAAAATAAATAATTATGCAAACAAAAGTTGATGTAGCTAATAATTGTGCCTAACACTAATAATTATCGACGACATCTCACGGTACAATTTTAATATTAATTCAAATAATTATTCAAATCCTATGCAACACATTTATCCAATTCCTAAATTTCTTACCTCTTATTCAAATTTTTGCGGCTCTAACTACTAATATATATTAAATTGGATTTATATTTTTTATTTTTAATGAATGATATATATAGTAACCGGTAATAACCGACACATCATCCGAAACTGATACTAACCGAACAGGTAAAACCGAAAACATTATCGGTCGGTTATTCAGTTCATTAATTTTTTTATAAACTGGAAAAAATCAAAACAAATTAACCGCCTAACCGGAAAATCGGCCGGTTGAACACCCCTACTTATAGACAGACATCTATCAAGAGACCCACTCTTAAATATAAATAAATATACTCCCTCTGGTCCACTTATATTGGCCCCTTTTTTCTTACAGTTTTTCAAGGCATGTTTGACCATCGATAACTTTTGTTACGTACGATAATAGTTTATAAAATTTTACTTTTCAAAAACTATACGTTACGAAGAATCCAAAGACATCTCACATAAGGTCCGTTACTATATACAACAAAAGTTATCGATGGTCAAACATGCCATAAAAAATTGGCTGGTCAAAGGGGGCCAATATTAGTGGACCAGACCAAGTAGTAATTTAATTTTAAAAAAGATAAAGTCTCACAGTCTACCCCTTAGCTTGTGAACAGTCCACTCTATTTTTTACCTTAAATGTCATAATATTTTAAAGGCAAAGTTTTGGAAAGACCGTCTTTCCATAGGCTTATGGAAAAATGGGATTTAATTAGAATAACAAAAAGGTAAAATATTTTAGTTGCAATATTAAAAAATTATTGTGCAACGTGCTGTAGTTATAAAGTTTATGACCTGATTAATGCAACCCAAAAATTTTATCTTTATTTCTTCTATTTACAATTTAAACCTTGGTCTTTCCATGCCTTATGAAAAGACCATCTTTCTAGAGACTGACTCTATTTTAAATATTGTATTTTAAAAGTTAAAACAAGTAATAAAGTCCGACTCTTAAAAGACGACATTTCCATAAATCATGGAAATACCAATGTTTAAAGTGATAATTAGGATAAATGAAGATAAATTTTTTGGGTTGCATGATTCGGGTTATAAACTTTATAACTACTACACTTGCAAAATAATTTGTTAATATTGCAACTAAAACTTTTTACCTTTTATTATTTTAATTAAACTCCGTCTTTCCATAAGCCTGTGGAAAGACAGTCTCTCCATAAGCCTATGGAAAGACAGTCTCTCCCAAGACTTTTCCCAAGTAATAATATGTATTTGAACGTGAAAATATAAAAATATATAATTTTAAATTTAATATGTAATTTATCTAAGGCAAAGTTTTGGGAAAGATATGGTTTAATTAGAATAATAAAAGGTAAAAGATCTTAGTTGCAATATTAAAAATTTAGAGCAAAATGCATATATAACCCTACACAGTTGACAAAAGTGCAGATATAACCCTGTGATAATTGAAAGTACAAATATAACCCTATCTATTTAGGTTATGTGCAAGTATAACCATTTCCGACAACTTTTAGCTGTAATTTCATTAAAAGACAATTTTGCCCTTTTGGAAAAAACTAAAAAACTAAAAAAAAGGAAATGACGTTATTTCCCTTAGCATCATTATACCTAAATATTGGCATCGGACCGCCGCCGGACTTGGTAGGGTTATATCAGGGCATTATAAAATTTGACAGGGTTATATCTGCACATTTCTAAAACTTATAGGGTTTTATATGCACTTTTATTGTTTTTGTAGGGTCATATATGCACTTTGCTCTAAAAATAAAGTGTCATATTAGTACAAAATCAACACCAACCACATGCAACCGCCATTTCAACCTCTTATACCAATTGCCGACATTCCAGAGTGTGGTTCTAGTTTTAAGAAAGAGATTTGGCGAGGTCGACGCAGCGGTCGCTAAAGTGGAAGTGCGGAAACCTTTCAAAAATGCTATCTTCATCCAAAATTCCTCTTAATTCTCTAAATTAATGCAATATTGAGTTTGAGTATGGGATTTTCTTTTGCTTCTTATCTTATGAATAGAGATAAGTAATATCTATGGTATTGAATATAAGGATTTTGATGACATTTATTTTTGTTGAATTTAGTATGGATTAATAATTGAATAACATTTTGTGTTGTGTATGTAGTTATTTTTTGTGTGTTTTTCGACTTAGGCTTTTTTAATGTTGATGGGTTTTGCTTTTATAAAATGTGCTAATATAACCCAAATGAATGTGTTAACATAACCCTACAAGTTTTAAGAATGTGCAGATATAATCCTATCAAATTTCATAATGTATATATAACCTACCTGTTCTGGTTATGGACCGACACGCGTAAGGGTATAATTGTCCATACAAATATAGCTTCTGGTCAGAGGGCATTTTTGTTATTTTTGATGAGGTCAACGCCGGAAATGGCACCATAAGGTTATATTTGCACTAAAAATTATCTCAGGGTTATATTTGCACTTTCCCAATTATATAGGTAATATTTGCATACATCCCAAAAATTTATTATGCAACGTGTAGTATTTATAAAGTTTAGGGCGAACGACTTGGGAGGTCCTCCAACTCTTCCCATTTGACCCTTTTGGCCCCCCATTTTTTTCGATCACTTTCGCCCCTGAACTAACAAAATAGCTGAATAATAACCCTTTTGTCCGGTCAAAGCGTCAAGTAATAGTCAAATGTCAACTTTAATGGTAAAAAAGTAAGTTTTCATTTCCCTTTTTATTTTCCCTTTCCTTTCCTTTTTCTTTCTCCTTTTCTCCTTTCTCGAGCGTTCCCGCCGACATGTTTTCTCCTTTCTCGAGCAACCTTTTATCCAGGGTCATCTTTGATGGAAAGACTCATGTACGTTCTCCAACACGTCTCGCAGAAGTATAAAAAAATATATAAGGGGGTAAAAGGGTCAAACGGAGAACCTACAAAGTCATGCAATCCAAAAATTTTATCTTCATTTCTTCTAATTTACACTTTAAACTTTGATTTTTCTATAACTTTTGAAAAGACTACACTTTAAGAAGAGACAAACTCTTTAACTAATGTAACACATAAGATAAAAAATGTAACTACATATCATCTTAGAAAAATCCACCCAATGGAAAATACTCCCGTCCCGTGTATGCGTTTCCTTTAATCAACGAAACGTAGAGTCCGTGTTCACCCGAAGCAGCGTTGACCGCGCATTAAATGAGTGCATCTACTTCACACATTAAGTTTCTCACCGCGTCAACATTCAATACATAAACCAGTTCCATTTTCCCCAAATAAATCACCCCCATTTCCTCCATTCTTTCTCCCATCAATTTCAGCCTCTCTTTTTTTCTCCGATCAATTCCATTCTGCTCTTTTCTCCGATCATGGGGTTTCCTCACGACAAAGAGCCCACCAAGACTCCCGACAAGAAGGCCCACCACGCGCCGCCGTCCTCCTCCGAGCTCCTCTCCAGCGCCAAGATCGTGGCCGGAGCGCTCCGCCACGACCCCAACCAGAAGCTCGACAAGGCGGAGGTCGCCGCCGCCGCCGAGAACATCCTCCACGCCGCCTCCCACTACGGCAAGCTCGACGAGAAGGGCGGAGCCATGGGGAAGATGGTCGAGCAGGCCGGGACGTATCTGCACAAATACCATTCCTCTCAATCCAGCGCCACCGGTACTACCGCCGCCGCTGCGGCGGAGACCCACCACCAGTCCAAGCCGCATAAGGAGGAGGGGCATTCTTCCGGCGGCGGCGGGGGGTATGGGGAGTATATCAAGATGGCTGAAGGGCTGCTGAACAAGAACAAGCATTCCGGCGATTCTGAAGGCGGCGCCGGCGGCCATTCTGGGAGTAAATATGGGGATTATGCTAAGATGGCTGGAGATTTCTTAAAGAAGTAGTGCCTGTTTAACGTAGCTAAGTTTGAAGTTATCCTGTAATAATATGATCATCCCCCTGTTTGTTTTCTGCAAATATTGATCGTTTTGGGACTTCGTCGTGTTCATACTCAGGGGCGCAACCAGAAAAATTTTTCAGGGGAGGCTGAAAAATTTTCGGCGCCCGGCGTGCAGAGGCATCCGGCGTCCGGTTTATGTAAATTGATTTATTTTTCATCGATTCAAATTCAATTTAATAAAATATCCCTAATTGATAATTAACAAATGAAAATAAAAAGTTCAAAAAATCATATTCATCTAAATTCAATTTAACAAATATCCCTAATTGATAATTCCATAAATCGATTATGACAAATTGACAATTTCATTGTCACATACAATTATACAAAATAAATCAAACAATTATAATTTCAACTAAATTCCAACTAAATTCCAACTAAATTCCAACTAAATCAATTTATGCAATTCAACTAAATTTCAACAATCATATATAATACAACCATATAAATTCAATTCAACATCCAATCTAAAAATCATGTTCACATTATATTATACATATACTTAAGTTTTGAAGAAATAAATTAAAAAGACAATAAATTATAAACCCTAAAATTAATAAATATTAGCAATTTAGCATAAAGAGAATTAGAGAAGAGAAGACTTACCGTGGTTTGGAGAGGCGGTGGCGCGGTGGTGGCGGATGGCGGTGGCGCGGCGGCGGCGGATGGCGGTGGCGCGACGAGCTGAGGCCTGAGGCTGAGAGTGTCGAGTGAGAGGCAGAGGAAGGAGGAGCGCTGCTTGTGCTTGCTGTCCTTCTCGCGCCTCCAGCTTTTATAATTAATGGAATGGGCTATATTGGATTGGGCTCAGTTTTTGGCCCAATCCAATTCTGATGCCCTTTTTTTTTTCATAACACTAACGTGAAACGACGTCGTTTTACTACTTCGGTTTAAAAAAAACAAAGCCAAACGAAACGACGTCGTTTCACTAACGTGAAACGACGTCGTTTTAGGTCGTATGAATTAAAAAAAAAAGAAGGCCGCAGCGCGGCCTTCTTCTCCGGCGAGCAGCGCGGCCCGCGCCGGAGACGCGCTCAGCCTCGCCGGAGACGCGCTCAGCCGCGCGTCTCGCCTCCTCCTAGCTCCGGCCGGCGACCGAGGTAGGGCTGGAGCCCTACCTCGCGTATCAATAGATCCGCCAATGTTCATACTGTCAATAATCTCTGTATGATCAAACTCCGGTGTACAAAAGTTGTTGTGCGACCTTGTCCAAGTTAAATTTTAATTCAAGAAAATTTAGGACTGATTAATGAGGTTCTCTTTAAATTCGGCATTTTCATATGACATGGAAATGCCAAGTTTTAAAGTGCAAAACTAGAGGAAATAAAGATAAAATTTTCGGGTTGCATGTCCGTTATAAACTTTTACAACTACTAAACGTTGCATAATAAATTTTTAATATTGCAACTAAGACATTTTACCTTTTGTTATTTTAATTAAACCTCATTCCGTATCTCTATGGAAAGACGATTTTTTCTAAGACTTTGCTCTGATTGAGTCCGTCTCTTGAAAGACGATCTTTCCATAAGGCATGGAAAGACAAATGTTTAAAGTGCAAAGTAAAAAAAATAAGGTAAAAAATTTGGGTTGCATAAATCGGGATATAAACTTTATAATCAGTACACGTTGCATAATAAAATTTTAATATTGTAATTAAGAGCTTTTACCTTTTTATTATTCCAATAAAACTTCGTCTTTCTATAAGCCTATGGAAAAATTGTCTTTCCCAGGACTTTGCCTTCTATAAATTATGAAAAATTAAATTTAAATTGTAAATTAGAAGAAATAAATACTATAATTTTTTTGGGTTGCATTAATCGGGTCATAAACTTATGCCTACTACATGTTGAATAATAAATTTTTAATATTGCAACTAAAATTTTTTATCTTTCTATTATTCTAATTAAACTCCATCTTTCCGATCTTTTCCAAGACTTTGCCTTTGTTTTAAACCAATCTACTAAATGAAATTATATAATTGATGCAACTAATACAGGAAACTGGCGTATGTTTTTATTTATTGCAACAAGATTTATATTACTTTTAAAAAAATTAACACATTTTAACGTATAAATAATTATAATTTAATCCTAAAAATTATTGAAATAAGATTGGTCTAACATAAAACTTTCTTCAACCATTAAATGAAAAATAATAAAAGTCAAGACTTGATTACAGGGAGAGACCAACTTATTTTTTTTCCCAAAAATAATTTTTACTTTTAAAATAAACAATTTTTTAATATTTTATTAAACAGTAAAAAACATTTTTACTTATAAGCACGACATATTAAAAATTCTTCCAAACATACTCATAATCACTCGTCTCATTTTAAGAACAACCATAGTGGGGCTGTTTGGAAAGAATTTTCAATCTCAATCTTGGGATGTTGCTCATAGTCTTGCTTTTCAATATTGCAGCCGAACGTTTGTGGATTGCTATATCACGTCCTGTATTTTACTTAATTATGTCATATATTTATATTATTTAATATATAATATATATTTTAATTTAATTTAAATAAGTAAATTAAATTAAAATTACTTTTTATTTAAATTAAAGAAGGTGCCGCCACTGGAGCCAAGCGCTGCCGAGCGTCGCCGCTGCCTGGCCGCCGGGCCTCCTTCTCCTTCGCCTTCTCCTCCACCTTCTCCTCCTTCTCCTCCACCTTCTCCTCCTTCTCCTCGATTTTTCGGTCTCCTTCTCCGGCGAACTTCATCTTCTCCGGCAAAAACTTCTTCTCCGGTTCTCCTCTCCCGCTCTCGCACAGGCCCTCACTCTCGAACCGGCTCCCGTTCTCCTCAGCGAACCGGGCTCCGTTCTCCTCGCCGAACCGGGCTCGCTCCCGTTCTCCTCGGTCAAAGGCGAACCGGGCTCTCTTCCCAAACCCCGGTTTGCCCTCCCGGTTCTCCGCCGCTTCAAGAGCCTTTCTCCGCCGCTTCAAGGAGGACGACGGGGCTAGGGTTTCGCTCGAGAGGACGAGGACAATGGAGGATGGCGGGGCTAGCTTCGCTCGACGGGACGAGGATGATGGAGGATGGCGGGGCTAGCTTCGCTCGACGGGGACGAAGGAGGAGAAACGGAGGGGCTAGGGTTTTGCTCGACGGGGCGAAGGAGAAGGAGGGACGGCGGCGGGAGGAGCTGGGGAAGATGAGGACGGCGGGTGGAGCTGAGGAAGAAGGAGGCACGGTGGTGGCGGTGGCACACGACGGAGACCGCCGGAGAAGACGAAGAAGAAGAGAAAAAGGTGGTGGCACACGGCGGCGGCGGTGGTGGCGCACGACGGCGGCGGTGGTGGCGATTTTTTTTATTTTGATTTTTGTTTTATTTTAAAATCTT
The DNA here is from genome assembly GCA_037428765.1 of Rubia yunnanensis. Classification (NCBI taxonomy): domain Eukaryota; kingdom Viridiplantae; phylum Streptophyta; class Magnoliopsida; order Gentianales; family Rubiaceae; genus Rubia; species Rubia yunnanensis. The sequence goes on along the minus strand of CM075071.1, from coordinate 74,863,484 downwards.
AATATTAGTATTATACGTATATATACATATTAGGGCGTAAACTAGTAAAATACAGAGCGTGATATAGCAATACCCGAAAGTTTCCAGAAGGGGCTGCTCTTCTCAAGATCAAATTGAGCCCATTGCCTTCTGCCATTTGGCAATTGTGGTGCCTTGTGTGCTTTTTATTTAAGAACAAAATATTGTGTATTTCTCCATCCCATAAATAATAGGCTATTTATTTCGATTCTAACTTGATAGATTTTAAATTTAGATTTAAATTAATATATTTATAATAACAATATAATGTAAGATGTTGTTATATTAATTTTAACATCAATATTTATGGGACAGGAAGAGTAATCATTTTATGGTGTAACTTAAATTTTTTTTCTTAATGGAAGTTTGGCTTTTGTATCGTTTTGTTTTTTTAACTATTATTAACTTCATTTTATATGTACAAATTATTTGTAAAAATCAATTATTAATATATTTAAAAATATTAATAATGAATGAATCATATTCATGATTAAATATTTTATTTTAAACAATATTTCTTTTGTTATTATCTATATCATTTTAAATATAATTTTCAAAAATACAAATAACGAATAGTACATATAAAATGAAGTGGATAAAAAATAATGATATGTGTGAGACTTGATGATGTGGCAGAATGGCTGTAGGTAAAAGCTGAAATTTGAGGATTTTGAATGAAGATAGTGGGATGAGTCGCCCAAAATTAGGTTACACCACTGTGGGGCTCTAAATGACACGTTAGCCTATTGAATTGATGAAATTATTTTTGACTTAAAGTAGGTCTCCTAACAGGCAACCTGCCTATAAGCTTATGGATATACCATTTATTTTTTTACCTTATACACTGCATTGTAAAATTACATACTAAATTTAGAAAATTTAAAAATATTTTTATATTTTATATTTTCACATTTAAATACATATTACTACTAGTTTAAACCTTTTTTTAATAAAATATTTAAATTTTATCAAAATTACAACATTTAGGAAAAAAGTCACTGTGAATTGTGCATAAGATTATCGAAATGCCGCCTTTACTGAGATTTTCTCTTTTTTACTTAATATCTCAAATAATTTCTTTTAGAATGATGGAACTACTTTTTACTCTATATTTTAGATAAGTAGATGTGGCATGACATAAATATAATTCCGTCTTACATAAAATGACACAATTACTTTTGGCTCGCCCTTTTATGCAAGTTGATAAGTCAGAGAATAATTGTGAAAAGTAAGGATATCTAGGGAAAGGATTGAGCCCAGTCTAAAGGTTATTGAACTTAAAAAGGACATTGTGAGAATTTTACAACACATTCTTTGTCATTTTAGGTAGTTTTGAAATTGTGTCATTTTTATTAGGACGGACGAAAAAAGAATTTGTGTCATTTTATCTAGGGGATGAGAGTAGAAAATAGTGATATTTTAAAAAGAGATATACTCCTTTAGTCCCAACCCAAATTTCCACCTACTTTTTGGTACTATTTTTTTATCAAGGTTTGATCACATATTTGAATAGACACATGAGAAATACTATTATTGTATGTGATATTGTTGAATTCGTCGCAACTAGTTGTTTCCAAATATCAAATTTTTATTTATCGTTATTATACGTAGTTAAACATAATAACGGTCATACATTTTTCTCGAACAATATGCAATGATTTGTGGAAATTTTGGGTTGGGACGGAGGGAGTATACCAATATAACCATGTATAGTTATGAAAGTGTCAATGTAACCCTCAGGTGACACTTTCGATGTTGACCTTGACATTTCGACAATTGACCACACTTGAAATGACAAAAAATACCCCTTCGGCCTAAAAGTTGAATGTGTGTGGACAATTATACCCTTATCCACCACCGCTTCTCCGACACTACTCCGCCGCCACTCTGTTGTCGTTGTTTCTTCGTCGTCGCCGCCGCTGAATTCGGGCATGGAAACCCCCACAATCACCTATCCCAGCTCAAACCCTAGTGCCGCGACACCTTGATTCACCTCAAATCAGAAATCCTAGCATTGTCGGGAGTAGAGAAGAATTAAGATGTGTCAGCGCGGGAGTGGAGAATTAATCGGGGCATTGGCGGGTTTAGAAGAAGATGTTGAAGAAGAAAAAGGGCACGGTTGCTGGGAAGAAGAGACTCATAATAAGAGAGAAGTGAAGAGGAAACACAAGATTATGGTCTAGGGGGCATAATTGTCATTTACCTTTTTTTATTAGAAAAATAGGGGGGGTATAGAGCCATTTCTTAGAAATCCGGCCAAAATTTATCGAAGTGGTTAGTTTTACACTTTCATAACTATATAAGATTATATTGACCCGTTCAAACAGTGAATATTTTACGTTTATGTCAAATATATAGAGTTATAAAATGCACTTTTCTCTTTTTGTAAAAGCAAGACTCCCAATACGAATACACATAATTTCAACTATAGGAACTGAAAATTTTGATTCAGTTCCGGTTTAATTACAATTCGAGCCGAGAGTGGCCCAAATTATATCTGTTGAACATTATTATATTGTATCCCTGGCATACCATGTATATGTATTTTATATTATAAATGTGCATTTTAATTATATTATTTGTGCATTATAATATTTTTAGTGTAATTCCAAACAAATTGTAATAATGCACAATAATACAGAAAAAATTCACATTTATATAATACAAAATACACAATCTGTCAATGGGGATGTTGTGCTCACGGTACGTATGGGGTATCATATAATTGACTAAATTATTATTTTTGGTCCCTTACACATTTATCAGTACATTCTTTTGGTCCCGGAGACAAAAACCTCGTTTAATCGGCCAATAACATTTTGAAATGGAATCTTTTGGTCCTCAGAGGCGGGTTTTCAGGTATATTGGAATGGTTTTTCAATTTAGTTAGGGGTATTTTAGTAATTTTACTAATTAAAAAGCATTTTCAATTAACAAAATTATTTTCTTTTGATTTTTTCTTTGGTTTTGGGTCGGTTCTTGGTTTAAAATCATGTTCAACCGGATCGACCGGGTGGTTAGTTGTTCAAACCCAAGCTAGGGTTTCCTATCCTACAGCTCGCCACCAGCATCATCACCGTTGGGCTCGCTACCGCTGTGAAGCTTCGATGTCAAGCTAGGGTTTCCCAAGCCGGGCTCCTCAAATTGCATCGATGTCAAACTTCGATTCGAAGCTTTGATTTGGAGCTCCAGATCAGCGGGAATGGGGTAGGAGAAGTTTCCTCCTAAACCTTATTCCGCCGCCGCAGATGGAGAAGAGGAATTCTCGGTCGGTCCTTATTACGGGGAGAAGAGGAATTCGATGGCGTTCTTATTCCACCTGTCGGGGACGAAGGTGCCGGAGAAGAGGGTCTGGATTGCTACCATCATTTTTTCGGCAAAGAGGAATTGGTAGCGGCGGCGGAGAAGAGGGTCCGGGTTGCTACCATCGTTTTTCCGGCGAAGAGGAATTGGTAGCGACGCGGAGAATAAGGCTTGGGTCGCTACCATCATTTTTTTGGCGAAGAGTAGTAGGTAGCGGTGGTGGAGAAGAGGGTCTAGGTCACCCGAGCTATCATAGCGGTTTTCATTTTCTTTTTCCTTTTTTTATTTTTTTAAAAACTAAGGTGTACAATGATCATTTTACATATTTTGACCCTAAAAACCTGCTTGAGGACCAAAATATTCAATTTCAAAATGTTACTGGTCGATTAAACGCGATTTTGATCCCAAGGACTAAAAGAAAGTATTGATAAATATACACGGGATCAAAAAAATAATTTAGTAAATAAAATTTGCCTACGATCAAACTTGCAAAATATCCTAACATTTGATTGAAACCCCAGCGCAGAGTCCCATTGTTTTAGGAAATAAACATATCACCATAATACGTAAAGGGAAAGAGCAGTGAAGGGTCCCATTGTTACCATTACGTTTTGTTCTTCAAATAATTGATTGAGATTTCATTTTCTGGTTGAAAGCTTCTCCACAGGATTTAAGTAGGTTTTTTAAAATCTTAAGATGTGAGGGCACAAAATTATGTTTCCCTAGTGGATACGCAATCAGGAAAATGGAATCTATTTTTCCACAGCAACTCTCTTTTTCTCGGTTCTGGATTAGCCAACAAGTTCAAAGGGTTTTAATCATAATTAACTCGACAGTGCAAGGTTAAGCATTTATGCTCAGACTTAAAATCTTTCGAAAGCAGCAGTGAGAATATGAAGTGACCATATTCTCGCCTTTTATAAGCATACAAGCGAACCACCAATCCTTAAAACCTGGGATGTACACCCACGGGCGTACCTCAGTGGTTGGAAGATGGGTGGGTAAGTCAATGATCCCAGCTTCGATACTCGGCAGCGGCAGTGTGGGGAGCTCTTGCTTTGCAAGGCTCCCTTGTGCGCACCGAGCCCATACCAAGCTCATTGGTCCTGGTGCCGAGCTACCGTGATTTACCTCTCATACAATGATTGAGGTGCTGGCTGGTATGGGCCGCTGAGGGCGAGCGGTTGATCGCTTAAAACCTGGGATGTGGAGAGCAGTTCAACTCTCCTTTTCAAGTGACGAAAAGTTGAAACGGCCATAAGATCGAGTAAAAATGGCAACCGTTAGTAAACTTAGGACTCAAAGAGTTAAAATCAGTTTGCCATCTAATCGACAGTGAAATGAAATAAATGAATCGGTACTCTTGTGGTGAGTCATCCCTAGGATCTGGACTAGAATCTAACACTGTTACGTCCCCAAATCAAGAACCAGATCTCGGTTGAATTGGATGCCTTGAGATATTTAATACACAAAACGAGAGAAACTAATGAGAAAACTTGAAAAGTGAGGAGTCGACCAAGGGCATCACGATCATGATAGTAGTGGCCAAGTGGTATCGAAAACATATCAGCGCATGCGAAAGCGAAAGCAGAAGGCCAAGGGCTCCATTACCCCTTCTTTTTGGGTTTGGATCATAATATTATGACACCTAGTAATCTTCAATCTTGAGTCTTTTTTTTATGAAATCAAGTTTTAATTCTCTGCCTTAATTAAGTGAGAGTAATGGATAAGCCATTTGGATCAATTGAAAATTTCAATTTATCTTTTAAAATAAGTTCAGATGTTGCACCAATAACGAACTCTCACAATTGCACCGTTTTAATCGAATTAAATCATGCATCCCAATGGACCGCCATGATTACAGATTCATGGAACCATCAACACAGCCTCATGATATTAGAGAATACCTTTTAAGAAATTATCCGTAACCTAAAAAATGATGGCAGAGACCATCAACACTTTCCCGCAATATCAGATAACATTGCAATCGATCCTATCTTAACATATTTGATAAATCGAATTTTGAACCTCTTTATTTTAGACCAGAGATAAGTGAATATCAATTACTCTCTGTTTCAGCCAAAGATTGTTACCTTTCATTTTCGCCTATCCCATTTAAAAGGTAATATGAAGTTTTAGACGGGAACCAATTAGCAAGATTTAGGGAAGAAATCGTGGATTGAACCGTTTGATTTTACCCCAACCTGCCCATAAGAGCAAGTCCAACAACTTCTCCATTATAGGAATTCTTGTTGTTTTTAGAGATTTTACTTCATTTTTTTAAGTCCAACAGCTTCCCTATATGCTTCCCCAAAATAGGGATTATGATGAGAGAGGATATTTCATTCCTCATATTTGTAGAAAGAGAATAAAATTATGGGGAAGCAAGATTTAATGCAATATTAATGGAATGCATTGAATACGAGTACAATATTCTCTCTTTTCTGTCAAAGCTTTAAAGCAGTAACTCCTATTAGTAACTCCTATTGAGTTTAAAGCAGTAACTCCGTTAGTTTGAAAGTTAAAACCAAGAGAGCAGTAACTCCTATTGAATGCATATATTGAAAATTATGTTAATAAAAGATGATAATTATTATGTTAATAAATGTGAGGTTCTCCAAAATAGAAAATCTATTGGAGATGAACATAAAAAATATAAGAAATATGAGTTTTAAATCCCTATTTTATAAAAAATTTTAGAAAAGCTGTTGGACTTGCTCTAACTCCACAACTTTAAGTGGACACAAACAAGAGACTTTCTTTGCCGACACATCTTAGTTGAATCTTGATGGGTGGTCATCAAAGCATGCCAATAAATATCCTGAAAACTCTGTTCATATTTATTACTCCTACCACACATCCACAACCTTCACTTGCAAACAAGATAAAGGAACAGCTCGGCGAGTGGATATTCAGTTAATTCAAATGTACTCCCTGCGTACCCGCCCAAACTGCACACTTTACTTTATGTTATTATTTACTGTCTAACTTTAACCACATATTTGAATAAATTTATGAACAATAACATTATCATATGTTATATGGTTGGATTCGTCATACTAAGTAGTTTTTCAAAAGTAACTTTTTATTTCCCGTTATTGTACGTAGTTAAACATATTAACGGTTAGACAAGTTTCTTGATAGGTGTGAAAAAGATTCCGTGCAATTTGAGCTGGGACAGAGGGAGTACTATACTATATAACTAAAACTTGTTTTAAAAAAAGGTAAATAAAGTTAGTTTTTTTTAAAAAAAAATTGAATTGAATTATATTCAGTTTTATTTAATTCAATTATTGAAATTTATTCATATTATTATTTTTTAATCAGCTTTATTCAATTCGTTTTTGCTCTATTTATTTAAACAAAGTATTACACATTCATAGCCATTTCAATTCTTGCTCTTTCATTTCAGATTTTATATCACTTCCATTTATCTCATTATCTAGAAGAGACGATATCCAATTTGATATCTAATTGATAAACATTACAACGAATGTACTTATATATTAATAGTTTATATAAAAAAAAAGTAAAGTAAAGAATGAGACTGATGAAATTGGGTCATGTATTATTTATCTGATTTGAACTACTCCTTCCGCCTTTATATTTGTATTACTTCATTATTTTTCAATAAAATTGATGATATTTAAACTATAAAATCTCAAAAAAATATAAATGAAGTCAATTAAATTAAATAAAAATGAACTGAACTAAATAGATGGGCTATATTATACCAAGTAGAACTGAAATGAAGTATAGTAAGTTGAAAAAAGTAAGACATAAGTCGTATCTAAGCGTGAAGAGATTGAGGCGAAAACTCACAATGTTCTATCAAACTGATTGTCTACTGAACTGAACCAACATAACTAAAAAATGTCCCCAAGTTTTTTTAAAAGTGTCGAAATAACTCAGAGTTCCTTAAAAGTGTTGAAACAATCTTAAGTATTTGTCGAATGTTACCATGATGTCCACGTCCACCTGATGCTTAAACTAATGATAAAACTACATGGTCATTTTAGCACTTTTGCAAGCCCATGGTTATATCATCACTTTCGAAGAACTCGAGGTTGTTTTTGGCACTTAAAAAATGATAAGTGCCAGTATAACCATATCTACTTGAGTAAGTGTCAATATAACCCTATGATAATTTTTAGTGCAAATATAACCCTAACTAGTTGATGAAATTGCCAATATTACCCTCAGGCCCTATTTCCAGCATTGGCCACAATTTTTTGGCGTTGACTCTATGTGAATTGACCAAAATACCCTTTGGGCTAACTATGAAATTAGGTGAACAATTTTACCATCATAGTTTGCCGGACCACCACCGGACTGCCACCGGACTGCCACCAGACCACCGCCGGAACATGTAGGATTATATCAGCACATTATGAAATCTTATTAGGTTATATCAGCACATTCCTAATGTTTGTAGGGTTATATCAGCACATGTCTAATATTTGTAGGTTTATATCAGCACATTCTTAAAACTTATAGGGTTGTATCAGCACATATTATAAATATTAAGTGTGTGGTACTCGGCTGACTTTAACATGCGACCACATCATCATATACACCATTATAACATCATAACAATATCTTATACAACTTAAAATTTGACATCATGACACCATCATTAATATTAAACACCATTATCACATATCATAACCTCATTTCAAAACTTATCAACATTAAAAACCCTAGGTCGAAGAACACAGCAAAATAACAATCACACGCAACACCAAATATCATCCAATCATCAATCCAGTCTAAACACAACAAGATAAATAAAATATCATTAAAACTCCTATTTTCTATAGTATGTGCTGATATGACCCTACATTTTTTTACTAATGTGCTGATATAACCATATAAATTTTAAGAATGTGCTGATTTAACCCTACAAATTTTCTTAATGTGTAGATATAACCAGCGGCGGTCGTAAAAACGTCATCATCTATTTTTTGTATTTTAATTTTTTCCAGAAGGGCAAACATGTAATTTTACAAAATTCTGGCTAAAAGTTACCGAAGAGGGTTATATTGGCACTTTCACTAATTAGATAGGGTTATATTGACACTTTCGAATATTGAAAGGTTATATTAACACTTATGTCAACTAGGTAAGGTTATAAAAGCATTTTTTCATAGGGCAGTTTTCACATATATTTTAATTAAATACAAGAGTAAAGTGCTCATATAACCCTATGTTTTGAGGGTTTGTGCTAATATGACCCTGTGAAGTTGGAAAGTGCTATTGTAGCCTTGTGTTTTGCTAGAATGTGCTAATATAACCCTGTCAGCCTAAATTTGGCCAGAAAGACATGAAATGACTATTATACCCTCTGTAATTTTAAAAATAAAAAAATTAGAAAAGCTAGAGAGACATTTATACCCTTGTTTCTCAATGGACAAAACCTTTCTTTTTTCCCCTCTTCTCATCAGATCTATTTCTCAAGTGAATCGAAGGCGGAGGTTAGTCGAAGGCGGCGGTGGAGGTGAATCGAAGTGGCATTCCAATCGGGTTTCCAATTGGCATTCTAGAGAGAGGTAGAGCGCGGTGACGGGGCTAGGCAATGGGGAGAGGTGGAGCGCGGTGGCGCGACTATGTTAGGTTTGAGCAGTGGCGGTGACGAGGCTGAGGTTGAGCGACGGTGGAGTGAGGCTAGGGTTGAGCGGTGTTGGTGGCGGTGGTTGGGATGAGTAGTGGCGGGGCTAAGGACGAGTGGTGGTGGGACTAGGGTTGAGAGGTGGTTGCGGTGGTTGGGACGAGTGGTGGCAGGGCTAGGGACGAGCGGTGGCGCAACTAGGCTTAAGTGGTGGTGGCGGTGGTTGGGACGAGTGGTGGCGGGGCTAGGTTTAGGTTTTGCTGGGGCGGGTGGTAGTGGCTGTGACTGGTGGTAGTGGCTGTGGCTGGTGGTGGTGGCAATGGCTGGTGGTGGTGGCGATGGCTTGTGGCGGTGGCAGTGACGGAGCTAAGTTTAGGTTCGGGTGGTGGTGGTGGTTGGGACGAGTGGTGGTGGTGGCTGTGGCTAGTGGTGGTGGCGGTGGCTGGTGGTGGCCGACGGCAGTGATAATTGCGGAGGTGGTGATAGTGGTGGTGAAGAGGAAGAAATCTAGGGTATTTTAGTCATTAGATTTGTAATTTGAAGACTAGGGGTATTTTAGACCTTTTATTTTTGGTCAATGCAAGAAATTACAAAGTCGACACCGGAATAGTGCCACAGGGTTATATCGGCACTTTTGATGCAAAACACAGGACTACAATAGCACTTTGCAACTTTACAGGATCATATCAGCACAAACCTTCAAAACATATGGTCATATCAGTATTTTGCCGTAAATATAGTAATAAAAATAATAGATCAAAACCAAGCGTAAAAGATAACAAATTAAAAGCTTGTTGAAATAAACTATAAACCAAACTAAATTAAAGGGCAGATAAACTCCGACACTTGGTTTTGTGACACTAAGCCAACACACGTATTCAACACTCCTTCATCCACTCTATATATACACACACTACTCCAACACCAATAAACAGTACACAATCAACTCCAAATCCCCTTCCACTCCGTTCCTACTCCCAAATGGATTTCCTGAAGAAATTCGCAGACACCAGCATCTCCAAGGACGAAACCCCAGCCCAAAAATCCCCCGAAAAAACCGCTCCATCATCAGAAGAACACAGCAACACCGATCTCCTGTCCAGCGCGAAGCTCGTCGCAGACGCCGCGAGATCCACCATCCAGAAGGAGCCCCCCAAGTACGACAACTCCCAGGTCGCCGGCGCCGCCGCCGACCTCCTCGACGCCGCCCAGACGTACGGCAAGTTGGACCAGGCCTCCGGCGCCGGGAGCTACATCGAGAAGGCTGAGAACTATCTCCACGATTACGAGGCCAAGAATTCCGCCAAGCCGAGGGAAGCGGAGCCGGGGAAGAAGGAAGAAGATGAAGCTAAGCCTTCTGAACCGGAGCCGGTAAAGAAGGAGGAAGATGAGGTGAAGCCTTCTGAACCGGAGCCGGTCAAGAAGGAGGAAGAGGAAGCTAAGCCTTCTGAACCGGAGCCGGTCAAGAAGGAGGAAGAGGAAGCTAAGCCTTCTGAACCGGAGCCGGTCAAGAAGGAGGAAGATTTGGCCAAGATTGCGGAAGGAGGGCTTGCGAAACTTGCTGGGGGATTCAAGTTTTGATGCTCTTCTGATCAAAGCTGTCTGTGTGTGTAATCATGATTGTATTTTTGTTTATGATGTGATCTACATGTGTTTGATGAAGTTTTTATTTGTGCTAGTTTTTGCTCATGTTTGTTTCGAGTGTTTTAATGTACTGTTTGGGGTGTGCTGTCAATGTGTGTACATTTTGATCTTTAGTTGTGTTTCTGGAAAAGCAGAAAGGACTGTGTTTATTGTCAAAAGTTTCCCAGTTTTAGTGATTTTTTGCTTTGTGATTTTGTGAAAATGATGGTGTTAGCTGGTCAGGAACAAGATTGCGAATGACTCAATGAGGCGTTATCCTTTTTTGGTTTGTTGAAAGGAATTTATATTACTCCGTAAACATAATCCATACAACCTGGCAAGATGGGAACACCATAATTGTGATTGAAACCCCGCCAAGAAGAAAATTACAGTAATTTGCTGAGAGTAATCTTAAAATTCTTTTTATTAGCCCCACTTAATATTGAAAAAAATGGTGAAATTTTATTTATATTTCTACCAATCCCGGTCATATACATTTCTTGTATACCTACGTGGTTGGTGGTGAATGTAATAGTGATTGGATGGAAATGTCGACAGGGAAGCCGGCGGTGAATTGGGCATGGACGATGGTAAGGGTGGATGTCAGTTTGGTTTAATCGTTTTTGACTTATCCGATTTAATCAGCTTGAGTTATTCGATTTTTTCCTTAAAAAACTCAAAATCAAAACTGACCCGAATAATCTAAATAAGCTGAATTATCCAAACCAAATTTGGAATTCAGTTTCGAACCGAAACCGAATTCAAACTGAATTGATTGTAATTTTTTAAAAATCATTACTAAAATTATATAACTTAACTTAAAATTAAATAAAAACATGTAACTAATTTCTACATCTTCAAAATGAAGCTTTCAAACAAGTACAAGACAAATTCAACCATGACAATTTTAGCATTACATTTAAAGTTAAAAAAAAATTGTTCGTCTTAATATTCATCTTTAAATCAAACACGTAGGTCAGGCTTCACGAGTCGTGGTGTAACACATTTTTGTGCCGACATCTTTCCATTCTCTCTTTATTCTTCTGATTTCATCACCTTTCTATATATAGTGTCCCCATCTTCTCCAACGCCATAAACAGTTGAAAGAAAATCCCATCTTTCCCTTGTATCTCACAGTCACAGATAATCTCCATTTCCTGCTCATGGATTTCGTGAAAGACATCCAATTCGATGATCCCATCCCACACAATGACCAAAACACCCCTACCGATAAACCATCAGAAGAAGCACCCGCAGAACAGCGTGATCTGGTTTCAACGATCCAGAAGGAGCCCGCCGCAGATATAATCGACGCCGGCAAGATGGGCGGAAGCTATGTTGAGAAGGCGGAGAATTATGTCCATGAATATGGGAGTTCTCATGGTACCAAAGATGAGAAGGAAGAAGAAGCAGAGCCAAAGAAGGAAGAAGTTTGATGCAGGGTCGAGCCATCTTGTGTGATATGATCCATCTGTTTGAGCTTTAGATTATGCTAGTATTGCCTTTGGTTGTTTCAGGATTTTTATGTGTTGCTGAGCCAGATGAGTTCATGTTCTGTACTTCTTCCCTCCCTTGATGATTTGGGAATTGTGCATACATAATCCTATATAATTGATATAATTTTTATGCCGCCGATCGCCATTCGTCCGTCGCCTGTACTCGGTTTTCCGTCGCCTGTTCGGCGTCTCAACGTCGCCCGTGCCTTCTCTGTTCTCCGGCCAGGTCCAAACGCAGCGCCCGACTAAGTTCCAGATCGTCCGGCCAGGTTTCATATTCAAGTGCCGGCCAGGTTCCAGAGGAGGAAGACGCGAGTGAGATTCACTCGCGCGCCGGCCAGGTTCCAGCTTCCGAAGCGCGTGCATATACGCTCGTTTGACGTCAACTGCTTCTCCCAGAGCGCGTGTGATCACGCGCTGTTGACACAAGGCGCACCGCCTTTCCTGACGCGCGTGTCAACACACGCCTGAATCCTTTGGTTACTGTTCCTTTTCGCCTGATTCCTTGGCGCCTGATTCTATTGGTTACTGTTCCTCCGTGGTTTATTTATTACATAAAATAAACGGTTATGTCTCTTTTTGCTGGCGTAGTGGCGTCGCCGCAAGGGTTTGCGGTGGCCGCCTCTTCTGGCTTACCTACACGATCTAATTTTGGTCCTGCTCTGTCTGACGATCAATGGAGTACGGCCATTCATCTATTTAATCAGTTTTATTCGTTATCTGACCATGGGTCAGGTAAGTCTACTTTACCCTGGATTCTTGATTCGGGAGCCTCATATCACATGACTGGTGACAAGGGTTCTCTTACTAATATTGTTACTACTACCAATACTGTGAATGTTATACTGTCTGATGGATATGTGTCGTCTGCTACACAATATGGGTCTATTTGTTTTGGTGATGTCCCCCTTACTCATGTGCTCTACATACCTACTTTGCGATGCAATTTATTATCATGCTCTAAATTGTTATCTGCCTTAAAATGTCTAGCCTTGTTTACTGAAAATTATTGCATTTTATAGAAAATCAGTACAGGGACTGTGATTGGCGTGGGTGAACATCAGGGGGGGTTTATTGGCTTCGTCTGTTGGATACTCGGTTCGTCCTCATATCCCGCAGTCTATTCCGACAGTTGCTTCGATTTCTTCATCTGATTTATGGCATCAACATTTTGGTCATCCATCATCTACGGTGTTTTCCTCTATTCCTAATCTTGATTTTAGCACAAATCATACTAGTATACCATACCTTGCTCTGTATGTTATATAGAAAAACAGACTAGACATAGTTTTCTATTGAGTTCTACAAATGCTACGGCATTATTTGAACTAGTACTTGTGATGTTTGGGGTCCTTATAGAACTCCATCTTCTAGTGGTGCATTTTATTTTCTTACAATAGTTGATGATTATTCCCGAGCTGTTTGGGTTTATTTGTTAGTAGCTAAATCTGAAGCTAGATTTTTATGCATTAGTGAAGAACCAGTGGGGCCGAACAATTAAACGAGTTCGGGCTGATAACGGTACTAAATTTTTGCCTCTGCGATCTCACTTTACTGCATCTGGGATCATTTTTTAGACATCTATGGTTGATACTCCACAACAGAATGGTCGAGTTGAAAGAAAGCATCGTCATTTACTCAATGTGGCGCGTGCTTTACGGTTCCAAGCCAGCCTTCCCATTGAATTTTGGGGAGAATATGTTCTTACTGCTGCCTACCTGATCAACCGAACACCGACTCAGCATCTCAACGGTCGTACTCCCTTTGAGTTGCTCTATGGACAAACTCCGAATTATTCATCATTATGGATTTTTGGATGCTTGTGTTTTGCTGCTCATGTTCCCAGATATCATGACAAGTTTGCACCACGAAGTCGGCGGTGTCTGTTCCTTGGTTATCCTACCGGAAAGAAAGGCTATCGCCTTTTTGACTTGGAATCCCAAGTGATCTTTAACAGTCGGGATGCTGATTTCTTTGAAGGCAAGTTCCCGTACTCTGCAACTCCGACATCTACTCTATCCGATGAACCTGGCGGCACCACCACACCACCGCCAGATTCCTCCTCCTTCTTGCCGGAGCTGCACAAAATTTTCGTTCCGCCTTTCGCTGCCGATCCATTGCCGCTGGTTACTTTTGGCCTTCCGCTATCCGTCGGTGGTCAGCTGTTGCAGTTTGCTGTCTCACCAGTTACCGCCAGCCAGTCAACGCCGGTCAACGCCGGCCAGTCACTGCCGGCATCCACCGGCCACTCTCCGCCGCTCGCGCTGGTACCTCTATGCTGGCCGCCGCTGGCCTACCTTCACCGTCTGCTGCCGGTTCTTTTCTGCCAGTTGTCGCTGATGATACATCCTCGGTATTTACTTTACCGGCTTCTCTGGTACCGGATAGTTCCACTGCTGAGTTGCCACCTACCAGACGGAGTGTTCGATCTCGTCGTCCTTCGTCTTACTTGGCAGATTACGATTGTGATGATTATGCTTGTGCTCTTACTACTGAAGACCCCCCCTTCCGACTATGTTCCCTCATGCGCCATCACTTTCCTCAGGTGTTCTCTATCCCATTACTGATTATGTAAACTGTGATAATTTTTCTAGTATGCATTCTAGATTTTTGGGTGTTGTAACATCTAGTGCATATCCCACAACTAATTCTAAGGCTTCCCAGCATGTTCATTGGAGAGATGCTATGGTGGAGGAACTTACTGCACTGGAGCGAAATCAGACATGGACTTTGTCTCCTTTGCCTGCGTATAAGAAGGCTATCAGATGCAAATGGGTTTACCAGACGAAGTTTCTTTCAGATGGTACTATTGAACATCACAAGGCGTGTCTAGTGGTTCTTGGAAATCGCCAGGTAGAAGGAATTGATTACACTGAGTCTTTTGCTCCGATTGCGAAGATGAGTTCTGCTCGATTGTTCCAGTCTGTTGCTGTTATACGTGGTTGGGAACTGCATAAGATGGATGTCCATAATGCCTTCCTGCATGGTGATTTACATGAAAAGGTGTTCATGCGTCCTCCGCCTGGCTATGCAGTCCTGCTTGGTCAGGTTTGTCGCCTTCAGAAATCTCTTTATGGTCTTCGCCAGGCTCCTCGGAATTGGTTTGCTAAACTGGCTCAGGCTTTATTGACATTTGGTTTTGTTCAAAGTAAGGCAGATTACTCTTTATTTGTCTTTTCCCGTAGATCAAAGTATTTACATGTTCTGGTTTGTGTGGATGATTTGGTCAAGAAATGCTTGGGTTCTTGTTTTCACATGAAGAACCTTAGTTTGCTTAAATATTTTTTGGGCATAGAGATTGCTAGAAGACATGAGGAAATGTTTCTCTTGCAAAGGAAATATGCTTTGGACATCCTATATGATACATGTTTATCTGCTTCTAAACCAATTGATTTTCCGATGGAGCAATAACATGATTTGGCACGTGTTGAAGGTCCAGCCTATCATGACCCGGAGCAGTATCGCCGTTTGGTTGGGCGTCTGATATATTTGACTATTACTCGTCTTGAACTTAGTTATTCAGTTCATACTCTTGCGCAATTCATGAAGTCTCCTTGTGTCCCTCACTGGAAAGCTGCGGTTCGTGTGTTGCACTACCTGAAGAGTCATCCTGGTCAAAGTTTATTTCTTTCTTCTCGTAGTACTCTACAATTGACTGCTTATTGTCATTTGGATTGGGCCGCCTGCACAATTACTCTACAATTGACTGCTTATTTTGTTATGATTGGTGATTCCCCGGTTTCCTGGAAGACTAAGAAGCAACCTACTGTTTCTCGGTCTTCTGCTGAAGCAGAGTATCGTGCTATGACAGTTACCTGCTGTGAGTTGTTATTACTTAGGTCCTTACTGAAGGACTTAGGGGTTTCACACTCTTTTCCTATGAAATTATTTTGTGATAGTCAATCTGCTTTCCACATAGCGACCAACCCGGTTTTTCATGAATGCACGAAGCACATTGAAGTTGATTGTCATTTTGTCCGAGATCTTGTACAATCTGGTGCTATTGTTACTCAACATATCCGTACGATAGACCAACCTGCATATTTGTTCACTAAAGCTCTCGGACGTAATCAGTTCCATTCTTTACTTGACAAGTTGGGAATTTCCGATGCTCATGCTCCAACTTGAGGAGGAGTGTTAAGGAATTGGAATTGGATTTGTATTCTTACCATAATTATAGATGTAATTGTATTCTATTACCTTTTTCTAGCTTGTATAGGTATGCCGTACTACTATATAATGTATCCTGAATTCATGAATAAACACAGATCATTACCCTTATTTCCTATAATAAGTGCAAATATAACCTTAAAGACTATTGACCGACCATTGATCAACGAAAAATGACCAAAATACCCTTTCATGCTAATACTAAAATTTAAAAGACAAAAATATCCCATACCCCCACCACATCTGTTGCCACCTCCTCCACCACCAGCTTGCCGTCGCCGCCCCATTACCACCCAGTCAGCCCCGCCCCGCCACCACCTTCCACCCCCGCCACCACCACCAACAACCACCACCTTTCACCCCCGCAACCACCAACAACCACCACCAGCCATCCCGCCACCACTGCCCAGCCAACCCTCCACCTTCACGCCACTCTCCATCTTCCCCCAACTCTTCCATTTTTCTTTTTTTCCCCCATTTCTTCATGTTCCTTATTCCACCAGTTCTCGGTGCTTCTTTATTCTTCATCATTCACCGCCGCCATCTCTCCATATCTATGCCACACCTTACGGTGTTGCTCCATCTCCAATTTTTTAGTAGTCTTTTACAAGGTCACATGGACCCATCTTCTCATCTCCATGGGGCTTCTGAATCCGAACTCGGGTATGAATAGCGACAAACAGAGCAGTTGTTGTCTCCGACGCCGATGACATCGACGTCACCCCACACGGTGTTGCTCCACCACCGATTTTTTTTAGCAAAGTCTTGTACCGAGTCACAGAAACCTTTTGATACGAGGTGAAAATGTCATTTATTATAATTTTGTTAGTTTAGTATTTTTAGTAGGATAACACTATACTTTTTTTCCTACTGGATTTTTTTTAATGAGGTGGTGTGATCATTTGTAATTTATTTTATTTTAGAATAAAGCCCATTAACTCGACCATGTTGGCTAAGAATATTTTTGGTTACATTTTAGTTAGGGTTTAGAATATTTAGTTTTAATTTGATTAGAATTAGATTTTGTAAGATTAGATAAGGTAATATTCATTCAAGATTTATCTCGAAGAATATAGTCATTTATTTTAGTTATTCTAGTTATATATGGTTTTAACTTCTTAAAACTGTCATAAGTCATTCTAGTTTCTTTTTTACTAGCCAAATTATACCGTATAAATAGGGGAGGCCATTCACAAGTTTAACAACATCTTTTATCAATCAAATATACAACTTTTTGAGTTCATACTCTTTATTTGCGAGCTATTTTAATTATTGCTTAAATCTCGATGGTTAGTTAAGTACCAATAACCTTGTGATCTGATCATGCGGGCTAGTTAGAGAACAAGTCGAGAATGAGAGCATCCTGTGGGCCAGGCTCTTGAATTTCGTGCGACTTGGTAAGAGTTTCCAGATCCCTTCATTAGGTCAAAGATTTTAATTCTGCAATCCAGAATCTACGCAGGGGGATTCTTATCACCTTTCTTCCGGTCTCCATAGGACTCCAAGATCTGAACCCGAGTACGAATAGTGCCAAATAGTGTGTTGTTGTCTCCGATGCTAATGACTTTGGCGCCGCCCCACATAGTGTGGCTCCACCGCCAATTTCTGAGCAGAGTCTCCTACGCGGAACTCAGGTGGCGGGCGGGAGGTGGGCAAGTTCATTGGTCGAGTTTTTAGGGTTTAGGCCGTGGGGGTGGTGGGGATTGTAGCAGGCGTGGTGATTGGGTAGTTCGTTGGCTGAGGTTTTAGTGTTTAGGCCATGGCAAAGAGGTGATTGGTGGGTTAAATTGTTCTGGCGCCATCATCCTATTTTTTCTGTTTCATCACAATCCATTTTTTTCATTGGTCTTTTCATCATAATCCGACCTCAAATTGGAAAAAAGGTTATATTTTCACATAAACTAACTATCTAAGGTTATATTTGAACTTTCAATTATCGCAGGGTTTATGTGTTCTTTCGTGAATTATGTAGGGTTATATATGCACTTTGCTCTAATAATTATTGATCCACCTTGAGCATTAACATACATCAAAATTTCTTGGTGGGTTGACCAATAATAGATACAAAATGGAAAAGAAACCATATTGATAATAATATGAAATTTATCACCACATATTCTTCAAATCTTAAGTCGTTGCCGTTGAGTCAAATTTTAAAAGGGAAGGAAGGGAGCGTTAGAATTGGAAAATGGAAGAAAGGAGAAGACATACGAAAGAAAGAAAAGAAAGAGGGAAAAAAATGGCTGCTACTAAAAAGGAAGGAGATAAAAAGCGTGAAATGCTTTATCAAGGTTTGTTTAGACGACAGTTCAACCGCCATAGTTTACTTTTGTGCAGTCCACACACCTATCATGACTTATAACATTAAAATTGTCCTCGAAAGTGCACTTTATACACATGTTTTAGAACTGTCCTTGAAACTCCCTTAAAATAGTTTTTTAGTGCATATCTTTGTAGGATTTCCCTGTTGTTTACTTCAGTGCACTCCAGACACCTGTTCTGAGGTCGGAACTACCCTCTGAAATGGACTAAAGTAAACAACAGAGCCGATGTACGACAATTTCAATAGTGGTTCAAGCCCCAACCATCATTGACGATGGTTGGTGAATAACCGCTATCCAATTTATGGAAATATTAACCGTCTATCATCAATCCAACTATCGAGACATGTGTTTTGAGTTTGGAACTCAAGATATATGACAGTTCTGAAGAAAAAATCCATAATTATCGTGCAACTAAGTTGTTAACAACGATTTATGTAGTAGTTATTCATGTGACTGATACAATTAATTTAGAGTTAAGTGCTAAAATGACCCGATCTTTTGGCTGAAAGTATCAATATAACCTTGCAATCTCAGAAAGTGTCAATCTAACTTTTGACTCCGTTAACTTTTTAATAAACAATTCCTTGGCCGGATTTTGTTAAAAATACAATTTTCCCTTGACTTAAACAAAATAAAAATACAAAAATATTAAATGAGACTAAAAACCTTATGCTTTATGAATATTTTTCTTTCTATTTTCTTCATTACTCCCCCCCCAATTCTTCCCCATCAAACGTACAGAACCTGAAGCTTCACTTCCCCCCATCATTCGCTGCTACTCAACTGTGTTCCTGCCGCCGCTTCCCTTTCCATTTCCATTCCCAGCTTCCCTTCGCCGTGTCGCTGTTCCCATCACTGTTTCCATTTCCATTTCCTCCTCGATTTCTTGAATGGTGCGAGCGGCTAGAGTTTCCACGGTCTGCCGGGGATGAAGGGAAAAAAGAGAGAGGAGGAGGGCGTGGAGTGGTGGTGAGCGGAGCGGTGGAGGTGAGGGTAGAGCAGCTAGGGTTTCCTCCGGTAGGCGGCGAGGATGAGTGGATGGGAAGGGTAGAGAGGTGGTTGTAGCGTGTAGGGTGGTGGCAGGGAAAAGGATGAAGGCGATGAGGGGTGGCGAGCTGGTGATGGGTGGCTTGGTGGTGGTGCGATGACGGTGGTGAGGGAAGCAACGGTGAAGGCAGCGAAGGTTCCCGGCGGCAGAGGAGGTTCCCAATGGCAGAGCGTGGCATGGGGGTGGGTTATGAAAATAAACAGGGGTATAATGGGTGTGAAATTTTAGCTTTGGTCTAAGGAGTATTTTGGTCATTTCAGTTTTTGAAAAATGCCTGAATTCTTTAGGTTAATGCTAGAATTAGGAAGTTTGGCTATATTGGCACATTTTGACTAATAGTTAGGGTTAGACTGACACTGGGAGGTCATCACCGTACCTCTCAAAGTTAATATTTGTAAGCCCTAAATGCTACTAACTACAACTAAGTAGATAGTGGCAAATTGGGGTCGACCACGAAGAAGATGGATCATTCTAAGGGTTTAAACATGTAAGATGGATACTAGACTAGATATACATATAAAAACAAGTAAAGGGGGGGGGGGGTGGTTGGTTGGTTTTGTCCTAAGTTGTGTAATTAATGACAGGCTAACTAGAAAAGTCAAGTAACTATGCTAATCATGCAACAACTAAGAAAAAGAGCTAAAAACTACAAAAGGCAAAGGCTTGGGGGCAATTGATATCCACTTCCAACCTCATGTAGCTCATTGAACCATTCACTCATTCTATTACATTCATTACCTATGAGGAATGCTATCACTTCCATTTTAAAGATCAACATTCATTTCTTCTTAAGATTAACTTGCAAACGCAAACAACGATATTTTGCAAAGCTCATTGATAATAACTTTAGACAAACAATGCCTAAAGGTATTTCATCAATGATATTATACACGAATAACCATATATTTGATAACAAAAATCATTCGACCAAACACATAGCCATTTAACCAAACAAAACATTCATCAGATTAAACCTAGAACAAATCACATTGAAGATTCAACTTTTCATTGCTTTTATAGGATAAATATGATAACAATTCACATTAACATACTTATCTAGCAAGAATCACTACACATTATACACAAGAAGTTCTAATTCCACGTTTATGTCAAATGAGCTAAGAAATTTGCAACTTTCCTAACACCCTAACACTTCAATCATACTAATATTTCATATTCTCAAACAACCTATGGCATAAATGAAGTAAAACACAACATTAAGAACCCATGAATGCTAAATAACAAAAGCTTCAAGAAAGAGTGAAATAGAGGTTCTTGCTACATAGATGTGGAAGCTTTAATCAGTTGCTCCAAAGTACAAAACTAACCTAGATAATCAAAACCCATAACATAGAATAAAAATCTACAAAGAAAGAAGAGAAAATGAAAGAAAGGGAGGGGGGGACTAGGGTTTTGGAGCTCCAAGTCGGGCTTTTAAAATGGGGGAAGAAAGGGGGCTATTTATAGCCCAAGTGGGTCAAGAAAAATCAAGAGTGTAGCAGAGCACGCGAGCTGATGCGGATAGGGGGCGGTAGCCCGAGGGCTTGGCGCGGTGGTGCTGGGGCATGACATGGGGGCGCTGGGAGAGAGGCTACGCGTGTTGAGGACCTGAGAGGCTACGCCATAGTTTGCTTCCAGGGGCGCGGGCGCTGGCTTCGCGTTTTGGGGTGCGCTACCGTGCAATGCAGCGCCCGGGCTGCACGCCCTGTTTTCTTCACCCACTGGTCGGTCGGCCGGCTAGTCTTTGCGTCACTACGAGTGAACCGTTGCTCTGATTTTGTAGTTCTTGTAGTCGATTTTATAGTGCTCAAGAAGACGAATCCAATGATGCTACCTTTGTAGGCTGATTCTTCTCGGATCATTTTAAGAACTTGGTCCAAACTTTTGGGTCATAATTCATCCGCTTCTTTGTCTTCCTTTTTCGACCCTTCTATCTTCTACCACATTTTGGCTCGTGGCCTTCACTAAACCACTCCGAAGTGCACACGAGCAATCTATGAGTTAAGCTTAGAAAAAGAAATCTAGATGCTCGTAAAGACCAAAAATCCATTAGACTAAACATAGGTTACAAAATGAAGGATTTAGATATGAAAACCGAAAACAGTCATCTAAACCCCTTATGATGTAAACCTATATAAATCTAGCAATCTTACTACAAAAGGAGAATAAAAGAGATGTTAAATGCTCCAGAAAATACATGCATTTGACGTCTCATCTGACACAATTGGTAATAAGTTAGGGCTAGATTGACGTTTTCTTAGATTGTAGGGTTATATTGGCACTTTCAGTCAAAAGTTAGGATTATATACTCCCTCTATCCTAACTCAAATTGCAAGGAATCTTTTTCACGGGTATCAAGAAACATGTTGACCGTTATTATGTTTAACTACGTATAGTAACGATAAATAAAAATTTGATATTTAGAAACAACTTGTCACGACGAACCCAACCCTATAACATATGATGATATTACTGTTTATACATCTATTCAAATACGTGGTCAAAGTTGAATAATGAATAGTGACATAAAGTGAGTGTGCAGTTTGAGATGAGACATATGAAATATGTATTTATCCCATTAATTTACTTACTAAGTATATTTAAATTTGTAAGCCATATTAAATGAATGATTGCAAACTGTAAGTGATGTTATGCAAAATATAAATACTAATGTTAAAATGTCAAATATTTTAATAAGCTCCAATTAAATAAATTGAAAAATACACGATAAACAAAAAAAAATATTTTTTATAAAAAATTAAAAAATAATTTTAAACAATGACATGTTATACTGTTTATATGAACATAATCATTCCTTGAGATAATGAAATACTAACTTTAATTCGTTAGAATCGTGTTTTTTTTTTTGTTTTTTTGACGTTAGAATCGTGTTTAGTTTGGGTTGAATACCTGAATCGTTTCAGGAATAGTCAAGCAGTTTCTTAATACAGTAATTAATTTTGGCGATTTTCTCACCAAACTATAACCATAGCATCATAATGGCGTCATAATATCATAAAGACATAAAGTCACAACTCCCACCTAATAAACAAGACCGAAGACGAAAATAACTCCGCAGTTAAACAGTAAACTCGATTTACATTGTCGTCATAGTTTCACCGTTCATTTAAACAATTGGACCACGAAACGACGTCATTTGTCGGCACTGGCTCACCAAACGACGTCGTCGTCTTCACTAAAATCAAAATGGTATCTAAGACATTCCAGAAAGGTTAAAAAACGAAGCCTTTGTAAGAGAGAGAAAACGAGAAAGAGAAGGAGAAGAGCTTTCTCTCTCTTCTGATCTCTCTTCTCTTTCCTCAAAATCATTCCGCAAAGTCGCCGAAGCCCAGTAAGTTCATTAACGTTGCTATCTTCGCATGCAGAGTTAGGTGATTGTTGATTTATTACCGCTGTATTTTGTTTCATCACATGCTCTTGTATTGGTTTCTGAGAGAAAATTAATGTTTGGATTTGGATGATTTTTGAGGTAATTTTTCATGGTAGTTAGCTGATTAGGGGATAAATTTTGATGGGTTTGGACGCAATGCTCGTTTTCGGTTTTCTGTAATGTATAAAAACCCGTTCTTGTAATTTATGCTGTGAATTTGCTCTTTCTTTCCCTCCTTTTGAAGTATGCTGTAGGGGATTTACTACATTAATGTATAGTATTAGGAAATCGGGTGAAAAGGGTAGTTGTTGATTGGGCTCTTTTGAGTATTGGTGTTGTATTATTCATGGTTTAGATCCTAAAGGTATCGTTTTTAGCTGTAATTTTGCTTCGTTTGTTTGTTTCTTGGAGTCCTTGGTTGTTAGATTGAGCTAAACTTTCAAATCTCAGTGAATCATGCTGCCATTTACCACATGCTGCTCGTTTTCCAGTCTTATGATTCTGATTCACATTCTTGAAATAATGGATACTTGGTGATGCGATTAGTACTTGTTACTTTTCTGCAGGCTGGGCCTCTGTGTATATTCATTATGTGGAAATCTCTATCGAATGTCTTTGGAAACTTAGGTCCAAAGAAGATTAGTTCGAGTGAGAGTCTGCCTTGCATATATGATTCCTCCGACGATGAGAAGAGTTCGGACGCTAGTGGTGAAGAAGGATTGGAATGTCCCATTTGCTGGGAATCTTTCAATATCGTGGAGAATGTTCCCTATGTTTTATGGTGCGGCCATACTTTGTGCAAGAATTGTGTTCTAGGGCTTAAGTGGGCTGCATTGAACTTCTCCAATCAGCAGATTCAGGTTCCTCTCTTCATTTCATGTCCGTGGTGCAATGTGTTGACGTTACGGCTGATTTACAAGGGAAACCTGAGATTTCCAAGCAAGAACTTCTTTCTTCTTTGGATGGTGGAGAGCAGAAATGGTGATCGGATCAATAATTTTTCCTCCGTTTCTGGGGACCCTCAGGTTTGGTCTCCTCAGTGCACCTCAGTGATCGGGAATGCTACATCCAACACTGTCACTAGGAGGGTACAACGTCTTGGAAATGCAGGCTCTAACAACAGTGAAAATGAAACTGCCACCAATACAAACCTTTGGGAGAGGCACCAATTTTCATTTAAAAAATCGCTCGATTTCTTCCTCAACTTATCGGCAAAGCTTCCGCTGGTCCTCGTTCTCCTTATCATCGTTGTCTTTGCTCTACCCTCCAGTGCTGCCATACTTATGCTATACTTGGTCATCACAGTTGTCTTTGCGATTCCTGCTTTTCTGGTTCTGTACTTTGGCTATCCTGCTTTGGATTGGCTGGCTAGGGAAATCACCACCTGATGTCTGTGAAACTTTGATTGGTTCAGCTGTCTGTGAAACTCCATGGTCTATTTCTGGCTTAAATTTGTAGCTTCTTATGGTAGAGTGTCTGCTTGATTTGGCTGCCTTTGTACGGTGACCTGATGTCAGCATTGTGTAAATATGTTGTTTTCTGTAATGAAGGAAGTCGACCAAGCCTTTCTGGAATAATATACATATAAATTTCTTCTATATGATATCTCAGAGCTGATTATCATCTGTTTAGTGAGACCATTGTTTACCTCTGACAATTTTGATGTTCTTAATGTTTGATATTGCTAGATTGTTTAGTTTTCTGATGTAATCTTTAGAAACTTTTATAATCGTTATAGCGAAAAAACCAGAAATGAATGAATTAGTATAAGCTTAACAGTCTAGATTTACAGGTCTTCCATGAAAATTGAAGGACAGATTTACAAGTAATGTTTTGATGGGACTTTTGTTAAGAGGATTTCATCATAAGAATCTAATCAGCTGCACAGGAGTCATGGATGTACAAGTAAGTCATCATCTTCTGGTATGTAATTCAAAAGCACCAGCATGTTGCTGGGAGTTTTCCAGTCAATCTCATCTTTTCTGCTTTCTCCTTTGCCTTGAACTCTTCCCTTTTCCGGTTTTCTGCAGCCTGCGACCTTGCTCCTCCAGCAATGTTTTCGATACTAACGAGTGCCTCTCGGTAGCGCTGCATCGCTTTTGCCCTTTTCTTGTCCAATTCAGCCTGAAACATTTACATTTACCAAGTTAGTTCTTTTTTACTTGGTATTTGCTAGAGTATAACTGCCCTCATGAACACAAAGCATGATAAAACCTCGATCCTGTCAAGTCGACGTTTTGCTTTGTTTTTCTTCTTTTGCTCCCAACCGAGGATTAAGGCCTTCTTTTTGTCATGCCTGCAGTAGTTTATGGAGTTTAATTCAAGTTCTACTTCTTGCCTATGGATTTAGGTACACAGATATGCTTACTTCTCTTTTATTCTAGCCAATTCGGCCTTTTTCCAGGATTCTGCATCCATGTCTCCCTTTCCCGGAGGCTTTGTAATCTGGGTCACGTTATCAGCTGGCAGAAATGGTGGCCGAACAGGAGATGGAATCTTCGGCTTTGGCTCTGCTGGGATCTTCTGAGTTTGCTCTTCGATCTCTGATTTTCTAGTTCTCGTTCTGTCTGGAATGTTATCAAAGGACGAAGTCTTTTTAATGGCTGGTGGAGGTACACCGGCCTTTTCAGTAGGAATTCTTCCTTCAGGTAGAAGACTGCTTGAGCTGTTCATATGAGTATCAGCAAAAGAAATCCTCTTCTTCACCGGCCTTTTCTCCATGCCTTCATTGGTTATGTGCATCCTTTGATCTGGAGCACCTAAGATTTGCTTTGCACCTTCATCTGTTTCAGATAAATTCGACAAATGAATAGTGAGAAATGATTGATTTTGCAGAGGTTTCTCCAAGGTTTAGATCCCACCTGAGAATTCGATAGACTTTGCACGGCGATCAGGAAGTGGTGTCTCTTCTATCTCGCTCTTGGTCCTCGTGGAGGCTACATCTGGAACGCGACTTCCTCTTCTCCCTTCTCGAGTTCCTGATAAATCAAGAGAACTTATAGCCAATGCAGCTGCTGCAACTGCAAGCTGATACTCAGCTTCATCAGTTGAATCGCTATTGTCTCGAGACATCGATCCCGAGAACTGCCTCTTGATCCAGCTGGGAGTTCTCTTCTTCTCTGCAAATCATGAACTCAAAAGGTTTAGTTGTTTTCTTCTCATTTTCAACATGCTGATTTTTCAAGACATACCTCCTTTGTGGTATCTTTTTGTCATCCTTACCTGTATACCTCAATTGCTTGAACAAATTGTCCATTTCTTGAATTGAAACAAAGTGTGAAGTGACTATTGGGAGGAACTATTTGGTTGATTCATGCCTTGAAGGTTATTATTTGAAGGTTAAGGTAGGAAGAAGAAAGGGCTCTGTGACAGGTGAATATAGGGTGGGAATAGGGGTATGAAGGCATGCAAAGAGGGATACCTTTCCTTGCAAAGGGCACTTTTGGTTGTCATAGCATCAAGAAAAGGGCATTCCTTCCTTCTTTGAATCCCCTTTTGTTCTTGTCTCTCTATCATCACCTTTTCTTGGGAAACATTTGCTTCCAAAGTAAGTATCTAAGAATGAGCAAATAGCAAAATTGGTATCCAGTTTGAATTAAAATTCATAGTTTTGGATCATGCTTTTAGATTTGTCTTATAAAGGTACTCAATATGTATTTTCCACTTAAAATTAGGTATCACATGCCTATTTTTTAGTTGAAAAACATCATTTCATAACATAAATGTTAAAACAAGCTGAATACCTTCAAATGATATATTCAACAACTATAAATATCTCGTTTCATTGTGACCTCTTAAATTCTCAAAACTCCAGTCGCTTCAACCTCGTAGGAGCATAAAACTCGTCGTTGTCTCGACTATGCTACCAATGACTCGTGAAAGTCGAAATGAGAGAGCACTCATATTGAGGTGGATTTACTAAGATGATTTTAACAGTTATTCACTCCGCTCTTGGCTACCCAACATTTACTGTGGTCACGATAAATATTAAATTATAAATTTCAATAAAATGTGAATACTATTAAATTGTAAATTTCAATAAAATGTGAATACCATTTATAACCATTCACTCATCTAAGAACGAAAGACGCTTTTTCATATTCTAGCTTTCTTTTATTGATTAGCATATTCATCAATTCTTTTAGGAAAAATGTGACTTAGATGCTTTTGTAACACATTTTTATAATCAGATTCATCGTAGAAAGTAGTCTCCCTTAAAATAAAATAAAAATAAAACTCATGAGCACCTCTCCCTTCAATATTATATTCCCTTCAAATAGATTCTATTGCAAATCATGTGCTGGAATGAGTAAATCCTGTTCCCTATCTTCCCAGCCACCAATTTTGGGTGCCAAGAAAGCTTTGGCAGAATGAAAATATAAACAAAATAAACATAATATGAATCTGTTCACATATTCTACTTCAGAGCATACTTTCTAATAGGAAAGATGCTTAAACTTTGCTTATCTATCCTATTACTTTCTATACTTTCTATGCACAAGCTGGGGCTCTTAAACCTTTCAGTCTAACAAAGACTAGAGAATCAGGCTTCACAATAATAGGATGAAAAATATCAACATATTTAGGTTCAAGAACTGGGATTTCAGATGATTCTGTGAGCTTCAATGGAGTCCCATTCAACAGCACAACATCACTCTTAATGTCCCCATCTTTTGGAGTCAGATGATACTCTTCTCTAATTTCAGAAGTTATGTCAAATTCCAGCATTTTTCTTGAACTGTACAGGTTGAGGTCATTCATCACTGAAACCTCGAAACTACTCGAATTCGACAGGTTGATCAGGAGGAGGGCAATGCCCGTCTGCGAAAAAGAACAGATTGTTGAAAAAACGACGCGCGAAAAATATAATCTTGAGGATGGAAAGTAATGTGAAGAAGAAGATTACATCATTTTTGGAGCAATGAGAGTAAGCCCTTAAACTAGGAGGTCCATGATGAGTTGTTGTGAGAACTCTCTCTCCCATCAGTCGATGCCATAAAAGAGCGCTATCGAGCGAGAAATGTCAGAAAGAAAACCAGAACTTCAATGATTCAATTACATTATATAAATACTGACTAACCCGTAGTAATCTGGATTAGGAATGAAGTTTGTTGTGTTAAGGAGGCCATAGTTCCCTCCAATCAAGGATTGTCTGCAGAAAACCTTATGGTTGAAAGTTGATGTCATTCCTAGTTGGTCCAAATACCTGTTACAACATTCAGACATTCTTCAAGAATTCAAGGACATAAGAATGTTTTTACTACAGGAATGATAATAGCATACCAGAATCCATTGGCAAAGGTATGCGAAACATATTTCCCGCCGCTGTTATAAGCTCCACCTGCCTCTCCCACCCATGCTCCTGCCCACGGGCCAAACAAGTCCACGCTTGTCGAAACATCCTTGTATGTCTGAGCTACTTCATGGAGAAAATAAGGATCTCGAACCTTGCTGATCAGCGTTTCATCCACGCCTGAAAAACAGAAAAAGGTTGGTTTTCCAACACTGGCATCAAGAAAAGACTAGGATTCTATGACAATGGAACAAACCTGGTCCAAGGTTGTATGTATGGTGAGTGATACCATCCACGACACCAGGTCCTGATGTCTGAAGAAAGGTACTGAACCATTCCTCGTCGTAAAATCCACCAGGTCCTAATACCAGTGGCCTTGTTGTTGTATTTGGGTACACGTTCTTCACAATGTTCTTGAGTGCAATCATATCTTTTCCATACTGCTCTGCTTCAACTCTAGCAGCCACTCCAGAACCACAAAGTTCGTTTCCTGCGGGAAAAATGCGAAGTTTTTGAAGCCTAACAAGAAGTGCAGATTCTTGAAGATGGGATTTTTGTTTAGACAGTTTCTTACCAAGTTCATAGGAGTGTATCTGGTATCCCTGATTGACTGTGTAGTTAATGAAATCCTTTGCATTCTGAGAGCTCCAATTTCCTACCCAAAGGATGTCATCATTTTCAGCCTTTTTCCTCCCAATGAGAGCATTCAACCCAAATGTTACCAAAGCCCTGTACATATTATCACTTTATTTTTGAGGCCATTACAAAATACCACCACCACAATAGAGCATTTATCCCTATGTGGGATCGGCGATATGAATCATATCTAGCAGACAAGAAGATAAGGAAAAACCATTTGCACCATTAGAGAATACAACTACTACTACAACAACATCATCTGCTATGTGGGGTCGGCTATATGAATCATATCTCTCGCAGACACAAAGATAAGGAAAAACCATTTGTTTATTTGAGCACCATTAGAGAATACAACAACTACAACACCATCATCTGCTATATGGTGTCGGCTATATGAATCATATCTCTCGCAGACACAAAGATAAGGGGAACAAATAACCACTAGAGAATACAACTACAACAACAAAAGTGTCGGATCGGCTGTATGAATCATATCTTGCAGACACAGAGATGATCACTAAAAACCATTTGTTTATTTGAGCACCATTAGAGAATACAACATCATCCGCTATATGGGGTCGGCTATATGAATTATATCTTGCAGACACAAAGATAAGAGGAAAATATTTGCTTATCTGAGCACCATTAGAGAATACTACAACAACAACAACAACAACAACAACAAAAAGTGGGATCGACTATATAAATCATATAATGCAGATACAAAGATGATAACTAAAAATTATTTGTTTATTTGAGCACCATTAGAGAATACAACAACTACAGCTACAATTACAGAGCATTTATTGGCTATATAAATAATATCTCTCAAACATTTAAATAAGGAAAATCATTTGTTTCTTTGAGAACAATTAGGGAAGACAACTACTAAACAACAGAGCATTTATGAATCATCTCAAGCAGACACACAGAGAAACAAAAACATTGTTTATTTGAGCACCATTAGAGAATACAATTGACTACAACAACAATAAAGCATTTATCGGTTATATGAAACATATCTCGCAGGTTATATGAAACATATCTTGCAGACACGGAGATAAGGAAAAAGTAACAATTACCCAGTTTTGTTGAACAAACCATTCAGCTCATCCCATCTCTTCATTGTAAGGCAGCCTTTGCTGAACCCAAACATGCCATTATGCCTCTTTCTCAAGTTAGGACATTTCTTTACATTCCCAACTTGGTACACAATTCTATCTTCTAGAGAGCCTCCAACTCTAATCCTAAGAGGGCTAAATGCTGCAATCAATCAAAGCAGTAAAAACCCAACTTTTGCTCAAAACTGAAGTAGCTGAAACAAACTGCAGAAACAACTTCTAAAACATAAGCAAAATCGAATCTTTCTTGAACACACACAAACCTTTGATGGCATTGGCAAGAATCTGGTTCTCCAAATCCTGAAAAGACAAGAAAAGTTCAGTAAAAATTGCACCAATTTCTTGCAAATTCTCAACTTTTCAACTACAAAAGTACCAGATTGAGGATTCCAGCTTTTCCCCAAGGGCACTGCCCATAATCGCATTTATCTTCAGGCCACCAATCCAAAGTTGCACAGATGAAGTTCTCATCGGTCCTAGCAATGGAGGTCACTGTTTCCACTTCTACGATCACTGGCTGAGCTGCCATGGCCAGACAAAACGACAATGAAAACACCAGAAAACGCACGAAAACGACATCTCTAGAAGGATGGTTTTTCGTCATCACCATGCTGCCAAGAAGAAGAAAACAAAAGGGATTCAAATAACTGGTACTGGAATAAGACTGGTTATATATTTTCAGAAAAATAATTTAAAGAGGCTATTCATATAGAGGATGGTGTTTGAATTAATCACGTTAACTTGTCATGTTATGGTTTCTAGAAAAATGGCTTGCAAGCTACACATTACTTGCATTAATTTTGTCGTCCAATCATTAATTTTTCAATAGTTTGTTAGGAGATAGACAATAAACTTACACGATATAATCTATTTAGAAAATTCATATTTATTGAATCATTTTTTTTATATTTAATTATCGTCGATAATATTGAAATCAGGGTGAAAAACAAAGTGTTGGTGGTAGAAGTGTTTGGAGTGATTTAGAATTCCACCGGGTGGCGCCAAATCCTGATAACTCATAGTACAACTACCATGAATCTTTGAACCCATCTTCAGTTTTGTTTCTAATACATTCCAAATTCTTGGACTAAACAACAAAAAATCTTACGTAACATGTCCAATTGTTACAATATTTAAATATTTTGTGGACCAAAAATGTTCAACAAATGGGGAGAAAGTCTTTAACGGTTGGATAATAATAAAAAAAATTGTTCTAATAATTTTTAGATTTAAATTATAATTATGAGCTCTTACACTTCAAACTCTAACTTAGGTTGAAAGTGTCAATATAACTTTGCAAAATGAAAAATTGCCAAAGTAGTCATAACTTTATAATAAAATGTGCAGTCTCGTCCGATCTTGGACTGACGAACACCCTTCAGCTACAATCACCTTATCTTTTGCAAAAACATGCCAAAACAACCTTGCAAAATTATAAAGTTTCAAACTAACCCTAACTTATTGAGAATGTGTCAAGCTAACTCCAGACGATTTTTTGTCAACGGAAAATTTGACCCAAAATTAATGAAAAGACAATTTTGCCCCTTGAATAAAAAATGAAAAAACAAAAATTATGAAAAGACCATAATGCCCAGCACTTCTAGGGTTAGATCAACACAAACTAATATAACAAAGGATTAGATCGACCCTAATTGAATAAACTTGGGGTTTGATCAGCACTAACTGAAAAAATACAAGGTTAGATAAGCACTTAATTTAAAGAACGTAAGGTTAGATTAGTATTATTTTCGTAACATTACGTAGGGTTAGATTAGTATTATTTTCGTAACATTCTTTGTACAAGTAAAACTTCCTAGATAGAATGCATTGAATTTCCTTTTCAAATGATTGAATCAGGCAACAAAAGTAACTGCACCAATAAGCCAAATAGCATAAAGCAGATTCAAATTCATTTATCAAATCACAAAAAAAAGTACTTTGATGACAACATACACTAAAGGGCACTACACTCGACAAGTCGACATCCTGCGACTAGCATCTATTGAGTAGAATAAATCACAACAACAATCCTGACATGTTTGCACCCAACAACACAAAATTCATTGCCTTCAAGGCCCTAACAATCGCCAGACAATTGCAACCGTTTGCGAATGCAGTGATACTTTGACTAGCAGCAACCGATTGAAACCAACCTCATTCGCACAATCTGTCTTCATTACCTTCCTACGAATGTTGGGTTGGGGATGAAACAAGGTGACAATACTATCTCTTCTGTACTCAACCGCATAGAGCACAACCCACCGCTGTCATAAGTGGACGTTACATCCGTAATATATTCTGCCCAAGTTTTTCACCATTCTCGACATAAACATAGTTGTTTCAGATGAGTAGACCTTGCAAACTATGCTTTCCCAATGCACTCAATTGACACTGCAGCTCATGAATCCATTCTTCACATTTTCCAAAAAATTATAACATTTCACCGACCAACACATCAACCAAATCCATTTACAATCGTACTTTAACCCATTACCAAAAGTAAATACCCAGAATTTCATAAATTAAATTTCCCCCAAATCAAAACTAGGGTTCATAACATGAAACTAATCAATTAAATCAGGATACATGGGATTGTAGTCGGCGAATGAATGGGCCTTCCCTACCTTCAAGGAGAATGAGGGAGGCAGAAGAGGCGAGAGAGGAGGAAGAAACGAGGAATGGGGAAGAAACAAAGGAAGGGGTACTAGTGGGGGATATGAAGAAGAAGGAAACAATTTTTGGTATCGAAACAGAGATAACTATTTTTAATCCAAACAAGTGACACCTCATTAGGGGGGAAATGGGCATAAAATTTTCTACTTAAGGGTTAAGGGATTTTCAGACTTTTTAGGTTTGGTCAATGACTTATTTTTTCAGTCCACGTCGGAAATGACACAAAAGGTTATAACAACACAATTCGTCAACAAGTAAGGGTTAGTTTGACACTTTCTGATTTTGCCGGGTTATATTGGCACTTTCATGCAAAAGATAGAGTTAGAACTTAGAAGTATATTTTCCCTATTTTATATGTAGGGTGGGGGTTCAGTTTCTTTTTTAAAAAAACCTCTACTCTCAAAATAAGTAATTTTAAAGAGTTAACCAAACACCAAAAGTTGTGTAGCTTGTACACAAAACAAAAGGTCGTGTTTGACAGGGTTTATAAGTGTTTTGCTTATAAGCTATACACCTTATAAGTGTTTGGTAAACTGCTAAAAAAATGCTTATTTAAGAAGCATAACCTATTTTATGAAGAAAAAAAAGTTCCCTCCCCCCCAAATTTCAAAACAAATCAATTTTGCTTATAAGTATATCTCTGCCAAACACACTCGTATAACCCTGCCAATTATACCATAAATTAGTTATTGATTAAAAAAGGAATTGATTGTTAATCCTGCTGAGTTAAGATATACTCTGTTTGGCAAAACTTATAAGTTGTTGTGCTTATCAGCAAAATATTTTTTAACGTTTGGTAAATGGCTAAACATGAGCTTATTTTTTGGGGAAAAGCAGAACTCGGTCTCCCCCTTCTTTCAAAATAAACCAGCTTTGATTATAAGCACAACTCTGCCAAATAGAGGCATAGTTAGGCCATTCTCTCCACTTTATTTGTATTTAAGTTCAATTCAATTTTATAAAATTATGAATTGGTTTTGGTCTGTTATGTTTTTATTTTTCACTATATTTAATTAAAAGAAAATCTCATATTACACCATCTAATGATTAGACCATGATAAACCTCATTTTTTTAAAGCTTTTATGGTAAAATTATAGAAACTAGCTTTGACATAATTAGTGTAACAGTTAAAACGGTTAAACATGAGACGTTCCCATACATTAATAGTCAAACATATATATTAGAGACATAAAAGAAGGTTGGGAAAAGTACAAAAATGACCATATTAAATTGAGAAAGTGCTGATATAACCTTGTATAATCTGA
Source organism: Rubia yunnanensis (assembly GCA_037428765.1). Lineage (NCBI taxonomy): Eukaryota > Viridiplantae > Streptophyta > Magnoliopsida > Gentianales > Rubiaceae > Rubia > Rubia yunnanensis. The sequence goes on along the minus strand of CM075071.1, from coordinate 74,829,511 downwards.
AAGTGCAGATTTAACCCTATCTTTTGATCAAATTGTGTAGTTTTACTCAATTTACACTATTCCGGCATGACCAAATAAATTTTGGCTTTGACCATTTATGAAAAGACAAAAATACCCCCATTCTTAAAACAAAAAAATGGAATGACAAAGATACCCTTAGGGTTCTTCTTCTTCTTCACACATGCCACCAGCGCCGCCGCTGGACCACCAGCATCGCAACCGGCAAAATTTCGAAGAAAGAAGAAGCGGGGGAAACGGGAAGAAGAAAGGAGAAAAGGAGAGAAAAATCGGAAGAAAATGGGAAGAAGAAGGGGAAGCTATTTTTGTGTTTTCCTATTTTTTGTTTTTAAAAATTTTAATTAGGGGTTTAATAGTCTTTTTACCGATTTCCAGCTAAATTAGTTGTTGACAAATTGGTCAACGATTTTAAGGGTTAATTTTGCACTTTCATATTTTACAAGGTTATTTCTACACTTTCACCTAAACATAGGGTTAAAAACACACTTCACTGAAAAAGGTTGTATGCATGCCCCATAGAGGGATTACTTTATTTGCAAGCATAGAGCAATTTCTAGTTTTTTTTTGTATTTAAAATTATGGGATTCTTCACTACAATAAATGAAAATACACATTAAATCACATTAGTTATATTAATTATAAATAATCCGTCAATTAAACGATCTACAGTATGATTATGTGTTAATCTATTGTTCTAGTTAGATGATCTAAACTAATACTATGCATTATTTCAGTTATTCTCGTTTCTTTTTTTTTTTAAAAAAATTTATCCTCCCACATTCACTTTTCCTTTTTTCTTTTGACTAAAAACACATCATTTTATTAACTGATAAGTTCAATTTCATTTTCCCTTAATCTTAATTTCAAATAGAAAAGAGAGGGCGAAAGAGGGACAGAATGAGAATGTGCAACTTACCAAACAAAATGGCCCCCAACCCCGGAAGCCTGAAAAACAACAATTCAAAAACAGCTTATAAAATGAACACTAATTTAAATTATCTTCTCAACATAGATTTCGCAGAAGTAGTTTGGGAGTAGGATGGTGAGAAGCAAATGTCGAGAGCCAGCAGAAGATGCCTTGATTTGCTGGAGAAATGTCGGAACATGGATCAGCTAAAGCAAGCTCATGCACAAGCCATTACATGTGGGCTTGGAACCAACAGCTTTGCTCTCAGTAGAATCTTAGCTTTCTGCTCCAATCCAATCCACAAGGGCTTATTCCGTGGCTATGAAATCTTCACACACATTGATCAGCCCACAATCTGCATCTGCAACACAATGATCAAAGCCTTCTTGCTGCAGAATGAGGAGGAGAAAGCTGTGGATGTGTTTAAAGGGATGTTGAGAAATGGGATGAGCCCAGATAATTATACACTTCCTTACGTGCTGAAAGCTTGTGCAAACATGAAAAGATCCAATCTTGGGAGGTTGGTTCATGGGAATTGCTTGAAATTAGGGTTCTTGAGTGATGTTTTTGTTGGGAACTCTCTGGTTGCTATGCTCCGCTTTTGAGGATATGGGATCGGCAAGATTGGTTTTTGATGAAATCCCTTTTCAGAATGTGGCTTCTTGGACTGTTTTGATTTGTGGATATGCTAAAAGGGGTGATGTTGATGAAGCAAGAATGGTTTTTGATGAAGCCCCAGTTAAGGATAGGGGGATTTGGGGGGCTATGGGGACTGGATATGTTCAGAACAATTGTTTTAAGGAAGGATTAGGGCTGTTCAGATTGATGCAGATCGAAGGGATTATACCTGATGAGGGCATTCTTGTTAGTGCACTTTCTGCTTGTGCTCATTTAGGTTCATTTGATGTGGGAATTTGGATACATACCTATGCGGAAAAGCTTAATCTGCCATTGGGAGTGAAGCTTGGCACTGCTCTGATTGATATGTATGCGAAATGTGGGAACTTGGATTTAGCTCGGAAGGTGTTCGATGAAATGCCGAAGAGAGATGTCATTTGCTGGAACACCATGATTTCAGGTTTTGCATTGAATGGAGATTGGAAAGGGTGTCTGAAACTGTTTGAAGAAATGGGAAACGTTGGAATCAGGCCAGATGATATTACTTTCATTTCTGTGTTCACGGCTTGTAGCTATGCGGGCATGGCTGCTGAGGGTCTGAGGGTGTTGAATATCATGTGCAATGTGTATGGAATGGAGCCGAAGAGCGAGCACTATGGATGTATAATCGATTTCCTTAGTCGTGCCGGGCTTCTTGAGGAAGCGAGGGACACAGTTGAGGGAATGCCGGCCTCAAATGCGCAAATGGGTGAAGCTCTCGCGTGGAGAGCGCTGCTGAGTGCCTGTTGCAGCCGCAATGAGGTGCATTTGGCCGAGGCTGCAGCTGAGAGAGTTGTGGAGCTTGAAAGACACAGTGGAGCATATGTGGTTCTGTCAAATATGTATTCTGCTGCTGGAAGACATGATGAAGCACGGAGGATGAGGAAGAAGATGCAGAGCCGGGGGATAGAGAAAGCGCCCGGGTGCAGCTCAGTGGAGATCAATGGAGGTGTTCATTAGTTTATAGCAGGAGAGAAAACACATGTACACAGATGAAGCTTATCTAGCAGGAAATTGTTATTACCAAAAACTGAGTGATTATGAACAAAGGAAATTCTTAGTTGAGGAACTGAGAACTGGAAGCTCCTGACTATGAACTGAAAATAAAAAAAGGAACATCACAACATCGTTCATATTAAGCTGATATTCATAGCAAGTATACTGGAAATTAATCTCAAAAACACATTATTCATACTTCTGAACCATATGGGAAAAAATAAAGCATTCAACCCCACCGAAAGGTACTGACATTGTTTGTGTTCTTCAGACCTGAACCCTGATATTGTTCATAATGATCTTCCACTTTGGTTCTGCCAAGAAAAAATTCCGTCTTTCTTCCATGTCTTCCACCAGATTTAGTACTTCATGATAGCAATCAGAAACTTCAATAATTTCAAGGAACATACTTTTCTCCAGACAACTAGGCAACTCCTCTAAAAATGAAATACTTTCCAATACCAACTTCTCCATACGCTCCAAATGATCAGTATCTTCTTCCGAGCACCATTTCTCAATATCCAAGTCAACCAGCTTCAAGACTTTAACTTTGGGGAATTCCCCATCTTTCATTGACCATTTTTTGTCTTTAAATTTTATCCTGAGCAATTTCAGGACTTCGAGATTCGGCAGTAGTCCAATGGTTGACATGTTTTGCTGAGACAAACTGAATCCTCCCAATGTCAGTTTCTTCAGATTTTCTGGCAAACTTAACTCCCGTATTGGCAAACTTAACTCCTGTATTGGCAAACTTAACTCCCGTACTGGCAAACTTAACTTCCGTCTTCTCCATCCAATGGTTGGGTTTCTCGAGAGCAGATGGGAGGCTGTTGAAAATGAACTCATTGGATTATCTGATTCATCACCATAAACATATAGCATACTCAGTGATTGTATTTGACTCAAAATGTTAGGACATACAAGGTTGTTTCTATCTCCCCGGCTGTATTGAAGCCTGCATTTCAGCTTACGGATGTTCGGAAACTTCCTTAGCAGACGCTCCATATTCCTATAAGGAATAACTACACCAGAAATTCTATCCAACTTATGTAAAGTGATTGGACTGTCAAGATTTTCTTCACTGAAAGTATAATAACCATCACCTCCTCCTAAGTAGAGATACTGCAATTTCTGTAGATGCCATAGGCGGTATGGCAATCGGCCATTAATGTCCCCCAGTTTAATCAAAGTTTCTAAGCCTGAGAGGTCACCTATCCACGGCGGAATTACACGCTCTTCACAAAGGATTGCCAGGAAGGTCAACTGAGCCAACTGCTTAATTTCATCGGGGAACCTGTAACCCAAATGCACTTGCTCTAAATCCAACACCTGTAAACGTTTGAAAATATGAAAGACGTATGAAATAGAACGACGCCATTTGATCCCTTCAACTAACGTCTGTGTTGATTCTGAGGAGTTGAGGATTAATGAACGTGCACAAGGACAAAACAATCTGGACTGTTTGAAATGTTCTGCCTCCGAGTGAATGCACAGCCTTTGCAGATCGCGCGGCTCATTAAATGCTGAAAGCTCATCATACCCTCTCACTAAGTGGAACAAATGTTCATCCTTGGCCTTCTGTACACAAAAATCACGAATCAGGTCATGAATCCGGCATGTTTTGACTCCCCCGAGAGAACTTTGTTTGGCAACTATAATCAAGCTTCTGTGGATCAGAACTCTCAGGTAGTCTTCTGGGCTGTTCATATCATCTCCTTGAATGAATTCTTCTGCAATCCATAATCGAAGCAACCTCCTGACTGAAATCTCTTGATTCTCTAGAAATGTCCCAAAATAGAGAAGGCACGGCTTTAAACAAGCCGGTAACTGCATGTAACTGAGCTCCAATGTCTTCCTGCACTGCTCCATAATGGATACACTGCTCAACTGATCCAAAAGTTCATTCCAACTCTCTGGCTCTGCATGTTTTAGAACCCCAGCCACAATGACAATCATCAGAGGCAATCCCTGACACTTGTCAGCAAACTTAATCCCAAGTTCATCCTGACTCTCTGGCTCTGCTTGGAATGAACACTCTCTCCGCAGCAGCTCCAAGCTCTCTTTTTCATTGAGTTGACGAAGACAATAAGGCATTCCATCGACCAACTGATCAGGAGCAACATCATGTTGACGACTTGTCAGCATGATTCTACTATTGGGAATATCCACAGACTTGAGGAATATAGTGCTCAATTCTTTCCATACTTGTGTGTCCCACACATCATCCAAAAAGATGAGATACTTCCTTCCTAGCAAGCTCTGCCTCAGTGCGTGAGCTAGCTCATCTGCAGTAGACCACTTAGAACATCTGCTAGGATCAATCTGATTCAAGAGACTTAGCAGCAAATTCTTTATGTCCGCAGTTTGCGAAACATGACACCGTGCACGGACATGAAAATAGTATGAAACCTTAAGATTATTGTAAACTTTCATAGCCAAAGTGGTCTTACCTAGTCCTGGCATACCCACAATGGCAACGATCTGCAATTGCTTGGATCCCCTTGTGAGTTGATCCACTATTACTTGTTCGTCATGTTCGAAGCCCACGACTTCATTTGTTGATGAGGAAGCTCCAAGCGATGGCATCCTCCTCACCTCAATTTCTTGTTTTTCGCCAGCTGCAACAATTGCCAAAATACAGTTGATTGCAGCCACCAGACTGCGAAGGAGCTCAAGGTCCACTCCTCTTTGCTGAAGTGAGCAAATGAAGATCCCCGCATCACATACTGCATCTCTAATGTCTCCCGTGATTTTCATGCTAAGCTGCTGCTTCTTCTTGAGAGCGGCTCCCAAGGATCTAAGTCCTCCATGTAGCTCTTGAAGATCCTGCATGGAAGTATCGAGTGTTTGGAGGCCCAGCAGATTCTGCGTTAAAGTCGACCAAGTACCGCAGTCCCAGATATTGGACATGATAGAATCAACAAACTCCTCCATCGCATCAAAGGCGTCATCATCCCCCATATGTTGAATTAACCAACTCTCCGACTTTAAGCTACCAAGGGCTCGACTGTAAGTCTGGTATACAGGCACCAGCTTCTTTTGCAGAAATTCTGGGATCAGGGAATCCAAATCTTTCCAAGTTTCCAAAGTGATGAGGCGATAAGCTAGTAAGATGGTAACAGACTCAGCAGGAGCCAACAGATGGTGAATGGGTTCAGCACTAAGCTTTGTGGCAAAGCTGATGAGCGCTTTCATGAATGACAACTGCTCTTCCAAGACTTGAATAGTTGCTCTCAAATTTGGATATGTATCTAGAATCTCCGGTACACTTCGAACATCAACCAGAGCTTCGCGGATGATTTCCAGGACACCATGTGGAGTACAACTGGCACTTGATTGCCGGATTGAGTACCACTCATCAAAATTTTCCAACAAGGATCTAATGCCTTTGTGGAACTCAGCAGCCACACGATGATGATCATCTCCACCCGTCTGTGCAAGACAATTGCGAAGTTGCACCGCATTTCTGCGGACTACATCTTCAATCTTCATCAAAAGAGATCCCAGACTTGCATCGCAGGCCGGCTCTCTGGCACAATTAAGAAGGAACCTTTTCAGATGATTCAACCTGAATCTGAGCAGCGGCAATCCGTAAACCTGGTATTTAGATAGAAGCTCCACATCACGCAAAGCAGAATCAATGTGAGAAGCAATGAGATCAGCCATAGCCATGTTGTTTTTGGGAGAAGTTTACAGGTTGAAGGAGAAGAAACAAGAAGCCAATGAGAATTGTATTGGTTCGGTTTGTGAGATAGACTAATGAGAGGCTAGAACAGACACAAGGAAGCACATCATGTGCTGCTGTCACCGTCAAAGACCCACTAAATGTAAAGACCTATATCAAGGAATATAAATATTACCTGTGACCGTAACCAGATTCTATTTTTTTTCCCCCTATCTTATATACTCCCTCCATCCCAGCTCTTTATGCAGAAAGAGAAACTGGAACAAAAAATTTCATTCAAGTGAAATTTCATTCAACTGCAGCAGTCCAAACATGATCATTGCTTATTCATCAGGCACAGTGGTCAATTACCTCTCATTCTTTTGATTTATGTAGGCGATGTCTTGATCACAGGAACTTGAGATAGCTGAGCTCAAATCTTATCTTCACAAGTTGTTTTCTACCAAAAACTTAGTACCTGCAAAATTCTTTTGGGAATAGAAATGGCTAGGTCTGATGCTGGAATTTTTCTGAATCAGAACAAATATGTTACTGATATTATCACTGACCTGCATTTGACTGAGTGCACAGCTCTGTCTGCTCCTCTTCCTGCTTCTTGTCAAGTTGAACATAAAACAGCTCCGCTTCTTGTCAAGTTGAACATAAAGCAGCTCCATTACTTACTGATCCAGGGTCATATAGGAGATTAATTGGGAGGCTATTTTACTTATCTTTTACCAGGCCTGACATCACATTTTCTATGCATCAACTTAGCCAGTTTGTTCAAACACCATCAGAACATCACTGGAAAGCTGTAGTCCATATTGTCAGATATTTGAAAGGTTGTCCATCTCATGGCCTATTCTTCCCAACTCAAGATTCTCGTATTTTATCAGCCTGTTGTGATATAGACTGGAACACTAGTAAGACCACACGAAGGTCTGTTACTGGATACTGTGTTTTCCTTGGCAAATCCCTTATTTCATGGAAGTCAAAGAAGCAACACACAGTGAGCAAATTCTCAACTGAGTCTGAATATCGAGCCATGTCCATGGCTGTTTCTGAGCTGAAATGGATTACTTATCTTCTCTCAGATTCTGACAGTAAAATGTAAACTGAGAATGAACCGAAATGTTGGTCTTACCTGAGAGGACTCCTTGTACACTATCCATTAAAACAGATATGCAAACAAGAGGAGCAATGGCTGTCACGTAATCCACGACTCCACTGTCACTGCTGAAAAGGTATCCTAAAACACGCTGGCCAGAAAAGAGGGCGATATCAACTATCATCACCTCCAAGACGGAAAGAAGCATTGCTGCTATTACAGCCACTCTGGCACCTCGAGGGTTCCCAGCTCCTAACTCATTCGAAACTCTGGTGCTGAAAAAATGAAATACAGGATCTTATTCGATTTATGATCATTTTTCATACAACCCGTGCATGAAGTACCATTTATAGTGATAAAACATACCTTACAGCAGCAGCAAGCCCAAATGGAACTGGATAGAGTGTCACTAGAATGTTGAGGCTATTCAGATGAGTGATACCATCCACGACACCAGGTCCTGATGTCTGAAGAAAGGTACTGAACCATTCCTTGTCGTAAAACCCACCAGGTCCTAATACCAGTGGCCTTCTTGTTGTATTAGGGTACAAGTTCTTCACAATGTTCTTGAGTGCAATCATATCTTTTCCATACTGCTCTGCTTCAACTCTAGCAGCCACTCCAGAACCACAAAGTTCGGTTCCTGCGGGAAAAATGCGAAGTTTTTGAAGCCTAAACAAGATGTGCAGATTCTTGAAGATGGGATTTTAGTTTAGACAGTTTCTTACCAAGTTCATAGGAGTGTATCTGGTATCCCTGATTGACTGTGTAATTAATGAAAGCCTTTGCATTCTGAGAGCTCCAATTTCCTACCCAAAGGATGTCATCATTTTCAGCCTTTTTCCTCCCACCCAATGAGAGCATTCAACCCAAATGTTACCAAAGCCCTGTACATATTATCACTTTATTTGAGGCCATTACAAAATACCACCACCACAACAGAGCATTTATCCCGTGGGATCGGCCATATGAATCATATCTCGCAGACACGAAGATAAGGAAAAACCATTTTTTTATTTGAGCACCATTAGAGAATACAACTATTACTACAACAAAATCATCTGCTATGTGGGGTCTGCTATATGAATCATATCTCTCGCAGACACAAAGATAAGGAAAAACCATTTGTTCATTTGAGCACCATTAGAGAATACAACAACTACAACACCATCATCTGCTATGTGGGTCGGCTATATGAATCATATCTCTCGCAGACACAAAGATAAGGGGAGCATATTTGTTTATCGGAGCACCATTAGAGAATACAACTACAACAACAAAAGTGTCGGATCGGCTATATGAATCATATCTTGCAGACACAAAGATGATCACTAAAAACCATTTGTTTATTTGAGCACCATTAGAGAATACAACAACATCATCCGCTATGTGGGGTCGGCTATATGAATTATATCTTGCAGACACAAAGATAAGGGGAAAATATTTGCTTATCTGAGCACCATTAGAGAATACTACAACAACAACAACACGACTATATGAATCATATCTTGCAGATACAAAGATGATAACTAAAAATCATCTGTTTATTTGAGCACCATTAGAGAATACCACAACTACAACTACAATTACATAGCATTTATTGGCTATATAAATCATCTCTCTCAAACATTAAAATAAGGAAAATCATTAGTTTCTTTGAGCACAATTAGGGAAGACAACTACTAAACAACAGAGCATTTATGAATCATCTCAAGCAGACACACAGAGAAGCAAAAACATTGTTTATTTGAGCACCATTAGAGAATACAATTGACTACAACAACAATAAAGCATTTATCGGTTATATGAAACATATCTCGCAGGTTATATGAAACATATCTTGCAGACATGGAGATAAGGAAAAAGTAACAATTACCCAGTTTTGTTGAACAAACCATTCAGCTCCTCCCATCTCTTCATTGTAAGGCAGCCTTTGCTGAACCCAAACATGCCATTATGCCTCTTTCTCAAGTTAGGACATTTCTTTACATTCCCAACTTGGTACACAATTCTATCTTCTAGAGAGCCTCCAACTCTAATCCTATGAGGGCTAAATGCTGCAATCAATCAAAGCATTAAAAACCCAACTTTTTCTCAAAACTGAAGTAGCTGAAACAAACTGCAGAAACAACTTCTAAAACATAAGCAAAATCGAATCTTTCTTGAACACACACAAACCTTTGATGGCATTGGCAAGAATCTGGTTCTCCAAATCCTGAAAAGACAAGAAAAGTTCAGTAAAAATTGCACCAATTTCTTGCAAATTCTAAACTTTTTCATCTACAAACTGTACCAGATTGAGGATTCCAGCTTTTCCCCAAGGGCACTGCCCATAATCGCATTTATCTTCAGGCCACCAATCCAAAGTTGCACAGATGAAGTTCTCATCGGTCCTAGCAATGGAGGTCACTGTTCCCACTTCTACAATCACTGGCTGAGCTGCCATGGCCAGACAAAACGACATTGAAAACACCAGAAAACGCACGAAAACGACATCTCTAGAAGGATGGTTTTTCGTCATCACCATGCTGCCAAGAAGAAGAAAACAAAAGGGATTCAAATAACTGATACTGAATAAGACTGGTTATATATTTTCAGAATAATAATTTAAAGAGGCTATTTATATAGAGGATGGTGTTTGAATTAATCACGTTAACTTGTCATGTTATGGTTTCTAGAAAAATGGCTTGCAAGCTACACATTACTTGCATTAATTTTGTCGTCCAATCATTAATTTTTCAATAGTTTGTTAGGAGATAGACAATAAACTTACACGATATAATCTATTTAGAAAATTCATATTTATTGAACCATTTTTTTTATATTCAATTATCATCGATAATATTGAAATCAGGGTGAAAAACAAAGTGTTGGTGGTAGAAGTGTTTGGAGTGATTTAGAATTCCACCGGGTGGCGCCAAATCTTGATAACTCATAGTACAACTACCATGAATCTTTGAACCCATCTTCAGTTCAGTTTCTAATACATTCCAAATTCTTGGACTGAACAACAAAAAATCTTACGTAACATGTCCAACTGTTACAATATTTAAATATTTTGTGGACCAAAAAAGTTCAACAAATGGGGAGAAAGTCTTTAACGGTTGGATAATAATAAAAAACTTTCGTTCTAACAATTTTTAGATTTAAATTATAATTATGAGATCTTACACTTCTAACTCTAACATAGTTTGAAAGTGTAAATATAACTCTGCAAAATAAAAAAAATGTCAAAATAATCCTAACTTTATAACAAAATGTGCAGTCTCGTCCGACCTTGGACTGACGAACACCCTTCAGCTACAATTACCTTATCTTTTGCAAGAAAGTGCCAAGACAACCTTGCAAAATCATAAAGTTTCAAACTAACCCTAACTTATTGAGAATGTGTCAACTAACTCTAGACTAGTATGAATTTTTTGTCAATGGAAAATTTTACCCAAAATTAATGAAAAGATGATTTTGCCCCTTGAATAAAAAATAAAAAAACAAAAATTATAAAAAGACCATAATGCCCAGCACTTCTAGGGTTAGATCAACACAAACTAATATAACAAAGGGTTAGATCGGCACTAATTGAATATACATGGGGCTAGATCAGCACTAACTGAAAAAATACATGGTTAGGTAAGCACTTAATTTAAAGAACATAGGGTTAGATTAGTATTATTTTCGTAACATTCTTTGTACAAGTAAAACTTCCTAGATAGAATGCATTGAATTTCCTTTTCAAATGATTGAATCAGGCAACAAAAATAACTGCACCAATAAGCCAAATAGCATAAAACACATTCAAATTCATTTATCAAATCACGAAAAAAAGTTCTTTGACGACAACATAACTAAAGGGCACTACACTCGACAAGTCGACATCCTGCGGCTGGCACCTATCGAGTAGAATAAATCACAACAACAATCATGACATGTTTGCACCCAACAACACAAAATTCATTGCCTTCAAGGCTCTTGCAATTGCTGGACAATTGCAACCGTTTGCTGATGCAGTGATACTTTGACTAGCAGCAACTAATTGAAACTCAACCTCATTCGCACAATTTGTCTTCATTACCTTTCTACGAATGTTGGGTTGGGGATGAAACAAGGTGACAATACTATCTCTTCTGCACTCAACCGCATAGGGCACAACCCACCGCTGTCATAAGTGTACATTACATCCGTAATACATTCTGCCCAAGTTTTTCACCATTCTCGACATAAACACAGTTGTTTCAGATGAGTAGACCTTGCAAACTATGCTTTCCCAATGCACTTTATTGACACTGCAGCTCAATGAATCCATTCTTCACATTTTCAAAAAATTATAACATTTCATCGACCAACACAACAACCAAATCCGTAAACAATCGCACTTTAACCCATTACCGAAAGTAAATGCTCAGAATTTCATACATTAAATTTCCCCCAAATCAAAACTAGGGTTCACAACATGAAACTAATCAATTAAATAGGGTTACATGGGATTGTAGTCGGCGAATGAACTGGCCGTCCTTACCTTCAAGGAGAATGAGGCAGGCGGAAGAGGCGAAGGAGGATGAAGAAACGAGGGAAGCGGTACCAGCGGGGGGAATGAAGAAGAAGGAAATAGTTTTTGGTATCGAAACATAGATAACTATTTTTAATCCAAACAAGTGACACCTCATTAGGGGGGAAATGGGCATCAAATTTTCTACTTAAGGGTTAGGGAATTTTCAGACTTTTCAGGTTTGGTCAATGACTTATTCTTCAGCCAACGCCTGAAATGACACAAAAGGTTATAACTGCACAATTCGTCAACAAGTAAGGGTTAGTTTGACACTTTCTGATTTTGTAGGGTTATATTGGCACTTTCATGCAAAAGATAGAGTTAGAACTTAGAAGTATATTTTCCCCTATTTTATATGTAGGGGGAGGTCATTTAAAAAAAAAACCTTCTACTCTCAAAACAAGTAACTTTAAAGAGTTAACCAAACACCAAAAGTTGTGTAGCTTATACACAAAACAAAAGGTTGTGTTTGTCAGGGCTTAAAATTGTTTTGTTTATAAGTTAAACACCTTATAAGTGTTTGGCAAACTGCTAAAAAGTGCTTATTTAAGAAGCATACGCTATTTTATGAAGAAAAAAAAAGTTGGTCCCCCATAATTTCAAAACAAGCCAATTTTGCTTATAAGTATATCTCTGCCAAACACACTCGTATAACCCTGCCAAATATACCATAAATTAGTTATTGATTAAAAAAGGAATTGATTGTTAATTCTACTAAGTTAAGATAGACTTTGTTTGTCAAAACTTATAAGTTGTTGTACTTATAAGCAAAATATTTTGGGTAATATGCATATATAACCCTATGTGTTGAGAAAAATGCAAATATAGCCCTCAGTTATTTTTTAGTGCAAATATAACCCTGATTGTTGAATGAAAGTGCAAATATAACCCTCCGGCCATGATTCCGACGTTGACCATTAGAATTTGGCCTTTGACCAACTTGTAATGACTAAAATACCCTTATGGCTGAACCCTTGACCAGGAAGGACAATTTTGCCCTTATTATCATTGGGGTAATATTTTCATTTGAGAAATGGAGGTTTTTTCCAGTTTTTTTATTAAAAAAATATCAGGGGCAAATTGGTCATTTCATTGCATTTTGGCCTCAAACCGGCTAAAAAGGTTATATTTGCACATAACTTGAATAGATAGGGTTATATTTAATCCACTTTCGGGCGGTATGCCCATATCGCCCATTTTCTGCTCAGAAATTCAGAAATACAGCTCCCAGTCACTTTCGGTCGATATGCCCATACCGCCCATTTTCTGCTCAGAAACTCAGAAAATCAGCTCCCAACCACTTTCGGGCGGTATGCCCATACCGCCCGTTTTCTGCTCAGAAATTTAGAAATACAGCTCCCAGCCACTTTCGGGCGGTATGCCCATACCACCCACATCCATACCAGAAGTGCACCATATCTCGCAACCTACATCAGTCGGGATGATCATTCCACCTATCCCTGAATGCACTCTTCCTTCGATTGAGAAAGCACCCAAGCTGGAGCTGAAGACCTTACCTGAACATCTCAAATATGCATTCTTAGGGGAGAATCAACCCATACATGTCATGTATCCCGAGAGAATGAAGCTCTCCAAGGTCAAGGGAATGACACTTGCATTGCCTCCATATGGCTGATTTGAGCAAGCCAACTGAGTCTAGCCTAAGACGATAAATAAGGGCGCTTCTTGGGAGGCAACCCAAGATTTTTATTTTTATTTTCGTTCTCTTCATTATTTCTCTTAAAAAAAAAATATTATTCATCCATTCGACTTTGATTTGTTTGGACTTACAGGGCTCCAAGAAGATCTCCAAAAGATGAATGAGGATTTTGAAAGAAAACCAAATATGAACCGAGTCATTCTACTTTCAGCCCAAAGTTGTCAGGATGCCCAATGCGAACCAGGATGTACTGGTTGACCTCAAGGCTAATTAGCCGCCCAGGGAGCATTTTACTTTTCTTTTTTTTCTCTTATTTTTCCTTGTTTGTTGAATTTTAGTACATTTGTAGAGTAGGTGCATGGCATCATATTTTCTACATAATTTGCATATGTTACCTTTCTCTTACACAATGAGGACATTGTGTCGTCTAAGTGTGGGGTGGAGGTGTAACATCATTAGTTTGTTTTTCATAAAAGTTCTATTTTTATTTGTCTTTCATTAAAAAAATTCAGAAAATTATGAGAAAAAATACAATTTTTTTCCAGTTTTTTCATCATTTGAGTCAAAAAACAGCAACCTTGAATTGGAAATTTGAATGGTTAGAGTTGGAATTTGGTTTGTGGTAAGATTGAATGTTGTTTCCCTTTGTGAAAGAAATCATGGATTCCTTATATGCGTTTTAGGATGATGAAAGTGCAATAAGTCATTTTGCTCTAAAACTAGATATATTGTGAGGGTTTGAGCCTTAAAAGAGCAAAAGCCAGAAAAAATATAGGCATATAAAAAAAAGATGATATTAAGTAGCTCTTTATCTCTTTGTTGAGTGATCATATTTAGATATTCATTGCTTGGTTTGTGCCATGATTTCGAGACCGTTTTTGATACTTAAGTATGAAAATGATAGAGGCACTTAGGAATGGACCCTACTTAGATTCTACTATATATTTCATTCCTTACATTGATCCCCTAGTTTGCCCAATTGAAGCCAGAAAACTCTTTCTTTGGTATTTAGTCACTAAATATTTAGCCAAGAGCCTTAGCCTTTTCTTAACCCTCTGAGAATATGTTAGTGATTTATTATTGCTTGTGATTTGGATTGGAATTGTATGGTGGGTTAGATATGGTTGAAATTTTGTGCTAATACATGTGGAGCATAAAGTATTTTGAACTTATATTCATTGGGAAGGTGCATGTATAGTTTTTGCATGATATTATTGATCTTGTTTGCCCAGAAAATGCTTGTCAGTGCTGCTGTCCAGAGAAGAAAAAAAAAGTTGAAAAAAAATTCTGAAGAAAAAAAATGAAAAAAAATAGTTCTGAAAAAAAATAGTTCTGAAAAAAAAATCCGTTCAGTAGCATATTGGGCTGGAAATTTTTGGTAGCAATATGAGTATGGTTTAGTGCTTGGTCGTGGTGATTATACTTTGTTGTGTTTTAATGTTGCATATTCATTCGAAGTATGAACATAAAGGAGTATAAGGTGATAATGAATTGCTTGCATATTCTCAGATTTTTTGCCTCGTATTCCCTTTATCTTACCTCTTTGACCTTAGCCCCGTTACAACCATGATAAAGACCTCATTGATTTGTACTCAAGTGTTCAATTATTACGGTGGAGATATTGGTATATACAAACCTGTTGTGATGAGTATTGAATATGATTTGTGTGATTGACCTGATTATGAATTTGAGAGATATTGAGTGATCATGGTGAGGCTGGATTTTATTGCATGTTTTTTACTAGAATGTGAGGATGATGTGATTTTATAAGCAAAGGGGAATGGTTTGTGGTATGATTGCTGATTGTGTTTTGACTCTACTATGATGGTTTTTGATTTGAGGGATGCTGTAGTGTTTTAATTTGAGTCTCACATTTACATTTATGTTTTGCATTTGCATATGCTCGAGGGTTAGCATTATCTAAGTGTGGGGTATTTTGATGTGGTTAATTTTACCATATACTTTGGGTTAATTATTGAGTTAAATGGTTGATTAAATGCTTGGATATTTATGTTATTCGTAATGTTCTTGCAGTTAAAGATTTAGATGCTGTATTGGCAAGTTGTTGCAGTTTATGGTCATTTGTGCTTGGAGATGGAAGAGTAAATAATAATGGAGATATTTGGTGCTGAATTATGGCAATTACAAATGTAGTTGGAGAAGAATCAGATTGATTTGAAGACTCCTAATTGTTAGGAGAGAATATTGTGATTATCTTTTAGAGTTCTAATTAGACAAGGAAAGACATATTTTATTCCTTATCTATCTTTTGGTTGTAGTAATATTTTGGAGACTTGATTATTTTACACGCATGACTGTACGTCCAAGAGAATATAGAACAGAAATACGCACGCACAGTCCATTTGCGCAGACAGTATTTTGCGATTTGGGTTTTCCAGTATTTTATTCAGACAATTTTCATCATTTATTTTTATGCTTTTGATTGTTAATTCAATTATGTATTCTAGCTAAATTCTTCCTTTCCGGTAAAGATCAAGGAAGTACTGGCGTAGATTCTCGTGAGATCTAATTAGTTCTTATACTTTGATTGCATACTTGCATCTGTTGTTCTTGATTATAATGATTATAATTGCTTTCATGTTATTGAGTAGTGGCCAATATTTGATAGCATGTTAGTTAATTTAATGCCAATTGAACCAATCATCCGTAATTGTGATTTCAGTTTAATCAGTGGTAGGGAACAACAGTCTTAATTTAACAATCCGGCGTCCGAGTTTGTTGATTATGAATTGGGTCTTTATCATTCTTAATGCTGCTAGCATATTAAATCTATCGAGAGTCTCTTAGGTTATATGTTAGTTAGAGAAATAGTTGGTGAGACGTCCTCCTGATTATCGATAAGGTAAGGAAAGATTGATTGCTTGCAACTATAACCAATTTGCGTGCATGCATTTAAAGTCATCTTTGCATCAAGGATCGAGATAGAAAGCCAGTATGGAATTGATCGAAGCCGGAATCTTTTCATCATAGTTGAATTGTTTTGCAATCTGTAACAATTTCTCATTCTTGTTTTTACTCAAATTTTATTTTGTCTTATTCACGACCCTCTTCTGGTTCTTTTGGTTACAAATTCGTAGATTAAAGATTAAGGAAAAAGTCTCACCAATCTCTTGGGAAACAAACCTGCTCGCAGCTATACTGGTCGGTATGCCCATACCGACCACAGAATCCTGAACTGAAAATTCAACTTAGAGCTTGATTTATTTTTGGTGTAAAACGACACACCAATAGGGTTATATTTGCACTTTTGAACAGCGCAGGGTTATATCTGCACTTTTGAACAGCGCAGGGTTATATCTGCACTTTTAAATAGCGTAGGTTTATATCTGCACTTTCTTCAATTACATAGGGTTATATTTGCACTTTTCTCAAATATTTTTGTGTTTGGTAAAGGGCTAAAAATGAGCTTATTTTTTTGGGGAAAAGCAGAAGTCGGTCTCCCCTTGCTTTCAAAATAAGTCAACTTTGATTATAAGCACAACTCTGCGAAATAGAGGCATAGTTAGGCCATTCTCTCCACTTTATTTGTATTTCAGTTCAATTCAATTTTGTAAAATTAAGAATTGGTTTTGGTCTGTTATGATTTTATTTTCACTATATCTAATTAAAAGAATATCTCATGTTACATCGTCTAATGATTAAACCATGATAAACCTCATTTTGTTTTAAACTTTTATGGTAAAATTATAGAAACAAGCTTTGACATAATTAGTGTAAGAGTTAAAACGGTTAAACATGAGACGTTCACATACATTAATAGTCAAACATATATATTAGACACATAAAAAAAGGTTGGGAAAAGTACAAAAATGACCCTATTAAATTGAGAAAGTGCTGATATAACCTTGTATAATCTGAAAGTGCAGAAATAACCCTATCTTTTGATCAAATTGTGCAGTTTTACCCAGTTTACACTATTTTGGCATTGACCAAACAAATTCAGGCATTGACCATTTATGAAAAGACAAAAATACCCCTATTCTTAAAATAAAAAATTGGAAGGACAAAGATACCCCTATGATTATTCTTCTTCACCCTGCCACTAGCGCTGCCGCTGGACCACCAGCATTGCCACCGGCGAAATTTCGAAGAAAGAAGAAGTGGGGGAAACGGGAAGAAGAAAGGAGAAAAGGAAAGAAAAATCAGAAGAAAAATGGGAAGAAGAAAGGAAAGAAGAAGGGGAGGCTATTTTTGTCTTTTCCTATTTTTTGTTTTTAAATTTTTTTGATTAGAGGTATAATAGTCTTTTTACCAATTTCCAGCTAAATTAGCTATTGACAATTTGGTCAACGATTTCCAAGGTTAATTTTGCACTTTCAGATTTTATAAGATCATTTCTGCACCTTCACCTAAAACATAGGGTTAAAAACTCACTTCACTGAAAAATGTTTGGTGCACCTTTAAATGCCCCATAGGGATTACTTTACTTGCAAGCATAGAACAAATTCTAGTTTTTTTTTAAAAAATTATGGGATTCTTCACTACAATAAATGAAAACACATATTAAATCACATTATTATATTAATTATAAATGACCCATCGATTAAACGATCTAAAATAAGATTATGTGTTAATCTATTGTTCTAGTTAGATGATCTAAAATAAGACTATGCATCATTTCTGTTATTCTCGTTTCCTTTTTTTAAAAAATTTATCCACCCACATTCACTTTTCCTTTTTTCTTTTGACTAAAAACACATTATTTTATTAACTGATAAGTTCAATTACATTTTCCCTTAATCTTCATTTCAAATAGAAAAGAGAGGGCGGAAGAGGGACAGAATGAGAATGTGCAACTTACCAAACAAAATGGCCCGCAACCCGGAAGCTTGAAAAACAACAATTCAAAAACAGCTTATAAAATGAAAACTAATTTAAATTATCTTCTCAACATAGATTTCGCAGAAGTAGTTTGGGAGTAGGATGGGGAGAAGCAAATGTCGAGAGCCAGTAGAAGATGCCTTGATTTGCTGGAGAAATGTCGGAACATGGATCAGCTAAAGCAAGCTCATGCACAAGCCATTACATGTGGGCTTGGAACCAGCAGCTTTGCTCTCAGTAGAATCTTGGCTTTCTGCTCCAATCCAATCCACAAGGGTTTATTCCATGGCTATGAAATCTTCAGACACATTGATCAGCCCACAATCTGCATCTGCAACACAATGATCAAAGCCTTCTTGCTGCAGAATGAGGAGGAGAAAGCTTTGGATGTGTTTAAAGGGATGTTGAGAAATGGGATGAGCCCAGATAATTATACACTTCCTTATGTGGTGAAAGCTTGTGCAAACATGAAAAGATCCAATCTTGGGAGGTTGGTTCATGGGAATTGCTTGAAATTAGGGTTCTTGAGTGATGTTTTTGTTGGGAACTCTCTGGTTGCTATGCACTCTGCTTTTGAGGATATGGGATCGGCAAGATTGGTTTTTGATGAAATCCTTTTTCAGAATGTGGCTTCTTGGACTGTTTTGATTTGTGGATATGCTAAAAGGGGTGATGTTGATGAAGCAAGGATGGTTTTTGATGAAGCCCCGGTTAAGGATAGGGGAATTTGGGGGGCTATGGGGACTGGATATGTTCAGAACGATTGTTTTAAGGAAGGATTAGGGCTGTTCAGATTGATGCAGATTGAAGGGATTATACCTGATGAGGGCATTCTTGTTAGTGCACTTTCTGCTTGTGCTCATTTGGGTTCATTTGGTGTGGGAATTTGGATACATAGGTATGCGGAAAAGCTTAATCTCCCATTGGGAGTGAAGCTTGGCACTGCTCTGATTGATATGTATGCGAAATGTGGGTACTTGGATTTAGCTCGGAATGTGTTCGATGTAATGCCGAAGAGAGATGTCATTTGCTGGAACACCATGATTTCAGGTTTTGCATTGAATGGAGATTGGACAGGATGTCTGAAACTGTTTGAAAAAATGGGAAACGTTGGAATCCGGCCAGATGATATTACTTTCATTTCCGTGTTCACAGCTTGTAGCTACGCGGGCATGGCTGCTGAGGGTCTGAGGGTGTTGAATATCATGTGCAATGTGTATGGAATGGAGCCGAAGAGCGAGCACTATGGATGTATAATCGATTTCCTTAGTCGTGCCGGGCTTCTTGAGGAAGCGAGGGACATGGTTGAGGGAATGGCGGTCTCAAATGCGCGAATGGGTGAAGCTCTCGCTTGGAGAGCGCTGCTGAGTGCCTGTTGCAGCCACGATGAAGTGCATTTGGCCGAGGCTGCTGCTGAGAGAGTTGTGGAGCTTGAAAGACACAGTGGAGCATATGTGCTTCTGTCGAATATGTACTCTGCTACCGGAAGACATGATGAAGCACAGAGGATGAGGAAGAAGATGCAGAGCCGGGGGATAGAGAAAGCGCCCGGGTGCAGCTCAGTGGAGATCAATGGAGGTGTTCATGAGTTTATAGCTGGAGAGAAAACACATGTACACAGATGAAGCTTATCTAGCAGGAAAGTGTTATTACCAAAAACTGAGAGATTATGAACAAAGGAAATTCTTAGTGGAGGAACTGAGAACTGGAAGCTCCTGAATATGAACTGAAAATAGAAAAAGAAACATCACAACATCGTTCATATTGAGCTGAAATTCATAGCAAGGAACATACTTTTCTCCAGACAACTAGGCAACTCTTTTAAAAATGAAATACTTTCCAATACCAACTTCTCCATACGCTCCAAATGATCAGTATCTTCTTCCGAACACCAATTCATAATATCCAAGTCAACCAGCTTCAAGACTTTAACTTTGGAGAATTCCCCATCTTTCATTGACCATTTTTTGTCTTTAAATTTTATCCTGAGCAATTTCAGGACTTCGAGATTCGGCAGTAGTCCAATGGTTGACATGTTTTGCTGACACAAACCGAACCCTCCCAATGTCAGTTTCTTCAGATTTTCTGGCAAACTTAACTCCCGTATTCTCAAAGGCAAACTTAAGTCCAGTATTCTCGGTCCAATGGTTGGATTATCATATTTATCATCATAAATATATAGCATACTCAGTGATTGTATTTGACTCAAAATGTTAGGACATACAAGGTTGTTTCTATCTCGCCGGCTGTATTGAAGCCTGCATTTCAGCTTACGGATGTTCGGAAACTTCCTTAGCAGACGCTCGATCTTGCCATAAGGAATAACTACACCAGAAATTCTATCCAACTTTTGTAAGGTGATTGGACTGTCAAGCTTTTGTTCATTGAAAGTATAATAACCATCACCTCCTCCTAAGTAGAGATACTGCAATTTCTGTAGATGCCATAGGCTGTATGGCAATCGACCATTAGTGTCCCCCAGTTTAATCAAAGTTTCTAAGCCTGAGAGGTCACCTATCCACGGCGGAATCACACGATCTTCACAAAGGATTGCCAGGAAGGTCAACTGAGCCAACTGTTTAATTTCATCGGGGAACCTGTCACCCAAATGCGCTTGCTCTAAATCCAACACTTGCAAACGTTTGAAAATACGAAAGACGTATGAAATAGAACAACGCCATTCGATTCCTTCAACTAACGTCTGTGTTGATTCTGAGGAGTTGAGGATTAATGAACGTGCACAAGGACAAAACAATCTGGACTGTTTGAAATGTTCTGCCTCCGAGTGAATGCACAGCCTTTGCAGATCGCGCGGCTCATTAAATGCTGAAAGCTCATCATACCCTCTCACTAAGTGGAACAAATGTTCATCCTTGGCCTTCTGTACACAAAAATCACGAATCAAGTCATGAATCCGGCATGTTTTGACTCCCCCGAGAGAACTTTGTTTGGCAACTATAATCAAGCTTCTGTGGATCAGAACTCTCAGATAGTCTTCTGGGCTGTTCATATCATCTCCTTGAATGAATTCTTCTGCAATCCATAATCGAAGCAACCTCCTGACTGAAATCTCTTGATTCTCTAGAAATGTCCCAAAATAGAGAAGGCACGGCTTTAAATAAGCCGGTAACTGCATGTAACTGAGCTCCAATGTCTTCCTGCACTGCTCAATAATTGACACACTGCTCAACTGATCCAAAAGTTCACTCCAACTCTCTGGCTCTGCATGTTTTATAACCCCAGCCACAATGACAATCATCAGAGGCAATCCCTGACACTTGTCAGCAAACTTAATCCCAAGTTCATCCCAACTCTCTGGCTCTGCTTGGAATGAACACTCTCTCCGCAGCAGCTCCAAGCTCTCTTTTTCATTAAGTTGACCAAGACAATAAGGCATTCCATCGACAACTGATCAGGAGCAACATCATGTTGACGACTTGTCAGCATGATTCTACTATTGGGAATATCCACAGACTTGAGGAATATAGTGCTCAATTCTTTCCATACTTGTGTGTCCCACACATCATCCAAAAAGATGAGATACTTCCTTCCTAGCAAGCTCTGCCTCAGTGCGTGAGCTAGCTCATCTGCAGTAGACCTCTTAGAACATCTGCTAGGATCAATCTGATTCAAGAGACTTAGCAGCAAATTCTTTATGTCCGCATTTTGCGAAACATGACACCGTGCCCGGACATGAAAATAGTATGAAACCTTAAGATTATTGTAAACTTTCGTAGCCAAAGTGGTCTTACCTAGTCCTGGCATACCCACAATGGCAACGATCTGCAATTGCCTGGATCCCCTTGTGAGTTGATCCACTATTACTTGTTCGTCATGTTCAAAGCCCACGACTTCATTTGTTGATGAGGAAGCTCCTAGCGATGGCATCCTCTTCACCTCAATTTCTTGTTTGTCGCCAGCTGCAACAATTGCCAAAATACAGTTGATTGCAGCCATCAGACTGTGAAGGAGCTCAAGGTCCACTCCTCTTTGCTGAAGTGAGCAAATGAAGATCCCTGCATCACATACTGCATCTCTAATGTCTCCCGTGATTTTCATGCTAAGCTGCTGCTTCTTCTTGAGAGCCGCTCCCAAGGATCTAAGTCCTCCATGTAGCTCTTGAAGATCCTGCATGGAAGTATCGAGTGTTTGGAGGCCCAGCAGATTCTGCGTTAAAGTCGACCAAGTACCGCAGTCCCAGATATTGGACATGATAGAATCAACAAACTCCATCGCATCAAAGGCGTCATCATCCCCCATATGTTGAATTAACCATCTCTCCGACTTTAAGCTACCAAGGGCTCGATTGTAAGTCTCGTACACAGGCACCAGCTTCTTTTGCAGAAATTCTGGGATCAGGGAATCCAAATCTTTCCAAGTTTCCAAAGTGATGAGGCGATAAGCTAGGAAGATGGTAAACAGACTCAGCAGGAGCCAACAGATAGTGAATGGGTTCAGCACTAAGCTTTGTGGCAAAGCTGATGAGCGCTTCCATGAATGACAACTGCTCTTCCAAGACTTGAATAGTTGCTTTCGAATTTGGATCTAGAAATTTCGGAACATCAACCAGAGCTTCGGGAATGGAACTAATGATTTCCAGGACACCATGTGGAGTACAACTGGCACTTGATTGCCGGATTGAGTACCAGTCATCAAAATTTTCCAACAAGGATCTAATGCCTTTGTGGAACTCAGCAGCCACACGGCGATTATCATCTCCATCCGTCCGTGCAAGACAATTGCGAAGTTGCATCGCATTTCTGCGGAGTACATCTTCAATCTTCATCAAAAGAGATCCCAGACTTGCATCGCAGGCCGGCTCTCTGGCACAATTAAGAAGGAGCCTTTTCAGATGATTCAACCTGAATCTGAGCAGCGGCAATCCGTAAACCCCGAATTCAGCCAGAAGCTCCACATCACGCAAAGCAGAATCAATGTGAGAAGCAATGAGATCAGCCATGGCCATGCTGTTTTTGGGAGAATTTTACAGGTTGAAGGAGAAGAAACAAGAAGCCAATGAGAATTGTATTGGTTGGGTTTGTGAGATAGACTAATGAGAGGGTAGAACACACACAAGGAAGCACATCATGTGCTGCTGTCACCGTCAAAGACCCATTAAATGTAAAGACCTGTATCAAGAAATATAAATATTACTTGTGACCAGTTTTAGGGAGGAAAATATTAGATGCATAAGTAAAAGCAAACAAATAATAACAATCAGAATCAATTCAAGCTCAGGTAAGCTTAGGCAGTATCAAATGTGAAACTCCACATTCTGTTTAGAGAAAAAAATGATTAACAAGTATGTTTAAAGATTCAAGTCATATTAGGTCAAGATCTTCAAAACACATGTATAACATAAGCAGACACTGAGGAAGAACACTTACAAGTAAGTTAACTTGGGGATATGAACAGTTAATAGGCATTCTGAATGTTCATGATCTTCAGACCTGGTCCCGGATATTATTTTTTTGATCTTCAGACCTGAATCTCCCATCAGCTCCTCCCGTCTTCTCTCAATCTGTTCCACCAGATCCAGTTGAGTGAAATGACAATCAGAAATTTCAATAACTCTGAGGGTTGCAATGTTCTCCAGACAAGAAGGCATCTCTTCCAAAATTGAACAGTTTTCCAAAACCAACATCGTAAAACAGACAAGTGGATCATCATCGCCATCTGAGCACCACCTGACAAGAATCAAGTTAACCAACTTCAAAATTTTGAGTTTGGAGAATTCCCCTCCTTTCATTTCCCATGTTTTCCCTTCAAATCTCATCCTGCGTAATTTGAGGACTTCTAGATTCGGCAGTTCTCCAATGGACGACATGTTTCTCGAAGAAAAACAGAACCCTTCTAATGTCAGCTTCTTCAGATTTGCTGGGAAACTTAAATCATCAATTGCAGTGAAATGAGCTGGATGTATCCCTAAGAACCTAAAATACTGATACACCAAAGTGAGTGATTGTACTCGTATCAAAATGAATCCTGTCATCTCCCCAAATGAATCCTTCTGCAATCCATGATCGAAGCAACCTCCTGACTGAAACATTTTCATTCTCTCGGAATGTCCCAAAATAGAGAAGGCACTGTCTCAAGTAACCTGGCAACTGTTGATAACTGAGCTCCATCGTGTTCCTGCACTGTTCTATAATTGATACATTACTCAAACAATCCAAAAGTTCATCCCAACCCTCAGGCTCTGCATGTTTTAGAACTCCATCCACAATGATAATTATAAGAGGTAAGCCCCAACATTTTCCAGCTATTGTCATCCCAAGATCAGGTGATAATCCAAAGGATAACTTCCTCTGCAGTAGCTCCAAACTCTCTTTTTCATTGAGCTGACGAGAGAATGAGGTCTCCTGTCGACCATGAGATCACAAGGAGCAAAATCATGTTGTCGACTTGTCGGAATAATTCTACTTCCAACACCATCATCTGGGAATGATTCATTCAACTTATTCCATGCTCCAATGTCCCACACATCATCCAAAAAGATGAGATACCTTCTTCCTTTTAAACTTTTCCTCAGTTGGTCAGCTAAATCTTCTTCAATGCACCCTTTCGATATTCTGCTACAATGACCAATATGATCCAAAAGATCTAGTACCACTTTCTTTTTGTCTACCATTTGCGAAACATGACACCATGCCCGGACATGAAAATGGAATGAAACAGAAACATTGTTGTAAACTTTTGTAGCCAAAGTGGTCTTACCTAGTCCTGGCATACCCACGATGGCAACGATCCTCAATTGCTCAGATCCCCTTATGAGTTGATCCACTATTAGTTCTTCATCATTTTCGAAACCCACAACTTCCTTTGTTGACAACGAAGCTCCTAGAGATGGCATTCTCTCCACCTCAATTTCTTGTTTTTCGCCTTCAGGAGAAATCTTCAACACGTTGAGCATTGGTGCATCTGGTCCATTAGCTGCAATTTCAGCTAGAATACCGTTCATTGTGTCCAACAGATTCTCGAGGATCCCAGAGTCTACTTCTCTTTGTGCGTGGGGAAGCAAACAAATGAAATCACCAGCATCACATACTGCGTAAACAATGTCTTTCTTAATTTTGGCACTCAAGTTGTTGGGCTGCTCAAGAATTGTTCTCAGGATTTAAGTCGTCCATAAAGCTCTTGCACATCCTCCATGGAAACATCGATTATTATAAGTTCCCAGAGATAAGATATGAGAGAATCAACATCTTAATGCAATAAAGGCATCATCATCACCATCCGTGACCAATCTTCCATGCAACTTTGAGCCACTAGGGGCTCTGTTGTAAGTCTCATATACAGGCCCCAACGTCTTTTGCAGTAATATGGATATCTCATACTCAAAATATTTCCAGCATCCAAGAGTGAAAAGCAGATAAGCAGCATTGATAGTAATAGATTCAGGATGAGTAGATTCAGCACTTGCCTTTGTGGCAAGGTAGCTAACGAGCATCTTCATGAATGACAACGGCTCTTCCCAGGCTTCCATTGTTTCTTGCGAATACGGATGGCAATATGGCGAATCCTCTGTAGACTAACATCCACCAGAGCCTTAGAAATGGAACAAAGAAAATATAGGACAACACTTAGGGTGCAACTGGTAATTAATTCTCGGCTGTGGTACCATTCATCTACTTCTCCCCTCATGGATATGATGTCACCATTATGAGATGGGAAGGAGCAGTTGGACCTTGACAGTGAAGGTGAATTTGCTCTGAATTTCTGCGGACAATATCTTCAAACCGTACCAAAAGAGATAGTGAACTTCCTTCTATGCTACAAATTTGAACAAACTTTTTCAGAATAATTAACCTGAATTTCAGTGGCCTAAACTCGTAACCATCAGGAAGTGGAAAATTAGCCAGCATCTCTAAATCATGTAAAGCAGAATCAATATGAGTAATTATGAGATTGGTGGCCATATTGTTTTACGGGATATCAAGGCAAATCGAGGAATCAAAGTAAGAAGGATTCACCAGAGGCAGTGAAGACTGCTGATATTAGAGGATAATGAGATACCATACGGTTTTGTTTATGGAGGAGAGTGAGTCCATGACACTGCTCTTTCAAAGAAGAGCTTACTCCTTTTTGCTATCACCATCAAACTGTCAAAACTACATGTTAAAAAGGGGGATTAATTTTACCATCCAACATATTTTGAAAACTTGAACACCATAGCAGAGGCTATGTATTCGTAATATGTAACCTGACACAGGAAGACGAGACAACGAAGAAAATGCCAGCTCCCAGCCGATAAGCAAGCTCCCAGCTTCCACAAGTGAAAAGCAGAAAAGCAGAATTAATAGCAATATATTAATATCTCATATGGCAGTGATAGGAAAATTAGTTGAAGTATTACCCGGCTCGGATGCGGTGTCAGGTTAAGTTCTTGCATTGTGGGAATTGCTGAGAGCCGCTGAGAAAGTGATGGACCTAGAAAGCCACAGCAGAGGTTCTGTGCTTCTGTTGAATATGCATCCAGCTTCAGAAAGACCTGATAAGGCAAGAAGAAGATGCAACACCGTGCAATACAATAGCGCTCGGTTGCAGATCAGATGAGATTTCACGAGCTTATATAAGAAGCACTTATAGCCCTGGAATTAATTAATGACCCTTCTAAATGTTCATGATGTTCTTTACACTGAAAAAATGCTTTAAAGTAACAGTTCTGGTATATGTGTATAAATACTGGAAAGTAAAAGTTGAGAATTACATCACTTCAATTCTCTGAAGAGTTGCTGAATACAATTACTACAGCTAAAACCAAATACAGTGATTTCCATGTGATTTCAGGCAGAGTAGACTAAGTGGATAAAAATATGGATGAACTACATCGAACTCGAAGAGCAGGAGCCTTTTGATTGCTCTGCTGCGTGTGTGACTGCCATTTCTTGAGGGTTAAAAAGAACTACTCTTCTTATTAACATGTAGTGAAAGGTGAGCGGACTACAACACTCAAATCTGAATCGGAAAGTCGTAGCACTTTGTGAAACCCAATTGGATTTACGTCCTGAATGGATTGCCGTTGATGTACCTGCACAGAAACATTGTGAGTTTCTTGAAACGTTCCACAAGTGAGAGTAATGGAGGATGTGAGGTCAGGCTCACATTTCTTTCAAGAAAGGATGCCTGTAAAATGCATCTGGGATCCTCCCAGCAAATTGATTGTGATCCAAATAACCTATATCAGCAGGAACAGATAAATAGCATATATAGTCCCACAGTCCCAGTAACTTTGCCCCACGTAGAAAACTATAGCCAGGAAGGAATCAAGAAGCCAGATGCTAGTATACAACAGATGTTGAATGAGGCAAGACGACAATTATGACCACTTTTGGAGGGCTGGGGGTTTAAGGGTGTGTTTGGCTGAGCTGTGGTTATACTGGATTAGTTCGAAACCATCTTCTGCTTTTCCCCCAAAAATAGTTTCTACTTTTAAAATAATCTGTTTTTTAGCACTTTATCAAACTCTAAAAAATGCTTAGCTTATAAGCAAAGTAGTTTATAAGCTCTGCCAAACACAACCTAAATCAGCAAGAGCAAACAAATTTCAACTGTCTGTATCGATGCATGTTTATGAGGCGAGTATGAATAAATAATCTCTGAAGCCTTGAGTTTTCAGTTGAGTTAGGCAGTGTCAAGTACATAACTGCACATTATGGCTAACAGAAGAAAATGGTATTAGATTAGTATGTTCAAACATTCAAATCATAACAGATCGAGATCTTCAGACCACATGTACAACCAATGGGAAGCTGGAGAAGAATACTTACAAGTTAACTTGGCAAAAGGCGATCAATCCGCTCGCCCTCAGTGGCCCATACCAGCCCACACCCAGACCATCGTATGAGAGGTAAATCACGGTAGCCCAGCACCAGGACCCATGGGCTTGGCATTGCCACGGTGCGCACAAGGGAGCCTTGCAAAGCAAGAACTCCCCACACTGCCGCTGCCGAGGATCGAACCTGGGATTATTGGCTTACCCACCCATGTCCCAACCACTGGGGTACACCCGTGGGTGTCTTACAAGTTAACTTGGGATATGAGCAATGCTTGCTGGAATAATTCCAGACAGTTTGTTGTAGGATGGATACCTGTCATTCGTGAAAGGGAACAAATCATATCAACTTCAACAGATGCAAATCTACACATCCTACCAAACAGCTACATTCAATATAGCTCGTAATCACATTCAAACTTACAAGATCCCCAAGTTTTTCAAATTTTCAAGTGATGGAAGCCCTCCCGAAATACAATTGCTATTTAGAACTGCAAAAGAGTAAAACGAAAAGATGTCTTTAACATAAGGAAATCACATTTCAAGCACATGTGAACCAAATATCAAAAAAACAGGAAGGTTACAGGTTTCGAAGCGAGGGAAAACAGCCTTCATTTCTTTTGAGATCCAAATGAAGGCTGTTAACGAAGCTCGGGAAGATAATCTCTAATTGGATTTCACCTTTGACATTATTTAAACCAAAATAGCTGCATAGAATGATAGAAACTGTTGATTAGCCGTGTAAGATCATACAGCTATAGTCTCCTAATGATCAGCAAGATGAGGAACAAACATGTAGAAATGATGAAGAAACAGATGAGTAAGTTGCTTCAGTTCACCAATTTTTGGATGATCGAAATCTTGCAGCTTATTGCAACCAAATGATTTCTGGAAGATCCCTGAAGGAAGTACACACACACATGAGGTCATCAACAGAGAATCAAGTCTTAATCCCCCAAAGATAGAGTAAAGTGTGTACTAGAGTCTCATTTACCGTAAAGTACCCAACTTAGAAGGAATGTGTCGAGTGAATCGGTTGAGGACTAATATGTTGCAGCATCCTAACATCAAAAAATTGTTATGATATTCATGAAAGGAAATTCTGAACATCAATCTCAAATATAAACTATTGACACTTCACTATATGGTAAAAAACACTCACTTTCAGAAGAGACTGATATTGTTTATAATGATGTTCAGACCTGAATCTCCCATCAGCTCTTTCCGTCTATCCTCAAGTCCTCTCACTAGATCTATTACATTATCAGAGCAATCAGAAACCTCAATAACTTCAAGTGTGGAAATGCAGTCCAGACAGGAAGGCATCTTTTTCAAAGTTGAACAATTTCTCAATACCAATTTTTGTAAACAGACAAGCTGATCATCATCACAATCTGAGCTCCACCACAGGGCTAGGTCCAAACCAACCATCTTCAAGATTTTAAGTTTGGAGAATTCCCCTTCTTTCATCTCCCATGCTCTCCCTTCAAATTTTATCCTGAGTAATTTGAGGACCTCTAAATTCGGTAGTTCTCCAATGCTTGACATGTTTTTCCCAGAAAATTTCAACCCTCCCAACGTCAGTTTTTTCAGATGCACCGGGAAACTCAACTCATCAAGTGTAATAATAGGAGTTGGATATACCTCA
Organism: Rubia yunnanensis; assembly: GCA_037428765.1. NCBI lineage: Eukaryota > Viridiplantae > Streptophyta > Magnoliopsida > Gentianales > Rubiaceae > Rubia > Rubia yunnanensis. Next base: position 74,799,693 of record CM075071.1, on the reverse strand, counting down.
CTATGATTAGCATATAACACACTGAGTGATTGTATTTGACTCAAAATGTTAGGAAACACAAGATTGTTGCCATCATCTCTGCTGTACTGAAGTTTGCATTTCAGCCTACGAATGTTTGGAAACTTCCTCAGCAGACTTTCCAGCTTGCTGTAAGGAATAACTACACCCGAAATGCTATCCAGCTCATGTAAAAATAATGGAGTGTCAAGATCTTCAGGCAAAGAATAACCACTACCTCTCATGAAGAGACATTGTAATTTTTGTAGATTCCATAGGCTGTCTGGCAATAGACCGGCAGAGTCTCCCACTATAATCAAAGTTTCTATTTTGGACAGGTTCCCTATCCACGGCGGAATTGCACAGACTTCACTTAGAACTGCGAGGTAGGCCAGCTGAACAAGTAGTTTAATTTCACATGGGAACCTGTTACCAAAATGCACTTGCTCTAAATCCAACACTCTTAAACGTTTGAAGATGTGAAAGGTGGATGAGATATAACGCCACACAATTCCTTCAACAAGTCTTTCTGTTGATTCACAGGAGTTTAGAATTAGAGAGCGTGCAAGAGGGCAAAACAATTTGGACTGTTTGAAATGTTCTGCCTCGGAGTGAATGCATAACCTCTGTAGGTCATTTGGCTCACTAAATGCTGAAAGCTCATCATTCCCTCTTAAGAAATGGAAGAAATGTTCATCTTTGGCCTTCTGTAAGCAAAAATCATGAACCAAGTCATGAATCTGGCATGCTTTGACTCCACCAAGAGATTTTTGTTCGGCAACCATAATTAAGCTTCTGGCAATTAAATCAATCAAGCAGTGTTCGGCAGCATCTTCTAGGCTATGCATATCTTCTCCCTGAATGAATCCCTCCGCAGTCCATAAACGAAGCAACTTCCGGACTGAAATCTTTTTATTTTCTGGAAACATCCCAAAATAGAGAAGGCATGGCCTTAAATGAGCTGGTAACTGTTTGTAACTGAGCTCCAATGTGTTCATGAACTGCTCTGTAATTGATACATTGCTTAAGCAATCTAAAATTTCATCCCACCCCTCTGGCTCTGCATGTTTAAGAACTCCAGCCACAATGACAACTATTAGGGGTAACCCGTTACATTTTTCAGCAATTTTCATCCCAACATCAAGTGATAGTCCAAAGGATAACTTGCTCTGCAGTAGTTTCAAACTCTCATCTTCACTGAGTTGACGAAGAAAATAAGGCCTCCCATCGACCATAAGATTGTGAGGAGCAACATCATGTCGACGACTTGTTAATATAATTCTACTTCCAACATTATTGTCTGGAAATAGTTCTTTCAAGAGAGTCCATGCTTCCAAGTCCCAGACATCATCCAAAAAGATGAGATACTTCCTTCCGTTTAAATTCCTCCTCAGAGTGTGTGCTAAATCTTGTTCAGTCATAGGTGTAGAACGTTTCCCAGGATCAATCTGATTCAAAAGATCCAGCAGTACTTTCTTTTCGTCTACTACGTGTGAAAGATGACAAAATGCGCGGATATGAAAATGGAACGAAACAAAAGGATTATTATAAACTTTTGTAGCCAAAGTGGTCTTACCTAGACCTGGCATACCCACAATGGCTACTATCCGCAATTGCTTTGATCCCCTCGTGAGTTGATCCACTACTTGCCTTTCCTCCTCATTTGTCGACGAGGAAGCTCCTTCTGATGGCTTTTTCTTCACTTCAAATTCTTGTTCACTGCCTTGAGGAGAAGTCCTCAACACATCCTCCTTGATTCTTGTATAAAACCTATCTTCTTGACCAGGAAAGTTCAGCATTGGTACCTGTGGTTCTTGAGCTCCAATTTCAGACAGAATAGTGTTGATTGTGTCAAACAAATGCTTGAGGAGCCCAACGTCTACTTCTGTCAGAAGTGTGTGGTGAAGTGAGCAAATGAAGACCCCAGCATCACATACTGCAGCTTCAGTTTCTTCCTTTATTTTCATACTCAGGTTGAGTTGCTGCTGCTTAATAGCGGTTCTCAAGGATCTAAGTCCTCCATATAGCTCTGGTAGATCCTTCACAGAATCCTCACAAGAATTCAGTCTTAGCAGGTCCCAGAGATTAGATACGAGAGAATCGAGAAAATCCTTCATCACACTGAAGGCATCATCATCCGTGGCTTTGGAACCAAGAAATCTCCCCTCCAACTTTAAGCTACTTAAAGATTGGGTGTAAGTCTCATATATAGGCTCCAACGTCTGCAGATAAATGGTGAGCTTAGACTCAAATTCTCCCCAGTTTTCAAAAGTGACAAGCAGATTAGTGGCTTTGACAGTAAGAGCCTCGGAGTGAGCCAACAAATCGCGAATAGATCCAGCACTTATCTTGGTGGCAACGTAGCTGATGAGTCTCTTCATGAATGACAACTGCTCTTCCAATGCTTCCATTATTTCTTGCACATTTTCAGTTTTTGGCCAAACCATCCCCGTTCTAACATCCAGTAGAGCTTCGGAAATAGAACTAATGTTTTCTAGGACATCATCTGGGGTACAACTGGTACCTAGTACCCGGTTGTCGAGCCATTCATCTATTCTTTCCTTCATGGATATAATGGCACCTTCTAACTCCAAAACCATACCCTGAGGGTAAAGTTGCTCTGCACCTCTGCGAACAGTTTCTTCAATCCAAACTAGAAGAGATGTCGAACTTCCTTCTTTGCCGTAAATTTGAACAAACCTTTTCAGATTCCTTAACCTCAATCTAAGAGGCTGAAAATTGTAGCCTTTAAAGCGTGAGGCATGAGCAAGATACTCCAAATCATTTAAAGCAGAATCAACATGAGCACTGATGAGATCGGCCATGGCAAATTGAGAAGAGAAGGATTTACCAGTGAGAAACAAAGAAAATGATACGGACAGCTTGGAGAGCCCTTGACCTTAATAAACTGCCAAAAAACCAAGTATACTTTATAATACAAAGGGATTACTTTAACCTTGCAAAAGAACAAGAAATGTACAGCATATTAATATCTCATAAGGTGTGGCAATTTACAGAAAAATAGTCAAAAAATTACCCAACAGCCACAGCAGAGATTCTGTGCTTCTGTTGAATGTGTATCCAGTATCCACAGCTTCAGGAAGACCTGATAAGGCAAGAAGAAGATGCAACAGCGTGGGATAGAATGGCGCTCAGTTGCAGATCAGCGGAGATTATTACGAGCTTATATAAGAAGCCCTTATAGCCCTTGAATTAATTAATAAACTTCCTGAATGTATATGATGTTCTTTACACTGATAAATGCTTTAAAGAAACAGCTCTGGTATATGTGTATATACTGGAAAGTAAAAGTTGAAAATTACATCACTTCAATTTTCTGAAGAGCTGCTGAATACAATTACTACAGCCTAAACCAAATACAGTGATTGCCATGGGTTTCAGAAAGAGTAGACTAAGGGGACAAAACTATGGATGAACTACATCGAACTCGGAGAGCAGGAACCTTTTGATCTGCTCTGCTGCGTGTGTGACTGCCATTTCTGAGAAGTGAGGACTATTCTTCTTATTAACATGTAGTGATGGATTTGTAAGTGGACTAGAACGTGAAATCTGAATCAGAAAGCTCTAGCACTTTGTGAAACCCAATTGGATTTACGCCTTGCCTGAACGGGTTGCCTTCAATGTACCTACAGAAGGACATTCGTCAGTTTCTTGAAACATTACAAATGATAAATTGCATTTGCAGAGAGTGATGGAAAAGATGTGGTTGAGCTCACAGTTCTTTTAAGAAAGTATGCTTGTAAAATGCATCAGGGATCCTTCCAGTAAACTGATTATGATCCAAATACCTATAACAAGAAGAAGAGATAAATTAACTGATTTAGTCCTAGTAATTTTTCTGACAAAGGAAAAACATAGCAGGAATTTATTTAATCCATGTGCTGACATACCACAAATGCTGAATGAGAGAAGACAACAAGTATGACCAGTTTTAGGGAGGAAAAAAATTAGATGCATAAGCAAAAGCAAACGAATTACAGCTATCAGAATCAATTCATGCTTAACAGCTCAGTTACACTAGGCAGTATCAAATGTGAAATTCCACATTCTGTTTACAGAAGAAAATGATTAATTAGGATGTTGAAACATTCAGATTGTATCAGGTCAAGTTCTTCAAAACACATGCATAACATAAGCAGATATTGTAAAAGGACACTTACAAGTAAGTTAACTTGGGGATATGAGCTAGGCTTGCTGGTATAACTCCAGACATTTTGTTGTAGGATAGATACCTGTCATAGTTCAAAAGGAGCAAATCATATCAACTTCAACAGTTGCAATTAATTACAAACAAAATCCTACCAAATTGCAATATTCAATATAGCTAAAATTTCAAACTTACAAGATCTCCAAATTTGTCAAATTTGCAAGCTGTGATGGAAGCCCTCCAGTAAGATAGTTGTTGTTTAGGTAACTGCATTAGAGTTAAATGAAAAGATAACATCAACATAAGAAATATACATTACATGCAAAATCTAAATCAAATATCAAACAATTAGGAAGCTTACAGGTTTCGAAGTGACGGAAAACAGCCTTCGATTCTTATGAGTTCCCTCATCGTGCCAACCAAATGATTGTTTCCGACATCCCTAGAGGAAGTAGAGTACACATAGAATCATCAATAACCAACAAAGTCTTTATCACCAAAAGATGGGGAAACGTGTGGCCAAAACTTACAAGTGTCTCAAATATTGTAGTGTCCCCAATTCAGGGGGAATACGTCCCGCTAATCGGTTCTCATGCAGATGCAGGTAGCGAAGCTCAGGAAGATTAGCAATCTCCTTTGGGATTTCACCTTTGAAATTATTAAAACTCAAATAGCTGAAAAGAATTATGGGAAACTGTTGCCTGTTGGTTGTCTGTATTGGATCGTAAAGCCATAATTACCTAATGATTAGGAGATGAGAAACAATCATGTTAAAACGATAAACTCACAGATGAGTTAGCTGCTTCAGTTCGCCAATTTCAGGAGGTATGACATCTTGCAGCTTATTCCACCTCAAATTGCTGTAAGAAAAGACCAAACAGAAACGGAGGAAAGCATTCAGAAACTATGCAAACATGAAACAGGACAAGTCCGAACTTCATTTAGATGACAGTCACAAGCAAGAGACCATACAGAATTTTGAGACGCTTCAAACGCTCAATTTGGGGAGGAATGGGACCAGTAAGCTTGTTATTATGAAGATCCCTGCAATATGAAAATAGAGTGAATTTTCATGTTCGTTTCAAAACAGTAGAAAAGACCAGTACAGGAGAGTGAACTTATACTGTTTAGAAAAGACCAGTACAGGAGTTTAACAAAACATTATATTATGCGTGATCACGGATAATATGAAAAGACCAGAGACCATAATAGAAAAGACCAGTACAGGAGTTTAACAAAACAGTATAACAAAACAATATTCCAAAGAAAGTGATCATAAAAGTTCAACTCCTAATAGCACTAAAACATTATAAAAACAAAAGGACCAAAATTTGTATAGAAATACCTTTAAAACATTTTATAAACAGAAGGACCAAAATTTGTAAATATACAGCAAAATTATGCTGCTTGAAGATCCTTAATGTCTTGTCAGATTTGAACAGATGTTATGCGTGATCAGATCAACTGAGAAAAGTAGGCGCTAAACTAATAACAAGTGAATTAGATAAATGGAATAAAATGTGAAAGCAACAAACATACAGCCTCGTGAGATCCAACAAGTTGGTCACAGCAGTTGGGAAAGGGCCGACGATAGAGACAGCATAAACTTCCCTGTAGGTTCATGACAAAGGAAAACAAACCGTAAGCACCTAAAGCACACCTAACAACATCATCACCAAAACATGTGGGCCACACTTACAATTCAGTCACTACTTTGTAGTCTCCAACGATGGAGCGAGAGCATTTAACTCCAGACCAAGGTGGCAAATCACCCTCTCCACAAGGATCTTCTCCCACCCAAGCATAAACCACCCGCCATCCAAGAGACGCTTTAATCTCATTTAAAGCTTTAACTGCAACAATTCCTCAAGAATTAGAACTTAGAAAACTGGACTAATTAAACATATCAAAGGTCCACTCCCAAACTGAACTAAGATGAATATAGGGCAAGCGATCAAATTACAAAAATTAAAGAGACAATACAGTAATAGACACGTTGTCTGCAGCATCTTCATTAGGACTTACTTCTGACGAAAAATATAGCTGGAACTATTCGTCTTTAGCAATCCCTCTGTTACACATAAACACTCTTGTTTCTCAAATCTACAATCTGTTTTAAACCATCTATTTTGCATATTTTGAACTTTTCTTTTGGTCCATTACATTACTATTCTAATTTTAGGAACACATAGCATTAGTTCTTTAATATATTATCATATTTTCAATCAGCTGTTCTGGAAAGAAAGATAACTGGACTTTCTATCGGGGAGATTTCCCCATGACACAGCAAAATGAATTCAAACATTAATTACAGCAAAATTAATACACAAAACCAACAATAACTGCTACCAGACATCAATTATACTTCATTCATAAGCTAATCCAAGCCCTCGGCATAACAGATCGGAAGGGCAAGCCAAAAAAGGGGGTGAAATTAACAACTGTACCATCACGCTTCAGAGTTTTTCCGTGAGCGAGGCCGGTAAGAAGCAGGAGCACTACAATGACCGCGGAAGGCATCCAGTAGCACCGGCGATCACGCGCCCCCATTCTGATCCGCAGTCGCTGCTCTCAACTTCCCCAAATGTGAGGAATCCGTTGGCGGATACTGAGCTTTGAGAATCCGGTGGCCTATCAGATGAAGATTCTAGAGTGTATCGAAGGAAGGGGATATCGGCGCCGGCGACGGAGATCGGAGAAGGGCGTGAGAATTTGTAAGCGTGTGAGATCTCCCGGTGGTGCAGTGGTAGTGGTAGTATAAAAATGTACGCGGAAAATTTGGAATAGGCACTACCCCGTCGGTGGATTTATCTTTTATTTTATTTTTTTTCAGCTACTCCCTCGTTTTATTTATGGTCCTTAATTTGACATTTTGCAAAAGAGTAAAGAAAAATTTTGCATTTGGTGTGGACTGTTAATTTTAATTGGAGAAGTAGTCTTTAGATCATACAATATTAATTAAATAGATGCCCAATAAATGTAGCCATTTTTAATTCTACACAGAATCTAAATGTATTTATGACTAATGAACTCATGCAATGCATTTATACAAGAACTTAGGAGACATGTGCAGTATACGATAAAAGTATTAGGTTATTGGGGAAAAATCAATATACTTTTAATATTGAATCGGGATCAACTACGACGGAAATAAAACATTGGGTCGAACTCTTCTTTGGGGTTAAGGTAATAGCTATGAATAGTCATTGACTTCGCTCTTCATAAATTCTCGATACGGCGATAAAAAAAAGGCTAAAAATCTTTGATAGATCCCCTACTTCATTGTTGTAGTTCAATTGGTCAAAGCTGCTTCATTTACGAGGAAGGATGTTACGATAGAGGAGAAATCTCACATAAGATCGTGATCAAATATTTTCTTGCCGCTAGTCGTTGTGTGGAAACTTTTTTCTATAGAGGATATTTTATGGGCACTAGAAAAAAAAATCACCCGGTAGGTTGGTATGGTATACTGGACTAATGAAACCATGCAATGCAATTTTACAAGAACTTAGGAGGCATGTCACGTAAATTCATGCTTAAATAGTTTTAAACTGTAGTACTCCCTCTGGTCCACTTATATTGGCCCCCTTTTTTCTTACATTTTTTCAAGGCCCCCTTTTTTCTTACATTTTTTCAAGGCATGTTTGACCATCGATAACTTATATTGGCCCCTTTTTTCTTACATTTTTTCAAGTCATGTTTGACCATCGATAACTTTTGTTACGTACGATAATAGTTTATAAAAATTTTTTACTTTTCAAAAACTATACATTACGGAGAATCCAAAGACATCTCACATAAGGTCCATTACTATATACAACAAAAAAGTTATTGATGATCAAACATGCCATAAAAAATTGGCTGGTCAAAGGGGGCCAATATTAGTGGACCAGACCAAGTATGAAAATTTTTGTATGTATAAAATCTTTAATAAGCACTAGAAAAAGATTAGGATGACTAGTTCTTGAACACGATTAGGATGATTAGTTCTTGAACGTAGTAATAAATATTATGATATGTTAAGTTAGACTTTTTTTTCTTATACGCAATGCAGTTATGCAAGAACTTAGGAGACATTTCACATAAAATCATGATTAAATCTTTTTGAGTTGCTATGTATAAATTTTTGTCTGTGATTGTGAAAGGTTTTTTATAAGCACTAGGAAGGGATTAGTAAGAGATCATTTTGGTGATTGGTTTTTGGATCCATCGATAAAAGTTTTGAATCGTTAAGTTAGTCTTTTTTACTTCTAATGAAATCATGCAATGCAATTGTGCAGGAACTTAGGAGACATGTTACATAAAATCATGCTTAAATCTTTTCAAATTTAATTGCTCCCGCAACAGAAGAATCCTGAATTCCTGAACTACTGGATTTGCTTACTAAAATGAGTTTTCAAGTTCTCAAATCAGAAAATAAATCCACTTCTTATACACTAAAATTCAAAGAATCTCCATACATCTCTCAAAATAGAAAAGAATATTCGTTGCATCACAGAATCCAAAAGAAAACCCAACCAAAATGTGACATTTCTATAACTTTACAGTACTCAAAAACCAAATTCACGAGTCCTTCGTGACTGTAAACAGTAGAGTCACACTCCACATTTGAATTTATGAGACAATTCCCTGGAAACCATGCTACAGAACAGTGTCAAAAACAGAGTCCAAATCGACTTTCAAGGCAAATTTAACAAAGAAGATTACCAGTTCAATCCACTGAAATTTCATATTACTTACAAGAACGAATCCTAATCCTCCTCCTTCCTCCAAGCATAGAACTCAAACTAGGAAAACCAAAAACTGACAAAATATATAAAGAAAAGACTTTCCCAGAAGTCTGTAAAAATGTACATGATGTGGGCTCCTCTAGATTCTTCTTCTTCTTCTCCATGCGTGACTCTGTTCTTTTTGGCGGTATCTGGAGTTAACGAGTAATTTCCGTGATTGTTTTCGCCATTGGTGACCAAAAACAAGCATGGAAATAACGGGAGAAAATGGCGGAATTGATTCAAGAAAAGTGATGGGTTTTACTCTGTTTCTTCAGTTATGCAGTGGGTTGGGGCCGGAGGGGACCAGCCGCTTCTCCACGCCGTAGCGCGGGTCGATCTCCATTTCCGGCGGAGGCGGCGCCGCCAGAGCTGGGAACGGCGGGCAGAAGTGGCGGATTCTTTGCACCTGAAAGCACATCGCCGCCGGCGGTTGAAACTGCTGCCCGTTGGCGGCCGCCGGGAGTGACAGCAGCAAGAAGACCATCAAGAAAACGGAACCCAGAACGGAATGAGGCCGCCGGGAGGCGGTGGAGGTGGCGGCGGAGGCCATGATCACGGCGGCGGAATGTGAACGGAGATTTTGGGACCTTTTTTCTTTTTGGAGGTTGGATTATATGTAGGGAGGAATTAAGAAGAAGTAAATGAAATCACGAATTTGTGTGTTTGCATTGAATTGAATCGAATGCTGTTGAGGTTAGGCTTATTTATAGCCATGCCCCAGGTGGCATTTTTCAATTTAATTTTTGAATTTTTTTGAACTGTGGAGATAAATCAATTTGAAGTTGAGATTTGTGGGACTGATCAGGATTAAGACGTGTGTGATTAAGTTAGTTACGATGAGTGAGTGCAGTATCTGGTTGGTTTTGGAGGGAAATGGGAGAAGATCACGAGTTAATTTGATAATTACAAATAAGCTATCCTTTCATATTTGAATATTTTAGTTAAGATTCAGTGGAGGAAAAAAAATTCAAAATAAGGACTATGCATGTGGTAAAAATGAATAAATGAGGGTGAGTTTAAACACGCCATACCACACCATGTATTTTACTTGATTACATAATGTATTTTCAATACAATACATATTTTAAATTTAATTTAAATAATTTAAATAAGTTAAAAATAATAATAAATAAAAATTGTATTTAAACACATTACCACCGCCACTGGAGGTGTTTCTCGGCGGTGGTGCACGGCGGCCGACGGTGATTTCGCCGAAGGTGGCAGACGACGGTGCTTCGCCCTCGACAGAGATGGTCATCTGTAGGGGTTCACATCACGACTAGTTTGTCTTCTCCGGCGCTGGTTCGTCTTCTCCGGTGACTGGTTAGTCTTCTCCGGCTATTGGTTCGTCTTCTCCGGCGACTCAAACGACTGGCCCGTTCTCTTTCCTCACCCTGGCCCGATTCTCGTCGCCCTGATCTCCTCATCCCGCTCTCCTTCTCTGGTCCCGACCTCCTTCTCCTCTCCCGGCTCTCCTTCTCCAGTCCTACTTCTCCTTCTTCTCTTCGGTTCTCGTCGCCCAATTTTCCTCGCCCGATTCTCCCGCCCCGGCTTTCCTTTGCCTTACTCGTCCCGGTTCTCCTCGGCCCTACCCGCCCCGGTTGTCCCACCCCTCTCCAATTCTTGTTCTCGTTTCCTTGTCCCGTTCTCGCTGGACCAGAGGTTTCTCTGGTTGGGTTTTACTCGGCGGGGGACGAAGGTGGAGCATCGGCGGTGGGTAGCTGGGGACGGGGACAGCGGGCTAGGGTTTTGCTAGGGACGGCAGCCTACGGTGGAGCTAGGGACGAAGGTGGCTAGGGACGAATGGTCGGGGACGGCGGTGGCAGGGAATGGTAGCGGTTGCAGTGGTGCCGACGCTGGCGAAACCATTGTTTTTTATTTTTTTTGAAAAAATTAAATTTTGTATTATACACGTATATATGTATTAGGGCGTATCCTAGTAAAAATACAGGGTGTGATATAGCAATAGAGGAACATTGAAGAAGTAAATTATATACTGTATTTATATGAGTAAGTCACCTGACATGCGGCTTATCCATAAGTTTATGGACATGTCACTAATTTGTACACTCCATTTGTTAAATTATATACAAAATTTAGAATTTTTAGAATTTATTTTTTATATCATATATTTTTATATTTCCACCTTCAAATACATATTATTACTTGTTTTAACTTATAAAATGCAATATTTAAATTTTATTAAAAATTACAACATTTAAGGTAAAAACCCTTGTGCACTGTCCATAAGCTTATGGAAAAATTGTTTTTCCTGAGACTTTCTATATATATATATATATATATATCTGTGTGTGTGTATACTTCCTCCGTCCCACCACTATTGGCCACTCTTCTATTTTAGTCCGTCCCGCAAGTTTTGACCACTTTTGAAACTTACCTATTTTAGTCAAATCGAGTAGTCATTAGTTGCGTCACATCAGCTTTCTAACACACACTCTCTCCCTTGGAGCGAAGCATCGGATGTTTTGAAACACAAAACTTGGATATAAAAAAGTTAAACAAAGGACAACATAGCCCTTTAGTGAAATTATCATTCAACTAAAGTGAAGTAGACATGTGACTGATACGAAACTTGCCAAAAACAATCAACTCATGAACAAAATGATAGTTAACGTCTATCTACTTCACACACTTACGAATAACAGGATTTTGAGCCAGAAATACCACATCGTATCATCACACAATAAAATAGTGGCACCAAAAAGTGAGAACCGAAGATCACAAAGAAGATGAGGCAACCAATCAACATCAGCAGCAGTGTTGGCCAAAACCTGATACTTAGACTCAGAACTAGATCGAGAAACCGTAGACTGCTTCTTGGCACTCTTGGAAATAAGATTGCTACCGAGAAACACAACATGACTATACGTCGAACGTTGAGTATCAATACAACGAGAGCGCAATGAAAAACCATAGTGCAGAGTTCCACTAACATAAGGAAGATTGCGAGACACATTTGCAAAATGATCGTTATGAAGGTCCTGACGATATCGACTAGCGGAGTTAACTACAAAGGCAAGATCTAAACGAGTAATAGTGAGATGCTGCAGAGCACTGACCAAGGAGCGACAAAAAGTGGTATTTTCAAATTGCCCACTAACGCTATTATGAAAGTGGGATTGCGGAGAAATAATGTTGAAATAGTAGAAGCATCAGTCATTCTGGTAACGGACAAGTTGGAATGGCTGAGAGCCATTGATGAAGCTAAATAAATTTTGGGAGCGAAGAACATGATGCGCTTGACTTTTCCACACAAGTGTTGGGTATCGAGGTGTTGTAAGAAAGCTTATTGTCAAAAGAAGCCATCAATCGAAAGGGGAGAGACGCTGATCGGAGAAGGAAAGACTTGGGAGCAGTAACGATTCTTAGCAAGGAGGAAGAGAGGTCGAAGAATCAGAAAAAGATAGAGAAAGAGGTGCATGATTGACTTGCTCTGATATTATGCATAAGTAAATTTCTCTTAAGTTAGGTTTTAAATTATTTTTTTTAAAGTACAAATAAGAGGGAATAATTGACAATATCTAAACCCTAACCACTCATTAGAATGTTCTGCCCTAACAAAAATGACTGTGAAAACCTAATTTTTTACCCAAATGAATAGTGAACACTTTAACCTTAAACAAACCTATAAGGAATCTGTGCAGCTTAATCTTAGACGAAGAGAGCACCGTTTATCAACACCTAATAGTTTGTTTTGTTTACAGTTTGTGTATGGTACAAAACCTGACCTAAACCCGTAGAGAGTAATGTTTATCAACTTCTAATAGCTTGTTTTCTTCACAGTTGTGTATGGTATAGAACTCGACCTAGACCTATAGGGTTCAGATTCATTGGATTGAGTATATGTTGATTTTTATATGATCCATTAGGTTTGGATCGCATCAGGGTCTCAATTTTTAAAATGGTTCCGGGTATAAAATATTAAGATTCAAATCCGATTCATGGACCCATATAAGTTTAACTATAGGTTGGGATAAAAACAAATATAACCCTATCTACCTTTTTTTTGTTGAAACAAATAGCCAGACTCCTTCTCATTAATATATAGAAATGAGTTACATTTTTGGTCGGTTGTATGACAATCACCAGTGTTTGTTTATCTACTTTAGCTTATAAACTAGTAGCCAGTCTATTCTATTACACATGAGGAGCTGATAAACTGTAGATAAGAACACCATAACTAGGATGAGAAAAGCCTTACTATTACAAGGTGGGACGAAACCCCACTTGGCTGACGAAACCCCTACCTACCTTAGTAAGTGCCAATATAACCCTCAGAGAGTTTGTAGTGCAAAAAAACCCTACCTACTTAATGAAAGTGCTAATATAACCTTACGGAGTTTATTCCAGCATTGACTTGTCATTTCTGGTCATTACCAACCGAAAATGACCAAAAAGGCCTATGAACCAAATTTAAAATATTTAAACACTATTATACCCTCGATTATGCCACCTCCACTACAACACCATTGCGACGCCTCCCTGTCTAGGTTCCCGCTGCCGACACCCCATCCATGCAACCTTAGACCACTAAATCCGATTTTCTGCCTAGCTTTTTTGGTCGGAATTGTTATTTTTCTCCGTGTTCTTCAACAAATTCGTCACTGGAAACGTTCACATGAGGAAGAAACGGGTCAGCGGCATGAAGGTTCGCCATGTGGCCAGATCATGACGGACTTCAACTCCGGCACCGTCGCCCATGGCTAACGGATTTATCGTGGACAAAAACTGACTGTTTGCCCAAATTTTTTGTCAGAATGGATTTTTTTCGGTGCCCAGAACAACCCGAAGAAACACCAGACTTGTTGCCAGAAAATTTGATGATTTAGACACTTTGGACGGTTGCGTTCTTCGAATTCCGGCAGAGGACACTCGGGCGCGCAGCTGGGTCTTTGACCCAAGTGAAGGAAATGAGTATGAAGGGTGTTAGGGTTTCGGACCGACTAGAGGCAGCCGATTGAACGACGTCACAACAAAAAATAAGGCCCGACCGCCAACACCCCACCCACGCAGCCACACCTCTCTTCCACCACCACCGCGACACCGCCGATGCCACCCCACTCTGCCACCATCGCAACCCCCCGGCGCCACCCATCCCCGGCGCCACTACAAAACCCTAACCCACCCGCCCGATGCCACGCTGCTCCGCCGCCACCCTGACCGTTATCGCCCTGCTCTATTATGTGATTTCATCTTTGAATCAAGAGAAGAAGAATCAACGAGAGAAATATTTTGAGCAACAACACCGATTCGAAGAAGAGGCAAGGAAAATAGGGGTATAATTGTAATTTTAATTTATTTTCTGCTATTTTCCATAGGGGTAAAAATAAATTTCACATATTTCTGGCTAAACATCACCGGAATGGATACATTTGCACTTACCTTTACTATATAAGGTTATATTTACACTTTCAGTTATCAAAGTGTTATATTGACACTTATGTGAATTAGGTAGGATTATAAAAGCACTTTTCTCTTAACTGGAGTATATATTATTACTCGTATACTTACCCTAAATTACTTGAAGAAGACATGAGTAATATTCTTTTTGTCGAACAAAAATATAAAAATCTTATACTTTTAATTTTTTATAATAATAACGGTGTATATTGATACAGAAAGTTATAACAATCGATACATAAGTTCAAGTAAGTTCTAGTAAATCTAAGTATCCTAATTAACCCTATCTACTTCATTGAGCTAACATTCTTATGTTTTCAACATTGTTTTACTTTAATTAAGCTCACCATCACTGAAATGTATTGAGTTCAACTATCTCAAAATTTAAAACAAAACATTATGGTCTAAAAAGTCTCCAAGATTTTTCTTTTATAAGAAGAAGTCTCCAAGATGGGAGGATAGTGAATGAAGAATTAGACAAGTGAGAAGTGGGCTCGTGGGTAATTAACTAATTATTAATGGATGGGCAGTAGGAGGGGGCCAGTGGACCATGACAACTACGGTCCATTTGAATTTACACTCTTACTCTTTTTAAATATTATTGTCTATCAAAATTTAATGATATATTTAAATAAATATATGGACAAAAATATTAACGTATATGATATTGTTCAATCGCTATAACAAGTGAGTTTTAGAAATTAAATTTCTATTTTTCATTATTATATGTAGATAAATATATTAACGGTTAAATATGTATCTTGAACAGCATATAAAAAGTAAGAGTGTAAATCCAGGTGGGACGAGCGAGAGTAATAATAATACTAATACTAAAACTAAAACTAAAACCGTGTGGTATTGTGAATGTGATGGTGACCATTAGCTTTAAGGCGGCAGGAGTGATGGGGCTGAGAAAGAGAGGCACAAGTATCCTGTGAAATGGAAATGGAGTGATGTGGAACAATTTGAGCCTTTGGGCTGGGATTTGTTCACGGACGTTGTTATCTAATTACTTCTAGTTCTTGCTTGATTTCTAAGGAACTAAAATGAATTGAATTAGATTAAACATCATACAAAATAATAAAGAATTTAAATTAGAAGATAATGAATTCTAACTTGACAAGTAGGAAATGGGAGTTGAAACCTCCCTTGATATGCTCTATGATGAATGAAGTGCGCCTTGTGAATTTAAAGAGGGAGCAGATCAAAATGCAAAATCAATCAAAATTTTACTAATCTTAACTAAATTGCAGATAAGTAAGAAAGAACATGACTTACTTGAGATCACATTAAGATGATCGACGTTAACAAAATAGCTAACTAGGCGTGATCCCTAGCTACTAGTATTTATACATTTAACCTTGACAAGATGTATTTTTCCTTACTTGATGGGCAGTTATATTTCCTATTTAGGAAGCTATCATACTTGTTGATTACCAAATTTTGTGAGTAGAGATCTAATATCTGCTATAAGTAGATTGAAGTTTGTTTTACCTTCCTCTAGTTTCTGGATAACATGGATTATTATTCGAGCATCACCTATAATGAGATTACAGGATAAGTGATTTGGATACTCCATCTGTCTCAATTCAAGCTGCAATTTAATTATTCATTTAGTCAAAATTTTCTTACTTTAACCCTAAAATTGAATTGGTATATAAGTATAAATATTAGGGTGTGATGCATTGTTAGATTCGTTATAACAGATATTTTCAAAATATCAAATTTTCACAACTTTTAATTACCCTTAATAAAATATATTAAGGATCAAACACTTTTTAAGTCAACTGTTAAAAGTCAAAAGGTAAAACTTGAATTGGGACGGAGGGAGTGCATCCCTATAACTTGCTTGTGCAATTTTTCTTTGTATATTTGTTGAATTCGAATGGATACTCCATAAATCTACATATTATCTATTGTTGTCAATATAACACAAACCCCCAGCTTTGTTGACGCCATTGCTCCACTTGGCGTAGGAGCGTACGTGAGTGAGTTTTTGCAAGACCATGAATACGAGCAATACCATCGCCTACTTGAAGCACGGTACCAGTATTTACCGCTCCTTTTTTTCCAAGAATTCATGCACTTCGCTTCTTTCTCCTGTAAAGTCGAACCCGCACCAATCCATCCCGAACTTGGTGGTTAAAACATTGGGGGTTGAATTAGACCCCGGTCCATAATTGCGAACAAGGCGAAGTGGGGAAAAGTGAAACTTTGCTTTGTGGTTCCCGCAACTCACGGTTGACGAAGGCAACACAAAGTCGGCTGGGAACAAGGCCCGGGAACGGATTCACCGCCGTATGGCTGACCGGCGATTGTGGGACCTTCTTCGCCTAATTCTTTCTAGGTTCCTAAACTTGGAATGGATGGCGGAGCGTAGATACACCGGTGCTAAAACCTTTTCTTAATATATCTTCCAAACTCTTGGGGTCCATGAGTAGTTAAAGCAAGTGAATGGTTTGAAATTCGAGTTATTTCACGGAATAACACTCGTATATATTGAGCTCACCAGAAGCTTCTCAAGCTCAAGCATTTACTTTTCTAGTTAGAGACCAACGTCTTGGGGCTAATGTTGGATCCTAAACCCTAATCCCAACCCACCCACCCACCCACACAAACCCCTAACTCACCACCACCCAGCTCTGCCACCATTCATCACGACGCCACTCACCTCAACCCCCAGCCTTGTCGCCATTGCAAAACCCTAGCCCACTCCGCCCCGCCCCGATGCCACCCAGCCCTGACGCCACCCAACCCCAACGTCGCGAAACCCTAACCCACTCATCACCGCCGCGAAATCCCTGATGACAAAATCATAGAAATCAGAGAGAAGAAGAAGCAAGTGAAGATGAATCGAAGGTGGAAGAAAGTGAGGGTGAAATAGTAATATTAATTTATTTTTCAGGTTTTTTTTCATAGGAGCAAAAATGTATTTTCACGGAATTCTGGATAAAAGTGACCAAAATGGATACATTTGCACATACATTAACTATGTAGGGTTATATTCGCATTTCCAATTAGACTAAATTATTTTTTAGTCCGTTACATATTCACCAACACCTTCTTTTGGTCCCAGAGACCAAAACTGCATTTAATCGGTTAGTAACATTTTAAAATTGAATCTTTTGGTCCCCAGTGGTTTTCAGGTAGAAAAAATGGTTTTTCGGTATAGATGGGTATTTTTGTAATTTCACTAATTGAAAAACCTAAAAAAATAATCACAATTTTAAAAACGAGTGTGTGAAGCCACGCACTGAAAATTTTACCCTAAAATGCGCGTGGCTTCAGGGTTCTACCACCGTCTCCAGCACACCCCACTCACCACTTCGCCCTCGTCCTCCTCTACCACCTCATTTCCACCACTAACCGCCGCCGCCATCGTCGCAAAGAAGAGGAGAACAATGTCGTTGCAGAGTCGCGGAGAATGCGAATCACCGTCGTCGTAGGTGGTGGCAGCGCTCTTGATCGGCGGGATGGGTACGCTTCGGGTCCAGTTCTAGATCGTTGTTTCCTCGTTGTCTGGTTTCAACTTCGCTGTCGATCTAGTTTCAACTTCGCAGTCGCGTCAGAATTGCCTCGTCGTCGTCGTTGGTGGCGATGGAGGAATTCAATGGCGTGATGGGGTTGGAGATTCGAGGAATTCGAAGGTTGGGCTTCTATGGAGGCTTCGCCAGACTGGTTCATGGCGAGGCTGCGTCGGAGGATTTGATGGCGCCAAAGGTCGGGCTTCGAATTCTAATTCTTCTTCCTGGAGATTCGAGCGTCGTATCAAAATCAATTTTTGATTCAGGCTTTGGAGTTTCTGGCAATCAAAGTCAGCGACGGCTGGCGTTGATCGTTTTTCCGGCGTCGGGTTGACTGCGTCGGTGGTGGGAGATGAAGGAGACGACAAGATCTTTTTTTCCTTTTTTAAAAATGCAGGGGTATAATGGTCATTTTACGGGATTTACCAATGTTACGGTTGGCTTTATCTGAAAACCACCTCCGGGAACCAAAAGATTCAATTTTAAAATGTTATTGACCGATTAAACGTGGTTTTGATCTCAGGGACCAAAAGAATGTATTGGTGAATATGTAAGAGACTAAAATAATAATTTAGTCTTTCAATAATCAAAATGTTATATTACTATTTATGTGAATCATGTCGAGTTATTAAAACATTTTTCTCCTTATTTTTCCCTCTAGAACTAGAATGTGAGGAGGCCTTTAAACCAAAATGTGTACTAGTACACCATATAATTACCGTTACCATTCAAACTTCACACCTAGCTGACAAATTAAACGGACCCTTCCTTTGCGCCACATTCCCACTGACTAGGAACCAACTAACAATTCAAATTACAGTTACAATTTACTCATTTCGGAAAAGTCATATGTTTCAGATTCAACCAAGTCACCCATTTCACCCTCTAAACTTTCCGTGCAAGATTTGGTCTGAATTCCGAAAGCGACTTTCATTCAGCATATTCCTCCACTTGTACCAAACCACATTACTTTAAACAAAAAAAACTCCCCGCCATTGTTATCCAAATCCCACCAAAATGATCATCGTCAAGAACCCATTTCCGCCGCCGCTCGCCACCGTCTTCCTCCTCCTGGTGGTGGTTCCGCTCTCCTCCTCCGCCGCCAATATCTCCGTCTCCCCGACTACACTCGCCCGCTCCGGCGACCCGGTGGAGATCAAATGGTCCGGCATCGACTCGCCGTCGGAACTCGACTGGCTCGGAATCTACTCCCCCCCGGAATCCCCTCACAGCCACTTCATCGGCTACGTCTTCCTCTCGAGTTACCCGGGTTGGGAGACCGGGTCCGGGTCTGCATCCATTCCCTTAGTCAATTTGCGATCCGGGTACCGGTTCCGGGTCTTTAAATGGACCCGGTCGGAGATGAACAACGCGACAGAGTTCGACAACGACCACAACCCGATCCCTGGGTCAGGGCATTTGGTGGCAGAGTCCGGGGAGGTCGGGTTCGAGCCGGGTTGGGGCCCCGAGCAGGTGCACCTGGCGATGACGGGCCGGTGGCGGGAGATGCGGGTCATGTTTGTGAGCCCGGATGGGGGGAATAACAGTGTTAGATACGGGTCGACCCGGGAGGAAATGGATATGGTTGCGGGTACCCGGGTATCCAGGTATGAGAAGGAGGATTTGTGTCATTCGCCTGCTAATGATGCCTTGGGGTGGAGAGATCCGGGTTATATTCATGATGGTGTTATGACAGGTTTGAAGAAAGGGAGGAGATACTATTACCAAGTAAGTTCTTTCTTTTTTGGCTGATTGATTTAAATCATGTTTTTTTTATATGTGCACGTACATTAAATTGAGCTGACAGCTAATTTTTAAAAAACTAAAAAACGTATAAATGAGATGAGTTAACTTCAAACAACTTTAATTTGAATTTAACTCGTTTACAATTTTAAGTCTGAGCTAATGTACCAATAAAATGTTGGCTCGAAACTGAAAATAATTGAACTTGAATTTGAGTTTGACTCGAGACAAACTCAAATACTCCCTCCGGTCCACTAATAATGGCTCACTTTCCTTTGTTGGATGGCTTTTTTATATTGGCTCCAACCCCTTTTAGTAAATTCTAGATGGTTTTGTCCACACATTTTACTTTTTATACTTTCAATACAATCTCTACCATTCATTTATTTTTTTGAAAAAGTTTGTGTCCAAAAGTTGGGCATAATAAAAGAACCAGAGGGAGTATAATCCTTTTAAAATACTATATATTTTGATTTGATAAACTTGATAGCTTAACTAGACCTACCAATTTAGCTCGAGTTTAATCTTAAATACTATGCGAGCTAGCTCGAAATCGTACTCTATCTAAGTCAAACTCGAGTTGAGATGAACTTTGACCAAATTTTTCGCTTGACACGTCTTTCAATGAGAAAGTAGAGGCAGAGACTTTTAGTTTATTCCTCCGTTTGAGAAAGTAGAGGCAGAGACTTTTAGTTTATTCCTCCGTTTTTTCTTGATCGTAGCCGCCTTGTCCTTAACTTCCTAGTATTAGCTTCACAAATCCCTAAGGAAAGACATTCTAACCTAGGAAACAACACCAGTACTATTCAACTCGAATCTCGAGTTGAGTCGAACTTTGACTGAACTGCTCCCGAGTTGTTTACGAGCCACTCTTACAATTGTGTTGCACTATTTTGTTTATAGAAAATCAATACTCGCATTGGCACTGGTTTTGCAATATTTACCTCCATTAAAACTTTGTTGGAGAAATAAAGCAGCCCTAAACTCATATGAGACTAAAGAATGCATTATTTATTCTCTGATCAAGAAAATTGCCCATATTGCAGGTTGGTAATGATATAGATGGATGGAGTGACATTTTCAGCTTCATAGCCCCAAAATCCCACTCAAAAAAGACAGTTGTTTTCTTGTATGGCGACATGGGGACAGCAACTCCCTACAAAACCTTCGATCGAACACAGGAAGAAAGCGCTTCGACAGTGAAATGGATCCTCAGAGACATCGAAAAACTAGGTAACCATCCCACATTCATTTCGCACATCGGAGACATCAGCTATGCAAGAGGATACTCATGGCTGTGGGACAATTTCTTCCACCAGATTCAGCCCTTAGCCTCTAGGGTACCCTACCATGTATGCATCGGTAACCATGAATACGACTGGCCATCTCAGCCATGGAAGCCAGATTGGGCTAGTAGGGTATATGGGAGAGATGGAGGTGGAGAGTGTGGGGTACCCTACAGTTTCAGGTTTAAAATGCCTGGAAACTCCTCCCAGGTTACTGGAACAAGGGCACCTGCCACAAAGAATCTGTACTATTCCCTTGACTTTGAGGTCATCCATTTTGTGTATATCTCAACTGAGACAGACTTTCTCCCAGGGAGTGATCAGTTTGCTTTCTTGAAACATGATTTGTCGTCGGTTGATCGAGAAAAGACCCCTTTTGTTGTTGTTCAAGGGCATAGGCCAATGTACAGCACTTGCAACAGGACTAAAGAGATCCCCTTAAGGGAAAGGATGATTGAGCACTTGGAGCCTCTTTTAGTCCAAAACAAGGTTAACCTAGTACTCTGGGGACATGTTCATAGGTATGAGAGGTTCTGTCCTTTGAAGAACTACACTTGTGGGAGGGATTATCCGGTTCATGTCGTGATCGGGATGGGAGGGCAGGACTGGCAGAATCAGTGGCTGCAGAGGGAGGATCACCCGAGTGATCCGGTCTTCCCTCAGCCGAAGCAGTCCTTGTTTAGGACAAGTGAGTTTGGGTACACTAAGATTGTGGCTACGAGGAAGAAGCTCCGATTCTTCTACATCGGGAACCACGATGGGAAGGCGCACGACATGGTGGATATCATGGCGCCGGGGGAAGCCGTGGTGGAGGAGGAGGAGGGGGTGGAGGAGGAGGGAGTTACTGATTCTTGGTATTGTGTGAAGGGGATTTCTATGATTTTGGTGGTTGGTTTTGTTGCTTATGTTTATGGTTCTGCATCACATTATAGGAGGAGGGATGTTTGGACTCCTTTGAAGCATGATGATGTTTGAAGGACACAAATTCAAATGTAGTTTAGCATATGGTCAGATTGCAAGATATATGCTCACAATTTGAGCTTTTGTTAAACTTGTCATTCTATTGATGCTTAAATCCAATCCTTGGCTGCTGAATTGCAGGGTGACATGGTTTGTTGAAATTCTCTCTCCTATGCTAGTGCTACTCCCTCCGGCCCGGTGCTTTATGCATCTGTTTTTGTCAACTTTCTCAAAGCACGTTTGATCATAAATTTTAATTAGTATATAAGTATCAATGCCATTACGTGAAATATAGTTAGATTTTCTGTATAATGTATTTTCTAAATACCAAATTTTAATACATTATCAGTATACATGACTTAAGTAATTGGTGTTTAAACATAACCAAAGTTGGAGGGAGTTGTACCAATATTTAATTACAACGTGAATACCACCCTACTCCTGATCTAGGAGTTCAGTTTAATAAAATATATTTATATTTTCTTTAAAATCAGTTTGGATTAAACTATTTAAATTTATTAAATGTAGTGCAATTTACCATGAATTTGTTTATGAAAAGATATTTTACTTACAAAGGAAATTAGAGTAATATGAATTTCACAATCAAACCATGAATTTTAGTCAAAACTCTCACTATCAGCCCTATGGACACTTCAACCGAACATGTTCCTTCAAAGCAATGAAAAGTTTGATTGCATAGAATGACCTAAAGAATATGCCTAATCAACTTTGTCAAATACGAGTAGAAAAAGAATTTCCATCCCACCACACACAAAAACAACCCTTAATTTACCGTTGTACATAAACAAACGAAAACAATCGTTGTACATAAACAAACGAAAACAATTGCTTCAAAAGTACAGAAAAACCTCCAGATTTTATATTCATCACATAAAAATATGATCTTGATGAATCCCAGATCGATCATCGTGTTCACATTCTTGATTCTGGTCCCACAATTATCGTTCTCCGAAGTCTCCATCTCAGTGACACCAAAGACAATCCGAAAGTCCGGCGATGACGTCACGATCCGGTGGTCCGGGGTAGATTCTCCGACCAAGCTCGACTGGCTCGGAATCTACTCGCCTGCGAATTCCTCCCACCGCGACTTCATCGGGTACTTCTTCCTGTCCTCCGCGGCGGGATGGGAATCCGGGTCGGGTACCATCTCGCTCCCGTTAATCAACCTGCGATCGCCGTACCAGTTTCGGGTATTCCGATGGATGGATTCGGAAGTCAACCCCAAGCACACGGATCACGACCAGAACCCATTACCTGGGACGAAGCATTTGCTGGCCCAGTCGGAGGAAATCGGGTTTGAGCCGGGTCGGGGCCCCGAGCAGGTGCACCTGGCGTATACGGGCAGGGAAGATGAGATGCGGGTCATGTTCGTCACCCCAGATGGTGGAAACAGTTCGGTGAAATACGGGTTGACCCGGGAGAATCTGGGTCGGGTTGCGGATACCCGGTTTGTGCGGTATGAGAGGGAAGATATGTGTGATTATCCTGCTAATTCCAGTAATGGGTGGAGAGACCCTGGATTTATACATGATGGGGTTATGATCAATTTGGAGAAAGGAAAGAGATATTTTTATCAGGTATTATATCATGTTTTTCTTGTACTTGTCTTCTGATCATACTAGTTTAGCTGTAAAATTTTTTTTCCTTTTGTTTCTATGAATCTGCATTTAGTTCACTTCAAGGAAATTTCTATTTTCAGTTAGTGTTTGTCTGTTTTCATGGAGTTGGAGTAGCAAAATGGAATTGAGATGACTGACCGTAGAAATCTTAGTGTCTAGTTTTAGTTATTTGAATGCTCTTATTATGATTTCTTGTACTTATGTTGAGATTTTGCTATTGCAGAATTTGGTAGGATAACAATAATGGTGGAATATCGAGTTTGCTACTTGCACATACTTTTTCTTTGAATGTGGGCTGGAATCAGATGGAATAGTTGGATTCATTTTTCATGTTCTCTGTTTGCATTAAATCAATGTGAAGTTTTACAGGAATATGTTTTGTGTGTTCAAGCTCTGTATTGCGGGATGAGATTTCATATTTGTAATGTTGCAGGTTGGCAGTGATTCGGGTGGCTGGAGTACAACCTACAGCTTCGTCTCACAAGATTCTGATTCAAATGAAACCGTGGCTTTCTTATTTGGAGACATGGGGACAGCGACGCCATACTTAACATTTCATCGCTCACAAGAAGAAAGTAAAGCCGTGATGAAGTGGATTGGTCGTGACATTGAAGCCCTTGGGGACAAGCCTTCCTTAATCTCACATATCGGGGACATCAGCTACGCAAGGGGATTCTCGTGGATGTGGGACAATTTCTTTGCTCAGATTGAACCCGTTGCCTCCCAAGTGCCTTATCACGTATGCATCGGTAACCATGAGTATGATTGGCCTCTACAGCCTTGGAAACCCGAGTGGTCATATGCCATATACGGGAAAGACGGTGGTGGTGAATGTGGGGTGCCCTACAGTCTTAGGTTCAACATGCCTGGGAACTCTTCTGAAGAAACTGGAACACGAGCACCAGCCACGAGGAATCTATATTATTCTTTCGACATGGGGACAGTACATTTTGTGTATTTTTCCACTGAGACGAATTTTCTTCCTGGAAGCAAGCAGTATGAGTTTCTGAAGCAGGATCTGGAATCAGTTGACAGGAAAAAGACACCTTTTGTGGTTGTCCAAGGGCACCGGCCAATGTACACCACGAGCAATGAAGTCCGAGATGCTCCAATTAGGGAGAAATTGCTCGAGCATTTGGAGCCGTTGCTTGTAAAGAACAGGGTGACACTCGCGTTGTGGGGCCATGTGCATCGGTATGAAAGGTTTTGCCCGTTAAATAACTCCAAGTGTGGGCAGGGGTATCCCGTGCACATTGTGATTGGGATGGCAGGCCAAGATTGGCAGCCGATATGGGAACCTAGACCCGACCATCCTGATGTTCCGGTTTTCCCTCAGCCCCTTCACTCCATGTACAGAGGAGGGCAATTCGGGTACACTAAACTCGTCGCTACAAAGGAGAAACTCACCTTCTCCTATATAGGGAATCATGACGGGGAGGTGCACGATGCTGTGGAAATCATGGCATCCGGTGAAGTCATCAATGGTGAAGGTGGTGTTGCTGGAAGCAAACAAGTGGTTGACCCCGTTGGAACCAAAGAAACGGTGGAAGTGGACTCGCCATTCTCATGGTATGTGAAGGTAGGAGGTTTGTTACTCCTTGGAGCTTTTATTGGCTATGTTATCGGGTTCATGTCACATTCTAAAAGAGGCGGCTCCTCCGGCACAAACTGGACCCCTGTCAAAAACGACGAGATGTAGAAGGTTGCGCAGCATTGTCAAGAAGTACTAGGTTTAAACGGTACGCATTCTTACACTATTGATCAACACATATGAATAAGCATAGGTTTGGAGAAAGTATGAATTTTTGTAGGTTGTACAGTAAATAGCAAAATTTATGTACTGGTTCTTTGTTTTTGGTTTGGAGATAAAGTATTTGCATATAGTTTGTATTTGTGCTACATATTTTGTCCAAATAGTGTAAATATACAGAAAACAACTTCTGAGAACATCATGGTACAACAAAAACTCTAATTCTGACAAATTTTCTGCAAAACAAGAAAAGTACAGTAAAAAGAATATGAACAATTGATCCTAGAATGCTGCATTTGGTATGCATAGGAAAGTTGAGAAACTCATTTTAGCAGTTTCCGAGCGCGTGTATTCGCTCCTTTCACTCTTGAGTTCAGTTCATCGACATCTCCAGACAGGTGATCGAGAGCCTGGTTTTGCCTGTGTATTTCCCAACATAAGCTCATCATCATCGAAAGCAACCAAGAAACTCATAGCAGAACCAGAAACTTGTGGTACCTTTCGAGCTCGGTTCCCATGCCATTAGCCATGCCCTTGAGATCGCCTAAAATGTTGCTCAGGTCAGAAAGCGCGTCATCTTGCTTTGCCTTCTCCAGCTGTTCATCAGATTCACAAAAACCGCGTAAGAAAAACCATGGAAAAACAATAAGTTCAGTCCTTGAACAACATGACTTGTACCTCAACTTGCTGCATTGCATCAGTAGGTTCAGGAGGAGGTGTTTTTGAGTTCTTTCCTTTCGGAATAGGGGCTAATCCCAGCTTTTCTCTTTGTTCATATGTTGCTCTCTTTCCCTTGGTATCTGTCGAATCGACCCGACCAATTTGTCAAGAATCAAGAAACATGAATTTGTCAGTACAGAGAGGATACTGAAATTAACCTGGTGCGCTCACAGGCCCTGTAATCTCCTTTGTTTTTTTAGGCTTCCATGTCTTTGAGAACATGCCTCCAAGATTATTCAACAACTTCTCACCCTGAAATGCAGTAATTTTCCAATCATATCATAACTGTATACCATATAGATTATATCCTGTCATCGTATTCAATCAAAACACATCATGCATGTCTGTTAAATCGTAAACATGTCTCTCCATTTTCCATCTATTGGGACTAAGAATGATAAATGGAAGGACCGGTCAAGTACGAGTTGGGTAATACGAGTAATTGAAAGAATATGAGTGTAATCCATTTCAACCCGTTTTATGACGATTTAAAAATGGGTTGGGTTGAAACTTGTTCAATCTGCGGGTTGAAAATCACTTAATTCGTGAATTTCAACCTTTATATTAGATCCATATGAGTTTATGTACCAACCCATATGGGCAAACCAATGTTGAACATGAGTTTACATGTCAACCTATACGAGTTTCGAATATCTCTATTTTACCAACTGGTCAACCCGCAAAATCAATCCATCCAACCCATATTCTTCGACTTATATGACTCTTTACGCATTTTATCCATAATCAAACTGGTTCTAGAAGTAGATAGTTCTAGAAGTAGACTATCTACTTGATCCATATGGGCTTATATGTCCATTTTACCATTTTACTCCATGCATCGAACAATTATATAAGCTTAAACATCTACTATATAAACGTAATTAACTGATTACGAATCTAACAAAAACCACGTGCTATAATTCGAAACTATAAATTCACGTGCTCTGTGACGAAATCATAAATCACGTTTCAAGCAAGCAGAACCAAACCTTGCTCAGATCCTTATCCATATCAACTGCCATCATATGAGTCCGATTGATCTGCTCTCCCTGATGATGCAACGTATCAAGAGTCCTCGTAGCATCCTCCCTGATATCCTCCGCGATCTTCAGACAATTGTCGACGCTGTTAGTGGTCTGTTTGGCTTGATCCACCGCATAATCTTCCAGTTCTTGCACCGACATGCTTTCCACGTCTTTCTTTCCGACATTCTTGTTGTTCCTGCAGGGCTTTCCTCTCCCGAAGTAATCTTCGTCGTCGTCATCCGGGATGCTGAGCTTTGGCTCCGAGGAGGTTCTTCTGTTTGCTCCGGCAGTGGCGGTGGCGGCGGTGGCGGAGGCGGAGGCTGTGGAAGCGGGTTGCTTCCCTTTCATGAACCCAAACATGGCCTTAAGTTTTTATGAAACCTGGGATTGAAATAACGTTATGTGAATACATCAAAATGTAAGAAAACGAGGTAATGTGATGATCAAATCACCTTACCTAGAATATTTTCATGCAAAATTTACTAAAAAACGGAATTTTGGACGAAATATTGCTGCGTATTATGGGATTAATTGTTCTTAGGATGAAAATTTGCAGAGCTTAGAAATTAATTAGAGGAGGTGCGAGAAAGCAGCGGTTGAACATGTACGACTAATGCACCACTTGTTTGACATAGCTTTGACCAAATGCGTAGCATCAAATTCCTTTTCCTAATTTTTTTTTTGAAACTTCCTAATTTACAGTAGTCTACTTTAAGTAAGTTTCCTTTTAAAAATTGTAGTAGTACATTTAAATCAATAATTCTCGTGTGTAACTCTAATCTGATTCTAAATTTAAACACGATATTTTATAATAAAAATAGAATGCGTTGATTTAGCTATAGTCACTTAAAAAAAAAACTATAGTCACTTAAAATAAACATTAATATTTGATCAGATATATTAGACTGGACCAGAGGCATGATTATATCTAATTTTGAATCCAAAGAAGGTTTTTCCATAAACCAGTGTTTAAAGTGCAAATTATAAGAAATGAAAATAAAATTTTTAGCTTGCATAAATCGGGTTATAAACTTTATAACTACTACACGTTGCATAATAAATTTTTAATATTTCAACTAATACATTTTACCTTTTATTATTCTAGTTAAAACTCGTCTTTCCCAAGACTTTGCCTTTAATTTTTACAATAAAAAAAATTGCAACTTTGAAATACAATGTCTATTTAAAAAAAATATAACTAATACACTAACCTTTTTAATATTCCCCATCCTAGCATAAATTGCACAACATTTTTTTTCACATTTTTAAAAAAATATGTTTGACCGTTAATATGTCTACGTATAATAGCGATAAATACAATATTGATATTTTCAAATTATTTATTACGACGAGTCAAACACTAGCACATACGTTAATATTATTGCTTATTATACAACTATTTAAGTATGTGGTCAAAGTTTGACAGTATCAATTGTCAAAGTTTGGCAGCATTAGTTGTCAAATAATAAGTGTGGAGTTTATGATGGAAAAGTGGAAGTGCATTTTTCTTTAAAAAATAGTATACTTCCTTTTATGATAAAAATTAAATCATTCTCATTCACTATTAATCTTTTCAAAGAATATGTCCAATGAATCTAACCTTAACATATTAAATGCTGATATAGTAGGAAAAGTTAAAATTATGGAAACATTGAATTGGAACGAAAATAGTATTAACTACTTTACTAAAATTCCTTCTCTGAAATACAATTTAAGGTATTAAATTGAATATTTTCTATAATTGAATTTGGACGTTTTTGGAGGTGGCAAAGTCGTTTTTCCGTATGCTTATAGAAAGATGAGATTTAAACAGAATAATAAAAGGTAAAAAAATATTAGTTGTAATATTAAAAATATACTATGTAACGTGCAGTAGTCATAAAGTTTATAACCCGATTCATGCAACTTAATAATTTTATCTTCTTTCCATCTAATTTACACTTTAAAACTTGATCTTTCCATAAGTCATGGCTTATAAAAATACCATCTTTCAAGAGACGGAATTTTGGAAGCAGCGGTGCAAAATTTTAAATTTTAATCAACGATTTGAAAAGGAGTCAAAAAGAGCATATACCATTATACCCCATATTTCAGGAAATTAAAGCTAGATTGGAGGCGTGCAACGTGCAAAATACAGCCATGCATTTGCTGTACATTGTACTTGTCAAAAACCAACATTTGCTACAAATATTCTCGGAAATGTAAAGCGTTACATTCACGCTCATTTATTCATTGTTTAAACGAACATTAATGTCCATAATTTAGGCACCGAATAATCACATTATTTCAGATCTCATATAGCGAAATTATTTATATTAAAAATTCGAAGGGAAAAAAGTACTTACGTCATGTTCTTTAGAAATGGTACCAAAATTAACTTGGTCTGGTCTATTGAACTTAATTGATTTGAATTGAATCGATAGGGCAATGAGTGGCTAATTTAAGTAACTTTTACCAATTAAAAAGAATCGAGTAAAATGAGTCGAAAGACAGATAAATTTACACTAAACTGAATAGAACTGATTGAAATTGAAGTAAAATAAACCAAAATGCAATTAGTACGATAAAATTTGGTTAAAAAATGAAATTAGACCAAAATTGACGTTGTTATTAATTTCGTCTCGGCGTAATAATACTACAACAAAGAGATATTAAGGGAAAAAACTCAGCAAGCCAATGGCACAAAACTAATCAAACGCCGCCGCAAAAACTGTCATCTCCGCCGCAACCTCCAACTTTCCGGCGCTTCACTTCTCCGCCGTCTTCTTCCTCTCAAACATCCGGTTCACCCACCGGCCGTCGTACACAAACGCCGAAAAAAACGTGCTGTCACTAGGCCTGATATATAAATCAAAACGAACCGTTAGAAACTTAGCCGGAAACCATCGGAAAAATAACAAAATCAACGGCGGAAAACGCAGACAAATGAAAACTCACCCGTAGATGGTCTCAGTGGCGAGCATTTTGCAGGCGGCGGCGGCGGCGACAGAGCCAGCGCCGACGAGCGCGATCTTAAGCGGAGTCCACGCCATTGCTTGAACAATTAACTGATTCTCCGAGACAATCGGAGGAAGATCTAGCGGATTTCTGTTCTGGTTTTTTCCGCCGCTTTTCTGTTTTGTGTGTTTTTGGAGATTGAAGCGAATGTTTGGGGGTATTTATAGGTCCAAGAAGTCGGCTTTTCTTGCCAACCAAGTCGGGGATTTTCATTTTCCTTTTTCCAAAATGTTTGGGGTTTTCATTTTCCTTTTTTTGTCGTATGGTGTTCTGGAAAGTTCTGATTCTGTAGGGCTTCCAGTGGATATGGGCTTGGTAAGGCCCAGTTTGATCTTATGTGATGGGCTTTCCTTTTTAATTTGAAAAGTTTGTTGCTGCCCCAATTGTGTGTGATTCAATTTTATTTTAAAAACCTACTTCCTCTGTCCCACCTCAAGTTTCATGGAATCTTTTTACGGTTATCAAGAAATATGTTTGACCGTTAATATATTTAACTATGTCTAATATTTGTAAATAAAAAGTTACATTTTAGAAACTACTTGTTATTACGAATCCAACAATATCACATATGATAACATTGTTTATATATCTATTCACCTATGTGGTCAAAGATTGACACTAAATAGTGACACAAAGTGAAGTTGAAAGTTTGAGATGTGACATGGGGAGTACTCTAAATAGAGTGTATATAGTGTGTCACACACAGTGGGATATCAAACACGTGTCACGTGTGTATCACGCGTAGTGGGACAAGTTTCCCACATGGCTCACACGAAGTGTAATAGACTTTTCACATAAGCTCAACACCAATATGGTATAGAGCAACTTGATGTCCCTTAAGCACAACAATGTGACGTTATCAACTTCCTACGTGGCTTACACAAAGCGAAGTGAGTTTTTCCCATAAGCTACTTATCGGAACCGGATTTTTCCGAGCAAGATTTCAGTAGGCTCCGACCACCGTTTGCACCGTAATAAGGGATAAATGGTTTTGTCTCCACTAGTGCTATATCATATTATACTTACACATTAAATTTGTGTTTCATTTGAATGAGAAATTAGGGATCAAATGTTATTACTTGAAGAACAACATTTTGAGTTTTGTGGGATATTGGAAGTACCACATTGGAAATGGGAGAGGTTAGGATGAAAACACTAGGGATATCAACTAGTTTTGTGGGCTAGCCTCGGGAATGTTCATTTCAGGTAGGTCTTTTTGGACCTCTCAACGGATAGTCAACGCTCCTGATTGTTTGGTCATTGTAGGGCGTGGATGGCTTATGGTCTTTCTCACTACTACAAAAATTACTTTTAACTTCACTCATTTAACTTTGGTTATTGAAAAAACCAAAGTTAAAATTCAAAAAACGAAGTTACAAGTTCTATAACTTCAATTTTCTAAATAACCAAAGTTAAAAGATTTATAATCGAAGCAAAAAGTCACTTTTAACTTTGGTTATTTTAAACCGAAGTTAAAAACTTCAAGAACCGAAGTAGTAAGTTGAGAAGCTCAGCGCAGGCCCAACTTTCACACGATCATACATTAATTGGCCTATATATCCTTTAAACTAACATCTAAAAAACCAAACCCTCTTTTACACTTCGCCACTACTATTAGAGTATCTCCAATGCGGGACTCAATTGGGTAAATGTTGACTGCCACATACATATATAGACTCTTGAATCAAAAGAATGTCTCTAACGCAAGAGTCACTTGAAGCCTCGAATCTGACGTTGATGTGATGTATTTTTAATAGACCCTGTCGAATAGTGCTTCTGAATTCATACCCTCATATTGAAGCTCTCGCTTGACACGTATGGCCAAAATTTATCATTCATTATTTTCATTGTTATTTTTACTGTATTCAAATTCCAGTAAAATACATAACAAAAATTTTAATACTCAATCAAATGTTGATTAAATAATTTTAAAATTAAGAATTCAAAATTTAATAGATAAATACAATTAATAAAGTGTATGAATTATAACTTTAGATATTTATTTTTTACGCCCAACCAATTCAGTTATATAATTATATTAGATATTAATATATAAAAAATTAAAAAAATAATATAGTCAGTGGCGGATTTAGAAAATAAATTTATTGGGGGACACATTAATAATAATATTTAATATATATTAGAAATTAAAATATAGGGTAAAAATGTATTAATGAAACTTTAATCAAGGTATAAATAAAATAATTTTACAATATTTCTATAAAATTTGATAACTCTTTCTTCAAGAACTCAATAAGATATACTATTTTTGATTAATACAACAAGAAAATCATGGATTAAACTAGGAATTTCATTCAATTACACATGATTAGTACATTGTTAAGTGGTATAAAATGTATGTTCAAATTCCTCCTATCAATAATTTTCTTGCAAATTTTTCTAAGAAAAATTGATTAAAACAAGAAGGGTGCAAACGGACTCTTAAGACAAATTATCATGTGAGTATTTTGTTTTATGATGATGAATAGAAGGATAACTCGCCAAACTTTTATATTTATAATACAAAGATTTGGGTGAGACCGTCTCACCCAAGCTTATGGTGAGACCAGGGGTCTCACCATAAATTAAATATTTTTGGGGGCCTTGAAGCAACACTATATAATATATATGTTTTAGATTTTTTTTTCATTTTTCATGTTATAATTTAGGCAGTTCTTCTCCCAAATCAAACCACGCTAAAGACCTTATCTCTCAAACCTCTCAAAACCGCTCGCCATAAATTCGATTCAACCGTCAGAAATTTGTTTAAATTCACGATTTGTAGCGCCGTTGCATCGCGCTCTTCAATACAGGTCCATAGAGGTAAGATTTTTTGATTTCGCTGGATTTTTTGTTTCATATTTGAGGTTTTTTGCTTTCTTTTATTTGATTTCGGCATTTATCTCTGTAAATTCAGTCGCACATGTGTTTCTTTGGCCTTATATTGTGTGTTTATGATTTTTGTTTCAATATTTTGTAGATATGATAAAATCGAAGGAATGAATTGCTGGTGAAGATGACCTGGAGGTTGATGATGGTGTTCTTACCTCATCCGCGGTTGAATCGAAAGGTTTTTTTTCCCTGTTTTTTTGGGTTGTTAGGGTTTTGTGCTCTGTTTCTTTGATTTGTCTATTTTATTGTTTATTGATTTGATGTGTTGTCGATCTTATTGATGTTGCTCTATTTTTTGTGTTGATGTTGCTTTGTTTGCTGAATTTTTAGATGTTGCTCTATTTTATGTTGTGGTTTCTGTATGAAATGGTGTATAACAAATTAGTTAGGCTGTTCATAGTTTGCATGTTCATGTGCTTAGTTCGGACTTTGTTGTGCTTTGGTTGTGGTTTAATTTAGGCTCTGTTTACTTTGTATGTTTTCTGTTTGAATTGTCTTTTAGTTAGGATGTTTATGTGTTTAGTTTTCATGTTCATGTGTTTAGTTTAGACTTTTTTGTGGCTTTGTTGTGGTTTAGTTTAGGCTCTGTTTGGTTTGCATTGTCTTTCAGTTAGGCTGTTCATGTGCTTAGTTAGGTTGTTTATGCATTTAGTTCAGGCTTTGATGTGGATCTGTTGTGGTTTAGTTTAGGATCTGTTTAGTTTGCATGTTTTCTGTTTGCATTGTCTTTTAGTTAGGCTGTTTTATGTGTTTAGTTTGCATGTTAATGTGTTGTCGGTTTGCACTGCCTTTCTGTATGTGTATATACATAGTTATATTGGTTTGTTTACTTTAAGTGTTTCAGTTTTAAATTTAAGTGTTTATGTGATTACTTTTTTTAATGTAGATGATGCAATTAGCTTGAGGAAATTGAGTAGATTGCAGTCTAGAATGCTTCAGCAGGATTATGCTTTCATTCAGTATTTAATATGTTTGTTTGGGTGTTCCATTATTTGTTTTCAATATAAATTTATTGATATTTTTCCTGTGAAGCCTTATGATGAGGCCCTCACGGTCGTGAAGCGTAACTTTGAAGTTGTTACCGCTGATATGTGTGAGAGGTTGGAGAAGGTGAAGAGAGATGTTGTGGAAGAAGCATCGCGAGACTTGCCACCAATTGTTGGGACTAGTGCAGAAACTCAGTTTCAGCAAAATGACTTTGATGATTCACCATTGGAATGGAATGACAAGTTTATTGCAATGGTTGATGAATCTTGCAACCAATGGAGGAGAATGACACAATACCAAACTCAGAACTAGTCTATCCCGACTTTTAACTTGTTTCAAGATGGTGAACCGGATGGCTTAGGAGGAATGTCCACAAACAAAGGAGTTTAAGATGTTAGCAGGGGACTAGTGTATTTGAATGATGTGATTTCAATTTTTTATAGAGTGATTTGAATATTTGAATTTGTTGAATTGAAGTGATGAACGATTTTGAATGGTCAATTTGCTAGGTTGTTGGATTTGTTTTGTCATTGCTGGATTGAAACTTGTAATTTTTTAAAGATGATTTCAGTATCAATTTAGTTTTGAAGTTTATCTCTTTAGTTGCTTTTTTTTTTAGATTTAGTTTTCTATTATAGTTTAGCAGTTTGTCTAGTAATGATATTTTGGATATTGAAATTTTGCTTTACCAAATTAGCTATTTTTTTCTGATTGTTACTTAATGTATTGTTCTGTTTATAGCCATGTGTCCTTTAGGTATATAGTTCGATTATTTAAGTATATAGTTCGGTTTAAAAAATTAGATATGTTTTAACCACGTGTTGTTGTTTGCTTTTCGACCCTCATATGTTCATTAATTTTTCTAACATTAGTTCATGTACATTTCCATTTAGCTCATTTGTTAGAATCATTAGTTTCAAACACAGTTTGCTTGGTTGAATTTATTTTTATTTAATTAAATTGCACTCGTTAGTTCAGGTGTTTAAAGCATTTGAAGGGCAATTTAAATGATTTGTTCATGAATTTAAGATAATTGTACAAAATAATAATATAAATACAATGTCAAATTGAATCTCATAGTTTAAACTTGTTGCTTTGGTGTCTTGGTACCAAACATCTTTGTCTTTGGTTTCTTCCTGTGTTTCCATCATTCAATTCTCTTGCTTCTTTCATTTGTCTTTGTGGGAGATGGATCTTGGATTGTTGGTGGTTTAGTGATAGAAGATTCTGCTACACTGCTTGAATTTTCATGTTTCTTTGCACTTTTTTAGACAAGAATTTCCTCTACCTTTTCATTGCATTTTTTGAAGCTTTCTTCAAGAATTTTCCGGGTTTCTATGTCTCCTTCACATTTTAGGACCAGATTGTAGTAGTTTATTGCCATTTGGTGTCGCCATGGGACTCTATCTTTGATTTTGTCCACTTCTTGATTTTCTTGTTCTGCTTTCAGTTTGTCCCATACTTGCATTTTAGCAAGCTTTGTCCATCGCTTCAATATGTATTGTGATGGTATCTCACTGATTGAGTTGATGTGCTATATTTGGATACAGTGAAAGCAAAACATTCCTTGCATAAAAATATAACCATGCATATATACAAGTTAATAAGATAAACATCAAAACTAAAGCTCTAAAGCATATAATGTCCTACATTTTAAAGTTAAATATGCGAATGAAGAACTAATGATATATATATATACGCACGTATATATAAGATGTATTATCAGAAACTTGCTATGAAACCTGCTTACAAAAAGATGAACGTGTGAACCAAGATGTAATGATCCAAACAGAAGAACTAAAGATATTAACATAAGGGGTAACATGTATATTGCATTTCGTCAGTATATACCCGTTTCTTCAAAAGTTTTGCAAGAGCAGTTTACTTCCACCATTCCACTATGTTGTGTGAATGTGACAATTTCAACTTTTGTATCATGTTCTTCTGGACTTACTTCATACTTTGTTGCCGAATCCTAGGGCAAAAACTCAAAATGCTTTGGTTTCTTGTGCAATCTTGTATTCCTTCTCAAACTTATAGTACATTGACAATGTGTACTCTTGAGCTGCATGTTTGAGTAGTTTTGATCCATGTATATATAGCTTACTTTGCAACTGATTTTGAGCATTGATTTTCCTTTGTTATTTCCTTTGCTCTCCAGGGATCAATAGTCTCATCGAAGATGGCTAAGAACCTGTTGAGTGTGGTCATTTTCCTAGCGTTGAATGACAAAGCTTTCTTTGTGCTCTCACTTCGTTGTGATGAAAGAGTTCATGCGGAGAAAAAGTCTTTGCTCATTGTAGTGCACCACTTATCTCTAACAGAATAAAGCCCCTTGAACCATTCCTTGTTTTCAAGCTACAATTTTTTTATCATATTGTTCCATGCCATTTCAAATTCTTCTTCTTCTTTTTACAGTATTTCAAACAATGCTCAAATGCTTCCTTAAAGGGACCATCTTTTTTTTAATTCACCAAAATGACTGATGGCATTTTGTGTAATGTGCCATAGGCACAACCTATGCCTCGTATTTGAAAACCTGTGAAATTTCATGAATAATTTTATTCAGAACAAGTTCATATATAAACATATGATCTTAAAAAACTTAAACAAGAACTAAAGACATAAACATGGAATGCAATTGTTCATGTTTTTTTCCCAATAATCAGGTTTTTTTATAGAAAGATTACTGAAATTATACATTATATGTTTTGAACAAACACAAGAACTAATGAACTAAACACTAAAGGTAAGTACATAAGCATATCAACCCAAAATAGTCCAGATCAATCAATTTTAAGAATGGTCACCTTTTCAATTGCTTTAGCCATGGCTGGATCTTAGTCTGTAAATATTGTTATTGGCTCTTTACCACCCATTGATTTTCTTAAAACATCAAGAAGCCATTTGAAAGTTGAAGCTTTTTCGTCGGCAATGAAAGCACATCTAAACATAACTATTTTTGCCATGGATGTTTATTCCGACTATTGGAGCACAAATCAAGTTGTATTTATTGGTTCTGTATTTTGACGAATCATTTTAAAAAGTTAGATCATGTTACTTCATGTGTTAATGTAGTTACACCATTTAAGTAATATGTTACTTCGTACATTTTAGCAATTTAAAAATACCAAAAGTTTCTCAAAAAAATACAATTAGGTCAATTTTGGACCTCACTTTTATTCATGTTTTCATGCTATTACATAGTGTGTTTAATAAATTACATTATACGCTTTTGAAAATTCAAAAACAGTCAAATTTTCTATAAAAAATGAAATATATTTTATTTCAGTTGTCATGAAGTTACGTGGTGTGTATAACATACTACTTTATATGTTCATACCATTACTTCATATGTTTAAATTTATTTTACAAAATCTAAACCATACATGTATGTTGTGTCAAATACGATTAGATTGCCGTACAAGGAGTAGTCTTCCTTCATCATTGAGTCCCTCCAAAACAATGTTGTTAGCCTACCATTATCATCCAATTTAATTCTTAAGAAGAAATCTTCCTCTTCGGTACTCTTCTGTGAGAGTCTTTCAATTACTTGTTGAGCATCACCTGATTCATTCTCCTTCATGCATAACATGTTCACGTAGTTTAGATGATCCTTAATCACGTGTCCTAGATTCTGAATACCATCAGCTTCAAAAGCCATAAACTTAAATCCATGGCCAGGTTTTAATCTTGCGCCTTCCATTCCTTCTATAGCTTTCCCTTTTCCTCGATAATTCTCCTTTCACTTCTTTGCAAATACTGTCATTTGACTCGAGTGAAAGGATGATTGTGAGATGTCACATGATGCAAAGTTTTATAGGCTCCACGATAAATTTAACCCGAATTCCAGCTTTACATCCTGTTCTCGTAACCACATTTTTTCCTTGTTTTTCTTCTTTTCTTCTCAGAGTCCTCTTCAATGATACTGTTGTTGGAATGTGTGTTGGGTGTTTCATTCTTCACTTTTGTGTTTCCTTGATTAGAGCAAACAAAATACTCTCTCTAGGATGGTTCCATCCTTTTTACCTCTTTTTGTTGAACATTGTACCCCAAATCCCAATGCACTTGAAACTCTGATAGTGTTTTTGCTCTCAAACCTTTGAAGCAATCTGTGACATCAACTTTTGATTGGTCGCTTCAATTGGTGACGGTATCTAGTCCTGCAAAATTGTATCCCTTCAGTAAATCATTACATCAACTATTATATTGGTTTGTTCGTGTATTTTACAGTTTAGTTCCGCCTTCATAAAGAAGTTGTTTAATCACTGATAAATTTGTACAGAGAGGTACAATATCAAAAAAATTGATAACAAATCCTACTTATTAAATTTCAGACATTAATCACAATAGATATTATATTTATTGAGTTACATGATGTATTTAACATATTACTTGTTGTGATAAAGTAATTTTGAAAATACCAAAATAGTCTTAACAAAATACATGTAACTGAATTCTTGACGAATCATCTTACAAAGTTCAATGTTTTTACTTTATGTGTCCATGCAGTTACATCATTTATTTACTATGTTACTTCAAAATTTTAAAACACATACATTTTCCCAACAAATTGCATATAACCAAATTTTAGACCTTGGGGAATTGTCCATTAGAACATTATCACGTTACTTCATGTGTTCATGCAATTACATCATGTGTTCATCGTATTACCTCATATGTTATAGAAAATTTTAAAAAACACCTACATTTTATCAACAAATTGCATATAACTCAATTTCAGACCTTGGGGAATTGTCCATCAGAATATCATTACATTACTTCATGTGTTCATGCAGTTACATCATGTGTTCATCATATTACCTCATATGTTTCAGAAAATTATAAAACACCTACACTATTCCAACAAATTGGTATGACCACATTTTAGACTTTGGGGAATTTTCTATCAGAATATCATCGTGTTACTTCATGTATTCATGCAATTACATCCAGTGTTCATCATATTACCTAATATGTTTTAGAAAATTATAAAACATCAACATTTTCTTCACAACATGCTCATAACTAAATTCCAGATCTTGCAAAAAAAAAATCACAATATAAAAATGTTATTTTACGTGTTCATGCAATTACTTCATGCGTTTAACTATATATGCAAAATCAAAACCAAACCTGGATGTAAACTTGTTGAATTTTCAGATTGATTATAATCGTTTCTTCTCCTTCATACAAAACAATTTCATTGTCTTGAATTGCTTCACCTTAGATCGTTGATTTCAACCGTTAAAACTAAGATTTTAAAATGTAAAACTAAGATCTTAATCGTAGACCTCATATAATTTAGATTTTAACCATAAAAGTAAGATTTTCACCTTCGTAGATGTAGAAGCTTTCTTTGATGTTTCCGTCGCAAAGTTCCATCCTGAATATGATTCTGGCACAAATCCGAAGCAAATCCAATGTAGTTCCATAAAAAAATCCAAATTATGTCGCAAAATTGCATTTTTGATTTCGGAGCTTGATCGCGGCGATTGCAGCGCTTGATTCCGATGTTTAGCAGCTTGAATTTGGATTGAGTTTGAGGAGTGAACAAATTCCTTAATTTTTGGGAGGAAAGAGAATCTGGTACTCCCTCCATCTCAAAATAAATTGCAAGGGGGAGAAAAATGGCTGCAAAAAGGAATAGTGAAAAAGATGACACTTTTAAGTTTGAAAAGCTAAAAATTGTACTATGATTGGACATGAAATTTATTGTTCACCTTGGATTAAATATATAGTAATCCCTGATGGAAACAGTAAATATTCCCTCCCCTTTGTTAACTTTTGGCTCCTGAATTTTACTTTTGGAGCCAAACTTACAATTTCGTTGCTGCTGTTTATAAAGTTCAAAAATTCACCATCACATCCATAAATAGGGGGGCATTTATTACATCACCCAACCAAAAATCAAACAAAAGCCCTGAGAAAATTTTTGGCCAGTTCTTCAAGAACTGGCCAGATACAAAAGCCCTAATCCCTCCTTCATTTCTTCTTCACCATCGAGAAATGCTGTGATGGTTGGGGAAAACTTAATAGATAATCTGAGACAAGACACAACCCATTTTCTACTTCAGCACATCAAGAATAGGCAGATTGAACGATAGCAGAGAGTCGAGGCTGCATAGAGGTGGCTATGTTCAGTGCAGACCATCTCTACAATCTGGGCCTGGGTGAAGCAGCAGCTTCAAAATGGAGGAGCTATGAATGCCCGTTCAAAAAGACATGGGCGGTGTGGCAGAATCGAGAAACCGATCGACCTAGAAGCCTTAATGGCAGTGCCACTAAGGTACCGGCGAACCTGCCGGAGCACAGCAACACAAATGCATGTTGGAAAAAGCACCATATAAAGGGCTATAGCAAGCAAGGAGATCAGAAGCCACACTAATGTAGTACATCCACAACTAACATTGGCATGCAAAAAATGAGGGCTAGAATGGTGCCTAAGTAAACTGGAGTGCAACATGCATCTCAAGCCCATGGAAAATGTCATACACGTCGATGAAAAGTGGTTCTACTTGGCAGAGGCAACAACAAGGTATATTCTACGTCCCAATGAACCTGAACCCGATAAAATCACTCAAAGCAAGAATTACATTTCAAAACTCATGCTTTTATGTGATGTGTGCAGACCATTACTTGGCTTAGAGGGTGATGTAATGTTTGATGGGAAAATATGGGTGTTTCCATATGTGGACTATGTAGGAGCCAAGTCACAACTGTAAATAGACCTAGGGGAATGATGACGCTCACACCCATATTATCCATAACTAGAGACATTATAAGACACACGTTGATTCATGAGCTCATACCAACAATCAAGGCAAAATGACCCATTTGGGCATGCAAAAACATTTTCATACAGGAAGATAATGCCCATACCCACATATTTGCAAATGACCCTGAATTTTTAGCTGCACCCACCTCAGGTGGGTTTAAGATACAGTTACTGTGTCAACCATCAAAATCACCCGATCTAAACATTCTATATTTGGGGCTTTTAGCCTCAATTCAAAGTTTACAGCAGCAAAACCCTAGTCAAAACCTAGATGAGTTACTAGAGGCTGTGTATAATGCATTTTAGAGATACGATCCTAGACTTATTGACTATATTTTATTAAGTCTACAATGTGTAATGGTGGAAATCATGAAATGCAGAGGTGGGAATGAGTTTAAATAGCCACATATGGGAAAAGACTGGCTAAGAAGGCTTGGTATGCTGCCCCACAATTAATTGTGGACCCTGAGCTTGTAAGGGGTTGCTTGGAACACATGGTGGCCATTGGGAGAACAAGGCACGTGCAAGACCCGCTGATCAGTATGGAGCTGGTTTAGATATGCAAGGGATATGTACTTTTGTAGGGTTGTGCTTCTAGATTCAGGTCTAGGGTAAACATACCAGTTAGTTTTGGTAAAATGTATGTTTATAGGGCAACCTTGTAAAAGCTGGGAGGGCTAAACTCTCTTCTGTATGCATGAATTTTGAAAAAATGTGTTTTTAAAATTTAGGTTTCATAACTGAGGTAAACAAACATAAACCAGAATGTAATAGATGGCATGACACACACAGCAATAACGAGGCAACAAACACTACAAGGCTGCCATCCAAGTGTTTTTAACAAACATGGTTGCTTCCTAAGTGTGAATAAACAATATCATCATAGGTGGCCAACAACTAATACAGGGTCAAGTAGGCAAATAATTTCAGAGCTGGGTTGAATCACATTATTCCCCGCCAAGATCAAATCAGTTTCATAACTGATAGGCATGGCTGCATATTTTAATCATTCATCAAATCTACATCATTAATCATGGGTTCAACCAGCACATAAACATGCCATCACAAATAATTTCACAAGCTATGATATCTCATATAAAATGCAGTTAATATATGCCCAGCCAAGATCAGGCAGTTTGGTTAACAGCATTGCATAGCTGCATATAAGAACCACAAACACATACATATGCATCACTTTTAATGCTTCACTATTGCTCCTGATGTGAAACACGCCTTGCCTGACTCGGGTTCAACATCAGATTCAGATGAAAAATAGGGAACAACCACCCAGGTTTCAACTGAATCTGAGTCTCAATTTGAGTGGTTGCACATTTGAACATAAACAACACACGGATTTAACTACCCAACATAAAAAAGTAGCACATAGGTTATCACAGACAAGTAGCACACAGGCTATCACAGACAAACACAGAATCAAGTAGTTGCTATAAAAAGCAAACCTGCAATAAGAGGTAAATTGTTAGTAAGTACTCAAGAATATTAAATTACAAAGTAACAACAGAATTGAAAGGGGACATGAAATACAAACATGTGAGTAATGAAACTATTTTCCAACATCAAAATCACTATGACTTACATATCCACTCCAGTTACCAGGATATAGACAAGCCCGGTTTCCCAAAAACCAGGCTCACCATACTTAGGGAATTCATCACCCTTGAAGTACACTAAAAGATGTAGATCACACCAAGATTCAGAATCAGATTCATCAGAATCAGGGGGCTGGGTTTCCTCAAAATCAGGGGACCGTGTTTCATAAGAATCAGGGGGTTGTGTTTCATCAGAATCAGGGGGATGTGACTCATCTGAATTAGGATATGAATCTAAGTGGTAGAGGACAGCTTTAGGTACATGGCTAAAATGTGTGGCCACAGGGGTATCCCAAGATATAACTGAATCAGTATCAAGGACAGGGTATAAGAGTGGGATAACATTACTGGGTTTGGGTTGTGATTCAATATCATCAAGCCCAGTGAATAATGTGGGATCAAAACTCGACTCAAACTGAGAGTCATATGTGGATTTACTTAAGGGTTGGCAAGGGGCAGACATACCCTGCCCAACCATGAACCTATCACCATGATCCATCAGGTAAGAGTTCACACAATGGGTGGGGCTAGAGTTTCAGATGTAAACATGCACAAAGGAGTAACAAAACAATATTAGTAGAAGAAAAATAGTCACAGCTTCATGATTAGGAAATCAAGAACAACAAGAACAGGGGATTACACCTAACAGACTAACATGAATGTGCATATAAAATTGTTAGAAAACACTAATAGAGGCCAAGGTCAGAATTAATAAACTTAGAACAGAAAGAAGAGGGTAATTTAAGTCACAGATCCCACAACATAATTGAAGAAACAAACAGAGCTTCACAACTTATTGATAAATAAGCATTGA
The DNA here is from genome assembly GCA_037428765.1 of Rubia yunnanensis. NCBI lineage: Eukaryota > Viridiplantae > Streptophyta > Magnoliopsida > Gentianales > Rubiaceae > Rubia > Rubia yunnanensis. Next base: position 74,756,609 of record CM075071.1, on the reverse strand, counting down.
AAAGTATCAGAAAAAGACATATACATCACATGCAAGCAGTTTTCAGATCATATGTTTTTAAAAAAACTCAAAAAATTAGCATAGGAAACCCTAATGAAGTCAGATCTATGATTTTAAAACTCAACACAGGAAGAATAATAAGAATAGGGGCACTTCAGTCACAGATCTAGCAACAAAGTTCAACAAATCCACCAATAGTCACAAATTAAGCAAGCATTTCTTGTCAAAAAACTCAAAAAATGCAACGAATCTAGGATTAAAAGAACCAGAACAGGAAGAACACCACAAACAAGGGTTTATCAGTCTCAGATATGCCAAAAGGCTTCAACATATCCAACAAAAATCACAAGGAAATCATGTTTTTCAAGTCAAACAATTAAGAAACACAGAAAATCTTCGCATGCAACCGGTTTTATACTTTAAAACTCAAGATCCGTGTATATTTGAATGGTTTGAACACACAACACACAAAGAATCTAGAACCATAGTTTAAGATCCAATGAAATGAGTTCAAAACCCACCAAATGAACGAGCGAAACACAGATCAGGACAAGAAAATGTTGTGATGGACATTAACAGAGCAGAAATCATGTTAATTTTCAAAACCCTCAAAAAAAATTCAAGAAAACCCTAGTTTGGAAACCCAAAAGGTTGTGATAAAAACCAAAAAACGAGCATCGATTAACAAAGGAGCATCGAAAGAAACATAAAAACCAGAGATAAACACAAGTGAAACAATTGATATCAGATGGGGAGAGGCTAAGATTTTCAAGGTTTGAGGGGGTTTGAGAGAGAGGCTGTGATTTTGTAGATAGAAAAGAGAGCAATGAGATGTAAATGGAGCGTTCAGGAATAATTGAGAAGGCATATGGAACGTTGAGAAAGCAATAATGGAGATTGGGAAGAGCAAAAGTGAGGCATGTGATTTTTTGACCCCATTTTCGAATGATTCAGAATCCTTCACAAGGACGCAACATGCGTCCCAGAGTGAGCCTTGGAGCCTAATTAACCAGGTTTAGGAGCTGTAATTTTGCAAAGGTCCAGGGGCATTTTCATCTTTTCACCTGCGATCAAATAGGTTGAATTAGGTAAGTTCTGACCAATTGCAATTTAATTGGGAACAATACAAAATGGAAAGTATGCAGTTTATTCCGGGGCAGAGGGAGTAGTTATTTTGGGAGGAGGGAAATTTGGGTTTGACCCATTTTTTACCTGCTTTTTTCAGTCTATTTTCCTATTTTGCAGTCTGGTCCCTATTTTTCATCTCCCTTCCTATTTATTGCAGCATGGTCCTTGGTCTCACCATTTGCTATGGTGAGACGGTCTTACATGGGTTTTTCTCTATTTATAAATATAAAAAGAAAATCGTTTAGTAGCTGTAATAGTACTTTAAAAAAAATGCTTATATCAAGTCTAAAATTTATGATGTTGATGGAAATGGGCAAGGAAAAAGGTGCACAATCAATAAATTTATTTAATGTTGCTGAAAATTTACCTATAAATATTAGGAACACATATACAATTAATTTTAAATATATAAAATTTTGGTACTATTAAGCATTAAAGGTGGGGGTCAGTGGGGCACGTTGCCCGGTGCCCCCACCTTGGATCTGCCAATGAATATAGTGATAAATTATGATATAAATGATAGTGCACGTTATTTAAATAATTTATTTAAGAATTTAAATATTTGTTAAATTTGATAGTTAAATATTTATTATATTTAATTTTTTATTATGCAATAATAAAATTCAAACCCTAACTTTATTGAGTGTTTAAAGCGAAATGAAATATATTTTAAACATTTTTTTATAACAGAAAGTCTCAGGAAAAACAGTTTTTCCATAAGCTTATGGATAGTCCACATGAGCTTTTACCTTAAATGTTGTAATTTTTTTGTAAAATTTAAATATTGTATTTTATAAGTTAAAACAAGTAATAATATGTATTTTAAGGTGAAAATATAAATATAAAGTCTCAGGAAAGACGGCATTTCCATAAGTTTATGGACAGTCCACATGGGCTTTTACCTTAAATGTTGTAATTTTTTATAAAATTTAAATATTGTATTGTTTAAGTTAAAAAAAGTAATAATATGTATTTGAAGGTGAAAATATAAAAAAATATGTTCAAAAATTTTAATTTTTGTATGCAATTTTAACAAATGTAGTGTATAAGGTAAAAAATAAGTTGCTTGTCCATAAACTTATGGACAGGCCGCTTGTCAGGAAACCCACTCATTTATAAAAATATATGATATAACAATATTTTCAAAAATTTTAAATTTTGTATGTAATTTAACAAATGCAGTTTACAAGTTTAAAAATAAGTGGTCTGTCCATAAGCTTATGAACAGACCACCTATCAGGAAACCCACTTTTTTTTATAATTACATACACTTCGCAGATATATAAGTACGAGTAGTAATAATAGATGTTTATGTAAAACAATTAAAATTATTTATTAAATGTTTGGTGAAAGTAAGAAAATGTGTGACTGCAGCGTTGGAGAAAAATATTTTGAAAACCAAACTTCTCTAAATAGGTCATACAACGAAAAGGTGAAACAGTTTTAATTGGAATATTAAAAATTTATTATACAACGTACTGTAGTTATAAAGTTTATGACACAATTAATGCAACCCAAAAATGTTATCTTCATTTTTTCTAATTTGCAGTTTAAACCTTAGTTTTTCCATAACTTATGGAAAGACCATCTTTCAAGAGACGGACTCATGAACAATCTTGGGAAAGATCGTCTTTCCATAGATTTATGGAAAGATGAGATTTAATTAGAATAATAAAAGGGAAAAGGTCTTTGTTGCAATATTAAAAATTTATTATGCAACGTTTAGTAATTATTAAGTTTATAACTCGATTCATTCAATCCTACAATTTTATATTCATTTTTTATAATTTACACTTTAAAACTTGATTTTTCCATAACTTATGGAAAGAACGTCTTTTAAGAGACGGGCTCCTATCAAAATTTGACGTGTGGCAACAATATTCCCGGAAACCCTGGTAGAATTAGAGATCCTCTTATAGGTATATTACTCTCTCCTTAACGCTACAAATTCTCTCCACCACCACAATTTCAACGCTCATCCACCGATGCCACCACACCACCATTGCGCCTCTGCTCGAATCTACGCCACCGCTGCTTCTCCGCGGCTCAACGCGCATCACCTCGTATCTGCACTGCCACTGCTCCTCTGCGACTCAACGCGCCTTACCATGCCTCACACCACTACCACTCTGCTTCTGGCTTCCAGCACAGCATCTGACAGTCGTTGATTCAACGATCTTCGATTCTAGGTGTCATGGTTCATGGGTTTCATGGTTTGTTGATAATCGGTGGTTTGTTGGTTTCTGGGTTTCATTTTTTGTTGATACTTAATATTTTTTAATTAGATCTGGATTGTTTTTCATAATTTCTGGGTTGTTATGGAATTTTCACTTTTTGTTATGAACTTCAGAGTTATGATTGAGAATTTTTTAGCTATTGTTATGAATTTGTGGTTATTTTTTGTGTTTTGTTCATCCCGGTGTTCTTGTGATGCCCTTTATGTAAACTGGAATTTTTTCAAGCCGACATGCACTCTATAACCTTGTTTATTGCAAACCGAAGTAAAAACAACCTATTTTTACTGCGTTGGTTAAGACTGCGGTTCTGGGAAAGAAAAAAATCGTAGTGAAAAGCTCCCCAGAATTACAGTTAAAGAGCATTTTTGTAGTAGTGCCTCCTTCTGAATTGAAGAGGTGTGGATCACTCCACCAATTGCTTATTCCTTGTTCATCGAGTTTGAGAGTAAGGCACATAATTGTTGGTTCAACGCTTTCTGCTTCTGGGTTGTGCATGGCAGAACACTACAACAATTGTATCCAGGATTCGAAACGTCATCAAACTGTCACACACTACGAGACAATTTCATAATTAAGGATAGAGTTCAACATCTCGACTCTGCTTCAATTCAATAATTTTCCGAATTTGGTATACCATTTCTTTCATTTTTCAACTTACTTAGAGCATGCATAATGGTAGCTCCCTAACCTCACTTTTCTTAATAAGAAGCACTCCTTATTTAAAGAGGATCATTGTGGAGTTTTAAGAACCACTCCTTAATAAGGAGTTGCTCCTTATTTAAGGAGTGGGTACCTCTTCATATGTGCAAAACCAAACAACCAATAATTGACACTTTATTTTGTATTTTTAATTAATTATGATTTGAAATGGGAAAAAAAGTGTTTTCCATTGTTGGTAGTTGATTCTTACCTTTCTTTTAAATCAAAATCAATGGTGTGACCATTCGTGGGGGGACTCCATGTGACCACTAAGTACATTCGTGGACCATGTGCTTGACCGCTGGTAGTGCTGTGATTTACCTCCTCGGTGTTGACTTTGGTGTCAATGCGACCCGGCCCTGAGGGCAAGGGTTATCGACTTTGTGGGAGTGACACGTGAACTTCACTTAAAATTTGCTATGCCTATATCATATTATTATATTATATATTTGTAATAGTACATAATCATAATTTTTTTAATCAAAACATCCACCTAGGTGGATGAGAGTTTTTATTGGGTCTCCACGCCCTAGAAAGGAAAAATAAATAGAGTAATCCCTCCGTTCCAATTCAACATTCATATTTTGACTTTTAATAGTTGACTTGAAAATTTGTTGATCATTAATATCTTTCATTAAGCATAATTAAAACTTGTGAACATTTGATATTATGAAAATATACGTTATACAGAATCTAACAATGTATCACACAATAGTATTTATACTTATATACTAATTCAATTTTAGGGTCAAGGTTAGGAGGTTTTGATTAAATGAATAGTTAAATTGCAGCTTGAATTGGGACAGGGGGAGTATTAGAAGTTATTACATATGTTAGTTTCCCTATACTAAAGTGTGATATGAGGTTAATTTGGATGTGTTTCCTACTCTTCGCCTTCACCCCTGTGTTAATGAAGGTAGGCCAGATATCCAACATAACCAAAACATATCTAATACAAAAGGTAGCACGGAACATGTAATTTACAGTCCTTGATTTCAACATGTGTGAAAGAATAATCCAAAAAAGTATCTGTAAAAAGATCGAAATGGAGAGTAGTATTGTAGTTGTTGAATCCACAAATGTTGATTCAGCAACATTGTGTTGTCTCTGAATGTCGACCCCTGGAGTGAGGCAAGCAAACTCGAACAGACTCAACATCTGAAGGAAGTTGCTAAGTCTTCTTCCGTTTGCTATTTGGTTGGAACACTTGTGCCTGCATAGAAAAACAAAAAAAAAAGGTAGTAGACACAATTCTAGTTTTGAATCTGGATGGAGAGGACTCCACATTTATCTAACAACAACAGCCCTTTGATCTCTTGATCCAATGAAGACCAAGTGAAAATACACTAATTTTCAGTCATTTTGGAAGCCATCTTGGCTAGTTTATCAGTAGGCAAGTTAGCTTCTCTGAGTATGTGGAACATATTACATAACCACCACCTATTGGCAGTATATGCCAAAGTGTATGATTTCCAAGGAGCCTTTAAAGGAAAACATGGTTAAAAAGTGTAGTCATATAACAAAGGGCAAAATACAGATATGACCTTATATTTTGGCTATAAGTGCTAATATGACCCTACAAGATCATAAAGTGCCATTATAACCCTATGTTTTGCATTAGAAGTTCCGATATAACCTTTTGGCACTATTCTGGCATTGAATAGGTAGTTTCTGGCACTGACCAAATATAAAAAGACTAAACTACCCTAGTCTTAAAATAAAAAATGTAATGACAAAAATATCACTAAGTTCTTGTTCTTCATCTCCACCACTGCTCCGCCACTCCCACCGCCGCCCGCTGCCGCTGGCATGGCGGCCAGAACCTGGGATTTCAAAAAAAAAACACACAGAATCACAAAGCCTTAGCTAGTTTCTGATGTTCATTTCTGAGCCTAAAACACACAAAAAATATAAACATGGCCATAATCTCTAAATCAATCAATTCAACCCAAGTCTAAAATCAAGCTAACCTTGGGCTAGGAAAAAATCTTAAACAAACAAAATCAGAAAGCCCTAAGTTTGCAGTGCAACAAAATCAATCAATTAAGTCTGCAATTCTGAATCCATCCACTAAATATATAGACACAAAAAGGAAATCTCGGGGAACGAAAACATACCGATTTGGAGCTGGAGATTTTGAGGGAATTGGATGAATCAGAATCGGCGGCGGCGACATAGCCATCAAACTCGTCATAATTGGAGGAAGGCGAGAGAGTATAAACGGAAGGGAGGGGAGGAAAACAAGGAGAAGCCTGTCATTTGGAGGCAAAACCCTAACCTCTCCCCTAGCCCACCACCAACGCCTTTGTTTTCTCCAAAAAAATAGCAGTGGTTTTACCCCGGAAAAGATGAATTTGTGAATTTTTTGAGTACCGCAAGGAACAAGCGAAGGAGATGAAGAGGCGATGGGATAATGGGATAAATGAGGTTTGGGAAATCATTGTTCGTGAGGTAAAATTAATGGGATAAATTAGTTTGGAACTAATTCATAATGGGATAAAGAGGTAAAATTTTGTAGAAAATAAGGGTAATGATGTGTATTTATTCATGAACTCGGGATACATTATATATGGTACAGGATACCTATACAAACTAGAAAAAATGTAATAGAATATAATTTCAATTACAAGTAATATTCTAATTCCTTAATGCTCCTCCTTAAGTTGGAGCATGGGGATCAGAAATGCCCAACTTTCCAAGAAAGGAATAAAACTAGTTATGTCCGAGAGCCTTAGTGAACAAGTCCGTAGGTTGGTCTGACGTATAGATATGCTGAGTAACGATAGTGACAGATTGAACGAGATCCCGGACAAAATGACAATCAACTTCAATGTTTTTTGTGCGTTCATGGAAAACTGGATTTACCGCAATATGAAGAGCAGATTGATTGTCACAAAGCAGTCGCATAGGAGAAGAGTGCATAACCCCTAAGTCTTTCAGTATATACTTAAGCCATAACAACTCACAGCACGATACTCCGCTTCAGCAGAAGACCGAGAAGCAGTAGGTTGCTTCTTATTCTTCCAAGAAACTGTAGAATCACCAATCATTACAAAATATCAGGAAAGAGAACGCCGAGTAATCAGGCATGCAGCCCAATCCGAATCATAGTAAGCAGTCAACTGTGACGTACTACTAGAAGAGAAAAATAAACCTTGACCAGGATGACTCTTCAGGTAGTGCAACACACGAACAACAACTTGCCAGTGAGGAACACAAGGAGACTTCATGAATTGCGCAAGAGTATGAACTGAATAACTAAGTTCATGACGAGTAATAATTAGATATATCAGGCGCCCAACCAAACATCTATACTGCTCTGGGTCATGGTAGGCTGGACCTTTAAGATGTGCCAAATCATGTTGTTGCTCAATCGGAATGTCAGTCGGTTTAGAGATGGATAAACCTGTATCTGATAAAATGTTCAAAGTATATTTCCTTTGTGAAAGAAACATCCCCTTCGATCTTCTAGCAATCTCTATGCCCAAAAAATACTTAAGCAGACCAAGGTCTTTCATATGGATACAAGAACTCAAGTATTTCTTGAACTCAGAGATGACCGCAGAAGAACTACCAGCAATGACCAAATCATCCACATAAACCAGAACATGCATAAAAACTGATGCACAGGAAAAGACAAACAAAGAGTAATCTGCCTTACTATGAACAAAACCAAATTCTTGTAAAGCCTGAGCCAATTCGGAAAACCAATTTCTAGGAGTTTGGTGAAGACCTTAAAGAGATTTCTCAAGGTAACATACCTGACCAGGATGCACGACATAGCCTGGTGGGAGTTGCATAAAAACCTCCTCATGCAAATCACCATGCAGGAAGGCATTATGGACATCCATCTAATGCAGTTCCCAACCAAGAATGACCGAAACAGATAAGAATAGGCGAACACAACTCATCTTTACAACCGGAGCAAATGTCTCAGTATAATCAATTCATTCAACCTGGCTATTCCTGAGAACCACTAGGCGTGCCTTATGATGTTCAATAGTACCATCTAACTTAAAATCTGTCTGGTAGACTCATTTGCAACCAATTGCCTTCTTATTCAAAGGCAGAGAAACGAAAGTCCAAGTCTGATTGCGCTCAAGCACAGTAACACTTCAGTCATATCGTCTCGCCAATGCATACTGCACTAGATGGTGGGATCTGCACTAGATGTTACGATCTGCACTAGATGTTACTGCACCCAAAAATCTAGAATGCATACTAGAAAAATTATCACAATTTACATAATCAGCAAGAGGATAGAGAACACTCAAGGACAGTGACAACATATGAGTGAACATAGATGTAAGGGGGGAATCTTCAGCAGTAAGAGCACAAGCATAATCATCAAAATCATAATCTTCGAAGTAAGGAGGCGGTTGGCGAGCATGAATACTCTGTCTGATAGGTGGAAACTCGGTAACGGAACCTTCCGGAGCTCGAGATACTGCAGAAAGAGACTCCGTCGGGTGGACAGCGCCGATGGCATTCAGGGTCAGAGAACGGGCAGAAGCTGACAACGAGTGTTTCGGCGACTGGCAGCAGAATTCCTCCGGCGGTCGGTGGCATAGACCGTGGATGACCGACAATGATAGACCGACGACTGCAGGTGGTGATGGGCCGGTGACAGGCCGGCGGTGGATGACAGTGACAGGCCAAGTGGCGGACGGCAGTATGAGGAGGCCAACGGTAAAGGACAGGAGGTGGCCAGTGGCAGTAGGCCATGCGACTCCGATGGTGAGGTGGTGGCGATGTTGGGTTCTTCTGAAGAGGCCGATGTCAGAGTTGCAGAATACAGGAACTAGTGTTCAAATAAATCAGCATTCCGACTGGTAAAGATCACACGGGATTCTAAGTAAAAATAGGCAATAGCCTTTCTTTCGAGCAGGATAACCAAGAAATAAACAACGGCGACTTGTTCGTGCAAACTTGTCACGATATCTAAGAACATGAGCAACAAAACACAAGCACCCAAAAACTCTTAATGATGAGTAATTAGGAGCTTGCCCATAAAGCAATTTGAAGGGAGTACGACCATTGAGATGCTTTGTCGGTGTTCGATTAATCAGATAAGCAGCAGTAAGAACACATTCTCCCCAAAAAATCAATAGGAAGACTGGCTTGGAACCGTAAAGCACGCGCCACATTGAGTAAACGATAATGCTTTCTTTCAACTCGAATATTCTGCTGTGGTGTGTCAACCATAGATGTCTAAAAAATGATCCCAGATGCAGCAAAATGAGATCTCAAAGGCAAAAATTCAGTTCCGTTATAAGCACGAACATGTTGTATGGTTCGGCCCCACTGGTTCTTCACCAAGACACTAAATTCTAAAAATCTAGAAGCTACTTCTGATTTAGCCACTAATAAATAAACTCAAACAGATCGGGAATAATCATCAACTATAGTCAAAAAATAAAATGCACCTCTAGAAGATGGTGTTCTATAAATACCCCAAACATCACAATGAATTAATTGAAATAGTGCAGTAGCATTTGTAGAACTCAAGGGAAAACTATGTCTAGTCTATTTTTCTCTATTACATATAGAGCAAGGAACAGAAGTCGTATTGGTTCTAAAATCAAGAGAAGAAATAAAAGACAACATCGTTGAGGAAGGATGTCCAAAACGCTGATGTTATAAATCAGAAGAATACATGGTAGCAACTATCAGAAGAGACTGCGGGATAGGAGGATGATCACGAGTATCCACCAAACAAAGCCAAAACACCCACCTTTTCTGTTCTCCCACGCCAATCACTTCCTTCGTACTGATTTTCTGTAAAATGCAATAATTTTCAGTATAGAAAGCTAGACATTTCAAGGCAGATAACAATCTAGAACATGATAATAAGTTGCACCGCAAAGTAGGTATATGTAGCACATGAGTAAGGGTGACAACACCAAAGCAAATATAACCATATTGGGTGGTGGATGACATAGAGCCATCAGGCAGATCAACATTCATAGTATCAAGAGCAGTAGTAAGATTAGTAAGAGAACCTTTGTCACCAGTCATGTGATATGAGGCTCCTGAATCAAGTATCCGTGATAAAGTAGACTTACAGGACTCATTGTCAGTAAGAGAATTAAACTGATTAAATAAATGCATGGTCGTGCTCCAGTGATCATCAGATAGAGCGGGGTCAAAGTTGGATCGGGTAGGGACGTTGCCAGAGAAAACCACCACCACTAGACTAGGAGGTGACATGGCGGCGCTGCCAAACGGCGGTGGGAGAGAAAGTGCCGTGGCGGAAACTCCGGTTACGGCGGCGACAGTCGGTTGAGAGACTGGCGCCATCTTCTTGGCAGTACTGGCTTTCTCCTTCAACTCCTTTAACCATTATGGTACACCAAAGATCTGGAAGCATGAATCCTTATTGTGACCCTTACGAAGACAATGTGTACAAACAAGATTCCTATAGTCAGATGTAGAAAGAACAACTGGCAAAGAACTTGTAGGTGGTGGGCATCGTGCAACATCTAGAATAACAACTCTATGATTCTCCTCCTGGGCAACAAGGTCTTACACTTTCATGACAAGTGGTATTGGATTAATTCTCATGATATGTGATCGCAAGGTGTGAAAGCCTTCGTCGAGGCCAGAGATGAATTGGTAGATCAAATCCCTCTCTCTCTCTCTCTTGGAAGACTCTCACAGAAATATTACCATGGCACAGTGCCTTTCTTTCTTCACAGTCACAAACCAGGGGAAGCCGCATGCAGTGATAATCTGCAAACAACTTATTCAGTTTGCCAAAGTAAATATCGACGGGCTAACCATTCTACCTACAACTCTGAATAGCCTCTTGCATTTGCAAAACTTTCATACCATCACCAAGAATAAATCGTGCCTTGAGGTCATCCCACAGTTCCTCAACTGTGGCAAATGAGCTTGTAGAAGATCTCAACACCGGATCCAGGGTTTTCAAGATCCAGCGAATAAGAGTAGCATTAACCCCAGGCTAATCAGCAGCATTAGGATGATCATCCTGGGGTTTGGTAATGGATCCATCAATGAACCCAATCTTATTCTTGGCAAGGAATGTGCGGCACATCGCGTTAGACCATTCAATGTAATTTTCTTGACCTTTCATCATGTTCGGTATAAGTTGTAAACCTGGACCATCGCCAGAGCCAATAAAGTATGGATCAGTCGACATACGACCAATTAGTACAATAGTCTGAGGGCCAGATTGCAATTGCAACTGTTTTAGTAAAGTCGCAATCACATCATAACCACTCATATCCTGAAGGTTCGGAACCTCAGGAGTAGCATCAAGACGTGCTTGTTCTTTGGTATTTCTTCTGGAATCAAACATAGTGTAAAATCATGTATAGATCAGTATCAGGTACAATAACCAACAACGGATTGGATAAGCAAGACGCGGTGGAGCGTGGAGTTGACGGTGACGGTGCGTGAGGCGTGGGATCGGCGCGTGTCAAGCAACGCTCGATCGGATCGGACGACTGACGGATCAACGCTACCGGATGACGGCGATGGCAATCGGCAAGCAGCGGAAAAGGAGCTGACGCGCAGCTGCGCGTGAGGAAGACGCGCGGTTGAGGCGGCGGCGCTGGAGCTCGGTAATGGCAAGAAAATTTTCTTTAAGGTTTCGGGATTTTAGGCTATGATACCATGTAGAAAATAAGGGTAATTATGTGTATTTATTCATGAACTCATGATACATTATATAGTGGTACATGATACATATACAAGCTAGAAAAAGCTAATGAAATATAATTACAATTACAAGTAATATTCTAATTCCTTAATACATTTGCACTAAGTAAATTACCTCATGTGGGCCAAATTCATAAGGGGATAAAGAGGTAAAATTTGCAAAGATAATGGGGTATAAATGTCCTTCCACTTGTTATGTTTTTCTATTTTTTTAAACAGAGGGTATAATTATCATTTTAGTTTTTTCCGGCCAAATTCAGGCCTCCGGAGTTATATTAGCACATTTAAGCAAATCATAGGGTTATAATAGTACATTCTAATATTGCAGAGTCATATTGGCACGTATGACCTAAACATAGGATCATATGGGCACTTAACTCTATAACAAAAAGTAGAATTGGAAGTAAATTAATATGTATTTTTAATTAATCTTAACTAATATAATTATAGTTTTAATTACGATGTTATTTAAGGAAGACATGGTTAGAAAGTTAAAATTGTCCTCGATTGATAAATGAAAAAATGAAATTGAACAAACAAAATTGCTCCTAATTAGTTAGTTGATATGAATTGGACAAACTTTGTTTTGGCTGGTAGAGTATATAAGTTACTTTGTTTATAATTAAAACATCTTTTAGTGTTTGTTAAAGTGATAAAAAATAGTTTATTTTGAAAGTAAAAATTATTTTCAAGAAAAAGGTAAAAGCTGATACTTACTTTTAAAATAAAATATTTTTACTTAAAAGCATAACTATGTGAAACACATTCTTTAAAGTGTTTCAATATTGCAACTTGAAAAGACGAAAAATTAAAATTTAAGAATTGATAATACTTCCACTCGACTAATTGTGTGATGACCATTTGATGACAAAATAACAAATCAATCAAGACTTGTAATAATTAGTAATCTCCCCTTGCTTCTTTCTTCCCATCTCAAGGTAATGGTGGTGAAGGTATCCATATCATTCTAATGGTTTTCCAAAGGGCAAACAACATATGGTTGTTCAAGATTACATATCATTACCATTGGAGCCACTTCATTAATTACCCCCTTTTAATGATGAAATTTATGTGACACATAAGAAAAGAGAAAATCTTTAAATTAATAATTCAGTTGAAATTCATCTTTTTTAAAATTTAACTTATAAGTATATTCGTCCTCTTTCATTTAGGTCATGGAAAAGTACTATTCATTTGAAAGTGCTACGCCCATGCATTTCAGTTCAGTTCAATTCAATATAAATTTAAAACTAAATTATTTTTTTAGTCCTCTGCAAAGTATTTTATACTATGTTTTGATCCTCGTTCGCAAATCAACCCTCAGACAGGACCACACAAATTCAAAACGTATGTTTCGGTCCCTTGAGGTGATTTTCAGGTAGGACTAAATGGTTTTTCAGTATAGCCAGGGGTATAATGGTAATTTTACTAATTAACAAATATTTTCAATTAAAAATTTCTAATTTAAAAAAATTCTTTAGTTTTTCACCGCCACTGCCAATTTTCACTACCTTTTTCGCCACCTTCAATTTCAAATGGCCTCGATTCACCTGAAGCCCTGCAACAAGATCTGGTTCCAAACGAGGATGTCTTCTTCGATCTAGTTCCGTGGCAGAGAAGACAAAGCGGAGAAGCGGCAAAGAAGACGAAGTGGAGAAGCGGTGAAGAAGACGAAGCAGAGAAGCGGCGAAAAGGACAAAGCGGTGGAGAAGACGAAGCGGCGGAGAAGGCAGTGGCAGGCGGAGAAGACGAAGCTACGAAGACCCATGGTAGGCAGAGCTCAGCGGAGAAGGCGGTGGCAGGTAGAGCTCAGCGGAGAAGTCGGCGAAGACGAAGATGCGGAGAAGGCGGCGAAGAAGACGAAGCGGAGAAGCGGCGGAGATGGTGGTGGCAGGCGGAGAATACAAAGCGACGACGGAAGGCGGTGGCAGACGGAGAATACAAAGCGACGACGGAAGGCGGTGGCAGACGGAGAAGACGAAGCGACGACGGAAGGCGGTGGCAGACGGAGAAGACGAAGCGACGGCGGAAGGCGGTGACAGGCAAAGAAGACGAAGCGACGGCGGAAGGCGGTGACAGGCGAAGAAGACAAAGCGACGGCGGCAGATGGCCATGGCAGAGCTCAGGCGGAGAAGACGAGCGAAGAAGACGTTCCTGTTTTATTTTTATTTTTTAAAAAACTCAGGGGTATAATGGCCATTTTACATATTTTGGCCAGTTTTACCGTTGACTTTCCTTGAAAACCACCTTTGGGGACCAAACAAATCGTTCTGAATTTGTTATGTCCTGTCTGAGGATTGATTTGCAAACGGGGACCAAAATATGGTATAAGATACTTTGTAGGGAACTAAAAAAATAATTTAGTCTAAATTTAATTTTATAAATTTTTAACTTAATTTAATGAAACACGTAGTAGTTATAAAATTTATAACCCGGTTCATGCAACCCAAAAATTTTATCTTAATTTCTTCTAATTTACACTTTAAACCTTGATTTTTCCATAACTTATGGAAAAAACCGTCTTTCAAGAGACGGACTCTATTTTCAACACAATTATTTTAATTAATTTCAATTCAATTCAAATCATAATAATTCAAATAAACTCAAAACAACATGGCCTAGTTACATTCCTCTTGAGTATTGGCTCAGTTGTTATTTGTGGACGATCCTCTTATGCTGGTTCCTTTCTTCTTTTTATGGTAAATTTAGACTGCTTATGCCTATCTAAATTACTTTTCATTCTTCCAATTCCACCACTCTTTATACTTTTTTATTTGCTTCACTTTATAAGGAGTCATTGTTAGAAGAACAGAGGAAATAGATATCATTCTAGCATAGTTCCAATTAAAAACAGTCATCCCAATTAGAGTTTTTGATTATCTTTTTCTCATTTAAAATTGTCCAATTTTGACCACATATTTTTTTAAATCAATCATTCATAGATCATTGTAAAAATGCTCAACGAGTACAATGAGTGGATTTGATCGCATATTTAAATAGATATAAATATCTATAACAATGTATTTGAGGTTGTTAGATTCGTCACACCACGTAGTTTTTAGATATCAAATTTTTATATGCCTCTATCACAAGTAGTCAAATATATTAACACCGATACGTTTTAATGGGAGATAGATGGTGTAAATATAACTGGAACAGATACAGTATCTGATTTTTGCTTTAACAAACATCATTTCATGATATTGATGAGAATGAATAGCTCTGTAGAAGTAAAACCGAAAACTAAATATTAAATCGTGATTTTCAGTTACAAAATAGGGTGAGGTTAAGAATTATTTTAGCTATTTACTCAATAAGAATGCACCACATGTGTGAGCAGGGGCGAAGGTAGTAGTAATGGAATTGGAAATCCGGATTAGGGTTCCGCCAGTAGATTAAAAGTTGCAGGTTGTCGGCAAAGGAAAACGGAGAAGACGGCAAAAAGGAAGAAGGCGAGCCTGGTTTTCTGCTCTTTTTTTTTGAAAGCCTATTATTTGAACGGTGTCGTTTTGGTTGAGTTGCTCCAAAAGTATCGGTCAGTCAAATCTGCTGCAATAATGATGATCCACGTTTGGGCTTTACTAAAGTGGTCACTTCAGTTCTTCTTTTTTAAATGATTCATTTCCTTTTTCAAGTTAAAATTTTAAAAACTAAATTACTGTATAAAGTATTTTGATCCTTCACTGCTATTGCTAAGCACCGAAGAGCAAATCAAGACAAAATTAAAGCAAATCCGTTTCAAGTTTGAAAATTTTCTAAAAAGTAGGTCACTTAATCATTTTAAAAAAAAAATACATTTAATGATTTATTTGATTGCGAGTCATTTTCAATTGTTTGATATTTTATTTAGTACTATTCTTTTGTATAAATTATTTGACTTTAGCTTACGTGATTTATTTTTCAATGATCAAATATTGCAGTAAATGTTGTTATTGTAAAACTATTATGACTTTCACAAAATTTAGTTTTAGGCCGTCTAATCGTTAGATGTCATTTTATAAAGTTTAACTAATTATAAATAAATATTATGAAAAATCTAATAAAATATTACACGTCAACATAGAAGCATATTTGAGGTTTAATATTTATTCCAATAAATTTTGATTCTAAAAGAAAATTTTAGTTAGTGTATTTAAGATGGATGGAGTATCTCGTATTTTGAATTTTAAATTTTATTAGTAAATGCAACAAAAATTTTTTTCTAAGCCCCCTAATATAAATGTCTGTGGTTCCGCCACTAGTGTAGGTAAATGTGATGATTTTATCATCAAGGTTCAATGTTTCTGGGATGGATCCATTATTATCAATGCCCCACCCCACTTGAGTTGTGATCCATCTCATCACGTATTAGGTTTGCTGTCGGCCCGAGTTTTTTCCATCCAACTCAGAGGGTAAATTACCAGGTGCTTCACTATTTTATACTTTCTTAATTTGTTTGCCCTTTTTTTTCCCTCCCGTATTTCTAAGTTTCAATTTCGAAATTGGATTGTAAATTTGGATGGATGTGCGCATGGACTCAATCATACAACGCATTTGGTGGACGCACTATTACGTTTGATTACATGATTTATTTAGTGTAGACATTTTAGTGGCCGCTAAACTGTTGTCACAGTCACTAGTGGAGAACATGCTTATTAAAGGCGGTTATGCCGGATCGGAGAAGTCACTTTCTGGATGACTTTTCTGGCTCCGTTGATTAAAGGCGGTTCAAAAATTACCTTTAATTGAGATCCAAAAAAAATGGCGAAAGCCAAATTAGGTTTTCAGCAGCCTCCGGTGAAAAAAATTTGCATCCGCCCGAAACTTCTTTAACCAAAATCTGAATCTGGACAAACAGGATAAAAGAAAATCAAAACAAAAACATGTCAAAACTCAAGCGGCGACACAGTGGCATTCTCTAGTGGCAACGCAACGACATTCCATAGAGGCAGAGCAGCGACGATGCGACGACCTTTTCCAGACGGAGACACGGCAGAGCTTTTTCCAGGTGGCGATGCGATGAATCCCTTCTCCACGACAGATCCCTTCTCCAGTGGCAACGCGAAAAATCCATTCTCCAACAGTGATGTGATAGAGTCCTTCTCCAGGCAGCGAAGCGGTGGAAACCTTCTTCAGGTGGTGCATCAAAAGTGAGAGGCATGAGCGGTGGAGCATATAGCTACAGTGTGAGCGTGGTGGAGGGCGGCGTGAGGGTGTATATGAAAACGCAGGGATGGGTCAACATAAACAAAGGCTCCCAAATAAAGGCGATTCTACAGTAGAACTGCATTTAATCGATTTTCATTAAAGGTAGAACCACATTTGATCGATTTAAAATCGCCTTTAGAATGAAAGATGTGATTTGGGAGGGAGTTTCGACTTCAGAACCTGATTCAAGTCCTAATTAAAGGTGGTTCATCAAGAATCACCTTTGATTTTTGCCTTTAATCAAGCACTCTCCACTAGTATATTCACTTTTGATATTTTATTTTATTTTTGAACACTCTTGGTCCATGAATTAACAGAGGTGTTAACTCATGCCAATTCCGTCTAGTCAAACCGTTAACTTCAGTTTTCGTTGACATATGAGGGGCAAAAATATATTTTCCTATAAAACCCCAGTTTTTTTTCCAATTCAGATTAATGTTTTTTGTACTATTACATATTAGAGATCCAATAAAAACTGTAACACTGCCATCGAGATATTAACTTATTTCCCGCACAAATTATAACCACTTGTAATAATTAGTTATTTCCAGGGCGTAGTTGAATTGAATGTCAATTCCAGTTATTGTAATAATTGTTTGACTTTTTTTGCAATACCCATAAATGATGAGAAAGTCTCCTGTTATACCGATAAACGGTTTGACCAATTATGAAAATCAATGTTTCAATAATTTTAGGGTCAAATTATAATTATCTATACATTATAATACATTTTAAAAGTTTTTCAAAGTTATAGAAATCTTTTTCAATAAATAAAAATAAACACCAAATCACCTCATTCGTTACATCGATTAGAAAATGATGTCGTCTAATAGTTAATCAATCTAAACAAAACTTTGTGATGAATGATTTTCAAAAAAATAAATTAAACCATTTCTTTAATTACGTTAATTATAAAATGATTCATTTAAGACGGTGTAAAACTAGATTGGGCATATGATAAGGATTCAATTACCACCCACAAATTTAGAGTTAATTGCTAAAATAACCCTGACTTTAGGTCGAAAGTGCGAATATAACCTTACAATCTCAGAAAGTGCCAAAATAGTCCTTGACTCCGCTGACTTTTTAGTCAGCCATTTGGTGGCCGGATTTTGTTTAAAAAACCATTTTACCATTGTTAAAAAAGGGGGAAAATGTGAAAAGATGAATGTGCCTTCCTTCCTTTCTTGCCTCTGGTTTTCCCGTTCTCCTCCGCTTCTCAACTTTCTTCAGACGTACAACACGATCTGGACAATGAACAACCTCAATTGTTTTAAGAGTTGCAACATTCTCCAAGCATTCTTGTAGAAAATAAGGGTAATAATCTGTATTCTATTCATGAATTCAGGATACATTATATAGTAGTACATGATACCTATCCCAGCTAGGAGAAGGTAACAGAATACAATTATATCTACAATTATGGTAGGAATACAAATCCAATTCCAATACCAATACTAATTAACACTAATTCCATAACAACACTAATACTAATTCCATAACACTCCTCCTCAAGTTGGAGCGTCCGGATCAGAAATGCCCAACTTGCCAAGTAAGGAATGGAACTGGTTACGCCCGACAGCTTTAGTGAACAAATTCGCGGGTTGGTCAACCGTACGAATATGTTGAGTAACAATAGCGCCGGATTGTACAAGATCTCGAACAAAATGACAATCAACTTCAATGTGCTTAGTACGTTCATGGAAAACTGGGTTGGCCGCTATATGGATAGCAGATTGACTGTCACAAAACAATTTCATAGGAAAAGAGTGCAAAACCCCTAAGTCTTTCAGCAAAGACCGAAGTCATAATAACTCACAGCAGGTAACTACCATAGCACGATACTCTACTTCAGCAGAAGATCGAAAAACAGTAGGTTGCTTGTTAGTCTTCCAGGAAACTGGATAATCACCAATCATAACAAAATAGCCAGATAAGGAATGCCTAGTAATTAGACAGGCGGCCCAATTCGAATCACAATAAGCAGTCAATTGTAGAGTACTCCGGGAAGAAAGAAATAAACCTTTACCAGGATGACTCTTCAGGTAGTGCAACACACGAACCGCAGCTTGCCAGTGAGGAACACAAGGAGACTTCATGAATTGCGCAAGAGTATAAACTGAATAACTAAGTTCAGGACAAGTAATCGTCAAATAAATCAGGGGCCCAACTAAGCGGCGATATTGCTCCGGGTCATGGTAGACTGGACCTTCAACACGGGCCATCATGTTGTTGCTCCATCGGACAATCAACTGGTTTAGAAACAGATAAGCCTGTATCAGATAGGATGTCCAAAGCATATTTCCTTTGTGAGAGAAATATCCCATCCGGTCTTCTAGCAATCTCTATGCCCAAAAAATATTTAAGCAAACCAAGGTCCTTGATGTGAAAATAAGAACCCAAGTATTTCTTGAACTCAGAGATGAGTGAAGAAGAGCTACCAGTAATAACCAAATCATCCACATAAACCAGAACATGTAAAGACTTTGAACCACGTGAATAGACAAATAAAGAGTAATCTGCCTTACTTTGAACAAAACCAAATATCCGTAAAGCCTGAGCTAGTTTAGCAAACCAATTCCGAGGAGCTTGGCGAAGACCATAAAGGGATTTCTGAAGGCGACAAACCTGACCATGCGGAACTGTATAGCCAGGCGGAGGATGCATGATCACTTCTTCATGTAAATCACCATGCAGGAAGGCATTATGAACATCCATCTGATGCAGTTCCTAACCACGGATAACAGCAACAGATAGGAACAATCGAACGAAACTCATCTTCGCAACCGGAGCAAAAGTCTTTGTGTAATCAATTTCTTCAACCTGGCGATTTCCAAGAACCACTAGACGAGCCTTGTGACGTTCAATAGTACCATCAGAACGAAACTTTGTTTGGTAAACCCATTTACATCCAATGGCCTTTTTATGTGCAGGCAAAGGAGACAAAGTCCGCAGGCAAAGGAGACAAAGTCCAAGTCTGATTCTGCTCCAGTGCAGTAAGTTCGTCAACCATAGCATCTTGCCAATGAGAATGATGGGAAGCCTCAGAGTAAGTAGTGGGATCTGCACTAGAAGTTACAGCACCCAAAAATCTAGAATGCATACTAGAAAAATTATCACAGTTTACAAAATCAGTAAGAGGGTAGAGAACACCTGAGGACAGTGATAACGCATAAGGGAACGTAGTCGAAGGGGGGGGGGTCTTCAGTAACAAGAGCACAAGCAGAATCATCACAATCATAATCAGCCAAATACGACGGTGGACGTTGAGATCGAACACTCTGTCTGGTAAATGATGGATCGATGGCAACCGGCGGAGAAGAACCGGTGATGGATGGTGTAGGAAGGCCGACCACGGGCGGCATTGAGAAGCCGACGTCGGGTGGCGTAGGCGACTGTATGCCGCCGGAGATGACCACCGGGAGGTTGTTGGCTAGAGGTGAAATGCCAGCGGTGATTGGAGTTGACCGGCCAACGTTGACCGACATTAACTGGCCGGCATTGACCGGTTGAGATTGGTCGGCATTGACCGATGTTGACCGGCCGACATTGACCGGCATTAACCGGCGTTGACCGGCCATCGTTGACCGACGGGGACTGGTCGGTGTTAACCGGCGAAAGGGCAGCCAGTGTCAGCTGGCCACCATCGGACGGCGGAAGGCCAATGGGTACCGGAAAAGGTTGATCATAAACATCGTACGGTTCCGGTGAGAAGGAGGAGGAATCCGACGGTGTAGTGGTGGCACCGCCAGGTTCATCAGATGATGCAGATTGCTGAGTTGCAGAATAAGGGAACTGGTCTTCAAATAAATCAGCATCCCGAGTATTAAAGATAACTCAAGAGTCCAAGTCGAGAAGACGATAACCTTTCTTTCCGGCAGGATAACCAAGGAACAAACAACGTCGACTTCTTGGACAAAACTTGTCACGGTATCTAGGAACACGAGCAGCAAAACACAAGCATCCAAAAATCCATAAAGAAGAGTAATTTGGTGCATGGCCATAGAGTAACTCAAAGGGAGTACGACCGTTAAGAAGCGGAGTCGGTGTTCGGTTGATCAGGTAGGTAGCAGTAAGAACACATTCTCCCCAGAATTCAATAGGAAGATTGGCTTGAAACCGTAAAGCTCGCGCCACATTGAGTATATGACGATGCTTTCTTTCAACTCGACCAATCTGTTGCGGAGTATCAACCATAGATGTCTCAAAAATGATCCCAAATGCAGTAAAGTGAGATTGGAGAGGCAAAAATTCAGTGTCGTTATCAGCTCGAACTCGTTGAATTGTTCTTCCCCACTGGTTCTTGACTAAAGCACTAAATTCTAAAAATCTAGAAGCTACTTCAGATTTAGCTACTAACAAATAAACCCAAACAGCTCGGGAAAAATCATCTACTATTTGTCAAGAAATAAAAAGCACCACTAGAATATGGTGTATTATAAGGTCTCCAAACATCACAATGAATTAATTGAAATAATGCAGTAGCATTAGTAGTACTTAATGGAAAACTATGTCTAGGTTGTTTTGCTCTATAACAAATAGAACAAGGTACAGAATGTTTATTATTGCTAGGAGAAATAGAAGACAACATCGTGGAAGATGGATGACCAAAACGCCGATGCCATAAATCAGAAGAAGACAATGAAGCAACTGTAGGAAGAGACTGCAGGACAGGACTGGGAACACGAGCATCCAGCAGACGAAGCCAAAACACCCCCCCCCTTTCTGTTCACCCACGCCAATCACTCTCCTCGTACTGATTGTCTGTAAAAGGCAATAATTTTCAGTAAACAAAGCTAGACAGTTTAGGGTAGATAACAATCTAGAGCATGACAGTAAGTTGCAGTGCAATGTAGGGATATATAACATGTGCGGCAGTATAAAACCATCAAAACAATAGATCCAAATTGAGTAGCGGAGAACATCGAGTCATCGGGCAGAAAAATATTCACAGCATCAATAATAGTAGTAAGATCAGAAAGAGAACCTTTGTCACCGATCATATGATAGGAGGCTCCCGAATCAAGGATCCATGGTAAAGTATGCTTACCGGACTCATCACCAGGAAGAGAATGAAGCTGATTAAACAGGTTCATGGTCGTGCTCCATTGTTCATCAGACAGAGCAGGGCCAAAATCGGAGCGGGCAGGTACATCGGAGGAAGCCGCCGCCGCCAAACTGGGTGGCGACAAGGCGGCTCCGGCGAACGGCGGTGGGAGCGAGAGATCGGTGGCACCACTTGCTTGACCGGTGTTGACAAAAGGCCGGGCAGGTGGTGCCAATTTCTTGCCCTTCTTGAACCACTCTGGGATACCATGTATCTTTATCATGACCCTTGCGACGACAATGGGTACAAACAAGATTCTTGTGGTCGGCTGCAGAAAGAACAACTGGCGAAGAACTTGCAGGTGGTGAACGTTGTGCAGCATACGCCATGGAGTTGGAAGAAGACTCACAAGCTCGAATGATAGCTCTATGATTCTCCTCCTGAGCAACAAGGGCATACACCTTCATGACAGATGGCAGTGGCTCAATGTTCATGATATGGGATCGCAAAGTGTGAAAACCTTCGTCTAGACCAGAGGTGAACTGGTAGATCAAATCTTCTCTCTCTCTTGGAAGATTTTTGCCTAAAAATTGCACTGACATAATGCTTTGCAATCTTCACAGGTACAAACCAGGGGAGGTCGCATGCAGTGATAATCTGTAAACAACTTCTTCAGTGTGGCAAAGTAGATGTCGATGGGCTGACCTTTTTGCCTGCAACCTTGAATGGCTTCTTGTGTCTGCAAAAGCTTCATACCATCGGCGAAAATAAATCGTGCCTTCAGATCATCCCACAGATCCTTGACTGTGGAAAAAGAACTTGTGTTATGGAATTAACACTAATTCCATAACAACACTAATACTAATTCCGTAACAATTCTCAAGGAAGGGATCCATGAGTAGCTTGATTACCTCCAAAAAAGGCAACTTTGAAATGATAGGAATTTTGTTAGGGGCAAAATTAAATCCATCCAAAGTCGGATTTTTAATATTCTCGGGGAAAATCCCCTCAAATAACCCTATGTTACGGCACTAGTCAGAGAAAGAAAATGATTCTAGTTGACTCAGAAATGTGAAATGCATGGTTTTGCTATCATTCGCAAAAGCATCCTCGTGACCACAGATGCAGCGCATTTGACGGGGAAGAAAGAAGATGCGGTGGAGAGGAAAGGATAGAGAGAAGGGCAATTTCATCAATTCCATCTTGTCATTGCTGGCATTTCATGGGTCAACGCAGAATTAGGGAGTCTGGCTATATCGGCACAAATTTTTTGAAAGTTAGAGTTAGATTGGCATATACAATAATTAGTTAGGATTAAATTGACACTTTATGAGATTAGGGTTTGGTTAAAATATGCCAGATTCCACCCAGTATACAAATGGAACCTAACCATACATGCCCTCCGATTATATCTTCTAAATCGTCCACACTAACAATCCACCCCTCCCCTCCAAAGGATGATTTTAGTAAATACCCAAATAGGATACCTGGGCTAAGGGTCAAATTGGTAATTTTTCTTACATCCCCCCTCCCGGAGCCCAGGTATCATACACGCCCCCAAAATATAGAGCCTTGAATACTAGAAGAAAGACACCTAGACCTAACAAGATTAAGTGAATACCTAAAATTGTGGTCATTTTATTTCTATCTTTCCATACATAACCGAAGAATGAAAAAGATTCTTCAAGCGTCTCAGGACCCAGAAGTGCATGATAAATACCACCAAAGCCCAAAACCACAGAGGAAATTAAATAAAGGACTCCAGATACAAAGTACGGAAAGGTATCTATAACTTCTCCCCCAGGACCTACCCCCCAACCTAAAGTAGCTAGATGGGGAAGTAAAATTAATCCTTGTTCATACATAGGCTTCTCTGGTATGAAATGAGCCACTTCAAATAGGTTCATTGCTCCGGATTGCATGGTTATACTGACACTTTCAGCCTAAAGTTTGGCTTATAAATATATTTAAACCCACAAATTTAAATTAGCATCCTGATGCATTTATCTAGCTAAAATGATAACAACTAATCAATCATAGAAATGAATGCTAGGGCGAACGATTTCATGGGCCCCCAAACTTCCTTCATCTTACCCTTTTAGCACCTTATCTTTTTTTAAATACTTTTGGTCCCTCAACTAACAAAAGTGTTGAATTGTAGCCCTTCCATCTGATCAAAGAGTCAAGTTCGGTCAAACTGATAAATTTAAGGGCAAAATGGTCATTTCACAATTTTCCTTTTCTCATTTTTCAATTTTCTTTTATAATTTTCCTTTTTTCTTTCTACATTTCCTTTTTCTTTTTCTCCTTTTCTTTCGTTTTCTTTCCTTTTATTTTCTCCCTTTCTCATTTACTTCTCTTCAATCGTGTCCATCTTCTCCATAGAGCCGCCACCATACTGCGCCCTAGCATCGCCGCCACCTCTGAGGTCCTCAAGCCCTAGTGCTGCAGCCTTAAAATGCCCAATCTAGCGGAGGCACAACACCGGAATGCGTCAATCCATCACCTGAGCCAACGGTAAACCAACCGTGCCGTTCAAGCCTTAATATTTGCGTAACTTCCGCAGGGATTAGTGCAAACGACGGGAGTTAATGATAAAGCTGGTTGATAAATTAAATGTTTAATCAATTAAACGCTTAATCAACCCTAAATTTCAGTCCCAAAATCCCATTTTGCATATACTGTACTCCCTTCTGATGCTGACAAAAAAAGGAGTGGCCCAGGCTAGGGAGAAGGCCCTTGATACTTACTCAACACGCGGAACCACGAACAATAAGGAAGCGATGCGTGGTCTGCACGCGCAGCTGAGAAGGCTGATCCCCAAAACTGGAACAATCCCTGTGAGTCCACCTGCAAGTTGCCGCCTGGCTTACGTTAACCTGGGACGCCGCTTGCTGGGGGAGACCGAGACGGCTTGGCATTGGCTAATTGAAGCTGAAGCAGCTCGTCAGCATACGGGAGCACCCGATGGAGAAGAAGGAAAAATCAAAAAGCTCGTCTTGCCAGCGAAGGGGTGATAGGTCTAAGGGCAGCGACACAATGGTGAGAAGCGCTGGAACTGAATATGTCAAATGGTGGGGCAGCGGGGCAGATGCTCCTCTCTCCAAATTGAGGATTTGAAGGCGGCGGTGCTAGGGCTTGAGGACCTCAGTGGTGGCGGCGGAGCTAGGGTGTAGTATGGTGGCGGTGCTATTGAGAAGATGAAAACGATGGAAGAGAAGCAGAGGAGAAAGGGAGAAAAGAAAAGGAAAGAAAAAGGAAAAAAAGAAAGAAAAAGAGAAAAATAAAAAGAAAATATAGAAAGAAAAAAGGAAAATTAGAAAAGAAATTGAAAAATGAGAAAAGGAAAAGGAAATTGTGAAATGATCATTTTGCCCTTAAATTTAACAGTTTTGACTGAATTAACGCTTTGACTGGACGGAAGGGCTACGATTCAACACTTTTGTTAGTTGATGGGCCAAAAGTATTCAAAAAAAAAGATAATGGTTAGATTCGTCGTAACATGTAGTTTGTAAATATCAAATTTTGTGTATCATTATTGTCCATAGCTACACATATTTACAGTCAAACATGTTTATTGGATACCGTGAAAAGATTCTGTGCAGAATAGGATGGGACAGGCGGAGTAGAAAAATTCACGTTCTATTTTTTATTGTCTCTTGCTCTATTTGTGATGTAGCACGCAATATAGGAACGATGAAACACTATAGTTTGCAACATAAATGCCGACTTTATTAATAATAATCCAAACAAGAATGAAAATTACATAAGAATGCCTCTGATATTTATAGGGTGCTAAATCTCCTAATGATAAAGAGAAAAAGAAACTAAATCTCCTAAAGGAAAAGGGAAAAGGAAGGAAAAGGAAATTAAATGGGAAAAGGAAAATGGCTTAATTAAAGAAAGTAAACTAGATGACCAAATTAAGGGAAACAAATATTCTAATTAAATGGAAGAAATAAATATCATCACGCCGATTCCACTTGTTCATATATACCAACCCCTATACCACATCAATTTGTCTCCCTTTAAATTGAACATTTTAGCTTATGCACACATTTCAATGGAATAAATTTAATTACATATACTTAAAAAAAATATGAGGGCAAAATACAGATATTACCCTATGTTTTGGGCATAAGTGTCAATATGACTCTACAATATCAGAATGTGCTATTATAACCCCATGTTTTGCATCAGAAGTGCCGATATAACCATTTGGCACTATTCCGGCGCTGACTTTGCAATTTCCGGTGTTGACCTAATACAAATGGACTAAAATACCCTTAGCCTAACACTAAAACTATAAAGACAAAAATACCCCTTGTTTTTCGTCTTCTCCATAATACAGCAACTACTGCTCCACCACTCTGCCGTCGTCCACAGCCACCTTCGCCACTATCCGCCACCGCTATCCAAAAACACCACCGCCACTTTCAATACATACCCACCACCAATCCCTTCCGCAATCCAGTCAGAATCTAACCAAACAGAGTTAAAATTTCCAGTAGAAGCCATAAAAGGAACGCCACCGACGACGATCACCAACGCTCCCTCCGTTCCGCCTCCTTCTCCGCCCATCTACAAGAACCACCTCCCAAGCACCACCATCACACCTCCTTCTCTTCCGCCCCGCCACCGCTCAACCCTAGCCCCGCAACAACCACCACTCAACCCTAGACCCGCCACTGCTTAACCTTAGCCCCGCCACCGCTAAAATCTAAACACACCACCGCTTAACCCTAGTCCGGCCACCGCTCAACCCTAGCCCCCCGCCACCGCTCAACCCTAGCCCCCCGCCACTGCTCAACCCTATCCCTGCTACTGCCACCGCTCAACCTTAGCCTAGCCCTACCACCGCTCAACCCTAACCTAGCCGCGCCACAGCCACCGCGCTCCACCTCTCTCCCTTTCCTAGCCTCGCCACTGCGCTCCACCTCCCCTCTTGCTTAGCCCTACCAATGTGCTCCACCTCTCCCAAGATTGCCGATTGGAAACCCGATTGGAATGCCACTTTGATTCACCTCAACTGCCACCTTCAATTCACCTCTGCCACCATTACCGACGCCACTCAGCCAAGCGCTGGAAAGTGGTTACCCCCCTGAAAATGCCTCCGGAAGCTTGACGAAAATCTCCCCGCTGCCCCTGCGCCACCCCGCCTCGACTAGATCTAAGAAAATAGAACCGAGAAGAAATGAGCAAACCTTCAAAGGGCATTGGAGATGAGAGCGTATTTGTGATCGTCGTCAAGGGGGAATTGGAGAAGAAACGGGAATAAATGAGCAAACCTTGGAGATGAGAGCGTATTTTTTGAGGAGAGAATTGTGGAAAAGACAAGGGAAATTTAAATTTTTTTTTTAATTTAAAATTTGTAATCAGGGGTATAATAGTCAATTCATGAAATTCCGGTCAAATTCAGACCCCCAGGGTTATATTAGCATTTCTGATGCAAAACATAGGATTACAATAGCACTTTCTGATCTTGCAGGGTTATATTGGCACTTTTGACCAAAACATAAGGTCATATGGGCACTTAATTCAAAATATGAAACAATAACATGTTTAAGACTATGTTTCGATAATACTCTTAGTATAGTGTTTCCTCCATTCCACTAATAGTGGCACCTATGGTAAATAAAATTAATTGATAAAATTGAATGTAGAAAGTAAAAAATAGAACGAGTTAATGAATTTGAAGGAATCTTGCCAAAATTGTAAATTGTGTCAATATAAAAAGAATCACCCCATTAAGGTGTGCCACTAATAGAGGACCGGAAGGAGTATCAATAAAAGATTTGGAGGGAAAGAAGAAAGAGTCTGTCTCTTGAAAAACGGTTCCATAAATTATGGAAATGTCACAGTTTAAATTGTAAATTAGATCAAATTAAAATAAAATTTTTGGTTTGCATTAATCAAGTCATAAACTTATAATTCATATTAGCATAATAAATTTTGAATATTATAACTGAAACTTTTTTACCCTTCTATAGTTCATATTCAACTCTCTGCCTATGAAAATGTTGTTTTTCTCAAAACTTTGCCAAGAAGAAAACAACTAAAACAAAAGTGGATTAAAAGGGAAAATGATTGAAGTACTAATAAAAATCTTAGTGCAACAAATACTCCCTATTTTTTTAAAATTTGACACAGTTTCCATTTCTATATGTTTTCCTAATATTGTCACAATTCTTTTTATGGTAAAAAGTGAATCATTCTCAACCATTTGTATTATACTTTTTACTCTTCACTCAATTCTCTCCACACATTTCAACTTGTAAAAATGACACTTAAATATAATGCCAAACATAGTGAAACGAGGGAGTAGTAATTATCAGGATACAAAGAGATGGAAAGAAATTTATTACTCCCTTTACCCTAGTCGAATCTATTATGTTCTCACTAGTAGAGAGCAACCCATTAAAGGCAGTGATAGAAGGCAATTTTGAGAAAAAGACGCGGAACCGCCTTATTTTTATGCTTCCAAACTCGGAACCTCTAATCCGCCCTAGCCAAAAAGAATCAAAGGCAATTTGTTGTCATTTAAAGGTGGTTTTGTATTAATTGCGGTTGATTGAAAAACCGCTTTAATCAACCATGAATAAAGACGTTTGTGTCTAACCGCCTTTGATTGGGGTATGTTCCGAGTTCGAAAACAGGGGACGATTGGCTTCTGAGTCCGAAACATCATATATGTAGCAACAGTGAAGATACCATACCGCTTCCGAGTTCGTAACATCGATTCTGATCTACCTTCCGAACTCATAACAAAAAATCAAATTTAATATTATTTTTAATGTGGATTCCGAACTCGGAACCCACTCTGTATAATATTTACAAAAAAATCCGCCCATTTCTTCTATTTAGCACAAACAATCAAATTTGAAGGGTTTTCTCCCCATTCTAGTCCATTGAAGAGGATTACATTCATTGGAGAAGAATAGTTGTCTAAATTTATCTTACGTAATAATTATTCGTTTGACATGTATGTATATATAAAATGAATCATTAATTAGGGTTTGTAGTTGGGTTACCTATTTTTAGGGGCTATGATTATTGTTGTGAGCATGCTAATGGGTTGTATTTTAATTAACTTATAGGAACTGGAACGGGATGTACTCATTGGTAATGATCTTAGAAAATCACCCGATTAATTGTCATTGATTGAAACATTTCTTATGGTAGCGTTTGATGATGCATCCAAAAATGGTGTTGTGCGAGCCCAATGCATATGTAAATATTGTAGAAATGATGTGTGTTTAGTGAGGAAGATGTTGCAGAGACATTTAATAATAAGGGAGTTTCAAACTTCGTACACTCGTTGGGTATGACATAGGGAAGTTGGGGAATCGGCACGGACGATTGATTTGAGTGACACAAATGTGGAAGATGAATTAGATGGGAATGCAGAATATAACGAAATGATTGAAGGTATTGCTAGAGAGTTCCATGGTAAACCCGAGGCATTACAAGCTTTAATTGATGACAAAGATATGTCATTGTATCCCTGTTCAAAATATTCGGTACTTAGTGCGACTTTGAGGATAATGAATTTGAAGGCTAAATTTGGGTGGAGTGATAAGTCGATGACAGAAACTCTAGAATTGCTTAGGAAATTGCTCCTGAGAGGCAACATGATGCCAGATAGGTTGTACGCCGCGAAAAAAGTTCTCTGCCCAATGGGATTGGAATTGAAAAAAATACATGCTTGCCCTAATAATTGTATGTTGTACCGGGGGAAAGAAGGTGAAAAGCTAGAA
Source organism: Rubia yunnanensis (assembly GCA_037428765.1). Lineage (NCBI taxonomy): Eukaryota > Viridiplantae > Streptophyta > Magnoliopsida > Gentianales > Rubiaceae > Rubia > Rubia yunnanensis. The sequence continues at coordinate 74,726,871 of CM075071.1, read as the reverse complement.
ACTTGTTGGGTATACGGTGAGTCTCGGTACAAATTGAAGAGGGAGGAAATTATGGTGGGTGCGGAAGTGGTAACTAAAATAAAGAAAAAAACACAGGCAAAAGTGATGTGGTATCTCCCAATTCTACCTAGATTGCAGAAATTGTTTGCATGTATGGAATATGCTAAATTTTTGCGATGACACGTGGAGAGGGATCGACCGGTGGATGATGTGATTAGACATACATCAGATGGTGAGCAATGGAAAAAAAATCGATACTCTTTACCCCAAGTTTGGAAAAATAACCCCGATATTTGAGGTGCAACCTGTGCACTAATGGAATGAATCCATTTGGTAATATGAGTAGTACACATAGCTCTTGGCTTATTATGTTTGTCATCTACAATCTTGCGTCAAGGTTGATAGTCAAATGTAAGTACGTGTTGTTATCTGTGATGATTTTCGGGCCTAAGCAACCGGGCAATGACATAGATGTGTACCTTGCTCCTCTTGTTGAGGATTTGTTGTTGTTATTTGAGAAGGGGGTGTGGACATATGACTGGAGTGTTGAAGATTATTTTGCATTGAAAGCGATGTTATTTTGTACTAGCAATGATTTTCCCTCCTATGGTAATTTGTCTGGTTACTCAGTGAAAGACCACTTTGCATGCCCTGTGTGTGAGAAGGACACCGATCACCACCAGTTGAAGCATGGTTGTAAAACTGTTTATCAAGGTCATCTTAAATTTCTTTCGGTGGATCATCCACGGCGTTTGGCAAAAAAATGTTCAATGGTGGAAGTAGAGACTAGAGAAGCTCCAGTTTCACGAACAGGCACGCAGATATTTGAAACAATGAATAATTTTCCAATGACTTTGGGAAGAAGAAACGTAAAGTGGTCGTGGATGAGAGTTGGAAAAAATGCTCCATTTTCTTTAGATTTCCATATTGGGAGCATTTGGATGTAAGACGTTGTCTAGATGTTATGCATATTGAGAAGAATGTCTGTGATTCTTTGGTCGGGACCTTGTTGAATACCCCAGGGAAAATGGAGGACGGACTTAAGGCTAGGTTAGATTTAGTTGAGATGGGAATTAAGAAGAACCTAGGCCTTGTGAGTTCCGGTGAAAATTGTTTCTTACCTCCTGCTTGCTATTCTATGTCTCAAGTGGAGAAAAAAAATCTTTCCATTAAACCCTGAAAGGGGTTAAGATTCTGGCCGCCTATTCTTTGAATATCAGTACTTGTGTGTCCGTTGAGAAGTTAAAGCTTGTGGGGTTGAAGTCTAATGATTGTCAAAATCTGATGCAAGAATTGAACGTTATGCGATCCGATCGTCATTGTCATCCCATGTAAGAATATACATTACGAAGCTTTGTTTGTTTTTCAAGTCCATTTGTAGCAAAAACATTAGTGTGTCGAAGTTGGACCGTTTGCAATCAATGATTGTGGAAGTTGTGTGCTGGATGGAAATGTTTTCCCTACCATCATTCTTTGACATTATGGTCGACTTGTGTGTTCATCTAGTTCAGGAGATAAAGCTTTGTGGTCCTGTATTTCTTAGGTGGATGTATCCATTTGAAAGGTACATGAAAATATTCAAATATTTTGTGAAGAATCGATACAGGCCCGATGCAAGTAATGTACAAAGGTATGTGGCAGAGGAGGTCATCGAGTTTTGTACCAATTATTTGAAGGAGGTCGATATGGTTGGGGTCTCAAGTCATAGACATGAGGGACGGTTGAAAGGTCATGGGGTTAGACATGGGAAACTATTAAGCCCTAGTGCGGAAGATTTAAGCACTGCCTATCTTTATGTTCTTCACAATCATGAAGATGTTGTTCCATACATAGAGATTCACATGGATGCCAATAGAGTCACAAAGCCTAATTTTAATGAAGCTCGGGTCTTGGAATTAAATAGTTATACTTTTTCATCATGGTTGCGTGAACACGTAGCCGTGGGAAACCATCCTCTGACAATGAAATGGTTGGCTCATAGACCACTTGGTATTGTTCTATCTTATGAAGGATATAATGGCAATGGTTTTACGTTTGCAACAAGATATGTGGATGATAATGATGTGTCTCAGAACAGTGAAGTCTCCTTGTTTCAGAAGCTTTGCATCTCGGTAGTGGAAGTCATAGTAATCCAATGTACGCTCATCAGTGCTATTTTGGCACAATTTTGGATATCTGGGAATTGGACTATGTCACCATGCGAGTTGATGTTTTTAAATGTCAGTGGGTGGATTTAAACAATGGACAACGTACTGAGGATTTTGGTTTCACCTTTGTTGACCGGAGTCGGATTGATTGGCGGGAAGATCCTTTCATCTTAGCATCCCAAGCGCACTAGGTTTTCTATGTGAGGGACTATTCCGATCCTAGGTGGGAGATAGTGGTGGAAGGGATACGAGCATTTGTAAAAGATTGCGAAGTTGAAGAATGGGAAATAAGAGCAACTAGACTAGTAGAATCTACTATGATTCATCCTCTAGATCGGTCGTGGATGTGGATTGATCAAGACGAGGGTTGTGCGTTGCCGTGATATGGCGCTCATAGGCTCTTTGTCATTTCTCCATCTTAAAAATTCTCCTCTTCATCGCGGTGAATTCCTTGCGGACCCATTTATAGAAATCTCTTATACCTTTGAGATAGGCCTTCTCGGATTCTACAATAGTTAAACATACAAATATTAATATGAATCGAGACAATGTACATAATTCAAAGATTAAAATAGAATTTGGCGCACCTTGTTCAAATTTTGGTCTCTTTCTCGTCTCTCCTCCTTGCTTGAGCTTATCGTACCATTTACCATCAACCAAGATTTACCCCCGATTTTCAAAGTAATTTTTGCAAAGAAACTTATGTGGTTTCTCTTCACCGGCAACTTCCAACCCTTTAACCTTCTTCAATGTCGTGGTGATCAAACTCCGGTATGGAAGGCTTTTCACCACCCTTGCCTTCAACCTTCTTCAATATCATGGTGATCAAACTCCCGTATGGAAGGCTTTTCACCACCCTTGCACTAGTGGCGATATGGAACATGTGTTTAAAGATCGCCACCTCTGGGTTGATCTTCCTACCCTGCATTATCAAATAGAACATCATTAAGCAAGCATAGTTGGGCTCGATCATGTGTCCAGAGGATGGAACCAAACATCTTGTAATTTTCTCAAAAACAATACAATCGTCATTTGACAATAGAGGAAGATAAAAGGTCTCGGGCTTCCCCAAATCTGCCGCATCCCATTGGAAATACCTAACACTAAATTGTAAAAGGTCTACGTAAGGGGGATCAACTCATTCAGGCCATTTTCCCCTATGATTACAATCATCCAATGGGCCCTCGGTGTCTTCCAGGTAAACGCTCTCGGGGACCCTATATGGGCACTCTAGGGTTTCATTCAAAATCCATTTATCAAGTGGAATATTAAATCCCCTACCCTAGTGGAGTAAGCCTCATTTGGGAGCTCGTGTAGATTACTATCACATAAGATCAAAATGGCGATTTTGGTGCAAGCAAGTAGTTTCTTGACATATTGGTCCCTAAATTTGTCTAAGGGCTCCACTAAACCTAGTCTAATAACCTCATTGAAATCAATGGCATAAGAATCAATCAATTTCCCTTTAGAACACAAAAATTCATACCTCTTTTGTGCCCCATATGAAACAAATTTGACATTGTCATACCCAGGATTGTTTCCGGTCGATCTAGTGCGAGAGTCGCGTGATGAACCTCCCATTCACATTAGGATGTCAAAGTTGCCTTAGGTGTTGAGTGTGTGAAGGAAACTTCCTCTCCGAGGTCGGAAATGAGCTTTCTTTCCCTACAAATCGACAAAATGAGGGTTTTGAGAGGATTTGGGGATTTGTTTCCTTAAATATAGGGAAGGTTCCAAGTCCGGAACCTGGTCGTGCCCATTTAACAAAGGGCCGATTTGATATTTACGATTTCAAAATGGTAATAAGCCCTTTGTTAAAAGGACACAATCAGGTTCCGGACCCGGAACTTGATTAGTAAGCCAAAAAAACATGCCAGTTTACTTCTAGATCTGGGACAAAAATGGCAGACGAACTTGGAACTAGCATTTCTGAGTCCAGAACCAAAATATTATCTTATAACAAATCAGATCTATGGGCAACACATTCAAGCAAACCCACTCATAAATTAGGCATTGTTAAACCTTGAGAACTTGAATATCATAACTATCTGCCGGCCTTGGCATAGCTCCCCTTCGCTCAAAATATTTCCTAGCCATTTCTAAGGGGCTTAAAGGGGTGTGCTTGGTGACGTATGACCAACATTGTTGGTGATAGATTTCTAGGGCCCCATGGGGATCGATTTCAGTTATCAATTTTTTAGGTGAGGTATAGCTTGATCCTAGGGCTTCACATATTGTATACTTGTTAACCGTTATGATTTTTCCATTCACTTTATTGCTATCCCTATTTTTAAATTTTTACCCTAAATTGGCATAAATTGAGCCACCTCATCAAGGTACACACTATCTTCTAAGCACATTAAATTTTCAAGGTGTTGAACCTTGAATCTATCTAACAAGTACCGCAAACTTAAATCTGCAATAGACGATGCCTTAATAACCATAGTATTAATAACTTTATGCTTTAGGAACTCGACATACCTCTCATGCGCCTTCTTGGAGAAAAGTTGTTCTGACGTACCAATATGTTGAACGGGTTCATGGCTATGGTCACTAGCCACCCCGGTGCCTTTCTTTGTTGTCCTCTTGCTCAACATTGTTGTGGGTTGGACGAACTGAAGTTGATTATAGGGGTTAGGGTTTGAGGGGAGTTCAATTTGGTGTTCTATTCTTTGAAAATGATTGAACTCTATTTTTGTACAAAAAAAATTATATACTCACTGAGGTTCCGAGTTCTGAACCTGCTTCAAGGGTTTTCATGAATGATGGGATAGCTTCCGAGTTCGGAAGCTCAATCAGATGGGGAAAATAGCATTAAAGGCAATTTTTCAAAAGGGTATTAAATACCCTTATGGAACCCATCATTTCTCCCTCATTTCCCACCACAACAAGACATCTCCATCCTTCTACTCCATTTCTTCCATCCTTTAATCTCCATTTCTCTTCATCTTTAAATCAAAGGTATGAGTTCTATGATTGATACACCCACTTTCCTCTTTATTTTTGTAAATTTTCACTTCATTTTCTTCATTTCTATTGTGTTTGAGCTTATTTGCTACATCACTTGTAGGTGGGAAATGTTTGAGTGAGATGAAACTCTCATTTGTTTGATGTAAAGGTTGGTGCTTCTAAACCCTATATTTCTTGAATGAGAGAGATATTTACTTTCATTGTTGGTTTTCTTTAGGGCTAATGTTAATAATGCTAGTTTAATATTCTATTTAAGGATCATTCCTAATGAATATGATTTGGGTAGCAATAGGAGTTATAACATTTTATGTTTGTTATAGTGAGGGTTTTTGGTTGACCTAGGGACAAATTTAGGGTAAAGATTTTCACTAACAATGCTATATGGAAGTTAGTTTCATAAATTGTGAGGAATTTGTTAATGTAGGGGTTAACAATATCTAAGAAACGGACTCGTGATGATCCGTCGGGTTCACAGAATTCCCAACCCTCACAATTGGGATTTAGTGGCAATGACGATGATGTGTCCGGGGAGAGAGGAATAGCCAAAGCCCATTGCAGAGCACTAGAGCATAGGATGGCTAGGAAAGAGTTGACAACATTGGTTTTCAACAAGTCGGCAAAGTGTTTGTCCAAAGAACAAGCAAAGTGGTCTAGTTGGGTCGTGAAGATAGGAAGAACAAGAGTCAACATCAAGTACGATAGTTGGCATGATGTGCCAAAGGACTATAAGGAGACCCTATGGTTGGAATGCAAGGTACCCTAATGGTCATAGTGTTCTTCGCATCTCTAATTTGAAAATATTAATTTTCCCCTAATTTTAACTCCCGTCATTTTAAACACTCTTAGAGACCTTTCAAAATCGATTGCCCGAATATGTCATTTCTAAGAAGAAGGCAATGATAATGATGTGCAAGAGTTGGTTGGAATACAAATATACTTTGTCTAGAGACTACATTTTTTTCTTCGGAGAAGGGTGATCGGCCATGGATAATGTACACACACATTCAACCGAAAAGTTGGGAGATCCACAAGAGAAGGGCGTTGGAGAATAATTCTAATGTTAGTAATCAAAATTTTTATTTACAAAGTATTAAGATAAATGCATCTTTAGTGTTGACATGTCTCTAACATAGGGTATGCATCAAGAAAAACAACGCTTAGCTAGTTTGAATCTAGTTCGTCATCGTTTATTCCGTGGGGGTATGGAATGGCCACAATGCAATTAGTGGAAGAACGTCTTGAAAAAGAGGCCCGAATTGCAATCGAGTCCGGGATGACCAAAGAAGAGGCAAGGGAAACTGTAGGACCAATGGACATGGATGATATTGATCGGTGTGATTGGTTCCTCAAAGGTGGACAAAACAAGGAGAGTGTGTACGAGAAGCCGGAGGAAAAAGAACTTGCAAAACGAGTGGTAAACTTTCATGTCCTTTATTTTTTTCTTCTATAACTCCTATTTCCCTTTTATATTAGCTAATCAATTCCAATAATTGTAATGGTTAGGAAAAATTAAAGAATGAAGAATTGGAGGGAAAATTCATACCCACGTTTAAGAAAGACATACTTATTGCTACACAAAAACCCGACCATGGAGGGCGTATTATGGGAGTGGGAGGGTTCATGACCCAAAGAGAGGCGTTTGGGATTACTAGGTACTATAAGGGTGCACAACCATCGCGGATACACACTTTGCAAAAATAAGCCCTTCAACAAGAGAAACGAATTGAACAACAAGACATTCTCATTCGGAAGTTGATCCAATGCACGGGCCTTGCTATTCCCGAGAACTTAGATGATTTGACACCCGATTGGACACCGCCATCAAGAGGATCCCACCATTCTCCCAAGGATGTTGAGGTAAATCAAAAGGCAATCATTCAAATCCCTAATGACGAGGCTGACAACCTCGACCAGGTCATCCTCGGAAGTATAAAAAGGTACACAATAAACTTTATGATATTGTAAACCCTAATTTCGTTGAAATTTTTTACAAATGTAATTGGTGCGATGTAGGGTTCTCATGTGTGTGAATTATACGTCGATCGAGACATATATGATAGACCACTTCACATAGCCAATGGAGTTTTGCATGAGTTAACGAGATATCATCACACAGTACCAATTGCAGAAGATTTGTCAAGAGTTTCTCTGGACAAGGTATTGGTGAAGGGCGCTCATTTGCCTATTATGGCTGGCAAATACAAAAAAGCTGGGATAGCACTAGGAATGTTTGTTTTGTGGCCACGTCGACTTATTTATGCCGATCCTACAAAGGATCGGCATTTGAAAGGCACACGTCCAACAACACCAAAAGCAGTCCAAGCTACACCAAAACTGATCAACAAAACATCTAAACCGGAGCAAACAACATCGGACAAAATTAGACAACCGATTCCAAGAGGACAGGTCCCGAAAGACTCACCTCACTGGGTACGAGCGCTAAATAATTTGTTTCAACCACATGAATGGAACTTGACTTATTTTTTTTCAGGTAACAATTGTGTATTTGGTGCGAAACGAGATATCATTGTGCTATGGAGTGATTTCGAAGACTTATAGAAATTTGAACAAGTTAATCAGATGCTAATGTCCATATACATCTTGTAAGTTACATTTGTTTATATATACATTTATTTCTTCATCACTATATATTAATTTGACATTGTTTACAACTAATGTGAATAATGTCATATTTGCAATGCACTTGTATTTTATGTACAATAAAAAAGAAGGCATGTGTCGGATACATGTGCCCGGTGATAGCTCATGATATTAGATGTACAAAGCAAGAGAGAATCAACTACATTCACAAAAATCTTGGGAGGAGGGATAAGAATTTGGTCATTGGGCTTTACATTGAAAGGGCATATTAACAATCAAAATTACGTTTACATACATAATTTAAGCTATTTTATTAACATTCTTTTAATTTTTATGATTATAGATCATTGGCGATTGATCATAATTGTTTCGAAAAGAAACGAGTGTATTTGATGGACCCTTTGCACTTCCAACCATTGGAAGAATTAGTCAACATTTTGGAGTCCGCTATGAAGGACACTTGTGAACTTGATGGAATGAAATTTGAGGTGGTGGAAATCAAGGTATAAATTAGTACAATTTCTTCTATTCTTTTTCCAAAATGATTTATTTAGGTATTTCTATACGTTACAAGCTTAATGTGGTTCTTACTCAGTACAAGAAACAAGCCCAAATGTGGGAATGCGGCTATTACGTAATGGTGTACGCAATAGAGTGCATAGAAGGTGTAAATGATGATTTGCTTGAAATTGACAATGTAATTGTGCATTCGCTTCTCCTAAACAATAACAGTTTCTCAATGTCCAATTTGTATTTGCTAATATCTTGAAACTCTTAGGTTCTTCCGAAGGCAACGAGGCCCTATTCAAAGGGAAAAATCAACAACGCAAGGAATTGTTTGGAAAGACATCTCATTAACAACCGCTGACACTCTCTTGGAAACCCCAACATGGTATAGTCTCGACAATTTAGATAAATTAGTATGTAGTGATAGTTCGAAATATAATTGTGTTCACTTCTATTCCTATCTATAGAATAATGCTTTGTTAGCCTTTTCTATAGATTTTTGTGACCAAGTACAATATATTCATGTATTCAGTTACAGTACTGTTTTCAAATGAGGCCTATTTTGATTCGGGGATTCGAATGAAAATAAAATTTTCAAATTGTGAGTTGTGTTAGTTCCGAGTTCGTAACGCGATTCGGCCATATTATATTCGTGTATATGAACCAGATTCCAAACTCGGAAGCAAATTTACAAAAAAAAACACGTTCCAATAAATTCACAGAATGGGATCGAAATGGGGGGTCGATCGTGGAACTTCCCAGCTGATAGGGCTGAAAATAGACATGATCTACGTTCCGAACTCGGAACTAGAACACGTTCTGAGATCATAATCGTTGCCATAAGCCCGCAAAAACTGACTGGTTTCCTAACTCGAAAATCGGTAAAGTCAATTCAACCAGGCATTTAAAGGCGGTTTTTAACCACACTGAACAGCGATCCCGAGTTTGGAACAGTCTATAGGGCCGAAGGAAACCAACCTTCTTCAGAGTTCGGAACCCATTAAAGGCGGTTCCTCCCGCCTTTCAAAGGCGGTTTGGAACCGCCTTTAATTGGCAATTTTTAAGGCAGTTCGCGGAACCGCCTTTAATTGGCGACGATCAAATGTTGCCACCAGAGAAGGCACTTTGGTACAATAAAACCATTTTTAATGACCCCCGGAACCGCCTTTAATTGGCGGCGATCAAAGGTGCCAGGAGCGGAACCAATGGAACGCGAGGTAGGGCTCCAGCCCTACCTCGATCACCGGCCGGAGGTAGTAGGAGGCGGTCCGGTTCGCCGAGCGCGTCTTCCTGCGAGTCGAGCGCGTCTCCGGCAACTGTCCGAGGTTTGCTCAGAGAAGAAGGCCGCGTTGCGGCCTTTTTTTTAATCCCTAAGTACTAAAACGACGTCGTTTCATTTAGTGAAATGGAAAAAAAATAAAAACAGAATATGAAATGGATTAGGCCAAAAACGGAGCCCAATCCAATAATCAAACACCAACAAAATTTTGGAACAGAGGCGAGAGCAGCAGAAGAGCTCTCCCCCTCCCTCCCCCTCCGTCATTTCCCTCAGCCGAGAGCCGTCCGCCACCGGGTCTCCGCTGCGCCGCCGGAAGCTGCCTCGTCCCGCCGCCTCTGCACGCCGGACGCCGAAAATTTTTCAGCCGTCTAAACAAATTTGTACACTATATATTTTAAGAAAGATTGAACGCGTCAAAATATATACTTATCCTTGAACAACTATACTTCTACACTAAAAATCACCACCGCACAAATTCCTTAATTTCATCCCAAACTCTTTATTAATTATGCCCCTTCTACTCATCACATCACTTCTTCTGAATCCCCAAACTCCAATTCCAATGACAGAGACGAGTTTTATCACTGTTCGGCAACGGAAAGAAGGTTTGAGAAACAGAGGCGCAATTGCCAACTGAATTAGGTTGAAGATGAATGGATGTGAGGGTATTTTAGATATTTTATGTGGCCAAAATAAAAAATAAGTCCTTCCTCTTTGTAAAAAAGACGGGAACGGAAAGAGTATTTTTATTATAGCCCTACAAAATTTTGAGTTTTAGAAACTTCACGAAACTAAAAGTAGAATTTAATTGAACTTTGAGAGAAAGTTGAAAATAAAAGAAGAAAGGAACGCATCGAACTAGACAATTAGGTTCGAATTCTGGATAGCATTGGTGGACCATTCATAACTATTTTTGCATCAATCGATCACATAATTGTGACAAGACCTAAAATACCTCAAAAAACAACAATTTGAAGATGAAAAATATTTTTAAAAATTACAGCAAAAAGTAAGGATGGGAAATATTGGAGATGCACATCATCATGTATTCTCATAATTAAATGGAATCTATATCCAAATCACATAATTGTGACAAGGCCTAAAATACCTCAAAAAACAACAATTTGAAGATGAAAAATATTTTTAAAAATTACAGTAAAAAGTAAGGGTGGGGAATATTGGAGATGCACATCATGATGTATTATCATAATTAAATGGAATCTATATCCAAAACTGAGATTTTAAGTAGTTTTATCATCACTACAAAAAAAATAAAATAAAAATAAAGTGCTTATATAACTCTCACTTCTTTGATAAATACAAATATAACCTCCAATTTTTTAAAAGTGCAAATATAACCCTTGACTAGCATAGACTCAAAAACTCATAACCCTGATGCTGAAAATCAGCGTTGGCTAATATATTCCGGCATTGACTTGATATAAAATGTCCAAATTACCCGTATTTATTTTCTGCTTTTGGGTGGTGGTAGGGTTGCGGCGCGAGGGGTGGGGATGAGCGGAGGACGAAGTTTGACTGGGTTTTGGTGGTGGTAGGGTGGCTATGCAAGGGGGAGGACGAGCGGAGAACGAAGGTGGGTGGGGTTTTGGGTGGTGATAGGGCGGCGGCGAGTGAGGGGTCAAGCGCTGGGTTTTGGTGTTGGTAGGGCAGCAGGGACGAGCAAAGAACGAAGGTAGATCGGAGAAGAAGGTGAAAACGAAGGGGGGACAAGCGGAATTTTTTTATAATTAAAATGAGGGTTATTTTAGTCTTTTCAATTTCAGTTGGTGTTGACTAAAAATCAGGCCAAGTGAGGGTTATATTTACACTTTTAAAAAATTGGATGTTATATTTGCACTTATAAAAAAACTGGGGTTTATATAAGTATATTGCTCCCAAAAAAAGTAGTGACGCATATTTTGTGACAAGTAAGGAAATGTCCAAATTTTTGCTCCATGCTCAGGTGTCACTAAATATTGCTGACATGTGCACATGTCACTGAACTGAATTACTACATCAATCCTTGTCACAAAATTTAATAATACTTTTAAAATGAACTACATCTTAAAGCATAAAAAATATAATGTGACACGCTGAATATAAACAATTCACAAGGCATCACTAAAAATTTTAAAAATGCATTTGAGTGACAAGATTGATCCAAAGAAGCATCATAACTGGAAAAAATAATTGTAGCGCATCTACGTGCTCCATATAATTTAAATTTTATAAATACAATATTCAACCGTAATAATTTATAGAGTATATGCAGGTTGGGATGAGTTATTTTATTCTGTCCCTATCACGAATAATATCAACTGAATTGATAAAATTTGATTGATAAAATTTGGGATAGTGAATCTTTTGCCCTCACAAAAATAGTCATTCTTTAAAATATAGTACTACTCCATATTTAATTTTAAATTAATAAAATAATATAAAATTGAGTTGAGAATTAATCTGCATATAAAATTGGTGATTTTTTTTAAAAATTGAGCACTTTAAAAAAATCTGAATTAAGAAATAATAGAAGAGTGATTAGCTAGTCAGGAAGAAGAAAAAAGGATGAGCAGTAGATTTGTATAATGTAAGGAACGGCTACCATGTGGGCGCGTCGAAAGAGACGTGGCTTGCTTGGGGCCTAAGTTTGACACCATAACTAGTCTATTGTACCACCAATGTACAATACAAAAGATTCCCCACTCACACCAACACACGCGCCACTAGGGATGGCATAATAAACCCGTAAATCGCGGGTCAGGTGGGTTATCAATTTTTAAACTTGGGTGAGTAAGAATAAAATATGTAATGGGTAATAGGTAACGGGTCAAATGAGTATTTGAAAAATAAGGATTGGGTGCGTTGAGTTTGCGGGTTTAACGCGGGTTTATTATAGACCCATTTTTTGACCCGTGAATTAAATAAATTTCGGTTCTCAAGTTGGGGAGGTTTCAACCCGACCCTTGTAACCTATCATAAAATGGGTCAAAACGGATCATACTCATATTATTTAACCACTCATATTACCTAGCTCATATTCAATCCCCCCCCCCTTTTGCCACTCCTACGCGCCACACACACACGTTCAAGTCCACTAGCAATCAAAATTTCTCGCTCTCAGACTCTGTCATTCCGATACTATGAATTGATGAAGAGGTAATTCATGATGTTCAATAGTTAGTCATTTGATGGTGAGGTCCTATGAACATAAGCAACTTTTCTATTAAAGGAAATTTCCCAACACCATGATAAAGAGATAAATTACAATGAGGGTTAGTGATGTAGGATGGCTTGCTGCGAAGATTGAGGACGCTATGGATCGCCGTAAAGGGCCGGCGCGATTTACAGCGTAACTTTTGCTGACGGAGTCAGAATCAGGCGATTTCGGTGGCGTTGGAACCGTCTCGACGAGGAGATCAAGGACACGTCCAATGGACGGTGTCAGTAGCTCAGAAGTGCCATTTGAGGTCGTTTGAAGCCCCAAAACTGCAATTTTCTGTTTTTCCTATTCTTTTCCGAATTTCCTTTTATTTTTTTTATTTCCGAATTATGTTGGGTTTCGGATTTATTTCCGAAAAGTATTTAAAGACCTTTTTGTACTGTTTTGAGGGGCAATCAATAATATTATTTTCGTGAGTTTTGTGCTCAAAACCTAGGGTTTGTGCTTGCAACCCCTTCTGTTCTTCAAGGATTCGTGCTTGCGATCCTTTTCCGATCTTCTGACTGCGTCAATTGGTATCAGAGCAGGCTTTTCCCTGACCTTTTCCATTGATTCACGATGGCTGATCAACCATTAACCAAGGCGGAAGGAGATGCGATTCTCGCCTCACTGGCTGCGGTGACTAGGCGACTGGAGACATTGTCGACGCAAGTGGAGACTCTGAGCAATGGCGAGCAATCGGCCAGGAGGAATCCGAGGGGTAAGAACGTCGTCGCGGATTCGTCTAGTTCGGATTCGGATGAAGAATTTGCCGAGGAGGAAGCTGAGGCAGACCGGGGAAATCGAAGGAATAATCCTGATTACCGGGTTAAAGCTGACATTCCGTACTTTTATGGATCCATGGGTGTAGAGGAGTTGCTGGATTGGCAAATCGAAGTGGACCGATTCTTCGAGGTCATGGAAATTCCTGAGGCAAAACACGTTAAGATGGTCGCGGTTAAGTTGAAGAGTACGGCTGCTGTTTGGTGGGACAGGCTGGTCGACTCAAGGCGCAAGCGGAACAAGAATCCGATCAGGTCTTGGAGGAAGATGAAGCAGTTGATGCTCGATCGATTTCTGCCCGCTGATTATGAACAAATATTGTACAAGCTGTACATTGAATGCTCCCAAGGAAGGAGGTCAGTTCAGGAGTACACGGCTGAATTCATGCGTTACAGTGAACGCAACGAACTGGGGGAGACTGAGAATCAGAAAGTGGCCAGATATATCAGCGGTTTGAAACCTTCAATTCAGGAGAAGATGGGATTGCAGACCGTGTGGACTGTGACCGAGGCTCAAACGTTGGCTATGAAGGCAGAGATGATGGAGAATTCCCCTCGTGGCGGAGGTGGTAACTATTCTGGTTTTCGAAAATTTCAGCCTCCGAGCAATTCTGAGTCATCCGGGAGTAAGGAGAAGACAGTGGTAGCCAAGGATTCTAATATAGGTACTACTGGAGGTGGTTCGGGTGGTGCGCAGGAAAAGAGGGTGTTCCCAACCAGGGCACCGATGCAGAGACAGCCTAACCCGTATGCTAAGCCACGTGGTGACAAGTGTTTCCGTTGTGGTGGCATGGGACATATGTCGAATGTGTGCCCATCACGGACTGTGGCTCTCCTGGAAGAAGATGGTGAGGATGATGCAGAGGAGGACGCGTATGAAGGAGCTGAATTTGCTGAAGAAGAGGCAGTTGAGAAAGTCAGCATCGTGGTGCAACGACTTTTGTTGTCATCCAAGGACGAGGGGCAGCGTAAGAACCTTTTCAAAACTCACTGTTCAATTGATAATAAGTTGTGCAATTTGATAGTGGATAATGGTAGTTCAGAAAACCTCGTTTCTGCTAAACTGGTAGAATATCTGAATTTACCTACAGTGGCTCATGAGAAACCTTACTCCTTAGGCTGGGTTAGTAAGGGTAACCAGGTTAAGGTGACATTGACTTGTAGTGTTCCTATTTCCATCGGGAAGTATTACAAAGAGAATGTTGTGTGTGATGTGCTGGATATGGATGTTTGTCATGTGCTGTTGGGCAGGCCTTGGCAGTTTGACAATGATGTTACTCACAAGGGTCGTGATAATGTCATGTTGTTTGCATGGGGTGGTCATAAGATTGCTATGGCGCCAGTTCATCGTTTTGACAGTGTTGCTAGGAATAAACAGTCTAATTTTCTTGTAATGTCACGAGATGAGGAAGAGCTTGACAAAGATGTTGTTGAAGCTGACTGTTTCTACCCAGTGGTGATGAAGGGGTTACTGACTGTTGAGAAAGAAGAGACTGTGATTCCAGCAGAGGTGAAGGCAATTTTGCAGGATTTTGAGCAGTTGACTGGGGAGGAGCTTCCTAACAAGTTACCACCAATGCGAGATATTCAGCATCAGATTGATTTAGTTCCTGGTTCGAGTTTGCCAAACCTTCCCCATTATCGCATGAGTCCGAAGGAGAATGAGATACTCAGAGAACAGATTGAAGACTTGCTGAAGAAGGGTTTCATTCGTGAGAGTATGAGCCCTTGTGCGGTGCCTGTTCTTCTTGTTCCAAAGAAAGGAAACCAGTGGAGGATGTGTGTTGATAGTAGGGCGATTAACAAGATCACTATCAAGTATCGGTTTCCGATTCCGCGACTGGAGGACATGCTTGATGAGCTGGCAGGTTCGAAGGTGTTTTCGAAGATTGATCTTCGGAGTGGATACCATCAGATTCGTATAAGGCCTGGAGATGAGTGGAAGACGGCTTTCAAGAGCAAGGATGGACTGTATGAGTGGTTGGTAATGCCTTTCGGATTGTCCAATGCCCCTAGCACCTTCATGAGGTTGATGAATCAGGTTCTACGCCCTTTCATTGGGTCTTTTGTGGTGGTGTACTTTGACGACATTCTGATTTATAGCAGGACCAAAGAGGAGCATTTAGAGCATCTGAGACAGGTGTTGCAGGTTTTGCTCGAAAATCAGTTGTACATTAACCTGAAAAAGTGTACGTTCAGCAGCAACAAGTTGCTTTTTCTGGGTTTCGTGGTTGGGGAAGATGGAATTCAGGTGGACGATGATAAGGTGCGTGCTATTCGTGAGTGGCCAACACCTACGTCTGTAACGGAGGTACGTAGTTTCCATGGCCTAGCTACGTTTTATAGACGTTTTGTCCGGAATTTCAGTGATGTGGCTGCTCCCATAACTGAGTGTTTGAAGAAGGGAAAATTTGTTTGGGGACCTGAGCAGGAACGGAGTTTTGCCTTGATCAAAGAGAAGCTGTGTACTGCACCGGTATTAGCTTTGCCTGATTTTGATAAGGTTTTTGAAGTAGAATGTGATGCCAGTGGCGTAGGGATTGGAGCAGTGCTGTCCCAAGAGAAGAGACCAGTGGCGTTTTTCAGTGAGAAACTCACGGAGGCTCGGCAGAAATGGAGTACTTACGATCAAGAGTTCTACGCTGTTTTCAGGTCTCTAAGACAGTGGGAGCATTATTTGATTCAGAGAGAGTTCATCTTGTACACTGACCATCAAGCCTTAAAGTTTCTCCATAGCCAGAAGATGATTAATAAGATGCATGCTCGATGGGTCAGTTTCTTGCAGAAATTTCCTTTCATTATTCAGCATAAGTCCGGGAAGTCGAACAAGGTGGCCGATGCTTTGAGTAGGAGAGCTTCTTTGTTAATGACTCTGGCACATGAGATAGTCGGATTTGACTGTCTGAAAGAACTGTATGCGGAGGATGCCGAGTTTAAGGAGATATGGGCCAAGTGCAATGAGGGCAACTTCCCTGGAGCAGATTACCTTGTTCGTGAAGGTTATTTGTTCAAAGGAGATCAGTTGTGCGTCCCTGACTCTTCGTTGAGAGAGAAGCTGATTCGGGATTTACATGGCGGCGGACTCAGTGGCCATTTGGGAAGAGATAAGACGATTGCTAGTCTGGAGGAGCGGTATTATTGGCCGCATTTGAAGAGGGACGTGAGCACCATTGTCAAGAAGTGTTATACCTGTCAGGTTTCTAAAGGTCAGTCTCAAAATACTGGTCTTTATATGCCATTACCTGTTCCTGAAGATATTTGGCAAGATTTGTCCATGGATTTTGTTTTGGGGCTGCCTCGTACCCAACGTGGGGTGGATTCTGTGTTCGTAGTGGTGGACAGGTTTTCCAAGATGTCGCATTTTATTGCGTGCAAGAAGACTGCTGATGCGTCCAATATTGCGAAGCTGTTTTTCCGGGAAGTTGTTCGTCTCCATGGAGTTCCTAGATCCATTACTTCAGACAGGGATACGAAATTCCTCAGTCATTTTTGGATTACTTTGTGGCGGATGTTTGGGACTGCTTTGAATAAGAGTTCTACAGCTCATCCCCAGACTGACGGGCAAACTGAGGTAACGAACCGGACATTGGGGAATATGATTCGTAGTGTTTGTGGTGAGAAGCCGAAGCAGTGGGATTTGGCTTTACCTCAAGTCGAATTTGCTTATAACAGTGCAGTGCATTCGGCTACGGGAAAGTCTCCGTTTTCTCTTGTTTATACTTCTGTTCCGAAGCATGTGGTGGATTTGGTTGAGTTGCCAAAGGCTTCTGGGGTCAGTAAGACGGCAGAAATCTTGGCTAAGGAGATTATGGAGACCAGAGAATCTGTTAAGGCTCGTTTGGAGGCTACTGGGAAGAAGAATAAGGAAACTGCTGACAAGCGTAGAAGACTCAAAGTTTTCAAGGAGGGTGATGACGTTATGGTGTTCTTGCGCAAGGAGCGATTCCCAGTCGGCACTTACAGTAAACTCCAGCCACGTAAGTATGGTCCGTTTAAGGTGGTCAGGAAAATTAATGATAATGCTTATGTTGTGGCTCTTCCCGATACTATGAGTATTTCCAATACTTTTAACGTGGCTGATATTTATGAGTACCATGAGGATGAGGTTCTTTATCCTGAAGAGAACTCGGGGTCGAGTTCTTCAGAGGTGGGGGAGACTGATGTAGGATGGCTTGCTGCGAAGATTGAGGACGCTATGGATCGCCGTAAAGGGCCGGCGCGATTTACAGCGTAACTTTTGCTGACGGAGTCAGAATCAGGCGATTTCGGTGGCGTTGGAACCGTCTCGACGAGGAGATCAAGGACACAGTCCAATGGACGGTGTCAGTAGCTCAGAAGTGCCATTTGAGGTCGTTTGAAGCCCCAAAACTGCAATTTTCTGTTTTTCCTATTCTTTTCCGAATTTCCTTTTATTTTTTTTATTTCCGAATTATGTTGGGTTTCGGATTTATTTCCGAAAAGTATTTAAAGACCTTTTTGTACTGTTTTGAGGGGCAATCAATAATATTATTTTCGTGAGTTTTGTGCTCAAAACCTAGGGTTTGTGCTTGCAACCCCTTCTGTTCTTCAAGGATTCGTGCTTGCGATCCTTTTCCGATCTTCTGACTGCGTCAGTTAGTCAGGCCAGGTCCTAATACAAATCCTCCTACAAAAGAAAACTCTCACACTGTAATTGTTCCAATTCGAATTTATGTTATTATAGCATTTAACTAAGCATTTAACATTTTAGCCGATCAATACCACTACTTACATTTTGTAACAAAGTTATTAAAATCTCAATCTAAATTTTACGACTACTTACATGTCAAATTATTAAAAGTGATTACACAATACAATCCTACACAATACAATCATAGGATCATGGTATAAAAGAATACAATTCTGCAATCCTTTTTAAAATGAGCATTAATCAAATTATGTTACATAAATTCGTAATAATAACAATTTTACAATTTTTATCCATTACGTTGAAACTCCCTTTCATCGGTTGAAAAATTCTATTACTACGGCTACAGTAGCTTACGGTCGATGCAATGGTGGAGATACATTCAGCGAATGCATTATCTGAATTTTATGGGGGGTTTTTTGCATGAAAAATGGAGGACACGTTTACGAAATGCGTCCTCACGGATATGAATTTTTTTTTATTCTCATTTTCAGAGGATGCATTCGGTGAATGCGTCCTCATCTTCTTGTTTTTATCACCACCTTCCTCACTTCCTCCACTATTTTCCTTGTTTTTAAACCATTCTCGGTTTCTTTCCTCCGTCTTTTTCTTCCGGCCACCGCGGTCTCCTCCGTTGCTCAGGCCGCCACCGTAGCTCAGCTCACCGCCATCCTCCTTCCTCGGTTGGTTCCCCATGGAGCTCTTGTTATATATTCTTTAGTTTCGTTTAGATCTGCTATGTTTGTTCTTGTTTTGGGCTTAATTGTTGTCCTATATGTAGTTGCAACATCTAGCTGCCTGTTTGTACTCTGAAGAGGCCGACATTTGACCGCCCGTTGACCGCACGCACCACCACCTCCTCCGTGAGTTTGACGGAATTTTTGAATTTTCTAAAGGTATTTGAACAATTCATGATTGTATGAATGTGTCGAATGATTATGTGTGATTTGTCCTCTAATATTTTTTATTGAATTTGGTGTAACAGTGTAATTTGTGAAGTACCTGAAAAAATCTTGTTGATATAAATGTGTTGAATGATTGTCTGTAGTTTGAATGATTATGTTTGGTCCGATTCTATGAAAGTGTTTAATGAGGATGTATGACTACGTGTGAATTGATTATGTGTGATTTGTTTACTAATTTTTGTATTGAAGTTGTAGTAATGGTTTAATTAGTGTGGCGTAAGTGAGCACACATTTTAGGATAGTGTAATAGTTTGAAAATTGATAATAGTGTATGATGTGGTTGACCGACTATAATGGAATCCCGTACAGTTTCATTAGTCATATGTGCAATGTGAGGAACCTCCCCCCTGGTGTGAGATATGACATCAGAAGCCACCGTCCAGCTCCACCTGGTCGACAGGGCAGTCGGCGACCGCGTGCTATACAGACCACATTGGTTCATCACAAGTTGGACCCTCATATGCGAGTCCAACTAACCCCAAACCATCACATGGTGGACCCTCACACTATGACACTACTACAGCGGATTTCACTGCATATCATACTGTCATTGCTAGTCATGATGGATCATCACATGATGGACCCTCATAGTATGACACTACTATAGCTGATTTCACTGCATATGTTACTCCCACTGCTAGTCATGCATACATGTCGCCTACTGCTCGATTAGATACAGGTAGTGTTCCACATGTCCAGTATGGTTCATGCCAGGACACAGAAGACGATATGGAGGAGGATCTTACAGAGGGAGCTCCACATGGCAACGTACATGTTTCTATTGAGATGGTTGTTCCACGACGCACATCCTGCACCATACGTCCTCCCCATGTGGAACAGGTGGAAAGCTTTGCAGAGACCGTCATTAGTACATTACATGACATTGAGCACTCATTTCATCACGTTTGACACGTCTTCTTCGGATATTGTACATTTCTATTTATTTATATTCATTCATACTCTATAAAATAATTCATTCCTACTCCATATTCAAGACTAGTTAAAAAATTGTAAATCACACGATCAAAATTTATCATTAACAAAAATTTTAAAATATCATAAAACAAACACAAGTCTACTTATGTGCTATTTTCACCCAAAACAAAAATATGAAAAATAATAATTGATAAATTATATAATAGACTGATTAAAATATTGATTTTATATTGAGGACGCATTCAAAAAATACTGGATTAAAAAATTTATTTGTTAAATTCATGACACATTTTTAATAACATGCATGTCAACATTTATTTAATAAAATCAAGAGAGAGAAAATTTTTAAAGTCAATATTGAGGATGCAGTTTGTCACGAATAAAAAAAAATTTTAAGCCAATATTGACAATAATCAAAAATAATAATTTTGAACATTGAGGACGCATTCAACTGAAAATTTTGCGTAATTTGTTTTTAAATATCCAAACGTCCTCCATGATATCCAAATTTTAAAAAAATACACAATTACAATCAAAATAATGAGATCATACACCCTAAAATCAAGAGATCTTTCATCTTCGCATTTTCTAGTGCAACGTAGGGGGACCTTGGGAACAGTTATGTGGTACCACCTGGACCACTTAGCTCATTAATAAATAAAAATGACTTCCATTTTAAGGACAAGATATCCTGGTACGCACATATCTCACTTATTTTCATATTTTTACTTTTTCTATACTATTTTCTATTAAAGTTTAACCGTATATTTGAATAGATATATGAGCAATATTATCATATACGATATTATTCAAATCATTATAATAAGTATTTTTTTAATATTAAATTTTTATTTATTATTATTATACGTAGGTAAAGATATTAACGGCGAAACATATATATATGGATAGTGTGCTTAAAATAAAAGAGCAAAAATAAGTGGGACGGTGGGAGTAACTATTTTAGTTATCGCAATTCGAATCCAAATAGTACTCCAAAATCGAGCCAAGTAATCATGGTTTATGCATATCTGATTATGATTCAAAAAAATATTTTTTGATAAATTGACAAATTTGTAATAGAATTCCGACCTTACTCATAATAAAGAATCCTATGTAAATTTTAAATTTCATGAGTCAATCCAATCGAAAATGAGATGCAACATCATATAGTGGCTCTGCTGTTTGGTCATAGCCTGAAAGATATTTTAGAAGGATCCAATAAGTCCAACATTGATTCCTCAAGCTAAATTTTAAGTTATCTTAAACATTTATTTCAAAATTAATTGGTATCAAGTGGAGGTGCTCCAATATTTTAATAATTTTTTCATCTCAATCTAAATTGCTCATTTACTTTTTCACGGTATTCCACGAGTATGTTTGACTGTAAATATCTATAGTTACTCATAATAATATCGTATAAATAATTTATATTTAGAAAATAGATGTTAAGACAATTCTAACAATATATAACATGATACCTTTATTATTTATATATTAATTATATTTAGAGTCGACTCTCAAAAAATAAATAAGCAATCTAGAGTGAGAGGGAGAGAGTATGTTTTAGTAAGTTAGTCTTTAAAAAATTGATGTGAGAGTTTATATTAACATTGACACATTAATACTAAGTGTTATTTTTTTTTATTAAAGCTATCATTTTACTATTATAATAAATGATTTTTTTTAAAAAAAAAGCAATAACCTCTATAAGTGTTATTTTCCCTTCATTTTGGATCTCTTACGCGTATTTTATACGGCTCAACATTAATGATTAATATATTAAATTACGTAAAATAAATATTTTAAATTTATAAATTTGCAAATTTTTTGGGAAAGATAATCTTTCCATTATGGAAAGACGGAGTTTAATTAGAATAATAAAACGTAAAATATTTTAGTTGCAATATTAAAATTTTAGTATGCAACATGTAGTAGTTATAAAATTTATAACCCGGTTCATGCAACCAAAAAATTTATATTCATTTCTTCTAATTTACACTTTAAACCTTGGTCTTTCCATAACTTATGGAAAGACCGTCTTTCAAGAGGCGGACTCAAATTTTACAATCTAAATATTAACTTTATTGATGTTAAATAATGATGTAAAACATGTTTAAGAGGACAAAATTATAAAAATATTTTCTACAAAAGATACTAAAAATCTCATATAATATTATTCACACATATATATATGCGATTTAAATTTTTTTAATTTTTGTTAGGAATAATAGGTACACAGGAAGTACATGCATGTACATGTGTATTGAAGAGGTGACGTTGAGTTTAATTAATTAGACAGTGGAACCAACTTTACTTAGTTAAGTCATCGACATCACTTTAATTTCTTCTTAATTTGTGGTCTCGAACACCGCTTAATTAATTAATTAATTGTGACATAAAATTATCAAACATAATTAATTGTGACATGAAATTATTAAACTTAATCAATTGTGACATGAAATTATTAAACTTAATTAGCCACTTAAAATCGTCTCCAAATCCCGTCCCTTCTCTCACTATCTTGCTATCAAATAATTAAAAGGAGTAGAGCATCTCTTTTCCTTATCCTTTTTACGGTTACCTAGAACTAGTTTTAAAAATCTAATATAAAAGGTTAGTAGAGTACTTCTTTTCAAGTTAACTGCATTTTAATTAAAATAAATTTAATTTAATTTAAGTAAAATAAAAAGAAAGTGGCCAATACTACAATCTTTTTGTGTATTGTGGAACAAAAAGTCCAAAAGCATCTCTCAATTAGCCGTGGGTAGATAGTACCCTATTTAATTAGGCCGAAATGCACTACTAACATCGGCCTTTGGGCCAACAAAGACTACTTAACATGCTAATAAAACTAATAAATAATACTACCTCCGTTATTCTATTTATGACACTATATGTTTAGATGCTTGGATTTATGTGAAGAAAATGAGTAAATGAAATTGAATGTAGAAAGTAAAAAGTATAATGAGTTTATGAAATTGAAAGAATCTTGCCAAAAATGGAAAGGGTGTCAAATAAAAGAGAACATCAATTTATAATAAGTGTGCCATACATAATAAAACCGAGGGAGTGTGAGTTTTAAACTGCCAAAATATTTAGAAAAATGTAGAAATTGGTGTGGAATTTGAGTTGTAAGATTCAGATAAACCACTTATTTTTTATCTTATACATTGCATTTGTTAAAAAGCTTGTCTCTTGAAAGACGGTCCTTCCATAAGCCATGGAAAGACCAAGGTTTAAAGTACAAATTAGAAGAAATTAAGATAAATTTTTTGGATTGCATGAATCGGGTTATAAACTTTATAATTACTACACGTTGCATAATAATTTTTAAATATTGCAACAAAAAACTTTTACCTTTTATTATTCTAACTAACCCCCGTATTTCCATAACCCTATGGAGAGACGGTTTTTCCCAAGACTCTGCCTTTGTTAAATTACATACAAAATTTAAAATATTGAAAATATTTTTTTACATCATATATTTTTATATTTTCACATTCAAATACATAATATTACTTGTTTTAACTTATAAAATATAATATTTAAATTTTATAAAAAAATTACAGCATTTAAGGTAAAAACCCCCCGTTGACTTTCCATAAGCTTATGGAAAGACCGTCTTTCCCAAGACTTTTTCAAGGTAGAAATACACGTCTACTAGTCTAACTATGGCTCTGATACCATATTAAAACCATGAATTTTATCATAAAATCAATTGCTTCTATGTAGAAGCGATCCTTAATTAACTTTATATATAAATTGAACTATAATGCAGGACTCTAAATGTGCATTGGCACAATTGTGTTTATCAGCAAATTTGACTTGTTTTGGCTTATTTTGAAAGCAGGGGGAGGCCAAATTCTTCTTTTTTTATGCCCAAAATAGTTTCTGCTTCTTAAATAAGAACTTTTTTAGGAGTTTACTAAACCCTTAAAATATTCTTAGCTTATAGGTAAAGCGGTTAATATAGACTCTGTCAAACACATCCTAACAAAACTGCACACTTTTCAATCAGCATTTAAATCATAAAATCCAATTAATACATAAGCATAAATATCATCACTTGAGAGTTTGTGAAACTCATTATACCATATATTTTTGAATAATATTATTGTATATGTAACTAAAGTTGTCATACCATACCTTAAAATATTATTTAACAGTGTCTACACTTTAAAATGAGCGGGATGGATTACACAATTTAAAGCCGATCACGCCGATCACACCGATCCACGGGGCACTCCCTTTCAATCCTAATTTGTTACAGTCTCCCAATTTAATGTTTTTGATTATTTCTTTCACTCCGTTTGAACATTTCAACTTTCTTACATCAACATAATGAACATATTTAGTCGAGATGATTTAGAATCAGTGGTTATAGTTGGGCTAGTTGGCTAAACCTAAGTGTCTTTTCAGGGTTGGATTTCAAAGATAAGCTTAACTAATCCCCAACTTTATGAATGAAAAGCTTGGTCAGAGACAATGAGTGCTTCTAGAATTCTATCAAGTCAATCCAGTCAATGATCCCTTTCCTCTAATTTACTACTCCATCTGTCCCCATTAAATTACACATTTGCTAATTGGTACTATTTACGATAAAACTTTAATTATATATTTAAATATGTATATAAATAATAATATTATTGTACGTGATATTGTTCAATTTGTCATAACGAGTAGTTTTTAAAAAACAATTTTTTATTTGCCGATATTATAAGTGGTTAAATATATTAACAGTCAAATATATTTCTTGATAATCGTGAAAAAGATTTTATGCAATTTAATTTGGGACGGAGGAAGTAATTAAATACTTGCTAATGGAAAACTTACCTTTCACTTCCCACATTTTGACCATTTCTAATTTTCTTTAACCGAGGAAGATTTTTTCAAATTAGATTGGGCGGGTATTTATTTTTTAACATTTACTCCTCGTACATCCTCCGTTTCTCTATTAGTGACACACTTATCTTAATTGGATGTTTCTTTTATATTGACACACTTTTTATTTTTGGCAAGATTCCTTCAATTTCATTCACTCATTTTACTTTTTACTTTCTACATCTAATTTCATCCACTCATTTCCTCTACCTAATCCAAGCACCTAAACCTATGGTGCCAATATTAGTGAAACGGAGGGAGTAATTTCTTCACGACAGAAGGTTAGGCCCCTTCCAACCCCCGTATAGCTAGGGAAATCACATTAGAGTATTATTCTAACTAGTTACATAAGTATATGAAAATTTAAAAATCTGATGGTTACAAAACTTATTTTTCTTCTTTTGTTTTTAAATTTGTCATACTTTTTATTTTAGTATGTTTTTCTAAAGTTGTCAAACTTCCTTTTATGGTAGAAAATGATAATTTTCAATCACCCATTAACACTTTTACTTACTCCATACATTTTAATTTGCAAAAGAAAAAAAAGGCATACAATTAGTGTACCAAATTTTAAATAAAGTAGAAAGGTTGTCTTTCAAAAGACTAACGATGTATTTGGCAAATTTAATTTGTTGTTAGTTGTTAGTTGATTTATTTGGCTAGTTTAAACAGATGATTGACTAATTATTTATGTTACCGTTTGATATTATACAATCAGGTTGTTAAATGCAAATTAGTTTTTAGATGTTTTACGCAAAATACGATAATTAATATATAAAAAGTAAAAGTTAACTCAAACTACTGTTCTCATAAACCATTTCATTTTGATAGAAAAGCCTAACCTTACTCCTAACCAAATATAAGTTACCAGTCAACGTTTAAAATTATTTGACTGAAATGAAAAGAAAAAAAACAAAAGCCACGTGAAATGCATTGCCAAACACTGTTTAAACTTTATCACTCGACCACCACAAAATAATAGAGAATAAAATAACCTCAACTCTCTTATTGTAAATACAAAAATACTAATCTTTTAGTAATAAAGTTTGGATTATTAAACATTCCATCACTAATTAAATGTTTGACTAAAAGTAATTTCCCTTTTTTTTTATTATGTTAGAGACACTTTCGATTTCCATATTTTTATAAACTATCACATTTTTATATGATAAAAAAAGAATGATCTTTAATTAACTATTCATTAAACTTTTTTATTTTCTTCATATAATTCTCTTCACACATTTTAATTTATATAAAAGAAGTCTAATGCTAAACATCGTGAAACGGAAAGAGCAAGTAATGGGAGCAACAAGCTCAAATTTTCAAATGAAATTGGTACCCCTCTATCCCAGGTCAAATTTCACACTACTATTAGACACTATTCTCAATCAAACTTTGATCACACATTCTCTATCAAACTTTGACCACATATTTGAATAGATAACAATATTATCATACTCCCTTTGTTTCTTTATTATTGACACATTTTCCTTTTTTGGTCGTTTCTTTTATATTGACAAGATTCGTTCAATTTCATCCACCCATTCTATTTGTTACTTTCTGCATTCAATTTTATCAACTTATTTTCTTTACCTAAGTCCAAGCACCTAAACTTATAGTGCCCACTATTAGTGAAACAGAGGGAGTGCATGATATTATTGAATTCATCGTATCAAATATTTTCTAAATATCAAATATATATATATATATATATGCCTGTATCACACATAATTAAATACATTATCGATCACGTATATTTTTCGATAACTGTAAAAAAATTGTTCGTATGAAATCTGACGTGGAGCGGAGGGAATACACAAAGCTAGTTTTGTTGGAAATGAAAACAATAAGCGCGTGAAGGCGGTGGATGCACAAAAATCAGGCTCACCCGGTCAGGACCGTACACACTATTTCAGAACTTATCTTTTTTCTATTCCCCCACTCCTCCAATTAAATAACTTCTCCTTTTCAAAATCTCACAAAATCCATTTTATAATCCCTTCTTCGCTACGCGTTATCTCCTAATACTGTGTCTTTTCCTAGCTCAAACTCGACTGAACCCCCACACTTTTCCCCTCCCCCAAAACCCTAACTCCCCCCCATTTCTCCGCCGCGATCGCGCTCGCCGGAAATGAACGACGGCGGCGGCGACGGAGTCGACGACGCCAGAGATCTCGGATTTACCGAATCCAGTCTCAGCATCGCGCTCCTCAACGAAAGCGCCTTCTTCTTCGGAACCGCCAATGATGGCGATTCGGACAGCTCCGTGCTCCGACAGTTCGGCTGGAATCTCCCCCTGCCGCCGCCGCCGGCGGGAAACGATGTTCGCACCTACTACGAAGAGGATGATGCGTCTCGGCTGGCGGCTTCCGCGGCGGCGAGTACGAGTGTTGCGTCGGCGGCGTTGGCGGTTGATAGGGGATCGCCGCGGCCGATGATGTCATCGAGCTCGTCCGAGGAGGTGCCGGAGAAGTCCGCCTCCACTGCCGCCGCCGCTACCGCGACGACCTCCGGTGGCTCCACCGACATACCACCGACGGAGACAGCGTGAGTTAGTTATCACTTATCAGTAGCGGCTTACGTTGTTGCGTGTCGTAGAGTGTGTGTATATATATGACAGTGTTGGTAATTAAGTGGAATTTGAAGGTCTTAAGTGAAAGTTTGGTTTTGGCTTTTTTGAAATAAAAAAATATTTTTGAAGGTTTCGAGGAAGATGCATGTAGAGGTCGGATTATGAGCACGCTGAGTACGCTACAAATATAAATGTATTTTTGAAAAATTAATAAAAAGATGTTCATTCCGCGTCTGGTGTCCGTACCAGGAGCATCTGTTCCACGGAAATCATGCCATGTGGAATTTTCCCTGATTGCCACATTTCACCGGTTTCCTCACGCTTTTCATTTCAATCTGTTTTTCTAAAATAGTCGCATTTTCTTATACCAAAAATCTGACCATTATGATTCACTTATTGATGTTTGCACTTCCATCGCTCAGTTGCCTCTGCACATTTTCACTAATAATAAAAGCCGACCCGAATAGTAATATGTTAGTCTTATGAGTGCTATTAGAGCATGGGTATATGTACTATATCATAGGTATGTACTTCATTAGGAATAAAAAATTGCAATGCGGAAGTAACGTCGTCTGTGCTTATGTGATAAGTAGCGTTTTAAACAGTTACTAGGTGATTCGTAGCTTTTGCAATACTGAGGATTTTGGAAATATATAGAAGAGAGGACTTATTTAGTGTTATTAGTATGTGTACTATGTGTGTATTTATTGATTTGGTCCAGGGATATCGGCAGTGGCAGATTTAGGTCAGAAATCTAACCATGCATATGGGGGTCCCAAAAACAGGAATGTGTAGATCCTAACATGAATCAATACTTTCACCTTTTGGTAAGAACATGTGGAAATGGTAGAAATTCAGTGAACTTCGAAAGCTAGTTCAATTAGCTAGGGTTGGAATTGCCATGAATAATCTTCTACCATTCCCAGTTATGTGATGGGAAATTTACTTGATTTCTACCCTTTTCACTTAAAATTCTAGTCAAACGAATCTTCAAATCCTTATTTTGTAACAGGAGCAAGGTTAAGAAAAAGGGGCAAAAGAGAGTGCGGCAGCCGCGGTTTGCATTCATGACTAAAAGTGAAGTTGATCACCTTGAGGATGGGTACAGATGGCGGAAATATGGTCAAAAGGCTGTTAAAAATAGTCCATTCCCCAGGTAATTTCTTCAACTTGTTCATTCGAGATTGCAATCTAGCTGATCCCCACCTATTTGGCAGAGTTGTGCTCATAAGAAAAATTAACTGATTTTGAAAGCAGGGGAAGACCAGATTCTGCTTTTGTTTTTGCTTTTACTTTTAAAACAATCTGATTTTTAACACTTTACCAAACACTAAAATGCGTTTAGCTTATAAGAAAAATTGTTTGCAAGCTCTACCAAACAGAGCTTATTCCACCTCGTGAAATAAAATCAATGGTAAAAAATGTAATATTTCCGGGACAAAATTAGTAAATATGTTTTAATTGATTTAATATGCAAAAAAAAAAAAACAAAAAACAAGGATACTTTTAATGTACTGAGGCCTTTTTTTATCCTCTTTCAAATTTAGGATGCATGTATAGGAAGAGAAGAAGTCAAGAGAAATTAGTTTTGTCTTTGTCATTCCCCAAACCCTGATTCTTTGAATGCAAATTACAAGTCATGGCACCAATAATATAATTACACATTCGTGACAAAATGTGAATGATAATTCATTAACACCATCGATAACTCTGAATCACAGGAGCTACTACCGCTGCACAAACAGCAAATGCACGGTGAAGAAGCGAGTCGAGCGCTCCTCGGAAGATCCGACAGTTGTGATCACAACATACGAAGGACAACATTGTCACCACACAGTAGGGTTCCCAAGAAGCGGTAATATCCTCAGTCCACACGATCATCATCATCATCATCATCATCATCATCACCAGGCTGCATTTTCCAGCCACTTAATGGCGCCTTCCGCCTCCCACTTCTACTACCCCCGGCCGCAGTCCATCCCCCAAGGATCTCATCATCTCGGAGGAATCGGGGGATCATCGGACCAGCCGTTTCATGAATCCAACATGAATGCAGTGTCGCTACCGAGACCATCTGGACAGGGTTTTACTGATGAAGGGTTGCTTGGAGATATGGTTCCTCCTGGGATTCGGAATTCGTAGAAATTAATGAAGGTACACTCCCTCAGATCCTTAGTTGCATATGTAGTTTTCTTGTATGATGTAGACTCAGACTAGTAGTAGTTTAAAGTTGGCTTTTTATTAGACTTTCATTGGAGTTCCTACAGAAACAGATATGCAGCTTGAAAGAGATGCATTACCATACAGTTCTGTTGAAAATGTTTAGTGTTTTTTCTGTGCATGAGATCTTATTTAGGATTGACTTTGTTCTATACAAGGGATTTGATATCAGAGATTCAGAAGTGTTCTAAAACCCTTGAACAAATTGGTAGGATATGGATGACATGAAACATGAATTTTAATGTAAATTCAGGACCATTTTTTAACAGGAAAGGCTAGTACTATAAGTTGTATTGGAAAATATTAAGAATCTTTGAGCAAATTGGTAGAGCAGAAAACATAAAACGTTTTCAACGTAAATGACCATTTAAAATCGAGAGGCTGATATAGAAATAGGAAATATCAAATCAATCCTTTGTTAACACAGTGTAGGTCCATTTTTATTGGTATATGTATATGCTGAATTTTTTAATATTGAGAAATGTTTGTAATTAGTTTAGCATATCTAATAATTACGTGCTATTAAATTATAAAAGGCCTAGTTTTGGGAAATACCGTCTTTTCATAGGTTTATGGAAATGCGTGGTTTGATTAGAATAATAAAAAGATAAAAGGTTTTAGTTGCAAAATTTAAAATTTATTATGCAACGTGCAGTGGTTATAAGTTTATGACCTGATTAATGCAACTCAAAATTTTTATCTTCATCTCTTTTAATTTGAAGGTTAAACATTCGTCTTTCCATGACTTATGGAAAAACCGTCTTTGAGAGATGAACTCATTATGAAATCAATATATTAAAAATAATATATTATGATACTCCTTCCTCCCATAATTAATGGTATAATTAGTTTTTGCAAGTCAATTTTAAAAAACCTTTGACCACAAATAAAAATTAATATATACAGTACATAATAAAAATACCACGTGGGATCTTGTTAGATTCATGTTAATGTCTATTTTTTAAACATCAATTCCATATGAATAATTATTATATGTAGCTAGAGATAGTAACGGGCAAACATGATAATTGAAGATCGTAAAAATAATAATTGTGCCATTAATTATGAAACGGAGGAAGTATATGATAACGTTCATGTTGGTATATCAAATGAATTTTACAATCTAAATGAAGAGTTGCGTGCATATTGAATAAAATATAACTTAATGTAATTCAGCATCACTATTTTTAATATATTATCTTCTTTATTAATATAAATCAGAAAGTAACATATCAAAGTGCTGCGTTGTGGTCAAATCCATTTGTGACTTTTTAAATTCTGGTTTGTTTGTGCACGTACGATATAGAAATTTCGACTGCATATATAGGATCAAGGAAGTGTCACTTTTGTTCGGGATTGGCCAAAAAGAATCTTACTACGAATGTGTGTGGCTGTGAAAGTGCTTTAGTAAAAGAGAAATCATGTTCAAATTTTATGGGATCTGGAGTAGCAAAGTTTTGTCTAAAGTAATCGTGTTAAGGGGGTTATAATGATGCATCTTTTCCATAATTAGTGCTACTTAAGTGTGTGTTTTTGTCACCTTTGATTAGCTGCAGCCCAACTTTATGTGTTTTTGTGCTCCTTTGATTCTATATTCTTTACCGAACTAAATTGAATAAAATAATGAGAAACTAAAATATGGCATTAGTTTGAAATTTTACTAAGCTAATTTAAGCGGAAGTACAGATAAACTCAAGGGAATGGAGTCTAAAAATTGTATTTTATCAACAATGTTCTTTCGCAATATTGATAAATAGTACTTTTGATTAAACCACATCATTTTCATAATTTGATCAAAAAAATAGAAATGATAATATCCCTGTGATCAATTGTGTCCCCCTTCAATTAGATAGCTCATGCTTATGGCAGGATTAGGTGCCCCCTCAAGTCTAGTAGCCACTCAAAATGTATGGAGTAACTTTGTTTTATGGCGACCTCCGGCCCCGTGATTAATGGTCATGTCCTCAGCTTAAGTTTAGATTAAATGGCTAGGTACCACATGTTAGCCAACTTGCACTTGTACCATTTGAAGCTCCCATCATGCTCAATGGATATATGCTGTGGCTGTCGTGTCTGTGTATATAACTAAACCTGACTTATTTTGACAGTATGGTGAAATTAACTCTTTTTTTTGTATTTTTTTAAAAATAGCTTACACTTTTAAAATAATCTGCATCTGACCACTCTATCCGGCGCTAAAAAATATTTAACCTATACGCGAAGCAACTTATAAGTTATGCCAAACACAACCACAATGACGATATACTTCCTCCATTCGAACTCAACATTTACGGAAAATATGTTTAAATTATCAATTGCGTGGATGATAAAAAGGAGTGAATCCGACCGGAGCATGAGAATAAAATGAGATGAGAGAAAATAATGTAAATAAGAAGGGGAGGGTGAATTTAAAAAACAAATTATTAAATCTTTATGTTAAAAGGAAGCGTGCACCTTAAGAACTTAAGACGGGCTAATAAAAAAAACGAACAACTTAAGTAGGGGTACTTCTTTCGTACTTTTTTTACTCAAACTTTAACCACAAAATTCAATTAATACAACACTTTGTGTCAAAATGATATTGGATCCTCAGCCCGCACACTTAATTCTTCACATATAATTTTTTTTGGCAATATATAACTTGCCATTTTTAAAAACTTTAAATGATGATTTATTTGTTGAACGTTCAATGTGGTCATTCGACTATTAAAAAAATTTAGTTGAAATATAATTTCTTTGGTGTTGTAAGTTTAGAATATGGCAAGTAAGAAGGCAATTAAAATAAAGGAGACTCTACGTCTTTAGAGTTTATCTGAACGGATTAAAATTGAACTAATGATTTTAATTGAATTAAATTAAACCAAAATAAGTACGTTGAAAATAGTAATAATATGAATAAATAAACTTAAATTTCATTAAATCAATTATTTGCTAAACTGAATTGAATTGCGGATAAGTTTTGGAGAACATGATCTCCGTCAACTGATTATTCAGTTTATAAGATTATAGTCCAATCATAATATAATACTCCCCCTGTTCCAGCCTAAATTGCACAGTAATCATTATCACACTGTTCAAAAAATATATTTAACCGTTAATATATTTACTCACGTACATAGTAACAGAATATAAAAGGTAAATATTTAGAACCAAACGAATTCAATAATACTATATTTATTCGGATGCGCTATAAAGAAAATAAAGCAAGTGGACAAGGGAGTATGTCATGGCAATGATGATTATAATGAATATGATTGAAGTGTCATTTAGTGGAAACTCAAAACTTTCCTGAAATTCACAATCGTGCATAGATGGTTGTGCGTGGCGCATGCATCAGTCAATGTAGTACTCCCTCCGTACCAGCCGAATCTGCATATTTTTTTATCAACTTTCTCAATACATGTTTGACCATAAATTTCAACTAGTATACAGATACAATATCATCATGTGAGATATTGTTGGATTCCCTGCATGATGTATTTTCAAAATATCAAATTTTAACACACCGCTAATGTACGTAACAAAAGTTATTGTTGGTCAAACATGACCTGAGAAAGTTGATCAAAAAGTGTGCACATTCAACTGGGACGGAGTAATATATGAATTGGGAGTGAAGCATAAACAGTTGTTTGGTGCATGCTTACAAGTTGTATGAATTTATTTTCCAGATTTTATTATAGCATAATATCGCACACATGCAGGATCTGTTTGAGAATAAAGGCGCGCTTTAGCATGAAGTATAAAGCATATATAAACGAGAGAAGTGTTTAAGTGTAGGTCCCTCCATGATCACGCCTTTGATTTCCATACTTTTTAGTGTGAACAAGATCCAACCTTTGGTGGCTCCAAAACCATCTTCAATCTTTCCCATTTAAGTTGATTCTTTCCTTGTAAACTAAACACCTTTTTAGTGTCAAGTACGATATTAGAGAGCAAATTATTTTGAAAATAAAAGTTACTGTTGATTTCCCCCTGCTGTCAAAGGATGTGTTTGGCAGCTAAGCTGACTTATTTTGAAAGCAATGGAGACCAGATCATTTTTTCCTCAAAAAGTAACTTTTACTTTTAAAATAAGCTGTTTTTAGCTATTGCTTTTCTTACCAGCAAAACAACTTATAACCCCTGCCAAATGAAAACCAAAATTAGCCAACTTTTATAATAAGTACAACTCTATCCACCACAATCTTATTCTTATTCTATCATCCTCATATTATTAACTTGAATTTTAGTCAAACACTGACTTTCTTTTTTCTTCCGAATATCAGGATTAATGGCTGTGCATGCATGCATGCAATGTAAAGTAGCGGATGGTACCAAAGGCGCAGATCATCAAGGTTTTCTCACCTTATGAAAACCCTCTTCCTCGGCCATCTGCTAGTACATTGATCAGGTATTTCAGTGGATGTTAGCGAAGCCAGTATTTTTGATAGAATGAAGTTCTAGAGTTATTGAACCAACGTTGTAGTCCATTTTATTTATATGTTGTATTGACCATGATATGATAACCTCGTAATATATCTAGTATATATAATGTAGAACAAGCATTTAGGCCAGTTTGATGTTGCTGTTGTACTCAATTCGATTCTGCCAAGTTCTCTACTTAGGTTAGGTTGCGTTTGGTGAGCCATATAAGGCTCTATTCGGCAGACCTGTGTTTATAAGTAAAGTTTGATTATTTTGAAGGTAGAGGGAAATCAGTATCTACTTCTCCCAACAAAAGTAGCTTTCGCTTTCAGAATAAGATGATTTTTAACACTTTATCAAACACTAAAAAGTGCTTGTGTTATATAAGCAAAACACTTTAAGCTCTGTGTTATATAAGCAAAGGACTTTTTAGTGTTTGGTAAAATGCTAAAAAATAACTTATTTTGACAGCAGAAGTTATTTTTTGGGGAAAGGCAGAAGTTGGTCTCCTCCTACTTTCAAAATAAGCCAAAATAAGGCTGTTTTGCTTATAAGCACAACTATGCAAAACACACCATTAGGCCCTGCTCTCGAGAGTTTATCAGCATTTCAGTTAGTCCAGTGTAAATTTAACTTGGTGGAATTTAACTTAATTTAGTCATACATAATTATTTTTCAACATACTTACTTTTATTTTAGTTCAGTTCAATCCCAATTTAAATCAGTTTAGTTTAAATCAAATTAAATCAAATTAGATCAGTTCAACGAGTTCTAGAGAACATGGCCTTACTATTTGTCAGTCTCAACTAAAAATTTTCAATTTTTTCTATCTTTTGTTGGAGTTAAAATTTTATGATTGAAATTCGGCCAAGTCATTTCAACACTCACTTTTCATGTCAAATCAACACGCATAAACGATCCATGCAAAAAGGTTATCGAAACCTTACGTTGAAATGAAAGAAGTATATAAATTTAAATTACTCCCTATGTCCCAGATCTATTTGCATTGGTCACTATTTATTTAGTTAAACTTTTTTAATTAGAAAAATAAATTTCAATTAATACATAAGATAATATATTATTATGTGCGATATCATTAGAATTGTGTTAACATCTATTTTGATAATAAACTTTTTATCTTATTTAAATATGCGAGTCCGTCTCTTGAAATACGGCCTTCCTATAAATCATGGAAAAATCAAGGTTTAAAGTGTAAATTAGAAGAAATGAAGATAAATTTTTGGGTTACATGAATCGGGTTATAAACTTTATCACTACTACACATTTCATAATAAACTTTTAATATTGCAACTTAGATTTTTTATCTTTAATTATTCTAATTAAACTCCGTGTTTTCATAAGGCTATGAAAAAATCGTCTTTCCCAAGACATTGCATAAATATGCATAATTAAAGATATTAATGTCTTTCCCAAGACTTTGCATAAATATGCCCAATTAAATATGTTAATGATACAATTAGTTCTTAAATTGAATTAGATCAAAATGGTGACCAAAACTAAGAACAGTACTTTAGGATCATGATGAAAGATTTAAGTAGTAAGAAACATTTACCTAGGGTTAATGGAGCAGTAATTTTAAGGTTAGACTTTTGATTTGTTCTTCTAAAACTGAAATTGCGGCCAGAGAGAGAGAGAGAGAGAGGGGGCAGATCAGGATTGCGTCAATTTTGATGTTGCTTCCCTGTCTCATTCGCCACGCCTTTCTACCGACATCTACTCACCTTCTCTTTTGACCTTTTTATCTATTTCCATCCTGTATTTACTTTACCTTTTACCTTTATCTACCACGAATGTCACACGCACGGGGTAATATGATAGAATATACTTCTTCCGTTTTATTTTTTTTGACACTTTTCAACATTATTTCTTGAGAAACAACGAAAATAATTCTACTCTCTTTTATTGGATTTGACAAAAATTCCTTTTTTTGGTTGTTTCTATGGGTTTGACACGCTTTCTTTTTAATAAAATTCATTCAATTTCATCCACTCGTTTTACTTTTTTCTTTCTAAATTCAATTTCATCCACTCATTTCATTCAAGATTTTTTAAAGACAAATATTTCCCCAGCTCGACTATATTTGAAGCCACGGAAGGTTCGCGGCCATCTTGGTCTTGGAGGAGTGTTCTAAAGGGCGTTGAAGTGCTTCGTTTCGGATGTCGGAAAGAGATTAAATCAAGGAGCCAGATGAGTATGTGCCATGAACCATGGCTCCCAAGACCGGAAAACTTCTTTGTCCGAGAACCTGATCGCATTCCAGCAACATTATCTAAGGTCATCGATCTAGTAGACCCGGAAACGAACTGGTGGCGTGAGATTTTTTTAGCTGATTTCTTCCACCCCGAAGATGCCACACTTATACGTAGCATGCAGCCACCGATCTCACTCTTTTGAATTTCTAGGGATAGAAACATTCTCGCTCATTCGCTAGTTAGTTTTGCAAAATCGAGCGAGTCCTCCGAAAATGTATGGGCTACTCTCCCAGGTTTCCTACCTTCAAACGATACTGGACGTTACCAGTAACGTGAAATGAAATCCTTCATTTTCAAAACAAAAAATATATCAAGCACCTATGCTATGGTGCCACATCCAACAAAACGAAGGTAGTATGTTTCTTTTAAAAGTGTCAAAACAACCCCCAATTCTTCTAAAAAGCCAAAATGATCCTGACTCGTCTGAACAAAAACCAAACTGACCCTTAACTCATCAGTACTCATCGGAATTGTTGAAAATAACTGACATGTCATTCTAATTAAAAATAACAAAAACGGTAAAGTGTAAGTAGTCCTCCCAAATCTCCAAACCCTAAATCCACCACCCCTATCCAATTTGTATCTTCGTCTCATCCGTCCAATTCCACCACCGACGTCAAGATTCCACTGGAACACAACCGCTGCTGCTCACAGCTGACACCAATAGAAAAAAATCGATCCCCGGAAACAAAAATGGAAATGAAAATAGAACCGGCATACCAATTTCCACCAGTGCATTGTTGCGGCGAAGTTGTGACACCACCGTCAAATCAGATTAAATTGAATTTAGTTTAACTTCATTGGACTCAAATTAAATATATTAAGAAATGACAAGAATATAATTAAATAATCTAATTTCATTTGAATATACTGGATTCAAATTAAACAAGCTAAATTAAACGAATCAAATCGAGCTAAATCAAAGTGCAAGAGGTATAATAGACATTCTAATAAGAGTGGGTCTCCTGATAGATAACATTTCCCTAAGTATATGGATATATCATTGTATTTTTTTACTTATACATTGTATTACGCACTAAATTTTTTTTTAAAAATAAAAAATTATTACATATTTTTATATTTTCACATTAAAATACACTATTAATTTTTTTTCACTTAAAGTAAAAAATACATTGGACAGTGCACAACCTTTGCTAAGACTTTCTCTTCTAATAAAATCCCCTAAAGAAAGAATTTTTCACGCAAACATAATTTTTTAAATGAGCTCTCATCAACCAGGCAAAATTTTGAAAAATACCGTCTTTCCATAAGTTTATGTAAGTTTATGGAAAGACGGGGTTTAATTACAATAATAAATAGGTAAAAAGTTTTAGTTGCAATATTAAAAATTTATTATGCAACATGTATTAGTTCTAAAGTTTATCCCCTGATTAATGCAACCCAAAAATTTTCATTTATCTAATTTACCGTTTAAACCTTGGTCTTTCCAACACTTATGAAAATACTGTCTTTCAAGAAACGGACTCCATCAACTATTTATATATAAAAAAAAGATCCCATTAACTTACCTTCTTTAGGTGTTTCGAAATTGTTTCTTCTTTCTCAGCTTGATTGCTGCAAATCCTTGTTCATAATGGATCTCTTGGTAGCGTCCGTGGCCCATGATTGGGCTACTTATTGAGCCCACTTTCTGATCCATCTAATCCATCAAGTATCTTTCTTTATGGGCTTCTCCACCCACTTCAGCAGTGACATCCTAACTAACTTTGCTAATGGATAAGAGTGTTACTAACTATGTCTAGTTTACTAATCCTGTCCCATTTCTTGGGCCAAGGTTAGTGGTAGATACTGTTAGTATCTCTTACTAATTAAAAATAGTATTGTTTCTTATCTCTCTTTTTCACCTCATGTTAAGAGATCACTTAAGAGACCATTATTTATTCTTCAAAGTGATAAAAAACTACTCTCTACTATTCATGGACCCTGCTTGATTTTTTTATCCTACTCATTAATCTTTTACATTTAATTTAAATAAATTTATTCTTACAAATAAATTTATTATGAAATTTATTAATATATTTTCATTTTTAAAATTTCATTTTATTTTTTTCAACAGTTATTAAATAATTTGTGAACAAATTTTTTTCCAGTTTTTAAAATAAAAAGTTACAATATTTTTAAAATATTTTCCAGATTTTTAAATCAAGTTTACACATTTAAAAATAGATCTGATTTTTTAGAAAAATTAGAAAGAAAGAATGGGACACGTAGCTCAATCAATGAGTGACACGTGTCCTAGGAATTGAACAAAAAAAGGGGCTGCATGTGAGCGGCCTCATGGCTGGCAATTGGATCAGAATTTTTGGCCCACAACCGGTCTTCAATGTGATCTCTTAGCAAGAGTTCAAGGGGTGATCTCTTATTAAGAGACTACGACTGCCCATGCCCTTAGCATTTGAAAAATATCATTTTTAGCCCTCTATTTCAAATTTAGCTGAGATTGTAGGTTGTACGTCGATGACTTGGAAAGTTAATTTCTGCAATAAGACGATTTGTTTGGAATAGTTGTTAGATTATTTTCGATGTTTATCGTCGTAGTTGATTACCTATTGTTACTTTGGCACTATTATTGTAAGTGCTTATAATACATGTCGATTTGTTGATAACTGATCAATACTCACGCTGTCATTATGAGTGATTGTGAAACTTCGAGGTTATGGTTGTTGCACTACTTATAGATCTTGAGCAACAACCCTTGCAAGGTTTCATGGTTGATTCAGTGGGGTTTGCTGATGATCTCTTCCCTAAACATTGATAACATGGTCTACATGATCACTTGGAAAGGCGGCCCTTAGAACTTGCCTTTGGTTAGGTCATTAATGGATGCTTGGCCAATGAGAAATCCAGTTACCTTTTGGGTTGACCACTCTGTACTAGGTTGTAATTGTGAGTTGGCCCCTTGGCCTTTGACTTGGATCTGGATATGGGACTGATGGTTGTTCGCTCCTCCGCCGTATTGTGGACCATATGACTGACTGGAGGCTGCTCAACAAGTTTCACATCGGTGGTGGATAATATCAAATGACCTTGTTATTGGTGGTCGATTCTCCACTGTGAATATTTCATGAGTGTTTGCAAGAAAATGTAATTAGTTTTATCTCCATAGTCAGATCCACTTGATGAAACCTCTACCTCGTCGATATGGGTTCAATTAAGAACTTACTTTGGATTAGAACTCGTCGGAACTTGTGGAAATGTGGGGAGTGAAATGGTGGGGGTTGGTCTCTGTTGTAGATCTAATGTTAAACTTTATAAAGGTGTTAGGAAGGTAATCATGTGTAAAGATTGTATTGTAAATATGAAATCAGATTACTTGTAGGAGAAATATTCTTCTTGCAAGCTTCATAACCTTATATCGATCCGATAATCTGTTTTATACTGAGTTTAACATCTCTTTTAACTATAAATACGGTACATGTCAATTTGGCCCATCATATTTGGTTTAAGCTCTATTGACTTTTCATACCGTTCATTCCGAGTTAGTCAAAAACCAACAAAGAGGTCTTTTCCCTAGCCAGGCTTCTGAATTGGCCCAACTACACTTATCATATATGAAACCCTAGTTCTGGTAACTCATACCCGACTCGACCCAATCTTTTGGAAACTCGACCGACCCGTCCATTCAAAACCCTACCCAACCCTTCAATTCGAAATTCATTGGCGGTGTCAATTTTGGGGAAAAAAAGCATACTTCCTCTGTCTCATCTCAAATTGCACAAATTTTTTTTACACTCATCAAGAAACTTATCTAATCGTTATGTTTAACTACGTATAATAATAGCAAACAAAAAGTTACTTTTGTGAAACTACTTGTTACGATGAATCCAACCATATAACATATAACATATGATAGTATTATTGTTTATGTATCTATTCAAATATATGGTCAGAGTTGGACAGTAAATAGTGACATAAAGTGAAGTGTGCAGTTTGAGCTGGGACGGAGGGAGTATCCAACATTAATTCAAACAAAGCATATCCGAAATAAATTAAAACCAAGAAATCACGCTGCTTTAAACCCAACTCATAGATTTTGAATCCAACAACCTCTAAGCAGTTGGAACCTACTGCACTTCTGAGGATTTGGTAGCTTTTGATATCTTTCACTACATCGTCGGAGAAATTTTTTTTGCTAGAGCTACGAAAATGCCGTTGTCTGGTGAATCACGATTGAACCCGAATCTTGAGATATTAATATCTAAAACGTAGGTTTTGGGAACGACTCTCTGATGGAGATGACCTCACCGGTAACATGCATTTTAAAACTCCATTTTTATCTGATGGAGGTTGCCTTCACAAAAGGAACTGCGAGAACAGATCTAAAATAGAAAAGAAAGGGAGAGAAAAAAAATCATAGTAAAAATGCAAAGAGAGAGAGAGAGAAGAGATGCAGTTCCTTTGCCTTTCTCCATGTGAAAGGAGAAGGGAGAGGGAGAGGGATGGGTTTATCTTAGGGTTTATCATACCCAGACCCGACCCGAACCCGTAGGGTATGAAAATCTTATACCTATACCCAAACCCGATGGGTCCAAAATGTGTCTGGGTCCAAAACGGGTCTTAAATGGGTCCAATATTCTAAAAAAAATCTCCACTAAATAAAATAATATTATCTTAAATACAAATAATTCTAGTTTAATATACATCTGAATCATTTTTTCAAGAAAAAATATACAATACATATTATTTGTTGAATTAAAAGTAAAAGTACAAAGAGAATATTAAAGTAATTTAGAAATTAGAGTAAAATTATGCATATAGTTAGGGTCATATGGGTCTACAGATCGAGTCTGGGTCGGTTCTGGGTTTTAATATTTTATACACAGAACCAAACTTGGACCCATATTTTAAAATCTAGACCCAGGCCCGGACTCGATGGATCTGAATTTTTGGACCTATGCCCGACTCTATGGGTTTAGATCCTATGGGTCTGGGTCGGGTTCTAGACCCATGATCATCCCTAGTTTACCTAGTGGAAACTAGGTTAGTTAGGATAGAGTGAGTAGGTTTTTGGTTAGGGAGAGTTTTTGTGGTTGGGAAAGTATATACAACAATTCAAAATATCTTAAAATATACTATAAATAAAAAAATGTCAAAATAAAAAAACATAAAAAATGAAAAGTCATTAGTGGAGACAACTCTATTAAAAGCGGTTCCATTGGCCATTGGAAGTCACTTTTGGGGTGACTTCCCTAGACATGTCTTCCATTGATGCATTAGAAGGCGGTTCCACCTTCTAACATCATCAATGGAAGGAGGTTCAAAACCGCCTTCCAACGTTGGGGTGGAATCGCCTTCTAACAATTCCAAGCTCATAACATCTTGATGTCCCCCGGACAAAGCAGCTGGTTGCGATCTCGTAACAAAACTCATACAGTCGGATCTTTGGATACTTACGGACTCGGGACAAAGAAAAATTCGCCGGGTCTAATGTTTGGTTCCGAACTCGAAACAAGTGCCAATTTATCTGATCTATGCACTTGTTACGATCTCGGAACTATAGTGCATTCCAAGATCAAATATATTTTCTGATACTAATTTGTTTGTTTTAGGGTTTTGAGCATTGAATGTTGGATATCAAGTTCCGGAGTCAGAACATATTTTGGATTATTTGTTCCAAGTCCAAAACTGTGGATCTGTTCTATTATAATTTGTCAATGAAAGAATGACATATGTTCCGAGTTCGGAACATCAATAAAAAAGTATGGTAAAAAATTACAATTTCAATAAAATTTGGCTAAATGGAAGCCTCCCATACCAGGTCAAAACACACCAAAATAACATGTCATTTCCATGCTATCTATAAAAAAATCTAGGGTAGCAACAATCTGTAGATAGGAATAGAAATCTAAGGAAAGCTATTCCAATGACAATGTCACCATATATACTAGCTACTTAAACCCCTCCTGCGTTGGGATTTCCAATGGAATGGAAACGGGCGTTGAAAATATACCTTGCCAATTAATTTCTTACCATGTTGATATCAGTTTGCGAATACGGCTTCTCATTATCTTTAAACACCTGTGAATTCGGGAATGTTATTAACATGTGTAAAAAACCTATAGCAATGAAAAACCTATAGATCTGATTCTAATATTACATCGTTGATTTTAAGAAAATCCATACGGATTTGCTGAAGACACTCATCAGTCCTGCTCGCATCTTTTTATCTTTTTAATGCAAAAGATTCTTTTGGCTTCGAGTGTGGAATTATTTTAAAACACGAGATTGGATTGTAGGGAGTACGAGAACCGGTTTTGACATATGACCAGAATATTAAGCTAACCCAGGATTATGGCTGTTTTAAAACTGTCAAATGATACTGGATTCCCGGAGAGAGTCCAGATATGGCAAATGATTGATAGACAATGGTAAACATCAACTTCGACTTCTCTTTGGATTGCCCCCTATGAAAACCTCCTCCAATCCTATTGCACTAACAGGTTTTCATCCACAATACGAACTAGGAGAGCCCCAATGACAAGCAGGTGATGCACCCATCCGTCACGCATCACCATTCAATTTTTTTCACAGCGTGATGGTTCTCGTTGGGTTTAAGCAAATGAGATTGGCCCTCAATCAGACACATAATATAAATTAATTTGTTCTAAATATACTGGAGAGTGGAGACCTAAGTATCACAATATATAGCATGATGAGAATAAAAAATCTTATCCGGAGACAAGGCTATAGGTGTGATTAAAGTGATCAAAAGTATATGTTAACCCAAAATCCTCCTGACTTGGCGATCCATGCAGTGAAACAGAAAGAGTGGGGAGGAAGAAGAAACTTCAAAGGGAACCAGTTTGCGTTAACAACCATCGGCCGACATATTTGCACTACTCAGCTAGAATCTTGTGCACAAACATGCAATGCAAACAAGTCGATCCATCGATATAAACTCTCAGAGTCCACAGCTCCATAATTAGTCCCAGTATTTGATCAAACCATCCCACCCACAAGTAGCAACCTTACTCTGCTCCAGAGGATGCCACTCGACTCCAATGCATACCCCTTCCTTGCAACTCTTCCAATCCCAAAACTAGCACTGATACAATGATTTGCCGTAATTAATTGTATTATTGATATATGAATATATAGAGAGTACAATAGAGGTATAATAAGAAAAGAACTCTAATTAGAATAAATCAT
The DNA here is from genome assembly GCA_037428765.1 of Rubia yunnanensis. Lineage (NCBI taxonomy): Eukaryota > Viridiplantae > Streptophyta > Magnoliopsida > Gentianales > Rubiaceae > Rubia > Rubia yunnanensis. The sequence goes on along the minus strand of CM075071.1, from coordinate 74,683,299 downwards.
AATCTAATCAGGAGTCTGATTTAGTCTAACACCCCCCCTCAAGCGAAGCGTCGGATGCTCACTGACGCACAGCTTGGACCTGAAGAACTCGAACAGCGGACGAGAGAGCCCCTTGGTGAAAATGTCTGCAATCTGAAGAGAAGTCGGAACATGAGCAACGCGCAGCTTTCCGGATGTCACCAACTCACGAACAAATTGGTAGTCGATGTCGATGTGCTTCGTCCGCTTGTGTGCCACTGGATTCTGAGCCAAGAAGATAGCACTACTATTGTCACATAACAACAGTGGAGAACCAGAAAGTTGAACCCGAAGATCACGAAGCAAATGAGTAAGCCAAACCACTTCTGAGGCAGTGTTGGCGAGAACACGGTATTCAGACCGATAGAATGATTTGCCGTGATTAATTGTATTATTGATATCCGAATATATAGAGAGTACAATAGATGTATAATAAGGAAAGAACTCTAATCAGAATAAATCATAATCTAATCAGGAGTCTGATTTAGTCTAACACCCCCCTCAAGCAAAGCGTCAGATGCTCGCCGATGCCCAGCTTGGACCTGAAGAACTCGAACAGCGGACGAGAGAGCCACTTGGTGAAAATGTCTGCAATCTGAAGAGAAGTCGGAACATGAGCAACACGCAGCTTTCCGGATGTCACCAACTCACGAACAAAATGGTAGTCGATGTCGATGTGCTTCGCCCGCTTGTGCGCCACTGGATTCTGAGCCAAGAAGATAGCACTACTACTGTCGCATAAAAACAGTGGAGAACCAGAAAGCGGAAACCGAAGATCACAAAGCAAATGAGTGATCCAGACCACTTCTGAGGCAGTGTTGGCGAGAGCACGGTATTCAGACTCAGTGCTAGAGCGAGAGACAGTGGGCTGTTTCTTGGCACTCCAAGAAACCAGATTCCCACCAAGAAAAACTGCATAACCATAAGTGGACCGACGAGTCTCCAGACAACGAGCCCAATCAGCATCAGAGTATCCTAACACATCAGGAGTACTAGCAGAACAAAATCGGAGACCAAAATGAAGAGTGCCACGAACATGCCGCAAAATCCGAGTCACAACAGCAAAATGGTCATCTCTGGGATCCTGAAGGAACTGACTCACCGTGTTGACCGAGAATGCCAAATCCAGGCGAGAGATGGTGAGATACTGGAGAGCACCAACAAGAGAACGATAAAGTGTAGGATCCCAAAATGGAGGGCTGGTAGAGCTGTGAAGCTGAGAACCAGCAACAAATGGAGTAGAAACAGGTGCCGCGTCAGACATACCAACCTGATTCAAAATATCCCGAACATACTTTGCTTGGCCAAGCAGTAATCCTGAGGAGGTAGGCGAAACTTCAAGACCAAGAAAGTAATGAAGAGCACCAAGATCCTTGATCGCAAACTCTCTGTGTGTCCGATCAATGAACTGGCGAAGAAGAGTCGAGTCATTTCCCATAAGAATGATATCGTCCACATACACATGTAGGTACAATAACGATGACCCTCTCGAAAGGACAAACAAAGAAGTATTAGCTGAGCTGCACCGAAAACCAAGCTGTGTAAGATAACTGCTGAAACGCTGGAACCAAGCCCGGGGAGCCTGCTTAAGACCATAAATGGCCTTTTTCAAACGACAAACATAGTCTGGATGGACAGAATCCTAATAGCCAATGGGCTACTTCATGTAGACTGGAACATCAAGAACACCATTAAGGAAAGCGTTCTTGACATCCAACTGATGAAGTGGCCAGGAATGCATGGTGGCTATGGCGAGAACCGTCCTAACAGTGGAGGCTTTGACCACAAGACTGAAAGTGTGGTTAAAATCAAAACTCGGAATCTACGAGAAACCCTGCGCCACAAGTCTAGCTTTATGATGCTCAATAGTGCCATCTGGTCGATACTTGATCCTATAGACTCATTTGGAGCCAACAATGTTGACATTCGAATGTTGAGGCACCAAATCCCAAGTGTGCTGACCACGAAGAGCATCCATCTCATCATCCATGGCTGAAACCCATGCTGGATCCTGAAGGGCAGTGCGATAATCAGTGGGCTCTGTCTGAGAGAGGAGTGCGGCAGTGAGACCATGAGCAATAATATCCGAATAATCCCGGTGCTGAATGGCACCAGTAGAAGATCGAGTGGCCATCCGATGAGTACGAAGCTGGGGCGGCGAAGCTGGAGGAGTCGAACCAGCGGATGGCACGAAGGAAGATCAAGCTGTGCTGATCGGAGAGTGGCCATCGGAAGTCACCGGAGAAAGAATAGCCGATACTGGCTGAGACGTGGTGGTCGGTGGCTGAGACGGTGGCTGAGGAGTGCTGGCCAGTGGCTGAGATATGGTGGGTGTTTGGCGAGGAGCTGGGTTCAGGTCGGACGTCCAGATGGAAGATGGTGGTGAAGGAGGGGCAGCTGGAATAGACACAGACACAGGCATGGTGGCCCCAACCGATGAACTAACAGTTTCATCAAAAAATGATGAAACCTCCAGATCTGAAATCGAACGACTGTCCGTGGAAGATGAGACACAAGGGAAGGAAGTTTCATCAAAACGAACGTGGCGAGAGATATATATGCACCCAGAAGTTGGGTCGAGACACTGGAAGCCCTTGTGACAAAGGCTATAGCCAATAAAAACACAAGGAATGGATCGGGGTGCAAACTTATCAGTAGCAGTGGCACGCAAACATGAAAATGCACGGCAACCAAACGGGTGAAAGAGAGTATAGTCAGGCACATGACCAAAAACAACCTCAAAAGGTGATTTGCCACTCAGAACCGAACTAGGCAGACGGTTAATAATGTAAACCGCAGAGGAGAAAGCTTCCACCCAATAACAGTGCGTCACAGAAGAGTGAAAAAGCATGGCAAGACCAGTCTCTGTGATGTGACTATGCTTCCACTCAGCCTGGCCATTCTGAGCAGGTGTATAGGGTGAGGACATCTAATGATGAATGCCACGTGATATGAGATGAGCCTGAAGTCGGTGATTAGTAAACTCGGTGCCACCATCGGTCTGAAAATTTTTGACCCTAGCAGAAAACTGATTCTCAACGAATTTCTGAAATGGATAAAAATGTCATAGAAATCTGACTTATGCCGCATCGGAAGAAACCATGTGAATCGCGAAAAATCATCAATGAAAATGGCATAATAAGAGAAACCACCGACAGATAAAATAGGAGCTGGTCCCCACAAATCACAATGTACTTTATCTAATAAAACAATAGCGCGTTTGTCACTAGTGGAAAAGGGCAAACGGCTACTCTTGGCCATCTGACAAGGAGAGCAACTAACAGGTGCAGGCATAGCAGAAGTGACAGAAATAAGGCTCCGTCGATTCAATAACTAAACAGTATCATGAGACATATGACCGAGGCGAGAGTGCCACTGCTCAAAAGAAGCATGAAGCTTTGTAGAGCGTAGTTCACCTAAAAAGCTGGAATCACCAGTCTCAAGAAAACAAAGACCAGACCTATGACGGCCTATACCAATTATCGCCCCTGTAAGCTTGTGCTCAATGGAAAATGCATCGACATCAAATATAACACGGACAAGTAGATCACAAGTAAGCTTACTAATGGACAATAAACTTCTAGTAATCTTAGGGACCACAAGGACATCATTAACAGAGAAACCAGAGAAATGACATTGGCCAATGTGAGAAATAGATAATGATTCACCATTTCCAACAAGAATAGAATCAGAACCACGATAAGATTGTACCTTATCAAGATGACTGGTGTGAGCAGTGATGTGAGATGTAGCACCTGAATCAACGATCCACTGATTCGACGAAGAATGACTGTTGAGACCATTCAAACTGGCCTGAAACAATAACTTGTCCGCAACCCAATTAGTGGAGCAATCTTCCCGAGATGTAGAACCCAAATAAACCATAGCAAAAACCCAAGAATTGCACAGAAATTGACTGGGTGATGATTAGAATATGAAAAACTCGTGATAAAGGACCTCAACTCGCGATAAGCAGGTTCAACTCGCGAGAAACAGGTTCAACTCGCGAGAAATCAGTTCCACTCGCAATAAACAGGCTGAACTCGCGATAAATTGAAGAGCGCGAGAAATTGAAGTTGCGCGAGTCAACCTCGCGTGACCTTCACGCGCTGGAGTTTACTTCTTCGGCCGAGATGGCGCGTGACCTTCACGCGCTGGAGGATGGGTGACTTCACACGCTGGACGACGGGAAGACGAGCGCTGGATTTCGCGATCTCGCCGTTGGAAGACGTGGATCTCGCTGCGGGAGCTGGAAAACACCGCTGGAAGGAGCTGCCGCTGGAGGACGCCGGAGGAGGAGGCCGCCGCTAGAGGAGGCCATCGATGGAGGAAGACGCCGCTGGAAAAAGATGGAAACTTTGCCGGAAAATTGAGACTTGAGAGGATGCCGGAGAATGGAGAAGGACGCCAGAATTTGGCCGGAACTTTGCCGGAATCAGGGCCAGAAAAGAGAGAAGGAGGGAGGCGTTGAATAATAAATTAAAATTTAGGGCTTAGGATCAGAACCTTGCTCTGATACCATGATAGAATGATTTTCCATAATTAATTGTATTATTGATATCTGAATATATAGAGATTACAATAGAGGTATAATAAGGAAAGAACTCTAATCAGAATAAATCATAATCTAATTAGGAGTCTGATTTAGTCTAATAAGCACTTACCCTCACCATATCCTGACATCACGAATCGCCCATCGGGTGAAAAGTTGACCTGGCAAGCATACCCAGCTACACTGTGCCCAGCAAATCTCTTCTTCTTATTAAGTTGAAACCTCTCCCTCGTACTATAAATAAGGATCTGGTTATCCAAACTCTGTGCAGCCAGCCAGTTCGAGTTTGGATGCAATGAAATGGCTGGCATGGAGTGCATATGTGGTTCGCTAATGTACTCAATAACAACCGGAATACCAAACTCCCAAACACGGAGAGACTTATCATCACTCGAAGTAACAAACCTCCTATTGTTATCCACAAAAGTGATGGTATTAACAGCTCCTAAATGCTGATCATACTCCTGGGTAATCTGCCCCGAATTCATGTCCCACTGAACAATTTTCTTATCACTCATACCCGCCAAAACCACATTCTGCTTATCTTCATCTGGATTAAGCTTCACCACATACGAAATCTTCCCAGTCGAAAAAGTGGATATAACCTGCCCTGTATCAGTATCCCAGTACTTAATATTCTTATCATAGCTAGCAGTCAAGAACTTACTCCCATAATTACTGAACCATACATCCCTAACCGCTTTGGAGTGCCCCGTGTAGGTCCTCATACATTTACCAGAATTGAACACATCCCATATCTTCACCTTGGTGTCCATTCCAGCTGACAGTATCAAATGACCATGCTTGGGGAAAAACTGAATGGCGTAAACCCCTTTGGTATGCCCGCTCCAAGTGTGCACCAATCTCTTGGGTATATAGCAATGATCATTGCTAGCTTTGGCATCCTTAGGAGGAGCAATCCACGACCTCCCTTGATAATCCTTCTGTTCCTTGCCATGAAAGGTAGTCTTATCAACAAGACCTGAATTGCTATTAGCGCCGTCATTGTCGCCTTCCTTCTTCTTTGCATACTCCTCGGCGTACTTCTTCTTGTTATAGAGGAATTGGATTGATATTGGCCCATGGACCATGTTGTGTTCCCTAGGGTTTATTTAGGGTTTTTCTACTGTACTCTATTTATTTACCAGACAGTCTTAATTAGTGGGGCTTTCTCTATCATGGTATCAGACTAGGTTTTACTTTCTTTTCTTCTACGCAGCCTTTGCTGCCGCCTCCCCCTCCATATTTTTTTTCTCCTAAATTTTTTCCAGTAAACAGTATTTTTCCCCCAAATCTTCACAGCATCATGGCGGATGACAAGGTCTCCTACAACACCCTCCTTCATCCCATGTCAGTCAAGCTCTCCCCAACAAATTATGTTATTTGGAAACGCCAAGCCCAACATGTTTTGAAGCCGCAAGGTTTATTTGGCTATCTTGATAGCACGAAGCCATGTCTGATTGTTCCGGTTGTCACTTATGCCACTGCTTTGCCCGGTGCTTCGAACACCTTTGAAAAGGCGACGGCGGAATATGACAAGGTTGTTGCCAATCATACCGCTTGGATGGAGGAAGATCAACGCATTTGCAGCCTCTTGTTTGCATCCCTCAAGGAAGAAGTTCTAAGCAAAATCCCCGATTCCGAGACATCAAAGGAGATGTGGGATGCTATTGCTTCCATTTATCAAAACCGTAGTAAGTCCTCTGCTCTAAGGCTTCGCCATCAAGCGCACACTTTGCATATGCACAGTACGGTTCATGATCTTAGTGTTCAATTCAAGGGTATTTTTGATCAATTGAATCTTATGGGTGAACCTGCATCAAATCAAGATCAAATTATGTGGTTTTTTACTGCTCTTGGCCCAGAATTTCAAGTATTTTCTGCTCCTATCATTAATATGTCGCCGATTCCGTTGTTTGTTGATGTGGTTGCTCAAGCCAAGAGCCACGAGTCATTTTTACAGAATTTGCAGGGACAATATGGTTCAAATCAGGCCCTCCCTTTGGTGGTGGCACGTGGAGTCACGCGCCGGCAGCTCACGCGCGTGGTGGAGGCACGTGGGCCTCACGCGCCGGCAGAAGCGGCCGTTCTGGCGGCCGTGAACATTCTGGCGCCAAGTCTGGTGGTTCTGGTGGCTCGACAGGTGCTGGTTCTGGCAGATCAGGGGTCGTTTGCAATTTTTGTCATAAATTGGGACATTCGGCTCAAACTTGCTTCCGCCTCTTTCCAAATCTCCAGCGTTCTGAAACTGCAAATCTGACCCAGCAATTGCAGAGTTCTCTCCAGCTGGAACCCTCTCCTATCACCTCGGATTGGTACATTGATTCAGGGGCTACAAGTTATCTCACGTCGAATGCTTCGGCGCTTGAGAGCGTGACTCCATATCATGGTACCTCTCGTGTTTCTATCGGTAATGGCCACTCTATTTATATTGATTATATTGGTGATTGTCAAGTTACGCCTTCTTTACGTTTAAATGATGTTCTGCTTGTTCCTGGAATCACTAAGAATTTATTGTCGATCAGTAAACTTACTAAGGACCTTGATGCTTATGTTATTTTTTATGATCGGCATTTTGTCATTCAGCACAAGGTGACCAGGGTGGTAATGGGAAGAGGCCACAGTGAGGATGGTCTGTATGTGCTGGATAAAGGGGAGTCCGCACTTGTTTCTTTTATTTCTCAGAATAAGCACCGAGCATCATTTGAGTTGTGGCATACTCGTTTGGGTCATGTGGCACCCAGTATTATTTCTAGTTTGATTAAAACTGGACATTTGTTTTCATCTTCTTTATTACCTAAGCCTGGCCTGTGTGCCCCTTGTGTTATGGCTAAAGGACAGCGGCAATCTTTTGTTGATAATCCTAAGAGGGCTAAACATGTTTTGGATTTGATTCATTGCGATTTATGGGGTCCTGCTCCTGTTTCATCTGAAAATGGATTTCTTTATTATGCGATATTTGTTGATGATTTTTCTCGATTTTCTTGGCTATACCCGCTTCGTCAGAAATCCGAGTTTGTTGACATTTATCTGCAGTTTGAGGCATTTGTTGAGAACCAGTTCTCCTCTACCATTAAAATTTTTCAAAGTGATGGCGGAACCGAGTTTATTAATAATCGACTGAGGTTCCGTTTTGTCTCTAAGGGAATTCATCATCAGGTTTCTTTCCCATATACTCCGGAGCAAAATGGGCGAGCAGAGAGGAAACATCGTCATATTTCTGAAATGGGGTTGACGATGCTATTTCATTCTCCTTTTCCGCTTTCTCATTGAGAAAATGCCTTCACCACAGCAGTGCATATCATTAATCGTCTTCCTACTCTGGTTCTTGATGGTGCATCTCCCTACGGTTTGCTTTTTGGGCATTCTCCTGATTATTCCAATTTTTGACCGTTTGATGTCGGGTCTATCCATTTGTTTGACCTTATGCTGATCATAAGCTTTCACCGCGGAGTAGTCCTTGTATCTTCATCGGGTACAACTCTCAATATAAAGGTTTTCGTTGCCTGGATCCTTCTACTAATCGGGTTTACATCACTAGACACGCTCGCTTCGACGAGACTTGCTTTCCTATGGCTAATGAGAATGTCACTCAGCCTTTCTCTTCCTTGGATGTTCTTACTTTCATTGATTCCGATCAGACATCTGGTGTCCAGTCTCCATCTCCGGTTGTGTCATTGGTCATTCCGCCATGCACCCTATGCACTACTGATGCTTCGACTCTTTTGCCTAATGCAGTCATTGCTTATTCGGGGACAACCCCACCTTCTCCTCGGACCACACCCCAACTTCGCTGCCCTCGACTCCGTCATCTACGTCTTCAGCTTCCTCTTCTTCCTCGGATTCCGAGCCATCTCCGCCACCACATGTTCATCATATAACTACTCGGAATCAGGATGGTACTCGTAAAGAGAAGTCATTTGAGGGTTTTATTGTTACTGGTCTTCTGGCTAAGGTTATGGATTAGGTGGAGCCTCGGGATTATCATGCTGCTATTAAGGATCCCAAGTGGGCTCATGCTATGGACGAGGAAATGACTGCACTTCGGACTCAGAATACTTGGGAATTGGTTCCTCGGCCTGAATCTACTAATATTGTGGGGTCCAAGTGGGTTTTTTGTGTTAAGTATCATCTTGATGGGAGCGTTGATCGGTAAAAAGCACGCCTTGTTGCTCAGGGATATTCTCAGCCATCATTGTCGCCTTCCTTCTTCTTGGCATACTCCTCGGCGTACTTTTTCTTGTTAGAATAGAGGAATTGGATTGATATTGGGCCCATGCTGTGTTCCCTAGGGTTTATCTAGGGTTTTCCTATTGTACTCTATTTATTTACCTAATACAGACAGTCCTAATGATTGAGGCTTTCTCTATCATGGTATCAGAGCACGCCTTGTTGCTCAGGGATACTCTCAGGTACCAGGTTTTGACTTTGATCACACTTTCAGTCCTGTGATTAAAGCTGTCATTGTTCATACGGTGCTTGCGATTGTTACTATGAGGCAATGGCCACTTCATCAGTTAAATGTCAAGAATGCTTTCCTTAATGGTGTTCTTGATACGCCCGTCTACATGGCTCAGCCTGCTGGCTATAAGGACCCTGTTCATCCGAATTATGTCTGTCGGCTTCGGAAAGCAATTTATGGCCTCAAACAGGCTCCTCGAGCTTGGTTTGATCGCTTCAGTTCTTATCTTCGTGAGCTTGGATTTCATTCCAGCTCCTCAGATACGTCACTATTTGTTTTCTCTCGTGGCACTACTCTACTCTATCTCTTGGTCTATGTGGATGACATCATCCTCACTGGTAACAATGTAAGTGCTATCCGTCAATTCATTATTCGCACTGATCAGGAATTCTCGATCAAGGATTTGGGCCATCTACACGATTTCATGGGCCTTGAGGTTTCTTCTACTTCTCAGGGACTTTTTCTTGGTTAGGCTAAGTATGCTCAGGATATTCTTCGCAGGGCAGGGATGACTGCTCCCATCCAGTGACTACTCATTTTGTTTCGCTTTCACAACTTCATAGCAGCTCGAGTCCTCGGTTTGGGAATCCTACACTACACCGCTCATTGGTTGGTGCCTTGCAGTATCTCACTATCACTAGACCGGATTTGGCTTCTGCGGTCAACTCTGTTAGTCAGTTTCTACAGGATCCTCGGGATGACCATTTTGCTGCTGTTACCAGGATTCTTCGATATGTTGCTGGAACTATACATCATGGTCTAGTTTTTTCTCTAGTGACCCCTCTAATGTTTGTGCTTACTCTGATGCTGATTGGGCTCGATGCGTAGAGACTCGACGTTTTACATATGGATATGCAGTTTTCCTGGGTGGTAACTTGGTGTCCTGGAGTGCCAAGAAGCAACCCACTGTCTCTTGTTCAAGCTCTGAGTCTGAGTATCGTGTTCTCGCAAACACTGCAGCCGAAGTTGTTTGGTTGTCTCATCTTCTCCGGGATCTGAAATTTTCGCTGGCTGGTTCGCCTCTATTGCTATGTGACAACAATAGTGCAATCTTTTTGGCTCAAAATCCTGTGGCGCACAAGCGGGCAAAGCACATTGATATAGATTATCACTTTGTTCGTGAGTTGGTTTCTATGAGCAAGCTTCGTGTTAGTCATGTTCCTATCTCGTTGCAGCTAGCTGACATTTTCACCAAAGGGCTTCCTAAGCCCTTGTTTGAGTTTTTTAGGTCCAAGCTTTGCGTTTCGGTTAACCCGATGCTTTGCTTGAGGGGGGATGTTAGAATAGAGGAATTGGATTGATATTGGGCCCATGGCCCATGTTGTGTTCCCCAGGGTTTATCTAGGGTTTTCCTATTGTACTCTATTTATTTACCTAATACAGACAGTCCTAATGATTGAGGCTTTCTCTATCACTTCTGCTCTTCTGTTAACTCTCTGCCAACTCCCTCCTTCACTCCAGCCCAAGGGCTCTTGCTGTTCTTCCTAATCCAAGCCTCACTGGAGGGGTTATCGACCTGGTCGGGATCCACGTCGTCCACCTCACCCAGCTTCTCCAACTTCTCCTTCTTATTTTTCACCTTCCGCCGCTTCTGCTCGCTCTGGCTAGTGTTGTAAACCGTCAGGCCCCCAGTTTTGTTGAGAGCGTCGAGGTCGCCGATGAAGTAGTTGGCGGAGGGATCAGTGGCGTAGCCGTGCTTGTGGTAGGTGTTGTAATGTTCGTCAAACACGAAGGACTCGATGGAGGCGTCTTCCACGAACCCTAGCTTGTGGTTGCAGAGGCCCTGGGCGATGCTGTCTTTGGCGTAGGGATGGGCAGGGCCGCTGATTGGGGACCACAGCTGGTCGAAGGTAGGGTTGAAGCGGACTGTGTGTTGGGTGGGGTCCAGGGGTTGGGATTAAACTCTGGACCCGGTCACTGCCAGCGCCAGCATCGTGTCATCCACCGTCGACGCAGAGGATTTTGCCAGGAGTGAGAGCCAGATCGGCGACGGGTTACCGTCTGCATCGTTTCCCCCATTTGGGGGAGGCGATTCAGCATCTGCGTACAACGACCGAAGGAGATCCATTTTTTATCGGAGAAAACGTCGGAATTAGGGCTTTTATAAGCTGGCCAACTGAGGAAGCCCTTTGTCAAGGAAATAGAAAAGGAAATAGAAACCCTTTCCTCGTAAGAAATGTTATAAATGGTAGTAGAATTGGTTTCCTTATAGAATTAGCTATAAATGGTAATTTCTTATAGACTTATAATTCTTTTCCTCTTATATTTTGGTTTGTTGTATCCTTATATATTATAATCCTCATAATTGATGAGATGTGTCATTGATTAATATCAATGCACCATAATTAAGTCTTATATATTTTATCACCCTTGTATCCCCTTCCTTTATGGCTGCAAATAATACTCGTGCACGCTTTAAAATTTTGAATAAATATATATATATATACTCCCTCCGTCCCAAATTAAACTGCATACTTTCCATTTTTAGCTGTCCCCAATTAAATTGTAATGGTCAGAACTTACCCAATTCGGCCCATTTGACCATTGGTGAAAAGACAGAAATGCCCCTGGTCTTTATCAAAATTACATGGATTTAATCTGATTAATCCATTTGTTTAGCAAATCTCGGGACGCATGTTGCTTTTTTGAGAAGTGTGCTGACCCATTTGAAAATGGGTTAGACTTATCACATGCGTGACTTTCGCTCTTCCCAATCTCCATTATTGCTCTCCCAACGCTCCCTTTCTCTCTTTTCCATTACTGCTCAATGCTCCATTCACAACTAATTTCAGTCTTTTGTGTGTACAAAATCACAGCGACGCTCTCTACTCCCTCAAAGCTTAAAAGCCCTAGCCCCTCCATATCCGATCTGTGTTGAAGAATTTGTGTTTCTGATGATCCTCCTTTGTTAATCGATCCTCGTTTTATGTTTTTTATCACAGCCTTTTGGGTTTCCAATCTAGGGTTTTCTAAAAATGATGTTGGCGGTTTCGAAAATGAACATGATTTCTGCATCGTTGGTTTCTATGTCATCATTTTCTTGTTCTGGTCTGTGTTTGAGTCGTTCATATTGTGGGTTTTGTACTGATTTGATTGCTTCTTAAGTTGTGGGTTCTGGTTTCTTAATTGTTGTGTGTTAAAACCGTTGAAATGTATACGGATCTTCAGTTTTGAAGTATAAAATCGGGTGCATGAGAAGAATTTATGTGGTTTTCGATCTTTTGACTTGAGAAACCTAAATTTATTGTGCTCTTCGTTGGATATGTTGAAGCCCTTTGGCAGATTTGACACATATATGCCCTAGTTTGTGGTGTTGTTCCTGTTCCGGGTTATTTTCATCCTTGATTCGTTGCAATTTGTGTTCTTTGTCAAGAAAAGCATGCTTAAATTTTGATTATTGGCGGATTTGTTGAACTTCGTAGCCAGATCTGTGACTAAAGTGCCCTTGTTCTTACTATTCTTCCTCTTTGCCATATTAATGTCACAGATCTGACTTTAATAGGGTGTCTAATGTTTTTTTTCTATGCTATTTAAATAGATGTGACATTGAAAGTGCTCGCATGTGAAGTTAATGTGTTTTTCTGATAATTTTCAATGTTATGTTATGAATTAGTTCAAAACTGCTGCTGGTTTCTTAATTTTGTCCTTAACCTTACTGATATTGTATTGTTTTCTGAGAGTTTAGTCGTGTCCAACATAAACTTTACTGTTACTGTATTGTTTCTTCCTGGTGCTAGTTTGCTTTTGAAACCCTAGTCCCATCCCTAGTCATAGACAACGACTGTTTTTGTATGCTATTCTTTGCTTCTGTAACCCATTTCCCACCCATTGTGTCTCCCCTTACCTGATGGATCACGGTGACAGGGTCATGGCTAGGCAGGGTGAGTCCCCCCTTGCCAATCCTTGAGTGATTCCAATTATGACTCTCAGTTTCAGGCCAGTATTAATCCTACTTTATTTACTGGCCTTGATGACATTGAGTCACAACCCAAGGGAAGTAAACTCACCCCACCCAGTATTCTGTCCTAGATACTGATTCGTTTGAATCTTGGGATACCCCTGTGGCAACACATTTTAGTCTTGTACCTGAAGCAATCCTGTATCACTCAGATTCAGATCCTGATTCTGATCAAACACAGCTCCTTCATCCACATGCATCACACTCCCCTGATTCTGATGAAACCCTGCCCCCTGATTATGTTGAAACCCTGCCCCCTGATTTTGATGAAACACAGCTCCCTGATTCTGATGAAACACAGCCCCCTGATTATGATAAATCTGATTCTGAATCTTGGTGTGATCCACATCCATCAGTGTACTTTAAGGGTAATGAATTCGCTAAGTATGGTGAGCCTAGTTTCTGGGAAACTAGGGCTTGTCTATATCTTGGTAACTGGACTGGATATGTTCATCATATTGATTATGATGCTGGGAAATAAATTTATTACTCACAGGTTTGTAATAAACGTACGCTTTCATTTCTGCACTTTCTTTGAGTTGTATTATTATTGATAATGTACTAACATGTTACCTTTAAATGCAGGTTTGCTTGGTAGTGCAACTACTTGGTGTTGTGTTTGTTTGTGATAACTTGTTTGCTACTTGTCTGTGATAGCCTGTTAGCAACTTTATTATGCTGGGTACTTGAGTCTGTGTGTTGTAAATGATCAAATGTGCAACCACTCAGATTTTGACTCGGATTCAGTTGAAACCCGGGTGGGTATTACCCATTTTTCATCTGAATCCGATGCAGAACCTGAGTTAGGCACGGTATGTTTCATATCAGGGGCAATAATGGAGCAGTGAAAGTTATGCATATGTATGTGTTTGTGGTTCTCATATGCAGCCATGCAGTAATGTTTCCAAAACTCACTGACCTTGGTTGGGCATATGTTAACTGAATTTTATATGTATATCATAGCTTCTCAAATTGTTTGTGATAGCATGTTTATATGCTGGTTGAACCCTTGATTAATGATGTAGCTGTGATGAATGATTAAAACATGCAGCCATGCCTATCAGCCTCGAAACTGATTTGATCTTGGCGGGGAATGATGTGATTAAACCCAGCTCTGAAATTATTTTCCCAATCCACCCTGTATTAGTTGATAGCCACCTATGGTGATATTGTTTGTTCACACTTAGGCAGCAACTGTGTTTGTTAAAAAACACATGGATGGCAGCCTTGTAGTGTCTTTTGCCACGAAATGGTTGTGTGTGTCTAGTCATCCATTACATTCTGGTTAATGTTTGTTTGCCTCAGTTCTAAAACATAAAATTACAAAACACATTTTTTACAAATTGCATGCATACTGAATGGAGTTTAGCCCTCCCAGCTTTTACAAGGTTTCCCTATAAACTTACCTTCACCAAAACTAACTGGTAAGTTTACCCTAGACCTGAATCTAGAAGCACAACCCTACAAAAGTACAGATCCCATGCACATCTAAACTATCTCCATACTGATCAGCAGGTCTTGAATGTGCCTTGTTCTTCCAATAGTCACCATGTGTTCCAAACAACCCCTTACTAGCTCTGGGTCAACAATTAAATTGTGGGGCAGCATCCCGAGGCTTCTTAGCCTCTCTTTTCCCATATGTGGCAGTTTAAAAGCATTCCCACCTCTGCATTTCATGATTTCCACCATGACACATTGTAGACTCAGGAAAATCTTGTCAATAATTATTGGATCATATCTCTGAAATGCATCATACACAGCCTGCAGTAACTCATCTAGGTTTTGACTAGGGTTTTGCTGCTGCAAACTTTGAATTGAGGCAAAAAAACCCCAAATCCAAAATGTTTAGGTCGGGTGATTTTGATGGTTGGCACACTAACTGTATATTGAAACCATCTGAGGTGGCTGCAGCTAGAAATTCAGGGTCATTTGCAAATATGTGACAAGGGGCATTATCTTGTTGTATGAAAATGTTTTTGGTTGCCCAAACTTGCCATTTCTACTTGATGGCTGGTATCAGCTCATGAATCAGCTTGTGTCTTATGATGTCCCTAGTTATAGATGATATGGGTTTGAGAATCATGGTTCCTCTAGGTCTATTTACAGTGTGTACTTGGCTGGTATCCACGTATAGAAACACCCCTATTTTCCCATCAAACATTACATTACCCTCTAAGTCAAGTAAAGGTCTAGACACATCACACAGCGGTAAATTGTATATCACCAACATTATGGGCCAAGAACTATATGTGCTGATCATGTTGCCAAATGGATTCATTCCATCGGTTGACAATCCTAACCTTAAATGCTGGGAATCCGATCCAAACTCTGGGTATATGCCATCAAGCCTTTTCCATTTCTCACCATCGGATGTATGCCTTATCACATCATCCGCCGGACGATATCTTTCTGCATGCCATCGTAGTAATTTTGCATCTTATTTGGAAGCAAACAACTTCTGAAGGCGTGGAATTATCGAAAGATACTATAAGACCTTAGCGGGTGTCCTCTTCTTTGAAATGGTTCCCACCTCTGCACACACTATTATGTCACCACTCTTTGACGTGTACCGAGATTCACCGCATACCCGGCATGTTTCAAGTTTCTCATCCTCCTTTCCCCTAAATAACAAGTAATCATTCGAATATGCATGGATTTTTTAATTCTAAGCCCATAGGGCAGAGGACTCTTTTTGCAGCATAGGATTTTTCAGGCATTCGATTTCCTTCGAGAAGCAATTCTCAAACCAATTCTAGAGTTTCTGTCATCCCTTTTTCAGTCCAACCAAATTTGGCCTTCAATGAATGTTTTGACACCACATACAACAGACAATTCTTGTCATTAAGCAACGACTCTAGGACCTCCGATTTACCATGAAATTCTCTGGAAACATCCTCCACCACCTCATCAAATCGATCATCACAATCTAATTCAACCCCTTCCTTCGTTCCACCATTTCCACCACTATACGTCGGTACCTCATCGTGCCATATCCAACAAGTGTAACTTGTTTGGAAACCTCCAAAAATAAGGTGTTCACGCAAATTCTTCCTCCCTAAATATACATCGTTCTTGAAATCCTTAAAGGGAAACATGCACGCACCACCCCATTTTTAGACGCATGTTCAAAATCCACCCCAATATATGAATCTACTAAACAAATATAATCGAGTGATGTCCTAATGTTGCTCTCAATTACTCCAATTCTATCCATTAACTACATGAAAATAACATCAAGACAAATTCAATCATATCGGCAACAAAATTAAAATGAACAACATATCAAATCAAAACCCTAGTTTCCAAAGCATTATGAAACATACTTCAACAATAATATAATTAGTTCGATGAGGTAAGAATATTTGTACATGTACATTTACCTTAGCCTTTTGCATCCAAAGAGTGCCACATTTTTTAACCTTATTTCTACAAATGAAAATGAACTTGGTGGTCCGCATTTATTGCTATCTTTGAGGTGTTCCGAGTTCGGAACTCAAATCGTACCAGACAAATTACAGAGCATTTAAGATCAGACAATGCTCCGTATCCGGAACATCTTAACGACCGTGGTTTCGAGCTCGGATCATAATTCGTTGTTTCAATTACAAAGCATGCATACAAGTTCCGAGTCAAGAAAGTAAGTCGGATCCATTTTTCGATTGCAGAACTTTATTCGGATCAGTGTTCCGAGTTTGTAACAGGAGCGCTCAAAGTCAGCACAACACAACCGCCTTCCATCTTCATCATTCAAAGGCAGTTCTAATCAAACCGCCTTTGAACGACATAAAATTGCCTTTAAAATTATGTGGGGGGGGTAATTTGAAGAAAGTTATGAGCTCAAAAGTGCCCGAGGAAGGCAGTTTTACAAGATTTAAGCTGAACCGCCTTCTATTGGTGTCTTTAATAGGGTCTACTCTACCAGTAAGTGTGTCACAATTAACTAACTGAATAGAGAGAGTATTGAATATAGATTTCAATTTATAAGAGAATTTATTTTTTAAAATGTAAATTTTCAAAGGCAAAGTCTTGGGAAAGACCATCTTTCCATAAGTTTATGAAAAGATGGGGTTTAATTAAAATAATAAAAGGTGATAGGTCATAGTTGCAATATAAAAAAAATTATTATGCAACGTGTGGTAGTTATAAAGTTTATAACCCGATTCATGCAAACCCAATTCATACAAACCCAAATATTTTTTTCATTTATTTTAATTTGCACTTTAAACCTTAGTCTTTCCATGGCTTAAGCAAATACCGTCTTTCAAGAGACGGACTCATTTTCAAAATGAAATGATGTTATAATTTGATTTTTTTTAACAAACAATATGTGTACGAAAGTTTACTACTCCCTCCGTCCCAACCATTTCTGCACAGAATCTTTTTACGTCCTTCAATATACATGTTTGACTGTAAATATGTGTAGTTACGCACAATAACGACACATAAAAATTGATATTTAGAAACTACAAGTTACGAAAAATTTAACCATATCTCATACGATAAAATTAATGTCGACATACCTATTCAAATATGCGGTCAAAGTTCGACACCTTTGACTAAAAAAAGATTTTGTGCAGAATAGGCTGGGACGGAGGGAGTACTACTATTTTTAAATGTCTAATTATGTCCATAATTTAGTACAATATATTTAATTTAATTTAATTTTAATCCATTTTAGAGTCAAGGGCTAAAATGATCATAATTTTAGGCTGAAATTGCTTAAATGACTATACTTTAGACTGAAAGTGTCAATATAATTCTGGAAAATAAGAAAGTGCTAAAATAACTAACTTTATGATGTATGTGTCAATCTAACCCAATGTGCCATTGATTTCAATTGTCAATAGGAGATTTGACCGGAATTTTAGGAAATGTAGACTTTACCCCTGGATTAAAAAAAGAAAAAAAAAGTGAGAAAAATATTTCTTCACCTTTCTTCACCCCATGCCGCCCTCATCCTCCGATAAAAAAAATCACTTTTGTTCACCCGTGCCACCCTCGTCCTCATCGAACTCCGCCTCCGGAGATGCACCTCTTCGCAGGTCTGTCTGCATCGATCTGGGTTGCATCGACTTGAATGGAAAATCCAACACTGGATTTGGATCAGAGGGAGGTTTTGATCGGTGATGGGCTCGAAGAGGGAGGGGCTGATGGGGGAGAGGAGGGGAGAGATACATGAGGGTTCTGGTGGGTGGTAGATTGGTGGTGAGATGCGGGAATGGTGGATGCTACTTCAGTGTGGTGGAAATGTCGTGAGTTATGAAGGGGTTGGTGGCTACATTGGACTTAGTGCCAATGGGTTGCCTTTCGGTGGAGTCGGTGGCACCGTCGATGGTGGAGAGAAGAAGAGGTGGTGGCGGGCGGTAGTTGCAGTAAGGGTGGGTCTTGAGGAAGAAGAAAATGGGTAAATGGGAATTCTATGTATGGGGTAAGAGTATTTTCGTCATTTCAGGTCCAGTCAATTCCTGAATAGTGACAAAAGATTATACCTGCACATTTTAGCATAAACTTAGGGTTATTTCAGCACTTTTTCATCTTGTAGGGTTATATTTACATTTTCAACCTAAAGTTAGCGTTAGAAGTGTAAAAATCCTTAAAACATTTGTGCAATTAGTGAAAATTATTAGATGGATAATATGGTCCACCTGAAAATTTGATAATAATTGTGTTGTTTTGTCATCCAATTAAGGTAATTTTGGTTTTTAAGAGACTAATTAATATTTTGATTTACCAAAATATGAGCTATTTATAGCTCATTAGACCAAAATCTGGTGGAGTATCACCTCATATTCCATTCCTTAAACGTTGATACAACTCTATTATTTTGATTATGAACACGCTTTTGACAGGCAAGAAAATATACACAAATGTTCATATGGTATATCCAATATCCTTGTGACCAACTAAAGAAAACATAAGAGACAACAAACCAAATAAACAGAAGAGGCAACATGAAAGAAGCAAATTTAGTGACACAATTTTTTTTAAAAAGGTGGTAAATATGCAAATGTTGATCTGCAAAAACACTAAAAACAACAAGAAAACAATTTAGCATTCGAAATGTTAAATTGGGATAGCACATTTGAAATATAATGATTCAATAAACACAAAATGCAGTCATAGAAAACAATTTCAACATCCTAAGTGTTCATTGCATGATCCAAACTAGTAACACAATTGGCAACAAAAAAACCCATGAAAACAATCAAAACTCAAAACTTTATTTCAGCAAATGCGCAAATGAAGCTATCTTTGCATCCACAGTCCAAAAGGAAGTACCTACTGATCCAAAAACAGCAATCTTGATACTACAAACAAAAAAGACCATAATCCAAAATTTTCACCAATCCAATCTGATGATGCTGATTCTTGCTTCACATTGAACACCAAACCTACCATGGCATATACTGGCCATCGCCTTCGTCCTCAAGAGGAGCCGGAAGATTCAGATCAAGAAGCTCACTGAAATCGCTCTTGTACGCGGCTGGTGGTGGATCGTTGCTCACCTCAACTCCACCATTTCCGCCGCCAAGAAAGTGGGACCGCTTGTGACCCCCGAGTGCCTGGCCATTCTTGAAAACCCGATGACAGAAAGGGCACTCGTGTGCTTTCTTGTTCTTGCTAGACTTCATCTTTTTGTCTGCACTATATGTTGATATCTTCTTACCATTCGCTTTCCTGGTACTAGGAACTGTATCCTTGAGCGAATCCTCGCCATCATAGCTGTTCTCCCCGGTTTCATATCTTGATTCGAGATAGGCATTGGTCCTCTTGTGGCACGGCCTATGCCCCCCGAGAGCCTGATAAGAGCTGAAAGTCTTCTTACAATTCAGGCACTCATACTTGCTCCTCTTGTAGCCATTCTTGGACTGCTGCTCGTCTGAAGAACCGTTTTGTCTGAGATTTTCCGAGCTGATCTTACCTTTCCTTCGCGATTCATACTCCGCTATTTTCATATAAATGCTCGAAGAATCATTCCCATTTCTTACCTCAGTTTTATAGCCCTTCATCTGGTTAGAACCCTTTCTTATATCAGCAAGAGTCTCCTCAAACCTATCTCCCACGAATGCTTTCGGTTTATTCCTGTTTAAACCATCAACAGAAGCATCTGATTCAAGCTTCATATACTCACCTAAGAAGTAACCAGAATCAGAATTCTCAGGCTCAACAATCTCATCGGCAAACTTCACACTACTCTCTGCTAACTTCTTTGTTTGAGGAGTAGTCTCATCATTATCCCTACTATTAACAAACTGCAAATACTCTTTCCTGCCAGTTCTCATATCAATGGAAGAAGACTTAGTCTCTAAGACAACAGAATTGTTATCAGACGATTCCACGACCGAATTCACCCCACCCCAGCTCCCAGAATCCCTAGACAACATCATCAAACAGATAGCTACTTCCTCTTGCTGTTCTTGATCATCAATCTCAGAAGCAGAAGATGAACCATTAAGAAAAGACATTGAGGAAGAAGACTTGATAACAATTCTCTTGTACCTCTTGTTACTCTTCGATCTGTTCCTCAACTGCATATCATGTTCCCCCACCTCCATCTCCTCTTCCTCCTCCTCAGCCTCCATGTCGGATTCGCTATCGTCATCATCACCTTCATCATCGTCATCGTAATCATCCATCACTAGCTTCTGATTCTCACTTGTCCAAGAATGATCATCCTTCAAACCTCGATCTCTATCGGAGTGACAGGCCATGTGACCACAAAGAGCCTTCAAAGAGTGAAACCCTTTGCCACATTGCTTGCAAACCTTCTCTTGAGGCAAAGGGAAGGTTGGATCCGCCACCTTAAATGTCTTCTTGGGATTCTCCCTGAGGCCATAGCCAGTTTGTCCTGCAATTTCAACCCTAGGATCATCCAAAGATAGCAACTTCTTCATGTTGGCCTCAACCTTATGCTCAGATTCAGCTGAAATCGCCATTATATGGGACCTCATGTGCCCTCCAAGTGATTTCCCACAAGGGTACCTCTTATCACACCATTTGCACACAAACTTGGATTCTTGATCCTCCATTCTATCACTCCTCTTGGTTCAAGCGTAAATTTGACAAATTGGACAAATTCCACAAATCCAGAAACAGCTACTCAGAAAGCAAAACCAAAACACAAAATGCAGCATTTCAGTCACATATATACACAGAAAAGCAAAACAAGAACAAGCCCAGATCAAGATTAACTAACCTGTAGAAACCCTTTTGCACAGAGATCAAGAAAGCCTTAAGCTTGGTGGTACACTGGCAGTAGACTTCTGCAAGGTGAGAGATAATCAGAGAGAAGTGACAGTTTTTGTGCTAAGTGAGAAACAAAGATGGGAGCTTTTGAGGAAAGAAGCCTCTTAACATTCCATATCCACAACCTAATGAAAACCCTTTTTCATTAAATGCACCAAAAAACTAAAAATGTTGCCTGAACAAGAAGATGAAGAAGAAGGAGAGATTCAATGTAATCAGAAACAAGAACAAGAACATGAACAAGAAGCAAGTAGAGAGGTATATTCAGAGGCAAAGACTCTTTCCGAATTCTCTCTCCTAATTTCCCCCATTTTCTCTCCCCAAAACAACCATATTTGTACCTGGTTGTTTTTCTGTGTGTGTTGGAGTTGGAGGAGAACTCCATGCATGGAAGCAAATAGGGAGAGAGAAGATGCACGTGTAGCATTGAGAGCAATATTCTGTGTTGTTCTGTGAATCAACTCAATCAAACGGTGGAGATCTGCTGGGATTTTTCACAAACACCTTGTAAACCAAAAAACACACAATCCGATTGCTGAAATAAAGAAAAAATTGTCCGAATCTTCAGCCGTTATTGTTAATCTGAAGAGGCCTTTTGTTGTTATTGTTCCTAGTCAATCGAACTAATTAGTAGAGTAATATTCTATTATTTCTTGGTCCATA
Organism: Rubia yunnanensis; assembly: GCA_037428765.1. Lineage (NCBI taxonomy): Eukaryota > Viridiplantae > Streptophyta > Magnoliopsida > Gentianales > Rubiaceae > Rubia > Rubia yunnanensis. The sequence goes on along the minus strand of CM075071.1, from coordinate 74,661,399 downwards.
TTGTTGCATCTGATTTCCTCTCCCTATTGCACGGTCAAAATGTTTGTTATTTCTACATTTGGCAACACAGAATTTTCACCAAGAACCACTCGCTACTTGAATGCTACAAGAGTTTATTCTCCAATCTTGGTTAAACTACCAAGTTCAACTCTTGAAAGACGGTATTTTTATAAGTTATGAAAAAAATTAAGGTTTAAAATGTAAATTAAGGTAAATTTTTTAGCTTACATTAATCGGATCATAAACTGTTGCAAAATAAATTTTTCGTATCGCAACTACAATTTCTAACATTTCTATAATTCTAATTCAAACTCGTTTTTCCATATGCTTGTGAAAATGTTGTCTTTACCAATACTTTGCCAAAGTTATTTCAGTAAAATTTGATCATTAGAGGTAATTTTCCCAAGCGCCTTATAATATAAATTGTTTGCTTTGGTGCTGTCATCCGAGAATTTTGAAATCATTTTGGCTTATCTAAACTCAAGTTGTCTAAAAATAACATATTAATATTCTTTGCTATATACTATAATCAATCATAACTTGTTAACATACTAATATTATAATATGTTACTAATTTTAATTTTGGCGAAGTCTTGGGAAAGACCGTTTTTCCATAGGCCTATGGAAATGTGTGTTTAATTAGAATAATAAAAGGTAAAGGTCTTAATTGCAATATTAACAATTTATTATGCAACATAGTAGTAATAAATTTTATAACCCGATTCATGCAACCCGATAATTTTATCTTCATTTATTATAATTTGCACTTTAAACCTTGGTTTTTCAATGACTTGTGGAAATACCGTCTTTCAAGATACGGACTCTTTAATTTTTCACTATATATAATCAACCATAACTTGTAAAATTATATACCTTCTAAAGATATATCTATGGGATAAGTGCCAATATAACCATATCTACTTGAGTAAGTGCCAATACAACCCTATGATAATTTTTAGTGCAAATATAACCCGAACTAGTTAATTAAAGTGTCAATATAACCCCCAGACCCCATTTCCGGCATTGACCTCAATTTTTCAACGTTAACTCTATGTAAATTGACCAAAATACCCTTTGGGCTAACTCTGAAATTAGGTGGACAATTTTACCCTCATAGTTCGCCGGACCGCCATAGTTCGCTGAAATTAGGTAGGGTTATATCAGTACATTATGCAATCTTATTAGGTTATATCATCACATTCCTAATGTTTGCAGGGTTATATCAGCACATTTCTAATGTTTGTAAGGTTATATCAGCATATCCTTAAAACTTATAGGGTTATATTGGCACTTTCGAATATTGAAAGGTTATATTGGCACTTATGTCAACTAGGTAGGGTTATAAAAGCACTTTTTTCTATATCTAAAATCATAAATATCTCATTATACTATATATATACACTACATGTATACGTGTATACATATCACTGAGAAAACCCAAAGAAACACATAATCTGAATGACTAAATTATTTTTTTAGTCCCCTACAAAGTATCTTATTCCATGTTTTGATCCCCATTTGCAAATCAACCCTTAGACGGTACCCAACAAATTCAAAACAATTTGTTTGGTCCCCAAAGGTGGTTTTCCGGTAAGGATAAATGGTTTTTTGGTATATCAAGGGGTATAATGGTAATTTACTAATTAAAAAAGTTTCAATTAAACTTTTCTAATTTTTAATTTTCTTTTTCTTCCACCTTCCGCAGCCTACTGCCGCCTACTGCCATCTTACTTCCTTCTCTCTCATTGCAGTAATCATCCTCTTAAACAGCTCCAAACTCAGTAGAGTAAGTTCATCTAACCAGGCGTCTGCCCGCCGCCCGAAGGTGATTTCTCTAACTGCGCCATCGCTGACCGGCCAGTCGAACAGTGAGGGATCCGCAGAGGAGGCTTTGGAAGCGACGACGTCGATACATCCATCGACAATGCCGAGATCCTCCGCGGGGAGAGCTTCTCACAGGAATGGAGAGTCTGGATAGAGTGCTTAATATTCTTGGGGACATTTTCAGAAATATACCTCTCTGTCCTGGAGATGAGGTTGTCCTCGGAGTACTCCTCTGTCATGTGGAGCAGGTGCGCCGCACATCGTAATAGAGCGATGTTTGATGGCGACAGCTCGATTTTGACGCTGTAACAGAATTTAGCGGCGGCCTCGAATGCCTCCGCACCGCCCGGGAAATCCGGAAGCGTGATGTGATACGTGTTCTTATTCTTTGAGGCAGGCAGAGAAGACAAAATGCGGTGGCAGAGCTCAGCCGGAGAAGACGAGCGCTTCTTTGTCCCTGTTTTCTTTTTATTTTTTATCTTTTTAAACTTAGGGGTATAATGGTCATTTTACATATTTTGACCAGTTTTACCATTGACTTTCCCTAAAAACCATCTTTGGGGACCAAAAAAATTATTTTGAATTTGTTGGGTACTGTCTAAGGGTTGATTTGCAAATGGAGACCAAAACATGGTATAAGATACTTTGTAGGGGACTAAAAAAACAATTTAGTCTAATCTGAAATAACAAAATATTCAGATTTTTTATACAATGGTAGAGTATTTTTGATAGAAACATGTATACATATTATTTATTTATTTATATATGATAAAGTCTTGTTGTAGAGTGACTAAAACGGTGAAATGATGACATTTTATAATTAGTGAAACTAATAAGGTCATTTGATATTTACTTTTATTTATTGCAATGGGATACATATAAGAGTGCGTCTCTTGAAAGACGGTCTTTCCATAAGTCATGGAAAGACCAAGGCTTAAAGTGTAAATTAGAAGAAATTAAAATAAAACTTTCGGGTTGCATGAACCGGGTTATAAATTTTATAACTACTACATGTTGCATACTAAATTTTTAATGTTGCAACTAAGACCTTTTACCTTTTATTATTCGAATTAAACCCCGTCTTTCCATAAGCATATGGAAAGACCGTCTTTCCCAAGACTTTGCCTACATATAATTATGATAACCTTTTAAAATGAATCTCAACATATAAATAATTACTTTGTAAATAATTTTGAATGAAATATTAAAAAAATAATCCATTTTTATTGTATTCAATATTTAACGGTTTTTAACCAAATTAATTTTTGACTAAATTATTTTTTTAGTCCCCTACAAAGTACCTTATACCATGTTTTGGTCCCCGTTTGCAAATCCACCCTTAGACAGTACCATACAAATTCAGAATGTTTTGTTTGGTCCCCAAAGGTGGTTTTCCGGTACACCGAAACTGTTTTTCGATATAGTCAGGGGTATTTTAGTAAATTTACTTATCAAAATATTTTAATTTTTCTTTTATTTTAATATTTTTTTGAAAATATTAAAATAAAAACATTTTAATATAACAGAAAATTTATTAAATAAATATTTTAATAGAAAATATTTTTAGAAAATGAGAAACATTTTAAAGTTTAAGATGCAAATATTTTCTTTCACCTCCGCCCATACCGCCGCTGCCGCCTTCAGTTTCCACCATTTTCTTCTTATTCTTCGAGCGCAGCGGCTTCAGTTTCCACCATTTTCTTCTTATTCTTCAAGCAGAGCTTGTTGATTGGCTTCATCTCCGGTGAAAATGAGGGCCTCAATCTACGACGAAGATGAGGTCCTCGTCTCCGATGAAAATGAGAGCCTGGATCTCCAGCGTCGCGATGGACGAACTCAAACCAGGGGCGGAGATGGAGGTTGATTCAATGACGGAGTTAGGGTTTGCAGGTCTAGTCCACGGGCGGAGATAGAGGTGGCAGAGTTAGGGATTGGCGCAGATTGAGGTGAAGGAGTCCTCTGGCGGAGACGCGATTGAATGTGAGGAGGAAAATGGTGATTGAAAGTGAGGAGGAAGGTGAGGAAAATGGCGATTGAATGAAGGTGAGGAGGAAGATGAGCGTGTGATATTCACGTGCTCAATTTGTGGACCATTTTGTCTTTGGAGCGTTATTTCATGCGCTCGATTGCTGAGTTTTTTTTAAACTCATGGGTATAATGGTTATTTTATATATTTTGACCAATTTTACCGTTGACTGTACCTGAAAACCATATTTGGGGACAAAACAAAACATTCTGAATTTGTTTGGTACTGTCTAAGGGTTGATTTGCAATTAGGGACCAAAATATGGTATAAGATACTTTGTAGGGAATTAAAAAAATAGTTTAGTATTAATTATTTCATTTTATAACTCTATAATTTTTCTTAAATGACTCAACTTTAAAATTTGAAATAAAACTTAATTTCAATTTTAATTACTCTACCAGTTATTTATAGATGGTATGGAATTCATTGGAAAAAAAATTGAAGTAGTTTAACTCTGGAGCTTAGAATAAAGTGAAAAATCACGGATGCAAATCGCACATTAAATTTTTTGACGTTTTAATTGGCTGAATATATTAAAAGAAGATACACCTCCTAATATTTGAAATGTTTGAATCGTAAGATACACCTCCTAATATTTGAAATGTTTGAATCGTAACGTGGTTGCAAATAATACTCGTGCGATTCACGCTTTAAAATAATTGAATATATATATATATATATATATATATATATATATATATATATATATATATATATATAAAGAATGTAATTTATTTTTTAATAAAACTAAAGTATAATTTGTAATATTTTTATTCTACTCCATTTCTACTGAATTTTTAAAAATTTTTATAACTATAACTTTATGTTTATATTTTCAAATGAAATAAATTAAAAGTAGAGTCCGAGTAATATATGATCGAAATTGAATATCAATAAATAAACTTCATTTATTTCATGAATATGATTTTATATAAGACAAAGTCGTGAGAAAGACCGTCTCTCCATATGCTTATGAAAAAACGGAGTTTAATTTGAATAATAAAAGGTAAAAGGTCTTCGTTGCAATATTAAAAATTTATTATGCAACATTTAGTCGTTATAAAGTTTATAACCCGATATCGATTCATGCAATCCAAAATTTTTATCTTCATCTCTTCTAACTTGCACTTTAAACCTTAGTATTTCCATGGTTATGGAAAGACCGTCTTTCAAGGGACGGACTCATATAATTATGATAACCTTTTAAAATGAATCTCAACATGTAAATAATTAATTTTTAAATAATTTGAATGAAATATTATAAAAATAATCAATTTTTATTGTATTCAATATTCAACGATTTCTAACTAAATTTAATATTTCACTTCCTAACTCATATAATTTTCTTTAAATGACTAAACTTTAAAATTTTAAATAAAACTTAATCTTCATATTTTAATTAATGATATTGCGCGAAGTATTCCCTATGTTTATTGGATAGTTTTATTTGAAGAGGTAGTCTTTTTATAAATTATGAAATATTAATTTTAATTTTAATATTGTATTTTATATTTTTAGTTACAGATTTTAGTATATCGGTTAGGTAAGATTTCTTACAGACGGCTTGTCCATAATATTATGCACAAGTCACTTATTTTTTTACCTTATATACTGCATTTGTTAAATTACATACTAAACTTAGAATTTTTTTAAAAAAAATTCTATATTATATATTTTTGCATTTTCACATTCAAATACATATTATTATTTTTTAAAAACATTTAAAATATAATATTTAAATTTTATAAAAATTTTACAATATTTAATATAAAATTCATTGTGAACTGTCCATAAGTTTATGGACATAAGTTTATGCAAAGATCGGCTTTCCTAACACTTTCTCTATTTTATACATTTAAGTTGAATAGAGTAGCATTTAATGTGCTTTGTCTAGTACGTATCATTTCAAACAATATTTAAATTTCATAAAAAATTTATAACACGTAAAATAAAAATGCATGTGAATTATCATAAGTTTATGTAAATGCTGCATTTGAGACTTTCTCTCTCAAAAAATGCTGTTCCTTTGTACGAGTAATTTTGTATTTATTTGAAACGTTTCAGGAATGAGGACAACTGGTGCTTTTAATTTTGAGGATCTGTTTGTGAATTTGTGAGCATCTGACAGAAATAAATCACATATTGATCCCATCCGCCCGCTGACAAGTAAGATTTTAAATTCTGATAGTTATAGTATGAAATATTTTTCAATTTTCAGTGGACACTAGAAATAGACCACTAAATAATTAGTTCTTAAACATCGTAATTTACACCCTCATTAGTTGTGGGTTCGAACTCAAGTAGTCTTGAGGGAGAGAATTTCCGCGGTAGTTTATATTCTTCGAACCGAGCTTTCTGACGTACAGCGGAGATTCCAATGACATGCAGCACCACATACGTGGAAGGTTTGAAGGACAATATTCTCAAGTCGATGCTAACTTCTGGGTTCTAAGAGATTGCACTATGAATTCACTTTCTTAGATGACAACAGGGTTTAGGTTCATTTTAATTATAGTTGTTGTTTGATGTTTTTATTTTTAGGTGTCATGTTGGTGCTCTAGCGACTCCGGCGAGATATAGGTTCCTTCCAACCGTTGATTGGAAAATCCAGCAACAATCTCCAAAACAGTTCTCAATATTAGAACTACAAAGTTGTAACAACCCGGTGGGATTAAACTGGCCAATGAAGAATAATTATTGAGGCAATGCAATACCGTTCTTCTTCAAAGCAAAATGGGCATGCCGTTGGAACTCCTCTAACATACGCCTCTCACTGATAATCAGAAAATTTTAGCAACAACCTCACCTAAAACTATAGAACTGATGCAACCCGGTGAAAATTAGAAGTTTAGAGGCACAGATGAAATAGTAGACTGCCAATATGGCATGTGGACTTCAATATGGGAACTATCCTAAGGATTGACAAATTCATTTTTGAGAGATTCACCCCACATTGTGTGAATCAGATTGTGATTTTCAAATTTAGAAATATTAGTTCTAATTGTTAGTTATGTTGTGTGATTAAAACTAATATAATTATGTAATAATCCTGAAATTAATGAGGATGAGACCATTATTTTCGGAAAGAAAGAAAACAGCAGCATTGAAACTTTGCTTACTATATATTCTATAATGGTTTTACTGAAAACACAAAAAATTGTCAAAGTGAAAAAATTAAACACATGTAGGACATCATCATACATGAATGAGCTTGTAGTGTCAGAGAATATTTGAATTTTTTTTTAAAAAATTGGGGTAAATCATGCACTTAAATTATCAAAATATTCCTGATTACATGTTTTGATAGGTTATGTGCGTTCATTACAACATCTCTATGCACTTTGATGACATGAATATTATGGAAAATCATGCTAGCATTAAGATGCTTCTAACTAAACTTTTTAGACTCGGTGGAACCGATGGATACTCGCTGGTATGGTTGAGGACCATTTCGCAGTCTGTGCGAATGCATATTTGAGTTGGCGCCCATATGACTAGCATGTATCATAGCTTCGTAAAGGGCTATGAGTTCCGCTTGTGCTGGCAAAGCCGCATGTATTACGCGATAACCTCGGTAGGATGTTGAAATATCTGAACCTTGTGCAACACACCATGCAGCTACTGCCTTACCGTCCTGTTTTCGAAATGCAACATCTGTATTGAAGCACATCCAATCCTCATATACCTGGTTGTTGTGATTACCCTCTGCGTACCAAAGAAGTCGCATGCCTCCCACTAGTTCCACCTTTGTGTTTTCCCTATGAGTCTGAGTCGCCATGTCTTCCAGCTCCACATGTGATGAGTTCGAGTTAGCTAAAACTGTGTGACATGATTCCGCATTGCTAGCATTGTCCTCATAGGTAACCCTGATCATTGCTAGAATCATATCAACCGATGGTTTATGTTGTCCAATTGTTGCGTAATTTCTTGTACACCAAATCGCCCATAATGCATGTCAGGTTTATATCCTCCTTTTCCGGTGCAGTTTTGAATCACTGACGAAGCCACGATTCCAAATTTAGTGGGGTTCCTTAACCAAAATCAAACCCAAGTCTAGATAATCTCCATATCCTACGTGCAATCTCACACTGTACGATCATATGGGACACCGTTTCAACCTTTTGATGACACATTTGACAATATGGTGAGGCCTCCATATTTCTCAATCTAAGAGCAGGTCCAGTTTGGTACAACATTCGTTACCAACCTCCATACAGGAATTTTACTTTCTCCGGTATGTTCAAATGTCATAATGTCTTCCACAGATGCTGTGTTTCCTTCATATTGGTGGCGACGGTTAAAGATGATGGGTTCTGGCTGGACACCTTATTCCATGCCTCATGATATCCACTTCTGACGGTGTATTTCCCGATTGATTCCATGTCCCAGAACTGAAAATCCCTCATTCCTGATGAATTATATGGAATATGTATTCCTGCTATGTGGTTGACAATTTCTGAACTAAAGAAGAGTCTCAAAAGAGGCATTCGCCACTGCTGATTACTATCGATCAGATCACACACCTTGAAGTCCAGTTATGGAAGGAGTTGATTTTCATACCTGATTGGATTCCTTTGATGTGGAATCCACTCCCCCTGGATGCTAATCTCATGTCCATTGACTACCTGCCATTTTAGGCCGCTGACAACGAGATCCCTTCCCCACATTATGCCTCTCCAGCCCCATGTTAAGCCCTGTTTCAATTTGACCTTGCAAAAATCGTATTTGCTGTAGTACTTAGAAAGGAAGAACTTACAGAAAAAGGATTGTTTATCTGTAACCAACTTCCATGCTAGCTTTCCTAACAAAGCCTGGTTCATCTGCTTAGTGGCGTGCATTCCTAGTCCCCCTTGCCACTTTGATTGGCACATTGTTGACACGACTTCCAGTGTATTCCCCTTCCCTCTGTATCTCCTGCCCAGATGAAACGTGCAAGATGGCTATCAATTTTCCTGGCCACCGTAGACGGTATATGAAAGGTACTCAGTGTGTATTGGATTGTTGATGCTAGCACGTGTTTGGACAGGGTGATTCTCCCCCTGATCGAAATATCCCCAGTTTTCCATACAGATGTTTTTGCCTTAACTCTTTGGATTAACTTACTGAACATACCAACTTTCGGGCCAGTGAAATCCATATCATGTCCAAGGAACTTATCCTTAAGTAAGTCTGAAAATATTCTGAATGTCTGCCTAAGCCTCTCCTTGGTGTGTTCATGTGCATTTGGGCTGAATAGGATTGCCGACTTCTGAAAGTTAATTCTTTGGCCAGAGCATACTGCGAAGAGATTAAGTGTCCTTGCTAGTTTTGTTGAACCTTCCTCCGAGATGTTGAAGAAAAGGATACAATCATCCGCAAACATGAGATGTGAAACCAGTTGGACCGAACACCCAATTTTAACACCTTGGCAGACACTCTGGAACCCATCTGATGCTATCATAGATGAGAATGCTTCTTGGCAAAGGATGAATAAGAATGGCGAGAGGGGACAACCTTGCCGTAGTCCCTGTTTTGGATTGAAGCTCTGTGATATCGTACCGTTGAGCTTAATAGAGTATGACACCGTAGTGATACAAGCCATAATCCAGCAAATCCATAATTGAGGAAATCCCATGTGTACCATAATCTTCTCCAAAAATTCCCAAGAAACTCGATCATAAGCCTTACTCATATCTATTTTCATGGCTGTCATCACCTGTTTCCCCGACTTCTTCTTACAAATGAACTCGATTACCTCATGAGCGATTAGGGAATTTTCAACAATAGATCGTCCTCGAACAAAAGCTGACTGGTTACCCGAGATGAGGAACCCCATGACTTTCTTAATTATGTTGGCTAAGATCTTCACAGTGATTTTATATGTGACATTGCATAGACTTATAGGTCGTAAGTCTGCTGGTTCCTTTGGACACCTTTTCTTCGGGATAAGGACGAGAGTAGTGTGGTTCCACTCCGGTGGCATAGATGCATTTGTGAAAAAATTAGAAATCGCATTTATGACCTCATCACCCACTTCAGACCAGTAATGCTGGTAAAAACCTGGTGGTAGGCCATCTGGTCCATGTGCCTTCCATTTCCCCATTTGAAAAATAGCTCCTTTAATCTCCTGTGAAGTCACAGGTCTCTCCAACGCCTCCTGTTGATTGTGATTGACCCCTCTGGTGATGAGATTTAGAATGTCCTACATAGTCGAATGTCCAAATGTATCCTCCGGCATGACCGATTCAGTGAGAAATACAGAGCTCACATGACTGTAGACTAACTGCTGAAGATCCTCCTTCTTTGATATCCAATTTCCTACATCGTCCTTGAGATGGGTGATATAGTTCCTTCCTCTCCTTTTTTTGCACCCATTTATGGAAGACTTTAGTGTTTTTATCTCCTTCGCTAAGCCATAGTGCTTTGGCTCTCTATCTCCAGTTGTCATTCTGCAGAGTAAGAAGGCCCTCCAGTTGAACAGTTTTTGCATGCATACCATCTGCATCCTTCTGTCTCTGCTTAGCCCCAAGCTGTAGTTTCACCCTTTTGATTTTGTATTCCAGCTGACCAACATTCTCTTGAGCCCAGTCATGTACTCTGGCCACAGTTTCCAACACCTTCCTATTGAAAGATATTGTGGTATTATGAGCATCAGTGCAGACTTCTCCTGAATGATTCTGCAAGTTCCATATTGGCCTCCAGACACGTTTTACCACCTCCTTTGTGTTTCCATACCTTACCCACCAGGACTCAAACTTCCTCACCCTGGGAATGTGGGAAAACCTATCACTATAGTGTGTATTGATGATGAGTGCCCCGTGATCCGATCTCATGATTGTATGGTTTGTTACATTGTAACTCTAGAATAATGAGATCCACTTAGCATTAGAAAAAGCCCTATCCAATCTCTCTAGTATAAGATCACCTCCTTGTCTACCATTAGACCATGTAAACCATTGCCCCTTGTGCATAAGTTCAGTAAGGTTAGATTCCTGTAGTAGTCCCTTGAAATCCCTTGTGTCCTGAGACAAAACAGGCCTACCACCATATTTATCTTCCCTGTGGAGGACTTGATTAAAATCACCTGTGATCAGAACAGGTAACTGTGTTCCCTGTAGAAGCAAATGCAGGCAATCCCAAACTTTTTTCCCTTGAGGTCGATCAGGATGCCCATACACAAGGATCAACATCCATTCCTCGCCCTTGGCGGTAGTAATTTTACAACATACAAAATTTGGACAGCTTTTAACTACCAATACAAGGATTTCCGAAGACCAGGCTACACAGAGCCCTCCATGGGATCCTACTGAATCTACAACTTCCCAGCTAGTGAAATAAGTTCTACCTAGCCACTTCCTAACTTTACTATAAGCACACTTAGTTTCCATTAAAAAACAATATTGGGGTTATATTGATTGATGGTATTGTTTAAGAACTTTACTGTCAGGGGATGCGACAGGCCCCTGCAGTTCCAAGAGAGTAGATTCATGTACCTCTAGGTGGTTGTTCTGGACCAACCACCGAAATACCACTGCTTTGTGTTTGATGACCTTGCAACACAATCTAGATCACTGCATCAAAGATTCGTGCTGTCACAATAACTTGTTTGCCCTGCTCCTCACCAAGTGATAAGTCCAATTCATGAAACCCGGATAGCGATTGACACAACTGGTGCTGCTCCTGGACCTCTGTACATCTTTTCTTGTTAAAAGTAATAGCACTTATCTCCTCCTGGAGGAGTCTCTTCCTCTTAACACCCAACCCTTCCGTAACCGGCATATATTCCCCCATAGCTCATAGAATAGCTTTCCTCTGCGAATTGAAATTACCAAGATCAAGATTCACATTTTGGTCCATCAAGGGTTGTATGGTTACTGATTTTTGCCAAATTGTTGCACCACGACTGGGCCCCGCCTCTCTTCGTAATTACTGATCACTAATTTTCATCTTCTGTACTCTTTCCATATTATCCTGGATAAGAAACCTGGTATCTGTACTCCTATCAGTATTTTGTTTAAAAATTCAGAACCATTTCTTCCTTGAATTTGGAGAAGAGAAGCTTGTTTTTCGTGGAATTGGCCCATCCTTTTCCTCTTTCTCATGGCCCACTTCCTTTTCACCATTTAACAAGAATTCCTCAATTATTTGTTTACCTAGCAACCTCTCCATTTGTGGTCCACACGGCTTTGACCTCTCTTCCCCAATTTCCTTCCTGCCATTAAGCTCACTTACCCTTTCTCCAATATCCTCTCCCCCAAATTCGAAGTAAGCATCCACAAACCCATGATTATTGGCCAAACAATTATTTTCATGGGAATTCCGGTCTACCTCCTGTTCCTGTGGCCGAGCTTTATCTTCCATCTCCACCACAATATCAGCGATGGATGGGATCTCCAATACCACACCTCCGATCCATGCGTATCCCACCTCAACCACAAGGTTACTAAATGGAAGCTCCGATACCACACCTTCGATTCGTGCTTGTCCCGTCACAGCCACAGGTAAATCCTCCTCAGTAGATCCACTAATAACATTAGAAGCAACACCATTGAAATCTTCATCATGTTCAACTCCGTCATTGACCTTTGATTGTGTATTGGCATAACCGATGGCGATGAAATTATAATCCTCATTGTGCAAGGCATGTCCCGCCTCCACAAAGCCGAAACAAGCACTAGCTTCAACCTGATCCGATCTGAATCCCACTGTTGGTTCAGGTACTGTAGATAATTGTGTTGGACTCGTCTTTCCGATCATGTGTTGCTGTGAAAGTTTGTTGATTGGGTCTATGTGGGTTTATGTTGTGGAAAAGGTTTGGGCTGAGGTGATTGAGGACATAGAATGGTCCTTAAGTTGGGCCTTAGGTATTGGTGGGGGCAAAATCATTTTATTTAGAATAAGATGGGTAGATGGGTCAATGTTTCCATGTTGGGCTTGGGCTATATGGTTGACAAAATTTTGGGTTCCTGTTTCTTCTTTTTTATGTTGACTTGTTGAGCAGATCAAAAGAAAATTTTGAAACAATCAGGCAAGGAAGTAGAAGTTGAGACTGACCTGGGTCCCTGGGCATTAAATCCTCACTGCCTTCCCCCATTAAATCCATCCTCAATCCACGCTCAGTCCCAGTCCCATCATTCTTTGTATCAATTTTCTTCTTTCCATCTTGTCCAATTAACTCCGCACACCTTTTCTTGCCAACCATACTTCTAAATTCATCACCATCCTCTATTGGTAGCTGTGGAAGTAATCCAGAGACGATTGACTCTCCATTTTGTCCAAAATTTGTCTCCTTCTCTGGCTCTGAGTCAGGGCTTAGGGTCCGAAGAGGTAAAAAGCTACTGGGTTCATTAATATGAACACCAATATGACGATGTCGAGGGCGCAGTTTGCTTCTTCCTGCCCTTTTTGGTATAGTGTTCAACTTAGCCTTCCCTTTCTCATTCTCAACCACTTTCTTCCTTTCCACAGCATTGATAGTGTTAGGTCAAGGCTCCTTGAATGCGCTCTGGATGCTCATGATGCATCCGTCTCATCGCCTAGCTCGCCAAAATGAATAGTAAGCTCCATATCATAATTGAGCCCCTCATCAGACTGTTCACTTACTGTTCCGTCAACTCCAAAATGACTATCTTCCGAAAAAAACCCCGTTAGTGAGAAACGGTTCCGTTAATGTTCCATTTGCCAAACTAAATTATTTGACCACCGCCTTGTTAGCTGAATGACACTGTTCCGTTCCATCGTCAGCACAACTGTATCTTCTTTCGCCATTGATCATGTATTCTTCAACCACAACGTCACCGTTGTCACCCTCCACATGTCTTGTATGGGTCATTGGACCAACCGAAGTCTGTTGTTGCTGCTGATTTGGTTGTGGTGGCAGCAATGGCGTTGGATTCACCTCCAACATATCCACATCAGAATTGCCATTTTGGGAAAAAAAACCCCTTGACCCTCATCTTCCCAAAAGTTCGGTACTTATGGTAAGTTCATCAGCCTCTCACGTGCCTCCGCAAGACCCTGTAGGTAGATTTGATGAATCTCACCCCTACGACCCATCTCCCCTGGGGTTAGTTCTTGTCCATCATCTGGTTCCTCCTCCGGATCCACCAATGGGTCGTCTTCTGTTACATCCTCCGATGACTCCCCCGTTCTATAAATAGGTTGCACATCCTCCGGATTGTATTCCTCTGCCTCTCTCAATTCCTCTGGTGTAGGATAAATATCTTCCTCATACTTAAAGCCATCCAAAAATGCATGTTCAAGCATATGCAGAAACATGTGTTCATTTGTACAGAAATAATGAGGTGGGAACCTTGTGAACCTTCTTATCGGCATATGCCTGTGAATGGGTATAACTCCTCTGACAGGTCTCTAAAAATCTCTAGTTCCATCTCTGAACCGAGAGTAGCGAATCTGTCATCAATATGTCGTTGGAGAGCTTCTACATTCTGCCAACTGCAATGTGGGTAGGTGTGTCCTAGAGCACCACATCGTCGACACATTTTGTGAACTCTTTCATAACCAATGGTTATCCAAACCATTCCTCCCCTTCTCAATCTTAACCAAAAGCCGGATACCAATGGCTTATGGACCAGTGTCCACACCCAGACACTGACATACTCTGCATGTTGCAGAAGTCTTCCCCCGAAATCCACTTCTTCGGTATTGCCAACAACGGACGCAAACCTTTGTATGGTATTCCCACCATAATATACCATCGGAAGGCCGTAAATGCGGATCCAGAATAGTACTTTGGTTACTGTCATGTGTGACAGAACAATTTCAGGTACTAGTCTATGCAAAGCCATCAAACCACCGGCGATGTTCACCGGACCATTATAAAGGGCTGCTAGGAGCTTTGACCGTTGTTGAAACTGGATAACATAGAACTTACCATTCTTTGCAATGACATGAACACATTCTCCCCAATAGTCCGATATGAGGAGCTGCATTCTTGTAAGTGCAAAATGGCGGTAGTCGAGGAATACCCTACTAGACTATCTTCTAGTATTCTCTGCCCCCGATGGTATTCCTCCTCCATTGGGTTGAAAATGACTCCCCTTCTGGACAGAAAATTCGTCTCCCTGATGAGCTCATCTCCAATAAGGACAACTCTTCTCTTCTCCGAATTCTCTGAGCCATCCCGAGAAACTTCTGACCAGTATTCTTCCCGAACCGTATTGGCCATGCTTCCCCTGACTTGACTTCTTGGTTATATGTGATAAACTAGTAAATGGAATTGGAAATGTGTATGGAAATTGTGTGTGTGGCATGAACTGATGGTTGGTTAGGTTTGTGATTGAATGCCAAGGTTGGAATATTGATGGTGATGGATTTTTATTTTTGATGCACAGGTACTGAAAGCATAGCTTGATGCTGGTGAAGATTGGAAAATGGTTACAGAACTACTGTAGCTCCCAAAACTCCTGGGAGAGAAACTTAAAGGAGAAGATAACTATACCTCTCTCTGTTGAAGTTTTAATATTTGAATTTAGAATGATGTGCATTTATACCCTTAGGTTGTGTGTTTGTACATATATGTCCTAAGTGTTTTAAATGTGCATGTATGTTTATATGCTCACTTAAAAATTTGGTCATTTTTAATTTTGGTTGAATTTAAATGAAATGTCATTTTTGCCCTGATAAAAAATGAATTTAAAATTTATGATATTGTGCAAAACTCCAAAACCCAAATTCCTATTTAGGTCTTCCCCTCGGCCACAACTTTTCTCTGTCCCGAAGAAATCCTTCTAAACTCGAAGTCCACTACTTCATGGGTAAAATCGTCCAAGATTATATTGAAAATAAAAAATAAGGGTACTTTGGTCATCTTCAATCCGATAAATACTGGAATTTGACCACCACCAATTCAGGGGTAAAATTGTCCAAGATTATTTTTAAAATTAAAATAAGGATATGTTGGTCATTTTGAGTCTAGTAAACATCAAAATTTGACCGGTCTACGCTGGTCTCCGACTATAAAGGTATACGTTTTTTAGTCAATGTCGGTCAAAGGGTATATATGCACATTCAAAAAATTGAGGGGTATATCTGCACAAAACTAGGAACTGGGGGTATGAATGCATTTTACCCTTTAATTAATTTGAGAAATTTAAGTTTATTTAATTTTAATATTAATATTTTACTATATTTAATTTTACACAATTAAATTTTAGATCATCTAACTGTTAGATGTGGTAATTTGATAATTAATACAACTAATGTGGTGATTTGATATTTATTTATATTTATTACAATGAGATTCTTATAATTTTTAAAAGGCAGAGTTGAGAAAAATCACCTTTCCATAGGCTTATGGAAAGACGGGATTTAATTAAAATAATAAAAGGTAAAAGGTTTTAGTTGCAATTAAAATTTTATTATGTAGCATGTAGTAATTATAAAGTTTATAACCCGATTCATGCAACCCGAAAACTTTATCTTCATTTCTTCTAATTTGCACTTTAAACCTTGGTTTTTCCATGACTTATGGAAATATTGTCTTTCAAGAGACAAACTCTTTTTATAATATTCTAAATATATTTTAAAATACAAATAATTATAGTACTCCTTTTGTTCCAACTAGATTACACTTAATCATTATCACACTTTTCAATGTTTAACATGTTTGACTGTTAATATGTTATCTACGTAAAATAACGGCAAATAAAAAGTTGATATTTAGAAACTGCTTGTTATGATGAATTTAACAATATAATAGACGATAATACTGTTGTTCATAAATCTATTCAAATATGCGACTAAACTTTGATAGAGAATAATGTCAAAAAAGTAAAAGTACAAATAGAGGTGGGACGGGGGGAGTAATTAAATTTTATGTTAAAGAGATTTTCATGACTATCTTATCATTAAACAGTCTAACATGGGGCAAAGTCTTGGGAAAGACCGTCTTTCCATATGCTTATGAAAAGACAGGGTTTAATTACAAAGATAAAAGGTAAAATGTCTTAGTTGCAATATTAAAATTTTATTATGCAACATGTAGTAGTTATAAAGTTTATAACCCGATTCATGCAACCCAAAAATTTTATCTTCATTTATTTAAATTTGCACTTTAAACCTTGGTCTTTTCATAATTTATGAAAAGATCATCTTTCAATAGGCGGACTCCTAACATGGACCAATATTTAAATTTAACTGAATTCATTAATTTAAGAAAATTAGTCCCTATAGAGTCAGCTTTAAAGTGAACCAGAAAAATCAATGGTGAAAAATAAAAAAGCCACGCTCTTCCACCATAATTCTTCCAATACGACATTATAAAAGGTGGAGAGCGTTGACTAAGTGCATTCTCTTTTGGCTCTTCTAATTTATTGTGGGTGGTTGACTTGACTTCATTTTCTACAGAACATTCTCAGAATCCCAGTTCCCCCACATCACAACTCCCCTCCACATAAAAACTAGTCAGAGTGTATGTAAAAAATGCAAGAGTTAAGTGCCCATATAAGAGCACGTACATTGGTAAAGTTTTAATTTGAGAATTTTGTTCACTCTCTCCTCTCAACAGCCTCAATTTTCATAATTATTCAGTCTTCCTTTCACATCAGCTTTAATCTGATCCCATTATTTTACACTTATTATCATTTACTATTAAATTATTTATTAGAAAGAAGTAATATAACTTTTACCTAATTAATTTTTTAAATTTTTTATTAATATAATTAAAATTTTCATTAGAAAGGAGTATGAAGTTGCAAAAAATATTTATTTAGTTTATATTAAAAATAGTATTAATTATATGACAAACTCTTGGAAAAGACCGGCTTACCATCTTTTCATAGGCTTATAAAAAGACGAAATTTAATTAAAATAATATAAGGTAAAAAGTCTTAGTTGAAATATTAAAAAATTTATTATGCAACGTGTAGTAGTCATAAAGTTTATAAACCGATTCATGCAATCGAAAACTTTATCTCATTTCTTCTAATTTGGACTTTTTAACCTTGGTCTTTCCATGACTTACAGAAACACAGTCTTTCAAGAGACGGACTCTAATAATATATACTTGATAAGTATATTAAAAAGTAAAATTGAATTATTTAACATGTCATTTTAAGATTAAATTAATTAATGGATCCACAAATGAATGAATAATGCATGCAATCTTTAATTTTGCTAACATGTGTGAGGCTTACATGCCACATGGCACGGGCCACCCAAACTTTCGTCTTCTCCTTTAAAGACTTCCCTCCTCCACATGTAGAAATTGAGTGAAAAGATAGGGTAGAAACCTTCCACTGTAGGAAAAAAAAAGCCTCTTTGCCATAAAAGTATGAGTAAAAATCTTCCTTTGTACATGCTTCAATTACCTTAGCAGGAAAAAAAGCAGTCTCTTTGTCATAAAAGCATGAGTAAAAGCATTTCTTTTTACAATGTTATCGGTACATGTACAAAGGAAGACTTTTACTCATGATTTTATGACAAAGAGACTTCTTTTTTCCCTACAATTGAAGGATTCTACCCTATCTTTTCACTTAATTTCTACACGTGGAGGAGGGGAGTGACTCTTAAAAATTTTGGGTGGCCCGCATCATGTGGCACGCAAGCCCAATACATGTTAGCAAAATCAAAGATTACATGCATTATTCAGTCATGAGAAAAGTGCTTATATAATACTACAAAATTCACATAAGTGTCAATATAACCTTTTGATAATTGAAAGTGCTAATATAATTCTATATAGTTTATACAAGTGCATTTCTACCCGTTCTGACAATATGAGGCAGAATTTTACTGAAAAGAAAATTTTACCCCTCCTAAAAAAATTCAGATTAAAAAGAAATAAAAGAAAATACACTAATACCCTCTAAAACCCTAACATCTTTCTCTTTTCACCTATTTTCGTTCTGCGCGCCATTCCTCTTTCTTATCCCCTGCAACAAAGACACTTCATTACTCTATTAATATCCAGTGATGTCCACCAATATCCATTGCCGCCCACCAATTTCACCAGTATCAGGCTCCATGATTTGAGAAATCCATCGCCATTTCCTCCGTTGGCTCCTTCCATGGCGCCCAATAGGTTTAATCGACATCTTCTTCAGCTTATTTATTGATTTAATTTTGAATTAAAATTAATGAAATGTTACATAAATGATCTTAGGTGCTTCCGGGCATGGTAGATAAAGGACGTGATACGATACCATTCACGGGCTATTCTGGTCGGCTCAGATGACGCGGGTGATGACGACGACACTGGTTGGCTCTGAATGGACTAACGACGGTGATGACAACATCGACGTCTTGTCTTCTTGAGCTTCAGGTAAGCGGAGAAGACGATGTACGAGAAACAAAAAAGGCGCTGGTGATAACGAGAAATAGATCTGAAGAGAACCTTGAAAGGGAGGGGCGGTGGTGAGGCAGCGACAAACAGGCAGTGGTAGTAGTGGTGGCGGTGATAGTAGTGGTGGTGAGGGCAAAATGGTCCTAACACTTTTAGGTTTTAGGTCAAAGGGCATTTTAGTCATTTTATATGTGGTTAACGCTGGAAATTCTATTTTAGGGTTATTTTGGCACCTATGTCATCTAGTTATGATTATTTTTGCACTAAAAATTATTTGAGGGTTATATTGGCACTTACTCAAGTAGATAGGGTTATATTAGTCCTTATCCCTTCATTCATTTGTGGATCCATTAATTAATTATTGGGATAAGTGTCAATATAACCCTATCTACATGAGTAAGTACAAATATAACCCTATGATAATTTTTAGTGCAAATATAACCCTAACTAGTTTATGAAAGTGCCAACAAAACCCTCAGACCCCATTTCTGGCATTGGCCTCAATTTTCCAGCGTTGACTCTATGTAAATTGACCAAAATAACCTTTGGACTAACTCTGAAATTGGGTGGACAATTTTACCCTCATAGTTCATTGGACCGCCATAGTTCGCTGAAATTAGGTAGGGTTATATCAGCACATTATGCAATCTTATTGGGTTATATCAGCACATTCCTAATGTTTGTAGGGTTATATTAGCTCATTTCTAATGTTTGTTGGGTTATATCAGCACATCCTTAAAACTTATAGGGTTATATTGGAACTTTCACTAACTATATAAGGTTATATTGGCCCTTTCGAATATTGAAAGGTTATATTGGCACTTATGTCAACTAGGTATGGTTATAAAAGCATTTTTTTTCTTAATTTAATCTTAAAATTATATATTAAATCATTCAATTTTACTTTTAAATGTACTTATCAAGTATATATAATGCAGTCGGTCTCTTAGAAGATGATCTTTTCATAAACCATGGAAAGACCAATGTTTAAAGTACAAATTAGAAGAAATGAAGATAAAATTTTCAATTGCATGAATCGGTTTATAAATTGTATGACTACTACACGTTGTATAATAAATTTTTAATTTTTTTTTGGAAAAGTAATTACTTCATTAATCTCTCAAAACTTTGAGCTCAACTTCTTTACAAATACTAATCTCATCTATCTATCTCAACCATTAACTTTGCACATTCTATTTTTAGTTTAGGTTTCAACCATTCTATATACACAATACTCTCCAAAATTTTGATTATCAATTCGCTACACCTCCCTTAGGCACAAATTCCTTCTCGTTTCGCCATCTCTATGCCCAGTAGATTGTCTCCGCAATAACAATTTTAAGTAACTTCCCCTTAGCTCATTTCCCTTTGCTATTAGCTAGAATTTAGCTCAACTCCTCACTCCATCCAGCCGGTTCCCTAGTTCTATGTAGCCACTGCAACACACACTGCTAAACACTCTTTGTTTGCATGAATTCGAAAAATAGATGTTGCACCGACTCCTTCCCTTCGCAGAAAGAGCATTTGCTCCATGGGTACCCTAAATGTACATGGCCTATCTTTTGTTGCCAGCCGTTTGTAACAACACAACCACAACGTAAACTTTGCTCTAGGCCTCGCATGATTCTCATACAACAACTTACACCAGGTTTTAGCAGGTTTCTCCTCCCTCAAACTGTTGCAAATCCTCCTAGTGCAAATCCTCCTAGTGCAGAATTTCAAACAATTCATCTACGATTTATAAGCCTCCAATCCTTGGACTTCGTCTAAGAATTTACTCAAGCTTTTAAGAATCTATGAGGCAGCAATTGGGAAGGCCATTTCCATTATATTCTTGTTTTTTATATAGACCCATTGTATCTATAGCCGATCAGATTTTCTATTCACATTCCACATCGTTTTGCTAATAACTGCATCATTCAATTCATGTAATGACAAGACATTTATACCTCATTTCTTCTTTGACTCGCATATATTATCCAATGAAACCGGGGCTTTCCTGGAGATGTTCTCATTCCCAGTCCACAAATAAGATCTGCAAACCGCCTCTATGTGCTTCAAAACAGCTTTTGGGAGGGAAAAGGCTTGCATCTAGTAGTTCGCCACCACAAACAATACACTCTTGATCAACTGAACATGTCCCACATAACTTAGAAGTTTCGAACTCCAGTGCCTAACTCTCTGAACCATCTTCTTAATTAAGGGTTGACATATTTGTTCAGTGATCTTCCTGCCTGCTAATGGAATCCCCAAATATCAGAATAGCAGACTCCCTTCTTTGAATTCAGTCGCATTCAGGATCAAGCTCCTCTGAGTATCCTCCACCCCTCCAAAGTAGACTCGACACTTGCTATGACTCACTGTGAGTCCTGTGGAATTCTCAAATCTCCTATAGGCTCTAAGCATCATACTTACTGATTCCACATCCCATTTGGAGAGCAACAATACATCATCAGCAAAACAAAGACTAGTGATCCCCAGCAGTTCACACTTTGGGTGAAACTTGAACCTCAAATCCAGCCCGACTCCTTGTAAACACCTGGTCATATACTCCATTACCAGTACAAACAAAAGTGGGGATATCAGATCGCCCTGTCTTAGCCCACACTTTGCCAGCACAAATCTCGTTAAGTTTCCGTTAACCAAATACCTTAATGAGACAGATGCGGTACAAATCATTATCCAGCGCACAAATTTCTCTGGGAACCCCATCTCCAACATGATTTTTTCCAGTGCCTTCCAATTTACTGTATCGTATGCTTTCTGAATATCCAATTGGATAATGCATTTGACCCCCCCCCCCCCCTCATTTCCAGTTATGTCCTCAGATTAACTCATAGGCTAACATAACATGGTTGTGTATACTTCTTCCTGGAACAAATGCCGCCCGATTACTCTGTACAACTTCTTCAATGACATTTCTCAGCCTATTGGTCAGTACTTTAGACACAATCTTATGTACAGTAGAGCAGCAGGAAATTGGTCGAAACTCTTTTACCTTCACAGCATTAGGGTTCTTTGGAACGAGTGTGACTATACTGCTATTTACGGCCTTATACAATCTGTCGTGCTTAAAGAAATATTGTATCACATCCATAATATTTCCACCCATCACCTGCCAATTAACTTTGAAAAAAATTGCATTGAAACCATTCACTCCCGGTGCTTTCAGGTTCCAATACCCTTTAATGCAAGCCTGACCTCCTCTTTTGAAATTGGCTTCACTAGCTTCCTCCTGTTATCAATACAGAGCAGTTTCCCTCTTCTGATGGTCTCTATGGCAATGCTTACTGATACGTTCCCTTCCTGTCCAATAAGCTTCTCTTAGAAATGGACCACTTCGCTATCCATCCCCTGCTGATCTGTGATCGTACAACCATTGTCTGATTCAAGTTTCAACATTCCCGCCATCCTATTTTTGCATTTTACGAATGCGTGGAAATACACATTATTACCATCGCCTAGTTGCAACCAGTCAACTTTGAACTTCTACTTGGCAATCGTTTCATGTATATTCGTTCATTTGTGCACCTCCTCTATATACTCAATTACCCTCTGAATTTTTTCTCTGCTCATCCTTTGCTTTATCAAATCTTGTTGTGCCATATCAAGATCACCCTGTGTTACTTCCAGCTTGCTTCTCACCCCACAAATAGCTTTCATAAAACCCTTCAAGTCTTGTTGCAACCTAAGCAATTTCCTCCACACAACGTACATCAGTTTTCCTATAATCGATTTCCCCTAGCTTCTTTCCATAGCCATCAAAACTTGTTCATTCTCCAATAAGCAGTTTATGAATCTGAACTGCTTCAAATGTTTCCCTGGTTCCTCAAATAGATTCACACGTAAGAGCCCATGATTTGAAATACCTACACCCAAGTTTTTAATGACCGCATCTGGGAACTTCATAAACCATTGACCATTCCCTACAACTCTATCAATTTTTGAGTAAATCACATGGTCAACTTGTATGTTTGTCCAGGTAAAGAAATCACATGTACATTCACTCACTAAGCCGTTCACACCAACATTTATTTCAAATCCCAATACTCCTAAATTTGCACTACATTGCCCCAATCATGTCCTCCGTACAGAGCACATTATTGAAGTCTCCGATGATAATCCACGGTCCTTGTGCCATACTCTGAGATCTCTCAATATCAGCCCACAGCTTCTTTCTCTACTTCAATACATTCCTTGCATACACTGTTGTAATCCAGCAAATAAGAACCTTGCTTTTGTCACACACCTTACAAAGGATCATTTGATCAATCTCTCTTACCTTCTTCACTTCAATCTTATTCCAGTCCCAAAGACACCATATTCTGCCAGAGGGATGCAATGCATAATTATCTTCAAACTGCCATTTCCCTCCAAACACCTTTCTAGCCATCTCTGCATTTTATTTTTTCACTTTTGTTTTGATGATCACATCAAACATAAAATTCAATCCCCTGAGACAGGAGCTAATCTCTTTCTGCTTTGCTGCATTATTGAGCCCCCTGACATTCCATGAAATTATCTGAAACCCTAGAAGAGAAGTTAAGACTATTATCATGAAGTTTCAATAGTCTTAACTTCTAGGGTTTCAGATCTTACCTCTTGTCCCAATTGTGGCTCTTCCTCCGTATTCTCATCTGTGTCGCCATCCCCTTCGCTTTTCTCCTCTATCTGACTGGCAGTGTCCATATGCTCTTCATGTATTTCCCTGCTCCAATCAGCGGTCGGCCTCGCCCCCGCTTCATAGCAACCACGATCGCACCGTTAGTGTGTGTCAATCGCACGTACAACCAGAGAGAAAAAGTTCTTATATATATATTTAAATTTTTAATATTGCAACTAAGACCTTTTACCTTTTATTATTTTAATTAAACCATATCTTTCCATAAACCTATGAAAAAGAAGGTAAAGACGGTCTTTCCCAAGACTTTGTCATATAATTGATACTATTTTTAATATAAATTAAATAAATATTTTTTGCAATATCATACTCCTTTCTAATGAAAATTTTATTTATATTAATAAAAAATAAAAATATTAATTAGGTAAAAGTAATATTACTTATTTCTAATAATTAATTTTGATAGTAAATTGATAATAAGTGTAAAGTAGTGGGGTTAAATTAAAATTGATGTGGAAGGGGTTGTATGATGTGAATGTGACTGAATGATTGTGAAAATTGAGGCTATTGAGAGGAGAGAGTGGGTAAAAGTCTCAAATTGAACCTCTACCAATGAACATGCAATAACCCTATATTTTGGTTGAAAGTGCCAATATGACTCTGTGAATTTGAAAAGTGCTATTATGATCCTAATATTTGATTGAAAGTGCTAATATAACCCTGGAGGCCTGAATTTAGCCTTAATTCTGGGAACGGACTTTTAAAAAGTTGAAATTTTAGAAAAATTGAAAAGTCTATATTACCCTTGTTTCTCTATTCATAAACCCTGGTCTTTTAGCTTTCCAGGGAAAAGTGATGTCCCTTTCATTATCGCCGCTCTTTCATCAGATTACCACTGCCACACTCGCTCTGACGGTTTTACAGTTCAACCTCTTTGCCAAGTCTCCAACCACTTTCCCAAAATTTGCCCAAACCCTCTTTCACGAGTAGAAACCCTAGGTCTCTCCGGAAGGCTTTCAAAAATAATACAACGGTGGCGGCGGCATTTTCTTTGCTGTGCTAGATCCCATAGCGCAAGAGATATTTTATATTTCTATGGGCTGGGCTTTATATATCTGTAAGCTTCTTCACAGTGGCGTCAAACCTCCACAAGCGGCAGAGCAGCATCAGAGTCTCAAAGGAAGAAGAAACATCCACTATCGACGGCTTCCTCTTCGCCTATCTGCAGGTTAGCACGAGGGTTCGTAATTCACTTTCATCTCGAACAGATCAAGTCTCATCATCGGAGCTTTGATTTCACCACCATGGTTAGTGCGAGGGTGTTTAAGTGCTTCAATCGGGAGGGGGCAGGAATGTTTCTCGCAGGGGTAGCGTTGTCGTGGTGAGGCCGAAAAATTGTTTGGTGTTCAGGGGAAAGGCGAGCGATGGTGGTGGGAGAGAGCAAGCAGAGTGGCGGCAGGCACTGGTGTGGGTTCAATTGCACAGATTCTGATGGTGGCGCTACGATTGGAAATCTAGATTCCAGCGGCGGCGGAGGAGGTGGTGGTGATGAAACAGGCAGAGGTGGTGCTGAAGGTGGTTTTGAGGAAGAAGAAGAAGAACCTTAGGGCATTTTTGTCTTTAATTTTTTAGTTTTAAAACTTAGGGTATTTTAATCTTTTTGTATTTGGTCAAAGCTGGAAAATACAAAGTCAATGCCGGAATAATGCCAGAAGGTTATATAGGCACTTATGATGCAAAAGATAGGGTTATAACAACACTTTCTAACTTCACGGAGTCATATTGGCACTTTCGACCAAAACATAAGATAATATATGTATTTTTCCCAAAATTCAATTGTACTCCTGTCCATAATTTCTTGATTTTGTCTTTTGAAATTTATTTCACCTATTTTTAATTACTTATTTTTGCCCAAAATTCAATTATACTCTTGTCCAGAATTTCTTGATTTTGTCTTTTGGAATTTCTTTCACCTATGTTTAACTAATTTTTTTCCCATTATGTGTTGTTTTTCAAAAAAGATAGTAGTTGGAAATAAAAAAAAATTGGGGTAAATCATGCACTTAAATTATCAAAATATCCCTGATTACATGTTTTGCTAGGTTATGTGCATTCATTACAACATCTCTATGCACTTTGATGATATGAATATTATGGAAAGCCATAGCTAGCATTAAGATGCTTCTAACTAAACTTTTAAGACCCGGTGGAACTGATGGATACTCACTGGTATGGTTGATGACCATTCGCAGTCTGTGCGAATGCATATTTGAGTGGCGCCCATATGACTAGCATGTATCATAGCTTCGTAAATGGCTATGAGTTCCACTTGTGCTAGCGAAGCCGCGTGTATTACGCGATAACCTCGGTAGGAGGTTGAAATATCTGAACCTTGTGCAACACACCATGCAGCTACTGCCTTATCGTCCTGTATTCGAAATGCAGCATCTGTATTGAAGCACATCCAATCCTCATATACCTGGTTGCTGTGATTACCTTCTGCGTACCAAAGAATTTGCATATCTCCCACTTGTTCCACCTTTGTGTTTCCCCTATGAGTCCGATTCGCCATGTCTGCAAGCTCCACATGTGATGAGTTCAGGTTAGCTAAAACTGTGTGACATGATTCCACACTGCTAGCGTTGTCCTCATAGGTAGCCCTGATAATTGCTAGAATCATATCAACTGATGGCTTATGTTGTTCAATTGTTGCGTTATTTCTTGCACACCAAATCACCCATATTATAATGCATGTCAGGTTTATATCCTCCTTTTCCGGTGCAGTCTTGAACCATTGACGAAGCCACGATTCCAAATTTAGTGGGGTTCCTTGACCAAAATCAAACCCCAGTCTAGATATTCTCCATATCCTACGTGCGATCTCACACTCTAGGATTATATGGGACACCGTTTCAACCTTTTGATGACACATTTGACAATATGGTGAGACCTCCATATTTCTCAATCTAAAAGCAGGTCCAATTGGTACAACATTCATTACCAACCTCCATACGAGGAATTTTACTTTCTCCGGTATGTTCAAATGTTATAATGTTTTCCACAGATGCTGTGTTTCCTTCATATTGGCGGCGACGGTTGAAGATGATGGGTTATGGCCGGACACCTTGTTCCATGCCTCATGATATCACTTTTGACAGTGTATTTCCCAATTGATTCCATGTCTCAAAACTGAAAATCCCTCATTCCTGATGAATTATATGGAATATGTATTCCTACTATGTGGTTGACAATTTTTGAACTGAAGAAGAGTCTCAAAAGAGGCATTCGCCACTGCTGATTACTATCGATCAGATCACACACCTTGAAGTCCAGTTGTGGAAGGAGTTGATTTTTATACCTGGTCGGATTCCTCTGATGTGGAATCCACTCCTCCTGGATGCTAATCTCATTTCCATTGACTACCTGCCATTTTAGTCCGCTGACAACGAGACCCCTTCCTCACATTATGCCTCTCCAGCCCCATGTTGAGCCCTGTTTCAGTTTTACCTTGCAAAAATCGTCTTTGCTGCAGTACTTAGAAAGGAAGAAGTTAGAGAAAAATGATTGTTTATCTGTAACCAACTTCCATGCTAGCTTTCCTAACAAAGCCTGATTCATCTGCTTAGTGGCGTGCATTCCTAGTCCCCCTTGCCACTTTGATTGGCACATTGTTGACCACAACTTCCAGTGTATTCCCCTCCCCTCTGTATCTCCTGCCCAGATGAAACGTGCAAGATGGCTATCAATTTTCCTAACCACCGTAGACGGTATACGAAAGGTACTCAGTGTGTACTGGATTGTTGATGCTAGCAGGACAGGGTGATTCTCCCCATGATCGAAATATCCCCAGTTTTCCATACATATGTTTTTGCCTTAACTCTTTGGATTAACTTACTGAACATACCAACTTTCGGGCCAGTGAAATCCATATCATGTCCAAGGAACTTATCCTTAAGTAAGTCTAAAAATATTCTGAATGTCTGCCTAAGCCTCTCCTTGGTGTGTTCTTGTACGTTTGGGCTTAATAGGATTTCCGACTTCTGAAAGTTAATTCTTTAGCCAGAGTATTCCGCGAAGAGACTAAGTGTCCTTGCTAGTTTTGTTGAACCTTCCTCCGAGATGTTGAAGAAAAGGATATAATCATCCGCAAATATGAGATGTGAAACCGGTTGGACCGAACGCCCAATTTTAACACCTTGGCAGACACTCTGGAACCCATCCAATGCTATCATCAATGAGAATGCTTCTTGGCAAAGGATGAAAAAGAATGGCGAGAGGGGACAACCTTGACGTAGTCCCTATTTTAGATTGAAGCTCTGCGATATCGTACCGTTGAGCTTAATAGAGTATGACACCGTAGTGATACAAGCCATAATCCAGCGAATCCATAATCGAGGAAATCCCATGTGTACCATAGTCTTCTCCAAAAATTCCCAAGATACTCGATCATAAGCCTTACTCATATCTATTTTCATAGATGTCCTCTCTTGTTTCCCCGACTTCTTCTTACGAATGAACTCGATTACCTCATGTGCAACCAGGGAATTTTCAACAATAGATCGTCCTTGAACAAAAGCCGACTGGTTACCCGAGATGAGGAACCCCATGACTTTCTTGATTCTGTTGGCTAAGATCTTCGCAATGATTTTATATGTGACATTGCATAGACTTATAGGTCGTAAGTCTGCTGGTTTCTTTGGACACCTTTTCTTCGGGATAAGGATGAGAGTAGTGTGGTTCCACTCCGGTGACATAGATGCATTTGTGAAAATTTTAGAAATCACATTTATGACCTCATCACCCACTTCAGACCATTAATGTTGGTAAAAACCTGGTGGTAGGTGACGGGCGGGCGGTCGTCGCGCCCGCCGTGCAAAAGATAATTTATAAGCCCTAAATGCTTACTTTCTACAACTAGGTAGATAGTGGCAAATCGGGGTCGTCCAATGAGAAGAGGGATCTTCCTAAGCGTCTAAGCACACAATGGTTGATACTAGGCTAGGAGTAAATATATATACACACACGTAAAAGCAAGTAAAAAGGGGGGGGTTTGGTTGGTTGGTTGGTTGGTTGGTTGGTTTCCTAACTTAACAAAGATAAAAAGACACGATAACTAGCAACGTCAAGTGACTATGCTAATCATCAAACGAAACTAAAGAAAAGGGGTTTTAAACTACAAAGGTAAAATGCCTTGGGGGCAACGGATATCCACTTCCACATCTAATGTAGTTCATCGAATCATTCACACATTCCATCATATAGCATTCATGACCCAACGCTCACACACCCCATCTAGCAAGTACCACAACACACACATCACAAGGAGTTCTAAGTTCATGCTCATAGATCTTCATGCAAAGGCGCTACGGAATTCGTCACGTTCCTACACCTAAACAATTCAACCGCACAAGCACTCCCTATGCTCAAACCACTCATGGCACACGTGCAGTGAAACACACCGTCAAGAATACATAAACGCCAAATAACAAATGCTTCAAGAATGAATTTAAATCATCTATTCAATACTTCAACTACTTGTCGTGGAGACTAAACTCCTATCCTTCTTAGTTCGTAGTTTGCGAGAGTGAGTTCGACATCTCTCGTCAAACCTCACCAATGACTCCCGAGTCGCGACCACGACTCAAGGTGTCATTGGTGGCATTTAATCACGAAGGACCAACAAGCTTGGCAATGCTTATGACCACTACACCGTGACTAAGCATTAAACCAATTCATGGATTGGATGAACGTGCAACGCACATTCATCCACGAGCATATGACTCTCTCGTTTGCTACACAAACGAACATGACGAAGAGTTCAACATCAATCACATTCGTCTAGCACATTGTCAACACACTAACACAATCAAAAGCTCTAATTCACACTCATACATTCCTAACAAGAACAGGGGGGAAATTAACCCAAATCCCCCAAACCCTAGCTAGCAATTCATACAAGCATTCATATCATCAAGCTCTCAACAACATCAATGCAATCAACAATTAACATTCAAAGCACAATAAATGCACAATAGCAAAAACACCAAATAGATAAATAGAAATGGTTCTCAATACATAGAAGTGGAAGCTTCAATCCATAGCTCCCAAGTACAAGAACTACTCTAGAACAACAAAAGACATAATTAAACTAAGAGAAAGCTAAGAAAAGAAAGAAGAGAAAAACCTAGAATTTTCGCCCAAAAATGCAGAGAGAAGCGGGCTGGAAAAGCTGGAGAAGAGGAGGAAAGAGAGGGTATTTATAGTGCAAAGAAAATAAGAATGATTTCTGGCCGCCCGTTGGTCGCGACTCGCGACGAGTTCGTCGCGACTCGCGACGGTGTTGGTCGCGACTCGCGATGGTGTCGCGACGGCAGCCACAGTTTTGCATTGTTTCTTTGTCTTCTTCATAGCCATCCCTCTCAATCTTCAAGTCTTCAACAGCTCCAAAATGGTCTTCAACGGCCTCCGGTCTTCATGTCTTCGAAGTGAGTATCCAAAAGTCTTCGAAAGTATAGTCTTCAATGTCTTCCGGTCTTCGTTGCTTCCGTGTTCTTCCCTTGTCACACAAAATCCACTTAAAAGAGGTAAAAGAGTACAAAGTTGCTTTTGCCTCTCCTAAGTGAATTTCAAGGTAAAACACAAGCTCTCGATAATAAAAGAGCACAAAAGTAATCCTAAATACTACTAAATAATGCGTCTAAAATGGACACATCAAACCTCCCCACACTTAAACCTTACTCGCCCTCGAGTAAGAAAAGATTTAAGCATACGGAGGAAATGGCATATCCACATCCTAAAACCCCTAAAATAACCACACAAAATGGACATATCAAACCTCCCCACACTTAAACCTTACTCGCCCTCGAGTAAGAAAAGATTCAAGCACACGGAGTAAATGATATATCCAAAACCTAAACTAATCCCCCAATCAAAGCCTCACAAAAACTCTTAATATCAAAAATCCCAAAATAAAAGCTCACGTGAGAATTTTTTCACACACACATCCCCAATCCTAAATCTAACCAAACCTACCACTTATTAATTCACTACCCATAAAACATTTCAAAGCCCCGAATTGATATTCCCAGAATCCAATGACACAAAATGAAGCTAAAACCATAGAGGAAGTTTTAAACACATGCTTCACCTAATGCCAATATATCAACCAAAAAAAAAAGTAGAAAGAGATAAGGAATTTGAAAACCACACTTCGTTTCCTAACCCACTAAGCTACCCAATCCCAAGAGGTCTATAGATGTTGAGCTACCCGATCCATCCGTGTGACAACCGCAACCTTATGACTCCAACGCCGGCAAATGAGTGAAATCATAGCATTTTTTAATTTCTCTCAATTTCTCTCATTTTGCCTAGGAGCTCTTTCGAGTTTTCATCCTAGCCACACATCATGTTTCTTTAGCTCACATCTCACCTTTTTCCGCACATTTTAGCCTCTCATTTTTGCCTAGGCCGCCCTTTAAGGGTTTTCGACCTATCCGGGCCCCCAATGTTGCCTAAGTTGCCCTCTCGGGTTTTCAACTTAGCGGGTTTTCTTTTTTTTTTTTCTTTTTTTTTGTTATATATTTTTTTTATTTTCTTTTTCTTTTTGTTTTTCTATTTTTTTTTCTCATGTTTTTCCAATGAAAAGTAGCAAAAAGCATTCCAAAACAATCTAGCATGCATATGAGTCCTCTAACCCCTCCCCACACTTAAAACATTACATTGCCCTCAATGTAAACACGTAAGGCAAGAACAATATAAATCAAGGTAAGGGAGTTAGAGTGACACCCATTTCTCCGCAAATTCGCCGGTGATATGGCGATATCCAAGTACTTGGATGGTCCCGAGATAGGTTTCGGAACCGGAAGGGTGAGCAAAGATGCCGTAGAAGAACTCACCCCTCGAGAAAAGCATTGTCTCCATGGCGCCGTTTGATCAAGACTACACCACGAAGAACACATTAAACTCACAAGCACATAAGGATATGTAATACTAGGTTTAGCATCAAGAGTTAATAACCATAGTATTGTCAAAGAACAAACAATCAACCCTCAATCACCACTATAAGATTATGCATGAAAAATATCCAACATATATTGACATGTATACAAGCATCATTATAGGATAAGAACTTACGGTCACAATGATGTAGTCGGCATACTACAATCAACAAATGTACTATAAAGATGCAAGAATGTTCATATGCCAATATATGTAGGATGGTGGAAGAAATGAGAGGTATGTGATGTTCTTGGGAGTGTTGGGTGGAGAAGAAGGAAAGATCATGCAATGTTTAAAATCATTTGGAAACTTGGAAGCTTGGAAACTTGAAACCCGGGCTCAAAAAATTTTCAAAAGTTACTGAGCACGTCGCGACTCGCGACGGGGTTGGTCGCGACTCGCGACGAGCCTCGCGAAGTCATCGCGACTCGCGGAAAGTGGAGTCCGGAAGCTCAAAATTTTCTGAGCTCGTCCGACTCGCGATGAAGGGTGTCGCGACTCGCGACGAGCCTCGCGAAGTCATCGCGACTCGCGGAAAGGTGAGTCCGAGAGCTCAAATTTTTCTGAGCTCATCGCGACTCGCGACGAAGGGTGTCGCGACTCGCGACGAGCCTCGCGAAGTCATCGCGACTCACGGAAAGTTGGCGCTGGGAGTGATTTTTCTCCCCTGTTCGTCGCGACTCGCGACGAAGCCCATCGCGACTCGCGACGGCAGGGTATCCCAGGCTTAAAATTTTTTCTTTTGCTTACCAACTGTCCAAGCTTTCTTCCCTCGTTCATTGATCTCGTTCCTTCATCTCCTTCATTGCAATGCACTTTACTTTGCTACAAAATCACAGAAAAACAAGCCATAAAAAGAACAAAACAAAACAACAACAAAAACAAACTAAGAAACACAAACTAAGAAACAAAAACTAAAAGAAATGCCGAATTTATTTAACGTCGTCGGCACGACGAAGCTCCGTATTTTTAAGGTCGTCGGCACGACCCTAATGTTATCCGTATGGTGAAGGCTTGAAGCTCTTCACCATGAGCATCCAAAATAAGAGAGGTGGGGGCACAAAACTTTCAAGAGGAAAGTCTTGTGGAGGTGAAGATGGTTCAAAGGGAATTAAGTGGTTATGGAGCTTGGGATAGTCTTTTGGCTCCTCTCTCGTTTCCCTCAAAACTTCCGAAAATATTAGAGTTGGTTCACTAGGTGGGAGAAGGGGTGACAATGCTAATGGATGATGTAGCACTATCACCTCTTCCTCCATTTTTCTATCCTCTACAACCAACTCCTCATCCCTTTCAAACTCAAAATCATTTTTATTGGTGACTTCACTCACCGAATCATCGAGTTCAAGTTGGGATGGTGTGTTTTCAGAATCACGAGCTTCCATGCGGGCCAATACCTCTAATATGTTCCTCACATGCCCCTCAATGGCCTCAACACTAGAGGAGAGCTGGGTATCCGGCTCCTCACTAGTAAAGGAGTTCAAGTTTGCTATGGTATTTAAGACATCCTCACGTGTCAAACTTGAACTTCCTTGTTGGGCTTGGTTTTGGGGTATGGTATAGGGTGGTGATGGCCAACTAGGTTGCTCGTAATATTGGTTTTCCGGCTCATTCTCATACCACAAATCCGGACTACCACTCCATTCCGGATTGTAAGAGTTGTGGTATGGATAGCATTCATGAGCTTCTTGCCCTTGAAAACCAATATCTCCTACCTCTTGATAGCACTCTTCATAGTACCCATGGTTTTGGAAACCAAGGGTTCTTTCTCGGTCATCGTGCTGTTCCCACAACAAATGGCAAGATTCGGTAGGATGGTCGGAATGACACATCCTACAAAACCTTGCTTGTTGAGCCTCTCTTCTCATCATGAGTTCCCTCAAGGTGAGACGCTCCATTAAATTTTTATTTTTTTTTTCAAAAGTTCGGAATCATAGTGCAAGGATTCTCGATAAAATAAATCACCAAGAACTCAAGCAATACCTACTCCGAACAAAAACAACCACCAAGTAGTGGAAAATAAAAACAACTAGCTAATACACAACCAAATACACCTAAATACTTAAGAATAAACGCCTCTTCCCCGGCAACGGCGTCATTTTGACGGGCGGGCGGTCGTCGCGCCCGCCGTGCAAAAGATAATTTATAAGCCCTAAATGCTTACTTTCTACAACTAGGTAGATAGTGGCAAATCGGGGTCGTCCAATGAGAAGAGGGATCTTCCTAAGCGTCTAAGCACACAATGGTTGATACTAGGCTAGGAGTAAATATATATACACACACGTAAAAGCAAGTAAAAAGGGGGGGGGTTTGGTTGGTTGGTTGGTTGGTTTCCTAACTTAACAAAGATAAAAAGACACGATAACTAGCAACGTCAAGTGACTATGCTAATCATCAAACGAAACTAAAGAAAAGGGGTTTTAAACTACAAAGGTAAAATGCCTTGGGGGCAACGGATATCCACTTCCACATCTAATGTAGTTCATCGAATCATTCACACATTCCATCATATAGCATTCATGACCCAACGCTCACACACCCCATCTAGCAAGTACCACAACACACACATCACAAGGAGTTCTAAGTTCATGCTCATAGATCTTCATGCAAAGGCGCTACGGAATTCGTCACGTTCCTACACCTAAACAATTCAACCGCACAAGCACTCCCTATGCTCAAACCACTCATGGCACACGTGCAGTGAAACACACCGTCAAGAATACATAAACGCCAAATAACAAATGCTTCAAGAATGAATTTAAATCATCTATTCAATACTTCAACTACTTGTCGTGGAGACTAAACTCCTATCCTTCTTAGTTCGTAGTTTGCGAGAGTGAGTTCGACATCTCTCGTCAAACCTCACCAATGACTCCCGAGTCGCGACCACGACTCAAGGTGTCATTGGTGGCATTTAATCACGAAGGACCAACAAGCTTGGCAATGCTTATGACCACTACACCGTGACTAAGCATTAAACCAATTCATGCAATTACACGAGATTGGATGAACGTGCAACGCACATTCATCCACGAGCATATGACTCTCTCGTTTGCTACACAAACGAACATGACGAAGAGTTCAACATCAATCACATTCGTCTAGCACATTGTCAACACACTAACACAATCAAAAGCTCTAATTCACACTCATACATTCCTAACAAGAACAGGGGGGAAATTAACCCAAATCCCCCAAACCCTAGCTAGAAATTCATACAAGCATTCATATCATCAAGCTCTCAACAACATCAATGCAATCAACAATTAACATTCAAAGCACAATAAATGCACAATAGCAAAAACACCAAATAGATAGATAGAAATGGTTCTCAATACATAGAAGTGGAAGCTTCAATCCATAGCTCCCAAGTACAAGAACTACTCTAGAACAACAAAAGACATAATTAAACTAAGAGAAAGCTAAGAAAAGAAAGAAGAGAAAAACCTAGAATTTTCGCCCAAAAATGCAGAGAGAAGCGGGCTGGAAAAGCTGGAGAAGAGGAGGAAAGAGAGGGTATTTATAGTGCAAAGAAAATAAGAATGATTTCTGGCCGCCCGTTGGTCGCGACTCGGGACGAGTTCGTCGCGACTCGGGACGAGTTCGTCGTGACTCGCGACGGTGTTGGTCGCGACTCGCGATGGTGTCGCGACGGGGTCATGACGGCAGCCACAGTTTGCATTGTTTCTTTGTCTTCTTCATAGCCATCCCTCTCAATCTTCAAGTCTTCAACAGCTCCAAAATGGTCTTCAACGGCCTCCGGTCTTCATGTCTTCGAAGTGAGTATCCAAAAGTCTTCGAAAGTATAGTCTTCAATGTCTTCCGGTCTTCATTGCTTCCGTGTTCTTCCCTTGTCACACAAAATCCACTTAAAAGAGGTAAAAGAGTACAAAGTTGCTTTTGCCTCTCCTAAGTGAATTTCAAGGTAAAACACAAGCTCTCAATAATAAAAGAGCACAAAAGTAATCCTAAATACTACTAAATAATGCGTCTAAAATGGACACATCAGTAGGCCATCTGCTCCAGGTGCCTTCCATTTCCCCATTTGAAAAATAGCTCATTTAATCTCATGTGCAGTCACAGGTCTCTCCAACGCCTCCTGTTGATTATGATTGACCCCTCTGGTGATGAGATTTAGAATGTCCTGCATAGTCGAATGTCTAAATGCATCCTCCGGCATGACCGATTCAGTGAGAAATACAGAGCTCACATAACTGTAGACTAACTGTTGAAGATCCTCCTTCTTTGATAGCCAATTTTCGGCATCGTCCTTGAGGTGGGTGATAAAGTTCCTTCCTCTCCTTTTTTGCACCCATTTATGGAATACTTTAGTGTTTTTATCTCCTTCTCTAAGCCATAGTGCTTTTGCTCTCTGTCTCCAGTATTCATTCTGCATAGTAAGAAGTCCCTCCAGTTGAATAGTTTTCGCATGCATACCATCTGCATCCTTCTGTCTCTGCTTAGCCCCAAGCTGTTGTTTCACCCTTTTGATATTGTATTCCAGCTGACCAACACTCTCTTGAGCCCAGCCATGTACTCTGGCCGCAGTTTCCAGCACCTTCCTATTGAAAGATATTGTGGTATTATGAGCATCAGTGCGGACTTCTCCTAAATGATTCTGCACGTTCCTGATTGGCCTCCAGACACGTTTTACCACCTCCTTTGTGTTTCCATACCTTACCCACCAGGACTCAAACTTCCTCACCGTGGGAATGTGGGAAGACCTATCACTATAGTGTTTATTGATGGTGAGTGCCCTGTGATCTGATCTCATGATTGTATGGTTTGTTACGTTGTAACTCTGGAATAATGAGATCCACTTAGCATTAGCAAAAGCCTTATCCAATCAAGGAAGAAATGGTTCAAAATTTTTAAACACAGTACTGATAGGAGCACGGATACCAGGTTTCTCATCCAGGATAATATGGACAGAGTACAAAAGATGAAAATTAGTGATCAGGAATTACGAAGAGAGGCGGGGACCAGTCGTGGTGCAACAATTT
Organism: Rubia yunnanensis; assembly: GCA_037428765.1. Lineage (NCBI taxonomy): Eukaryota > Viridiplantae > Streptophyta > Magnoliopsida > Gentianales > Rubiaceae > Rubia > Rubia yunnanensis. The sequence continues at coordinate 74,624,647 of CM075071.1, read as the reverse complement.
GGCCAAGATCAGTAACCATACAACCCTTGATGGACCAAAATGTGAATCTTGATCTCGGTAATTTCAATTCGCAGAGAAAAGCTATTCAATGGGATATGGAGGAATATATGCCGGTTGCGGAAGGGTCGGGTGTTAAGAGGAAGAGACTCCTCCAGGAAGAGATAAGTGCCATTACTTTTAACAAGAAAAGATGTACAGAGGTCCAGGAGCAGCACCAGTTGTGTCAATCGCTATCCGGGTTTCATGAATTGGACCTATCACTTGGTGAGGAGCAGGGCAAACAAGTTATTGTGACAGCACGAATCTTTGATGCAGTGATCCAAACTGTGTTGCAAGGTCATCAAACACAAAGCAGCGGTATTTCGGTGGTTGGTCCAGAACAACCACCTAGAGGTACATGAATCTACTCTCTTGGAACTGCAGGGGCCTGTCGCATCCCCTGACAGTAAAATTCTTAAACAATACCATCAATCAATATAACCCCAATATTGCTTTTTAAATGGAAACTAAGTGTTCTTATAGTAAAGTTAGGAAGTGGCTAGGTAGAACTTATTTCACTAGCTGGGAAGTTGTAGATTCAGTAGGATCCCGTGGAGGGCTCTGTGTAGCTTGGTCTTCGAAAATCCTTGTATCGATAGTTAAAAGTTGTCCAAATTTTGTATGTTGTAAAATTACTACCTCTTCTTCCTGTGGCCGAGCTTTATCTTCCATTTCCGCCACAATATCGGCTATGGGTGGGATCTCCGATACCACACCTCCGGTCCGTGCTTGTCCCGCTACAGCCACAGGTAAATCCTCCTCGGTAGATCTACTGATAACATTAGAATCAACACCATTGAAATCTTCATCATGTTCAACTCCGTCTTTGACTTTTGATTGTGTATTGGTATAACCGATGGCAACGAAATTATAATCCTCATTGTGCAAGGCCTTCCCGCCCCCACAAAGCCGAAGCAAGCACTAGCTTCAACCTAATCTGAACCAAATCCCACTGTTGGTTCAGGTACTGTAGATAATTGCATTGGACTCGTCTTTTCGATCATGTGTTGCTGTGAAGGTTTGTTGATTGGGTCTATGTGGGTTTGTATTGTGGGAAAGGTTTGGGATAAGGTGATTAAGGACACACAATGGTCCTGAAGTTGGGCCTTAGGTGTTGGTGGGGGCAAAATCATTTTATTTAGAATAAGATGGGTAGATGGGTCAATGTTTCCATGTTGGGCTTGGGCTATATGGTTGACAAAATTTTGGGTTCCTGTTTCTTCTTTTTCGTTGTGACTTGTTGAGCATATCAAAAGAAAATTTTGAAACAGTCAGGCAAGGAAGTAGAAGTTGAGACTGACCTGGGTCCCTGTGCATTAAATCCTCACTGCCTTCCCCCATTAAATCCATCCTCAATCCACGCTCAGTCCCAGTCCCATCATTCTTTGTATCAATTTTCTTCCTTCCATCTTGTCCAATTAACTCCGCACACCTTTTCTTGCCAACCATACTTCTAAATTCATCATCATCCTCTATTGGTAGCTGTGGAAGTAATCCAGAGATGCTTAACTGTCCATTTTGTCTAAAATTCGGCTCCTTCTCTGGCTCCGAGTCAGGGCTTAGGTTCCGAAGAGGTGACAAGCTACTGGGTTCATTAATATGAACACCAATATGTTGATGTCGAGGGCGCACTTTGCTTCATCCTGCCCTCTTTGGTATAGTGTTCAACTTAGCCTTCCCTTTCTCCATCTCAACCACTTTCTTCATTTCCACAGCATTGATAGTGTTAGGTAGAGGCTCCTTGAATGCGCTTTGGATGCTCATGATGACATCCGTCTCATCGTCTAGCTTGCCAAAATGAATAGTAAGCTCCATATCATAATTGAGCCCCTCATCAGACTGTTCACTTACTGTTCCGTCAACTCCAAAATGACTATCTTCTGAAAAAACCCCGTTAGTGAGAAACGGTTCCGTTAATGTTCCATTTACCAAACTGAATTGTTTGACCACCGCCTTGTTAGCTGCATGACACTGTTCCATTCCAACGTCAGGACAAATGTATCTTCTTCCGCCATTGATCATGTATTCTTCAACCACAACGTCACCGTTGTCACCATCCACATGTCTTGTATAGGTCATTGGACCAACCGAAGTCTGTTGTTGCTGCTGATTTGGTTATTGTGGCGGCAATGGCGTTGGATTCACCTCCAACATGTCCACATCAGAATTGCCATTTTGGGGAAAAATCCCTTGACCCTCATCTACCCAAAAGTTTGGTACTTCTGGTAAGTTAATCAGCCTCTCACGTGCCTCCACAAAACCCTGTAGGGAGATTTGATGAATCTCACCCCTACGACCCATCTCCCCTGGGGTTAGTTCTTGTCTATCATCTAGTTCCTCCTCCAGATCCATTAATGGGTCGTCTTCTATTACATCCTCCAAGGACTACCCTAATCTATGAATCGATTGCACATCCTCCGGATTGTATTCCTCTGTCTCCCTCAATTCCTCTGGTGTAGGGTAAATATCTTCCTCATACTTAAAGCCATCCAAAAATGCATGTTCAAGCATATGCAGAAACATGTGTTCATTTGTATAGAAGTAATGAGGTGGGAACCTTGTGAACCTTCTTATCGGCATATGCCTGTGAACCCGGGTAGCAGGTGGGTATAACTCTTCTGACATGTCTCTAAAAATCTCTAGTTCCATCTCTGAACCGAGAGTAGCAAATCTGTCATCAATATGTCGTTGAAGAGCCTCTACATTCTGCCAACTGCAATGTGGGTAGGTGTGTCCTAGAGCACCACATCGTCGACACATTTTGTGAACTCTTTCATAACCAATGGTTATCCAAACCATTCCTCCCCTTCTCAATCTTAACAAAAAACCTGATACCAATGGCTTCTGGACCAGTGTCCACACCCGGACACTGACATACTCTGCATGTTGCAGAAGTCTTCCCCTGAAATCCACTTCTTCAGTATTGCCAACAACGGATGCAAACTTTTGTACGGTACTCCTACCATAATATTCCAACGGAAGACCGTAAATGCGGATCCAGAGTAGTACTTTGGATACTGTCATGTGTGACAGAACCATTTCAAGTACTAGTCTATGCAAACCCACCAAACCACCAGCGATGTTCACCGGACCATTATAAAGGACTGCTAGGAGCTTTGACCGTTGTTGAAACTAGATAACATAGAACTTACCATTCTTTGCAATGACATGAACACCTTCTCCCCAATAGTCCGATATGAGGAGCTGCATTCTTGTAAGTGCGAAATGGCGGTAGTCGAGCAAATACCCTACTAGACTATCTTCTAGTAGTCTCTGCCCCCGCTGGTATTCCTCCTCCACTGGGTTGAAATTGACTCCCCTTCTGGACGGCAAATTCGTCTCCCTAATGAGCTCATCTCCAGAAAGGACATCTCTTCTCTCCTCCGAATTCTCTGAGCCATCCCGAGAAACTTCTGACCAGTATTCTTCCCGAACAGTATTGGCCATACTTCCTCTGACTTAACTTCTTGGTTATATGTGATAAACTAGTAACTGGAATTGGAAATGTATATGAAAAATTGTGTGTGGCATGAACTGATGGTTGGTTAGGTTTGTGATTGAATGCCAAGGTTGGAACACTGATGGTGATGGATTTTTATTTTTGATGCACAGGTACTGAAAGCACAGTTTGATGCTGGTGAAGATTGGAAAATGGTTACAGAACTACTACAGCTCCCAAAACTCCTGGGAGAGAAAACTTTTGTAGAAAAAATCAAATAAACTATTGAGAACACTTGAAGTCTTTCCACCTTTGTTGGAAATAATTGAGTCTGAGAATGAAATGTGTCTATGAGAAGGATTCACTTTATAGAATAATAACTGACACAGTAATTAATCAGGCCGAAAAGAAAGGATGTCAGAATTCATATAAGATGGATTGAATTATTCATTTAATTAAAATTGACAATGTAAACTATAAAATTCTATTATTATATAAGTAAGGATTTTATCATTTGGCATGAGGTTAGATAAGTCTTAATGCGTGTTTTCGTAATAATAAATTTTGTTAATAATTTATAATGGTACATAATTAAAGATATTAGTGATCAAACATTTTTTGGAGTCAACTGTCAAAAGTTGTGCAAATTATGGTGGAATTGAATTATAAAATTTATGAACAATAAATTAAAATAATTGTTATAATGAATCTAACAACATATTATAGTGATAATATTACATATATTAATAGAATTTAATGGTTGAAACCTCCTCAATTTGACTTCAAAAAGTGAAACTGTGATGCGTAATTATTATCTATAATATGTTGTTGGATTCATTATAACACATGTTTCCTCCATCTTACTATATTTGACATCATTTTCGAATAATTTTCTCAAAGTATATTTGACTATTTAAAATGTATAGTCAAATGTTGGTTGAGAAAATTGATTAAAAAGTATGTCAAACATAGTAAAACGAATGCAGTAATATCATTTTTAAAATTCAAACTAAAAAACTTTGATTAGAATGGATGTGTATTTTGATTGTATGTTTAGGGTTCCAACTGATTTCTATTAAATTGAATTAAAATAAATTAAACATGGTGACATAAAAATGTCAATCTAAAATTTATTGAATTAAAGTAAGATAAGTTAAAAAAATAAACCCATCTAACGATAAAATTGAAAGATATTTTACTGTTTCAACCTCCTACCTCTCCTACTAAAATATCAACTTTTAACTGCCAAGTCTCAAATGAAATAAATTAATGTATGGTTCGAGTCATATGTAACCGAACTCGAATATCACTAAATAAACCTTATTTCACTGAATAAAATTTTATTTATTATTTTATATAATTACGTATAAGTAGTACTGAGTATATAAAGAGTCTGTCTCCCAAAAGACCAACGTTTAAACCGTAAATTTGAAGAAATTAAAATAAGATTTCAGGGTTGCTTTAATCGGGTTATAAATTTATAATTACTGCACGTTGCAAAATAAATTTTTAATATTGCAACTAAAACATTTTACCTTTCTATAATTCTAATTCAACTCCGTCTTTCCATATGCATATGGAAAGACGGACTTTCCTAAGATTTTGCCATACAAATAAATTTCAAAATAAAATTATTAAAAATTATTTCTTTCATAGCTTTTATTTTATAAAATTTTAGAAATAAAAACTAGAAGTCTAATCCCAAATCGCTACATCAAATAAGCTTTTGAGAAAATTCGAATTGAACCAATTATATTCAAAATTTGTAAATTCACAAAATTAAGTATGAGGGTATGAGGGTGCGGTTATCACTGCAAGACCTAAGTGTAAGATCGATTCTAATTGCCAGGTAAGCCGACTATAAAGCTCATCCATGCTCAATCATACTCATAACCGTACTAGGTCTCCAAGATGAACAACCTCATGTCGATACCTACCACTTTTTTTTCCATATATTGAAAACAATTGCAGTGTTGGCTTGTGTGGGTGAAGCCTTACAGGCTCGATCACATCTCTTGCTTGTTGTTGGGCTGAGAGCAACCAACACTTTTTTTTCCATATATTGAAAACAATTGCAGTGTTGGCTTGTGTGGGTGAAGCCTTACAGGCTCGACCACATCTCTTGCTTGTTGTTGTGCTGAGAGCAACCAACCACTTTTTTGCAATATATTGAAAACGATTGCAGTGTTGCCTTGTGTGGGTGAAGCCTTACAGGCTCGACCACATCTCTAATTGCTTGTATTGCTTGTTGTGCTGAGAGCAACCAAGCTAAGTGCGACGTACATGGGAATCAGGTGGTGGAAGTTGAAGCCTTGCAAACTCGAACCAAGCTAAGTGGTGAAAGTTGAAGCCTTGCAAACTCGAACCAAGCTAAGTGGTGAAAGTTGAAGTCTTGCAAACTCGACCACGTCTAATGGCTTAGTGTGCTGAGAGCAACCAACTTTCCTCTAATGGCTGAGAGCGTTCCTCTAATGGCTTAGTGTGCTGAGAGCGTTCCTCTAATGGCTTAGTGTGCTGAGAGCGTTCCTCTAATGGCTTAGTGTGCTGAGAGCGTTCCTCTAATGGCTCAGTGTGCTGAGAGGACCTCTAATGGCTCAGTGTGCTGAGAGGACCTCTAATGGCTCAGTGTGCTGAGAGCATTCCTCTAATGGCTCAGTGTGCTGAGAGCATTCCTCTAATGGCTCAGTGTGCTGAGAGCATTCCTCTAATGGCTCAGTGTGCTGAGAGCATTCCTCTAATGGCTCAGTGTGCTGAGAGTAACCAACTTAATGGCTTAGTACTTAATGGCTTAGTGTGCTAAGAGCGTTCCTCTAATGGCTTAGTGTGCTAAGAGCGTTCCTCTAATGGCTTAGTGTGCTAAGAGCGTTCCTCTAATGGCTTAGTGTAGTGAGAGCAACCAATGGCTTAGTGTACTGAGAGCAACCAACCTACGTGTGACGCACGTGGGAATCAGGCGTGTGACGCACGTGGGAATCAGGCACGTGGGAATCAGGCGGTGACAGTTGGTAGGCACACATGCCACACAAGCTTATGATGTCACCTTTACCCAATCCAACGGGAATCTTCTAGCAGGCAGGTAGTTTTGGGAGAAAGGTATACACTGAAAGTCAACTTAAAATTACAAGGAGATTTTGAGTTTGAGAGAGGTAGAAGCATGAACATAGAGTTAATGGCCAAACATGTTTGGAAGATAATTCAAGATTCGAATTAAACTGTTATCAAGAGTTCTACATAAGTATTGCAACAACACAACTCATGCTCACCACAAACCTCGTCAAAACAAACAGGATCCAAAAGAGTAAAAGTTTTACATGAGATTATTAGACAAGAAAAGTTCTTGGAATCTTCAGAACTAGAATTACAAGAGGAATGTTCTCTTCTACATCTGTTCACTGACCATTCTCTGCTGTGGCTTCTTTGTGTAATCCCATAATGTATCCCCAGCTTTTGCCACAGCTCCAGACTGAAAAGTGAACAAAAGATTAGTCAACTTTAAGAGACAGAAAACTTTCAATGTAAGGCATACTACTCGAACCTTTTGATGGCTGATCGATCCAAGGGCCGTTCATTACAGTCAGTGCGGTGACTGCCTCGCTGTATTCCAGATTAGGAAGCAGCTTTGGAGTGACTAAGAAGCACCTACAGAAATTGGAAGTAAATACTTTGGAAGGAGAAAGACATCGTAGAAAGGAAAACTCAAAAGAGACCAACATCAAGTTTCCATGGCACAACTATACACTAAGTTGACGGTGTTTATGTTCATCCTTTTTCATGAAATGAGGTAAGACCTTGTGAACCATAAACTTCTCCTCCCCACGTATTAATATGAACGTGAATGTAAGTTTACATACAAAAATAACATCAATGGATTTAGACTTTCAATGAAACAGCATAGTATATGTCACCGCATATACCACAAAAGTTACAACTTACTGTGGCGTATTTGGCTTACTAGCTGCTCTGACTAATTGCTGAAACATCTTTCTCTCATTCACAGGGTCCATACCTTTGGAGAAAAGCAAATAATAACGATGAACAACCTTGACAGTATCTGCTAGAATAAATTTAAGCAGGACATAAGCAGGGCATTTACCAACCTTGGTTTATCTCATCAACAACCCTAAATGGGCAATTTGTCAGGTCTTGCAGAGAAACAAGATAGAGAATAGTCGCCACAGAACGCTCCTATGAAGAAAAAAGAGTAAGAAAATAACAGCTTGTAAAATATAATAAACTAAGATCCATGTAGCAGTCATACCCCTCCAGATTGATGTTGGGAACTGAGAACCTGTAGTTGTCCAGCTTGTCTGAGGATAGAGTGTTAGATAAAATAAAACAAGAGTGATATAGCAATTAGCAACAATGATGGCAGGTGATATGAATTACTGCATAAAATCTAGTATAGTGAGAGGACAGATCCATCCTTGTTTCTCTTGAAGTTTTTCCTTCAGGGAGCAAGTGCAAAAGTAATGCATATAGATAATGCGTGATGGCCATCATATGATGTGCCATATCCGGTTAATGAAAAACCAGTGCTACCGTTCATATGCTTTACATTCAGGTTGACAAAGTAATGTATATATAAGTAAATAGAAAGGGAAAATTTATAACAGAAGAGGAATAAAACCAAGAAAAAAATAATTACCTAAACTTTACTTTAATTAATATCCCATATTGAGCAAAGTCTGTGCCCCGCTCATCTGAAAACAGATCAATTAATACTAGAATAAAAATTATCTTTTACCGAAATTGACCTTGTAGTAACAAAACACCTACCAAGAGAAACTTCTCCTGCAACAGCCATTTCTTGAAAGTTACAGCTGAAAGTCTCATTGATTTGACTCACCAAGCTTTTCAATGTTGAAAGCCACCTCCCCTGTAGATTCATGAAATTGTCATTTAAACAGTTTGATGAATGAATTGGTTCAAGTGTGCAAGATCTTACACTCTAAACCTCTTTCCAGATCATCGATAATGTTTTATTTCAACCTTTGGTATGTAAGTTAGGTATGAGTCTTTTTTTTCCTTCTTTTTATTAGCTGCCTAAAGAGCAGGCAATTGGTAAAACTATGAAAAGCAGAGGTCTTTCTAACATTGATTCTATTAGTATAAGTAGATAATTGCAGTGGTAACTGTGGTTTAAGAGATTCTGTACAACCTTCAGTGAACTGATATCCTCTAAATGTGAAGCCAAATCCTTCTCATCTGCTTCTAGCTTCTTTGCCAGTGCATCTATCTGCAGAACCCTTATAATAAGGCCTTACAGGTTGAGGTAGCTGAAACGTAATAGCTTGCAACAGTACATACCTTCACCAGGCGGCTTTCATACTGTTCCAGCACATTTGGATTAAAGCAAAGAAGAGAGTTTGCTTGAGAAATTGTATCATGAATAGCAGCCTCCAAATCCTCAATAGTGGAGGGCAACTACAAGTTGATTGCAAATATTTTAGTCAGTGTGCCTGAGACTGATGAAGCACTTATTGAGGATAGTTGAATTTGAGAACTGATCACTCATAAGACAGTAGGTTTGATAAGTCATGGGTATGCATGCAACATTTTTGTTTTCCATGAAAATAGTCAGGCTCACATCAGATTCACTTAATTCTTTCCTTAAGGAATGCACTAGCTGCACACTTATCAACATTTGTATTTTCTGCTGAAATTCATCTCTGGTCAAGGGTATCTCAATAACAGTATCTCAGAGTCAGGTCCATACCTCAAGAAATGCCCTCTTCAGTTCAGGAGTCAGCTTAGCAATTGACTCTGCATGCCTCTTGGCATCTGAGAGTTGCTCACGACAGCTCTCTGCTTTTTTCTTGCCTTATATAACATGAATTAAAGATATTATTCAGCAGGAGTAAACATGTACCCACAAACACAGCGTACAAGCTAAGTTAAAATCATAACTTTAGGCAAAAGATTGAAACAAAAGCAAAAATAATAATAAATCTTCCAGCATCTAAAGACAACTTAACTCTGCTCAAAAGCAGTTAGCCTTCCATCAATAGCATTATTAGAATTCCTACATGCGCAGCTCTCCTTAATTGAACAAAATTATTGATGTTCAAACAAATCACTGTATCGGACTCCCATTTAGCATACAAAATAAGCAATCAATAATGGCTTAAATTCATGGTTGTTTTACCCTAATTATCACACTTTTCTTCCTGGGGAGGATGCAAAACTTGTGAGGATTTGACTAAGGAACAAAATTTCAGGATCCACCCATAGAAGAAAACAAACAAACAAATCAAGATGAATAATTCCTTCAATTTTAAAACCAATTACGAGCATCACAATACGATGAAAACACAAAAGAACCATAATGAGAAAAGGAAGTGAAAGAAAAAGCAGAGACTAAATCATAGTAGAAAATAGATGCAGCAATATATGCAGCCAGCCAGCCATCATACATTGGGGTGGAGGGGAGGAGAGAGGATGAGATAATGGCTTACAAGTTTCATAATGCATCGATGCTTCCATTGCCAACTTCTCTTCGTGTTTCATGTTGGCCTCCAGTTCTTTGATCTAATAAAGCCATAACAACCAAAACCATAAATTACAACGAGAGAAAAAGAAACGACAGATAACTACAAATGTTGGATACATCAACTAGACAGCTCTAGATTTCCGAAGTGTGTACAAGATTCAGTTGATTAGAGGAAGACTAGAAAACCATCCCACAAAAACATCAATAGGCATTTATAGTTACAATGAAGTTAAAATATCAATATAAACACACGAATGTTATGGAAACCAAAAATGAGAATAGTACATAAAATTCCATTGTAAGAACATACGACAATATATGGATACCTTAAAGTAAATGGACACCAACAAAAATTCAGCTGAGAGGGACGGGACATAATGGACATAGTATACATACATATATGCTACAAAGTTTTTATTATCATCAGTCCTGCTCGCATTTTTTTATTTTTCAAATGCAAAAGATTCTTTTGGCCTCGAGTGTGGAATTATTTTAAAACACAAGATTGGATTGGAGGGAGTACATATTTTGACATATGAACAGAATATTAAGCTAACCCAGGATTATGGCTGTTTTAAAACTGTCAAATGATACTGGATTCCCAGAGAGAGTCAAGATATGGCAAATGATTGATAGACAATGGTAAACATCAACTTCAAATTATAGAATCATGAACAGATCAGCACTCCAGTCCTTGTAGAGCAATGAGCATGTGTATTCACTTACTTAGGCAACACAGTCGTTGGATAATTCCAAACCCATATATATTCCACCTTGGAATTATTTTTGTCTTCAACTCATCAACTGCAGTTACTTTCTCCACCTATCCCTC